>CM046660.1:91274899-92586149 GCA_025594165.1 Tamias sibiricus
AAGCCGTGGGAAGAAGTTCAGAGGCAAACTGGAGACAAACAGCTTTTTATTCTGATAACTTTTCTCTCTGGCTCTAACAACGACTAACACGCGCACACACACACCACCAAAATGGCGCTGACCCGATCAGCAATCTTGGCCAAGTCACTCGAGATCCCGGGCCAAGTCCCGTGAGACTACAGAAGGCGACAATGCCCAAATCCTTATGGCCCATAGTCAACCGCAATTTAAGCCATCTCCCCAAACAGGGCTCCTACAGAGGTGAACTGCCCTGCCCTTTCTTCTGCCCTGCCCTGTAGCCATGATGTACTGTCTCACCTTGGGCAGAGGGCAATAGACTCAGCTATGAATGAACTGAGACCTCTGAAACTGTGAGTCCAAAATAAATTTTCCCTCTTCTAAGTTGTTCCTGTCAGGTATTTTGATCACGGTAATGAAAAACTGACTGAAATGAACTGAGGCTGTAGCTCAGTGGCAGAGTGCTTGCCTAGCATGTGTGAGGCACTGGGTTAGATCCTTTGTACAACATAAAAATAAACATACAGAATAAAGGCATTCTATTCATCTATAACTACAAAAAAATTTAAAAAAAAAAAAAAAAGAATGCTGAATTTATAGTCAGAAACTCCACTGTCCCCCAAGACTAGTGACTGATGTCTAAATTGAGAGCAGTTTTATGAGGTCTTGATCCTTCATTTGTGAGATCTGGTGCTAATGTTGGGTAGATAGTATTTAAAATTAAGTGAACTGTGGGATACCTAGTAGGTAGTATCTTACCAAAGCAATGAAGAGGCTTCTAGAAGCCAGGTCTAATATCAAGAAAGACTGCTGCAATCAATTAGGGATGTTTAATGAGAGCAGGGTATGCAGGATATCAAGGGTGTTAATATAATTTCAACCCTGTAGTATGTCACCAGTGAAATTTTTGTGTTAAAATGGGAACAATGGGGGCTGGGGTTGTGGCTCAGCTGTTGAGCGCTTGCCTCACACGCATGTGTGAAGCACCAGGTTCAATCCTCAATACCACATAAAAATAAATAAATAAAATAAAGATATTGTGTCCAACTACAACTAAAAAAATAAATAAATAAACAAACAGGAACGATGGGCTGGGGTTGTAGCTCAGTGGTAGAGTACTTGCCTGGCATGTGTGAGGCATTGGATTCTAGTCTCAGCACCACATAAAAATAAATTAATAAAAATTAAGGCAGCCGGGCGTGGTGGCACACGCCTGTAATCCCAGCACTTTGGGAGGCTGAGGCAGGAGGATCGTGAGTTCAAAGCCAGCCTCAGCAATGGCGAGGCACTTAGCAACTCAGTGAGACCCTGTCTCTAAATAAAATACAAAAAAGGGCTGGGGATGTGGCCCAGTGGTCAAGTGCTCCTGAGTTCAATCCCTGGTACCAAAAAAAAAAAAAAAAAAAATTAAGGCATTGTGTCCATCTACACCTAAAATAGATACACACACACACACACACACACACACACACACAAAGGAGCAAACTATAAGAAATTAGTGTTTCTACATACCTGGTAGGCAGTTTTTCAAAGTCAACATCTAAGAATTGTTCATAGCTAGAAACAAAGTTATCCAACCACAGCTTCAGGTAATCTGGATCTTTCTGAAATAAGAAACTTAGAATATTAGGTATGCCTGTCAGAAAAAGTAATGCTTTCACACCCACTAAGTAGTTATCTAAAGAAGCAATAGCATGAAATCTCTGAGTGATATTCAGGAAGAGCTATGTGCTACTTTAAAATGTGTATTAAGAATAATGAACTCTCATATTGCTTCCCACGTCAAAGATCTTAAATATTAAAAATGTCCTATAAAACACTATAAACAATTTGCCCTCCTATATCACCATAACCTTATCTAGTGTTACCTGTACTACCCTGGCTTCCTGGCTGTTCCTTGGACATATGAGACATGTACCCATCCTAAGACCAGAACAAACATTCTGGTTGTTTTCTCTATGCAGAACATTCTTCTCACTGAGACTTGAATGACAAACTCCCTCATCTTTTTCAAGTCATTCTTTTTTTTTTTTTCCTTTTGTGTGTTAGAAAGGACTGAACTCAGGGCCTCATACACCCTAGGCAAGCCCTCTACCACTAAGCTACATTCCTAGCCCTTTCAAGTTACTCTTTTTTTTATAAAGTACTGGGGATCGAACCCAGGGGTGCTCAACCACTGAACTATGTCCTCGGCAGCCCTTTTCATTTTGAGACAGGGTCTCACTAAATTGTTGAGGCTGGCCTCAAACTTGCAATTCTCCTGCATCAAACTGCTATAGGCATGTGACACCATGCCTAGTTTCAAGTCATTCTTTAAATGACACATTCTCATTGAGGCAAAACTTCTCACTGTCTTTACCTTATCCTATTATTTCCCAATCTCATGATCCTTTATCATACTCTATAATACTTCTTTATTAGTTTATTGTCTGTCACTTCCCCTAGGATGTAGATTTAATACTAACAGAGAATATTTATCTTTTTGTTTGCTAGTGGGTTCCACGTGCCTAAAACAGTGCCTGGTACCAAGACAGTATTCAATTAATATTTGTCTAATGAATTAAAGGGCAGTGTAAAATGTATAAGTAAAATCAAATTGAAAGCCTGGAGTGGTGGTGCATCCCTGTAATCCCAGCTATTTAGGAGCCAAGGTAAGAGGATATCAAGGGGCTGGGATTGTGGCTCAGCGGTAGAGCACTCACCTAGCACGTACGCGGCCCAGGTTCAATCCTCAGCACCACGTACAAATAAACACATTGTATACAACTAAAGCAAATAAATATTAAAAAAAAAAAAAAGAGGATATCAAGTTCAAGGCCAGCCTCAGGAATTTGGCAATACCTTATCTCTAAATAAATAATAAAAAGGGCTGGGGATGTAGCTTAGTAGTATAGCATCCCCAGCATCAGGTTTTAAAAAAAAAATTAAATTTTAAAACAATTCTAAAAATTCAACAAATAAAAATAAATAGAATAGGATGGGAATGTAGCTCAGTGGTAAGGCATCCTTGGGTTCAAACCCTAGTACCACAAAAAATAAATAAAATAAAATTTGAAATGGGACATTAACCTAAACATAAAAACTGAAATTAAAACCTTTCAGAAAAAACATGATATCTTTGGCTCTGGAGATAAACAAAGATTTCTTAATTAACTGATACAAGAATCACAAACTAAAAAAGAAAATTAGTGTTAATTAAAATTAGGGGCTGGAGGTATAGCTCAGAGATAGTGTGCTCAACCCCCAGCACCAAAACAAATGAACGAATGAATGAATAAGTAAATAAATAAGTAAGTAAAAACTACTATTCAGCAGAAGACACCATTAATAAAATGGGAAGTTGGGTTTGAGATGTGCCTCAGTGGTAGAAGGTTTGTCTAACATGCATAAGGTCTTCGGTTCAATTTTCAGCACCACACACGCAAATAGAAAATGGAAAGACAAGCCACATGCTTGCTCAGAATACTCTAAAAAGAAATTTAATAATATATAACAATCTCCTAAAAAATAAATTTTAAAAGGACAAACCACTCAACTTTTAAAATGGGTACTTCACAAAAGAAGAAAGAAATGGGCAAAGAGCATATAAAATAGTGCCCAATACCATTAGTTATCTAGAGGAAAAAAAATAAAATCAAACGGGAGGGCTAGGGTTGTAGCTCAGTAGTAGAGTGCTTGCCTAGCATGTGTGAGACACTGGGTTCAATCCTCAGCACCGCATTAAAAAAAAAAAGTTATATAAAAAATCAAATGGGATATCATTGCATACATACCCACCACAATGGCAAAAGTTTTAAAAAGTGACAAAAATAAATAAATACAAAGACTGACAATACCATATGTTAGTGAAGATGTGGAATAACTTTTTAACTTTCAGATATTACTGGTGGGAGTATAAAATGGTCTAATTATTTGAGAAACAGTTGGGCAGGCTGGAGTTGTGGCTCAGCGGTAGAGCACTCGCCTAGCATGTGCGCGGCCCGGGTTCGATCCTCAGCACCACATACAAATAAACGCATCATGTACAACTAAAGCAAATAAATAAATATTAAAAAAAAAAACAGTTGGACAATTTCTTTTAAACATACACATCAACCACTCAGTCATTACTCTTCCCTAAAAATGAAAAGTAACAAGAACACTGTACAAAAACGCTCATAAAGGCTTTATTTTAACATTTCAAAGCTGGAAACAAACAAAAATTCTAATAGATAAATTGTGGCATATCGATAGAGTGGAATACTATTCAGGAATAAAAATGATTAAAGTAGTGGTTACCCAAATATTTGCAGGTATCAAAATTTATCACCTTTGACACTTTAAATATATGCATTTTTAAAAATTTTTTAGTTATAGATGAACACAATACCTTTATTTATTTTTATGTGGTGCTGAGGATCAAACATAGTGCCTCACACATGCAAGGCAAGTGCTCTACCACTGAGCTACAACCTCAGCCCTAAATATATGCATTTTATGACCTGAAGTGACATCTCAATAAAACTGAGTGGAAAAAATATGATCCCCTCAGAAATTTTTTAAAAATATAGACTATTGGGGTTGTGGCTCAGTGGTAGAGCGCTTGCCTAGCACATGCACGGCCCAGGTTTGATCCTCAGCACCATGTAAAAATAAAGGCACTGTGTACAACTAAAACAAATAAATAAATATTAAAACATATAGAGAGACTATTTTAAAAATGACGTTCAATTCTTTTTCTTTTGCCTCTTTAAACATTTCTTTATGACAGTCTAATTTCAACATAATTCAGGAAACTTAGTTACTTAGTAATTAAACATCATTGCTTAAACTCTTAGATAAAAGAAACATAAGCAACTTATTTCCCTAAAATAAAAGCATTATACTCAGTTCAGAATCTAAAAGTATGTTCCCAGAATATGCAGGGACAGCTGACCTTTTGTGTATTTGTTTTTCTATTAATATACTGTTCCAAAATCAGCTTACAAATTACCACTATCTACATCATCACCAAGAAATCAGAAGATGAAAATACTTTAGACAAAAAACAATCTCCTGTGAGAAATTCTTCAAGAGTCTTTTTATTTTGATATTTATTTATTTATTTATTTATTTATTTATTTATTTATTTATATGCAGTGCTGAGAATCGAACCCAGTGCCTCACACATGCTAGGCAAGTGCACTACTGGTCAGCCACAGCCACAGCCACAGCCCCTTTTTAGAGTCTTATTATTTGCTTTTACACTTCCAAGTATAATGTCATTCATGTATTCATTTATTCACTTACCCATTCTGGAAGAACTCCAAAAATACAAGTACCTGAGTTTTCCTTACCCACATTCTTTTCTAATAAAGCAGAGGATTACTTCTTGGTAAAAGTTAAGCACAAGGGCTGGGGTTGTGGCTCAGAGGCAGAGCGCTCGCCTTGCATGTACGCGGCCCGGGTTCGATCCTCAGCATCACATAAACATAAATGCATTGCGTTGTGTACAATTAAAGTAAATAAATAAATATTTTTTTAAAAAGTTAA
The DNA here is from genome assembly GCA_025594165.1 of Tamias sibiricus. NCBI lineage: Eukaryota > Metazoa > Chordata > Mammalia > Rodentia > Sciuridae > Tamias > Tamias sibiricus. The sequence continues at coordinate 91,280,429 of CM046660.1, forward strand.
GCACAAAACAGTCCCACAACACTATAAAAAATTAACAAAATTCTCTTCAATTTTATTTAGGAACTCTACAGTATGTGGTTCAAATTCTAAAGGTCAGGGCTACTGAGTATTTGACAAGCACAGAGTTCTCCTGGGGATCCAAGCAAATATAAGGAAAGAAATGGTACTGTTTCATTTACTAAGATAAAAAGCACTTAAAATTTCTAAAGCATCTGCCATGTACTAACTAAGTGGTTAGCAGGCATTTTTGTAGTATGTTATTTTATTTACTCTTACACCTATCCAGAAAAGGTTTATGTTTTCCCCATTTTACATGTTACAAAAGAGCCTGTCTAAGGATATGTAACTTGGCCAAAATCATACAGCTAATAATTAACAGTACTGGAATTAAAATGCAAAAACATATGGACCCAGTAATTGCTCTTTCCACTGCACTACACTGCCTTTGAATTGTGCATGAATAAAATGGAGCTTTAGCAGGCAAAAATAATAAAAGTGGAATTTAGGATCAGTAAATTCAAGGCTACAGAAAAAAACAGCCAGCTTCAGCTTCATATATAACCTAAAAAAAAAAAAAAAAAGTTCTATAGGCCACAAAAAGATCTCCACATACTCAGAAACAATATTAATTAAATCTCAAGCTTAGTCACTTTCATGACTAAGGTATGAACTATCTCCCCATCTATGTAATCTTTAGTAATATAACACACAAACATGTTAAGTAGTGCAGGAGTGCTGGGGTCAATTCAATTTTACCTGGACTTTAACCCCTGATGTTACCTTCTTGAACAAGTCACCCTATGTTTTCACATCAATTTCTTCCTCTACAACATAATGGGCTGTGGGTGTAGCCCAGTGGGAGTGCACTTGCCTAGCATGCACAAGGACCTGGGTTCAATTCCCAGCACAGCAAAAAAAGTACAATGATATTACCTATCCTACAGGATTGATTTGAAAATTAAATAACCTAATACCTGTAACAGGCTCATAACAATGCCTAGCATACAAGTATATTTTCAATAAGTATCAATTAATATTATCTTCATAGCCTATTTTGTGTCAAAATTAAGACTTCTACAAATGGAAATGTTTTATGCCATACATATTTTACTATTTCAAGATCCCCCATTCTAACTGATTTAATTTTATTTTTCTTTTTTGGTGGTACCGGGGATTGAACTCAGGGGCACTCTACCACTGGTTCACATCCCCAACCCTTTTTTGTGTTTTTATTTAGAGACAGGGTCTCGCTGAGTTGCTAAATGCCTTGCCATTGCTGAGGCTGGCTTTGAACTCGCGATCCTCCAGCCTCAGCCTCCCAGAGTGCTGGGATTATAGGCGTGTGCCACCACGCCCGGCTTCTAACTGATTTAAATGTTACTGTTTTCCTCTTAAGCCTCTTTGCTTTTACTATTTGAATGACTATGGGAAAGTTCCCTACCTAACTTCTTTGAACTATTCTTCACATAAAAATGAAGATAATATTTCTTACCTCATAGAGTTGTTAAAGAGTGCTAAATAAGATAATACACATAAAGTATTGAGCAGTACCTGGCACTTAAGCATTCAAAACGTGTTTGCCAACACAATCAATACTACAATATAGGCTCTGCCATCAAGTTTTTAGTCATTATGGATAATTTCTGCAAAAAAAAAAATTATTCATTTATATGAACATGACTAATAGATTTGCAGAGAGAAGACTTTTTTTTTTTTTTTTTAAGACAGTCTAAGTTGCAGAAGTTGACCTTGAACTTGGATCCTCCTGCCTCAGCCTCCAGAGCAGCTGGTATTACAGGCATGTGCCACAAGGACCAGCTACTAAAAGATATTTACATTCAGGGGCTGGGGTTGTGGCTCAGCGGTAGAGGGCTCGCCTGGCACATGCGCGGCCCGGGTTCGATCCTCAGCACCACGTACAAATAAACCCATTGTGTACAGCTAAAGCAAATAAATAAATATTTAAAAAAAAAAAAAAAAGATATTTACATTCAATCCTACTTCCAGATTCTCAATTAAGAGTATATCCAGCCGGGTGCAGTGGCGCACGCCTGTAATCCCAGCACTTTGGGAGGCTGAGGCAGGAGGATCGCGAGTTCAAAGCCAGCCTCAGCAATGGCGAGGCACTTAGCAACTCAGTGAAACCCTGTCTCTAAATAAAATACAAAAAAGGGGCTGGGGATGTGGCCCAGTGGTCGAGTGCCCCTGAGTTCAATCCCAGGTACCACAAAAAAAAAAAAAAAAAAAAAACCCAAGAGTATATCCAGATACAGATTGTACTTGTGCTATTCAACCTCAGAATATAATGGAAAGTAATTCAAATTAAATCTATTGCTTAATACATACCACTTCTGATACATAGGTATTCCCCAAAACAACTGAAAACATAATAAATTTGAGAATTTTCACATAAAAATACTAATTTCCTTCACTTTGGTTTTTTTTTTTGTTTTACTTCCTCAAATGGATGAGATACTAATTATTTATTCCTGTATAACAAATTACTCTAAAACTTAGCAGCTTAAAATGACAAACATGTATTATTCCACTATTTTTTAAGGGGAAGGAATTCTAAGGCAGCTCAATTGGGTGGTTCTGACTCAGCTTTTTTCAATGCCTTGTAATAACTATGTCAATTCAGAATGTAGTAATATCAAAGCTTGACTGGACTGGGGGAACCACTTAAAAGCTAACTCATGTTTTAACTAGCAAGAAGCATTAGCTCTTCACAACAGGGGCCTCTCCACTAGCCTACTCACAACAGAGCAGCTGAATTTATCCAGAGTAAATTAAAAAAAAAAAATGAGATGGAAACAACAGTATCTTTTATAACCTAATTTCAGAAATGACATAGTGTAAATTGCCAAATTCTCTTGGTCACAAAGATCAACGCCAGTATAATGCAGGAAGGAACTACACAAGCTGTAAATAACAAGACAGGGATCTTAGAAACTGGCTGCCACAAATGACTAGTTAATTTTCAGTCTTTTTACATTTTTAACATATTTAAAGTCATAAGTATTCCTAATACAGCTACCCTTCTGTCAAGTTCTAAAATGTACTTTTATTATTGAATTTAAAAATCTTATTTTTCATTATTCTTCAATCAGGCTTATTTTAAAAGTATATTTCTTACCTTCCAAGATTTTTGTCTTTTTAAACTTCTTGCTATCAATTTCTTAACTACATTCTGGCCAAAAAATATACTATTTCCATAGTTTTATTATATCCTCATCTTGGTAAATATCTGTGTGCTTGAAAGGAATGTATATTGGGCATTAAGTCTACATAAATACATCATAATTAAACCTTTACTGTTTCTATTCTGAAAATTACTGAGAAAGGTTTTGTTTTTAACTATTAATTTTTTTTTTTTTTTGACTGAGGACTGAATCCAATGGCACTTTACCACTGAGCTACATCCCCAACACTTTTTATTTTTTAATATTGAAACAGTGTCTTGTTAAGCTGCCCAGACTGGCCCTTGAACTTGTGATCCTCCTGCCTCAGCCTCCCAAGTCACTGGCATTACAGTCATGTGGCATTACTCGGCTTTACACTTTAAAAAAAAAAAAAAAAAAAAAAAAAAAAAATTAGCCTTACAAATTGGAATAAATTTTTTTTAATTTAAAAAGTTAAATAAAATTAAAATGCATTTTACAATTCCCCTTAGAGGGATAGCTAATGTATGTGTCATGGCCTATCCATGTACCAACCAGTTAATAGGTATTCATACATTATAAATTTATACATCATCAATAAAACCATTAAACTGCAATTTAAGCTACCAGCATTTTTCTAAGTGTTCCATAAAATAATGAAATACTTTACAATCAACGTTGTCTCACTTCTATTAAACACAAAAATCATGCCGGGCACGGTGGTGCACACCTGTAATCCCAGCACTTGGGAGGCTGAGGCAGGAGGATCACAAGTTCAAAGCCAGCCTCAGCAATGGCGAGGCACTTAGCAACTCAGTGAAACCCTGTCTCTAATAAAATACAAAAAAGGGCTGGGGTGTGGCCCAGTGGTCAAGTGCCCCTGAGTTCAATCCCCAGTACAAAAAAAAAAAAAACACAAAAATCTGTTCAAGTTCAATTTTCTTTTTAAATATTTATTTATTTAGCCAGGTACAGTGGTGCACACCTGTAATCCCAGCACTTTGGGAGGCTGAGGCAGGAGGATCACAAGTTCAAAGCCAGCCTCAGCAATGGCGAGGCACTTAGCAACTCAGTGAAACCCTGTCTCTAATAAAATACAAAAAAGGGCTGGGGATGTGTCCCAGTGGTCGAGTGCCCCTGAGTTCAATCCCTGGTACAAAAAAAAAAAAAAAAAAAAAAAAAAAAAAAATTATTTATTTGCTTTAGTTGTACACAATGTGTTTATTTGTACTTGGTGCTTAGGATTGAACCCGGGCCTCACATGTGCTAGGTGAGCACTCTACCACTGAGCCACAATCCCAGCCCTCAAGTTCAATTTTAATTCTTCAATCATAGTTCTCATACTAATTTTATGATCTATATATTCCAATGTCAACATATTCAGTCTTTCCTGTTTCCCTGATCTGTTTCTGTTGTCTCCTGTTGATTCTTATTCCAGGCACTTTTCCCTGAAGTTCCCAAGTGGAAATAAGAGAGTAAAGTGGGTTGACTTGTAGTTCACCTTTATACAAAGGAGTAAGCCTTGAGATCATGAAGAAAAATTTACATTTCTCATTTTGGGTAGTTTCTTGGCTTCGAATTCTGGCCACTACTAAAGCCAGGAAAATAAAAGCTCAAGTTCAACAGGCAAAAAATGGCTTCCATTTACTGATGTTCCTGCTTTCACTTAGATTTTGCTTTCTAATGCTTTCCTCTCTTGCCAGTCTTTCAAAGCTTTTAAAATAATTAATTTTTATCAAGAAATTTGAGTTATTTCAGAATAAACATTAGTTCAAATATAGCATACTTTATTACCAGAAATAAAAAACTATACCAAGACCACTTTTTCTTTATACTTTTTGGTCCTGCCTTATGCTTACCTGAATACCTTTTGTGACTATTAAGCTACTATACATTCTTTATACCCTTGATCATGTCTCAGGAGGATCTCAAGTTCAAGGCCAGCCTCAGCAACTTAGTGAGGCTGTAAGTAACTCAGTGAGACCCTAACTCAAAGCAAAATTATTTTTTTAATATTTATTTATTTACTTTTAGTTGTACACAATGCAATGCATTTATGTTTACGTGGTGCTGAGGATCGAACCCGGGCCGTGCACGTGCAAGACGAGCGCTCTGCCGCTGAGCCACAACCCCAGCCCCAAAATTATTTTTTAAAAAAAGGCTAGGGAAGGCTGGGGTTGTGGCTCAGCAGTAGAGTGCTCACTAGCTGTGAGGTGAGTTAAAAAATAATCCTTATTGGGGCTGGGGATGTGGCTCAGTGGTAGAGTGCTCACCTATCATGTTTGAGGCCCTGGGTTCAATCCTCAGCACCACATAAAAATAAATAAGTAAAATAAAAGTATTGTGTCCAACTACAATTAAAAAATTTAAAAAAAATTTTTTAAAGGCTAGGGATGTATCTCAGTGATAAAGCACCCCTGGGTTCAATTCTCAGTATCAAAAATAAATAAATAATTAAATAGCCTCCCTTGATCAATGCCACCTCTTTCACCAAGCCATCCCTGATGACTTATGACTTTTCTATCCTGCTTGTCTTTGTTTTCCTATATCTGGGCTTACAACCTTAGTGGAAAACTAATTCTATTTAGAAAAGCATATCCTCAGGTGAAATACATGAAGTCACAGTCAATTAGATAGATGAAAGCAAAAATGTTAATAAAAAGAAAGCATGTCACATCCAGGAAAAGCCAGGAAGAAATTTTTTTTTTTTTTTTTTTTTTTTTTTTTTTTTTTTTTTTTTTTTTTTTTTGTGGTACCAGGGATTGAACTCAGGGGCACTCAACCACTGGGTCACATCCCCAGCCCTTTTTTTTTGTATTTTATTTAGACACAGGGTCTCACTAAGTTGCTAAGTGCCTCGCCCTTGCTGAGGCTGGCTTTGAACTCCTGATCCTCCTGCCTCAGCCTCCCAAAGTGCTGGGATTACAGGCGTGCGCCACCACGCCCGGCAAGAAATTTTAACATATATAAAAGAAAGAGTATTAGAAGCAGGCTTAGAATATGCCAATACCTAGTAAAAATGATTTCCAATTTTACTTTATGTTTTTTTTTTTTTTTTCCTGTCTGTTTTTGGTACTGGTTTTACTGGGGATTGAACCCAGGAGTGCTTAACTACTGAGCCACAACCCCAGTCCTTTTTTATTTTGAGAAAGGGTCTAATTAATTTGCTCAGGGCCTGGCTAAGTTGCTGAGGCTGGCTTTGAACTTGCTATCCTCCAGACTCAGCCTCCCAGGTTGCTGGGATTATAGGTGAATGTCACTGAGGCTGACTACTTTAAGTATTTCATAAACTTTAAATAATTATCCATTCAGGATGGAAATGGAGAACATCATGCTAAGTGAAATAAGCCAGACTCAGAAATTCAAAGGTTGAATGTTTTCTCTCATATGTGGAAGCTAGAACAAAATTAGGGAAAAGTGGGGGAGTGGTCAGATATCACAAAGATATATAGAAGATCAGTGGAGTAAAAAAAGGAGATTGAGAGGGAGGGAGAAGGACAGGAAAGGGGAGGAAATACGGAATGAATTTAAAGAAATCATGTTATGTTCATATGTAAATATATAGAGAATTTCACCTGTATGTATAAAGTACTAACCAAAAATAATAAAATACCAAAACAGACATGAAAACCAATGGTACAGAATAAAAGACAGTGACAAACCCAAATACAGTTATCTCATACAGACAAAGGTGCCATAAACATACATTGGAGGAAAGACAGCTTCTTCAACAAATGGTGCTAGGAAAACTGAAAATTCATATGTAATAAAATGAATTAAACCCCTAACTGTCAATATGCATAAAACTCAACTCAAAGTGGATCAAGGACCTAGGCATTAAACCAGAGACCCTGTGTGGACAGGGCATTTTGACATGGAATTTGATTTCAATCCCTGTCCTCACCCATTCTTTTCCCTCCCCTTATTCTCCTTCCTCCTCTTCCTTTTGGGCATAAAGTAGGCCCATATCTCCATCCTGTTAGCTTAGGAACTAAATTCCTCAAGAAGACTCCTAAAGCACAAAAAGTAAAATCAAGAATCAATAAATGGAAATGTATCAAACTAAAAAGCTTCCTCACAGCAAAGGAAACAATCAAGAACATGAAGAGAGAGCCTACAGAATGGGAGAAAATTTTTGCCACCTATACCTCAGATAGAGCATTAATCTCCAGGATATATAAAGAATTCAAAAACTTAACACAAAATATAAATAAATAACCCCACCAATAAACAGGCAAAGGAACTGAACAGGCACTTCACAGAATAAGAAATATGAATACTCAACAAATATATGAAAAAATGTCCAAGATCACTAGCAATTACAGAAATGCAAATTAAAACTACACTGAGATTTCATCTCTAGTCAGAATGGCAATTATCAAGAATATAAGTAACAATAAATGTTGGCAAAGATGCAGGGGAAAAGTATACTCATACATTGCTGGTGGGACTGCATATTGGTGCAACCACTCTGGAAAGCAATACAGAGATCCCTCAGAAAACTTGGAATGGAACCACCATTTGACCCAGTTATTCCATTCCTCAGTTTAAACACAAAGGACTTAAAATCAGCATACTATAGTGATACAGCTATATCAATGTTCACAGTAGCTCAATTCACAATAGCTAAGCTATGGGAACCAACCGAGGTACCCTTCAAATGATGAATGGATAAAGAAAATGTGGTACACAAACACAATGGAATATTACTCAGCCACAAAAAATGAAATTATGGCATTTGCCAGTAAATGGATGGCACTAAAAGCTATCATGCTAAGTGAAATAAATGAATCCCAAAAAACCAAGGCTGAATGTTCTCTCATTTAGGCTGATGATGACTCACAATGGGGAGGGGGTGGAGTGGAGGTTCAGGGGATTGGACAGGTGGGAATGGGAAAGACAGTAGAAGAAATCAGACATAACTTTCCTATGTTCATATATAAATACACAACTAGTGTAATTCCACATCATGTACAACCACAAGAATGGGAAGTTATGCTCCATGTATGTTTAAAGTCAAAATACATTCTACTGTCATGTGTAATTAAAAAGAACAAATAAATTCAAAAAATAATAATAAAAGATTGAAAGGAAAATCAGTAGAGTGGAAGAAGGAGAATAAGGGAAGGGAAGAGGAGGGAATAGGTGGGGACAGGAATTGAAATCAAATTCCACATCAAAACGAACTAACAGGGGGCTGGGGTTGTGGCTCAGCAGTAGAGCACTCACCTAGCACATGCGCAGCCAGGGTTCGATCCTCAGCACCACGTTAAAATAAAAACGCATTGTTTACAACTAAAGCAAATAAATATTTTTAAAAAACAAACTAACTTTAATGTTCTAATTTAAAAAAAAACTGTAAAAAAATTATACATAAAGAATCACACTGATGCCCTCTTCACAGACAGCAAAAGAAAAATGATAAGAAAAGAACCTCCAAGAGTAAAGAGCCATGAATGCAATAGAGAAGAGTGGCCTGGGCAGCTATTTCCAAGGAACATAACTGAGTTAAAACATGGAACTAAGGGTAGGGGGAACAGGCAATATTTGCAGTTTTCACAACAGTTATGAATTGTGCCTCCTCTATAAACCTCTCACTCTTCCCTTTTGAAGAACTTTTTTTTTTTTTTTTGGTACCAGGAATTGAACCAGGGGCACTTTACCACTGAGCCACATCCCCAGCCCCTTTTGTTTTTTATTTTGAAAAAGGATATCACTAAGTTGCTCAGGCTGGCTTTGAACTTGTGATCCTCCTGCCTCAGGAGCCTCATGAGCTTTTGGGATTACAGGCATGTGCCACCGCACCCAGCTGAAGAGTCTTTATTGAAGCATTCCTATCTGTTTCACCACTATACATTCAGTTTGTAGGGGACATCAATAGTATCTTCTGAATGCAAAGTGTTTAGTATCAAGAAAATAACAACTGGACATGATATATATCTTAAGATTCTGTGTTTCAAGACTGAGCGCATTACTGAATAAGAGTCTTTAAGTTCTTAAGAAGTTCATTTTATGTATGGCAGGGATATGAACAACTGTAATCAAGAAAGCTGACTGTGGGCTGGATGAGGTGGCACTTACTTGTAACCCCAGCAATCAGGAGACTGAGGCAGGAGGATCACAAGTTCAAAGCCAACCTCAGCAAAAGCAAGGCACTAAGCCTCTGAGTTCAATCCCCAGTAGCTCCCCCCCAAAAAAAAGAAAGAAGACTGTGGTACACTTGATACTGGGTCCCATTTCTATTTTTGTGGGGGGCAGGGGCGGTACCAGAGATTGAACTCAGGAGCACTTGACCACTGAGCCACATCCCCACCCCTATTTTTCTGTATTTTATTTAGAGACAAGGCCTCATTGAGTTGCACAGTGCCTCACTTTTGCTGGCTTTGAACTCGCCATCCTCCTGCCTCAGCCTCCCAAGCTGCTAGGATTACAGGTCTTGGTCCCATTTCTTAAATCCTCTGGAGATATGCACTGTGATTTTGTAGAAGAGAAAAGGAAGCTGTAGAAAAGGCAGTATGTCAGATATAAAACTAGTCAAGGCTTGTATTTCTGAAACTGGAGTCAAGAACTTTTGGGGCTATCAGCAATTTTCAGGGATCTCTAAATTCCAGTAAGAATTTTTAAAGTTTGTTTTCTTATTTGTATTAACTTCTACATACTTTAAGCATATCAGGAATGACTATTTTGTTTGTTGTTTTTTCTTCTGTGGTACTAGGAAATGATTCCAGGGTTGCTTTACCACATTAATCTACATTATAAATATATATATTTTTTTTACTTTGAGACAGGACCTCACTAAATTGCCTACCTTCTGCCTTAAGCTCCCAAGTAACCGGGATTACAGGCATATGACATCATCATGCCTGGCTAAAGATGACTACCTTGTAATCAGTATTGTTATTCAATTTTACTGGTCATATTTACATTGGTACCAAGTGATCAGTGACTGTTCAATTTATAGAGTAGTAGTTTTTCATATTATAAACCTACAGAGTTACAGATGGGTTTTGGGGAATCTGAGAATTTTCAGATGTTCTGGTATACAGATCAATAAAGATCCTTGATCAGTTTAGTACAATAATTAGGAGGAAACATTTTAAAATGTTAAAAACAGTTTGGCACTCACTTTAAGCCCACTGAATTGACTAATTAAAAATTAAAATTATAAAAAGTTAAATAGTTGAGGATGTAAACCATAGATAGAGTCCTTGCCTAGCACACACAAAGCCCTGAGTTAAATACCCTAATGCTGCAAAAATAAACCAACAAACAAGTATCTTGTATTTTTAAGATCTCTTTTTTTAACCACTTTTTTTTTAGAACTGCTTTGCTAAAGCCACCAACAATCTCTGAAATACTGAATACAATATGTGGTCCATAATGCTCTTCCTGACTACTAATCTGACTCTCCTGATTAGTCCCTTCATAATATCACCATACTTTGAGGCAACCAGTCACTTTTCATTCTTTCTTTCTTTTTTTTTTTTTTGGCACTGGGGATTGAACTCAGAGGCACTTAACCACTAAGCCACATCCCCAGCCCTATTTTGTATTTTTTTTTAAATATTTATTTATTTGCTTTTAGTTGTACACAATGAGTTTATTTTTTACGTGGTACTGAGGATCGAACCCGGGCCGCACACGTGCTAGGCGAGCGCTCTACCGCTGAGCCACATCCCCAGCCCCCTATTTTGTATTTTATTGAGAGACAGCGTATCACTGAGATGCTTAGTGCCCCGCTTTTGCTAAGGCTGGCTTTGAACTCGTGATCCTCCTGCCTCAGCCTCCCAAACCCCTGGGATTACAGGCTTGTGCCACCACGCCTTGCTACCAGTCACTTTTAATTCTCTTCCCATTCAAACTCCTTACAAACACTTCTTCCTCTATCATCTTTTTTTTTAAAACAGAAAAAAAAAAAATGATATTTATTACATGCCTAAGACATGAGAGTTTTAGACTTGTTCTCTACTTTCTTAAATGATAATGTTCTCTAGGACTTCTATTTACCTACTTTCTTCTTACACTCAAATAACTGCCAATATGGCAACTATCAAATCTTTATTTCCAGTACAGACTTCCTTTTTGAACTCCAAACCCATATGTGGAGTATTTCTATCCACATGAATGCTTACCTGAAAGCTTTGTGGTCTTGTACTAGCTAACTTTGTGAATGGACTGTCCAAGTTTAAAATAAAAAACTTGGAAATTATTTAGACTCTTCTACATTTACAAATTATGCTATAGGTACACACATTAAATGCTACCAATTCTACCTTCTACCAGAGAAATTTAGATTTTGATAATCAAAAGAAAAGAATTTTAAAAATTCTTGCATCTTAACAACTTTTAGAGTAGTGGTAAGATGTTCAAGTCAAATCACAAAAACAACATTTATTTCCTAAGGGCTATTCCCAGGGCTACTGATATAAAATATACCCTCCATGTTTTCACTTCCAACTTCTAAAAACAAACACGTACTGGTATCCACTATAAGCTGTTAATAATCATGTTTTTTTTTTTTTTTTAAGTGAAAGAATACTTCCTTCCTTATAAGGTCATTAAGCCATAAAAAATCAAAAGCCATTTCCATACTTTGCACATGATGAAGACATATAAGATTCAATTACAATTCAATTTTACGGGTAGACATCATACTACTAAGTGCTTTACGTAGGATTACAACCAACTGTACTAATATAAACTGTCAATTTTCTCATTAGAAGAGCATTCATTCATTTTTTCCAAATATGTATAAAAAGAGGTATCTGCCTTTTTATCTGAATAAAATCTCTCTAAATTCTATTTTGATTATGAAGAAAAACTTTTATTCTGAAAAGGAAGTTTACTCTGAGCTCACTGCAAAACTATCTATTTCAGTCATATTCCAGATTTAGAAGGACAAAGGCCAACAGCAGGAAATGGAGCATCACCAAGGTCCAAAGCAAACTCAAATTAGAATGGAAATAAAAAAACTCAAATGAGTATTCAAGATAATTAAGCACTCTGATTGAATGCAAGACTAAGTGCAGATGAAAAATTATTTAAGACATTCATAAGCAGTTTCATTATTACTGATAAAAAGATGAGAATACAGCTCTCTGTTATCATACAATATAAAGGCCAAATGGAAGTGTCTAGGAATAATATTCCAGACACAAATGTGTATTTTAAAAATACAAATAAAGATTACACGTTTATATTTCTTACTCTTAAGGTACATCTAGGTATAATCAATGAATTTTTTTCTCAACACCTTTGATATTTACAATTGTTTTGTTTTTTCACCTAGCAGATGAGAAAACTAATATATAAAGAAACTAGGTAATCTCCTTTCAGGTCTCTAAGACCAGAAACAGAACTGGAATTAAATCCTGACTCCAATTCTGTTAGCTCTGCAGAATTTTCAGTGTAAATTGAATTAAAAAAAAAAAAAACACTAATGAACCCTGAATTTCAACCCCATTGCCACATTTCATAATGCCACACTTTGAAGTCCTTTTGTATCTTTTTACTCAGTTTAATGTATTCAATACTTTATACCAGACAGAATGAAAAATACCTTAATTGGAAATACCTAAGAATTTGATACCTAAAAATTCTTTTTTTTTTTTTAATATTTATTTATTTGCTTTAGTTGTACACAATGCGTTTATTTTTACGTGGTGCTGAGGATTGAACCCGGGCTGCGCACATGCTAGGCGAGCGCTCTTCCACTGAGCCACAACCCCAGCCCCCTAAAAATTCTTAATCCCTAAGAATTTGAAAACTTCAGTTTCTCTCACATATATTCTGGTGAGCAACTGTAGCATTCCCACAAAGATGAAATTTCTAATAGAAATACATCCTTGGGGCTGGGATTATAGCTCAGCGGTAGAATGCTTGCTTCACACATATGAGGCACTGGGTTCAATCCTCAGCACCACATAAAAATAAATAAAGTGAATATATTTTTAAAAAAGAAGAAGAAATACATCCTTATACCTATCTGAGGGAAACAGCTGAGATAGGGTTTAGGGTTTATGATACATATATGTCTTTCTACAAAAATCCATGAATTCCAAAAAGTTGTGTAATTCCAAAAGCTGGTATAAAGTTGTTCTCTATTTTTGTTTCTCTGTCTGCCTTAACTTAAGCATGCTAAATGAAGAAATAATGTCAAAAGACAGTAGACATGGTGCCTACTACATATTACATAAACTAAAATCTTCAGACATTAAACTTAGGTCATTTTGCCTCCTATACTTTAGATAAACATATCAAAACATTTAACAGCTAGCTGTTAACTACTGAAATCCAGACAACAAACTAAACCTTTTCAAATTAATTTTTTTTTTTTTTTTTTTTTTTTTTTTTTTTTTTTTTTTTTTTTGGTACCAGGGATTGAACTCTCAGAGGCACCTGACCACTGAGCCACATCCCCAGCCCTTTTTTGGATTTTATTTAGAGACAGGGTCTCACTGACTTGCTAAGTGCCTCACCATTGCTGAGGCTGGCTTTGAACTCGCGATCCTCCTGCCTCAGCCTCCCAAGTGCTGGGATTACAGGTGTGCTCCACCATGCCTGGCTCCCAAATTAATTTTTAACTTGTAAGAGCTATATGAAATGCACTGTTAATCAAATCCTTGACCCTGGGTATGGATGACCATCTGGAGACAAGAAAGTTCAGACTACATAATTTTAATCAGTAATCTTAGACACTAGTGATGAATCTTTAGAGAAGATGAGTCTTAGATAATCTGAAACATTCTACTTATGTAATAACTGCATAAGATTAACAACCTATTATGAAGATTAATGTTTCTAACAATGCAATTAAACCCTATTCCTAAAAGGACAAAGGGGGAAAAAAATCATACTAAAAAGTTTGGTAATAAAACAAACTACACACCACAAAACAATAAATGTCAGGTAATGGATATGCTAATCAGCTTGATTTAATCATTCCACCACGTATGTCTGTATCAAAACATCACACTGTACCCCATAAATACATAGATTATTTGTCAATTTAAAATAAGATAAAAATTGCACAGGTTTTTACCTAAATTCTTTTCAAATATTAAGTTTAATATGTTAAGATCTATCTGCTAAAAACTGAAACTAGTAATTTCTTTTAATTTGACTTAAAGGATTTTGATCACAAGTATTTAGGTTTACAATCACACCCAGACTAATAGGCAGAAGATATAGTTCCCATTAGCATTCTTTTGAGAAAGCAGTATTACACAAGGGATATTTCTGAGGTAGACCTACTACCTACAATACCTACTGAACTTTTATAATGTTCAATAACAACTTTCAAAACATTGCATTACATAAAAACACTGCCGTGATACCTTAATATTAGCCCATTACTGACACATTGTGCACTACCTGTGCACAGGTCAGCACTGTAGCAAAATGGAAGATATCCTAACCTTACTGCTCTGAACCAGACCTTTGTAAATCTTCAAAGTTGTCTTCTTTAGTCAAGTTTTTATGATGTTTTGTGTAAAAAGCAAACAAGTAGGGCAGCACAATAGTAGACACTGTTTGAATTTTAATAATTAAAGATGAACTTGAGAGGGGGAAAGTTCTAGGGAATTATATTAGCCAAATTATATTGTTATATGATGTGCATGTACAAATATGTATCAACAAATCCCATCATTATGTACAAATATAATGCACCAATTAAAATATGGAAAGGAAAAAAAAAGATGAATTTGATACTAAAGATGTTTAAAACAACTTGGCAAGATACTAACAAATCAAGTCATTGTTATGAAAATTCTTAAGAAAAATCAAACATTTATGCTGCCTGCCTTTCCTTTGAGAAAATGTAATCAATAACTGATAAAGGAACATTTCTGTGTTCTAATAAATGAAAAGAATGCAGTTTTGCGAAATCCAAATGAAATAATGCAGTTAGGCAAAAATCACTGGTGACTGCCTTATACATCTAATATAGAACCTGAGTCAGTTAAGTATCTATTTGTTTCTCTCAGCATAGAGAAAAACAACTAAAATCAAGGGAAGTCAATTAGCAAAAAAAAAATCAGATTTTAGAAAACTGTTGAGGTAAAAAATCTGGTTTCTTATTTTTTAGTCAATGTGTTGGTTTTTAATGGCTACTACTATCAACCTCTACTAATTTAAAATCTAATTTTTAAGAAAGAAATAAAATAGAGAAACCGATATCCAAATGCAGTCATATTTCTGAGTTACTAGAGGGTTAGAATTTCAACATATGAATTTGGGGGGAACACAATTCACTCAATAGCAATGCATCTATTTTCAGGTCCTGATACTTTCCATACTTATTCTCAAGTCTTCACACATTACCACTAGCTTTTAGGTGTTTTTTCCCTACTATAAGTTTAACACCTATTCTTCAGATCTCAGGACATTCTTCACTAAATATCAGTATTGAATGAATTGCCCCACTGTCCGTATTATTCTCATTTATGGAAATCTGTCCTCTGACATCATGTACTTAATTATTCTTTATGGTTATAGTATGAATGTAGGAATGATGTTTTGTGCCTATATTCGGTTTCTAATTCATTTCATAAAATTATATTTGATTTTTGTTTTTTGCTTTGTTAGAATTTGTTATATTCTCTGTATTACAGAAATAAATTGTCTTTGTACTTGGAAAAAAAAACTGGTTTCTTCAACAAACAGCAAGGAAGAAAGTCTGATAAGGAGGAACCTATAGATTTAAAAGCTTCACAGATATTTTCAACAAAATACATATACTTTATTTAAATATTAAGTTAAACAGTGGGAAAATAAGAATATTATGACACTTGCAGAAAAAGTTAGTACATAACCACAAATTTGATAATTTGAAGAATTACTGTGTTAGACCAGGTGTGGTGGTACAGGCCTGTAATCCCAGAGACTCAGGAGGCTGAGGCAGGAGGATCACAAGTTGAAAGCCAAGATCAGCAACACAGCCAGGCTCAGCAACATGGGGAGACCCTGAACAACATAGCTATACACTATCTCAAACTGGAAAATAAAAAAAGGGCTGAGGATGTGGCTCAGTGGCTAAGGATCTCTGGGTTTTCAATCCCTGATACCAAAAAAATACTGTTGTAGATTAACTATGGATAAGATCACAAATTGGGATTTGCTTTAAAATTATTCAGGACTAGATATAGGGGAAATGGAAAGTTACAGAGATGAAAAATGACTGAATACAAACTCATCAAACTTATCATTGTTGAAACAAGGTGACAGATCCAAAACAGTTAACTTTCTCTTCTCTACTTTGTGCATGCTTGAAATTTTCCATAATGAAAGATTTTAAAAGGACAACTAAAACGTTTTATACAAAAAGCTACAGAATAAGAACAAAACAAACAAAAAAAAATCCTACCTATCCCTCAGAGGTCAAAACGAACAGAAATCTTAACTGGGAAGTAAGAGAAAACATTCTCCCTATATACACTCTTACTCAACAAATAAGAAAACTGAGACTCAAAGAGGTAAGTCTTGCTCAAGGTCACAAAAGAGAATAGCAGCAGAATCAAAACTGGACTTCACAATTACACGCCCACAAAAAAGCCTAAGAAACTCTTAGAACTAAGTTACAGAAAACATTTTTTTTTTTAAATGATTCCTAGATCAGAAATCAGAATTCTAGGGAATCCAACATTTTTTTAAAAAATTTATTTATTTGCTTTAGTTGTACACAATGCGTTTTTTAAAAATATTTATTTATTTGCTTTAGTTGTACACACGCGTTTATTTGTACGTGGTGCTGAGGATCAAACCCGGGCTGCTAGGGAAGTGCTCTACCTCTGAGCCACAACCCCAGCCCCTACAGAAAACATTTTTATGAAAAGATCTGAGCTTCCTGAAGTCATCTGAAAGCTCATCAAAACTGGAAAAAGCAAACAAAAAAAGGCATAAAAGTTTGTTGGATGAGGGAAAAGTCAGATGATTCTGAGGAGTTAACTACTAGGGACAATAAAGCTAGAAAGTCCAAAGAACTGAGTATTCAGTAATCATCCTCATTATGAAGGAGAGTTAAATTTACTTGCTGATTTTGATAGGTATCTTATTCAAGGTGTCTTCAGAAAAAAAAAAAGTTGTTATCTAATAAATACATTATCTATAAAATGATGAAACATGATTTTAAATATTCTTTGAAAACAATTGAAAAAAATATGTCTTATTAAATAGACATATAATTTTTTTTTTTTTTGTACTGGAGATTGAAACGTTAACCATTGAGCTACATCCCCAGCCATTTTTATTTTTTATTTTGAGACAGGGTCTTGCTAAGTCCTTAGAGCCTCACTAAGTTGTTGAGGTTGATCTCAATCTTGCAATCATCCTGCCGCAGCCTCCAGAGTCACTAGAATTACAAGTATGCACCACTGCACCTGCCTACTCAGGACTTAATCTTAAAACATAAAAATGGAATTTATCTTCCTATTCAAGAAAAAACAGGTTTCAAACTTTGACCATAGGGGGCTGGAAACAGTAGCTCAGTGATAGAGTGTTTGTCTGGCACAAGGCAAGGCTGAGTTCAATCCCTAGCACAGCAAAAAATAGACCACGAGAACCCTTCATTATTGAGGACAGAAATTTTAAAATGAAGTTAAGGGTTCACATTTATATTAAAAGTCACTAAGAGCCAGGTGCACACCTGTAATCCCAGCGGCTAAGGAGGCTGAGGCAGGAGGATCAGGAGTTCAAAGTCAACTTCACCAAAAGCGAGGCGCTAGTGAGACCCTGTCTCTAAATAAAATACAAAACAGGGCTGGAGATGTGGCTCAGTGGTTGAGTGCCCCTGAGTTCAATCCCCCGTACCCAAAAAAAGTCACTAAGAATAAAAATAAAACTACACTATCTTTTCAACAAGCACTGCGTCACTTAAATATTAAATCTACACAAAAACAACATAATTTATTAATAAAACCATGTAACCTCATTTACCTTTTGTCATTCTGAAAACAATAAAAGCTTATCTTTTTAATAAATCATTTTTAAATTACTAGACATTCATATTAAAATTTCATTTTGATTTTTGGCCAACATGTGTTAGTTACTATTTTCAAGAGTCTGGTAAATTGGACTTCTTTTTTTTTTGGAAGAGCTGTCTATTTTTATAAAGATATTTCTGGCATTAAAGTACAAAAGACTAAAAGCTATTTTAAAAACCTATATTAAACATGTCAAGGTATATGTCATTTAATATTTATAATACCTATCAAACCAGGAAGTTAAAGAAATATTTTGCTTTTTAGAGAGCTGAAAGTATAAAAAAGGAGGCTGAAGGGATAATGCTGAAATATTAAGGCTATAACTTGAGAACTTCACCACTCAGACCTAAATTAAATTAAATAGATTAGGGATGTTTCTGTGACCTTTGCCAGTATCTTCAGAGTAGATACTTGAAAATGTGTTTTTATGATACACCCTTCTCAATAACCTAAAATCAAAGATAAAAATCAAAGCTATCATGTAAAAATACACATAAAAACAAGGAAGAAAAAGGAAATTATTTTTGAATGACAAAAATAAAAATGTTAAGGCAGCCACAACGGTTAAAAGCATGGACTTGAGTCAGGCACTTCTGTGTTTCAGGTTCACTCCTGCATCAGTTTTCTCAGCAGTAAAAGGGGATAATTATAATACAAACTTCCCAGGATTATAGTGAAGATCAACTGAGACAAGACTCTCAAGTGTTAGCATAATGGCAATCACACCATAAGCACCTCAATCAATAAACTTTACATACAACTTAAAAGGTTAGCTATGAGAAAGATGCTTAATGCCCTCCTCATGAAAATGGCTCTATCCTACTCCCCCTTGTGGGAAAAAAAGAAAAGCATAAACAAAAATAAAACATTTTAGCCAGGCATGATGGCAAATGTCATCCCAGCAGCACTGGAGGCTGAAGCAGGAGGATCACAAGTTCCAGCCCATCCTGAACAACTTAGGGAAACCCTTCCCAGATTAAAAAAAAGGGCTGAGGATATAGTCCAATGGTGGAGTGCCCCTGGATTCAACCTTCAGTAAGAAAAGGGTTGGTTTTATTTTTTTCTCTTAAGAGAATAATTTGACTTATACAATTCTGAGATCACTGAAGACAAGTATCAAATAAAACACACTCTATAGTTTTTAATAGCCAGTCAATATTATGCATGTATTTAAACCTGAAAAGTGGAAAATGGAAAATCCCTTACATGTTTTTAGTTTGGCATCATTAATATGAATAAATACCCTATTATCCATTAAATAAAGTGATGTCTGGTCACAAAATCTTATAATTAAGTATTTTTAAAACAGAAATAAAAAGGAAAGTAGTTACCTTTGTACAATAAAGCATCCAAAGTTCAAAGAGTCTCTCTCTGGATGCCATTCTGGCTTTCACTCTGGCACTTTAATTTTCCTCAAAAATTATGTTCAAGACCACAGCGAGAACATTTTATTTTCCAAGTTTCTCAGCCGTTACAGTAAAGCTCACATCAATAGAGCAAACAAATATAAGTGAAACAAATGGACTGTTTGGTCAATAAAGGCAGTTTCAGCGGTTACTCCAACATATCCTCATCAGCAGTAGCTAGGCAATTAAATAAATCTGTGAAAGAAAGAAAAAAAAAAGTCCAAAGGTTGGTTCAAAGGAGGTCATATTTTTAAAAAAGAATTTTAGAATTGTCAGAAACAAGAGATTTATCTGTTTGAGTTGACACCATCAATGGGATAAACTTTTACACTTTTTAAGATTTCATAGACACTTGTTTCAGGAAAACACAGCAACTAACAAAATATATAATATCAATATAAAGTCCTACAATCTAAAGCAGATTTATAATGATTTATAAAGCAGATTTATAATGCAAAAATGCATTAAGAATACGTGCAAGACTCCCTTTCCACTCACATATATATTCTACAAACGTTAAGGACAAAAGCACATATTTCTTCCCCCCACCCCCAAAACCCCGGTGCTGGGGATGGAACCCAGCGCCTCGTGTATGGTAGACAAGAGTCAAAGCACATATTTCAAACACATAAAATCTCTTAGAAATTTCTAGTGTGCTTCTTAAAAGTTGTTGTTGGGAATGTTTGTTGCGTTGCAGGGCAGGGCGTGGGGGAGGGCGCGAGGAATTTAGCTTGTTTGTTTTAACAATCCTCAGAGAGTGAAAGTCAACCTGTCCACCTGGCCTCTCTACCTCTCTATCCAGGAAGCAGACTGGAGCACGCACACACAGCTAGGAAAAGATCCCGGGAAAGCCTCCAAGTGTTACGGGGATCTTTAAATTTCCTCCCTGCATCCCAGACAACCCAAGCAGAGGCAAACTTAAGATGTGCCAAAGCTGCCAAGAAAAGCTTTACAAATGTGGCAACGCCAGCTTGGCGTCCCCCGACCCGCAACCGATGCCAGGTAGACCACACCAGGACACGCCCGGGACAGCCTGGCCCCCTCACCGCCGCCCCTCGCTCTACCGCCCCTCTGCTACCAAACACCCCTCCCATTTCACACCGCGCGGCTCCCTCTTCCCAATTTCCCCCTTCCCTTCCCTGCGCTCACACAGGGTGCCAGCCGCCGCCACCCGGCCACCGTCTCTCTTGCTGCCCTCGCCCGCTTCCCAAGGCAAAGCCCAGTGTCACCCCGCAGCCGGGAGGGCGAGGGAGGCGGGGCGGCGACGGCACGAGGCGGGGCGCGAGGGCGGGAGGAGCCGGGGCGGGGCGGCCCTGGGCTAATCATTCCGGCCGCTTGGGATTTACCCGGCCCTCGGGCTGCCTCTCTTCAATGGTCGCTCAGGCTGGGCTGGGGCGGATGACCAGAAGCCACGCCCCAGCATACCTGCGCAGCCGCAGTCCACGAGGCTCCTGAGGAGTGCTGCGCGGCTGGCGCCAGCCCGGGCGCTCCTGTCAATCTTCTCCAGGCTGGGCGTGAGAAGGCCGACGTGCTGACGTCCGCGCCCGCCCCGCCCCTGTTGAAAGCCCACAGAATGAGTTTTCAGCGGCTGGCGTCATTTCCGCGGATCAGAAGGGCCTTTCGTTCTGGTTTCTTTGTAGAAGTGAGGTTGGTCCCGGGAGTTTGTAGTAACGTAAAAGAACAACACTAACTCCTAAGAAAAAGAAAAAATTTGTTTCCCTGAGCGTGTTTGTTTTGTTCCGTGAACTTTCTCTGTCGAACCAAAGGATTTATTTTACCACCATTGAAGACTGGGTTTTGCTCTCTTAGGAGAAGCAAAAAGCAGACGACTGGGTTTCCTAGCTATAGACAGCTTTCAGGGGATGTTTGTTTAAAGGAGGAAAAACGCGTAATATTAATCACCTTTTAAAACTAAATGTTTAAACAAAATTATTGTGAAATTTTTCAAGCATCTACAAAAGTAGACTGGAAGTAGCTCCGTGGTAGAGCTCGCTCCTGTGTGAGGACTTGGGTTCATTTCTGCCAAGTTTCATAGAACCTCGTTAAACTGCTGAGGCAAGCCTCCAGAAATTGCCATCGTTCTACCTCAGCCTCCCCAGTCCTGGGATTACAGGCGCGCACCACCAAGCCCGGTTTGCCCTTCCACTTTTTAAAAACCTGCTGCGGAGACATGGTGGTGCGCGTCTAATTCCAGAGACTCGGGAGGCTAAGGTGGAAAGATCTAATGGAATGTTCAAGGCCTGCCTGGGCAATTTAGAAAAGAAAATACTGGACTCACATGTAGCTCAATGGTAGAGCGTCCCTGGGTTCAATCCCCAAGCAAAGACCTGCACCTTTATCCCATACTTGCCTGAGTTCTCTCAACTACTCTGGTCTTCCCTTATCTCGCGTGAGACATTTAACTTCTGTGCTGGTCCTCAAATGCGCAAAGCATACAGGAATTTTCACACGCTTCCCCTCTCCCTGCTTTTTCCCTAGATGTCTGCACATAGTCTTTTAAGTATCTGCTCAAGATTTATCTGAGAAGCATTCCCTAAGCCTTCATAAATAGCAATCTTTCTTCCTTCATTTTTCACTGTAGGACCTATCAGCTGATATATAATTTATTTTTTGTGTGTTCCGATAGTAGAATGTAAGCACCATGAGAACGAGGACTTTGTTCACTGCTATATTTTTAGGTCCTTGAACAATGTCTTACCCATAGGAATTAAATATTTGCAGACTATGTGAATGAAGGGAATGTCCTGTTTCCCCATTATTTCTATACCATTCCATCTCCAGCTTTCCTATAAATTGTTAGTTTACAAGATTTTGGACTCTTCATAGGACTATTGCTTTAAAAAATTAAATTAGGGCCGGGCGCGGTGGCGCACGCCTGTAATCCCAGCACTTTGGGAGGCTGAGGCAGGAGGATCATGAGTTCAAAGCCAGCCTCAGCAATGGCGAGGCACTTAGCAACTCAGTGAGACCCTGTCTCTAAATAAAATACAAAAAAGGGCTGGGGATGTGGCCCAGTGGTCGAGTGTCCCTGAGTTCAATCCCTGGTACCAAAAAAAAAAAAAAAAAAAAAAAAAATTAAATTAGGGCAAAAAGTAATAAATGTTAGTTTATTACTTTTTGTGTGCAAAAGGTAATAAATGTTAGTTTATTACTTTTTGTGTGGTACTGGAGTTGAAGCCAGGGAGCTCTACCACCACTCCCAATCCTTTTCTTTTTTGAGACAGGGTCTCTCAAGCTGACCTCTAGCTTGTGATCCTCCTGCCTCAGCCTCCCCAGTCATTGAGATCAGAGACATGGGGCACTTGTAGGCAAAGGTGGATAATATTTGTACACTTGTTTCTCAAAAACTTTTTTTTTTTTTTTGGCCTGGGCAGGGGGGGGGGGGGGGGGGCAATGGTACTGGGGATTGAACCCAGGGGTGTGACAGTCCCTGCTGAGATTCAGGGATGGAAGTATTTTGCTTTGGTATCTACCTAAGGGAGGGAGACAGGCCTTAGCTTTGCACCAGAAAAGAGAGCTCCAGAAGACTGATTTACCCTAGGTAATCTCAGGAAGGACTAGTAACATTTAACCTACATGGCAGGTGCTTCCTCTCTGCCCCATTGGAGGTCTCAAGCAATGCACTGAGGAATTTAAAGTCAGGGAACTTTTCCATACTGTCTCAGGGAATCTGTTAGCGTGGGCCTCTAGTGTGGGCCTTTCTGAGTCTGATAAATTCTGCTACATTTAATAGTATCTAGGTATCATCTAGAACCAACAGTCTTCCTCTGCTCAGGCTTCTGACAGTTCCCAGGAGCAATGATCTGCTTTGGTTTCCTGAGAGGACCCTGTAACAACTCTGAGGACTTTCTCCACCAATGAAGTTACAGCTACTTTTTCTCCTGATGTACCTCAAGGTAAACACATTTATTACACCAAGTCCACATTTTCTTAATAAGACTGTGACCTAGTAGCTTCTAAAATAGTCTGGATTTTAAATTGAAAGCATATTTTTGGCCTGATTTTCATGACAAAAGGCCTCCACATTAAATGATTCTGTCCTGTGCTCAAATAGCTTCTCAGTTGACAGCAGAGTTGGAAATTTCAGTTCACCTCACTAAACTTCACTTTATGTCACTAGATATGATGGTGAGAATGCCACCAAATTAACAATGAAAAATAACATCTGCCAAGGTAATTTACTACTCATATCTTTTGGTCAGGCATTCTCTTCCCATAGGAAGAATTACATAAGGAGGTAAACCATATTTCTTCATTTTACTTCAGAACAAGTAAAATTAATTAGATTAACTTGATGGGTAGTGTGATCTTGTACAATAGCCTGTCTACAGCCATTTCCATTCTGACCAATCTTCCAAATGAAGCAGATATTCAATTCTGCCAGGTTGAGCACAGTTCCTGTTGGTGACAGCTCAAAACATATGGATTAGTTTTTGCTCTTCAAGCTTCCCTTTACTAAATCCTGTCTCTATCCTCTCAGCTTCCTGTGTGGGTGAATTGATGTCTGTCATCAATTTGGGGAGATTCTTAGTCTTCATTGCTTCAAACATTGCTTCTGTGGCTTTCTTTTGTCTCCTTCTAGAATTTCACTCACACAGTATGTAACAATTTTGTTGTTATTCCATTGTTCTTGGATATTCTAGTTCGTTTTATTGTCTCTCCTTTTTTTTTCCATTTTAGAAGTTTGACATATGCTCAAGTTGAGAAATCCTTTCCTCAACCATGTCCAGTGTCTTAATGAGCCCATCTTCAGTCTACTAACAAACATTCTTTGTTCCTGTTAGTGTTTTTGACTTGTAGCATAAAATAAATCCTACTTAGAATGTCCATCTCTCTGCTTATATTGCCCATCTTCTCTTGTACTGTGTACTTTATACATTAGAACATTAGCACATTAATTATAGTTGTTTTAAATTCCCAGTCTGTTAATTCCAATGTCCCTGTCATGTATGAGTTTGGTTCTCATCTTTGCACCGTCAAATTGCATTTTTTTCCTTGTAGTGCACCTGCTAATTTTCTTTCTTGATAGCTAGACATGATATACTGGGTAAAAGGAACTTCTGTGAATAGGTCTTTATGATGTGGTGGTAAGTGAAAGGCAAAAATCACACCAGAGACAACCGTGCAGCCAACAGATTTATTCACCAGCCTCTACGGCTGGTTGGAGGCAGAAGAAG
Source organism: Tamias sibiricus (assembly GCA_025594165.1). Lineage (NCBI taxonomy): Eukaryota > Metazoa > Chordata > Mammalia > Rodentia > Sciuridae > Tamias > Tamias sibiricus. The sequence goes on from CM046660.1 coordinate 91,305,154, forward strand.
TACGGGGAGAGAGGAGTCAGGGAGAGGGAAGCGTGCAAGCTCTGGACGGAGGGTCGGTGCCTAGTCATGCCAGCTGCGGTCTCTGGAGCTGTCGGCTGGGGCAGCTGCCAACGGGCTGGATGCTGGAGCTGTCAGCTGGAGCAGTGCCCTCCGGCTGGGGACGGTGAGTCTAGAGCCGCTGCAGCGGATGCTTCCTCTCCGCAGGGATGAGCTGTTGTGTCGAGCTCCAGTCAGGCAGGGACTGAAGTAGGGATTTTTGGTGTGTGTGTTGGGGGGGGGGATGCCTGAGTGACTTTTAATGCTATTGGCTCTTTTCCCAGTAAACAGGACAAACTTTAAGCCGATTGGCTCCTGCCTGGGAACAGAGTGACCTTTAGGCTAATTGGCTCCTGCGTGGGGAAAATGAAACCAGGTTGCTCCTAATGGAAATTTCCATGGGGGAGGTGGCCTGTCGGCCCAAGCCTATCTATCAGGAGGGGCTCTGATAAAACCCCAACAGTTTTAAATTCTGGTAAAAGTTTCTCTAGAGCACAGGCCTTGTTGAAACCCTGCTTATTTCAAAATAGTGCCCCCACACATGCACACACCCTGCTGGAAGCAAGAGGGGATTTCCCCTAATATTCATTGTGAAAACCGGATAAAACTCCTGGAGGCAAAACTCACAAAAGTGTGGAGAGGGAGACTATAACAAGGCCCCTCAGACATTTTCAACTGGCAGATATGCCCATTTCAAGCCTCCAGCAATTTGTTAATTACAGTTCAGGTTTTCCAACCCTGGTTTTGGTTCTGTGGGATGGTTTCCACTCTGGTAAGTTGTGACTCTGTCTCTTCAGTTTGGGTGACAGCAGCTTGCCCTGTGATCTCATTCCTCTGATAGATTTAAAAATGACTGTTGGTTTTTTTCAGTTTGTTTACGTTTTTATTTGTTGTTAGTTGGAGTCTTCCAAGCTCTTGGACACTAGAAGTGCTGTCCATTTCTTTTTAGTAGGTACCGTACAATTGTCTAAGCTACGTGTTAGACATTTTCATGAAAACACTGATTGTGATTACATTGGTTGGAATGTGGGTGTTACCAGAACTACTCAGCCACCAGCTTAAAGATTATTTTAATAGAGTAAATTACTTTATGTAATCCCTTTTAGAAGCCCAGGTCTATAGATCTGGAAGCTAATGCAGAAATCATGTAATTTAACATCTTCATATTAAATATTAAAAACCAAAAAGTTGCTGGATGTGGTGATGCATGCCTTTAATCCCAGCTGCTTGGGAGGCTAAGGCAGGAGGATTGCAAATTCAAAGCCAGACTGGTCAACTTAGCAAGACCCTGTCTCAAAATATAAAAAGGACTGGAAATGTAGCTCAGTGGTACAGCACCCCTGGGTTTAATCCCCAGTACTGGAGGGGGGAGGGGGGAAGGCCTGACATACACAATTGTTTTTTTTTTTTTTTTTTTTTTATTTTGTTTTGTTTTTTTGTGGTACTGGGGATTGAACTCAGGGGCACTCGACCACTGGGTCACATCCCCAGCCCTTTTTTGTATTTTATTTAGAGACAGGGTCTCACTGAGTTGCTAAGTGCCTCGCTATTGCTGAGGCTGGCTTTGAACTCATGATCCTCCTGCCTCAGCCTCCCTAAGTGCTGGGATTACAGGCACGCGCCACCGCGCCCAGCTTTTTAACTGAAGATTGAACCCAGGGGCAATTTACCTCTGAGCTACATCCCCAGACCTTTTTATTTTTTTATTTTGAGACAAGGTTTGACTAAGTTGCTGAGACTGGCCTCAAATTTGTGATCCCCCTGCCTCCGCCTCTTGAATCACTGCAATTACAGGTATCCATCACTATGTCTCACCTGACCCTAAATTTAACTAAGCTTCTAGACCAGCTGTCAAATAGAGCATTCTGCAGTGATAGAAATGTTCTACATCTAAGCTGTTCAGTAGGGACTAGGGATGGCTATTAAACAATTGAAATATGGCTTCTGCAATTAAAAAATAATTTTTAGTGTTTTTTTAAATAGTAATGTGTAGCTAACAGCTAATATATTGGACAATGAAACTACCCTGGAGATTTTAACTGGCAGACATGTCCACTCTGAGCTCCAGCAATTCATTTATATACAGTTCATGTTTTCCTACCCTAGTTCTGATTTCTGTAGGGAGGTTTCTTACTTATTTGCATAATAAGAAACAGAACATAGAGGAATAAATTTAATGACAATTTATTAAAAATAAGACTCCCTGGTATTGATCCAAAAGAATTAAGTAAGTATACTATAGCAATACATGCATACTCATGTTTATAGCCTCATAATCCGCAATAGCCAAGTTATGGAACCAGCTTAGATGTCCATCAACAAATGAATGGATAAAAGAAATGTGGCATATATACACAAAAGAGTTTTATTTAATCATAAAGAAGAAAAATTTTTGTCATTTTCAGGAAAATAGATGGAACTTGAGAGTATTATGTTAAATGAAATAAGCCAGACTCAGAAAATCCAGGCTCATGTTTTCTCTCATATGTAGAAGCTGGAGAGAAAAAGGGAAAAAAAAAGAAGTAATTCATGAAAATAGAAGGGAGGGACGATAGAAGGGAAACAAGAGAGAGGGAGGAGAGAAGGGAAAAGGGAGATACTGGGAAATGAAATTGATCAAATTATGTTAGGTGCATGTATGAATATTTCACAATGAATCCCACTATTATGTATAATTATAATGCACTAATAAACAATTTTTAATAACAGAGTTTGCTGGACACAGTGGTGTACTCCTGTAATCCCAACAACTCAGGAGGTTGAGGCAAGAGGATTTCAAGTTTGAGGCCAGCCTCACCAATTTAACCAGACCCTATCTTTTTTTTCTTTTTTCTTTTTTCTTTCTTTTTTTTTTTTTTTTTTTTTTTGGTACCAGGGATTGAACTCAGGGGCACTCGACCACTGGGCCACATCCCCAGCCTTTTTTTTTTTTTTTTTTTTTGGTACCAGGGATTGAACTCAGGGGCACTGGACCAATGGGCCACATCCCCAGCCCTTTTTTGTATTTTATTAGAAACAGGGTCTCACTGAGTTGCTAAGTGCCTCACTGTTGCTGAGGCTGGCTTTGAACTCGTGATCATCCTGCCTCAGCCTCCAAGTACTGGGATTACAGGCGTGTGCCACTGCACCTGGCTCAGACCCTGTCTTAAAATAAAAAATGAAAAAGGAAGGCCTGGGTTTGTAGCTTAATAGGTAGAGCACCTAGTACAAGTGATGCACTGGGTTCTATTTTCAGCACTGCATGAATTTTTTTTTTTTTTTTTAATGAAAAAGGATCCCACCAGCTTGGGAGCCTGAGGCAGGAGGATCACAAGTTCAGAGTCAGCCTCAGCAACTCAATGAGGCCCTAAGCAACTTAGCAAGACCACTTCTCAAAATAATAAATAAAAAAAGTGGGGATGTGGCTCCATGGTTAAGTGCCCCTGAGTTCAATCCCGATACAAAAGAAAAGAAAAGAAAAAGGACTGGGAATGTGGGGATGTAGCTCAGTGGTAAATCACCCCTGGGCACAATCCACAGTACCAACAAAGTAAATAAAAATAAAAACATAAATTGAAGGGGTGACTTGCACTGTAGCACAACTGTGGTTGATGAAACTGGAACTAGAACCCGGAACACCATATTCCTGTGTTTTGAAAGCTAAATCAAGCTGACTTTTCAGCATCTATAAAATAATGAGTTTAGAGCAGGATTTCTCAAATTTAATAATAATCAAGATTTTTTACTGAACGAATCTGTGTTGTGGGGAGCTGTCCTGAGCATAGTAGAATGTTTAGCAGCATCCCTAGCCTCTACCCAGTAAATGCCAGTAGCATCTTCCAATTGTGACAACCAAAAATGTCTCCAGATGTGGCCAAACATCCCTGGAGGGGTGTTTTCAAATTGTCCCCAATTCACAACCTGTGGTTTAGCTGGGTATGGTGTCACAAGCCTGTAATCCCAGTGACTTGGGAGGCTGAGACAGGAGGATTGCAAGTTCAAAGTTAGCTTCAGCAATTTATCAAGGCCCTAAGCAACTTAGCAAGACCCTGTCTCGAGAAAAAAAAAAAAGAAAAAAAAATCAACACCTTAGGGGCCTGGGACCTGTAGCTCAGTGGTTTAGTGCCCCTGGGTGCATCCATGGTTCTAATGAAATTAAAAAAAAGAAGCCGGGCGCGGTGGCGCACGCCTGTAATCCCAGCACTTTGGGAGGCTGAGGCAGGAGGATCGTGAGTTCAAAGCCAGCCTCAGCAATGGCGAGGCACTTAGCAACTCAGTGAGACCCTGTCTCTAATAAAATACAAAAAAAGGGCTGGGGATGTGGCCCAGTGGTCGAGTGCCGCTGAGTTCAATCCCCAGTACCAAAAAAAAAAAAAAAAAAGAACATGGCCGGGCACGGTGGTGCACGCCTGTAATCCCAGCACTTTGGGAGGCTGAGGCAGGAGGATCGTGAGTTCAAAGCCAGCCTCAGCAATGGCGAGGCACTTAGCAACTCAGTGAGACCCTGTCTCTAATAAAATACAAAAAAAGGGCTGGGGATGTGGCCCAGTGGTCGAGTGCCGCTGAGTTCAATCCCCAGTACCAAAAAAAAAAAAAAAAAAGAACATGGCCGGGCACGGTGGTGCACGCCTGTAATCCCAGCACTTTGGGAGGCTGAGGCAGGAGGCTCGTGAGTTCAAAGCCAGCCTCAGCAATGGCGAGGCACTTAGCAACTCAGTGAGACCCTGTCTCTAATAAAATACAAAAAAAGGGCTGGGGATGTGGCCCAGTGGTCGAGTGCCGCTGAGTTCAATCCCCAGTACCAAAAAAAAAAAAAAGAACATGGCCGGGCACGGTGGTGCACGCCTGTAATCCCAGCACTTGGGAGGCTGAGGTAGGAGGATCACGAGTTCAAAGCCAGCCTCAGCAATGGTGAGGCACTTAGCAACTCAGTGAGACCCTGTCTCTAATAAAATACAAAAAAGGGCTGGGGATGTGGCCCAGTGGTTGAGTGCCCCTGAGTTCAATCCCCAGTACCAAAACAAAAGCAAAACAAAACAAAAAAACCTATGGTCTAAAATCTCTGCTCCCAGCATATTGTAGTCATATAAGATGTTCTTTAGGACTCCCACAAGAAGCAAGATAGATCCAACTTACCTGATGATATAATAACAATTTCAAGAATGTGATCAGGGGCTGGAGTTGAGGCTCAGTGTAGAGCACATGTGAGTCACAGGTTTCATCCTCAGCACCACATAAAAATAAATAAACAAAATAAAGGTGTCATGTCCATATACAACTAAAAATGTTAAAAAAAAATAAAAAAGAATATGATCAAGGGCTGTGGTTGTAGCTCAGCAGTAGAGCACTTGCCTACCATGTGTGAGGCACTGAGTCAATCCTCAGCGCCACATAAAAATAAACAATTAAAGGTATTGCATCCATCTACAAATAAAAATATCTTTTTTTTAAAAAAGAATGTGATCTAGTTCTATAAATGGAAACTAACATGGGGCTGCCTATTGGTGACTATCAGTAGACTAGTTAAAATCAAGCATAAATAATAATCATTTGTGAAGCACCTACTTACTATGTACTTAGTACTATGTGTTTTGTAGAATTCATCTCTAATTCTCAAATTAACTTCAAAGCAGACAAAATTCTTATTTTACAGATTAGAAAACTGTGGTTCAGAAAATTTAGGTAACTGGCATAAGGTCCCATAGATGACTAGTAATAAAGAGAATCAAAAAATCACACTAGCTAGCCATATTTAACACTGTGTAATTCTACTCAAATATCCACCCTAACACAACCCCTTTAGCAATCAGGACTGAGAGGCAAATATGAAAAATGAGATAGAAAAAGGAAAAGAAATAAGGGAATTCCACCCCCCCTTTGTGTGTGTGTGTGTGTGTGTGTGTGTGTGTGTGTGTGTGTGTTGGTACTGGGCATTGAACACAGGGATGGTTTACCTCTGAGCTGCATCCCTGGTCCTTTTTATTTTTTCATTTTGAAATAGGGTCTCACTATATTGCCAAGGCTGGCCTTGAACTTGAAATTCTCTTACCTTAGCTGCCAGAGAAGCTAGAATTAAAGGGAAATAAGGGAATTCTTAAAAGGGTTCAAGAGGTTTGTTTGATGGGAAGAGTTGCAGAGAGACACCACCAAATAACCTTTATTGCTAAGGAAGGTTTCCAGTGGTAAGTGTATCTGAACAAGTCCTTGAAAGATTGTTAGAGTTTTGGTGTCCAACAAGACATTCTCTGAATTTGTGTGACCAGTCTACCTGGGGTAGAAGCAGCAATGAGATGAAGTAGGGAGGATATAACCAGTTTACAGTGGCTGCCTCAAATCCAGTTCAATGATTTAGAATTCATTCTGTGTAAAATTAGAGTGTGTAAACAAGGATCTAACAAGATTAAAGCTATATTTGTTGTCCAGGATCTTGTGATATCAGGCCCAAGGCAACATGTAAATTCACACACACACACACACAGAGTAATTAAAATTAGGTTGAAACTTAAAAAAAACACTTTCATCTATAATGAATTTCCCATGGTGGCTGAGAAACTAATTTACAGTTAAGACTTTCACATTCTACAGTAGAGAAAAATTCTTCAATCAAGAACAAAAAGGAAATTACAGAAAAATTTTATGTAAAAAATTAGCATTTTTCTCTTTTTAAATTCTTCTACTCTTTTATGTAGATGTGAAAGAAGGAACATTTTGGGGTTGGGAGACATGTCTTATTCTAAGAAAGTCAGTTCTTCCAGGTCCCATGGCACAATTCCAATGATTCAGGTGGCCTCAGGAAATTAGTGAGACCTCAGCAACTTAGTAGACCCTATCCCAAAATAAAAAATAAAAAGGTCTGGGAATGTAGTTCACTGATAGAATGTCTGTAGGATCAACCCCTATTACCACCAAAAAAAAAAAAAAAAGGTAACTTTCTAGATGGTCAATTGCTCTAATGCAAATTCAAGTTGATATCTGAGAGATCTCTACTTATTATGTATCAAGAAACATTTCTTACAGGAACATACAACTCTTCATATTAGAAAAGGAAGCCGGGCGCGGTGGCACACACCTGTAATCCCAGCACTTTGGGAGGCTGAGGCAGGAGGATCGCGAGTTCAAAGGCAGCCTCAGCAATGGCGAGGCACTTAGTAACTCAGTGAGACCCTGTCTCTAAATAAAATACAAAAAAGGGCTGGGGATGTGGCCCAGTGGTCGAGTGCCCCTGAGTTCAATCTCTGGTACCACCAAAAAAAAAAAAAAAAAGAAAAGGAAAATATCTTTGTGTTCTCTATCTCTGTGTCTGTGTACAACCACAGTTTCCCCTACATTTTCAAATGTAAGAATCAAAGAATGCATGCTATTTCTTGTCATTAATCTCTTAGCATTCCTGGGAACTATATCCGGCAGTGTGTTTTCAGTTTTTTAGATATTTGTTTTGATGCCTCTATTCATTTCATTGATTAGCACCTTTTCTTTTTTTTTTTCTTTTTTGTACCAGGGATTAAACTCAGGGGCACTTGACCACTGGGCCACATCCCCAGCCCTTAGTTAGCTTTTTTTGTTGCAGAGACCAAAAGACGACAAGAACAATTAGAGAAGGAAAAGTTTATTTGGGGGCTCATGGTTTCAGAGGTCTTAGTTCAAGGAGGTTGCCTCCATCATTTAGGGCTTGATGTGAGACAGAACATCATGGTGGAAGAGTATGGTGGAAAAAAGCAGCTCAGGACATTATTGGGAAGCAGAGAGAGTGCACCACTCTTCAGGGACAAAATACATACACCAAAAGTAAGTCCCCAATGACCCACCTCCTCCAGCCACACCCCACTTGCCTACAATTACCACCCAGTTAATCCCTGTCAGGGGTTAAAGCTCTGATTAGGTTAAAGCTCCCATAACCCAAACATTTCACCTCTAAGCTTTCTTGCATTGTCTCACACTGAGCTTTTGGGGGTTTCAGGGTAAATAATTATATGTGTCATAGGATCTTACTTTTTCACATATCAAAAATTTAAATAGTAATAAGTAACACTTGAAAAAAGAAACAAATTTGAGATCCAATAGTTCCTACTTAAATCAACAGTTTTGATGCATATTAAGCAATCTGCCCAACAATTATTAAAATAGAAAATGCTTCATAAGTTTTTAAAAACATTGCTGAAATGTTACACATTTCATTTTCTCTATCTTATTATAATGGATTTAATACAGGGGAAAAGATCTGTGTTTATTGAAAATTAAAATCCTATATTTATTGCCTGTTAAAATGATCATTAGTTTTTGTTTATCACATGATTTCTCACCATGAAACAGATTAGTAAATCAAGAAAGATTACGGTTTCTAGCTGTGAATAAACACATGGAAAGTAGTGCCCTAAAGAAATAAGTACGAATAAAACAAAAGTTTGTTTCAGTATATTAAGTTAGAGGAAGGGCTGGGGTTGTAGCTCAGCGGTAGAGCGCTCACCTAGCTTGTGCGCGGCACGACACCACGTAAAAATAAAAGCATTGTGTACAACTAAAATAAATAAATATATTTTTAAACATTTCCCAGACTTAATAAATATTAACTAAAAAATTTTAAACATTATTCTAAATAGGGATCTTTAAAGTAATTTCTTATAAAATTCAGAATGAGCTGGGTGTGGAGGTACACACCTATAATCCCAGCTACTTGGGAGGCTGAGGCAGGAGGATTGTGAGTTCAAGGCTGGCCTGGGCAACTTAGTGAGACCTTGTTTCAAAATAAAAAATAAAGCTGGGTACAGTGGCAACATCAGTAATCCAGCCACTCAGGAGGCTGAGGCATGTGGATCACAAATTCAAGGCCAGCTTCAGAAATTTAACAAGATACTATCTCAAAACTAAAACACCTGTAATCCCAGCACTTGGGAGGCTGAGGCAGGAGGATCACGAGTTCAAAGCCAGCCTCAGCAACAGCGAGGCACTTAGCAACTCAGTGAGACCCTGTCTCTAAATAAAATACAAAAAAGGGCTAGGGATGCGGCCCAGTGGTCGAGTGCCCCTGGGTTCAATCCCCGGTACCACAAAAAAAAAAAAAAAAAAAAAAAACTAAAACAAATTTAAAAAGTCTGAGAGTGTAGTTCAGTGATAAAGTGCCCCTGGGTTAAATCCCTAGTACCTCTAAATAGATAAATAAGTTATTTAATTAATTAACTATATTTAATTAAATAAATATATTTCAGGACAAGACAAGGATGCCCATCATCATCCCTTCTATTTGTAATGCTGTTGAAACCAGGGCAAATGTAAGTAAAAAAGCAAATTAGAAGCACAAAAATTGGAAAGAAATAGTATTGCAGAGTGACCAGCACCTTGCCATGGTTAGTTCCTGCTCAGGAGGTGTGAGCTGCCTGGGAAATAAAAAGTATGAAATAATTAGTAAGAAATAGAGACAGAGCCAAAAATTAGATATAAAAAGGGGAGCGTCTGGTAGGTTTTCCAGTCCTGGTAGTAGCTAGAACTGAACAACTGAAAAAGGGTCCCATTCTTTAGTTAAGGGGGAATACATCAAAGGCTGGGATAAGGTTTCAGTGGGAGGAATCTTGGGTTTTAGCTTCTCGGTGTGGCAGGGGTTTTGCAGTAAACAGGTTGATTGGCATTTTGGCAAGCTACACCCATTTCTGAGAGGCTGTGTGGCTCAAGTGGGTCATCCCATCTCTGGTGCTGTCCTGAAACTGAGATGGAGCTAGGTAGGATGCCACAGGAACCAGGCATTCTCCCACCAGCAGGTTTGCTGCTGGAAATTCCTGATACCAGGATTTCCTGCCTAATGGCTTCAATATGGCTTTAGTTGATGCACATGGCTCAGTTCACATATGGGTCATGAATGGCTTCTGGCAAAATAAAGCCACCATTATTTGAAATAGACTTTATTTTCTGTGGTTATACACACAGAAAACCTAAAAGTATTTATGGAAAAATATTAGAAATAATAGGTGAGATTAGGAAGCTGACTATATTTACAATTAAAAAATAAAAATTAGTTGGATTTCTATACACTAGCAACAAAAAGCTAGGAAATATAATTTTAAAGAAATAATTTCTGTAGAATCAAAGAATATTAACTGCCTAGGAATAAATTCAACAAAAATGTGCAAAACCAGTAAGGGGAAATTTAAATCTTTTAAAGAAATAATACAAACGAGCTAAATAAGAAAGACATATCATGCTCATAGGTTGAAAATTCTATTACTGTAAAAATGTCACCTTTCTTCTTATAAATTAAATACTATCCCAATTAAACACTAATACTTTTATGTGAATGCCTAGATATAGAAAAAGTCATACTAAAATGTGTATAAAAATGAAAAACAACAAAGATCTTCAAGGATTAAAGGTGAAAATATCTGGGCTGGGGGCTGTGACTCAGCGGTAGCGCACCTGCCTGGCATGTGTGAGGCACTGGGTTTGATTCTCAGCACCACATATATTTTTAAAAAGAGGTGAAAATATCTAAATAGCCCATAATAGCCAAGATGTTCTTCAAAAAGAAGAGTAGCTGGGCATGGTGGCACAGGCTTATAATCCCAGAGACTCAGGAGGTTGACACAGAAGGATCTCAAGATCCAGGCCAGCTTCAGCAATTTAGTAAGATTCTCATCAACTTAGCAAGACCCTGTCTCAAAAGAAAAAACAAAACAGGGCTGGGGATGTAGCTCAGTGGTAAAGTGTCCTAGGTTCAATCTCCAGTACAAAAACAAAAACAAAAAACAATGTTTGGGGGCTGGGGCTGGGGCTCAGTGGTAGCATGCCTGCCTCAAAGATGTGAGGCACTGGGTTTGATCCTCAGCACCACATAAAATAAATAAATAAATAAATAAATAAATAAATAAAGATATTGTGTCCATCTACAACTAAAAAAAATTTTTTTGCAAAAGAGCAATGTTTGAGGAAAGTTGCTTTAACACACATCAAGATTTATTATAGAACTATAGTAATTAATACAGCATGATATGTATGCAAAGTGGGACAAACACACATATGTTACAGGATACAGTCTAGAAATATACAAATAAGGTCATATAAATAATGACAAGTGACACTACATAGAGGTGGGGAATAAATAATCATTAAACAATATCAACATAACTGACTCTCCATGTGAAAATAAAAAAAGAACTTTGGCCCAATCTCATACCATATAGATAAATTCATTCCAGGTAATAAGCAAATCAAAATGATAAAACTCTATTTTATTTTATTGTGGTAGTGGGTAAATTATAAATTCAGTAGACATTTTCATGATCTCTAGATAATTTTTAAATTTTTTTTTAAATTTTTTATTTTATAATAATAATTATTATTTTTAGTACCAGGGTTTGAACTCAGGGGCACTCAACCACTGAGCCACATCCCCAACCCTATTTTATACTTTATTTAATAAAGATAGGGTCTCACTGAGATGCTTAGTGCCTTACTAAGTTGCTGAGTCTGGCTTTGAACTTTTAGATCCTCCTGCCTTAGCCTCTGGAACTGCTGGGATTACAGGCATGAGCCACCGCATCCAGCTGTTTGATTTTTTAAAAAATAATATATATATGTATGTATACACACACACACACACACACATATAGTTGTAGATGGACACAATAACTTATTTTATTTATTTTTATGCAGTGCTAAGGATTGAACTCAGTGCCTCACACGTGCTAAGCAAGCACTCTACCACTGAACCACCACCTCCACCCAACAATTATGTTTTTCCTTCTTTGTTTTCATTTATTATTTCTTCCTAATTTATTATAACATAAAATTTGCCATATCAATAATTTTTTAAAAATATTTATTTATTTACTTTAGTTTTACACTATGCAATGCATTTATGTTTATGTGGTGCTGAGGATTGAACCCGGGCCGCGCACGTGCGAGGCGAGCGCTCTGCCGCTGAGCCACAATCCCAGCCCCCCATATCAATAATTTTAAGTGTACCATTCAGTGAAATTAACATGCACAATGTTGTCCAACAATGCACTATTTCCAAAATTTTTCATCACCACAAACAGAAACACTGTAGCCATATAGCAACCCCATTACTCTCCCCCTCCAACTTCTGGTAACCTCTAAAAGTTCATTCATGTTATAGTATATATCGGAACTTCATTCCTTTTAGTCACCTCTGCAATTCCATCCCAGCTCTACTAGTAATTGAACCCATGGATGCTCTAACAACAAGTTATGTTCCCAGCCCTCTTTTTCAAAATTTTTATTTTGAGAAGATCTTGCTAAGTTGCCAAATTTGCAATCCTTCTGCTGCAAGAAATCTCAAAGATCAAGGTGGTTTGAAAATAAATTACTGATATGCTTTGGAAGAAATATACTAGTTTCCACATTAACATATTAATGCATATCTTATAGTCTCTTTTCTGAATTCTCTATGTTGGCAGGATGTTCTTCCTCATGGTGAATTTTGGGAGTTTATGAATTGTTAGGGTAAATCTGATTGTGACATGGTCTTCGGAACAAAAATATCTTAAGTTCAGATACCAGGTTCTTGGCTTCCTAGATATATGATTGGACAAAGTATTGAATCTTTCATATTTTATTTGTTTATTTGTTTATTTATTTGGTACCAGAGATTGAACTCATGGGCACTCAACCACTGAGCCACATCCTCAGCTCTATTTTGTATCTTTTTTTTTAAGCTTTTTTTAAAATTCAAAGTTGTTGTATTTGTAATAGTAGTATGCATTACAATTCATAATACACATATAGAGCCTCTTTTTACATAACACTGTTTGTATACAAAGTATATTCACACTATTCAAGTCTTCAATCATGCATTTAGGATAATGATATCCAACAGGGTCTCACTTAGTTGCTTAGCGCCTCACTAGGTTGCTGAGGCTGGCTTTGAACTCCTGATCCTCCTGCCTTAGCCTCCCAAGCTGCTGGGATTACAGGTGTGCGCCACCTTGGTTGGCTTCTGAGTTTATTTTCTTTTCCATAAAATTGATAAAATTATATCTAGAATGGTTATGAGTATTAACTGACAAATATAAAGCACCTGGCACTCAATAAATATTATCTAATAAAATTTTTTGGAAATCAGTAAATCTATATTAAGTGAAGAACATTTTTACTTCACTTTCTAGCATTGTTGAGAGTTTTAATGCTGTATAGCTTGGGGAAGGGCAGACAAGTTACAAATAAAGTCTATGCTGCTAGGTCACAGGTTTTAGGTAATTCTATCTTATGGGATTTTTAAAACACTATGGCTTATATTGTAAGTACAATGTACTTACTGAAAAAAATAAATGATTAAACTTATTGTCATTCACTGTACATTTAATTTGATGTCTATGACCAAAGTCCATGTATTATTTCATAACTTAATCTACTTCCTCTTTTATAACAAGTGACTCAGTGCATTTCTGTCATTTTCTCTTGAAAACAAATGTTTTAGGGCCTTTTATTGTAAGTAGAATTATTGCAAAGCTAGAGTAACTAAGGAAATTTAAGATTTTTTTTTCTTTGATACCAGGGATTAAACTCAGGGGCACTCGACCACTGGGCCACATCCCCAGCCCTTTTCTGTATTTTATTAGAGACAGGGTCTCCCTGAGTTGCTAAGTGCCTCGCCATTGCTGAGGCTGGCTTTGAACTCCCAATCCTCCTGCCTCAGCCTCCCAAGTGCAGGGATTACAGGCATGCACCACCACACCCAGCCTATAATGGGTTTTTATGCAAACTATACAATATGTTGCAAAGTATTACTATTACTACTATTGTGAGGCATGAATCAAATACAATAGTATCTTAAGGAAGATACATATAGAAAATTAGGGTACAGTTTTTTTTTTTTTTTTTTTTTTTTTTGGTACCAGGTAATGAACTCAGGGGCACTTGACCACTGGGCCACATCCCCAGTCCTTTTTTGTATTTTATTAGAGACAGGGTCTCACTGAGTTGCTAAGTGCCTCACCATTGCTGAGGCTGGCTTTGAACTCGCGATCCTCTTGCCTCAGCCTCCCAAGTGCTGGGATTACAGGCGTGCGCCACCGCGCCCGGCTACAGATAATTTTTATAATGCATGTAATAACAGCACAAATCATTACTATGTGAATAAATGAATGCTAATATATCTAGTTTTTAGTAAAAACACACATATATTAATCTAAAAAAGTAAGTGCAAAATGTTTTGGTATATTAGCATACCAGTAATGATTTCAGTATTTTCTCTGAAATATAAAGCTAAATTACAATATAAATAAATTTTTAAAAATCAGTAAAGTATTTTCATTAAACTTACACTTTGAAAAAATTGTTATTTATCACTTTCCATTGAGATAAAAAAAGATTTCCTTGAAAAGATAACAACCTGTTTTCTCTCATTCTAGGAAGCTAGCAAACATAGAAACAAAGAGTAACTTTCCATGGATAATGAAGGTTAGTTTCATTAATCATCAAAATATTCTTTTGACTCAAGACACTGAACAAAAATAGTCACAAAATAAGTAATACTTCTGAATTTATATTTTTGTTAATGCACTTGAACAGATACTCATCTGTACATATAAATAGTATTATTTAGAGGCAAAATGATTCTCAGATTTATTTGTAATTACTCTCTAATCCCTTGGGAGTCTCATTAATAGGTAGGGAAAAACTGATATAGGTAACTAGCAAATACAAATAGGAAAGAAGCTAAATCTCAGTACATGGTGAAAGTTCACAGCAATATTTATATTGTATCTTAAAATGTTGAATGTATTTGTCTGAATTACTTTTTTGAAGTCTTTTTAAATTTTTTTAAAACAAGGTCTGATTATGTTGCCCAGGATGGCCCTGAAACCTTGGGCTCAAGTAATCCTTCTGCCTCAGTCTCCCTAGTCCTGAGATTACAAGTGTGTGCCATTGAACCTGGCTTCAATTTCTCATTTATACGAACAGTAATTTCATTCTTAGGATTATTATACAGATTGAAAGATAACTATGTAAAAACAACAAAGCATAATTTGTACTAAATATTCAGTAAATGTCAGTTCCTTCTCATTTATGCCCCTTGCATTCTGAAAACTGCCATGATCAAATAGAAATAGAAACTGTAAAATTTATATATTGGGAAATTTAATGATACAGAAAGCAGGGAGGGAACTCCATAGTTCTGAAATCTGAATCAGACCTACTTTGTGAAAATTTTGTTTCATTTAATAGTTTTGTTATTAGTCTGCTTGCTTCAGTTTCTATTGATAAATGTCCATGTCATGAGGAGTATTATTAATATGGGGACTCATTTGGATGATTTCCACAAATTATGGGCTCCACAGAACCAAGACATTTCAGTGAACTGTTAGATCCTGAAGTAAAGGGGAACTTAGATCATTCATCCTCACTCCCTCAGGTTGCAGATGAAGAAAAAGAGTGCAAGAGAAGTGAAGTTTCTCTCAAGATTATTCAACCAAGTGGCAGCCCTAGTTCGCTGCTCCTTCTATTTTTTTTTTTTTTTTTTTTTTTTTTTTGTACCAGTGATTGAACTCAGGGGCACTTGACAACTGGGCCACATCCCCAGCCCTTTTTTGTATTTTTTATTAGAGACAGGATCTCACTGAGTTGCTAAGTGCCTCACCATTGCTGAGGCTGGCTTTGAACTCCCAATCCTCCTGCCTTAGCCTCCCAAGTGCTGGGATTACAAGCGTGCACCACTGCGCCCAGCCTCCTCCTAATTCTAACAGCAATGTCACATATCTCACAAACTACTGACCCTACCAGCATCCATTGATGCATTTTTTATAAAATATACTAGCTGAAGAGTATAAACAAAATTAGAGAAATTAACTTGATGCAAAATTGTTTACAATTTGATACAAAAATGTTTAGGAGGAATCACCAGGTATGGTGGCAGTTGCCTATAATCCCAGTAGTTGCCTATAATCAGGTAGGATTGCAAGTTCAAGGCCAGCCTCAGCAACTTAGTGAGACTCTGTCTCAAAATAAAATTATAAAAAGGGCTGGAAGGCTGGGGTTGTGGCTCAGTGGTAGAGCACCTACCTCGCATGCATGAGGCCCTGGGTTCGATCCTCCACACCACATAAAAAAAATAAATAAATAAAAATAAATATATTGCATCCATCTACAACTAAATAAATATTTAAAAAAAAATCTGGAGGTGTAGCTCAGTGGTAGAGTACCCCCATTCAATTCCCAGTGCTATTAAAAAATAATAATAATATACAACTAAATGCAATCCATAATCATTTTAACCATCTCTTCTTCCTTTATATTTTTTAAAGTGTAAATGAGTAAAGCTCTAGCTTCTGTGCTTACTACTTACTACAGAGTTAAAATCTATGGAACTATAAACTCCAATGTAATTAAAAATTAACATGACCTCAGTGTTTCCATGGAAAAGAAACCTCATGAATAAAGAATTACTACTATACAACTGATATGGAAGTCTGTTACTCTGAAAACCACACATTGTTTTATAGATTGTAGGAGCTAGCTGTCTTTATTTTGCCTGTTTTTCCCTTCATCTTTTGTTTAAATTATTTTCTTGTCCTGGGGATCAGACCGAGAGCCTGTGCATGATAGGCAAGCACTCCACTACTGAGTTATATCCATCAGCTCCTAGCTAAATTCTTCTTGAAGGTCCAAATACACTCTTATTTTATTTTATTTTTTTGGTACTGGGGATTGAACTCAGGGACACTCGACCACTGAGTCACATCCCCAGCCCTGTTTTGTATTTTATTTAGAGACAGGGTCTCAGTGAGTTGCTTAGCACCTCATTTTTGCTGAGGCTGGCTTTGAATTTGTGATCCTCCTGTCTCAGCCTCCCAAGCCACTGGGGTTACAGGTGTGTGCCACTGCACCCAGCTACACCTTTATATATTTTTTTAATATTTATTTTTTTAGTTGTAGTTGGACACAATACCTTTTACTTATTTATTTTTATGTGGTGGTTAGGATCGAACCCAGGGCCTCACTCGTGCTAGGTGAATCTCCACCACCAAGCCACAACCCCAGCCCTATATTTTTAAAATATTTATTTATTTATTAGTTGTACACAATGCCTTTATTTATTTTTATGTAGTGCTGAGGATCGAACCTGAGTCACGCATGTGCTAGGCGAGTGCTCTACCGCTGAGCCACAACCCCAGTCCCCCCAGCCCTATTTTTGATGAATATAATTTTGATCTCAAAACATTCAAATATTAATGAAACCTGAAGAGAGGGTAGATCTTCTTAAGACAGTATATTTACATATTTTAATCATCATTTTAAAACCAGAATTTATGCTGCCATTTGACCACATCTTAGGTACAAACAAAATAGTTTAATAGTGTATTCAATTTCAAAATTGAATGACAATAGGGCTGGGGTTGTGGCTCAGTGGTAAAGCACTCACCTAGCATGTGCAGCCTGGGTTTGATCCTCAGCACCACATAAAAATGAAGGCATTGTGTACAACTAAGTAAGCAAGTAAGTAAATAAATAAATAAGTATTTAAAAAAGAATGACAAGAGATTCAAAAATTGATAATCTAATGTAAGTGATTAAAGAAAAAAGACTAAAGAGTAGAAAGACTTTTTCGAAATAATATTATGTTCAAGGCTAGAGATCTAATACCCTTACTTGCAGGGGAGTGTGTAATGTATAAGAGGCACTTAGACTAGAAGTACCTTAGATCATAATACCTCTTGGAGATCCCATTTATAATATACTGAACATATATCTGTTGACTAAGGGATTGAAGAGATTGCTTTAATTAGCAACCAATCTATTTTTTTAAATGTTTTCAGTTGTAGATGGACACTATACTTTTATTTCGTTTATTTAGTTTTTTTACATGATTCAGGGGATTGAACTCAGTACCTCGTGCATGCTAGGCAAGCATTCCACCACTGAGCCACATCCCCAGCCCACAACAAATCAATTTTGAGGTCCTCATTGCCACTACATCCCCTCACAGATTCTAAAGTGAACTCAATTGACCAAGTTTGAAGCATTCCTGGTGGATTTTTTATTTATTTATTTATTTTTTTCTAATGGATTGTTTGTTTTGTTTTGATACTGGGGATTGAAATCAGGGGCACTTTGTCACTAAGCTACATTTCCAGTTCTTTTTGTTTTTTATTTTGAGACAGGTCTCCCGAAATTTTAGGGCCTTGCTAAATTGCTGAGGCTGGCCTGGAATTTGAGATCCTCCCATCTCAGCCTCCAGATTGGCTGGGATTATAGGCCTGCCACATTCCTGGTGTTTAACTTCTGAGTCAGTCTTTCTTCACTAATTGATGTAAATGTTGGAGGGCCTCAGGGCTAGATACTGAGCATTCCTCTTTTCTTTATCTGCATTTTATTCTCAGGTAAAGTCTCTGATCTCTAGTTTTAAATACCATCCATATATTAATAATCTATAAACATGTTTGTCTCCAATTCTGACATTTAGGTTTGTATTTCTAAGGGCCTACTGTACATTTCCATTTGGAAGTCAAATGAACCAGGTCCAAAAAGAATTCTTGTTTTTCTCTTCTAAATAAATTCTCTCATGACTATTCTTTGGTGATGGAAAAACCAGACCTGATTATAAAATAAAAGGACAGAACGTTATGATGAAGAACCAATGCCTGGGGAAAGGGTTCATTCTTCTCCCCTTCTGTCAATCTTTCTTCAGGAAACCTAATTAACCGTGGGTCCCTACATATTGGATTGTAAATAGCTGTCTCTAGGCGTCGAACTACTTCCTCTTACAACCAGAGATGTAAAAATGTGCTCTACAAGTATAATATAAAATGTAAAAAAAAAAAAAAAAAAATGTGAACACCACTCTGCCAGGTTTTCAAGCCCAGATATTCTACAGATGCCTGTGAAAACAGTTGTTTCTTCCTACACTTTGTAACTTTCTGAACTCTGTAGGAATGTAACTACACCACTTAATTGCTAGTATAAATTATAG
The DNA here is from genome assembly GCA_025594165.1 of Tamias sibiricus. Taxonomy (NCBI): domain Eukaryota; kingdom Metazoa; phylum Chordata; class Mammalia; order Rodentia; family Sciuridae; genus Tamias; species Tamias sibiricus. The sequence goes on from CM046660.1 coordinate 91,324,085, forward strand.
ATTACCATGCCAATGAACTGCTGTCTAAACTATAAACTCATAGGCTTAGTTCTTAGAAATATAGCTCATAGGGAGGTAAATTCAAAAAGTCATTTTGAGTTACCTGTGGTTAAAGGCCAGGTCATGATAACACAGTGTTTTACTGTCTTTGTTCTGCACCTGTGAACTACTTATTGTAAAATTTCTGTACATGGTCCTTGGTCACATAGGTCAAGAATTCTAACCCACTAATGGGTAAGGAATGATGTCAAATATCCTATAAGGAGCTCCCTGTAAACTCAGCTCAGGGCCCAGAATTTCAGAGGACTAGCTCATTTGGGTCTGCTGATGAAATAAGCCTGAGTTCTCCAACCCTCCAAGTGGTGCTTGGTCACCTGCTGAGTGCAATTTCTGTAACACTTCAACTCAGCAAAATTCACTACCATTCTGTACAGCTGCTCAAGGATAAAATCCTGAAGTCATTCTTCCTTCTTCTCCTTCCTTCACTTCACCCTTACCCCAACAGCTCCAATCAGCAAGTTTGGATGATTCTTTCAACAAAATATACTCCAAATTTGAAGAAGCCCCAATCAGGGAGATGGCTATTGCGGTTAGCTGGAAGCCATAAGTTCCACCTGATAATAATCATACATTAAGTATGCACGTGACGCACCCGCAAAGCTAAAGGTATGTAACTGGGTGAAAGCGGTCAGAAGCGGCATTCTTTCAGTCAGTTGGTCAGTAGGAAGAAGAGTTCTTCGGGTCAGAGAAGAAGAAAAGAGTCAGAGCGGCCAGAACGTAGTCAGAAGAAGAAGTAAGAGTCAGAGCGGTTAAGAGTTCGGTCAGAAGAAGCTAGAGAAAGAAATGAGAAAAGAACTAAGAAAGAAATGAGAAATGAGACAGAGACTAAGAAAGAAATGAGAAAAGAGTTTAGTATAAGGAAAAGAGTTCAGTAAAAGAGTTTAGCAGGGGCTGGGGTTGTGGCTCAGCGGCAGAGCGCTTGCCTCGCATGTGCGCGGCCCGGGTTCGATCCTCAGCACCATGTAAACGTAAATGCATTGCATTGTTTACAACTAAAGTAAATAAATAAATATTTTTTAAAAAAAGAGTTTAGCAAAGAAGAGAAAAAGAGATAAAGAGAAAGACAGATTCCTGCCACCGAATCTCCTCCTGCGGTATTTGTCCATTTCTCTTTGCCTGCTGTTATCACTCTAGTTGCAACATAAGCTGTCACCTGTGCAACTGCAATAACCTCCTAATCAGTCTCCTCATTTCCATTCATGTCCTTCTACATTCTCCTATAACATATAACCCAGGCATACTACTTCCCCATGTAATAACCCCTATGGTATCACTTCTCCATTTAAAAACCTTTATGGTTTTTGTTGTACTTAAAATGAAATTGGCCCTATGATTAGCATGAATCCAAGCCCTTTGGTCCTTCTCTAACATTACCTTCACAGATCTAAGCATCATCTCTGAGGGATGAAGGGCATAGCTTTTGCAGAGCACTATGGTAAATCCAGAGAACAGCTGGGTCCATGTTTCAATTAGTTTCTATAGCAAGAGCTCTAGGTGACTTATTTTCACAGCTGCTACAGCCCACCTCTTGCACTGAAGTGATTTGTATCTTCCTACAGGTTCAAAGTACAGTTCCTGCGTGGCTTCTGCAGGCCTATTTTCTTACAGGCAAACTTAGAAGGGTCCTCTTATGCCGAAGTGGATCTTGGGGTTGCAAGTGGTACAAGTTTTCTCCTTTTTCCACCAGCTATTCTAGTTTCCCTCACCCTCAGATACCAGTTCATCAGGCCTTGGTGGTTTATTGGTGATTTGTGACCCAAATTTTAATTCCTGAATGATCTAAACAATCACACTATTTTCAGGACAACATGGTTGCCATGGGTTCATTCACAGTTACAATGAAACATGGGGGTACCAAAAGTTGCCCAAATGGATGATCAGAGTTCCACGTGTAGTTCTCCTGCCCTTCTACCTCCTGCTGATGAGCATCTGCTATCAATGCCACAATGTTGATGTCTCTTTTCACCTTCTGGTCCCTGGACATTAGGGCTCCAAAGTGCACTGTAGTAGCCATGTTATAGTTCAATAAAAATTTGAGTTTTCAGGCTGGGGTTGTGGCTCAGCAGTAGAGCGCTCACCTAGCATGTGCGTGGCGCTGGGTTCGATCCTCAGCACTGTGTACAAATAAATAAATAAAATAAAGGTATTGTGTTCAACTACAACTAAAAAATAAATATTAAAAAAAAAAATTGGGGTTTCCCCTGTCAAAAGTGTGTTCCCATTGGGAAACAGAACTTTTACCCTGAAGTTCTAGAGCTGAAAGGATGGGAAGCACAAAATCTCCAAGTGTTATCACTAGGAATGATGAGGACACTCCTAGTTTTGCACCTTGGATCTTGGGCATCTGTATTCTTCCCACTGGGAACATAGAACCTTACAAAGTTCTCTGATTTAATGTACATACTACATCTTTAAGGATGGTACTGATGCTCTCAGAGTGCTGTCTCTGAGTTAATATTGTAGCTCTGCCTTTAGAAAGCCATTCTAGTATTCTATTGACTTATCATCTTTTTAAAAAATTTTTTTTAGTTGTAGGTGGACACAATACCTTTATTTTATTTATGTGGTGCTGAGGATCCAACCCAGGGCTTCACATATGTGAGACAAGCACTCTTCCGTTGAGCTGAGACATAGCTTCAGCCCCTGATTTATCATCTTAATAAAGTCCAACAATTTATTTAAGAAACAAACTGTTGTGGCATTATCTATAGCATCTTAATGGCATCTTCCTTGAGGATAGTGCAAAATCAGTACAGCCTATCGTGGTCCGCCAACAATATGCTGCCCTCAGCAATGATGATTGGGAGCCCTATGAACTAGGCCACGGTCCTTGACAGGATGTGGAAGTCTAAATCATCCATGGGAAGCCTTCCCAAAGGCGACTGTTCTGTCCCATGTCTTCCCCCCAGCCACAGCGGCTTGCTGGCCTTGGGTAAGTCCACCTGAAGTGCTAGAATGGCAGCCAATGACGGGTAAGATCTTAGAGATAAAACAACCTAAGACAGGCGCATTCTCGAGTAGGGCGGACTCCCATCAACAGCTAAGGGGGAAAGAAATGTTGGGGACATTGAGAACACGTCGGCCAAAAATATGACTTCCTGATATTTGGACTTGGCCTGGCCTAGGGGTGTTGCCCAGACATATGACGAAAATCAAACCACCACAAGGATTGGCTAATGGCTGTTACTCCAATATGATCTGCTCATATTCTCTATGCTTCCCTATAACCTTTCTGTTGATAAAGCCCTCTCTTTTTTCATGAAAGATATCATGGTGCTGAAAGAGTTAACTTTGACTTCTATTTACTTGCTGTTCAATTCTTTATTCACATATATGGCCACCAGGTGTCGCTGTTTCAATTATTTAGATCCAGACTAACTCTGTACATTAATCTTTTCTTGAATTTGAGACACCTAACATAGAAGGAGTAACACAAATCTTTTTCTATAAGTACTTAATTTCTAGTTAATAAGCTTTAAGAGTCTTTTTGTGATTAAAAATAAATTTCTCTTACTTTTAAAGTAGATATAAATCCCTTAGAGCAAAATGTCCTTCATGAGCTAACATTCAGCCTTGCCTCCCTCTTTTCCCTGCTTCTAGGTTTTATAAACAACTGCTATTAAAGAAAAACAATAGTGCTTTGGAATCCCAGACAGAGAAAGTTGACTTTTATCAGACAGCCTGAATGGTGTGCAGAGAAAACAGTTTCAGGGAATCCGTGAGAAATAAATTTTCACCCAAACTAATTAGATAAATAATGACGAAATTATAATATGCCCAGGCAGTCATGTACAGAGCCTTGAAAAGGTGCAAGTGACCTCAAAACCTTGAAATACATATAATAAGAAATTTAATATGTCTAAAATGTAATCTATAAATTAAGTCATGTCTGTAATGAAATCACCAAGAAAGTATAAACAATCTGTACTGCCAAAAATTATGCTTGAAAACCTACAACAAACTGAAAGTAAAGAGAAAAGATTCCACAGCCTGACTCGTGTGTCCGTGTGTTATTTTCCCCATCACTGCTTCTCTGCCTTCGTACTTCGTTGAGCGCTCAAGTTGTACCTGCTGGCTGGGGCTGGGCCCCAGCAACAAACCAAGGGTGGGGGCTTGCCTAACACATGCAAGACCCTGATTCAATCAACCCTTGATATTCCCCAAATATCAATTATCTTGCATAAATATTCCCCTCATTGATTATACTGAAAATACTCTTAATCTGTTGTCGCCGGAAAGGGATTGCAGCCTGGAATGGCAGCGCCGCGGGAAGGAGTCCGGAGACAGGATGGAGACGAAAATATTCTTTAATCTTACAAGAAACTACAATATATCTATACAATAGCGATAACCCTGTCTTTTCTCTCTCTGGTCTCTTCCCATGCGCCGAGCAGCAATGGCGCTAGCTCGATCTGCTGAGTCACCGTTCAAATCTCTCGAGATCCTCGACCAAGTCCCGCGAGATCCCAGACCAAGTCCCGTGAGACTACGGAAGGCGGAAATGCCCAAAAATGTCTATGGCCCAATAGTCAACCGCAATCTTAGCTATCTCCCCAAACAGGGCTCCTGCATTTCCCCCTTTTGTTTTAAAAGAGGGGATGCTCTAGGACGTCTATGTGCAACCAACATTCTTACCCGTCATCGGATAATCAAGGCTGTGCCCTTGACTCCTGTCTTAGGTTGATATGTCGGCCACATGAGACTATCCCGTGCGACTGTGCCTGTCTTAGGTTGTCCCCCTCTGGGGATCTTACCCGTCATTGGCTAACCAGCCATCCAATGGAGCCCTTTAGGATCGACTGTGTAAGATGACTAACAGCCGTCCAATTGTGGGGAGATGCTGCGGCTTTAAGGCAACAAGACTTTTGGTGATGAGCCAAATTGCATAGCATATCAAATTCTTTAAACAAATCAGCTGCCCTAAGTTCTATCAAGTAACACACTGAGTTGTCTAAACAAATACCCCCAAGGTACTGTCCCATGAAGTCCCAAACAATGAAAGATCAAAATGTCCACTTGTTATAACACGTAGATCTAGGAGGCCCCATGCATGCAGAGCAGAGGCCACACTGCTGGTGAGGTTGTTTGACATTTGAGCAGCAGGGATGCTTGCAGCGACCGCGATCCCTGCATCTGTAGCAGCAGCCGTCTTTTTTTATGTCTAGACAATGCCACCGGCAAATCTTCAGGGCCCGCTCCCTAGAGACTCAAGCATCAATTATTAAAGGAAAGGCAGTGCTATTCCAGCACTGAGTCAAGAGGCGAGTTGTCAAACTAAAAAATAGAATTATTAGATTAGAAAATTAAAGTTGATTTCTGCTCACACACATTGCAGCCTGAGCTCCCACAAACATAAGCTGGCAAAACATCATATTTAGAACAAAACAAAGAAAGACTGAGGGTATTTACTGTATTAAAGATAGATTAAAGAAAAACTAAAAGCACTTTGGAGAAATAATTTGTTAGCTGGAACTCTCGAGTTTCTGCATACACAGCAGTCCTTTACCTGTTGAAATGATTGAAATTAATCATTTATTAAACAAATGAAGTTAATAACAAATAAGCAACCTTATGTCAAAACACCAAAATATCGGGTTATACAGCCCTAGTCATATTTTTCGCTTAAGAGAAATCCCTGGGACACCTATAAAACAAAATTGAAGGTACCTTCACTTATTAAATTATTTACCCAATTAGAATACTCTTAAACTTAAATGAATTAGAGTTATTTGGATCCATATATATATATATATATATATTATATATATATATATTATATTCACAAGCGCTTTGTTATTTTTGATGTCAGACTGGACAGACAGACGCACATACAAACATATATTTGTGACGTCACATTAACATGAAATTTAGACAAATACACAGACATAAACACATATATAAAAAGAAAAAAAAAATACAATTGTGTGTACACTAAAGAGAGATCTCTTCGTCCCAGCCGGGAGGAATGACACTTAAGTTGTGACGTATTTTGAAGGACTCTTTTAAGGGAATCATTCCATATCTTCATCATGGTCCTCTTGATTTTGTACCTTTTTTATTAATCTTGATTCCTCAACAACTTCATCTTGATCCTTTTGATTTGGTACTTGCTTTATTAATCTAGATGGTATCCATATTGGAGATGATTCATGCTTTGGAAAAACACAAACAGATCCTCTCCCCCAAATTAACACTGGATCTGGACCTTTCCATGTACCTGAAAGAACATCCTTCTAGTAAACCAAAGGTTTATGTTGTTGATGTGGGTTCCAATGTCTGTCTCCAGCAGAATAACCATCAGAGTCTAAAGTTAAAAAATTTAAGGTAAACAGGGCAACTGCCAATCTGTCCTTAGGATTTTCCAGTTTCCTTCTTTCTGTTTTAACAACATAACTTTTAGTGTGTGGTTTGCTCTTTCAATAATGCCCTGACCCTGAGGATTGTATGGGATGCCTGTTTTATGGGATATGTTGAATTTTGCGCAAAACTCTTTGAAAGATGAGGACGTATATGCGGGGCCATTATCTGTTTTAAGCATTTTGGGGATGCCCAATGCAGCAAAAGCTTGTAAACAATGAGATGTGACATCTTTAACTTTTTCTCCGGAATGTAAGGAAGCAAAAATCATGCCTGAGCATGTATCTATGGTTACATGAATAAATCGCAATTTTCCAAAACTTGGCTCATGAGTAACATCCATCTGCCACAAATGATTGGGCATTAATCCTCTAGGGTTAACACCAAAATGAGGATTGGGCAAATGTGTCATACAAGATTTACAATCTTTTACAATTGTTCTGGCTTGCTCCTTTGTGATTTTAAACCTATGTTGCAAGGTGGTGCTGTTGACATGAAACTGGGAATGAAATAAAGTAGCTTGTTGTAGCGCTGAAAGTATAAATATTGTTTTTGTAAGTTCATCAGCCTTTTGATTACTTTCATGGAGGGGGCCAGGCAAATTAGTATGTGCTCTAATATGGCCTATGAATACAGGTTCTTTTCTTGCCCACAAAAGTTTTTGTATTTGATAAAACAATTTAAAAGCTGGAGTATGAGGTGCTATTGGTCCTGCTAACTCTAATTTTGGGACAGCTTGTACAATATAGTGGCTATCTGAAAAAATGTTTATGGGCTGGTCTCTAAAATTTTCCAGAGCTCTTACCACAGCTTCCAATTCCACTAGTTGAGCTGATTTGTGTGCAGTTATGTAAGTCATATTTTCTTTTGTAGTGACTACTGCAGCAGTACCATTTGAGGACCCATCTGTAAATACATTAAATGCCTTAGGAATAGGTTGATTTTTTATTACCTGTGGAAATATAATAGGATGATTAATACAAAAAGATAATATAGGAGACTTAGGAAGGTGATTATCAAAATTTGCAGAGGTAGAGCATCTAGCTATAGCCCAGTCATTATCGTTGAAGCATAAATATTCAATCTGTGACGATGAATAGGGAGTAATAATAGTAGCAGGGTGAATGCCAAATATTTTAGTAGAAGTTTTAAGTCCTTGAAGAATAAGTTTAGCCACCATGGAGGTATAAGACTCAATTATGCTTTTAGGAGAGACAGGCAAATGTATCCATAATAAAGGCCCTTGTTGCCAAAATACTCCTGTGGGTGTATATTGTGAAGAAATAATAATCAATATCAGCGGTTGAGTTAAATCAAATCTGTCATAATGAGCTCCTTCGATGGCTTTTTCTACTACCTTTAAAGCTTTCCTAGCATCAGGAGTCAATGTTCGCGGTGAGGATGGATCAGGGTCCCCTAGAAGGATATCAAATAAAGGTTTTAATTGGCCAGTAGTGAGGTTTAGTGTAGGGCGAAGCCAATTAATGTCTCCCAGTAGTTTTTGGAAATCATTGAGGGTGGTTAAATGTTCTTTATTTATTAAAATTTTTTTGGGTCTAACAAAAGTATCCATGATTTTAAATCCTAAATATAATATGGGAGATCTGGTTTGAACTTTATCTTCTGCTATATATAATCCGTATTTTTTTAAATTTTCTACCACGTCACTGAATATATTAAATAAGATTTTTTGATTAGGGTGGGCCAGTAAAATATCATCCATGTAATGTAGACACATGAGGTTTGGATATTTATTTTTAATGGGTTGGATGGCCTTGTCCACATATATTTGGCATATGGTGGGGCTATTAGCCATTCCCTGTGGCAAAACCTTCCATTGATATCTCTGATCAGGGCCATTATTGTTAATAGAAGGAACTGAAAAGGCAAACCTGGGGGCATCCAGAGGATGTAGGGGAATAGAAAAGAAGCAATCCTTTATATCAAGACTAATAACATGGAAATTTTTTGGAATAGCTATAGGATTCGGAAGTCCAGGTTGAGTAGGGCCCATGACTTGCATGGTTTTATTAATTTGTCTAAGATCATGTAATAATCGCCATTTTCCTGATTTTTTCTTGATCACAAATATGGGGGAATTCCAGGGAGAGGTGGAAGGTTCTATATGTCCTGGTTCTAATTGTTCCTGAACTAGTAGGTGGGCCGCTTGTAATTTCTCTTTAGATAGGGGCCACTGAGGGACCCACACTGGCTTATCAGAAAGCCATGGTATTTTCAAAATTATTTTCTCAGTGGCCCGAAGAAAAATGTCTTTTTCCTATATGATAATGATTTCTTTTAGGGTTAAGCTTACCCTGTACTTTTTGATGATTTCTTATAGGGTTAAGATTACTCTGTAGATTTTTACATTTAACACCTGCAGGTTTGGTTGCAAGGTGTACTCCCATTTGTTGTAAAATATCTCTTCCCCATAAAGTAACCGGTAGATTAGGTAAAACATAAGGCTGAAACGTGCCTTTATGTCCTTCATCATCCTCCCATTTTAAAATTACCGCACTTTTTTCTGGGAGGTTATTATATCCCAAGCCTCTTAAACTGGTTGAAGCTTTTTGAAGAGGCCAGTGTTTGGGCCATTGACGTAAATTAATGATGGAAGAATCAGCTCCAGTATCTATAAGACCCTCCATTTCTATTCCTTGGATTCTTATTTTACACATAGGCCTCCTTGTACAGTCCCGAACCCAGCAAACCATGGGTTTCGAATCAGTGGAACAAAATCCTCTATTGTTCCTATTTAGAGGCATATTCATTTTAAATGACTTATGTAAATTTGGAAGGAGGAGCAGCTGAGCAATTCTATCTCCCTGATTAATAGAACTTATACTTTGGGGTGAGCTAAGCATTATTTTTATTTCCCCTTTATAGTCTGAGTTTATTACACCTGGGGTCACTTGCAAACCTAATAAGCTCTCAGGACTTCGCCCAATAATAAGTCCTACAGTCCCTTAGGGAAGAGGTCCCCTGACTCCTGTGGGAATCAGTTGAACCCCCATTTCAGGTGTTAACACTATTCGGGCGGTGGAACAGAGGTCCAATCCTGCATTTCCTCCTGTTCCTCTGGCGAGGGAGTGGATGGGTAATAGGGATTGTGTCGGGGAAGCATCTGAGTGGATGCTTGAGGATACTCCTCCTCCAATGCCTCGTACATTTGTGGGCCCCGGGGCATTGGGCCCTGTGCCCCGTTTTTTGAATTCCTGAACAAAGGATTTCCATGGATGTCAAATTTTGAATAGCATTTATTGGCCCAATGATTTCCTTTCTTACACCTGGGGCAGCAACCTGGAGCACGGTATGAATTTGGTCTTATTTCTCTTTTAGGATTTTGCCTAGAATAGCCTGATTGATTATGATAATTTTGCCTAGAATATCCTGATTGATTATAATGTCTATGTTGAGCTCTTGTAAAATTTTGAGGGGCAGCATCTCTCACAGCTGCTGCAATCATATTCCCTGTGACAAAGGCATCATTTATATCTTTACATAATTGTATATATATGGAAAGATCCTTTTTATTTTTCCATGGCCTGATGGCTTCCTGGCAATACTTATTAGCATTTTCGTACGCTAATTGGACAACTAATGGCATAACTTGATCAATGTCTCCAAAAACTCTACCTGCAGTTCTCAAAAGTCGATCAGCAAATTCAGCATATGGTTCATTAGGTCCTTGAATTACTTTGGACAAGCTACCTTGTAGATCCCCAGGTCCTTGTACAGTTTTCCATGCCTTTAAGGCAGCTGCGTTTATCTGAGCATATACTCCTGGGGTATAATATTTTTGATCCTGTACGTCTGCAAATTGCCCTTCTCCTGTGAGCATTTCTATATTATGGTCTCCAAACCCCGCATCTGCATTTCTTTTAGCTGTTTCTATACAAAGTTCTTGAAATTGCAATCGCCAAACCAAGTATTGTCCCCCACTTAATGTTGCTTTACATGGACGTTTCCAGTCTGCGGGGGTTAAGCTAAAGGTGTTAAGGGACTCCAGTATACTCCACGTGAAAGGAGCTTGGGGTCCATAAGTCATTACTGCCTCTTTGAGATTTTTTATTGTTTTGAAATCTACTGGCTGGTGGTCCCTCCGTCCATTTCCATATTCAAATACTGGCAGTTCCCAACGTATCTGTGAGTTACCCTCGAGAGCACATAAGCGCTCAGAAAGACTTTTTATTTCTGTTTCTAGGGTATGCAAACGCCTAGTGATACCCTTCATATTTTCTGTAATCGATTTCACCCATGGGGGAGTAGAGGACACAAGTTCCTCCACTTGATGATCCCTTATCTTAGTCTTCCTTAATTTCCTTTTGTTCATTTTCTCAAAATCACCTTTAGTTAATTCCTCCTCACTACTACTACTCTCATTGGTCCTAACTGACTCAGTAACATCCTGAGTCCCAGGTTCAATTGAGACCATGTATCCTTGAAGTATCTCTAATAAATCTTGAATAGCTTTAGCAGCTCGGATCTTTGTCATTTTGGGGACGCTTCTAATACTCTACTTACTGGTCTTAGTTGACTCAGCGGAATCTACGCTTTCATGATCGCCTTCACTGTTTTCTAAATCTTCCTCGCTAACGACAGACTCATCCATATCAAAGAATTCATCAAGAGCCTCGTACACTTGGGTCTTAGTTATTTTCGAACCCATTTTAACCGCTCTGACTAGAGACTCCTGCGAGGTTTCTCAGTTCTTACCTGCCGTACTGAATTCCCCGTACAGGCCACCAACTGTTGTCGCCGGAAAGGGATTGCAGCCTGGAATGGCAGCGCCGCAGGAAGGAGTCCGGAGACAGGATGGAGACGAAAATATTCTTTAATCTTATAAGAAACTACAATATATCTATACAATAGCGATAACCCTGTCTTTTCTCTCTCTGGTCTCTTCCCATGCGCCCGAGCAGCAATGGCGCTAGCTCGATCTGCTGAGTCACCGTTCAAATCTCTCGAGATCCTCGACCAAGTCCCGCGAGATCCCAGACCAAGTCCCGTGAGACTACGGAAGGCAGAAATGCCCAAAAATGTCTATGGCCCAATAGTCAACCGCAATCTTAGCTATCTCCCCAAACAGGGCTCCTGCATTAATCGTTCCATTTGACAAAAGTGATCCACTTTTTCCCCCAGGCAAAACTAGAAGATAGAAAACCAGAAAATGTTTATTTAAGTATGTCTTTCATATTATCTTCACAAATTTTATGGAGTCTTTATATGCAACAAACTCCAAAGGCATTTTAACCTCCTGAAAATTAATATTTCTCTCTAAATGTATAAGAATATTAGCAAAACAAAATTGTTTAGTAACTAGTATTTTGTCTCTGATTTGTTTCTTTGGATTTTTCTCTAAATATACAAATATTATATGTATCAATTAACTCAATTTATCATTTGTCTCAGGTCTTTAAGTTAGCTACAGATCTAGAAATTATAATTTCAGTTTAATATAAAGTTAAGAATTTTAATATTATGGAAATATCATAAGATTATAATTTTTTTTTTTTTTTTTTTGGTACCGGGGATTGAACTCAGGGGCGCTCGATCACTGGGCCACATCCCCAGCCCTTTTTCGTATTTTATTTAGAGACAGGGTCTCACTGAGTTGCTAAGTGCCTTGACATTGCTGAGGCTAGCTTTGAACTCATGATCCTCCTGCCTCAGCCTCCCAAGTGCTGGGATTACAGGCATGCACCACCACGCCAGGCAAGATTATAAATTTTTAAAGATACCCATTGTTACAATTTTAGTAAGGCCTAAATTTTTGTAATCCTAATTTGTAGAAAGAGTGATAATGCTAATAACCTGTTTGTCCTATAAGTCAATACAAGAAACAAAAAAGTTTAAATTATGAGACAGCCAACCTTCTTATATAAACTTATTCAGAATATTCAGTTGTCATAAATTTTATATACAGAGTCAGTCAGAAAAATCATTGCTTTTAAACTCTTTAAACCAATATGATTAAGTCATTCTAATTTGTCCAATGATTCATCTATTTATCAGGAATATTTTATAACATTTTCTATATAATAGATAAACTTTGTATTTCTAAATTTCATTTTTAAAAAATTGTTTAAATCCTGTTTGAAAGTTTTTTATCCTAGTACCAGGGCCTTTCTTCTTATCTTGTAGTTTTAACCAGAAACATATCTTTTTAAAAAGCAATTCAAAATGTTTGAAGTTTAATGATTTTTCTTTCTTTTCTTCAGTAGATATTCCTAAACACATAATGACAGAATAACTGTTTTCATCAATTAGTCTTTTAAGTTTCCCAAGGGAGAGGAAAAGGGAAGAGAAATAGAAAAAATGAGAGTGAAACAGGTTAAGTCAAATAAAATGTTATCGCTATAAAACTCTAATTATCTTTCCTTAACTAAGAAAAGTGGAAAGTTAAGATGGAGGAAAACCTATATTAAGTGCACATGTGCTCAAACACACACATACAAAACGGTCAATACAACTAATTTAAACATTAACCCAGGCCCTTGACATTTTGATTTGTATGATTTAAAAGTAAAATTACTAATATTTGAAGTATGGAAATGAGAGGGGAAAGTATCTTCTATGTTAAAGAAAGTGTTCTTTCTCTTTTAAATCAACAAGACCATCTCCTCATGAAGTGTTTTGAAAGGAAGGGGGAAAAAACGTTGGGGTAGAAGGAAATGGAGGAATGCAGGATGGGAAATGGAATATAAGGATAAAGAACATTATGTTCAAATTGTGATTTGGAGGGATCTAAAAGAGATAGTTTTAATATTTCACATTTTTCTCTTCCCTTGCCCAAGCAATTATCTTTCAGAGATAATTTCATAATCTAAATTTATTATGGAAATTTCCTCTTGCCTAAAATGTAGACAACTGGATGCTTGAGATTTTAATTCCTTTTTGCTCCAAATTGTCTCCTAAGAGTTCATACCAAAATTTCCCCCCAAAGTAACATTTTAATTAAAAATACTTCTTATGTCACCTAGAAAGTTAAGAATATATATCTTGCTGTGATTATGGCTCAGCAGTAGAGCGCTTGCTTAGCACGTGCACAGCCCGGGTTCCATCCTCAGCACCACGTAAGAATAAAGGCATTATGTACAACTAAAACAAATAAATATTTTTTAAAAAGAATATACATCTTGATTCTAGTATAAATACATATGAGATATGAGTCTGATCCAGAGAAGTACAGACCTACCCTGAAGACAACAGTCAGTCTGGCAATAGTCAAATTGGTTATGTTGGATCTTGGGGAATCCCTCCCACCATGAAAACTAGAGTTTCAAGGGCAAAGTAAAACTAGAGCGAGCAAAGTTCTGATAAGATTTTCATGTATGACCTGAGACAAAAGTCTGTACAAAGGATGTCACTTTGAAGATAAACCATCTGAAAATCTAAGCCCACACCCATCCTCAATTCTTTGTAAAATGAAGAAATAAGAACAAGATAAATTGTCTTATTTATTTTAACATCTGAAATTAATTTGGACTTGACTCAGAATTCTATGAAACTGATAAAGACCTTCCTTCCTTGCTTTCTTCACCTATCAAGGACTGGTCATTTATGTTTTTGTTAGTCTAAAATGGAATCAAGTGGCTCCTCTGTTATTCAACTGTGAACTCTCCTCCTTAGGCCAGCTGATTATTCAGTAGAAATTATAATTATGGGACAATACCATATAGATAGTTAATATTGTTAATACATAATATTTATGTATGTTAATATGTAATATTTATTGATCACTTTCTGCAATTAAAACCCATGCTCTGGGATGGCATGGTGGTGAAAGCCTCTAATCCCAGTGTCTCAGGAGGCTGAGGTAGGAGGATCAGGAGTTCAAAGTCAGACTCAGCAACAGCAAGGCCCTAAGCAACTCAGTGAGGCCCTGTCTCTAAATAAAATACAAAATAGGGCTGGAGATGTGGCTCAGTGGTCGAGTGCTCCTGAGTTTAATCCCTGGTACCCTCTCCCCCACAGAAAAAGATAAACAGTACTACTGTCAGTAATAATACAGATTTCTATCAAAATTAAAGTTTTTCAAACTTAAAATCCAGGTAATCATTGGATTTTAAGAAAGGGTTTCATAGATAGATAGATAGATAGATAGATAGATAGATAGATAGATAGATACTGGGGATTTAACTCAGGGGCACTCAACCACTGAGCCACATCCCAGCCCTATTTTGTATTTTATTTAGAGACAGGGTCTCACTGAGTTGCTGTTGTTGCTGAGTTTGGCTTTGAACTTTTGATCCTCCTGCCTCAGCCATGGAACTGCTGGGATAACAGTCATGCACCACTGTGCCCTACTTACTGTATATGTTTAAAATATACAACATGATGTTTTTATATGCTTATCTTGATACACATATACATAGTGAAATCACAGTCAAGGAAAATAACATGGCATCATCTCATACCTTTCTTTTTCTTCTCTCTCTTTGTGATAGAGTACCTAAATCTACCCTTTTGGCAAATTAACAATACAACTTAATATTATTATTAACTATAGTCCCCATATTCATTAGATCTCTCAACTTATTCATTCCACATTAACTTCAACTTTATACCCCTTGATCTACATTTTCTCATCCCCCACTCCACACACACCACCTTTTTACTCTGTTTGTATGTAAAGGAAAGGTTTTTTTTATTCCTAGGTAGTACTCACTAATGAAAAATTTGGTGTTAGCATTTGGAGTATCCAGTGAAAAATGAGAAATCAGAGCTCAAATTGATAGACGGGCTACCCCCTCTCCCCTGGAAGTTTCCGTATCCTGAGAAAAGCAACCTTGTTTCTTCCCTGGGCAGGAGCCAATGGGCTTAAAGGTCACCCTGTTCCATGGGCAAAGAGCCAGTAGCGTTAAAGGTCACTCTGGTACACCCCCCACCAGAAATCCCTACTTAAGCTCCTGCCTGCCCCGAACTTGTCCCTGCTGAGAAGAGGCAGCTACTGCACCAGGTCCAGACCCACCGTCGCCAGCCCAACGGCAGCTGCCCTAGCCAACAGCTCCATCCTCCAGCCTAATTGCAGCTGCCTTATCCAACAGCTCCAGAGACCACAGCTGTTGCGACCAGGCACCCATCTTCTGTTCAGAGCTTGCACACTCCCCTCTCCCTGACTCCTCTCTCCCACCAGAGCTTGAACACTTCCCTCTCCCTGACTCCTTTCTCCCAGCACCTCTTTGACCTCCGACCAGCCATAAAGGCTGGTGAATAAATCTCTTGGCTGCACAGTTGTCACTGGTGTGATTTTTGCCCCTCACAAACCCAATTGTGAACTTACCTCATCATTGTCATTGGAGAGACCATGTGCAGGAGACTCAAATGACTTTAGAAAAAAACAGTTTCCAAATGGAGTGCTTAGGAGATCATGATCAGAATTTGATGAGATCTACAAGATCATCAAATGCTGGCTTCTTTAAAATATTTTGAAAATAACCTGTTTATCATAAAGCAACCTGTTGAAATTTTTGCTTATTGCAGTGAGAGAAAAATATTACCTTAATGGTCTTAGTGTGTCTCATAGCTGTTAGAGGCACAATATTTACAAGTTTTTTTCTCCCTTTGGATCTCATTTTAGTTTCAAAGTAGGGGACTTGACTGAGGTTAAGCAAAGTTTTTTTGTTTTGTTTTGTTTTTCCCCCAGTACAGGGAATTGAACCCAGTAGATGCTTTTTTTAAAAAATATTTATTGCCGGGCGTGGTGGCGCACGCCTGTAATCCCAGCACTTTGGGAGGCTGAGGCAGGAGGATCGCGAGTTCAAAGCCAGGCATGAGCAATGATGAGGCACTTAGCAACTCAGTGAGACCCTGTCTCCAAATAAAATACAAAAAAGGGCTGGGGATATGGCCCAGTGGGTGAGTGCCCCTGAGTTCAATCCCTGGTACCCACAAAAAAAAAAATATATATATATATATATATATTTATTTATTTATTTGCTTTAGTTGTACACAATGCATTTTATGTTTACGTGGTGCTGAGGATCGAACCCGGGCCGCGCACGTGCTAGGCGAGCGCTCTACCGCTGAGCCACAATCCCAGCCCCCCAGTAGATGCTTTAATACCCCTTTTTAATTTTTTTTTCGAGATATGTTTTTGCTAAATTGCTCAGGCTGATCTCAAAGTTGCAATCCTCCATGAGCCACCATGCCAGGCTGGGCAAAGTTTTTAACATAATAGTTTAGGATGGGACAGAGGGCAGTGAGAGTTTGGAAATAAATCTTTCAAAGTTTTCTACCTCCTTAGACAAATCATCTGCCATTCCCTCCACAATACCCTCTACTTCTGCCAACCTGGACTGTTCACCAGACTGGAACTTCCTTATTAACTTAAAACATGTTTTCCTTTGTTTGGATTGAGAGCACTTATCACATTATAATTAGATGTCTGCCCCTATAGTGTGAGTCCCCATGGATAGGATTAGGTTTTATTAATCTTTCTACAGCCAGCATGTGAAACAATATCTAGCTCTTAGTAAATCCTCAGTTGCCGTTAATCATGATTAGAGAAAAACATACAACCATGCTGACTAATCTCATTTTCAATTTATGAACATGAACCTCAAATAAGCCCATTTGAAGTATTAATATACTTCCCTATTCACTCTTCTGCTTTTCTAGACATCTTCTTTTTAAAGTATTTTTCCATCGCAGATGGACACAATACATTTACTTATTCATTTATATGTGGTGCTGAGGATCAAACCCAGTGCCTCATACAAGTCAAGCAACTGCTTTTCCACTGAGCCACAACACCAGCCCCTCTTCTAGACATCTTATACTTTCTCTTTTTTCCTCAATCCCACATGACATCTCCCCCCTTGCATCCACATTCATGTTTTTAAATATTTTTTTATTATAGATAGACACAATACCTTTATTTTACTTATTTTTATGTATTGCTGTGGATCAAACCCAGTGCTTCACACATGCTAGGCAAGCACTCCACCACTGTGCCACAACTGCACCACCCTCCCCCCATTCACTTTTACCTAAGGATACTCCTTCTTATTTTCCTCAGAAAACTAAAGCAATCAGAAGAGACGTGTCACAAGCCTCACCTTTAACCTTGCATCTTTAATCATGTAATTTTCCTTGTCATCTATCCACTGATGAAGAATCAATGGGCCTATCTTTATTTGGGAACTAGATTCTTCCCCTTTTATCTGTATTAAAAATTCCTTGGGCAATTATCTCCCCTCAAAAAACTTCCCATCTCCTTTAGGTTTCTTTTAATTTATTTTCTGTAAAGTCATTTAAAAATCTTAAATGTGAATAGCCATTCATTCAAAAATATTTTCTAAACATCCACCACTGTGATGTACCAATGAACAAAAAAGGACAAATATCTATGCCCCTGAAGAGTTTATCATCTAATAGAGGGAAAGAATAAACCATAAAATCTTTTTGATTTTTTTTGACACAAGATAAGCTTATTTTTTAAAAGGTAAATCAAAGCATGTCATTCCTCTGCTCAAAACTCAGCAATGGCTTCCCATTTCTGCTCAGTATAAGCCTTTATAGTGGCTTATAAGACCTTATATGATCTGATTCCTTATTATATCTCTGATCTCCCTTGCCAGTATGCTCTCACTTCTCACTCTACTCAGCCACATGAGCTTTCTTGTTGACCTCAAGCACAGCAGGCATCTCCCAATCTTGCAATTTCCTGACTACACTGCTAGTCATGGTCTCTTCATGACTGACTCTCTTCCTTCCTTCCAGAATCTGTGTACATTCAAGGCCTTAAAAAACAAGAATAAACCCAAAATAAGTAAAAGAAGAGAAGTAATAAATATCAGAGCAGAAATAAATGAAACAGAAACTAAAAGAACAAGGGGGATATTACAACAGACACTACTGAAATCTAGAGAATTATAGGAAATATTTTGAAAAAAATATGCTGGTAAATTGGAAAATTTAGAAGGGAAAAAAGTTCTAGACACATATGACCTACTTAAATTGAGCCAACAGATATATATATATATATATATATATATATATATATATATATATCTCCTGTTATATATATATGTATATATATATCTCCTGTTATATATATATATATATATTCAGATAGACCAATAACAAGTAATGATATATATATATATATTTTTTTTGGTACTGGGGATTGAACTCAGGGGCACTTGACCACTGGGTCACATCCCCAGCCCTTTTTTGTATTTTATTTAGAGACAGGGTCTCACTGAGTTACTAAGTGCCTCTCCATTGCTGAGGCTGGCTTTGAACTTGCGATCCTCCTGCCTCAGCCTCCCAAAGTGCTGGGATTACAGGCATGAGCCACCGCGCCTGGCAACAAGTAATGATATTGAAGCAGTAATAAAAAGTTTTGGGGCTGGGGTTGTGGCTCAGTGGTAGAGCACTCGCCTAGCACGTGCTCAGCCCAGGTTCTATCCTCAGCACCACGATATAAGGAGGCTGATTCACAGTGGGGTTGGGATGGGGAGCATAGGAGGATTAGAGGAACACTAGAGTGGCCAGTGGGGAGGAAGGGGAAAGGAGGGGGCAAAAGGGTGAAGAAAAAAAAATATATGGTAGAATGAGATGGATATTATTACCCTAAGTGCATGTATGAAGTCACAAATGGTGTGAATATACTTTATATACAACCAGAGATATGTAAAATGTGTTCTATAAGTATAATATGAAATGTAATACATTCTGCTGTCATTTCTAACTTAGAATAAAAAATAAGTAAATTTGAAAAAATTAAAGTGTAAAAAAAAGGCATTGTGTACAACTAAAACAAATAAATATTTTTTAAAAAGCCTCCCAATAAAGAAAAGCCCAGGACAAGATAGATTCACTGTTGAATTTTATCAAACTTTAAAATACGACCTTGGGCTGGGGTTGTGGCTCAGTGGTAGAGTACTTGCCTAGCATTGTGAGGCATTGGTTTCGATCCTCAGCACCACATAAAAACAAACAAACAAAACAAATAAATAAAACAAAGATATTATGTCCATCTACAACTTAAAACAAAGAGTTTTAAATGAAGACCTAATAAAATTTCCCTCAAACTATTCCATAAAATAGCAAGGAAAGGAGCTTTTCCAAACTCATTCTAAGAAGCCAGCATTACCCTACTATCAACACTTGATAAAAATGTACAAAAACATTGGGGCTGGGGTTGTGGCTCAGCGGCAGAGCGCTCGCCTCGCATGTGCGCGGCCCCGGTTCGATCCTCAGCACCACGTAAACATAAATGCATTGCATTGTGTACAACTAAAGTAAATAAATAAACATTAAAAAAAAAAAAAGATAATACAGGGCTGGGGTTGTGGCTCAATGGTAGAGCACTTGCCTAGCATGTGTGAGGCACTGGGTTCCATAATCAGCACCACATAAAAATAAACAGATAAAATAAAGGCATGCTGTCCATCTACAACTACAAAAAAATTTTTTTTTAAAAAAGATAATACACCAAGATCAAGTTGGTTTCATTCCATGGATGTAAGGAAAGAAACATATAAGTCAATAAATATACCACATAGAGAGAATCAAGGATAAAAATCACATAATCATCTCAATAGATACAAAAAAAGTCTTTCACAAAATTTAACATCCCTTATAAACTAGGTATAGAAGGATCATAACTCAACATAATTAACACTATATATGACAGACCCATAGCCAATATCATGCTGAAGAGGGAAAACCTGAAAACATTTCCTCTAAATTCATTTAATTAATTAATTAATTTAATTATTTATTTATTGGTACTGGGGATTGAACTCAGGGGCACTCGACCACTGGGTCACATCCCCAGCCCTTTTTTGTATTTTATTAGAGACAGGGTCTCACAGAGTTGCTAAGTGCCTTGCCATTGCTGAGGCTGGCTTTGAACTTGTGATCCTCCTGCCTCAGCCTCCCAAGTGCTGGGATAATAGGCGTGCGCCACCGCGCCCGGCTAAGAATACTTCATTTTTAATGGGGCTTTGAATCTTTTTTTAAAAATATTTATTTATTTGCTTTAGCTGTACACAATGCGTTTATTTTTTATTTATTTATTTATTTTTTTGTGGTACCAGGGATTGAACTCAGGGGCACTTGACCACTGGGCCACATCCCCAGCCCTTTTTTTTTGTATTTTTTTTATTTAGAGACAGGATCTCACTGAGTTGCTAAGTGCCTCGCCATTGCTGAGGCTGGTTTTGAACTCGCGATCCTCCTGCCTCAGCCTCCCAAAGTGCTGGGATTACAGGCGTGTGCCACTGCGCCCGGCACACAATGCGTTTATTTTTACATGGTGCTGACGATTGAACCCGGGCCGCGCACGTGCCAGGCGAGCCCTCTACCGCTGAGCCACGACTCCAGCCCGTTTTTATTTGTAGATGGACACAATGCCTTTATTTTATTTAATTTTTTATGTGGTGCTGAGGATCGAACCCAGTGCCTCACACATGCAAGGCAGGCGCTCTACCACTGAGCCACAACCTCAGCCCCGCCCCGTGTGTTGAAATATTGTTGAGGCCTATGGGTCTAGTTTGTGCGTGGGCTGAGATTCACTGTTACTTGGCTGAGTTGTGAGTGCTGTTCAGCACCCGGGACTCTATTTTGTGAACTTGAAGTGTTTCAATTACTTCCTAGCCCCTCTTAGAGAAAGGGTAGCAAGGAATAGCAATAATGTTAGCAACTGATGTACAGACTTAAAAATAAATGTTTGGTGTCTACGATGACATCTATAACATTAATTACCACCCATAGAGGAATGGTGGGGTCAGCATTTAACAGCACCAATCCTAAAAAACCATAACCTAGATCAGACATTAAACAGCAGTTGTCTACTACATCATCCACTATGTTAATAATCTCAAATAATTATTAATAATAATTAATAATGAGTGGTGCAATAAATACATAAATTTTATGATTCTGTCAGATAATAGAATTATAGTTCCTTAAGTGAAGAGAAAATAGGTTAGGAGGGCAAGAGAATGTTTGAAATATTGAAAGTGCACAGAGAAGCAGGAGATAGATAGCAGATGATAGCTATAAAGGAAAGGGAGGAAAAAATAGCTAAAAGTAATAAAGGAGAGGAAGAAGGAACAGGAAATTTTGGCTATTCATGGTGGAAGAGAGTGAGTAAGAAGGGGTAATTAGAAGGGGTGATAAAAGGAACAAAAACCAAGGTACAAATATAAGATCAAAACAAAGCAAACCCACATAAAACTTCACCCCAGCAAAGCCAAACTAAGGCTAAATAATAAACAGGTGAAGAATAAATAAAAATCAAATAGTTTATATGAAAAATATAAGGAATACATGTTTTTCTTCTCAAACCCGACAGCACAGCAAGAATACACACACAATGATGCAAAACTGGTTATCCTTCTGTGTGATTATGCAAGACATAAAAGTTTAATAACCTGGTTATACTTTGGACTTTTAAATTAAATTTATCAAGCATAAATTATATAGAATTTAAAAGAGATTATGGACAAATAGGGGTAGAATGCACAAAGATTTTGAAACAGAAATCTCTAGGTATAGTTATTATCTGGCTTATCAAGTTCTTTATCCTTGCCACTTTAATTCATATTTGGGAAAGTTTTAGAAAAATAAGAACTCAGTCATTGAGTTTGAATGATATGTTTTGAGAATAATATAAATTTGTTTCTAAACTGTTCACTACTCATATTAAGATGTTGCTGTTACAAAGAAGGCAAAATAGACTTTTTTTTAGATATGGTAACCCTGAAAGAGTTCATAAGCAACAGAGCTACACTACAAAGAATGATAAATGAAGTTCTTTAATCAAAAGGAAAAATTACAACAGATGGAAACAGAGATCTACACAATGGAGAGAAGAACATCAGAAATAATAGCTATGGGGTAAATATAAATATTTTCCCTTATTATTTAAATTTCTTTACAAGATAATTGAGTGTTTAAAGCATAAAATATAACAATGTATTGTGAGGTTTATAAGAGATGTAGAAATAAAATCTATGGAAACAAAAGCACAAAGGTTAAGAAGGGGGAAAATGGAAGTACACTATTGAAAGATTCTTTTTTTTTTTTTTTTTTTTTTTTTTTTTGTGGTACCAGGGATTGAACTCAGGGGCACTCGACCACTGGGTCACATCCCCAGACCTTTTTGTATTTTATTTAGAGACAGTGTCTCACTGAGTTGCTAAGTGCCTCGCCATTGCTGAGGCTGGCTTTGAACTCGCGATCCTCCTGCCTCAGCCTCCCAAAGTGCTGGGATTACAGGCGTGCGCCACCGCGCCCGGCTTGAAAGATTCTTTTTTAAATTTTTAGTTGTAGTTGGACACAATACTGTAGTGGCACCCCCTCCTCCACAGAAAATCTTAACTAAGCTTCTCCAGAAATCTTCACTATGGCTGATTTTAGGACTGTCAGCAAGAGTCTCTACAAAAGAGTTTAATGGCAGATAAACTTCCTATTTTTCCTGTTGCCCTATTACTTGGTCACTGGCCTGGAAGAAATCAGCACTCCAGGTACTGGACACCCCTTTACTTGTTTTTCACAAACATGTATCTAGTATAGTAGTTTGTATAAGTGTGTTTGCAAATACAAAATGTGATAATAAAAGGACAACTTCTTTAAACAAGGCCTCTGGCCTTCAGCTGGAGTTTCACAGAGATGTCTACATTTCTAAGATAAAAGAAGTTACTAATTGGGCTCCATGGAAACAGCTGGTAGGGGGAGGAAAGAAAGTGGAGAAGAAGCTCTCCCCTTCTCAGGTGTTGTCCTTGAAGGGTTAACTTGTCCAGAACAGTGAAAGAAAAAACTGCTTTTATGTGAACTTCTGTAAACTGTAAACTTCTGAGCTCCTCCCCTTACATGCTGGGTATAAAGTTCTGAAAACTACTTGAACTCGGGGTTCAGGAGATTAATTGATTATAGTGAAGGCTGTACCCTCTGAACCTGGCTGCAGCCCAAACAAAAAAACTCTTTCCTGCTATCTTCAGTGCCTTGCCTTGTCAGTCCCTACAACAATACCTTCATTTTTATTTATTTAATTTCATATGGTGCTGAGGATCGAACCCAGGGCCTTGCACATGCTAGGCAAGCACTCTACCACTGAGCCACAACCCCAGTCCCTGTTGAAAGATTCTTATACCGCGTGTGCAACAGTGCAATAGTACTTGACAGTATAGAATGACAAGTCAAAGATAGATATTACAGACATTAAAGCATTAAAAAATCAAAACAAGTTATAGCTACTATATCAACAAAGGAGGTAAAAATAAATCATTAAAAACTCTAAATAAACTGTGGCTGGGGTTGTGGCTCAGAGGTAGAGCGCTTGCCTAGCACATGCAAGGTGCTGGGTTCAATCTTCAGCACCACATAAAAATAAATAAAATAAAGGTATTGTGTCCAACTACAACTAAAAAAAATTAATAAAAAACCTCAATAAACCAAGTGCAAAGTGACTTGGGAGGCTGAGGCAGGAGAACCACAAGTTTGAGTCCAGCCTCAGCAATTTAACAATAACCTCAGCAACCTAGTAAGAACCTGTCTCAAAAATAAAAAAGACTGGGGATGTAACTTACTGGTAAAGTGCCCATGGGTTCAATCCCAAATCTAAAAACAAAACAAAACAAAACTCAATAATGCCAAAAGAAGGTAGAAAAAGAAGGCAGAACAAAGAGAAAATGGGAAAAAAGAGAATTAGATAGTAGAGTTAAACCCCAAATGTATCAATCATAACATTAAATGAAATTGAAACTCAACTCACCCCACTATGCATATATACTATTATAAATGCACAAATGTGTATGTAAATGTGTATGTGTATATATATATAAAATTTATTCTAGGAATAAAAGGCAAGGAAACAAGGTTGTTTGACTCTTTGAAATTAAATCAAAGTGTCTTACCATATTGAGGCTAAAAAAGCAAAACTAAATGACCATCTCAATATATCCAGAAAAAGGACTTCACAAAATATAAACATCCATTCCTAATAAAAATTCTCAGCAAACTAAAAATAGATGGAATCTCCCTTTGGTATAAAAGATATATGCAAATCCTATGGTTAGCATCATACTTAACAGTGAAAGAATGAATACTTTTCCCCTAAGGCAAGTATGTCCACTCTTGCCATTTGTAATCAAAACTGTACTTTAGGTTCCAACTAGTGTAGTAATTGAGAAAAAGAAATAAAGGGATCCAGATGGAAAAGAAAGATGTAAAATTAACATTATTGTTTGTGTGGAAAATATGGTAGGATCTTACATAAAGCTATTAGAAATAATTTGGTTTAACAAACATGCTTGGAATAAGATCAATATACAAAATTATTGCATTTCTACATACTAAAGCAATTAACAATCAGATATTGAAATTAAAAACACTACCTGTAAGTTCTTAGAAATAAATCTGACAAGATACATAAAATACATACAGAAAACTATATAAAACATTGCAGAGAAAAATTGAAGAATATTAAGATTTCAATTATCTCATATATATACACACACAGATATATATTCATTCTACATAATCCCAGTCAAACCTCCATCATGCTTTTTGTTTGCAGTACTAGCAATCAAATCTAGGGCCTTGTGCATGCTGGCAAGCACTTTACCTTTGAGCTACATCCCCAGTTCTCATCTTTTTTTTTTTTTAGTTGACAATGTGATTCTAAAATTTACAGGTAAATACAAAGGAGTGAGAATAGCCAGAACAAAGTTGAAAATGAAGAATAAAGGCCAAGAAGTAATAAATTTGACGTCAAGACTCATTTATAAAGTGACAGAAATCAAGAGAATGAAGTCTTTGCATCAAAGTAGTTTCTCAATGTCAATACTATTGACATTTTTTTTTTTTTTTTTGGTACCTGGGATTGAACTCAGAGGCACTCGACCACTGGGCCACATCCCCAGTCCTTTTTTGTATTTTTATTAGAGACAAGGTCTCACTGAGTTACTAAGTGCCTCGCCATTGCTGAGGCTGGCTTTGAACTCGCGATCCTCCTGCCTCAGCCTCCCAAAGTGCTGGATTACAGGCGTGCGCCACCGCGCCCGGCTCAATACTATTGACATTTTGAGCCAGACAATTCTTTATTGTGGGGGGCTGTTGTGTACATTGCAGCATGTTGAACGGTTTGTCTGACTCCATCTACCAGAAGACTGGAGTAGTGCCCCAGCTACAATAACTCAATCTTGTCTCCAGACTGTAAAATGTTCCTAGGGGCAAATGATTGAGAACCACTGAGATAGATAAATAGATCAATGGAAGAGAAACAGAGTACAGAAACTGACTCACATAACAAGAATTAATGAGTTTTTGTCAAAGGTACAAATGCAATTCAGTGGAGAAAGTATAGTCTTTCCAGCATAAACAATTGTGTTGGAACAAATGATGATTCATATAAAAAAATAAAACTTCAATATATACCTTGTACTATGTATACGAAACTTAACTCAAAATGGATCATGAAACCAAGTGTGGTGGCACATGCCTGTCTCTTTTTTAAAAAATTCATAAACATAAAACCTAAAGTTATCTAGTTCTTAGGGGAAAACATCAAAAATTTTTAGGACCTTGGGTTAAGCAATGATCTCTTAGATATTATAAGAAAAAAAATTAGACAATCACAATTAAGAAATTTGCCCTTAGAAAGATGCTACTAGGGCTGGGGTTGTAGCTCAGCGGTAGAGCGTTCACCTATCACTTGCACAGCCCTGGGTTCAATCCTCAGCATCACGTAAAAATAAATAAAACATTGTGTCCAACTACAACTAAAAAAGTAAATATTTTAAAAAAAGAAAGATGCTATTAAGAGTGAAAACACTTGTAAATCACAAATCTGATAGTGGACTCATATTTACCACCCCCCACCTGGTACTGAGGATTAAACCCAGGGGTACTCTACCACTGAGCTACATTCCAAGCCCTTTTTATTTTTTTGAGACAGGGTCTCTAAATTGTAGAGGTTGGTTTCCAACTTGCAAAATCTCCTGCCTCAGCCTGCTGAGTTGCTGGGATTACAGTTGCGTGCCACTGAGCCTGGCTTAGAATATGTTTTATTTTAAGCTTTCAAAATTCAGTAAAAGAAATAAAGCTGTGGATGTGGCTTAGTGGTACAGTGTTAGCCTGGCACACATGAAGCCTTGTGTTTGATCATCAGCAACACACACATCCATACACAATAAGAAAAATAACCAATTTAGAAATGGGTAAAAGACTCATATATTCCACTAAGGAAGATGTAAAGATACGGATGGCAAACAAAACAAAAAGATGCTCAATTGTATTAAGTCATAAGAGAAATAGAAATAAAAATCACATTTAGAATTTCTAAAACCTAAAAGAATTAACTATAGCATAGCAAGTATTGAATAGGCTATGGAGATTTCCAACCCACTAAAACTAAATACAATTGGCAGTTTCCTTTCCTTTCCTCCTGTCAAGGATTGGACCCAGGGGTACTTAACAACTGAACCACAGTGGTTTTTGAGACAGGGTCTTGCTAAATTGCTTAGGACCTCACTAGGTTGTTGAGACTGACCCCAAACTTGCAATCCTCCTGCCTCAGCCTCCTGAATCACTGGGATTGCAGATGTGCACCACCGTACCCAGCTAGTTGGCAGTTTCTTAAAAAGTTAAATAAATACCTACTATATGATCCAGTCATTCCACTAGGTATTTATGTAAATGAAAGCATAAGTACACATAAAAACTTGTACACAAATATTCACAGCAGCTTTATTTGTAACAGTCTGTAACTATTAACAACCCAAATGTCCACTGTCACATGAATGAGCAAACAAATTATGGTATAGTTATACAATGCAATACAACTTAGTAGTGAAATGATTTCAATTAACTATTTGTACATACTACAATGTAGATGACTCACACATTTAACTTTACTAAGTGACAAAATACAGACCAAAAAGGGTTCATACTACAATTTCATTTATAGCACATTGATCTCTAGTGACTGAAAGCAGATCAGTGGTTTTCTGGGGATGGTAGGTCATCATGACAGGGAGGATAGAGGATATATTATCAAGAGGTACCAAAAAACTTTAGGGGAGGGTGGATATGTTAATATGTTCTTTTTTTTGGTAGTGGTGGTGTACCAGGAATTGAACTCAGAGGCACTCAACCACTGAGCCATATCCCCAGCCATATTTTATATTTTATTTAAAGACAGGGTCTCTCTGAGTTGCTTAGCACCTTGATACATCGCTGAGGCTGGCTTTGAACTAGAGATCCTCTTGCCTCAGCCTCCTGAGCCACTGGGATTACAGGTGTGTCCCACCACGCCGGCCTATGTTCATTATCTTGATTATGGTAATGTTTTCACAGCTGTAAACATATGTCAAAACTTAACAAGTATTTTAACTTAACAAGTATTTTAATGCAGTTTGTTGTGTTATTAATTATACTGTAATAAATATATTTAAGAATAAAATCCCTCCTGCTATGTGATTCCCATTCTGTCCTCTGGTTTTATTACTCTTATAACTAGATCACATTCTGAAACGTTTTCCATATTAACCATACAATTTCCTTGTTTTTCTTAGGAGTCCCTTTAACATCCATTAACAAGTTGAGTTTTTTCTTACATTACAATTTTATTTCTAAAAGTTTTAAGGATTTGGTCAGCAGTGAAAACTTGTATTATATTAACAATGGAATTCACAGCTAACATGTATCTGGTAAAAGTATACTAAGTCTTTGGGTTTATAGTTGAGTTACAGCTGTTCAGGTATCAAAACAGTATACCATTTAAGATGTGTGAAGTCTAAACTAGCTGCTGGGCAAGAGCCAATTCAGTTTCTCTCTGGAGAGATTGTCTATGTTCCTGAAAAATAGGAATGGAGTGGAATAAAGGAGAAAAAAAAAAAAAAAAAAAGGAAAGGGAGGATAATTAACGATCCCTTCTCTTTTAATCATATAATTCTATTATCATTCCTAATGCATAAAGCTGTACATATTTTGGCACCATGATGTCAATGGTAGAGATAGAGGAAAAAAGAATCACTTACCCCTTGTTGTGCACACTATTTTAAAATGTTGACACCTGGCTGAGTTACAGGGCACTAAATGCATGTATAACCCCAAATGTAAATAGAAGATATTGGTAGTTATGCTTAAAAACTTTCAGGTTCCAAAGTATACATAAATTTCTAGCCAAAATTCTCAGGTATTAAAGTGTTCACTCAGCATCTTATTTAAGATGAACAAACTCATACTATCTCCAGAAAAACGTATTAAAAAAAAACCCACAACAACAAGTGTAAGAAAACAACACAGGACTTTTTTAATGAAAAATTACATTATAACAAGGACATTATACATCGTTACAATATGTACACACACATTTTTTTTTTTTTTTTTTTTTTGTGGTACCGGGGATTGAACTCAGGGGCACTCGACCACTGGGTCACATCCCCAGACCTTTTTTGTATTTTATTTAGAGACAGGGTCTCACTGAGTTGCTAAGTGCCTCGCCATTGCTGAGGCTGGCTTTGAACTCGCGATCCTCCTGCCTCAGCCTCCCAAAGTGCTGGGATTACAGGCGTGCGCCACCGCGCCCGGCTTACACACACATTTTAACCTCTTTTAAAACCTGGCACAAAGTAAACAACATCTTTTTCATACCCACATGATTAAGTATATATTTTTGACAGGATATAAAGAAGATGAAACACAAGCTGGTGGGCCTCAAAATTAGAAACTCTAATAATTCAGAACTGGATCCCAAAAACCTATGTTTTCCATCAGTTTTGTGACTTGTAGGAAAATACTGACCTTGCATAAGATGTTTAAACTGTTCCTTTTAATTATACTAATTGCTTACACAGGAAATCACTATTGAGGGAAAAGTCTACCATGGTTGTATTTATCTATAATTCATTGGAGTGTATATAAAGTTCACTTGGAGGCTTGGAACATGAAAACTACAATGAAGAAACAAGTGAGCTCTAACTGTGAAATTGTAACTGCTTAATTTGAATGTCCAACTCCTTACTACAGATATTACACCTTGTAAAACATGACATGAAAAAACATATACCAAACTTTGCTGTAGAGCTGTTAGGAGAAAGCCAAATACAGATAATGAAAATTTTACATGTTTGTACTTAATACCCTGTGATTTAAAAAATAATTAGACATTTAAAATTTTATGTAAACTGTTTTCAAAACGTGATGCCAGGCACCCTTAAACAAAACACTGACATGTTGTGGCTAAGCATGCATTTAGAGGATAAATGAATTTTAAAAATCTCTCAGAAATCATTTTTAAAGAGCTACTCATTAAAATACTTACATGAAAATACTCATAGTTCCAGTTTCTACCTAAAACCCAAAAGAGTATACAATAAGGAATTTAAACCTTTCTTCACTCTCGGTTTTTGTAGGGTTGTTTTTGTTTTTCGTTTGTGGGAAGGATGCACTGTAACTTTCTGTTCTCATAAAAAAACATTATCAGAAGAGACAATCACACAGAATGAAGCAAGAGAAATATATTTTAACTATGTTTTGTTCTTGATCAAGGACCAAAATCAGAATCCTCTGACATCTCTCTCATCCTCACAGGTAACTAATCAGAGTTTATATCTTAACAAGCATTTCTCCTTAGCAACTCAACATCAAAAAAGAAAGGAATGTCTCCAAAAGAATATAATATAGCTCAATGGGTGAAATATTTAATAATACACATTTATCATTATTGGAAGATAAAAATCTATTATTTAAAATCTTGAAAATGTTTCCATAAAAAAGTAGAAATAACAAACAAAAAGAATATTACCTATTGTGTAACTCTAAACTATAAATAAATCCGAACTCATTCCTTTTAAATACATATACACTAACAGAAATGTGGGTTTGAGGTAACTAAGAATTGTGTTTAACTCTGCATAATATAATCAAATTTAGCAGCCTACTTCTACAAATGCTGACATCAAATATTTTCAGTTCTTTTTTTTAAACAGCAATTTTTTAATACCTTTATTCTATTTATTTTATTTATTTATTAATTATTATTATTTTTTTATGTGGTGCTGAGGATCGAACCCAGCGCCTCGCACGTGCTAGGTGAGTGCTCTACAACTGAGCCACAACCCCAACCCCTATTTTCAATTCTTAAGAAAAAGAAAAGCAATTCTTACTAAAATTGTACATATAACTAAATATTAGCCTTGCATTAAATAGGATATAAATAATAAAATTTATACTGAATAGGATATAAATCTAAAAAGTAAGCAATTTTAGAATTCCACCTATTTCTAATATATCAGTGCTTTACATTTAGATACATGTCATGTACCTTAAACAAAGTAAATTAAGAATGAGAGACTGGACTTAGAAAGCCAAAAGTGACTTATAATCATGTAAAGTATTAAGGTGTTAACTTTCATATTATATTGTGCATGCTTTAAATATGAAACATTAATATCCACTTAAAATTTTTATATTTCAAAAAATAAAATTATGCCCACATATGGTCTTTGGAAAAACAAAGCCTTTGGAAGTTGATTTCTTTTTCTTTTTCTTTTCTTTTTTTTTTTTTTTTGGAGTCAGGAATTGAACACAGGGGCACTTAACTACTGAGCCAAATCCTTAGTCCTTTTTAAAATATTTTATTTTGAGACAGGGTCTCATTAAGTTGCTTAGGGCCTTGCTAAATTGCTGAGGCTAGCTAGCTTCAAACTTGCAGTCCTTCTGCCTCAGCTATCCAAGTTGCTGGGATTACAGGCATGTATGTGCCAATGTGCCTGGATAGAGGTTATTTCTTGACAGCTATGGGTGATGGTTCTATTTTGCCAAATCTTCCAGAAAACAGTTGCTTATAATAAATATACTGATTAAAACTTATTTGGTATTTGAAGTAAATATACTTAACAAACAAATATACCAGATCAGATATTTTAAAGTTTTAAATATGAACTAAATTTTAAACTATACATACTTTTCCCGAAATACTTTGAATTCTAATACTATTGATTCAGTAAGAACTCCTGCATTAGAACAATCTAAATATAACTTAAAATTCTTTTCTAACCTGAACTAAAAGGGGAAAAACAAAAACAAAACCTCTACTATCAACAAAAAGTTTCCCAAATTATTTTTAAACCCCAAGAAATTCTATTATTTTTTCCAAATTCTCTCAATTTCCTCATGTTTCTACCCATTAATACTGTTTTACCTCCAACATAATATAAGTTTATGCAACATATACTGATTTCTGTTGCTAATCTGATTAATTCAAGTTAAAATTCTCAGTACTTACCAAGTCATTTAAATTTCTGTTAGATGACCATTAACATGCTGTTGGTTTGTAGTTAAAAGTATAAAATTAAAAGGGAAGAGGCTAAAATGTAACTGTATGGTTTTCACAGATGTGATTCCTGGGCTTTATGTTATTATATAAAATCTATTGCTTTATCTTTCCAAATAATACAGACTACAAATATTCTCTCATCTGTCAATTTTTTTTACAATTGTAAAAATTCATAACATAAACACACACTCATCTACTATTTTGTTGTTCTTTTTTGTGTTACATGAACCAAACTGGATTTTTCCAGAAATAAGTTAGATAAGTATTCATGTTTGGAGTAAATTACTATGGGTAAGTTCAAAATCTTTTGAAATACTGACTTACTAGATAACCAAAAAGCATAACAATTACACAAAATAAGACTGACAAAATCTCTCTTAATGTAGGTTAAAATATGGACTTGGCAACAAAAATATCATTTTAAATCAAAGCTGCTCATCAGTCTTCAGTTCAGTTATCACATTGCTGTACTTTGACAATATTCACCTTCTTTTCTAAGACATTAGAAGCCACCAGAGTTGTAAATTCTGAAAAGCTTCAATAATTTATGTAGCAGATAATTTCTTACAGTCCAATTTTTTTTGCTTCCAAGGACAATGTTGGTTCTTTGGGTTCTTGTTTAACTTGGTTCATAGAAATAGTACCTTCTGGGTTTTCTTCAACTTTAAAACCAACATAAAAGAAAAATCCAAAGGGTTACTATAACATACATTATGACACTGGACTCTTTAGAATTATATGAATTTAGAACAAAAGCAAAAAGCTACAACAGTTTGGAAAAAGAACCAAGCTGCAATTGAGAAAAAATAGTATATTTTAAAACTCAGTGCCACATCTTAAATGATAGCTCTGACTTAGCTATGTGAACTATGTGTTTATCTGAAACATTTCAGAAACCATTTACCCTTCTTCTTTTTTAAAAAAATATTTTTAGTTGTAGTTGGACACAATACCTTTATTTTATTTATTTATTCTTATGTGGTGCTGAGGATTAAACCCAGCGCCTCGCACAAGCTAGGCCAGCGCTCTACCACTGAGCCACAACCCCAGCCCCCGCATTTACCATTCTGATTTGAAAGCACTTATAACCAAGTTAATCTAAAGGTAGCATACAAACAGCACTACTGATAAGTGGTGATGGAATGTCTAACATCAAATTTTTATCTCTCTTTCTCAAGAATATTGGCTTTTCCAGTTGCTATTAGGAAACATGTTAAGGGGACCATATTTGCTCAGAGAAGCATACTTTAACATACCTAATTCTTGTCTGCACATGCAAGTGTATCGGAGTTTAGCCAGATACACAGAGAACTAGTATGGATTTGAGTGACTCTAAGAACTCATATCTAGGTGAAATAGTCCCTCAGATTGTCATCTAACTTGATAAATCATGCAAATTTGGATCCAAAGAGGGTCTCCTTTAAAGCAATCTGGATTAGTACTCCCAGAAATACTGTGGCACAACACAGAAGAAGGAAACATATTGAATGGAAGAAAGCTTTGAAAGGCAAGACTGATCTAGGTTCAAATCCTTGCTCTGTCACTCACTAGATGTGCATTTTAGGTAATTACTTCACTTACCTGAGCATTCATCTGTATAATGGAGACACCACTAACTTTCTCATGAAGAATTCACATATATTTCTTTTTCTTCACATCTACTTAAGTTACTCAGCAGTTACAATTGCCATAGCCCTCTGGATAAATTTTCTTTAAAAGTAATGCTTTCAACAAATCTAAAAAATAATGACTCTTTCTGAAAGGAACTATGTCACAGTTTTCTTTACCCAGAAGAACGAGGATTGAGATGGAGGGAAACTACATGTTCTAAGAATAATTTCTGTGAAGATTTTTGCTCTTCAAAGCAAACTGCAAGTCTTGGACCACAAAAGTGTCTGGTCCAGAACAGTTTGTATGAAGTGAAGTGACACAGGTCAAGTAGAAGTTAAAAGAGTTTACTACTATGTCAATTTGGTTAGTAATAAAGTGAAGATAACAAGGTCTCGGACTAAACCAAGTACCCAAGTTTTATTAGTTCTCGTTCACCTTCCATAGAACTAAGAACATTTAACTTTATAACTCAAAATCCTCATTTTATCCTTTGTATCTGTCCACTTCATTCCATTTTTATCTGTGTGTACATACAAAACTTTTTGCACTAAAACAGTTTTCCATATTTTATATTTTATCAAAAATTTTAAAGCATTCTAAACAACTTTCTGATTTCACATCAAGAGATTTTCAAAACATGGGAAAAAAGTTCATTAGGGAATAATAATTTCAACGGGATTAAATAACTAGTAATAAGGAGAAGTATGAAGTTTTAAGTTTAAAAGCTCTTAACCTCATGCTAATTAAACATTCCCCTTCTCTTTCATAATTTTGCTTCAGTTATATAATATTATAAACCCACTGGGTAGAAGTGATAGTATTTTTTTTTCCTGTAGTGTGATATAATAATGATAGTTCATGAAGACTAAAAAGTAATATCATAAGTTGATTTTAACTTACTAAGAGCTGGGTGGTTGTCTATAATCTGTATTGGAATGGTCTGCACGTCTCGCAAGAGAATCCTATGGATACTTCCTTCCAGATTCCCCGTCTCCTCAATATCTCCAACTTCCACCAGCTGATCCACTGCAACTAAATTTTGATCTGGTTCCGGGAGATTACCCATGGTAGAGGCAGTACTATTATTTTGGGTTAGGCATGTATCTGTTTGAAGGCTATGACTTTGACCAAGCAGTAGAGAATTATTATTCAATACAGCATTTTCTACTGAATCCAGAAGTCTTGACGGACTGGAGGAGGGGTGGTTATTTACTGATACCAAAGCTGGTGATCCATCAGGAGAGGTAAATCTTGGTTGTAACTGCAAACCCTTTTAAATAGAAAAGATTTATATCAAAACACTTGGATTTACAATGTATAATATTTTCATATGACATATTACTCTTCTGACAAAAAACTGGAACAGATAAAGTACAAGCGAATAGTTACTAATAAATATTAAGAGGGGACAGAAACAAGAACCAAGAGAAAAATAATATGACTAAATTTGATTGCATTCATAGTTTACCTCAAACTTTTTCAAAAGAGACTATTTGCATTATCATCTTAAATTAAAATACAAAGAGGTCAGGAAATTAATAATGAAGAAATATCTGATCATTATAATGCTACAACAATTTTCTAAAATCACCAGAAGAGGAGGCATGGAGAAAGGAGAAGAGCCCCAAATTTGGCTGTCTTACTGGATACTAACCTGTAATTGTGTAAATATTTTGGGCTGAAATGAGGAAAGTGAGGAGAGCAAGTGGGTTGGTTCTGGAGACAAAGAAGTCCTTGCCTGATTTGATTCCACTTTGGAGGTAACTGATTCTCCTGGTGAATTTCCTAAATTATATAAAATACAAACTATTAAAACAAAATTATTTTTATGGCTTCTAGGATACTATGCTTTACTACAACCCTTTCTATCAGAAGTGAATAGCAAACAAGATCAAGGGTTTTTGCAAAAGACTTCAAGAAATCATTATCATCAGAAAAAGAAAGAAAGAATAAAGTTAAGTAGCCCACTATTTCCAGAACTAGGCAGATAGATATTCAATATTGAATGGGCTAGTTTGAGTATGAGGTAATGAATATGTATATCAATGTATATCAGAATCTCTAAGGAAAATTTAGAAAGTACATATTCCTAGTATTATGGTTTAGATACAATGTGTCCCCAAAAGCTTCTGTGTGAGACAATGCAAGAAAATTTAGAGGTGAAATGATTGGGTTATGAGAACCTTAATCTAATCAGTACATTAATCCACATGATTAACTGGGTGATAACTGAAGGCTGGTAGGGTATGGCTAGAGGAGGTAGGTCACTGAGGGACACGCACTTGGGGTTTATATTTTGTCCCTGGCAAGTGGAGCTCTCTCTGCTTACTGATTGCCCTGTTCTGGAGCTGCTTTCCACCTCCACACCCTTATGCCTCATCTTAGACCCAGAGCAACTGAGCTGGCTATTTATGGATTGAGATTTCTGAAAAATTGAGTGCCAAATAAACTTTTCCTTCTCTAAAATTGTTCTTGTCTTTTGGTCACAGCTATGAAAAAGCTGTCAAAAAACCTAGGTTCAATCTCCATTTTTTTTTTCTAGTGGTGGGGTTTGAACCCAAGGCCTTATACGCCCAGACCTTACCCTCTATAAATTTTAGTTCAGTAGATCTGGTCTGGGATCTAGGAATATATTTTTTCCTGGAAAGACTCTGCATCTGGAACTCTAATCTAGTTCATTCTTCATGCTATAATGCTAGACTACACCCTAAGTTTTCTAGATATGTGAAACCTACTGAGCTTCTCAATTACAAGGACCAAACTTAATTCATCTTCTGTAGCCCTAAAACTTAGGGCAATGCCTGGCACCAACAGGTCTTCAGTAATAACAGTATTCAATTTCTTAATCCATAACTCATTTTGGAATAAATGAATAAAAGTAAAAACTTATTAGTTTTTTTTTTTTTTTTTTTTTTTTTTTTTTTGGTACCGGGGATTGAACTCAGGGGCACTCAACCACTGGGCCACATCCCCAGCCCTTTTTTGTATTTTTATTAGAGACAGGGTCTCACTGAGTTACTAAGTGCCTCGCCATTGCTGAGGCTGGCTTTGAACTCGCGATCCTCCTGCCTCAGCCTCCCAAAGTGCTGGGATTACAGGCGTGTGCCACCACGCCCAGCTAACTTATTAGTTTTAAAATAACTGTCCTTATGGAATTTGAGTCATTATCATGTCTTTTTTTATTTATATGCTGGGATTAAACCCAGGGCCTGGTACATGTAGGTAAGCACTCTACCACTGAGCTACAGCCCTAGCCCTTTCATGTAGTTCTTTTTTAAAAATATTTATTTATTTGCTTTAGTTGTACACAATGTGTTTATTTTTATGTGGTGCTGAGGATCGAACCTGGGCTGCAGGTCGCTAGGCGAGCGCTCTACCGCTAAGCCACAACCCCAGCCCCTGTAGTTCTTATTATGTTAACTCAAATATATTCATCCCCTTAAATTAATCATTAAAACAATTTTACACCTGTAATCCCAGCTACCAGGAAGCTGAGGCAGGCAGATAGCAAGTTTGAGGTCAGCCTGGGCAACTTAGCAAAATTCTGTCTCAACAAACAAATGGGAACGACAATAATAAAAACCCCACAATTTTAGGGTTTCCATAATAGATTTTATTTTTCTTGGTGGCACTGGGATTGAATCCAGGGGTACTTTATCACTGGGCTACATCCTAGCCCTATTTATTTTTTGAGAGAGGGTCTTGAACTTTGATCCTCTTGCCTTAGCCTCCTGAGTCTTTATGATTACAGGTGTGCACTGCCACACCCATCTAGAACTGAGAAATTTAAAATCAGGTCCTGGTGTCAGACAAGGACGGATTTAAGTTCTGGCTTTTTTGGATGATTATCAACATACTAAAAAACTCAGTTTGTAAACTTCAGTATCCTCATCTACAGAATCAGTGTAATCAATTCTTCTTCAGAGGACTGCTCAGAAGATTCGAGAACTCTCTCATATTTCTTGGCTTCTTCATTTTTAAAGTCCTTTTACTTGACTCTGCTGTGGCTACCCATTAGTATGATACTAGTCTACCTCTACTAGTACCTCTAGAATACTCTATAGACTATTCTACTTCTAAAATCTCATATTTACATGTCATTCTCTGAACAATATCTTAATTCTTCCAGGTACTTTGCTACAACAATTCTTCACCCTCATGTGACTGTAGTCAAATGATCCCTTAATTTTCTTCAGATCCATCACTTTTCCTTAATAAGATTCTTTCCCCATTCAGTTTAGATTTCATGGTCTATAATTCAGCTTAGATTTCATGGTCTATAAATCCAGTTTCTCTTACAAGTATCATAAACTTTTTTGCCTTTGGTTATATTCTGCTGCTGAAACTCTAACTCTGGACAAAAATGGCTTCCTATGCCTATATGTGGAAAGCCGAGTGCCACTGAAAAAAAACTCACTATTACTACTGATATCAACCTCAATTAGACCTTCACCTATATTTGGCAGCAATTCTTTTACTCTCTATTCAGAATGATTTCATATCTCCATTTCCCTCAAACTCACACCACCCTTTTTGAGACCTTTCCTAATTCTTACCTAATTCTTACCTTTACTCAAAAAGAGAAATCTCAACTTCCTATTCACCATCTTCACTATCTCTTCAAGTCTCTATTATCTTAAAAATACCTTCCCCTCGGGCTGGGGATGTGGCTCAGCGTAGAGTGCTTGCCTAGCATGTGCGCGGCCCGGGGTTTGATCCTCAGCACCACGTAAAAATAAACGCATTGTGTACAACTAAAAGCAAATAAATAAACATTTTTAAAAAAAAATACCTTCCCCTCAATCCCATACTCTATAGAAAATTCTTGAAAAAGTGGTTCACATTACCTCTACTCCTTTACTTGTCTTCAATCACTCTAATATGGCTTCCTCCTGATCCACTCTAATGAAATGGATCTAATACTCAAAAGTTTCCAAATCTGATGCCTTTTTCTCTCCCTTTCCCTTACCAATACTCTATCCTTTTGTCAGTGTTGCTGAGTTCAGAAGTCATCTTAGATCATTCCAACTCTTTTGTCCCCTATCCCCAATTATTCAATCAATAACCATGGTCTTTAAATTCTACTTTTAAAATAACACTCAAATTTGTCTACTTCTAGTATTATGTACAAGCAGCTGCAATCTATACATTGTACTATACATTTTCATCAGTATAGTAAAATGGCTTTCTAAACCCGTTTTGCTTATCCAGTTTTAACTCTAAGCACTGTCTATGCTAAAAACCCACACCAGCCTTCTTAAGTTTCTTAAATGTGACGAAGCTTTTTCTTGCATTGTTTTCTTGCATGGTTTTCACAAATGTAATTCCTTTGATTGGAATGTAACTCCTACTCATTCTTCAGTTCTTAAAAGTGACATTTTCAAGCGTCAATCCCTGCTTTTTGTTCTGTCTCTATCACTAGTCCCACAAAATTTTGCACAAATCTTCCATGGTACTTTTCATAACAGCAATTAATTAAAATATATTTGTTTAATGTTCTTTTTCTCTTGCAAAATTTTAAGTTTCATAAAGTAGGAAACTTACCCAATCTTTTTTATGTCCAGCATTTAGCACAATGACTTAAATATGTATAGAATAAATGAATAATGCTAAATAATATCAAAGCCATTCTGTAGGCAAAGGCTAATAAGTAGAAGAATAAAAAAATAGTATACTATATTAGTTATTTATTGATTTAAAAGCATTTATTTAGGTACTAACTTTTTAGAAGGCATTATCCTAGGCAATAGTTATGTTAATTTAATAAGATGTAATCCTTGCCTCTGAAGAGCTCAAATAACAAGAATATAGTTATGTAAAGAACAGATTTCCATGATAAATACAGAGATACATATAAAAGAATGAGTAGCTCCCTTAATATAAGGTGAAGTTAAGGAAGCACTTAAAACTGGAGATTGTTATTTGAGTAATAAAGGGAGTTGGGCATGCAGAAGAAAAGACATTTCTAGAAGACAGAACACATGCAAAAGGGTTGAAAAAGGCTTAGACTATCGAAAGACCAGAGGAGTAAAAATATATGAGGAAAAGCAAACCATACAAAATGAACAATAGTTCCCAGATCAAGGTATCTTAAGGTTATTACTATTGGAATTACCCAGGCTTGTAGTTTACTATGCTAGTAATCAGCCTTAATTTTCAGTCATAAAGAAGCATAAATGTTGGGGGTAAAGTTGTAGCTCAGTGATAGAGCACTTGCCTATCATGTGTGAGGTACTGAATTCAATCCTCAGCACCACATAAAAATAAATAAATAAAATGGAGGTCCATCAACAACAACAACAACAAAAGAAGCATAAATGTTAAATATCAGAGAAATTTACATAGCCAGAAATATTTTGATAAATCTCTCAGAGTTGCTGTTTGCTTTTCTGGGTCATGATTTCCTTATCTATAAAATTTGATCATATCATATTTTAAGTTCCTTCCAGTTTTTACATCATTTGATTTTATATTTTAAAGGCATTCAAGATAACATACCTTCTGCAAATGTAACTGTCACAGTCTCTCTGAGAACATTCCCACTATCTGTAGTCCACTGAAGCTGAAATGGGAATATTTATTTTAATGAAAATAAAGATGTAATAATGAAAAAAATCTTAAATCATTCATACAACTATCATATTTTATTGTCAAACTATATTTGTGTTTTATTCTATTACTCTCTCTACTTGTACATATTCTCAAAGCACAAGTATACTTTACTATCCAAATATATTAGGTTCCCAAGTTTGGATAGCAATAATTTGGATAGCAAATCTGTTTTGTTTCTTGAGTTTTAGAAAGAATAATGAAAAGTTTTGGATAGCAAGAAAATAGCAGTTCTAGCTTTAAAAAATTCTGAATACTGGGCTGTGGTTGTTGCTCAGTGGTAGAGCGCTTGCCTAGCATGTGTGAAGCACTGGGTTTGATTCTCAGCACCATATATAAATAAGTTAATAAATAAAGTAAAGGTCCATCAATAATTTTAAAAAAATTCTGAATATGTTCAGTTGCTGAATTTGGAAAGTTAGGAGAACAAAGAATGCCACTCAAATTTTAATGCCATAGTCACTGCCTGCATTGTAATTGGTAGTTTATCAGTAATTATAGTAAAATTTTCTTGGAAATGACTAGTATTTGGGGAAACTACAGTTTTAAAACTATGAAGTACAACTGATATGCATATGTGGCATATGGAACTAACATTATCACTATATGTCTAAACTACTTAATTTTGCCCATTATTTTTTTTTAAAATGAGGGTGCCAACTGTGGTTTTGTACACCTGCAGTCCCAGTACTTGGGAGGCTGAGGCAGAAGGATCACTGCAGCTTAGAAGATCTAGATCAGCTAGGGCAACATTTAGTTAGACTTGTCTCAAAATCAATAAATGAATAAATAGAAAGTGGGGGAGAATGTACTCAATAATTATTAAGTCTGCTAAATAAGTATGAAATAATTTTCATGGAGAAAGAAATATTGATTTTAAAGGGAAGATTACTATTTTTAGTATACTCAGATTTGGAAATCCATTGTTTCTTCTCCTTGTGACAATAATTTTTTAAAATTGCAGTTACCACCTGATAGTTTATGATTTATGTTTTTTTTTAATATTTTTATTTATTTGCTTTAGTTGTACACAATGCGTTTTTTATTCAATGCGTTTTTATTTGTACGTGGTGCTGAAGATCGAACCCGGGTCGCCCACGCACTAGGCGCGAGCTCTACCGCTGAGCCACAATCCCAGCCCATGATTTACGTTTTAAGAAAAAATAGTCACTACTATTTCCCATGTCACAGTAATTCAGATGGTCTAATAGTAGCTATCTCTATTAGGATAAACACTAGAGAAACTGAAAAAGACTCTCTCATAAAACAAAGAATTGTGGTTGTGATCATACCGTTGCTGGAATAATCTCTGAGTTATATACCATATCTCCATTTCTCAAGGATTTCTGTACCTCATGGATGTGATTTTTTATATCATTTACAGTTGGAAAAAAAGATAAATTATGTCTTTCAGGTACCTCATCAGGTTTGAACAGTTCTCTTTCCACAAATTTCCTGTGGAGAATATAAAATAGAATAAGAATATAAACTATTTAGTAATATACTTGTAGATCAAAAGAGAAAAGTTCTCTTTTAGCATAAATTTCTGTAAAGTATAATTTATAGTTCTATAGTCATTTATATTTCTCCACTTCAAATATTTTCCATATATTAAATCATAGAAGTCATGCAAGTTAAATTTTCATTGGTTAAACACCTATACACATCAGAGTGAGCTTTGACAATTTTATGAATTTAAAGGAACCATTATTTTCAAATTAAGTACAATACTTTAATTATTATTATTTTTTGGTACCAGGGATTGAACTCAGGGGCACTCGACCACTGGGCCACATCCCCAGCCCTTTTTTGTGTTTTATTAGAGACAGGGTCTCACCGAGTTGCTAAGTGCCTCGCCATTGCTGAGGCTGGCTTTGAACTTTCGATCCTCCTGCCTCAGCCTCCCAAGTGTGGGATTATAGGCGTGCACCACCACGCCCAGCAGTAAGTACAATACTTTTAAATGCTACTGTGTCAGGCACAGTATTAACTAAGCACTTCCTTTAACTTTTACTATAATCCTATGACACAGGTATAGTTTAATTCCCACTTTACAGATGAGGGAACTGAAGAATGCAAAAGTTAATAATTTGCCCAAAATGATACACCTACCTAGTAAGTAAGAGAGTTTGGGACTATATTCAAATTATATGCATAAACATCATGTTATACTGCTTTCAATATGTGAAATTAATATATGTTAAATTAATATATAAATTATATATTATAAATTTCAATATATAAATTAATATATGTTAATATAGTTAATATATGAAGTATCATGTGCTCAAATTTTACAAGTAGACAAAAGAAAAGATGGAAATGGAAGGCAGCGTTGCTATGTAATTACATAAAAAATAAGTACATAAAAGAAATAATTAAGTTTAACATACATATGTTTTTGAGCACTATATGCAATGATTGCAGAGATGTATTATCTGACTGTTCTTTTTTAAAAAAATATTTTTAGTTGTAGATGGACACAATATGTTTATTTTTATGTGGTTGCTGAGGATCGAACCCAGTGCCTTACACTTACTAGGGAAGCACTCTATCACTGAGCTACAATCCTAGCCCTGTTCAACTATTCTTTTTTTGGGGTGTACCAGGGATTGAAGTCAGGGAATCAGGGGCATTCAACCACTGAACCACATCCCAGCCTTATTTTGTATTTTATTTAGAGACAGGGTTCTCACTGAGTTGCTTAGCGCCTCACTTTTGCTGAGACTGGCTTTGGACTCCTGATCCTCTTGCCTCAGCCTCCTTAGCCACTGGGATTGCAGGCATGTGCCACAGTGCCTGGCTATTCAACTGTTCTTAATTAACCTCATTTCAAATAATCTGCAATACGTATCTTGCCTAGGCTTGGTAAGTAGTGGATGACTTTACCAAATTAGGTGTTGTTCTAAAGATTCCTATATTCAGGATAATAACTAAGTACATTAAAATGTCCACTATAATAATAATAATATTAACATAATAATAATAAGTAAATTATCAATAAAATTAGACGAGAGTATCAATAAAGTAGTAATAAAATTAGACCAGAGTACTACAGATAAAATTTCATTAGTAAAGAACTATTCAAATTTTTTTATTGTAATAAGATATAACTGCATTTCAAATAGTTTGAAATAAATATCCTGGCCTAGGTTCTAAAATGTTTGGTTCTACAAGTGTTTTTTTTCCTAAACGTATTATATAATTCAATTCATATATCAATTAAAAATAGTCCAATTGGGGCTGGGGTTGTGGCTCAGCGGTAGAGCGCTCACCTAGCACGTGCGTGGCCCGGGTTCGATCCTCAGCATGATGTACAAATACACCCATTGTGTACAGCTAAACAAATAAATAAATATTTTAAAAAATAGTCCAACTGGCCCAATATGAAGTATCTCAAAAGTTATAAGAATGGTAACAAGCCATATTAACTATGGCTTGACAAACATTAATGGAAAATAATTAGTTCTTAATTAAGATTATTTTAATAAGCTAATAAGCTCTACTACTTATTTACTCAAATAGCAGATATCCTGGAAAATATCTTTAATCTTAAGTATATTATTTAAAACGACAAGCAAAAATGAAAAATGTAAAAAACAATTTGCATCTATTGTACCTTAGCTGTTTCCTTACTGCATATACTTGTTCTACTCCCTGTGATACTAATTCTTGAATTTTATGGGCTACTTGAGGATGTAGACGTGATGGCAATACACAATTCTCATCTCTAACTGCAGTTTCCTCTTCTTCAAGAGAAGACACAGGAAAAGGGGAAGGTGACAAAGGGAGGCAGGAAGTCTCTAATTCGTGATACTGATGAGCTTGCTGTGTAGGTAACTGTACATACCACCTGACAAGAAAGAATTTTAAGTTATTAAATTTATTAAAATTATTTAATATTATTAGATAAATGCAGAAATCATAACTCATTGTTATGGTTCAGATGTGGTGTCCCCCAAAAGTTCATTTGTGAGACAATGCAAGGTTTGGAGGAGAAATGATTGGGCTATAGTCTTAATCTAATCAGTGAATTAATCCCTAATAGGGATTAACTGAGTGGTAACTGAAGTGGTAGGGTATGGTTGGAGGAGGTAGGAATTGGGGCATAGCTTTGGCATATATATTTCGTTTGGAGAGTGGAGACTCTATCTCTCTGCTTCCTTATCATGATGTGAGCTGTTTCCCTCTGCTGCACTCTCCTGACAAGATGTTCAGCCTCGCCGGGGCGCGGTGGCATACGCCTTTAATCCCAGCACTTTGGGAGGCTGAGGCAGGAGGATCGCAAGTTCAAAGCCAGCCTCAGCAATGGCGAGGCACTTAGCAACTCAGTGAGACCCTGTCTCTAAATAAAATACAAAAAGGGCTGGGGATGTGGCCCAGTGGTCGAGTGCCCCTGAGTTCAATCCCTGGTACCAAAAAAAAAGAAAAAAAAAAAAAAA
Source organism: Tamias sibiricus (assembly GCA_025594165.1). Taxonomy (NCBI): domain Eukaryota; kingdom Metazoa; phylum Chordata; class Mammalia; order Rodentia; family Sciuridae; genus Tamias; species Tamias sibiricus. The sequence continues at coordinate 91,368,467 of CM046660.1, forward strand.
AAAAAAAAGATGCTCAGCCTCACCACGAGCCCCAAGGAATGGGAGCCAGCCTTCTATGGAGTAAGACCTCTGAAACTATGAGCCCTCAAATAAACTCTTCCTCCTCTAAAATTGTTCTGGTTGGGTCCTTTAGTCACAGCAGCAAAAAAGTGATTAAAACACTCATCAAGAAGAAAACAGGGGGCTGAGATTGTGGCTCAGTGGTAGAGCGTTCGCCTAGCATGTATGCGGCCTGGGTTCGATTCTCAGCACCACATAAAAATAAACGCATTGTGTACAACTAAAGCAAATAAATAAATATTTAAAAAAAAAAAAAAAAGAAGAAAACAGGGCTGGGGTTGTGGCTCAGTGGTAGAGTGCTTGCCTAGCAAGTGTGAGGCACTGGGTTCAATCCTCAGTACCACATAAAAATAAATAGAGATATTGTGTCCACTTACAAATATATATATATATATACGTATATATATATATATTTTTTTTTTAGAAGAAGAAAACAAAACTCATCAAGAGAAGGAATAATCTTTCAAGAAAAATTATATATGATTATGCCATACTGAATAAAATTCTTTTGGGGAGACTGGGGCTTGAACCTAGGGGCACTTTACCATTGAGCTACATCCCCAACCCTTTTTAAAAAGATTTTATTTTGAAACAGGGTCTCACAAAGTACGTAGGACCTTGCTAAATTGTTGAGGTTGGCATTGAACTTGCCATCCTCCTGCCTCAAGTTTCCTGAATCACTAGAATTACAGGCATGTGTCACTGTGCTTGGTTCATATTGAATATAATTTAAAATGATCTCTGCTTAACTCTTCTAAGATTGCCTTTAGACCCTATTAAATAAAAATCTTTATAAACCCTTATAGACTTTCACTATGGCAGGATGATGCATGGATTTAAAAATACATGAAAGGATATTATCAATTTCATAATAAGCAAATTTTACCCCCAAATACAGAGACAACATTGTAAATCATCATCCTTTAAATGATGTATTTTCCCATTCATCCAACATTTGTTCCATATTACATTTCTGTGATTTACCTACCACCTATCAACCAGAATGGATTATAATTCAGAGTATATGAAGATTGAACTCTATGGGAGAATCTTTCCCCACAGGAGCTCAATATACTGTGGCTACAACATTCCCAGCTCCTCCTGCCCCTTGGGCAAGAAAATCAACTAAAAGGTGAATATAGGTCTATTGGACAGCAGTACAAAAATATTACTAGGAAATAAATTGATATAGTAGGACACCATTTTAATTTAATTCAAAATTCTTATATTCTGATATTAAATAAAATGAAGTCTAAGTTACATGCAATGTTCTCCAACTTGAAGGATCTAACTATTGACTCAATTTACTTTACATACACCTGAAAGTTTTAATAAAGATCACACAAGGGTTTGGAAGTATAGCTCAGCAGTAGAGCACCTGCCTAGCATGTGTGAGGCTCTGCATTTTATCTCCAGCATTGCAGGAAGAAAAAGAAAACACAAAACTCTCTCACAAAAACTATTTTCCCTACACCTAATCTCATTATGTGTTACCTATATTGACACATAAAACAAAGTAAGCAAGAAAGCTATTATTTCTTCCTATTTAAAATCTGAAGCATAAAATAGAATTTCTATATTTAGGGCTTAGAATTCATTTCTGATTCCCAGAGTAATCAAAGATGAGTGGCGCCGGGCGCGGTGGCGCACGCCTGTAATCCCAGCACTTTGGGAGGCTGAGGCAGGAGGATTGGGAGTTCAAAGCCAGCCTCAGCAATGGCGAGGCACTTAGCAACTCAGTAAGACCCTGTCTCTAAATAAAAATACAAAAAAGGGCTGGGGATGTGACCCAGTGGACGAGTGCCCCTGAGTTCAATCCCTGGTACCACACACACACAAAAAAAAAAAAAAAAAAAAAAAGATGAGTGGCTACACGTGCTTATAAGTTCTACTTCTAATAAGTATCTGAAACAAAATACTAAATATATAATAAAACATATTACTAAATATGTATTTGTCATTTGGGGAAAAAACTTTTACTAGGGGCATTACATATGGGTGTATAGTATAATTCTTTGGTCTAAATTATCTATAATACTGGAAAACTCTACAACTTATACAAGGAAAATTAGATATCTACCTTATAAAATGATTTTTTTTCTTTTTCTTTTTTTGCAATGCTATAGATCACACCTTAGGCCTTGTACATTCTAAGCAAGTGCTCTACCACTGAACTATATCCCGGCCCTAAAACCATTTCTTTCTTTTTTTTTTTTTTTTTTTTTTTGTACCGGGGATCAAACTCAGGGGCACTCGACCACTGGGCCACATCCCCAGCCCTTTTTTGTATTTTTTATTTAGAGACAGGGTCTCACTGAGTTGCTAAGTGCCTCGCCATTGCTGAGGCTGGCTTTGAACTCCCAATCCTCCTGCCTCAGCCTCCTCCCAAGTGCTGTCATTACAGGTGTGCACCACCATGCCCACCCTAAAACCATTTCTTAATGAAATAATTGAAAAACATTATAATTTCTCTTACAAAAGAATTCTTGGAAGTGGAGCTAATTAATTAGTAAATAATAAAAGAATTATATAAATGTTATACCTGAGAACACCACCAGCATCTACCAAGTTCTTCTTTAGCATGTTAAAAGCTTTCTCCTGTTCCATTCTGATTATTTTCTTGTCAATTTTGGGGTCTGTAGGTACTCTATATTCAGGAAACTTCTGTACCTTTTTAATGTAAATCCTTTATTTAAGATAAAGAAAAATCGGTTTCATTATATTATAATCACAAGAAAATCTAACTTATCAACCAAAGTTTAAACATTTAAGTTTAGAGAAAGTTCAATTTATCTAGAAAGTATCCAGAGGCTTATGAAAGATAGGCCATGTTATAAGTGCATGATACTTAGCAAATTAACAATAATTATGAATTGAGTAAAAATATCCAAATATTTTTAGATTATTTTCTGGATTTGCCTCTTCTCAATTCTCCTGGAAGCCATAATTACCTTACACCTGGACTGCTTTAATGGCCTTCTTGTAGGTTGCTGTGCTTCCAGTCTTTCATTATTTATATTCACTTGATATATCAGTACCTTAGTAATTCTTCACATTTGCATTCCTCTATTGAAGAATCTGCCTGTTTTTTAATCAAGTATAAATTTCTTGGCAACACTGAAGGCATTCTGAATAATTCTACTTTACTTACCTAATCTTACTATTACTTAAAACATAAAATTTCTTGTCCTGTGAAGTTCATCTTCTCAATGTCCTGTTCTCTTCCCATATGGTATATGCAATTGTCCCATATCTTTATTTATATGGTTCTCATAGACTACAATATCTTCCCTCTAACTTTCTAACCAAATTCAATTTAAACTTCAGCATCCAGGTTAGAATGCACTTTCTTTCCTGCTATGAGTTTGCATGGATAGATTCATTTTCTGAGAACCTGTGACAGGTAGCTAACCACACACTTCATATTATCATGTTCTCTCTCTCTCTCATCATATAAAAGATGCTCAATCTTTTATATATGTGTGTGTGTGTGTGTATGTGTGTGTGTGTACGTATATATGTATATATATACACATATATAGAGTTTATATATACATATAAATATAGTTTATATATACATATAAATTATATATTAGTTGTAGGTGGACACAATACCTTTATTTTATTTTTATGTGGTGCTGAGGATTGAATCCAGCGCCACTCACATGCTAGGCGAGTGCTCTGCCACTGAGCTACAACCCCAGCCCTTATCATGTTTTCTTAACAGTTTGTTTCCTGATCCACCCCAATAATACTTTAGGTTGTGTGGGATTAAATAAAATCTATTCTCTTTTTATTTCCCTCCTCCTTCTGACGCTGAAAGTAATTACTGAGCATATCATTACAAGTACCCTAAAAGCACTTGTAGAATGATGGAGAATAAAATTAGTTATTTACATCTAGAGATTTTCTTCAAAGTTATGCCTTTAATTTTTTAATTGCTTGTATTTAAAAAGCAGTTGAAAGTTTTATCTCATAGTCAGGCTTAAATATTGCATAAAGTTAACATGAAATTAAATATGAAAAGCCTCTGAATGGTGTTTTAAAACTTCTTGAGAATGATGAAGTTTATGTGATGCTAAAACATAATGTTTCAAAGATTAACTAAGGCCAACCATTATATATTGTCATTTGTCTTATTCTGTTTGATACAGAGTCTTGCTATGTTGCCCAGGGTGGCCTAGAACTCCTGGGCTCAAGTGATCCTCCCACTTCAATCTCCCAAGTAGCTGGGACTACTGGCATATGCCACTGTACCCAGCTCATATTATCTTTTACATTCTACTTTAATTTTAATTTTAAATACTTATAATATCTGAGATAAAAATATTAGTAAAAAATCTTTCATTGCCTTATATTTTTCATTCTTTCCTAGAGCAATGACTACCCTGTACTCATGTTCTATCTAAAACCTTTATACCGATATGGAATCAGCTTTGTGATATACTAGGAATGATAAAAAAGCAAAGTGTATAGTTAGTACATGTCATTACATTCACACTGGTAATGTAGCATGATATCTGTGCACTAGATGTAACTACAGGCTTTCAGATTATAAATAAATTAATGTGAATTCATAGTAGTAAAGAAGGCGCACTATTACCCAACTTAAAGGGAAGAAAAAATTTACAGGGATAAAAGGCGAGATATACACACACAGAGAATACCTTTGTAAGATGACTTTACAAACTGGCCTTAAAGAGGGACACAGGGAGCAGAAGTGAGAGAGAACCTAGGATTCACTGTATACCTTTTGGCACCATTTAAACTTAATAAATATGCCCATATTTACAATTCAAAAATAAGGACTTAATGAAAAATAAAAGAAAATAAAACTTACCTGGCTGGACAAGTAGCTTTGTAGAGCTGACATGACCTGCTTTCCTGCTCACTGATTTTTTTTAACTGGAAACCTTTCCTCCTTGGCCCATACTGACACTCCATTACCACAGCTCTACTCCCTGTGGGCCAAAACCAACTATTGATATTAATTCAAGTGTCTATTCTAGACACTAGATTAAAAGTAACTTGGCAAGGACAATGTAAAAATCTACATTTTTAATTATGCAAATTAATGGAAAGAAAACCTCAGTACGTCTTACTAAGATGTACAAACACAAATTTAAAAGTTTATTATAGGGCTGAGAGGTAGAGTGCTTGCCTAGCATGTGTGAGGCACTGGGCTCGATTCTCAGCACTGCACATAAACAATATAAATAAAATAAAGGTCCGTCAACAACTAAAAAAAATATTTTTTAAAGTTTATTATAAAATTTAGCAAACGGGGGCTGGGGTTGTGGCTCAGCGGCAGAGCGCTCGCCTCTCACGTGCGCGGCCCGGGTTCGATCCTCTGCACCACGTAAACATAAATCATTGCATTGTGTACAACTAAAGTAAATAAATAAATATTTAAAAAAAAAAAATTTAGCAAACGTACCATAATTATGGTAAGGAAAACTGGCAAACATCACATTTGCTGAATGTCTACTGATAACTTAGATGATTTTTAGTAATAATAAAATGTACCACTTTATATAAACAGAAATTAGCAAATGCTACATTTGGTTAATTATATAATTTAACATTTTTATTTCCTTTTTTTAAAAATATACTTTTAGTTGTAGATGAACATCTAGTATCTTTATTTATTTTTATGTGGTGCAGAGGATCGAACCCAGTGCCTCACACATGCAAGGCAAGTGCTTTGCCACTGAGCTACAGCCCCAGCTCCTTTACTTCCTTTTATAATTATTTACTTTCTTCTTTTTATTTGGCTGTTAGAATAATGTAGTAAACAGCCTCTCAGATGGCCCCAGGGATTCCTGCCTCCTAGGATTCATTGCCTTATACAATTCCTGCCTCCACCTGCCCCACCTTCTGCTCCAGCATGGGCTGGACTTATCAACTTACTTCTAGAGAATATGGCAGAAGGGACAGGATGTTATTTTTGATATTAGGTTAAAAGACTGTAACTTCATGGGGCTGGGGCTGTAGCTCAGTGGTAGAGTGCTTGCCTAGCATGTGCAAGGCACTGGATACCACATAAAAATAAATAAATAAAATAAAGGTACAACTAAAACAAACAAACAAACAAAAAATACTAACTTCATGAGGCAGTACCACTTTGCCAAATTGCTCTTGGATTCTTTACCCTCAGAAACTGAGATAATAAATGTTTGTAGTTTTCTGCCACCAAGTTTGGGATAATTTGTTACATAGCTATAGATAATACAAATAAATATATATGAAAACTATATAGCCTAACAGTTTAAGTTGGATATAGGATATAGCAGACTTTCAAAATATAAAATAAAAGTCACTAAATATTGATAAAGCTGATGTTAAATTTTAAAACTTATTAATAATAAGACACCAAGGGCTGGGGTTGTGGCTCAGCGGTAGAGTGCTCGCCTAGCACGTGCGCGGCCGGGGTTCAATCCTCAGCACCACGTACAAATAAACGCATCGTGTACAACTAAAGCAAATAAATAAATATTAAAAAAAAAAAAGACACCAAAATCTAGGTAAAAGGAAAAAGTTAGCAGTCTGAGATATACCACTACTTTTTTTTTTTAATTTTTTTTTTTAGTTGTCAATGGACCTTTATTTTATTTATTTGTATGCAACGCTGAGAATCGAACCCAGTGCCTCACACATGCTAGGCAAGCACTCAACCACTGAGCCACCACCCAGCCGCAAGAGAAATACCACTTTATAATACATTTAACAAAGAATTTTGATGAAGAATATAAAGAACCAGAAATTCTTTTTTTTTTTTTTTTTTTTTTTTTTTTTTGGTACCGGGGATTGAACTCAGGGGCACTCGACCACTGGGCCACATCCCCGGCCCTTTTTGTATTTTTATTAGAGACAGGGTCTCACTGAGTTACTAAGTGCCTCACCATTGCTGAGGCTGGCTTTGAACTCGCGATCCTCCTGCCTCAGCCTCCCAAAGTGCTGGGATTACAGGCGTGCGCCACCGCGCCCGGCGCCAGAAATTCTTTTAAAAAACTAAAGAAATTAAAGGAATAGCCAAAGAGAAAACTGGACAAAGGCTATGAATAGGCAGGAAGGAAGGAAAGAAAGAAGCAGTAAGTGTACAAACAAAAAATGTTCAACTTAACTAATAAACAAGGAAATGCACATTAAAATAATTGTAAAATACTGCCTTGCATTCCTCAGATTGGCAAAAATAAAAATGTTTGGCAATACTCCAAAATAATTCACTGATTGGTCTGACCACCACAAATATAGACACATGGGTAGCTATATAAAGTACATAGCACACCTATGAGGTATTCTTGCAAAAACGAAACCTGCATTTAATCAAGGCTGTAAATCTAAGAGTTTATAGAAACATGGGAGATAAAAAGAATGTGTTAAACTACACCACAGACACAGAATCAGCAAAATCTAGAATACAGCAAACTCTACAGGACAAACTGCCTGAGGGGAAAAGAGAGAAATCTTCAGATGAAAAGAAATTTATAATGTACTATATGCTTTAGTAATTATAGATGGTATAATATCTGGAATTTGCTGTAAAACCATCTGGGGGAATAAAGAAGTGAGTAGAGGTATAGATGAAATGAGGCTAACCACATGCTGATAGTTGAAGCTGAAGCTTATAATAGATACCCTTAGTTTTGGGTTTCCCCCCACCCCCAGTACTGGCCTGATACATGCTAGGTAAATGTTTTATCACTGAACTACATACCTAGATTTTTTTTTCTTTGTATTTTTTAGACAGGGTCTTGCTAAGTTGCCCAGGCTAGTCTCAAACGTGATCCTCCTGCCTCAGTCTCCTACATAGCTGGGATTACAGATATGAACCAACACTGCACAGAGTCTTGGGGTTTCTTATGTCATCACTTCTACTTTAATACACATATGAAAACTTCCATAATATAAATGTTTTTTTAAAAATATTTATTTATTTGCTTTAGTTTTGTGCAATGCATTTATTTGTACATGGTGCTGAGGATCGAACCCGGGCTGCACACGTGCTAGGCGAGCACTCTACCACTGAGCCACAACCCCAGCCCCAATATAAATTTTTTTTTTTTTTTTTTTTTTTTTTGGTTCCAGGGATTGAACTCAGGGGCACTCAACCACTGGGCCACATCCCCAGCCCTTTTTTGTATTTTATTAGAGACAGGGTCTCACTGAGTTGCTAAGTGCCTCACCATTGCTGAGGCTGGCTTTGAACTCGCGATCCTCCTGCCTCAGCCTCCCAAAGTGCTGGGATTACAGGCGTGTGTCACCTCACCTGGCCCCAATATAAATATTTTAAAAAATATTTTTTAGTTGTAGATAAACACTATACCTTTTATTTTATTTATTTTTATGTGGTGCTGAGGATTGAACCCAGTGCCTCACACATGCTAGGCAAGCAAGTCTGCCAATACAAAGTTATGGACTAAATGTGGGAAAGGAGAATTTTCATACATTGCTGACAAGAGTGAAAATTAGTTATGAGTAAATCTAAAATTTTAAAAGCTCAGAAAACAGTGTTTTTTGGAATTCATTTGACTGCAAAACCTGATATAAACTATGTGAAGCTATTTATAGTTCTTATTCCTCTTACAGTGACTATCCTTAAAGAATTACTACTTGATTATGTGATGTTTTCTTTAGGACATTTGCAAGGAGTATTCTACAACATTAGCTTGTTATATTCCCAAAATTCGGAATTCATATACTCCCCAAAACTATGCTTTTCATCAGAGGATATATACTGTGTAAGTTTAACTATAGCATTCTTTATAATAGCAAAAAGCTGAAAACAAACTAAATGATAGCTAATAGAAAAATAGTCATACGTTAGAATATTATAAATTTTAGTTAAATTGTATTAACTAGGATCTATAAGCATAAATATAGATAGATCTCAAAACACAAGGGTGAGTGAAAATTTTGCAAAATAATATCTATAGCTTACCTTTTTCTACATTTTTAAATAAAATATATTATTGTAATTACAAATATATAAAGTATAAAAATTTAAATCGAAAAGACACAGACCAGGGCTGTGGCTGTAGCTCAGTGGCAGAGCATTTGCCTAGCACGTGCCTAGTGTGAGGCACTGAGTTTGATCCTCAGCACCACATTAAAAAAATAAATAAAATAAAGGCATGCTGTCCATCTACAAGTGTGTATATATATATGTATTATATATATATATATATATATATATATATATATATATATATATATAAAAAAACCAAAACACAAACCAAATTCATGTAATGGCTTTCTATAGAGTTAAGGGGATTAAAACTAGGGAAGTAAAAAGAAAAACTTTAGGACTTCAAGTTTATTTATTTATTTATTTATTTATTTATTTATTTATTTTTTTGGGGGGTTGTCTCTGTTTTGCAGTACTAAGGATGAAACCCAAGGCTTCATGCATGGTGAACTATGCCCTGAGCTACCTCAGGTTCATTTTTTTTTTTAGTTGTAGATGGATACAATACCTTTTTTTGTTTAATTATTATGTGGTGCTGATCCAGTGACTCACACATGCTAGGGAAGTGCTCTACCACTGAGCCAAAACCCAGCCTTCAGATTCATTTATTTTTATTTTTTTTTCATTGTTGTTGTCAATGAACTTTTATTTTATTTCATTAGCAGTGCTAAGAAATGAACCTAGTGAGTTGTGCAAGCTAAGCAGGAGCTCTACCAGTGAGCCACCATCCCAGCCCTCCCAGATTCATTTTTAATGCTTTGTTTCTTTTATAGAATATTGATGAAACCCAGGCAGAAGCAGTTATTTTTATCTTCATTCAATATTTTGTTGTTGTTCTTTAAGTGCTAGGGATAGAACCCAGGGGCTCATGAATGCTAGGCAAGTGCTGGATCATTGAGCTATACACCCAGACTTAAAATGTTTCCTATTAATCTCAGAGATCCAGGATGAGACTATCTTCCAGCTATATTAGCGCTCTCATCATCTTGAATTAAATCACTTATTTTTAGGTTCTTTGGAGTGTGACTACTGCTAGGGTAGTTATCTAGAGACTGCTTGAAACTCTATTACCTTAGTAAACTACACAGAATCTAACAATACTGTAATACATCAAATGTTTGAAAACTTTAACATCTGAATTCTTTTTTTTTTTTTTTTTTTTTTTGCGGTGCTGGGGATTGAACCCAGGGCCTTGTGCATGCAAGGCAAGCACTCTACCAACTGAGCTATAACCTCAGCCCTTAACATCAGAATTCTATATATTAAATCCAGACTGTATACAAATCCTATACAGTAACTCCAGAGTTATAAGCTACATAAAATGAATACAAATTTGTACTAAAAGACAAATTAAGAAAGAAGAAAGCCAGGCACAGTGGTGCACACCTGTAATCCCAGCTCAGAAGGCTGAGGCAGGAGAATCATGAGTTCAAAGCCAGCCTCAGCAACTCAGTGAGGCCCTAAGCAACTTAGTGAGATCCTATCTCTAAATAAAATATAAAAAAAGCTGGGGATGTGGTTCAGTGATTAAGTACCCCTGGGTTTAATCTCTAGTACCAAAAAAAAAAAAAAAAAAAAAAAAAGAAAGAAGGAGAGAATATCTGGATTGGAGGAGGGAACCACAGTAGATATGCATATTTAAAATAATTAAATACCTTTTAATATTTTATTAAAAAGGTCTACTCAGAATATCAATATTTTAATTTTCCATTTAAAAGCATAATATATAAAGGAAGCATCACCTCTTCACCTGATTTATCAAAATGGAATTTTATGACATAAAGAGATTGGTTATATATTTTTAAAAACATTTTTGTAGTTGTAGATGGACAGAATGCCTTTATTTTATTTATTTATTTTTATGTGGTGCTAAGGATCAAACCCAGTGCCTCAGACATTCAAAGCAAGTGCTCTGCCACTAAGGTACAGCACCAGCCCAAGTAACTGGTTATATTTAATATAAATGTTCTTTTTAGTTTAATGTACATTTTCATCAATTAACATTCACTTGTCACCTACAAAAATTCTATCACCAGAGGAAAATCACATTATCACAGGGGACTACAGCTGCTGATGAATCTTTTAAAATAATTATTTAAAAAATTACCTGCGTTGACAAATGGAATTCCATCATATGGGACATATTGGGATTTCCACATCAAACGTGTAGCAGGCTTGGCTGGGCTTGGAGACTGGCGGGTCCCCCAAACACTCTGTGTTTGCTGCTTGTGAAATGTTAGGATACTTTCTAATTCAGTCTCACTTACACAGTAGCCACGATATGAGTCTCCAATTTTCTGCATGTGGTAGAAATTAAATAACAAAATCATTAGCAAATATGCTTTACTGCATGATAAATTATAGAGATGATGGTTTAAGATGAAAGACTTATCAGCTTTCATAGAATTGTCTTTTGTTCCCTCAGATCACTAGTTTGCCACTAGTCAACCAGTGGGTCTGATATGAATTCACCTACTATATAAAATGGATATTCTTCAAGTATAGTATTGGGGAATATAATGCCAAATCCACTGCCATACTGTCTTTAAAAAGTCTTGTTTGAGAGAAATAATATTTACAGAAAACAGCTAGACGGACATGTAATTGGGCCCATTCTTCCAGATATTTAAAAATTTTACTGAATGAAATCCAGATAAGCATAAAACTATTCACAAAGTACTAGTTCCTTGTGGGGCTTAAAAAAAATTTTTTTTAGTTGTAGGACACAATACCTTTTTAAAATTTATTTTTATGTGGTGCTGAAGATCAAATCCAGTGCCTCACATGTGTGAGGCAAGTACTCCACCACTGGCTACAAACCCAGCCCATGGGGCTTCTTCTTTTTTTAATTTTTAAAATTTTATTTATTTATTTATTTATTGGTACGGGGGATTGAACTCAGGGGCACTCGACCACTGAGCCACATCCCCAGCCCTTTTTTGTATTTTATTAGAGATAGGGTCTCACTGAGTTGCTAAGTGCCTCGCCATTGCTGAGGCTGGCTTTGAACTCTCGATCCTCCTGCCTCAGCCTCCCAAGTGCTAGGATTACAGGTGTGTGCCACTGCACCCAGCTTCTTCATTTTTTAAAAAATTTTTAAATTTTATTTATTCTAATTAGTTATATATGATAGCAGAATGCTATTCAATTCATATTACACAAATATTTGAGCACAATTTTTCATGTCTCTGGTTGAACACAAAGTCACACCGTTTGTGTCTTCATACATGTACTTAGGGTAATGATGTTCTTCTCATTCCAGTCCACCCTCTTTTCTACCCCCATGCCTCCTCCTTCCCCTCCCTGCCCTTTGCCCTATCTAAAGTTTGTCTATTCCTCCCATGCTCCCCTCCCTCTACTCCACAATCCCCAATTTGAATCAGCATCCTTATATCAGAGAAGACATTTGGCATTTGCTTTTTTGGGATTGGCTTATTTCACTTAGTATTATATTCTCCAACTCCATCCATTTACCTGCAAATGCCATGATTTTATTCTCTTTTAATGCTGAGTACTATTCCATTGTGTACATAGACCACATTTTCTTTACTCATTTACCTACTGAAGGGTATCTAAGTTGGCCACAATTTAGCTATTGTGAATTGTGCTGCTATAAACACTGATGTGGCTGTGTCCCTGTAGTATGCTGTTTTTAAGTCCTCTGGGTATAGACTGAGGACTGGTATAGCTGAGTCAAATGGTGGTTCCATTCCCAGTTTTCCAAGGAATCTCCATACTGTTTTTCAGATTGGTTGCACCAGTTTGCAGTCCCACCAGCGATGTAAGTGTATGCCCTTTTCCCCATATCCTCACCAACACTTATTATTGTTTTCAAAATAGCTGCCATTCTGACTGGAGTAAGATGAAATCTTAAGAGTAGTTTTGATTTGCATTTCTCTAATTGCTAGAGATGTTGAACATTTTTTCATATATTTGTTCATTGATTGTATATCATCTTCTGAGAAATATCTATTCAGATCCTTGGCCCATTTATTGATTGGAATACATATATACATATATTTTTAGTTGTTGATGCACCTTTATTTTATTTATTTAAATGTGGTGCTAAGAATCAAACCCAGTGCCTCACACATGCTAAGCATGCGCTCTACTACTGAGCTACAACTCCAGCCCCTTTTTTTTTTTTTTTTTTTTGGTGTTAAGATTTTTTAGTTCTTTATATATCCTAGAGGTTAGTGCTCTTATCTGATGTTCATGTGGTAAAAATTTGCTCCCATTCTGTAGACTCTCTATTCACTTCATTGATTGTTTTATTTGCTAAGAAGCTTTTGAGTTTGAATCCATCTCATTTATTGATTCTTGATTTTAATTTTTGTGTCACAGGAGTCTTATTAATCAAGTAGGGGCCTAATCTGACATGATGAAGATTTGGGCCTACTTTTTCTTCTATTAGGTGCAGCATGTCTCATTTAATTCCTAGGTCCTTGATCCACTTTGAGTTGAGTTTTATGCATGGTGAGAGACAGGGGTTTTAATTGATTTCTGTTGCATATGGATTTCCAGTTTTCCCAGCACCATTTGTTGAAGAGGCTATCTTTTCTCCAATATATGTTTTTGGCGCCCTTGTCTAATATGAGATAACTGTATTTATGTGGGTTTGTCTCTGTGTCCATGGGGCTTCTTTTAACTGAGATTAATTTTGATATGATCCTATTAATCTATTTGAGACTGTATGGAAAATTGTGATTGTATCGCCAATAAAAATGTTGCAAAATAATTTTCTCATGATATCAGAATTTGTTTTGTTTTTATTTTTGTGGTGCTGAGGATCAAAACCCAGGTCCTCAAGCATGCTAAGCAAGGGCTCTACCACTAGGCTACATCCCCAGATAGCTCAATATTCTTTTTATGAAGATCCTTCTCTGAGATAAATTCCTGTTTGACCTTACTGGGTAGTGAGAAAAGACAATGAAAGCAATATTTTAAAATAAGTCATTTTTGAAAAATACATAATTAAGGACTAGAAATGGAAGAGTCAAGGAGACTAGGGGGAAGGTTCTAACTGTGACTAAGTACAAAATAACAAATGTCTATGGAAGAATGTGGGGTAGGAAGAATCTTTAAAGGAAAAACTTTTAAAAGAACCAGGTAGGTACCTAAATATGGAAAAGGAAGAAATTGGTCTAAAACTTCATAACTGAGTGTCTAAGAAATGGTATTTATCATTAAACAGAGAATTTAGGAAGTGGAGCTAGTAATGGTGTGGTAGATTATTTCAGTTTGGGATGCAATGAGTTTGAGGTAAAATTCAAATATAGCTTCAATGAAGAAGCCAGAGATTTGAAACAAGAGCAAGAATTAAGGAACTGGTGACAGGCTTAGGAATCATAAGAGAAAAAAGATAGTATGTTTCATTGAAGACAGGTGAAGAGAGTTGCAAGAGAAGGAACAATAGTGAAGTATGAAGGGATTTATATAACCTTTGCTTTACAAAGCTTAAAATTTCCAGTGCAGTGGTGTATGCCTATAATCTCAGCAGCTCAGGAAGCTGAGGCAGGAGGATCGCGAGTTCAAAGCCAGCCTCAGCAATAGTGAGGCACTAAGCAATTCAGTGAGACCTGGTCTCTAAACAAAATACAAAATAGGGCTGGGGATGTATTTCAGTGGTTGAACGCCCCTGAGTTTAATCCCCAGTACCCCCCCCCCCGCAAAAAAAAAAAGCTTAAAATTTCCAAAAAATAATAGATGAGATCAGATTTAAAATAAACATGGACAAGGTATAACAGATACAGCTTTATTAGGTGTGCTCAAAAGCGGGCGTTTTGGGATGAATTTTTTTAAAAAATTCTTTTTAGTTGTAGTTGGACATAATACCTTTATTTTGTTTATTTTTATGTGGTGCTGAGGATAGAACCCAGTTCCTTACATGTGCTAGGCGAGCACTGAACTGCTGAGCCACATCCCAGCCCCTTTGGGATGAATTGTGATAAATAATCAGTTAAATGATTCTGGCTCTAACTGTAGATGGACAGGATACCTTCATTTTATTTATTTATTTATTTATTTTTGGTACCGGGATTGAACTTAGGGGCACTCGGCCACTGGGTCACATTCCCAACCCTTTTTTGTATTTTATTAGAGACAGGGTCTCACTGAGTTGCTAAGTGCCTCGCCATTGCTGAGGCTGGCTTTGAACTCACGATCCTCCTGCCTCAGCCTCCCAAGTGCTGGGATTACAGGCGTGCGCCACCGTGCCCTGCTATATTGATTCATTTTTATATGGTGCTGAGAATCTAACCCAATGCTTCACACATGCTAGGCAAGTGCTCTACCACTGAGCCACATCCCCAGCCCCAGTAAGGATTATCTTTAACTTACCTCACAGCTCCTAAGACGGCAGGCCCATATAGGTGTGTTAGAAGAAAGTGGTTGAAGAGGAGCCAGCAAAGGTTCTTCAAGCATTCTGGGATTGGGAAGGAATAAACATATAGCTCTAAACGATTATATACCTATCCACACACAAAGCACATTCAATTGCTTTATCTATTTAGCCAGTGTCAAAAACAACATATTGAGATCATAAATAAAAATTATAACAATAACAGATTGATTAGATGACTTATTAATTATTATTTTCTTTAGTAATTGCTATTTTCTTTTAACGGAAAGGCCAAAGTTTGCTCTTCCAGGTATATGTAGTCTCCTTAAATTTATTATTTCATATCTCTTCCAAATCTTATTTTGTACTCTTATTATGTGATTATTTTCTATTCATCAAAAATGAGCTAATAAAACATCATCAAGTGACTTGTTAAGAGTAATCTTATGTAAGATCTAAGAATAAGTGTCGTAAATATTGTCTTACTTCAAAAACACTTTCATAGAACAATTAAAATATAGATACGCCGGGTGCGGTAGTACATGCCTGTAATCCCAGCACTTGGGAGGCTGAGGCAGGAGGATCACGAGTTCAAAGCCAGCCTCAGCAATGACGAGGCACTTAGCAACTCAGTGAGACCCTGTCTCTAATAAAATACAAAAAAGGGCTGGGGATGTGGCCCAGTGGTCGAGTGCCTCTTAGTTCAATCCCCAATACCAAAAAAAAAAAAAAACCAAAAAACAAAAAAATTATATATATATACATATATAGATAGATAGATAAGATACATAAAAATATACCTTAAATAATTTTATAAATTATGAACAGTGTTATTTTAAGGCAAAAATAAAAACTGAAAGAGAAGTTCGTTAGTAAAAAGATTTGTAAACTTTGACAAAGAGAATTGCATGCATAAAAATGTGATAAGGGCTATAGCTGTAGCTCAGTGGCAGAGCACTTGCCTAGCATGTGTGAGGCACTGGGTTCGATCCTTGGCACCACATAAAAATAAATAAAATAAAAGCATTCTGACCATCTACAACTACAAATTTTTTTTTTTTTTAGAGATATGATGAAACCATTAAAAATGTTGAGGATCTACAATGGATATATCCTCAATCTTAAAAACTCTATTAGACACTTTCATATTATTTAGAAAGATAACAGGCAAGTGTCACTGAGGAAGAGTAGCACTTTTGACATTTATGGCTTCTAGAGTAGCCTTGTTTTTTGCAAGAAGCCATTAAAATAATTAAAGACATTTGAAAAGAGTTTCTTTTTTTTTTTCTTAATTTCTGATCTTTTCTATTGTCAGCCAGCTTTAGATATGATGATTTTTTAAAAAGGGATTTCCATGGTGATATCAAAAGATGAGTTCCTCTTTCCCACTGACTCACCTGTTTGCTGACTTTTTAGGCAAACCAAGGGATGCTTGTTGATGAAGAATGTAACTACTGGTATTGTCTGCTGGAATATCCACTCTTATAGCTGGTAAGTTTCTGTCACTGGGTTTTTCTTCAGAGACATCTTAACAAAAAGAACAAGAAAAAAGTGACATTAGTATCTTGAATAATATCATGAGAATGTGCCTATGGTAGAACTTAAATATTTGTAATAGGAAAAAGAAAGAAGTGGTCTGAAACTAAGTATAACAAAACTTAAAATGCTTTATTGAGAATGTCTCTGATAAACCTATTTACATTTAACTTGTAAAACTGACTACTGAAATTTTATAATTGAGTTTTTGGAACTTATATTGAACATCTAGGATATAAAAGTGGTAGAAATTGTTATATTAAAGAGTTTTACAATATAAGAAAATGTAAAACTTTCTTGTATATTGTGTTTATAATGCTTTTTGCAAACTATGTTTTTTCCTTAACTTTTAATGACTGTTAACAAAGACAATGAATCATAAAAGGAAGGTAAACATATCTACCTTACATCATTAACTAGTAACTAGGAAGGAGCAACAAAACAATGTAGCTATGATATTAGAAAAGAGATTCAAATAGATAGAAAAGGGAGGGAAACAAAAGAAAGAGAACTAATATGGATATTATCAAACATGTAAAGAAAGAATATGTGAAAATAAATGGGGAGCATGATTCTCCTTTCTGAATTTGAAGGAATAAAGGAAAAAGGATAAAAAAAATTATAGTTAAAAAAGTAATGACTCACGTTAACAAAATATTGATAAAAATGCAAATGTAAAAAACTTCTTGTAACTAAACACTGTATTTTTGTTATTGTTGCTGTTATTATTACTGTTATTATAATTAAGAAAAATTTATTTTATGCTCACTGGTCATTTGGGAGGAAGCAGGAGTCAACCAGCTTCATAGAATTCCAATATGAAATAGACAGCTAACCTAGACAGGAGTTGAAAAATGAACTTGAAATTTATTTGGGCTAAGAAATTTTTTTCTAATTATTCAGTTCATAATCTTACCTAAAGAGATCAATGTTAACACTTTCATAAGGTGATTTTGTATATTATATATTTGTTCCTTAAAACATTCTCAAATCCCTTATATCCCATTATTACTTACCCTGAGGACTATTTATATCCACAAGTTGCCCCTGAGGTATAATCACTTGTGCCATTCCTGACTGGGTAGATGGAATTACACGAAGCACCTGTCCATTTTCTGATGGGCTAGCAACGATCATCTTGAAAGCATTAAACAAACAAACAAACAAAAACAAATGCATATGCCTACAGTGGTTTAACAGAATGATTAGTTAAGTAAATTATTAAAACACACAATTACCCCTATGATTGATATTATTTTCCCCATTTTACAGATGAAAACATTGAGACATAGAAATCTTTCCCAAGTTCTTACAACTGATAAGTAGTGAAGCTAGGATTCAAAACAGGCAGTTTGACTCAACAGCTTACGTTTTTAACCACCTATGGTCTTAATCATTATAGTGTATGCATGAGGTCTAATTACCTAGTAATCTGAATAAGACTCTGATTGGACTTACTACATTTATGTTTTGCTACTTACTGTGTTATCCACTCATGTTTGACATATTTGTGTGGCAATTACCTGTCGTACATTTTAAGTCATTTTCATTAGTTTAAAACTGAATTGTTAGATGTCTAACTAAACAAGATTTATTTTTGTATTTCTGCCCTTGTATACCTGTTTTGGTCCATAAAGAATACTGGGACTGGGATTGTGGCTCAGCAGTAGAGCGCATGCCTCCACCTGTGAGGCACTGGGTTCAATCCTTCGCACCACATAAAAATAAATAAACAAAATAAAGTTATATATATGTAAAAGAATACTATAGAGTGCCCCATAGGAATTTATTATACTTTTTATTTTAGTTTAACAATTGAACCCACTGTTTCAAATTTAGAGGAGTATCAACTAAAAAGGCATGTGAAATTGAAGAAAAACATTTAGAGTCTACCATCTGACAATACAGCTAATACACTACTGAAAATACATTTCTATGCTACATATAAACTTCATTACCTAATACTGGTCTCCCATTGGCAGTTTTACTGTTCTACTCACTCTTCTAACATCTCTGTGCATATAACTCTTAAATAATTCAAACCCATTCTCCTAGAGTTACTCCGTATTATGCAGAACATAAGAACATTCCTGATGTTTGATGGAGACTGCATTCCAACTTTAAGAAGGTCATTTTAAAAAAATGTGAATTTAAATTATAAAAAAAAATAAATTGGGAGGGAAAAACTTCAGCAAAATAGAATAAACAAAATCACAAACTTTTCCCAGAAATTATCCTTCCCCAGTAATTATCAAATTTCTTGAAATAAAAATATCTTGCCATACCTCTTATTACTTCAACATGAAAAAGCAATTGCAAACTTTGGTGATAACAACTGCTTACATTTGGTGAGTACATACTAAGTGAAAGGACTTCAGAAATATTAATTGCCTCCTTTAATCCTCATCACATATATATGAAGAATATATATTTTATAAATGAGGAAACACTATCAAACAGAGGTTATATAATGCATGCAAGATTACACAGAACTATTTAGTAAGAAGTTAAATTTTTAGAAGCAAGTTAAATTTTGAACCCAAGCAATCTGACTCCTTATAACCAATCACCACTCTATACGGCCTATCAATATTTGATAGCAAAAACAAACAATATAAAAAATCTTGCTGAACTTAAAAGGCAAGAGTAATAATATTGTTTTAAATTTTTCCCCCTTACAAGATTAAATACCTGTAAAAAATATGACTTCCTTCATTCTTAGAAAAGTGCTGCATTATTTTAAATCAAATTAAACACATGTAATTTTTTATAATTTACTTAATCATATGAAAATTTTTAATTAAGACACCTATGGAACAACCACAGATGTTAATTTTGAAACTCTTTCCCAAGCACAGTGCAATTCACTTTCATTTATCCTCTCTTTTGCTTATTCTACCTGGTACCTAAAAAATTCGTGTAATTTGACAATGGTGATTATAACATTACTTTCCTAATTAAAAAAATAACTAATTATATTTAATCTTTTCCATGAAAACGAACAAGTTTGAAGAGTCATCTGTAACAATACAGTCTACTTGAGGCAAACCATAAGAATAAATAAAAGTAATAAAAATATTAATCTTAGCTGAGTAGTCTTATACTTAATGATCTTTTTGTGTTCAATATTTCCAATAAAGTCAAAATATCAACCATACTTTACTTCAAAATCTCATCAATTGGATAGTCATTCACCACAGAATCTTTACTAGTTCCATGATAGTTTCTAAATAAAAATAATCATATTGGAAAAAATTCTATTTCTTTCAAAAAGTTCCACTTGATGGGAGATGTTAATAATGAGAGAGAGACTATGCATATATGAGGGCGGGGCTATTTATATAGAAATCTCTGTCCCTTCAGCTTAATTTGACTGTGTACCTAATACTGCTCTAAAAAATTAAAGTTTATTAAAAATCCAGGTGCAGTAGTATGCATGCCTGTAGTTCCAGTTACTCAGGACACTGAGGCAGAAGAATTGATTGAGCCCAGTAGTTCCAGACCAACCTGAGCAACATAGTGAGACCCTGTCTCAAAATAAATAAGTAAATAAATAAAATAAAAGTTAATTAAAGCAAACAAAATAACTCATAAAGCTCCAGTAAGTTTACCAGATTATCACTTTCTGGACATGAAAAATTAGATGGCATTGTTTCTCCAGGCACAGTGGCACACACCTGTAATCCCAGCAGCTCACCTGTAACCCCAGCATCTCGCCTGTAATCCCAGCAGCTCGGGAGGCTGAGGCAGGAGGATTACAAGTTCAAAGCCAGCCTCAGCAAAAGCAAAGTGCTAAGCAACTTAGTGAGACCCTGTTTCTAAAGAAAATATAAGATAGGGCTGGGGATGTGGCTCAGTGCTTTGGTGCCCCTGAATTCAATCTCCAGTACCCTCCCCAAAAGAAAAAAATAAAAATAAAATAAAATGCCATTGTTCCACATATAAAGGTCTCCTCCACACTTAGCTATATCTCCACCAATTACTGTCTACTCAAGAATCTAAATAACTCAATTTAGCAAAAAGGAGCAAAATGCTATAAAATCTCAAATACTCTAGGAACAGAAACAAGGATTAATTCTAGGTAATGTGGCTGTTTCCCTGTGGTATGATATATAACTGAAGTTATTATGCTTTTAAAATAATTCTTATTATGAAAGTAATAAATATACATTGGAGAAGATATGGAAAATTCAGGCAATCAGATGTGACACATTATTCTTCATAGTACTATTTATGTTTTTACTCTCTTTTTTAAAAATATTTTTTTAGTTGTAGATGGACACAATACCTTTATTTATTTTTATGCGGTGCTGAGGAACAAACCCAATGCCTCACATATGCAAGGCGCGCACTCTACCACTGTGCCACAACCCCAGTCTCCTAATTTTTTTCAAATATTTATTTTTCAATTGTAGGTGGACGCAGTATCTTTATTTCTTTTTCATGTGTGCTGAGGTTCAAACCCAGTGCCTCACGTGTGCTAGGCGAGCACTCTACCACTGAGTCACAACCCCAGCCCAATATATATATATTCTTTAAAAAAAAATTTTCTGTCTTTTTTAGTTATAGGTGGGCACAATATCTTTATTGTATTTTTAAGTGGTGCTGATGATCGAACCCAGTGCCTCACGCATGGTAGACAAGCTCTCTACCTCTGAGCCACAACCCCAGCCCCCTATATATACTTTTTTTTTTCAAACATGGATGTTTTATTTTATTTTTTAAAATATTTTTATTTTAGTTGTAGTTGAACACAATACCTTTATTTTACTTATTTATTCCTACGTGGTGCTGAGGATCAAACACAGGGCCACACACGTGCTAGGCGAGCGCTCCACTGCTGAGCCACAACCCCAGCCCCTATATATACTCTTATTAAACAGTGTATAAGTTTTTCTCAAGAACTTATTTCAGAAAATTACTCAAATTATGAAACTTAATAAAAAATATTTTAGCTAACAGTTTAGATCAGCGTTCTCATCTCTTTCATTTATAAGTATTATTATTCATGCAACACATATGTATCTACCTAAAACATTAGGAAGGGTGGGTCTACTTCCCAGTATACCAATGGTATCTCCATTGCTTTCTTTCTCTTTAAGAGAGATATCAGCATATGGTATGTAAATCAATGAATGAGATGTTGATAAATTCATTAACTTTGAGTTCAATCTAATGCATATATTGAGAAAAATGTCAGTTGTGTGGAAACATGGGCACTTAAGCACTAGTTATAGATTACGCTGCATTTCCAATTTATCTCAAAGCATCAGTGCGCCCAGATGTAAGTGGCTGAGAAGGACTGACTGAATACTATTTGTAGTCCTGAAACAAAAGCTTTTAAAAAGCCTTACATAAAAATGAAACGTCAGAGCTGGGGTTGTGGCTCAGCGGTAGAGCGCTCGCTTAGCACATGTGAGGCGCTGGGTTCCATCCTCAGCACCACATAAAAATAAGTAAATAAAGCCGGGCGCGGTGGCGCACGCCTGTAATCCTAGCACTTTGGGAGGCTGAGGCAGGAGGATCACGATTTCAAAGCCAGCCTCAGCGATGGCGAGGCACTTAGCAACTCTGTGAGACCCTGTCTCTAAATAAAATACAAAAAAGGGCTGGGGATGTGGCCCAGTGGTCGAGTGCCCCTGAGTTCAATCCCTGGTACCAAAAAAAAAAAAGTAAATAAAATAAAGGTATTATGCCCAACTACAACTAAAAAAATATTAAAAAAAAAAAAAAAAAAGAAAGAAAGAAAGGAAGAAAGAAAAGTCACAGCCAGGAGAGGTGATGCACATGTGTAAATAATCCTAGCAACTCAGGAGATTAAGACAGGAGGGTTGCAAAGTTAAGGCTAGCCTTAGCAACTGAGAGAGGCCCCGAGCAACTCAGCCAGACTCTGTCTCAAAATTAAAAAATAAATAAATAAATAAAAGGTCAGGATATATACCTCAGTAGTAAGCCTCCTGGATTAAATCCCCAGTACAAAAAAAAAAAGGGTCATTAGTACAATATTTTTAATACAATAACACAATATAAGTCAACAGTGTCGAGAACACAAGGTCATCTGTTAAGATTAACAGATTTTGCTAAATAGCATAAAACTGGTTGTTTACAAAATACACTCACCATTTGTGCATTAGAATCCCCCAATGAATGAAGTTCATATGGAACAGATTGTCCATTTTGGTCTACTAGATGGAACTGCTCTGCAGAAAGAGTCTGTGTCTGAGTTAGGGACCCTGGTATATTCTGTGAAATGAGTGAATTGTTTGCTTGAGGATCAGAAATGGGCAAAACTGTAGGAGAATCATTTTGTCCAAAAGAAGAGTCCCTAGAGTCCATACAGGTTAGATGCTTTTGTAAAGAAAAAGAAAAGAAAACAAAACAAAATACTTTAGTCTTTGTAAAATATACTGTTACTACTTTTTACAAAGAAGAATGTATATAATAAAAATGGCAACTTATTTTTTTAATTATTCATTTTTCTTTTGCAAGAGTTTTCAATTCACACAAGGTATTTCAAGTAAATTTTTAATTTTTATTTTATCTCAATTTGATTAAAATAAATTTTATTAAAATAAAATTGACCATGAGAATGTATCCTAAAATGATAATAATATAATTCAATATACAGGTTTTTCTTTACATATAAACTTTTATGAGTATGTCTAAGCATCTTTAAGCTTCATATCATAAAATTAAATGTATGACAAAATATGTGGGTAATATTAAAATTCTTAAATCATTAAATATGATAACTTTTTATTAAGCATAAAAAGTTTTTAAATAAATGGCATCTTGTTTTATCTGAGAAAGGAAAAAAGTTCCCAGCTGAATCTCTACCTCAAGTTCCTGAGCATCTGTTTTTGACTCTTCACCATCATTACGGTTGACTCTTAATGAATCATTAGACTGTTCCATGCTGGCATCACACTCAATTCCATTTTCTCCTACTGTTTAGTAGCTGAAAGAGTTTAAATACACGATCAACTAAGCATTTAACATTTTTATGGAATTTTTTATCTTAAACAAATCCTTCATTTTCCCTACTGTGGTACCTTATACAATTTAGGTAAAATCATTTCCATTTCGATTATCCATTAATAATAAAGTTAATATTTTTGTTAAATGACTTGGCAAAGCATTCTATCTAGAATACATTCAAGAGAGAGTAAAGATTAGGATTTTGTAGTTCCTCATCCTATTCTTTTTTTTTTTTTTTTTAAAGAAAGAGATGTGGGTTTTTTAAAAAAAATATTTATTTATTTACTTTAGTTGTACACAATGCAATGCATTTATGTTTACGTGGTGCTGAGGATCGAACCCCGGTCCGCGCACGTGTGAGGCGAGCACTCTGCCGCTGAGCCACAATCCCAGCCCTCATCCTATTCTTCTTTTTTTTTTTTTTTTGGTACCGGGGATTGAACTCAGGGGCACTAGACCACTGGGCCACATCCCCAGCCCTTTTTTGTATTTTATTAGAGACAGGGTCTCACTGAGTTGCTAAGTGCCTCGCCATTGCTGAGGCTGGCTTTGAACTCGCGATCCTCCTGACTCAGCCTCCCAAAGTGCTGGGATTATAGGCGTGCGCCACCGCGCCCGGCTCCTCATCCTATTCTTAATTACACCCCTATACTGAATTATTAAAATTGCTTTTGTGTAAGAAGGTTCTTATACCATTACAAATAATTCTAAATTGGGCTGGGATTGTGGCTCAGCGGTAGAGCGCTCGCCTAGCATGTGCGCGGCCTGGGTTCGATCCTCAGCACCACGTATAAATAAACGCATTGTGTACAACTAAAGCAAATAAATAAATATTTTTTAAAAATAATTCTAAATTACTCACTTTAGAATGATTTAATGCAAATAAAGGTTTTTAAATATATGAATTGGGTATGTCATATTGTCACATTATGTAATTTTGGAAAAGATGTCTGATCCAGGTGTGGTGGCACATATCTGTAATGGCAACTACTACAAGAGGCTATCTGGATGGGGATTATGTACACAGAAGCCTCCCCTTATCCATGGGGAATATATTCCAAATACCCCTGTGGATGCCTATAACCTCAGATAGTGTCCTGGACCAGCAATGGGCTGTGTATGTGAACTATGCACATTTGAGTACATGAGGGGACTGGAATGACTTTGCTGCTCTGACTGGGCTGTGAGACGTATATGCTCACGTATATGCTCACTCTGCCTAAGATAACCACACAGTACCTGAGATGGGTGTGGCTTTCTAAGATGTCAGTCAATCTGCTGACCATAAGACATCACTAAGCAACCCCTTGAAACCCAATCCCTTGCCTTATTTGGGTGGAACTTTCTCAAATGTCTTCCCCACAATAAATAGGAGGGTTTCAGGTGTGCTCTCTCTCTTTTGCCTGCCTCTCTTGCCTCCTTTGTGGGAGCTGAGGTGGAGGAGTTGTCACTGAACCCCCCAAAAGGTAGTTTCTGTCTCTGTGTGGTTATTTAGTAGCCAGCCCAATTCACCTGGAATGACTCTGACTTAGTCAGTCATGTGTCATATTGTGGCAAGATAGTACCAAACTTCATATATGCTATGTTTTTTTCCTATTCATACACACCTAGGATAACATTTAATTTATACACTAGGCACAGGAAGAGATTGACATAACTAATAATAAAATAGAATAATTATAACAACATCCTCAGCTGGGTATGGTGGCTCCATCAGTAATCTCACTACTTGGGAGAGTGAGGAAAGAAGATCATGAGTTTGAGCCTAGCCTAGGCAATAAATCAAGACTGCTTCAAACAAACAATATCCTGTAATAAAAGTTATTTAAATCTCATGAATTGTTTATTCCTGGAATTTTCCATTTAATATTTTCAGACCATGGTTGACTGTAGGTAACTGAAACCATGGAAAATTAACATGTAGGTAAGGAGGAATTCATGGTACCCCTAATGGCACACAATTCTTACCATTACAATATAATCACACAACTTAATATTAGCTTGGCAAAACTTGGAAAATGAAGAAATATGTATACAAAATACTTTTGAGTCATTTAGACCTAGTGATTTTCAATTGGGATGATTTTGTAAGGTTATAAAATCAGTCCTAGGGCTGGGGTTGTGGCTCAGCGGTAGAGTACGGCCCAGGTTCGATCCTCAGCACCACATAAATAAAAAGGCATTGTGTACAACTAAAACAAATAAATAAATATTTTTTAAAAATCAGTCCTATTTTGATGTATAGCTATAAATATCTTTTTTAAATATTTACTTATTTACTTTAGTTGTACACAATGCAATACATTTACGTTTATGTGGTGCTGAGGATCGAACCCGGGCCGCGCATGTGCGAGGCGAGCGCTCTGCCACTGAGCCACAATCCCAGCCCCGCTATAAATAGCTTTAAATTGCTTCTTCTTCTTCTTTTTTTTTTTTTTTTTTTTTTGGTACTGGGGTTTGAACTCAAGGGCACTCAACCACTGGGCCACATCCCCAGCCCTTTTTTGTATTTTATTTAGAGACAGGGTCTCACTGAGTTGCTAAGTGCCTCACAATTACTGAGGCTGGCTTTGAACTCATGATCCTCCTGCCTCAGCCTCCCAAGTGCTGGGATTACAGGCGTGCACCACCACACCCGGCTTCAAAATAAAAATATTAAAAGGGCTAAGGGGGCTGGGGTTGTGGCTCAGCGGCAGAGCGCTTGCCTAGCACGTGTGCGGCCCGGGTTCGATCCTTAGCACCACATAAAAATAAAACACATTGTTTACAACTAAAACTAAAAAAAAAAAAAAAAAAAAAAAAAAAGGCTAGGGATGTAGCTTAGTGGTAAGCAACCCCAGGTTCAATCCCTGGTACCAAAACCAACCAATCAACCAAATAAACAAACAAAAAACACCTAAAAAGTTGACCTAAAACAAAGTATTTTGTGGCTGTCCATTGTGTTGTTTCTCAAAAAAGAAAAGCAAAAGCTGTGAGAATCAATAGGAATAAATACCTAGGGATGAAATTAGACAAGGAGATTACACACATATACACTGAAACTATAAAATATTGCTGAACATAATTAAATAAGACCTAAATAAGTGGGAAGTAATACTGTGTTCATGGATTGGAAGAAAATATCATTACAATGGCAATACTACTCAAAGCAATCTATAGATTCAATGGAATCCCTATTATAACCCTAGGCTTTCTGTAATGCAATAGAAAAGTCAATCTTAAAAATTTATAATGCAATTGTGAGGACTCTGAACAACCAAAACAATCCTGAGAAAGGATAATCATATTTTCGGATTTCAAAACCTACTATTAAGCTATAGTACTCATGAATGCAGGGCTAAAAATATTAAATAAATAAATAGAAATAGAAATTTCAGAGCTGGGGGAGTAGCTCAGTGGTAGAGCACTCACCTAGCATCTGTGAGGTCCTGGGTTTGATGAAAAGAACTGCAATAAAAAACAAAACAAAACAAAAACATGGTACTGACATAAGGATAATATACACCAATAGAATAGGACTGAGAGTCCAAAAACAAATTATTATATTGAAGATTAAATGATTTCTGACAGGTGCCCAAAGCATTCAATGGAAAAAGACACAATCTTCAACAAATGGTGCTGGGACAACTGAATATCCACATGAAAAATAATGAAGCTGGCTGGGCACAGTGGTGCATGCCTGTAATCCCAGCAACTCAGGAGGCTGAGGCAGGAGGACTGCCAAGTTTGAGGCCAGTCTGGGCAACTTAGACACTGATTTGAGAGGGGGGAAAAAAACAAAACAAAAAAAGGGGTCTGGAGATGTAGCTCAGAGGTAGCAAGCCCCTGGGTTCAATCTCCATTACCATAAATAAATAAATACATAAATAAATAAATAAATAAATAAGGGAAAGATATTTCTTCAAAGAACACAGCAAACAAACCATATTGGAATGACCAACAAGCACATGAAAAAAATGATTGGTGTAAGAAGGAAAATTCAAATCAAAACAGTAAGATACCACTTCATTTGCACTAGGATAGTTATGTATATTATACACATACATAACATGTTTTTTAAATCTATCTATATATAGGTATGTATTGTTAGAGTTAGATATATGTACGTGTATGTGTGACAATCTGGAAAATATGAACATGAACAGATACTTGATGATATTGAGTAATTTTGCTAATTTTTTAGGTATATGAATGATAATACAGTAAGGTGAATATTTATGGATAAAATTACATAATGCTATGATGTCCAGGATTTGTTTCAAAGAATATCAAGGTCAGATAAAATGGTACAATATGAGAAGAGTATAAATAAAATAAGATTACCATACAGTAATAATTGTTAAAGCTGGTAAATGAGAGCCAGGCACAGTGGCATACACCAGTAATCCCAGCAATTTGGGAAGCTGAGGAAGGAGGATTCCAAGTTTAAGGCTAGCCTGGGATACTTAGCAAGAGTCTATCTACAAATGAAAAATAAAAAAGGGTTGGGGTACATGTAGCTCAGTAGTGAAGCACCCTCAGAGTTCAATCCCCAGTGCCACAAAAACAAACAAAAAAACTGATAAATGACTAACAGGCACTGGTTTGTATCTACTTCTGTATATTTTCAAATTTCCCTTTGAAAATATTTAAAAAATGAATTGAATTCAGGGCCAAATAAACAAATGCACTGTCAAAGTGCAAGATTTCATTATAACTACCTCAAGTTAAGCAAGCAAAAAACATGAAAATAAACAGAACAAGCTTGATTGATTTGACATACTTGAAACTCCATTCCTGACAATTAAAGAACATGTTTCTCTGAAACTCCTAAGAACTTCAAATGTTAGATTGGAAACATAATGAAAATATCATGTATCAAAACTTGTTGGAGGGGGGCTGGGGTTGTGGTTCAATGGTAGAGCACTTGTCTAGTTTGTGTGAGGCACTGGGTTCAATTCTCAGCACCACATATAAATAATGAAGAAAATAAAGATCTATCAACATCTTTAAAAATATTAAAAAAAAAAAAAAACTTGTTGGATGGCTAAGGCTGTAGCTCAGTGGCAAAGTGCTTGCCTAGCATGTGTGAGGCACTGGGTTTGATCCTCAGCACCACATAAAAACAAATAAATAAAATAAAATAATTAAAAAAACTTGTTTGATACAGCTAACATAAAATTTCAAGGGAAATTTGTAGCCTTAAGCCTTTCTTTTGGGAAAAAAAATATTTCAATTATATAGGATGAAAAACTTCAATAGATCTATATGTCACAGTGGCTATAATTAGTAAAAATAAATTGTAATATTTGAAAGTTGCTGTAAACTTAAAAAACTAAACTAAACTGTGATCTTAGCCCTCCCCCCAAACACACAATGTTAAGTTGGGCTACAGATGTGGCTCAGTGGGTATAGCAATTGCCTAGCATGCACAAGGCCCTGGTTTCTATCACAAGAACCCCCTGCCGCCGGGCACGGTGGCACACGCCTGTAATCCCAGCACTTGGGAGGCTGAGGCAGGAGGATCATGAGTTCAAAGCCAGCCTCAGCAATGGCGAGGCACTTAGCAACTCAGTGGAACCCTGTCTCTAATAAAATACAAAAAAGGGCTGGGGATGTGGCCCAGGGTTCGAGTGCCCCTGAGTTCAATCCCCGGTACCAAAAAAAAAAAAACCCTGCCACACACAAAGATAAGTATACAAGATAATGTATATGTTAACCAGCTCAATTTAACCATTCCACAATTTATACATATATGAAAAACATCATGCTGTACCATAAATAAATATAATTTTTGTCAACTAAAAAATAAAAAAAAATTTAAACCATCTTCTTGGAGGAAAAAAAGACAATGATCTAAGTGATCAACTTTTAAGGTGAGAAATATGACAAATGCAGACACATAAAAAGAAAGACCATATTAAGGAGATCTATTCAATGAAACAGACCATAAAGACACTATAAAGAAGCCAGTAATGTAACAGTTGATTATCTGCAGAGAGAGAAAAAGATTTACCAAGAGAGAAAAAAGAAAGACAAAAAATGTCATAAATAGAAAAAGAGGAACTAACTACAAAAGAGTGGGATATCATGGATAAATTCCTAGAAAAAAATAACTTACCAAAACAAATGTGAGAAGAATTATCTATATACATTAAAGAAATTGAATGTGAAAAATGTTACCACAAAAAAATAAATAAATAAAAACCACCAAGGCAAGACATTTTAAATAAGTTTTTAAAAACTTTAAAAATAATTCCAATCCTATATATACTCTTTTATATTGTAAAAAGAGATTACTCCAAACTTATTCTAAGAGGACACTATAACCTACATGCCAAAATTGACAAGGACAGTATAAGGAAGAAAAATCTATAGAACAATTTTAATTGCAATATGCACTATATTTTCTAGTTTCTATATCTGATGCTCTGGCATCTTTGCAATCTTGGAAGAATTGCTCCTCCGAGGAATAATCAATTTCTAGACTCTTCTATAAACACCCAGCTCAACTTCCTTTATGGGCACTCACCCTCTGGGACACTATTTCCCTGCCTAATTACCCTAGGGCCAGGTATTAGACAAGAAGGGACAGCCAATACACCTGAGTCCATTGAAATTATTAAAACTAGCCAATATTAAATATACCTGGTCTTCTTGCCCTGTTGTGCCCAATTGTTTTCTTGAAAACCACAATAAAGGGGTTTTTTTGCAGTCCCCTACCCTCTCTAATTGCTACCGACCTTAGTGTTGTTTTGTGTGGCCCTGTGTGGTATGGCATGTCCCTCTCCTCTTGGAAGCTGTGAGTAATAAACTATCTTTTCAAAGGCAATTGACTCCTGTTCTGTTGGCCTCACCATACCTGAATAGAAATAAAATCTGTTTTAAAACAATCATAAACATATAAAATATCAGTAAACAAAGTCCACCAATGTACAATAAAAATATTGTATTACATCAAATCTAAGATGCCACTGAATTTAAGTGCACCATTATTTTATGTACCACTAAGAAAGAAAAAGGATGAGAAACAATGATACATACTTTCTTATCACTTGGAAGTTTTACTTCATGATTATTGAAAGGGTCTTTTAAATTTAAACATTTTTATCATACATAACTATTATAACTATATAGTGCATATAAGCACATAAGGGGAAAATACATGCAAAATACATCTAAGTTATCCCTTTGCATTCAGAATCTGATTCTTGCAATCACTTCAATTCAGTCACTGGTATTCAATGTTTTTCTTAGGGAACCTAATTTTTTTTTTTTAATATTTATTTTTTAGTTGTAGTTGGATACAATATCTTTATTTTATTTATTTTTACGTGGTGCTCAGGATCAAACCCAGGGCCCAGCACGTGCTAGGCGAGCGCTCTACCTCTGAGCCACAAACCCCAGCCCCAAGGAACTTAATCTAATCTTTAAAAAACCCACAAGGGGAAAAACATAAAAACTGAGCTTTTAAGATGGCTTTGCAATTATGTAGAACCAATCTTTTTTTTTTTTGGTACCGGGGATTGAACTCAGGGGTACTGGGCCACTGGGCCACATCCCCAGCCCTTTTTTGTATTTTATTAGAGACAGGGTCTCGCTGAGTTGCTAAGTGCCTCACCACTGCTGAGGCTAGCTTTGAACTCACGATCCTCCTGCCTCAGCCTCCCAAGTGCTGGGATTACAGGCCCAGCTCCAATCTTTTTTAATCCAGCTTTGGAAGTATTGATGAAACATGGCTGATAACTACCTTCTCTTCCCCTCCAAAACTCTTTCTTGTAGCTGTTAGATTTCAAGAGTTGAAAGAGCATTCCACCACTGTCACTACATGGCTGTGACTCATCCTTTTAAGTTTTTTTTTTTGCCAGAAATTACCAAATTTATTTCTGCCAATCAATCCATATCCTTTTACTTTTTGATACTGCTGCTTTCGTATGGGTAAAGACATAGCAGAACCTGCTCTTTGGCCAACAGAGATTATAAAATACCACTAGTTATAAATTATGTTAATTTCAAAGATGTAAAAATGTGGAAAATATGCAATCCAGAAATACTAACATATCACGAGCAGTTTGGAATTCCCGGAACTGCAAAAGAGATAAGTAGAAAATTCATAAATTCACCTTAATAGCTTAAGGAAAAAACCATAATCATCTCAACTAGTTAAAATTCATTTGATAAAATTCAAAATTAAATTACTGAAAAGAAGTTTCAATGAATTTGCATGTTAAAGATCCTACTAAACTGGGCACAGTGGGACAAGCCTGTAATCCCAGGGCTCAGGAAGCAGAGGCAGGAGGAGCCCTAGTTCAAAGTCAGCCTCAGCAATTTAGTGAGGCCTTAAGCCATTTAGCAAGACCCTATCTCAAAATAAAAAATAAAAAGGGCTGGGGATGTGGCTCAGTGGTTAAGCGCCCCTGGTTTCAGTGCCCAGTATCCACCCCCCCAAAAATCCTACTAAAAACATGAAACATTTAGTAGAAAGTCTTTCTTTTTCAAAGTTACAGAAAATTTAGGCCAGAGAAATACAGCTGAGCTCCTTTGGAGCAAAACAGTTAAAGGACTACTTCACTTTATAATTTCCTAATAGATACATTTTCTTTTTCTTTTTTTTTGGTACCAGAGATTGAACTCAGGGGCATTTGAAGACTGGGCCACATCCCCAGCCCTTTAATTGTATTTTTATTAGAGACAGGGTCTCTCTGAGTTGCTAAGTGCCTCCCCATTGCTGAGGCTGGCTTTGAACTCGAGATCCTCCTACATCAGCCTCCCACACTTTCTGATAAAAAATCGTTTGTTATGTAATATAGTCCAAAACGTAACCCAATACAGAGAAAAAGTTTATACTGCAACTCTGTATCAACGAAGCATAATACCAATTGCCTGAAAAAGCACAATGACATAAAAAATATAATCTGGTCAATTGCTTTTTGACAAAAGCACCAAAGCAATCAAAAGACAAGACATTCTTTTCAAGAAATAGTGGTAAAATTAAATAAGTGTATGCAAAACAAAAATACTTTAATTTTTACACCTCACACAACATAAA
The DNA here is from genome assembly GCA_025594165.1 of Tamias sibiricus. NCBI lineage: Eukaryota > Metazoa > Chordata > Mammalia > Rodentia > Sciuridae > Tamias > Tamias sibiricus. The sequence goes on from CM046660.1 coordinate 91,401,377, forward strand.
AAATTAAGTTGTCAGGCGTGGTGGCGCTTGCTGTAATCCCAGTGACTCAGGAGGCTGATCCAGGAGGATCACAGGTTCAAGGCCAGCCTCAGCAATTTAATGAGATCTTAATAACCCAGCAAGACCCTGTCTCAAAATAAAAAATAAAAAGGACTGATGATGTAGCTCAGTAGCAAAGCACCCCTTGGTTAAGTCCTCAGTACAAAAAAACAAAATTAACTTAAAATTAAGTATAGGCTATAAAACTATAAAACTTCCACATGGAAACATAAGGGAAAATCTTTATGATCTTTTTGGCAAAGGTGACTTCAGTCAGTGTGAAACAAAAAGCATACCAATATAAAAAATAAAAACCTACAATTCAGACTTTGTCAAAATTAAAAACTTATTATAAATAGGAAAAAAATTTACAAAATATATATATCTGACAAAGGTCTTGTAGTCAAACTCTAAAGAACTCTTAGGACTCAATAATGAGACACCCTCCTATTACTTTATTACTGATATGGTAAAATATTGGGACATACTAAATGTCAAAGCTCGATGGAATAAAACAGGAGCTTCATGAACTTGTTTCAAAGAAGTAGAGGTAGTCACACCAAATGAAAAATTGATTAGGCTAATTAAGCTGGTGATTCCATCATTTGCCATGATAAATTTGTTTAATATTCAAAACAATCACAGCTCTTTTAAGAATTCTAGGATGGCTGTGTAATAACAAAGTCATACTTTCAAGAGAGAACCCCTGATTTAGGTAAGAGAGAATAAGTTTTTATGATGATAAAGAGGAAATTTGGGGCTTGCACTGTGGCTCAGTGGTAGAACTCCTGCCTCACATGTGTGAGGCACTGGGGTTGATCCTCAGCACCACATAAAAAATAAATAAGGGGCAGAGGTTGTGGCTCAGCGGCAGAGCGCTTGCCTTGCACTTGGGCGGTCCGGGTTCGATCCTCAGCACCATGTAAACATAAATGCATTGCATTGTGTACAACTAAAGTAAATAAAATAAATATTAAAAAAAATAAGTAAAGATATTGTGTCCATCTACAACCAAAAAAAAATTTATTTAAAAAAGTAGAAATCTAAGCCGGGCGCGGTGGCGCACGCCTGTAATCCAAGCACTTTGGGAGGCTGAGGCAGGAGGATCGCGAGTTCAAAGCCAGCCTCAGCAATGGCGAGGCACTTAGCAACTCAGTGAGACCCTGTCTCTAAATAAAATACAAAAAAGGGCTGGGGATGTGGCCCAGTGGTCGAGTGCCCCTGAGTTCAATCCCCGGTACCACACAAAAAAAAAAAAAAAAAAAAAAAAAAAAAAAAAAAAAAAAGTGGAAATCTCAGGATGTCTGTATGATAAACCATACACCCTATCAGAATGAATGTTTAAATGTTAAAAAAAATCAATCAGGCTTTCTGTGGACAAAAGCCAAATAGCAAATGCATACCAGGAGAAATAGATAATCTGAACAGAACTACAAGTATAAAAGAAAATGAATCAATAATTAATAACCTTCCAAAATAGAATGCACCAGAAGGTTTCAATGATGAATTCCACCAAGCATTTAAGGGAGAAATGTACCAATTCTCTATAATATCCTCAAGATAGAACCAGAACATTTAGTAATTCATTCCATGAGACCAGCTTTATCCTAATACCAAAACCACATAAAGATATTATTAGGAAAACTACAGATCAACACCACTCATGAACAGATACAAAAAAAATCCTCTGGGGCTGGGGTTGTGGCTCAGCGGCAGAGTGCGTGCCTATCACGTGCGCGGCCCAGGTTCGATCCTCAGCACCACGTAAAAATAAAGGCATTGTGTACAACTAAAAACAAACAAATAAATAGTTTAAAAATATCCTCACTAGAATATTAGCCAGTTGAATCTAACAATGTACAAAAAAATAATTCATTACAATCAAGTGGGATTTATTCAAGGTATGAAAGGTTGGTTTAACAGGTGAAAATAAATTAACATAATTCATTGGCATCAGAATCACATTAGGCATCATATCAACAGAACCATATCTAGAAATCCAATACACATTCAGGACAAAAACTTCAACCATCTAGGAAGAGAGGGAAACCTCAACTTGATAAAGCACATTGACAAAAACCTACATTTAACATCATACTTAGTGTTGAGAAACTAAATGCTTTTCCCATAGATGGGAAAGAAGGTACAGGATGTTCTCTTAACAATTCATTCAACAACATACTGGAAGCCTTAGATAATGCAATAAAAAGGGAAATAAAAGATATATAGACTGAGCTGGATGTGGTGGTGCACACCTGTAATCCCACTGGCTCGGGAGGCTGAGACAGGAGGATCCCGAGTTCAAAGCCAGCCTCAGCAATGGCAAGGTGCTAAGCAACTAGTGAGACCCTGTCTCTACATAAAAGATAGAAAATAGGGCTAGGGATATGGTTCAGTGGTTGAGTGCCCCTGAGTTCAATTCCTGGTACCAAAAAACAAACAAAATCCCTAGGTCAACAGATCAGTGGAACAGAATAAAGAGCTCAAGAAAGAGATCCATGCAAATATTTTCAACTGATCTTTGACAAAGGAGCAAAAGCAATTCAGTAGAGAAAGGGCAGTTTTACCAAAAAATCAACTCAAAAATAGATCATCAACCTAAATGTTGTTACGGTTTATATAAGGTGTTCCACAGAAGCTCATGTGTTAAACTTGTAAGAATTTTCAGGTGAAATGATAGGGTTATGAGAGCCTTAACCTAATCAATGTAATAATCCACTGATATGGATTAGCTGGGTGGTAACTATAGGCAGGTAGGGTGTAGGTGCAGGAAGCAGGTCACTGGAGGCACGCTTTTGGGGTTTATATTTTGTCCCTGGTAAGTCAGCTCTCTCTGCTTCCTAATGGCTATGTCCTGAGCTGCCTTCCTCTGCCATGTCCTTCTGCCCTGATGTTCTTCCTCATCTCAGGCCCAGAGCTATGTTGTTGGCTGACTATGGAGTAAGACCTCTGAAACTGTGAGCCAAATAAACTTTTCCTTCTTTAATTGTGCTTGTTAGGTCTTTTGGTCATAGCAATGAAAAATCTGACTAAAACAAATGATCAAGAATGGGGATTAATGGCGCAGCTGCTGTGGTAGCATTGCAGTACGGGAAGTGCAGACCACGGCAAAAAACAGCGCAGAATAAAAAGAGAGCCAGACGCGAGCAGCAGCCTCACAGACTTCTTTCACGTAAACTGCCGAACGGGACCTGCACACATCAGAGTGACACACAGGACCGGGATACGGCTGTCGGGACCGGGGAAGGCGCCGCCATTTTGGAGAAGGGCTGCGCTTGACCGCGACAAAGAAACGGAGAAAGAAAAACAGTTACAGGCATCCAAGGAACGATCCAGAGCCCGGAAAACAGCAAACACCTGGTGAGACGTGCACAGGCAGCCTGAAGGAAAGGGCCTGCCTGAGGCCAGCACAGCAACCACAAGAGCTATAACCGGGGGCGGGCATAGGGAATGCATGCCTTTTTGATGAACGCTTTTCTGGTGCTATTCACGTACTGACACCCCCCCACCCCCCAGCCATTATTCCTCTGTGCCAATCTGCCGCTGGCCAAAGCTGCAGACTAGACTCTACTGTGACTTTGTGGCTGTGGTCCAAGTCAACTGGCTTAAACTCCGACTCTGTTTTTGTTTTTTTTGTTTGTTTGGTTTTTGTTTGTTTATTTGTTTATGTTTGTTTTTGCTTTTGTTCTGTTTGATAGTGGGATTATTTGTGTGTCTGTGTGCCTCTTTCCTTCCTTCCTTCTCACTTTAGTCTCTTCTGCCCTCATCTTATCTACTTACACCCTGTCATTGTGTACTCATCAGAGATGAAAACAAGGTATAAGCAGAAATTGGGACTTCTAGGCCTGGGGCAATTGAAATATACAGAAAAGCGGTGTTATATATAGTTTAATCTCTATTTTTCTTGACTCAGTTTCTCTCTCCTCTCTCTTACAATAATTCTTAACTCTTTATTATCTCGCATTGTTCCTTGTTATTTTTTCTTTTCCATCTTCCTTTATCTTTCTTCTCTCAAAGGCTAAATAAGTTGGGTTTATATACAAATCGTCTTTCCTCTAAATCGCTCACTCCATTCTCTTTTCTCTCCTGTCTGCTGATATTAAACCACTTCCATAGAATTCTACTGTTATACTTCCTAAGAAAGAACATCTCAGTAATCTCACTTGCTTCTTCCTAAAGATCTCATCTCTGTATCCAATACTGAAACTGTAAACCCCAACACAAGCATACAGAGTAAATTGGAAACAATATCTGGGTTAACTAAATCTGTACATTGTGATCAAACTGGGATTTGCTGTAAAGAAAGTGTTAGAGCTTAAACTGTAAGGTATTTATAAGGGGACCTGACAGCATTGTACCACAGGAGAAACATAAGGCTATAAGGTGAAATCGAAATAGGCAAGGTCCCACAGTGCTAGGAGAATAGACACACAAGCATTATGAAGAAGCAAGGGAAGAAAGTGGCTGAAACCAACCAACAGGCCTCCTCAATTGATCCCATGGCAAGCACAGTTGGTCAAATGCCAGAGATGGAATTTAGAAATTACATATTCCAAATGTTTATGGATCTTAAGATTGAAATAAAAAATGAGATGAGAGAGCAAGTAGAGGCGGCAAAAGAGCATTTTGACAAAGAACTCCAAAAACAAATACAAGAAGCAAAAGATTACTTCAATAGGGAGATAGAGATTCTAAAGAAAAACCAAACAGAAATTCTGGAAATGAAAGAAGAAATAAACCAAACTAAATGCTCAATTGAAAGCATCACCAACAGATTAGATCACCTGGAAGAAAGGACCTCAGATAATGAAGACAAAATATTTATCCTGGAGAAAAATCTAGAGGACATGGCAAAAGAAGTAAGAAAACAAGAACAGAGCATTCAGGAATTATGGGACAGCATAAAAAGACCAAACCTAAGAGTGATTGGTGTTGAAGAAGGTGCAGAGTTTCAAACCAAAGGAATGAGTAATTTATTCAATGAAATAATAGCAGAAAATTTTCCACACATGAGGAACGAATGGCAAAACCAAGTTCAAGAGGCTTACCGAACACCAAACGTACAAAACCACAACAGATCCACACCAAGGCACATTATAATGAAATTGCCTAATATACTAGGCAAGGAGAGAATACTAAAAGCCACAAGAGAAAGGAAGCAGATTACATATAGGGGGAAACCGATCAGATTATGCTCAGATTTTTCAACCCAAACCTTAAAAGCTAGAAGATCCTGGAATAGCATATTTCAAGCTCTGAAAGAAAAGGGTTGTCAACCAAGAATCTTATATCCAGCAAAATTGAGCTTTAGATTCGAAGATGAAATAAAAACCTTCCATGACAAACAAAAGTTAAAAGATTTCACAACTCGAAAGCCAGCACTTCTGAACATCTTGGGCAAATTTTTCCACGAAGAAGAAGAGAAAAATAACACTGAAAACCAACAAAGGGAGATAGTAAACTAAAGGAATTACCAACCAGAGGAGAACCCAAATCAAGCTAATTACCATAATACATTTAAAAATGGATGGAAATAAGAATCACATCTCAATAATAACCTTGAATGTTAATGGTCTAAACTCACCATTTAAAAGACACAGATTGTCAGATTGGATTAAAAGAAACAACCCAACAATTTGTTGCCTACAAGAAACACACCTCATAGAAAAAGACATCAAGCGATTGAAGGTGAAAGGCTGGGAAAAGTCTTATCACGCATACGGGCTGCGGAAGCAGGCAGGGGTTTCCATTCTCATATCAAATAAAGTAGACTTCAAGCCAAAGCTAATCAAAAGAGATAAAGATGGATATTTCTTACTACTTAAGGGAACCATTCATCAACAAGATATAACAATTATAAATCTATATGCCCCAAATAATGGAGCACCTACATTCATCAAACAAACCCTTCTCAAGTTCAAGAGTAAAATAGACCACAACACAGTTATTCTAGGGGACTTCAACATACCTCTCTCACCAATGGATAGATCATCCAAACAAAAGCTAAATAAAGAAACATTAGGCCTCGTTAAAACAATTAATAACTTAGACCTAACGGACATATATAGAATATTTCATCCCTCAGTAAGCGAATACACTTTCTTCTCAGCAGCACATGGCTCCTTCTCCAAAATTGACCATATATTATGTCACAAGGCAACTCTCAGCAAATATAAAAAAATAGAAATCCTACCTTGCATTCTATCAGACCATAATGGGATGAAATTGGAAATCAATGATAATACAAGAAATAAAAAAAACTACTCCAACAGCTGGAAGCTAAACAACATGCTACTGAATGAACAAGGGGTTGAAGAAGACATCAAGGAGGAGATTAAAAAATTCCTAGAGGTAAATGAGAATGCTGATACATCATACAGAAATCTCTGGGACACTATGAAGGCAGTAGTAAGAGGAAAATTCATTGCACTGAATTCCTTCATTAAAAGAAAAAAACAACAACAAATAAAGGATTTAACATCACACCTCAAAGCACTAGAAAAAGAGGAACAGATCAACACTAAGAGCAGTAGAAGACAGGAAATAATTAAAATCAGAGCTGAAATTAATGAAATTGAGACTAAAGAAACAATTCAAAGAATTGACAAAACCAAAAGTTGGTTCTTTGAAAAAATAAATAAAATTGACAGACCCCTAGCAATGCTAACAAAAAGAAGAAGAGAAAAAACTCAAATTACTAGCATCCGTGATGAAAAAGAAAATATCACAACAAACACCTCAGATATACAGGAGATAATTAGAAATTACTTCGAAAAATTGTACTCTAATAAAATAGAAAATACTGAAAGCATAGACAGATTTCTAGAGTCGTATGAATTCCCCAAACTGGAACAGGAGGCTATACACAATTTAAATAAATCAATTTCAAGTGAAGAAATAGAAGAAGCTATCAAAAAACTTCCAACAAGAAAAAGTCCAGGTCCTGATGGGTTTACAGCCGAGTTCTACAAGACCTTCAAAGAAGAACTGATACCGATGCTCTTCAAATTATTTCAAGAAATAGAAAAAGAGGGAGCTCTTCCAGACTCTTTCTATGAGGCCAATATCACATTAATCCCAAAGCCAGGCAAAGACACAGCCAAAAAAGAAAACTTCAGGCCAATATCTCTAATGAACATAGATGCAAAAATCCTCAATAAAATTCTGGCAAATCGGATTAAAAAACATATCAGAAAGATAGTGCACCATGATCAAGTGGGGTTTATCCCAGGGATGCAAGGCTGGTTCAACATTCGGAAATCAATAAATATAATACATCACATCAATAGACTTAAAGATAAAAACCATATGATCATCTCAATAGATGCAGAAAAAGCATTTGACAAAATACAACACTCCTTTATGTTCAAAGCTCTAGAAAAATTAGGAATAACAGGAACATATCTCAACATTATAAAAGGTATCTATGCAAAACCTCAAGCTAACATTATCTTAAATGGAGAAAAATTAAAAGCATTCCCTCTAAAAACTGGAACAAGACAGGGATGCCCCCTCTCACCACTGCTATTTAACATAGTACTTGAAACTCTGGCCAGAGCAATTAGACAGACCAAAGAAATTAAAGGGATCCAGATAGGAAAAGAAGAGCTCAAATTAGCACTATTTGCTGATGTCATGATAATATACCTAGAAGACCCAAAAAACTCTACCAGAAAACTTTTACAACTAGTAAATGAATTCAGCAAAGTAGCAGGATACAAAATAAATACTCATAAGTCAAAGGCATTTTTGTACATCAGTGACAAAGCCTCTGAAAGGGAAATGATGAAAACTACTCCATTTACAATAGCATCAAAAAAAATATAATACCTGGGAATCAACTTAACAAAAGAGGTGAAGGACCTCTATAACGAAAACTATAGAACACTAAAGAAAGAAACCGTAGAAGACCTCAGAAGATGGAAAGACCTACCTTGTTCTTGGATAGGTAGAATTAATATTGTCAAAATGTCCATACTACCAAAAGCATTATACAGATTTAATGCAATTCCAATCAAAATCCCAATGACATTCCTCAAAGAAATAGAAAAAGCAGTCATGAAATTCATCTGGAAAAACAAGAGACCCAGAATAGCTAAAGCAATCCTGAGCAGGAAAAGTGAAGCAGGCGGCATCACCATACCAGACTTTAAATTATACTATAGAGCAATAGTAACGAAAACAGCATGGTACTGGCACCAAAATAGACCAGTAGACCAATGGTACAGAATTGAGGACACAGAGACTAATACATATAATTTCAGCTATCTTATATTAGACAAAGGCGCCAAAAATGTACAGTGGAGAAAGGATAGCCTCTTCAACAAATGGTGCTGGGAAAACTGGAAAGCCATATGCAACAAAATGAAATTAAACCTGTATCTCTCACCATGCACAAAATTCAATTCAAAGTGGATCAAGGACTTAGGAATTAGACCAGAGACAATACACCTAATAGAAGAAAAAGTAAGCTCCAATTTCCAACATGTCGGATTAGGCTCTAAGTTCCTTAACAAGAATCCTGTAGCACAAGAATTATTACGAAGAATTAATGAATGGGATAGATTTAAGCTAAAAAGCTTCTTCTCAGCAAAAGAAACAATCAGTGAGGTTAATAGAGAACCAACTAATTGGGAACAAATATTTAATACATGCACATCAGATAGAGCACTAATGTCTAGAATATATAAAGAACTCAAAAAACTTGACACCAAAAAAACAAATAATCCAATTGATAAATGGGCTAAGGAATTGAAAAGACACTTCTCAGAAGAAGATACACGATTAATCAACAAATACATGAAAAAATGCTCAACATCGCTGGCAATTAGAGAAATGCAAATCAAAACTACTCTAAGATTTCATTTCACTCCAGTCAGAATGGCAGCTATCAAGAACACAAACAACAATAAATGTTGGAGAGGATGTGGGGAAAAAGGCACACTCATACATTGCTGGTGGGACTGCAAAATGGTACAACCATTATGGAAAGCAGTTTGGAGATTTCTTGGGAAAATGGGAATGGAACCACCCTATGACCCAGCCATCCCACTCCTGGGTCTATTCCCAAAGGACTTAAAAACAGCATATTACAGTGACACAGCTACCTCAATGTTTATAGCAGCACATTTCACAATAGCTAGGTTGTGGAACCAACCTAGATGTCCCTCGGTAGATGAATGGATAAAGAAAATGTGGCATATATACACAATGGAATTTTATTCAGCAATAAAAGAGAATAAAATAATGACATTCGCAGGTAAATGGATGAAGTTGGAGAATATAATACTAAGTGAAATCAGTCAATCTCAAAAATCCAAATACCGAATGTTTCCTCTGATATAAGGAAGCCGGTTCACAGTATTGATGGGTCGGGGTACATAGGAGGACTAGAGGAACACTATAATGGTCAAAGGGAAGGGAGGGGAAGGGAGGGTGCAGGGGGGGAAGGGGGGAAAAGTGGTTGAATAAGATGGATATCATTATTCTAAATGCACGATTGAAGACTTGAATGCTGTGAATATACTTTGAATACAAACTGTTTTATGTAAAAAGATGCTCTATATGTATAGTATGAACTGTAATACATACTACTATAAATAAAAATTTTTAAAAAATCAAAAAAAAAAAAAAAAAGAATGGGGTTGTTGGGGCTGGGGCTATGGCTCAGCAGTAGAGCGCTCGTTTTGCATGTTGTGAGGCCCTGGGTTCAATCTTTAGCACCACATAAATAAAATAAAGGTGTTGTGTCCACCTACAACTAAAAAAATATTAAAAAAAAAAAAGAGAATGGGGTTATTGCTATGACTAACCTGACTATATGAAACAGAAACTTTTGGAGTTGTTTGGAGTTTGTGGAGAAGAATTTTAAAAAAAAAAATATTTATTTATTTACTTTAGTTGTACACAATGCAATGCATTTATGTTTACGTGGTGCTGAGGATCGAACCCGGGCCGTGCACGTGCAAGGCGAGCGCTCTGTCGCTGAGCCACAACCCCAGCCCCTGTGGAGAAGAATTTTGAAAAATTTAGAGATAGAACCTGGAAAAGCTTTACAATACTGGAAGCAGAGTTAAATGGGCTATTCTAGTGGGAGCTCTGAAAACCAGAATGCCAATATGACTGTGGATAGTAAAGACTGAGTTCATGAGGTTTCAGAGGAGGAAGACTCTACTGGAATTTGGACAAAAGGCCAATTGTATTACATTATGGCTCAGAAGTTGTCCACATTTTACCCATACCCTGAGACTTTCTATGAGGCTCAATTAAAAGATAATGGACTAATTAATCTGGTGGAGGAAATTTCAAGGCAGCACCGTATTTAGACAGTGGCATGGATATTGCTGGAAGCTTTTAGCCAAGTTTAAGGTGATAATCAGAAGCAGAAAACAGAGCAGAAACCTTTGAAAAATTAGACATTTGGTCAGAAAGTGCAAGTAAAATTAGGGCTAAACAATTTGTGGTTGTTAAAGACATTACAGCCACTAGAGGTGATAAATACTTTACCCAGTAAGAACAAGAAAGATGTCTTAAAGACATCTTAAATTGGCAAGACCACACCCATCTCAGGCCCAAGGTTATAAAAAAGTTTTTACTTTGAGAAAAGACCATAGGAGCACATGGTTTTGGGGGGATGGGGACATAGGAAGTGTTTTCACTATGCTTAGACACCCAGACACTCAGAAGCTGCTGATGCCATTGTCCCAATTTACTTGGCTACTGCTCAAGATGGCAGCAGACCTTGGTGTCAACAACATGATGTTGATTTTCCAAGATTGAAGGATGATAGAGGTAGGGACCATGAAGTGTTCTCCAAGATTTCAAAGGAAGGTCTGGAAGGTGAAAAACAATGCAGCAGGGTCAGAGTCCTTGCGAGTTGCCCCTGAGTGTGTGATATGTCTTTTTCTTTCTTTCTTTTTTTTTTTTTAACCAGGGATTGAACTCAGGGGCATTCAACCACTGGGCCACATCCCCAGCCCTTTTTTGTATCTTATTAGAGACAGGGTCTCACTGAGTTGCTAAGTGCCTCGCTATTGCTGAGGCTGGATTTAAATTCGTTATTCTCCTGCCTCAGCCTCCCAAGTGCTGGGCATTACAGGTGTGTGCCACCATGCCCGGTGATGTGTGATATGTGAAGAAGTGAAAAGGAAGCCTACGCTGCAGTGGAGACCCCCAAGATTAAGAGATGCCAGTATCATGGGATATCTCTGTCAAGAAATGTTGCAGGAATCGAGCAGAAATAAGCCACAAGAGAGGTTATGAAGGTTGCAACCGGCAAGATCATAGGAGTGGCACAACACAAGCACTTTGGAGAGAACATTATGATGCTATGTGCCCTAGACTCTAGATGTGGAGCCACAGGACTTTTTTATTCAACTGGATTTCGGTCTTACTTTGATCCCATCTTTCTATGACCCTACTTCTTTCATGTGGAATGGAAATATTTACTTTGTTGTGCTGTCACATATTGGATATTGATTTTTACAGGGGCTCATGCTGAGTGCTTGCCTTAAGTATCAGAGGAGACTTGGCCTTTCAGGCAATGCTGGGACTGTTAAGACTATACGGACTCTTAGAAATGAACTAAATGCATTTTGCACTGTGAGGTGGGCATAAGCTTTTGGGAGCGAGGGAAGAATGTTATGGTTTAGATAGGAGGTGTAGCTGGGTGCAGTGGCACATGCCTGGCTTGGGAAGCTGAGGCAGGAGGATCACAATTTAAAGCTAGACTCAGCAACTTAGCAAGGCCCTAAACACCTTAGTGAGAACTTGTTGCTTCCTGACTTGGAGCAACAACGCCACGGGAGAAAAACTCGGAGGCAGAATGAAGATGAAAGAAGGTTTTTTTTTTCCCCTTCGGCTTTAACTATCTCTCAAAACTCTAACACTGGCTCTTTCAGCAATCTCTCTGACTCTTTACTTCTTCTGACTACTGACTCTTTACTTCTTTACTTTACTTTCTTTTACTTTTACTTTCTTAGAGAGAGCTTAGAGAGAGAGAGAAAGAGAAAGAGAGAGAGAGAGAGAGAGAGAGCTTCTTCTTTCTTCTTCGGCAGCCTTGGCCTCTGACCAGCAACTGCTTCTTCTCTCTTCTTAGTCTGACTCCTCACCCGGTTATATATCTTTAGCTTTAACAAGGACCACAGGTGCGTCACATAGTTCACGGGCATACAAAGATTCTTTCAGGTAGAAACCAGAACATCTCTTATGGCCGTCAGCTAACCGCAATTAACCATCTCCTATTAGGGCTCTTCGAAATGAAGAGCCCCCTTCAGTTTTAATAAAATATGACATTTCTTTTTTGCTTCTTCACTATCTTATATTTTTCATCTATCTTACTTGAAGAAAATAGGGGATGTTCTAGGACGTCCAATTTTGAGGAGATGCTGCGGCTATAAGGCGGCAAGCCTACTGCTGACAAGCCAAGTTTCCATAGCGCATCAAGTTCTTTAAGCGAATCAGCTGCCCTTAGTTTCATCAACTAACGCACTGATCATGTTCGTTGGCTACTCGCTTCGGCTTTCACTGGCTACTCGCTTCGGCTTTTCGCTTTTTTAATGAATTCTTAACTGGCTTAGTGTAGGAGACCTTCCTCTCTGATCTCTCTTCTTGCTGGTCTCAACTGAGTCAGAAGCTATGCTTTCTTATTTACTACTCTTCTTGCTGGTCTCAACTGAGTCAAAGGCTATGCTTTCTTCTTCGCTCTCCTCACTATCTTTTATTTTTTGTTCTTATTTCTTATCTTTTCTTATCTGCTGGCCGAGTCCCCGGACGGGCCACCATTTGTTGCTTCCTGACTTGGAGCAGCAACGCCGCGGGAAAAAAACTCGGAGGCAGAATGAAGATGAAAGAAGGTTTTTTTATTCTTCGGCTTTAGCAATCTCTCAAAACTCTAACACTGGCTCTTTCAGCAACCTCTCTGACTCTTTACTTCTTTACTTTCTTTTACTTTTACTTTCTTAGAGAGAGCTTAGAGAGAGAGAGAGAAAGAAAAAAAAAAGAGAAAGAGAGAGAGAGAGAGAGAGCGAGCGTCTTCTTTCTTCTTCGGCAGCCTCGGCCTGACTCCGACGAGCAACAAGACCTGTCTCTAAATAAAATATTTTTAAAAGGCTGGGAATGAGGCTTAGTGGTTAAGTGCCTCTGGGTTTGGGTTTAATCCCTGATACAAAAGAAAATTAAAAAAAATATATATATATGAGCTGTTACCCAATAACTCATGCATTACACAATGCAAGAATTTTCAGAGGTAAAATGATAGAATTATAAAAGCCTTAATCTAGTCAGTGGATTAATCCACTCATATGGATTAACTGGGTGGTAACTGTAGGCAGGTAGGATACGACTTCATGCTTCTGGGGTTTATATTTTGTTCCTGGTGAGCAGAGCTCTCTCTGCTTCCGATGGTCATGCCGGAACTGCTTTCTTCTGCCATGATATTCTGCCTCACTCAGGCTCAGAGATATGGAGTTGGCTGTCTATGTGCTGAGACCTCTAAGCTTGTGAGTAGCAAATAAACTTTTTCTCCTCTAGTTATTCTTGTCAGGTCTTTTGGTCACAATGGCAAGAAAAAGCTGACTAAAAGAAATGTACAGTCCAAAACTATAAAATTCCTATAGGATAATATAGGAGAAAACCTAGATGATCTTGGGCATGGCAATGACTTTCAAATATAGCACAAAAGGCACAATTTATTAAAGAAATAATTGATAAGCTCTATGAAAGAAATAATTGATAAGCTGGACTTCATTAAAATTAAAAATTTCTGATTTCAGTGGGGAAAAAGTCAAAGGAATTAGAAGATGAGCCAAAGACTGGGAGAAAATATTTACAAAAGAATATAGAATTTGTATCCCAAATATACAATAAACTGTAAAAACAATAAGAAAAAGAATCCAGGCTGGGATTGTGGCTTAGCAGTAGAGCGCTCGCCTAGCACGTGTGCGGCCCGGGTTTGATCTCAGCACCATGTACAGATAAACACATTGTGTACAACTAAAGCAAATAAACAAATATTAAAAAAAAAAAGAATCCAATCTTTAAAATGGTTAAAAGAGCTGAAGAAATACTTCACCACAGAAGATATGCATTTGGCAATTAAACATATGGGAGGATGTCCAACATTGTATAGCAAACTAAATCTTAACAATTAGATGTCATTATTAACACATATATTTTATTAGAATGGATAAAATAAAAGAGCTGACAATATCAAATGCAAGGATGCAGAAAAACAGCAATTCTCATTCATTGCTGCTGGGAATGCAGAATGGTATAGACCCTTTGGAAGACAGTTTGTAATTTCTCATAAAGCTACACATAGGATTACAACACAATCTAGCTATTCTACTACTAAGTATTTACCCAAAGGAATTGAAAACTTGTGTTCCACAAATGTTTATACACAGATATTGACAGCAGCTTTATCATAACTGCTAAAACTTTGAAGCAAGCAAGATGTTTTTGACTAGGTCAATGAATAAATAAACTGTGGCATATCCATAAATGGAACTTTTTTTTTTTTTTTTTTAAATCCAAGGCCTTGTGCATGTAAGGTATGCACTTTACCACTGAGCTCTATCCCTAGCCCATGGAGTTTTTCTTGGTGATTAAAAAAAAAAAAAAAAAAAAAAAAAGGCTGGGGATATACCTAATGGTATAGCACCTGCCTAGCATGTGGAAGGCCCCAGGTTCCATCACTATCACTACCAAAACCAAAAACCAATGAGATATAAAATCACAAAAACACATAAAGAAAACTTCAATGCCTATTTTTGTTTCTAAATGAAAGAAGCCAATTTGAAAAGGCTACTTATCATTATGGTTCCAAATATATGACATTCTAGAAAAGGGAAAACTATAGACACTGTAACAGATCAGTGGTTGATAGAGGTTATTGGATGTATAAATGCGGCAGGAAAATGGATGAATAGGTGAAGCACAGGGGATTTCTATGGTGATGAAATAATTTTTTATGATGCTGTATTCATGAATACATGACATCATGTATTTATCAAAATACACAAAACTGTCCATCAGAGTGAACCTTAATGTAAACTAAATGGGGAGGGAAGGGAACGGAGGGAGCAAGGGGGTAAAAAGAAAAAAAAAAGATGGTGGAATGAGATGGATATCATTACCCTAAGTGCACGTATGAAGACACGAATGGTATGAATATACTTTGTATACAACCAGAGATATGTAAAAATGTGTTCTATATGTGTATTATGAATTGTAATGCATTCTACAGTCATATACAATAATTTTGAATAAAAAATGTAAACTAAAGACTTATTCATAATAATGTATCAATATTGTTCATTAATTTTAAGAAATGTGCCATACCAATGGCAAGATGTTAATAATAGGAAAGCTGTGTATTGTGGTGGTGGTGGGGAATGAGGAGCTATTATTTGCTCAACTTTCTATAAACCTAAAACAATGTTTAAAAAAAATATAAAGGCTTTTAATTAAAAACAAAAACAGCAATCAGAGTGATTGGGAAATAAAGCCAATAGCAAATCACAATATATAAATGTTGCTGCCTGAAGCGATGGCCGCTTGAAGCAACGAAGCCGCGGGACGAAGTTCAGAGGCAAACTGGAGACAAACAGCTTTTTATTCTGATAACTTTTCTCTCTGGCTCTAACAACGACTAAACACGCGCCGCACACACCACCAAAATGGCGTTGACCCGATCAGCAATCTCGGCCAAGTCACTCGAGATCCCGGGCCAAGTCCCGTGAGACTACGGAAGGCGACAATGCCCAAATCTCCGTGGCCCATAGTCAACCGCAATTCAAGCCATCTCCCCAAACAGGGCTCCTACATATAAACTCTAAATTTATCTTGAAATTTTTGATTAAGTTACCAAACTCTGAACAATTTTGGAGTTCCAGTATATATAAAACATATACATATATATGTGTGTATATGCATGTGTGAGTGTGTGTGTGTATGTATGTAATTTTTGCTAAAATTTGAAATAAAAACAGAAAAAAGCCAGGCATGGAGCCACATGTCTATAGTTCCAGCTACTCTGGAAGCTGAAGGAGAAGGATTCCTAGAGCCCACAAGTTTGAGGACAGCCTGAGAAAAAAGAGAGAGACCCCATCTTAAAAATAAACAAATAAACAAGCCAGAAAGTGTTTTACTGAATGGGCCAGTCAGTAAAACTGCATAAATCTGTTGGAGTATTCTGTAGTCATTTGATCTAGGTCTGAATTTCAGCTTTACACATAGTTGTCAAGTTGGATAATCATTCTGAGCTTTAGTTTTCTCATCTGCAAATTAGGAATAATATTATATCCACTTTATGGGGTTGTTGTGAACATTAAATAAATAATGTCTAGAAGGGCTTGGCATAAATCCCAACACATTTTTAGGTCCAAAGCTCTATGGAATTATTACTGCTTAATTTTAAAAATTCACACATCTCGGGCTGGGGATGTGGCTCAGCGGTAGAGCGCTCGCCTAGCACGTGCGTGGCCTGGGTTCGATCCTCAGCACCACGTACAAATAAACGCATTGTGTACAACTAAAAGCAAATAAATAAATATTTACAAAAAATTCACACATCTCATTAAATGTAGTAGAGAATAAACATAGAACTGACCTGGATTTAATGGGGGAAAAAACCCCAAATTATTAATTTCTCTCAACTTCAATTTAAAATCAGAATTTATTATGGGTGATCTTCAAGATTCTAGCCAGTTCTAAGATTTTTGTGTCTAATAGTTGATTATCCTGATATTTAGATATTATTTATTGATTGACTTCTAATGTGCACTGAGCAGAAAAATAAGAGCGTTCTATTTAAAATAAAAAAAATTTTTTGTAGTTGTAGATGGATAGCATGCCTTTATTTTATTTGCTTATTTTTGTATGTGGTGCTAAAGATCAAACCTAGAGCCTCACCCATGCTAGGCAAGCGCTCTGCCACTGGGCCCCAACCCCAGCCCCAAGAGGGCTCTATTTTAAGAGAAAACTTTTACAAAGTTAGTTTCAACTGAAAATAAAGTCCCATTAAAGGACTTACATAAGAATATAACAAATAAAATAAAGGTATAGTGTCCATCTACAACTAAAAATAAATAAATAAGTAAAAACTGAAGTATTTGTCAGGAATACAATTTAACATTCTAATGTAAATTGTCTAGCATAGAATTTGGATACAATTAAACTTTTCTAAAACAAATCGAATATATTGGCATACTGTCTAAATATGATGACATTAAGATTAAAAATTTCTTAATATTCTAGGGAGCTCTTTATTTTGATTTTTTAACATAAACACTAGGTCAACAACAATTTTGAATTTAATTATCATAGCTATAAAGTAGTTTAATGTTTACTGAATGTTTCTATGCTTAATAATTATTAGCTAGAATTATTACCATTCTTCTATCCTATGATGGAGGACCTATTATCCTATTATTATCATCATTTTATTGAGGCTCACTGTTCAAATTTTAAGAGATAATCAATAATATAGCACTATGCTAAAAGTGTTTTACCTATATAATTTTATTTATACTTTTAAAAAATCCTGTGATTCAGTTACTTGCTCCAATTTGCACATACTATTTAGGCAAGTTAAGTAAATTTCCCAAGATTATAAAGATAAGAAATAACCAAGCAAGAACTCAACCCACATGTGTTGACTCCAAAGCCCATCTTTTTCACAAAAGGAATTCTTCCAAGGTAACAAAGCACCCACCTTCCTCTATTAGTCAAAAATCCATAGCCTTAAATCATTTTTTTGATAGGTTAACAAAATAAAGATGTTAAAAATAAACTCAATTCATTTTTGTTTTCCAACTTTTCCTGGTAAAAATTTATTAGAGTCAGTTCCTAACACACAAAAAGCTCTCCTGTCAGTAAACTAAGGATCTCTGATCTCATCCAAAAGCTAGAGGTCTAACTGTAGCCATTGAGAAACCATTCTGTAGAATAGATTCAGAAGTGGAGCTTGGGAAGGAGTTGTAAAAACTGTAAACAGCTTAGGGAAAAGAACTGCAAAAGCTTACTCTGTTTCTTTCCAGGTGCCCCATCCCACAGCTAGCCCCTCAAAAATGTTTTTTCACTTGATCTCCTTTTTTTTTTTTAAACTGACATTTCATTAATAAAACTTGTATTGCCATTAAAACACATTTTCTATTAAAAACAAATACTCTAGATAGAGTATTAGCCATTAATAAATTTGTGTAAATTTATAGCAGAAAAATTTTCTTCCTTATTTAAGATAAGTTGGAAACAGCTATCCTGAGGGAGTAAAGAGTTTAATTTGGAGGTAAGGAAGCAATTGTAATTATAGGCTGAGAGAACTTTGAGGGATTTAACAGTCCTGAACTAAATGTGAAGACTGAATGAAGTATGAACACCCTATGTAAGTTCACTAGTAAAGGGGTGGTGATATTGACAGAGGAAGATTGTCAAACAAACCACTTTTTCAGAACTTTGCCCAGACTAGAATTTTGCAGATGAAAGAAAGATAACTTGATTTTCTTATGGGAATGCAAAATGCAATTATAATTTAAACAAACTTTTTATGGTTACAGAAGGAAATTTTTATTTAAAGCACTTCCCATATAGAAAAATGGGTCTAAATATGAATACCTAACCCACTGTTGAAATGGAGATTAAAAGCAGTTTTAAATTTAGGAACACTCTTTTAGAAAAATAATTTGTAGTGAAAAGTGTTATTTCTTCTCATTTCTTCCAACAATTTCTATTACTTTCTTTAGTCCTGACAACTGCAGAATGATTTAAAATACCAAATTTCCCCATCTATCCTTGATGTCGGTACAGGCATAAGATATTATCACTAACTCCCAAGTAACTCAATGTAAAGTTTTTAAGAAGTGACATACTGGTCTGGGTTGTGGCTCAGCGGTAGAGCACTCACCTAGCACATGCGCAGCCTGGGTTCGATCCTCAACACCACGCAAAAATAAACACATTGTGTATAACTAAAGCAAATAAATAAATAAATAAATAAATGTTCAAACAAAAAAGAAGTGACATACTGGGGCTGTGGCTCAGTGGTAGTGCACTTGCCTGGCATGTGTGAGGCACTGGGTTTGATTCTCAGCATCACATATAAATAAAAAATAAAGGTCTATCAACAACTAAAAGAAAATATATTAAAAAAAAAGAAGTGAGATACTAATGACATTAACTAGGTGTAAAATGTTCTTTTCCAGGGGCTGGGATTGTGGCTCAGTGGTAGAGCGCTGGCCTAGCACGTGTGCGGCCCGGGTTCGTTCCTCAGCACCACGTAAACATAAATGCATTGCACTGTGTACAACTAAAGCAAATAAATAAACATAAAAAAAAGTTCTTTTCCAACTGGTAACCATAAATAGAACAACTGCCTATGACAAAGTATAATTTGACTTTTTCATTAATATGTAACAGATAATAGTTAACTTATAAAGCTGTTGCTTTCACTTAAGTTAAAAATAAAATGATTACCTTTAGGCAGTGACTCAAGTTTAAATTCCAGGCCTCAAGCATTCTGCTACCCCCAGAATGCACTTTCATGTTCACCAAAGTTCTTCTTTTGGGGGGGCATTAAATAGCAGTTGTAGCTTCATTTATGTGAAAGTTATAATTGTGTCTTCACAGCAGCAATGTCTCTGTAATGAGAAATTAATGTATATTTTATTTTCTATACATAAATAAAACCACTAGATTTCATTATGCAGGTATTATTATTGAAAAAGTAGCTATTAGCAGTTGCACTTGGTAGAACCATCAATTGACTCAGTTGAAGAGAACTAAAGACTAGGCTGCCTTTACAGATAATCACATGTGTCTTGGAGTAAGTGATTTAGCCTCTCTGTGCCTGTTTCCTTATCTAAAATTAAGAATTTGGACTATGGCTTTATTTCAACTCTCACATTCTATAGCAACAAATCAAACAGACCTCTATAGTAACTTATATATTTTACATCTATTTCCTCAAGGAAAACATTTACTAACAGGCTATCTTTTCAAGCCACAAGAAACTTTAAAAGCTCCCCTCTTTCTCACCTCCCAACCCTAGTACTGATAAACTTCTTTCTTTTTGCTTCCTTCCTTTTGGTGGTGCTGGGGATTTAACCCAGAATCTCACACATGCTAGTAGGTAAGTGATTTACCACTAAGTCACATTCCAGCCTATAAACTTATTTCTTAAGCAAAAGCACTGGGATTGGATAAAGAAAGAAAGAAAAAAATCATTAAATATGGAGTTAAGTCAGTTAATGAGCAGACTTCAGAAAATATAGTATTCATTTTTTTTTTTTCTGGCAAACTGCTATCTAGAATGCTATCATATCACATTAGGAAAGTAGATTTTATCTTATATCAAAAGTAGAGCCTGGTGTGGTGATGCATGTAATCCTAGTGAATCAGGAGGCTGAGGCAGGAGGATTGCAAGTTCAAAGCCAGACTCAGCAACTTGGGAGGGCCCTAAGCAACTTAATAAGAAGGGCTGGAGATGTAGGTCAGTGGGAAAGCACCCCAGTGGTAAAATGATTAGAAAAAAAGCCCCAAATTAGTGCTTCAGTGTTTTTAATTTACGGGGAGAAAGGCATTTTTATTGTTTACATAGTGAATGCACAGTAGATGAAACTATTCAGGCTGTAGTCACTCAAATTTTTTAAGTGTCAAACTCAGGATACTAATGTTTTCATTTTGCTCAACAGCAATTCTATTTGTTCTAAACTTTAATTTTTCAGATGTAATTTCCAAAAAGCTGTGTTATGATTTAATCGTTGTTGAATTTCCCCCATAGATTTCTGTATTACAATTTATCTGTTAAGCTGGGCACAGTAGTGCATACCTGTGATTCCAGCAAACCCTGGAGGTTGAGACAGGAAGATCATAAGTTCAAGGCCAACCTCAGCAACTTAGCAAGACCCTAAGCAACTTAGTGAGAACATGCTTCAAAATTGAAAAAAATTGCCGGGCACAGTAGCGCACGCCTGTAATCCCAGCACTTTGGGAGGCTGAGGCAGGAGGATCGCGAGTTCAAAGCCAGCCTCAGCAATGGCGAGGCACTTAGCAACTCAGTGAGACCCTGTCTCTAAATAAAATACAAAAAAGGGTTGGGGATGTGACCCAGTGGACAAGTGCCCCTGAGTTCAATCCCCGGTACCACAAAAAAAAAAAAAAATTGAAAAAAATATGGGCTGAGGTTGTAGCTCAGTAGAAGTACACTTGCCTAGCATATGTGAAGCACTGGTTTGATTCTCAGCACCACATATGAATAAATAAAATAAAGGTCCATCAACAACTAAAAAATAATTGAAAAAAAAAAAAGGGTGGGGAATGTAGTTCAGTGGCACCTTTGGGTTCAATCCCCAGTACCAAAAATAAACAAAATAAAATAAAATAAAATTTATCTGTTAAAAACAATGATCTGAGAATAAACCCCCAAACAAGATGTCTGAAGGATGAAGCCACTTAAAGTCTTAAGATTTCTTTTAATTCTACAACCAACCAAGTAGGGGATCCTCCACACACACAAACAGGACAGAAAAGAAAAATATGTATTGTTTTCCAGGTAGCAATGTGTCTTTCTGAGGACTACAGAAAATGAATTCCATAGGAAATTATTTTGAACCAAAAGCTTGCCATTAATGTCCTAAGTAAAATTAAGAAAAACATTCAAAGCAAAAGCATTAACTATGTTAGATACTGTTTGGAGGTGACATCAAACACGACACATAAATCACTACTGAAAGAAAACCCAAAACATCATATGGGGTTATTCAGTTATTTTGGAACACTTGTTAACTAATGTTTCGTTAAAAGGTCTCAAATGAAATAAATACTTTACTAAATTCAAGACTTCCATTTTGCAAATCGAAGTCTTATTTTCTTAAGAGTATTCTGAGATTCTCTATCTTCCACATATTTTCTATTCAAATGAAGTGACTCAGTTACTATTTTTTTTTTTTTTTTTTTTGGTACCGGGAATTGAACTCGGGGACACTCGACCACTGGGCCACATCCCCAGCCCTTTTTTGTATTTTATTAGAGACAGGGTCTCACTGAGTTGCTAAGTGCCTCGCCATGGCTGAGGCTGGCTTTGAACTCGCGATCCTCCTGCCTCAGCCTCCCAAGTGCTGGGATTACAGGCGTGCGCCACCGCGCCCGGCTCAGTTACTATTTTAATTTGCTAAATTTCAGTTTAATGACAGTTTAAAATTTATTAGCCTGCTGACTAGCTACACATTTCCAAGATATTTTAACTAATGATGTTACCAATAAATACCAAAAGCCGGGCGCGGTGGCACACGCCTGTAATCCCAGCACTTTGGGAGGCTGAGTCAGGAGGATCGCGAGTTCAAAGCCAGCCTCAGCCATGGCGAGGCACTTAGCAACTCAGTGAGACCCTGTCTCTAATAAAATACAAAAAAGGGCTGGGGATGTGGCCCAGTGGTCTAGTGCCGCTGAGTTCAATCCCCGGTACCAAAAATAAATAAATAAATAAATAAATAAATAAATAAATAAATAAATAAATACCAAAGCAAGATTTCAATTAAGGAAAGGTTTCAAGTGTCAGATACCCCAACTTATTTAATGTAAATCCACATCATTACAATGATTCACGTTTAAATGGCCACACTTCTATTAGCAAGCTCAACATAACAAGTGTTTTTCTGGAGTCCCAGAAAAGGTTTTCTGAAAAGGTTTTCTGCAAAGGTTTTCTCATTTTATTCCTCCACCCAAGTGACTATCTCCCTCATTTGCTCACACAGGCAAAGCTTCTAGTTAAACTTGAATGCATAATATGATAATATTTACTAAGAATTTATATGGCATCTTAATTCATTTAGTTGACCAAAACGTGACACAGAGAGGTTAATTAAGTACCAGTCAGGATCAAACCCAGGCATTCTGGTTCCAGGGTAAACATTCCATAAAAGTGACTAAATTGAAAATAGTCGTGGTTTTATTGCCATTGCCTTCTAATAAAAGATCATATTTCATTCCCAATTGTTTAAATCACTCCTAATTTCCTACGACTGATTTAAACATTAGGCGTCTACTTAATCATAACATATCTTTAACGTACAGGAAAGCTTTAGTTTTCTTCACCCGCACACATACCGTTCCGCCCACAAATTTTGCAATCCAGTTCTGCCTGATTCTAAACTGTTCTCTCTTGAAGACCCCCTCTTGGAGCTTTGCTGGCGAACGCCTTAAAAAGTGACTTTGGGATCTGGAGAGTATTATCTCCATCCATCCTCCCTCAGAAAAACAACTATATTGAACTAGAGTAATTATTGGGACCGTTGCGACCTAGACAAGGCTTTGGGTAACTTCAAAACAAAACAAAAAGTCAAAAAGCTGAGGGGAGAAGGTGTGGGCGGACGCTTTTCCTTTTCTAAACACAAGGTATAAAGAGGCTGAGAAAGTGGGGAGGGGAGACACTTAAAAGCCGGGCGCGAGACAGCGCGGGAGACCACGCGCTGGGCGCTCCCGCCAAAGGGGCGCGGGTCCTTAGCGGTGGAGGCACGCTTTTGGGCTCTGCAACCCTCAAGACACCTAACCTCCTCCTTCTCCAGCCTGCCTCCCTGGGGCCCACGAGCCCCCTCCCTGGCCGGCGGTAGTGAGCCCAGCCAGGAGGGCCCGGAAAAAGCCCCGAGGAAGAACGTGAAGGGCGCCGTCAGTGCCTGGCTGCGGCAGGGGCGGGGGCCGGCAGTTGCTATCATCCCGGGCGGGTCAGGAGGTGACGCGAGGAGGTAGAAAGGGAGGTTAGGAGGTAGCGTCGGTCCGTCGGCGCAGATGACTCTGCCAAACCTCTGGCTCCCCAGCCCTGCCGCCGCCGAAAGCCCCACAAGGCGAGGAGGGAAGTCCGCCGTAGCAGAGGGGAGAAAATTCAAAACGAGTCTACTCAACCTCGTCCTGGCTCCGAGGCCCCGCCATGGAGACCAGCACAATGCGCAGGCGCACCTCTCCGGGAGGTGCAGTGCGATCTGGTGCGGTGAGACCACTACCGGCCACCGTCGCGGGCTTCTCTTGGGAGAGTTCTTTTTTCTCGTATTTCCGCCTTGGTGAACCTGAGGCTAGCAGTGAGAACTCAGGAAAAAATCATGGTTGGTTTAGGTTCTGGTTGAGAATATATATAAGAAAAGGAACTTGGCAAGACTTTAGTCAACGAGAGGAAGTTTAATCTGGCTGGAGTCTGGAGGATTTAATGCAAACAAGATATCTTGAGTGCAGCGTGACAAGACTACAGTTCCCAGTGGTCACAGCGTATGAGACGCGCTGCTTCCTGGGGGTTGTAGTATCTCACAGCTGCGTTTGAAGTATCCGGCCTAACGGCAGTATTTTATTTTTAAAAATAGATTTGAGTTGGAAATTTCTGGAGCTTCCTAATCGATCACAGCCTAAAGGTATGGGAAAAAATCTAAAAAAAGATTAAGGGGGCACTCTGCCTTTAAGACTACGCTTTACCAATCGGTGATTCCTAAAATCTAGGAATAGGTAGTTGATGTTTGCGGGCTGGGCCTGTGAGGAAGGTGAACCTCGTGGTGCCTTCTGCTGCGGAGACCGAGGGGAAGAGAGCAGAAACCAGGCTTGGACCGCAGTTCTCGCCTCCCTATACAGACTAATTTTAACTGTCTCTTTTTGTAGTATTAGGAGGTTAAAGAGCACCTCTTTTCTGACTGCTAACTCATACGTTTTTGTGGGCAAGTCTTGTGTGTACTCCTCGCCATGGCTCAGCTCCAGACACGCTTCTATACTGACAACAAGAAGTAAGTAAACGGCCCAGCCGTCGGTATTTTGTCCCTTCCCCAGGCACGACCTTGTGTCCTTGTTTTTCCCTGATTGTCATTGTCTTTGCTGTCAGCCCCCCCCCTTTTTTTTCCTTTCTTCCTGCCGTTCTCCTAACTTGAGCACCATGTCTCCTCAGAGTGGTGCCTTGCAAGGGTTTCTCAGGAGCCTCTCCGAGGTGCTTCAGCCTCCTGGGCTCCATATAATTTGAATTGTGTGTGGACTAAACGTAAGGGCTTCGGGTTTGCTTTTTGAAGGTTGCACACCATATGCTTAATTTGAACAGTGAACAAAAGGGTCATATCGTTACAAGCTGGCTGCTAGTGGTGTTTCACAGCTTCTGAAAACATAACTTTCTTTTTTTTCTATATTTTTAATTGGTGTATTATTATGGTATCTAATGGTGGGATTTGTTGTTACATATTTCTGCATGCACACAATATAAAAATATATTTTTAAAAATTCTTTTTATTCTAAGTTGTTATATATGACAGCAGAATGCATTACAATTCATATTACACTTATAGAGCACATTTTTATATATCTCTGGTTGTATACAAAGTATATTTTCATCATTTGTGTCTTCATACATGCTCGCAGGGCAATGATACCATCTCATTCTACCATCTTTTTTTTTTTTTTTACCTTTTTGTCCCCACCTTTCCTTTCCCTCCCCATTGGCCAAAGTGTTCTTCGAATCCTCCTGTGCTCCCGAGTCCCAACCCCACTGTGAATCAGCCCCCTTATATCAGAGAAAAAAAAAATATAATTTGGCCAATGTCATTCTCCAGTATTTCCCCTCTCTCTCCCCTCCTCCTTCCTCTTTGTCCCTTTCTTCTACTGTTCTTCCTTGTTTTTCATTTTCTTTTTAAGTAGGTGATAGAAAATGCTTTTCTAAACCAGGGTAGAAAGTGGATCTCTGAGTAGAGGGTTGGTAGAACTGATTTTTGATGAGAGTGTGAAGTCAATTCAGTTACAAATTTGTGTATGTGTGCTATATGCTTTTTATAAAATGTACTTATCACAAATAAATATAATTTGTATACATTTATCAATGATTGTGTGAGTATGTGTGTGTGTGTGTGTGTGTGTGTACATGTACAAAGAGATTTTTACCAATGGTTCTTAGATCTGTAGAACTTATTTGAAATCTACTTATGTGCTACCCTGTGGTGTACATTGCACTATCAATATTGTAAGTCCCTTAAATGCAGAAACTATGTCTTAAACTTCTTAGGTTGACTGAGTCAACAATGTTTGTCAAATTTTTCTGGTGCTCATGATAAATGAAATATATATGTGTGTGTATACATATGTTTATTGTATTATGCTAATGTCAGGCATAATTTAGACATCTCCCTCTTTTTTTTTTTTTTTTTTTTTTTTTTTTTTTTGTGGTACCGGGGATTGAACTCAGGGGCATTCTCCCACTGGGCCATATCCCCAACCCTTTTTTGTACTTTATTTAGAGACAGGGTCTCACTGAGTTGCTAAGCACTTCACCATGGCTGAGGCTGGCTTTGAACTTGAGATCCTTTTGTCTCAGCCTCCCAAGTGCTGGGATTACAGGTGTACGCCACCATGCCCGGCCAGAAATCTCCCTCTTGAATTAAGATTATACCTTTGATTTAGTGTTTGTAACTTTTATGAGTTAACCTGTTAAATAATTTTCACTCCTTATATTGTTCACAATATATGTAAATCATATCATTAATGAACATGAATTTATATACTTAGCCTTAATACTTCTCAAGGAATGTGATAATGCACTAGCATAGCTAGTGTAATTATTATTATTTTGTGGGGGAGTACCTGGGATTGAACTCAAGGGCATTTGACCACTGAGCCACATCCCCAGCCCTATGTTGTATTTTATTTAGAAATAGGGTCTCACTGAGTTGCTTAGTACCTCCCTTTTGCTGAGGCTGGCTTTGAACTCATGATCCTCCTGCCTCAGCCTCCTGAGCCGCAGGGATTACAGGTGTGCATCTCCATGCCCAGCTGCCATTGTATTTTTTAATTGAAATTTTTATTGGGATAATTGTTGATTCACACAAAGTTGTGAGAAATAATAGATCACTGTATTTTAACCAAAGAAACAAATGGATGAATATCATGTGTGTGTATGTGTGTTTTTGCCCATTCTTAGTTTTCCCAAAAGGTAACAAATTTAGAAATTAAAGTTCTGTCTCTTCCTTTCAATTAATACTTACTGGTCAGTAAAATGAGGAGGAAGTACTCTGTGTGTGTGTGTGTGTGTGTGTGTGTGTGTATGCACATATATGCGTGTATATATATGTGTATGTTTATATATTTCACATTCACTGTATATGTATGCACATGTGTAAAAGAGAATCATGCTATTCTTCCTTCCTTATTTTATTGATCAAAATAGTAAAAGGAAGAAGCAAAAATTTTAATTCTAGGTTTTGTTACTTTTTGGAATAACTGCTTTCTGGGACATGGTAAATACATAGCTGTTATTATTCGAGGTATAGTTTGAAGACCAGCGGTATCATATTTGCAGTCGTGCAACCATCACCTCAGTCAGTGTTAGGGACATTTTTCATCACCCTTTAGCTATGCTCAGCGTCCCACCCCATCCCAGCCCCAACCCCTAGGTAACCACTGACCTACTATTTGTTTCTGTAGATTTGTCTATTCTAGATGTTTTGTATAAATAGAATTATTTATTTATTTGCTTATTTATTTAGGTGTTGGGGATTAAGCTCAAAGCCTAGAGAATGCTAGGCAAGAACTCTACCACTGACATACACACCTTATCTAATGCATGGTGTTTTGTGACTGTTGTTTTCATGGTTCATCCATGCTATAGTATGTATTCCTTCTTAGGGCCAAATAATGTTCCGTTGTATTGATATATCATATTTTTCTATTCATGTCCAGTTGTTAAACATTTAGGTTGTTTCTGCCTTTTAGCTATTATGAATAGTTTATACAAACATTAACTTCAAGTTTTTGTGTGAACATGTTTTCATTTCTCATTTATATATATGTAGAAGTAGAGTTTCTGGGTCAGTTGGTAATTCCACATTTACCTTTAACTTTTTGAGGAACTGCCAGACTGTTTTCCAAGGCAGCTACATTATTTTACATTACAACCAGCTATGTATGAGGGCTCCAGTTTCTCCATACCTTCACCAATATTTTTTATTAGCTGTTTTTTTTATTATAGCAATCCTAGTATCATGTGATATTTCCTCATGGTTTGATTCGCATTTCCCTGATAACTGTGAACATGTTTTCTGTGCCTGTTGGCCATTTGTATATCTTCTCTGGAAAACCGTCTATTCAAATCCTTT
This sequence comes from Tamias sibiricus, assembly GCA_025594165.1. Taxonomy (NCBI): domain Eukaryota; kingdom Metazoa; phylum Chordata; class Mammalia; order Rodentia; family Sciuridae; genus Tamias; species Tamias sibiricus. The sequence goes on from CM046660.1 coordinate 91,429,513, forward strand.
GCCCATTTAAAAATTTTCAGTTATCTTTTTATTACTATATTTTATCTTTTTATTATTATTTTATTTCAATTATCTTTTTATAGAGTTGTAAGTTTTAAATATGTTCTAGCTACAAGCTTCTTATCAGATATATTATTTCCAAATATTTTCTCACATTCTTTCTTACGAATCTCCTAATCTGCTTCCTCTCCTGTGTTTCTCTAATCCAGTTTCCATTGCATATCCAGAAAGATCTAACTAAATAAAAGTCTGATGATATTCTGTAACTTGGACTGCTACAGTGATGCTGTGTTTACAAAACAGTAAATACTATTTCATAAACACAGCATATAAACCATTCCCTGCACATCTCTTTAGCCTTATCTTTGGTCACTACCTAAAGCAAAATCACACTTTCTGAAATAGGAACAACTCCTAGCTGTTGTTTTGCTCTTCTCCTTATTTTCTTGTGCACTTTTCACACCTACTCCTCCCTCACCTGGCAAAAATCACTTTTCTAGATGTGGCTTAAGAACGATCTTTTTTGGGCATCCTTTGAGACCTTGTACCACCACTCCTTTTCTTTGATTGAAATGATTTATCACTTCTTATTCTCTCATTTTACATTCATTATCACTTGTAGCATTGTTCTTATAAAACTAATTGTATTTCATTACCAGACTTTAACCTCATTAGAGAACAGACATCTTTTTTTTTTTTTTTTTTTTTAGTACTGGGGATTGAACTCAGGGGCACTCGACCACAGGCCACATCCCCAGCCCTTTTTTGTATTTTATTAGAGACAGGGTCTCACTGAGTGCTAAGTGCCTCACCATTGCTGAGGCTGGCTTTGAACTTGCGATCCTCCTGCCTCAGCCTCCCAAGTGCTGGGATTACAGGCATGCGCCACTGCGCCTGGCTCAACAGACATATCTTAATTAATTTTGTTTACTCAGTGTAGTAGTTTCCAATAAATGTTTGTTGAACGAATAAATACACATTTGTTAAAATATCCATTGACTTATTTTCACATATTGTTTTCTTTTTATAGATATGTGGTAGATGATGTTCCCTTCTCAATCCCTGCCACGTCTGAAATTGCTGACCTTAGTAACATCATCAATAAATTGCTGGAGGCCAAAAATGGTGGGTATATATGCTTTTGACTCTGAGAAATTCAGAGGGCACAGTACCAATGGCTACACTAAGATACATTACATTTTTATTTATTTGATTCAATATATGAATTTTATAACAGTAACATAAATTGTAACATACAGATTTTCCTGCCGGATGATACTTTGAAAGAAAAGTACTCAGAAAAAAGTTATTTCTGTTTCATCTGCTTTTTAAGTCAATGTAGAGGTAAGGTGATTTTAATTTAAGAATAAGGATTTTAGTGTACTGGTTGTGATACAGAGGTACTCAAAGCAGTATGACTGTGACATGGAGAGTGGATTATGTAGGCATAAAATAAGTGTCTGAGTGCTTAGGTGCTTGCTAGTGAATCTCAAAGCTGCACATCTCTTTAGCTGCAAAGCAAAACAAAAGCATCTGAATTTGATATTTGTTATATGTTATAACAAAATATCAGTACTATACTGGTATTTCTGTGTGTGTGTGTGTGTGTGTGTGTGTGTGTGTGTGTGTTCAGAATGGATATAGGGGCTGGGGTTATAGCTCAGCAGTAAAGCTCTTGTCTCGCACATGTGAGGTACTGGGTTCAATCCTCAGCACCACATACAAATAAATAAAGTAAATAAAGATATTGTGTCCATCTTAAAAAATCTTTAAAAAAAAAAGTAATGGATATAACAAATTTATAAACATGCAAGAATATCAAGTAAAACATTTTTAAATATGATAAATACGAAGCGTATGTGAACTAATAAGTTGTCTGTTAAACGGCATAATGAGCATAAAAATATGGATGAAATAAGATTGCCCATGAGTTGATAATTGTTGAAGTTGGATGATAAGTCTGTGAGGGCTTATTGTTCTTCACTTTTTTATACATTTGAAATTTTCTTTATTTTTTTTTAAAGTAATGGAACATTACATAAAACAGAAAACTGAACATAAAAATGGAAAATAACAAAGTGTGATCTTTAAAAACAAATTTGTCAAAGTAGTTACCATGTAGAGGCAAGCATTTTTTTAAATATATTTTTTAGTTGTTGACCTTTATTTATTTTATTTATTTATATGTGGTGCTGAGAATCGAACCTAGTGCCTCACACATGGCAGGCAAGTGCGCTGCTGCTGAGGCACAGCCTCAGCCCCGCAAGCATGTTTTTATTCAGTTGTTTCCAATGCTGCAAAGCCGCTCTTCTATTGGAGGGATGCCTTAGTTGGAAGAATGGGTAGATAAGAATTATAAACTAATACCTGATATTTGCCCCTTCTTCATCTTCAAGTAGTCCCATAACTTTTTTGTGAAGTTTGAGATGATGTTTTTGAAAGCCTTTCAAGTTGGGGATATGCAAGGCCTGTAATAGCTACCAAGCTACAGTTCTGATTCAAAGATACTCACATAGCATTTTTGTTTGTTTACTTCCTAGCAGTATTGGGGATTAAACTCAGAAATGCTGTCCCACTGAGCTACATCCCCAGCCCTTTCCTTTTTTCTACTTTGAGACAGGTTCTAGACAAGATGCTGAGGCTGGCCTCAAACTTGTGATCCTTTTGCCTTGTCCTCCCAGGTTACTGGGGTTACTGGAGTGTGCCATCACACCTGGCCTCACATAGCATTTGCAGTTCATCTTGTTCTTTATTTTCATTGTGAATGTATAACAATCCTGATTTTTAAACTTTTCTAAACTTAGACTAAATATTTGTCATTTTTATAAATTGAATAACTGTCAATGCTCTTGAGTTGAAGATGCAAATGATTCAGATTTAAGATTTTTTTAAAAATTAGCAAACCAAATAGTTGATGAGGGAATTTTTTTCTTTTAGAAGGATTATAGCTAACAAGTATAGAAAGAATGATAGAATTAGATTACCAGTTCCTGACTCCAAGTGAAACAGTGGATACAAGCATGGTTACCATTAGCTAAGGAACATTATGATGTTTTGGATCTGACTGACATCATCTGAGTCCAAAGGTAGATCTTAACTTAAAAAGAGACTGAACTAGGGCTCTGGGGTTGTGGCTCCGCGGTAAAGTGCTCGCCTAACATGTGTTAAGCCCTGGGTTTGATCCTCAGCACCACGTAAAAATAAATAAATAAAGGTATTTGTGTCCAACTACAACTAAAAAATAAATATTAAAAAAAAAGAGAGACAGACTAAATGTTATGTGCATCCTCCTGTGATATAGTAGAAATACACAATACTGCTTATGAATAATCTTGCCAAAAAAATGAAACTAGAAATCTTACTAAACTTTAGGTCTGACTAGTTTACTGGCTACATAGGTGATAGAGGAACACATTAAAGAAAACCTTGAAGATGCAGTTTACCAAGTCCAGGATGTAGGTAAAGACAGATGGTTTACTTTCTTCATTGAATAACTGGCAAGGAAAAAAAGGAGGGATGTCGTTCAGAAACATATTAACCAAATGTAAGGTATGAACTTTGGATACTGATTTTAAAAAGCCTACTTTAATATGTAAACATTGGGTATTTGAAATTAGGAGGAATAATTGTTTAATTTGTTAACATTGTGTCTTTTTTAAGTCTGTATATTTTAGAGATACATAATAAACTATTTATCAAAGAAATGATGTGACTTTGGAGGTTTGTTTGAAATTAAACCAGTGGAGGAATAGAGGGAGGAGTATGATGACTGTGAGTTGGTAGATATCAAAATGGGTGGTGGAGATTCATTGTTATTTCTACTTTTGTATATGTTTAAAATTTTCTGCAGAATAGAAAGTTTTCTACAAATCAAAACAGGACTGGGGGTATTGCTCAATGGTAAAAAATGTGCTTAGTAAGCATAAGACCCTAAGGTCAATCTCTGACATCACAAATAGTAACAGCAAGGTATGGTGGTTGGTGCACAGCTCGGGAGCTTGAGGTAGGAGGATCTCAAGTTTGAGGCCACCCTCAGAAACTTAGTGAGGCCCTGTCTCAAAATAAAAAAAGGGCTGGGGATATGGCTTAGTGGTTGAGCAACCTGGCTTCAATGCCCAATACCAGTAATAATAATAATAATAATAATAATAATAAAATACTAACAACAACAATAATTACACCAGTAATAGTGAGAAAAAATCTGATACCAACAGAACAAAGTATTTCTGTACTTAAAAATTTATATAGGGCTGGGGTTGTGGCTCAGTGGCAGAGCGCTAGCCTTGCACGTGCGTGGCCTGGGTTTGATCCTCAGCACCACGTAAACATAAATGCGTTGCATTGTGTACAACTAAAGTAAATAAATAAATTTTTTAAAAAAAAATTTATATAGTTTACTGAAATACATTTGTCTGATGTGCTATGAGAAATTCTAGAGAAATCAGGCCACCAGGGGTTAATGTGTACGTTTTTGTTTCAGGGGTTCTTGTATACCTCTACTAATAACACTTCAGACCCTAAGAAGGCTAATAATTTTATTCTGTATTTTCTTTAGAGTTCCACAAACATGTGGAGTTTGATTTCCTTATCAAGGGCCAGTTTTTGCGAATGCCCTTGTTCAAACACATGGAACTGGAGAACATCTCATCAGTAAGTTCAAGTACTACCTTCTGTATTTTGCTTAAAGCATTATCAGATATTGTAAACTCTTTGTAGAATCAGTCTGAATCTATTTTTATCACCCAAGATTGTTTTGATTATTGTTTTCTTCTGTGAAATCAGAACTTCAGTTTCTATATATTCAATTTTGAAACCTCTTATAAGAACATGTTATTCAAGAAAATACAGGTGAATTAACATGTTCTTCATATTAATGAAAGAACTGCCAAGAAAGGGAGTAGTAAATATACGTATACTAATACATCAATACAAAACAATTGTGAATGTATAAAAACTATGGCTGTTAGGTTACTGTGATTTATTATGCTTTCTCCCCTTCTAATTTTCAAACTTTCCTTGATATTGTTTTTTTTAAAATGAATTTTTTTATAACTCTATTTACTTTTTTATGTGGTTCTGAGGATTGAACCCAGTGCCTCATATGTACGAGGCAGGCACTCTACCACTGAGCCACAACCCCAGCCCCTTCTTGATATTGTTTTTATAATTAAATATATACTTTGCAATTGTTTTTTACAATTTTCATGGTTTGAAAAATTGTGGTAAAATATACAAGTATACAATTTTAGTGGCATCATGTACATTCATAATAGTATGCAATCATCCTCACTGCCCATTTCTAGAACTATTACAACATCCTAAATAGGAACTCTACCAATTAAATGGTAGGTTTTTATCATTTTTTTTTAATTTTGAAATTTTCTCATATTTTTTTTGACCAGTGTTTAGCATAAATTTTCCAAGGCTAGTTCTTAATATTATTCTTAGCACACTGTTCAGTAAAGTTTTTGACTTTGTCAGTGGTTTCAAATTTTCTGGGTTATAAAAGGGACTAACATGAAGGAAATATATTAAGTTGGGGGATCCTTTATCTTCATAGTAATATTTAAAAACCAAACCGCCAATTAATTGATTTCTGGTTTTTCTGGTTTATCTCTGACTAGGAAGAGGTTGTGGAACTAGAATATGTGGAGAAGTATACTGCACCCCAGCCAGAGCAATGCATGTTCCATGATGACTGGATCAGTTCAATTAAAGGAGCAGAGGAATGGTATTGATAGATGAATATTCTTCTCTTTTCTTACACACTGTCTTAAGTCTTTTTAAATCCACTATATGAATATTTTTTCCAACTCCCTGTTCTTTGTCAGAGTAATTTTGTTGTATGTGTATCAGTGATCACAGCAGATAGAAAGATCTTTGCCTTCAGTGTATTCAAAAAGAAAACTGGTATTTATTGGTAGGTTTTCTTTTCTGTTTCAAGGTGTGATCTTTATATTCTGTACAAGTCAAGTGTCTTAAAGTACTTAATTTATTAGGTTTGAGTATGTTGCTTTTAAGACCAGGGATATAATTTATTTCATAGAAGAAAAGTAACTTTCATAGCTAGAAATCTCCTGGCCTACTGCCACGAAGATGCAGATCATGTAAATTTAGGGCAACAGTTGGCACAGTCTAGTCAAGTAAGAAAATATGGATGGCTCAGAGTAAATCCCTAATGGACTTACTTGTAGAAAACTACCTCAAGAGTGAATCCTAGGGGCTGGGGTTGTGGCTCAGTGGTAGAGCGCTCGCCTTGACGTGCGCGGCCCGGGTTCGATCCTCAGCACCATGTACAAATAAACACATTGTGCACAAATAAAGCAAATAAATAAATATTTACAAAAAAAAAAAAAAAAAAAGAGTGAATCATAGGAGGAGCTTACCTTTAAAAATGAGTCCCTGGAATTATTACACAAAGCTATGTTTTTACTGATTTTACTTTATTTTTTCTTGCTTTGTTTTTTTTTTTTTTTTTTTTTTTTGTGGTGTTGGGATTGAATCCTGGGCCTTGTACATGCTAGGCAAATGCTCTACCACTGAGCTACATCTCCAGCCCTGTTTATCTCTTTAATGCTTTTCACTGAGCACTATTAGGCTTTATAAGATATTTGCAGGGCTGGGATTGTGGCTCAGCGGTAGAGCGCTCGCCTAGCACGTGGGCGACCCGGGTTCGATCCTCAGCACCACGTACAAATAACACGCATTGAATAAAATGCATTGTGTACAACTAAAAGCAAGTAAATAAAAATATTTAAAAAAAAAAAAAGATATTTGCATAGTTTCCCTGGGATTTCTAGTATTTACAACAATAGTAAAAGCGAAATCTAGGGTTTGCCTGTTACTATATTATTAGTAGGTCAGGAAAACTCAAGTGTATGGGCTGGGATTGTGGCTCAGCGGTAGAGCACTCGCCTAGCACGTGCCCAACCCGGGTTCGATCCTCAGCACCACATAAAAATAAACACATTGTGTACAACTAAAGCAAATAAATAAATATTAAAAAAAAAAAAAAAAACTCAAGTGTAACATCTGATATATTGGGGCTAGGATTGTGGTTCAACGGTAGAGCGCATGCGAGGCTCTGGGTTCTGTCCTCAGCACCACATAAAAACAAATAAGTAAAATAAAGGTATTGTGTCCAACTACAACTAAAAAATAAATATTTTTTAAAAATCTGATATATTTTGAAATCTTCATATTAAAAAAAGCATTTAAGGGTTGGGGTATGGCTCAGTGGTAGTGCATTTGCCTAGCATGTGTGAGGCACTAGGTTCAATTCTCAGAACCACATATAAATAAATAAAGGTCCATTGACAACTAAAAAAATATATATTTTTCTTAAAAAAAAACATTTAAAAATATAATCTCCAAGGTTTAATTTTGTAGTTGCCATAGAAACATAACTGATTTTCAGGACTTGAAAAAGTCTCTTTATTAAGTTCACAGAATTATTTTCCTCTTCATAGGATCTTAACTGGTTCTTACGATAAGACTTCTCGAATCTGGTCCTTGGAAGGAAAGTCAATAATGACAATTGTGGGACATACAGATGTTGTAAAAGATGTGGCCTGGGTGAAAAAAGGTAGGACTTTTTGTTGAAACTAAGAGGAATACTAGATAGGAATTTGGAAATAAGCCATTTTCAGAGCAGGGTAAGAATAGGGAGTGGAATGGGTATGAAATGCTTCATGCCTTAATTATTGTGAGATCTTTAAAAAATACAGTGTTTAAAAAAAAAAAAAACACTGTTCAAGAAGAAAAGGACATTTTTTAAAAAAATCTATAAATTGATGGCAGTGAATCTTTTCTAAAATTATATTAGGTAATGTACATTTTTTAGTTTATTGAGTGTGTTAAATGGATATCTTTTAATTTTAAAGATTCTTTCCTTTTATACCATGTTAGATTTCTTTCTTTTTTCTTTTTGCAATACTAGGGATTAAACCAGGTGTACTAATTTGTTTCTTGTTCTTCTGTTCTCTTTTCTTCAGATAGTTTGTCTTGCTTACTACTGAGTGCCTCTATGGATCAGACCGTTCTTTTGTGGGAGTGGAACGTAGAGAAAAACAAAGTGAAAGCCCTACACTGCTGTAGAGGTCATGCTGGAAGTGTGGATTCTATAGCTGTTGATAGCTCAGGAACTAAAGTAAGTAACTAATAAGTTATTAGTACTTTGTTAAAGTAGAATTTAAGCGTTTTACTAAATTCTTTTTTTCTACATAAATTCCTCATGATTGTTGTACTTTCCTAACAATCAGTAGCTAAAGAATATGATTTTAAGCCCAAAGGAAATACTCATGCAATAAGAAATGTAAGGATTTCTTCCCTAGTCTGGGTAGCTCTGGCTTAGAACCTTAAATAAACTGTAAAATATTTAAGAAGTCAGGTAAATAAGTAATTTCTTTCTTTAATCTTTTTTTTTTTTTAGTATTTATATATTTGCTTTAGTTGTACATGATGTGTTTATTTGTACGTGGTGGTGCTGAGGATCGAACCTGGGCCGCGCACACGTGCTAGGTGAGCGCTCTACTGCTGAGCCATAACCCCAGCCCCTCTTTAATCTTCTTAAATCATAGTAATTAATCAGCTACTCTAAATGCTGTCATCAATTTAAAATACTTAAAATGATAATCTGAGCTTTAGCATACATTAAGGTTAAGGTTAAGAAAGTTTGTTTAGCCTGGCGCAGTAGCACACTAGCTTCAGGTGCTAGTGGAATGGAGGCCTGCATACCCTGTAATCCCAGCACTTGGGAGGCTGAGGCAGAAGGATCACGAGTTCAAAGCCAGCCTCAGCAATGGTGAGGCACTTAGCAACTCACTGAGAACCTGTCTCTAAATAAAATACAAAAAAGGGCTGGGCATGTGGCCCAGTGGTCAAGTGCCCCTGAGTTCTGAGTTCAATCCCCAGTACCAAAAAAAAGAATTTGTTTTACCATTAATGCTGATGTACTCTTTATCATGACAGAATGGTAAAAGTTAGTTAAAAAACACAAACCTGAGAGCAATACTATATTGACTTATGAGGGGTTAAAACCCCTTTTTAAAATTTGAAAGTTTCCTAAGCCATATTAAAGTATTCTGGATTTGGGCTTAGGTTGTGGCTCAGTGGTAGAGCACTTGCCTAGCATGTGTGAGGCACTGGGTTCAATCCTCAGCACCATATATAAATAAATAAAATAAAGGTTCATCAACAACTAAAAAAAAATATTTTAAAAAAAAAGTATTTTGGATTTAAGAGTGTTTCCATGTTTCTTTGCCAGTTAGAGTAACAGAGGACATTTGATACATTAAAAATAAAGATTTGATTTTCATTTTGAGCCATAGAGAAAGTTTACATGTTATAGAGTTGAAATTTAGGTGAATTAATCATACACTGACTTTTGAGTATAAGAGGCAGAAACTCATCTTGAACTTGTTTAGGCTTAGAAAAAAATTTATTGTACTATGGTATCCAACAAGAGTGAACCACCATATCATAAGGAGGGTGATGATGCATTTGGGCTTCAGGTGCTAGTGGAATGGAGGCCTGCATACCCTCACCCTCTCGTCTTCTTCTTAAGTCAACTTTATTCTCTCTTACCAAAAACTGGCTTTCTCCACATGACAGTAAATATTTCCTAGGTCTTATAATCCTATACTGTCTGTCTTTGGAGAAAGACTAACTTCCATTTTTGGAACATAGGACTTTTTAAAGGTTCTAAATGGACGAGGGGGGAAGAGGATGACTAGTACAGTGTAGGTCAGTTGCTCACCCTGATCTAAGTAAACACTGCCAGAGCACAGGTCCGTATAAGAATGGCAGCTCCCTTGATTGCTGTGTAGACTGAGAATATAGGTCCCATGAGACTAGGAAGCTGGGCAGATGATAACATGGTAGTAAAGGATTTCAAAGCCTATGCACTACAGAGATTAGATAAGCAAATTAAAGGTTTTAAACTCAAATATCAGAAAAAACAGGGCAACTATGAGTTTAATCACATGCTTTATCCCTTCATCTCTATCTGTTCAGTTTTGCAGTGGCTCCTGGGATAAGATGCTAAAGATCTGGTCTACAGGTAAATTAATTATTCCTATTACTTTGACTTATTAATAATATTTGAAGAATTCAATTGAGAGGACTTTTTACACCCATGTTTTAATTATTTTTTATTCTAAGATGTTATAAATGACAGCAGAATGCATTACATTTCATATTACACATATAGAGCACTTTTTTACAGATCTCCGTACACCCATGTTTTGCCATAAACATAGACCAGAGCGTTTTAGGATATGTATAAAGGAGTATATTATAGTGACACATTAAAATATTTTTGTGTTTTAAGACTTTTTTTGTTTGTTTGTTTTTTCCCCTACCACTGCTTTATTTATTGGATGAGATTGAACTGCTCTAAGCATCAACGGTGGTGCAGTGGAACATGATCACTTTAATTCTCACATAGTTCTCTTATTCAGAAACCTGGAAATAAACAAAAATATCTTTTGAATAATCTTGACTCACTTTAAGTCATTTAAAAAAGACTTCTGTGCGGGGATGTAGCTCAGTGATAGAGTACTTACTTACGATTTACAAGGCCTAGGGTTCAATCCTAGAACTGCAGAAAAAGAAAAAAAAATAGTGACTTTTGAGATAGAGGATTTTATTAGTTAAGCTGGTATATGTGTGTGTGTGTATATATATATATGTATATATGTATATACATATATATGTATATATATTTAAAGATGAAATCTCAGTGTAGTGTTTTTTTTAAACTTTATTTTGTTTGTTTATTTATTTATTTTTATTTTATTTTTTTATGTGGTGCTGAGGATTGAACCCAGTGCCTCACACATGCCATGCAATCGCTGTACCACTGAGCCACAACCCCAGCCCCTGGTTTGTTTATTTATTTATTTATTTGGTACCAGGGATTGATCTCAGGGGCACTCGACCACTGGGCCACATCCCCAGCCCTTTTTTGTATTTTATTTAGAGACAGGGTCTCACTGAGTTGCCAAGTGCCTCGCCATTGCTGAGGCTGGCTTTGAACTCTATCCTCCTGCCTCAGCCTCCCAAAGTGCTGGGATTACAGGCGTGCGCCACCGCGCCCGGCACCTGGTTTATTTTTTAACAAAAATTTTTTTCAATGAAATTGGTAATGCCAAGGTTAATATTCTTACTTGGAAAACAGATTAAAAGGAGCAATTGGAGGAGGAGGAAGGACTCAGAGGAAGATATATTAATGGTAATAAGAGATACTGATCGGAAGAAAAAAAAGGAAAAGCACACATACAAATATATGTATTTAAAATCTAGTAGCTAGAACTATTAATTGCACAGGTTAAAAGACCAGAATATTACTTCTGAGGGAATTGCTCTTTTACAGTATAATACCCTCCATATGGTTCAGAAAAACAGAGGTAAGAGGAATCAAGAAAAACTTAATTAGTTTTAAATAATTATGTATAAGATAAGATCCATTTTAGTAGATTTTATAAAAATGATGAAAGCAAACAAATTTGAGGAGGAAAGCAGTTTAGTTTAGAAATTTTTCCTTTTGTGACATTTTTTGATAGAGCTGGGTAAATGAGATATTGTATGTTAGCTATCACTTTTAGGGGTTTATAATCTCATTATGGGAAGCAGATTAACATTCATAAGAGTTACAAAGCATTAAAATTGTAGTTTTCAATCTGGGTGTGCTACCTAACCAAATGATACATAACAAAGATTTTTAAAATCCAAAAATGGGGGTGGGGGGAACCGACTGGGGAAATAGCTCAGTTGGTAGAGTGCTTGCCTCGCATGCACAAGGCCCTGGGTTTAATCCCCAGCACCACAAACAAAACTAAAAACAACTGTGTCCACCAGAGAAAAGCCCAGGACCAGATGGATTCTTAGCTGAATTCTATCAAGCCTTTAAAAAAAGAACTAATGCTAGTACACCTCAAATTATTCCATGAAATAGAAAGGGATGGAATACTTCCAAATTCATTCTACGAAACCAGTAACACTGTCATTCCAAAACCAGATGAGAACACATAAAGGAAAGAAAATCAATATCCCTGATGAACTTAGATGCAAAAATTCCTTAACATATTAGCGAATCATGTTCAGCAACATATTAAGATTATACATCACAACCAAGTTGATTTTATTCCAGATGCAAGGATGGTTTAATATACACAAATCAATAAATGTAATTCATCACATAAAGAGAATTAAGAACAAGAATCACTTAGTCATCTCAATAGATGCAAAGAAAGCCTTTGACAAAATTCAGCACCCATTCATGATAAAAACACTGAAGAGGGCTGGGGTTGTGGCTCAGTGGTAGAGCGCTTGCCTAGCATGTGCAAGGCACTGGATTTGATTCTAGGCACCACATATAAAATAAATGAATAAAATAAAGTTCCATCAACATCTAAAATTTTTTTTTTTTTTTTCTTTTTGGTACCGGCGATTGAACTCAGCGGCACTAGACCACTGGGCCACATCCCCAGCCCTTTTTTGTATTTTATTAGAGACAGGGTCTCACTGAGTTGCTAAGTTGCTAAGTGCCTTGCCATTGCTGAGGCTGGCTTTGAACTCGCGATCCTCCTGCCTCAGCCTCTCAAAGTGCTGGGATTACAGGCGTGCGCCACTGCGCCTGGCTCTAAAAAAATTTTTTTTGAAAACAAGAAACGAGGGATAGAAGGATCCTACTAAACATCAAAACGGCTCTATGTGAAAAGCTCAAAGCCATCCTCATAGTAAATGGGGAAAAAAAGTATTTCCTTTAAAATTTGGGACAAGACAAGAATGTCCACTCCTACCACTGCTATTTTCTAGCCAGAGCAATTAGACAACAGAAGGAAATAAAAGATAAAAATAAGAAAGGAAGAAGTCAAATTATCACTCTTTGAAGATGATATTATGCTAGAAGATCCAAAACATTCCACCAAAAGACTTCTAGAGTTAATAAATAAATTTGGCAAAGTAGCAGGTTAAAAAAATCAGAATGGATAGGGGAAATTTGGTATATATACACACAATGGAACACTACACAGCACTGAAAGAATAAAATCATGGCATTCACAGGTAAATGGATGGAGTTGGAGAAAATAATGCTAAGTGAAGTTAGCCAATCCCAAAAAACCAAAGGTCCAATGATTCCTTTGCTATGATGATAACTGACTTATAATGGCAAGGGAGGGGGGGATGAGAGGAATGAAGGAACTTTAAATAGAACAAAGGGGGAAAAGGGAGGGGAGGGGGCAAGGGGAAAGGAAATAATGGCAGAATGAGTTAGACATTAATACCTTAAGTACATGTATGAAAACACAAATAGTGTGAAAATACTTTATGTAAAACCAGTGACTTGAAAAATTGTGCTCTTTATATGTAATACAAAATGAATTGCACTCTGCAAGTATATGTAACAGAATTAAAAAAAAAAGGAAAAGGAAGAAAAATTAAAAAAATAAATAAAAAGGAAAAAATAATCAGCATACAAACATCAACAGTTTTCCTGTATACCAACAACAAGTGTCCTGAGAAAGAAATCAGGAAAACAATTCCATGCACAATAGTGTCAAAACCAAAACGCAAAAAACCTAGGAATAAATCTAACCAAGGAGGTGAAAGACCTCTACAATGACAAGTGTAGAACATTGAAGAAAGAAATTAAAGAAGATCTCAGAAGATGGGAAGACCTCCCATGTTCATGAATAGACAGAATTAATATATGGCAACGCAATATACACATTCAGTGCTATCCCTATCAAAATACAATTGATATTCTCTGCAGAACTAGAAAAAACTATCCTAAAATTCATTCGGAATACTGAAAGACTCAGAATAGCCAAAGCAATTTTAAGCCAAAAAAAGCAATGCTGGAGGCATAATAATACCTGACTTCAAATTATGCTACAGGGCTGTAGTAACAAAAACTGCATGGTATTGTCACAAACAGACTGATGGTACAGAATAGAAGACTCCGAGACAAATCTGTGTGGGATGCCACATATCTATACTCATTTGATCCTTGACAAAGTTGCCAAAAAACACATTGGAGAAAAGCCTTTTTAACAAATGGATCTGGGACAAGTGGTTGTCCATATGCAGAAAAATGAAACCCTTATCTATTTTTTTTAAATACTTATTTTTTAGTTGTACATGATGCCTTTATTTTATTTATTTTTATGTGGTGCTAAGGATCGAAACCAGGGCCTCACATGTGCTAGGTAAGCACTCAACCACTGAGCCACAACCCCAGCCCTAGACCCTTATCTATTACCCTGCAAAATCAACTCAAAATGGATCAAAGACCTCAGAATTAGATCATCAGTGCAATTCCTAGAAGATGTAGGTTCAACACTCCAGCTTTTAGGCACTGACAGTGACATTCTCAATATGACCCCTAAAACTCTGGAAATAATGCCAATAGTTAGTAAATGGGACAGCATCAAATTAAAAACCTTCTGCACAGCAAAGTAAAAATTTGGAATGTGAAGAAAGAACCTACAGAATGGGAGAAAAATCTTTGCTAGCTATTCTTCTGACAGAGGATTAATATCTAGAATATATGAAGAGCTCAAAAAACTTTGTACCAAAAAAGCCCCAATTAATAAGTGCCAAGTGAATTAAACAGACATTTCTCAAAAAGAAATACAAATGGCAACAAATACATGAAAAAAAAAAAAAAAAAGATAATAAATAAATAGATAGATAGATAACAAATACTGAAAAAGAAAACAAAAACAAAAGCAGAAGTATGGAGCTAGGAATGCCTCTCAGTGGTAGAGCACTTGCCTAGCTAGCACATGTGAGTCCCAGGGCTTGACCCCAGTACCACAAAAACAAAACAAAAAATAACTATCACTCACTTTTCTCTTAAGGAGAATAAACATGACTGAAATGTATCTCCTTCCCCCCCCCCCCCCACATTTTTTCATTGGTGCCTTATAGTTGAATGTATCTCATTTTAACACTGTTTACCTAGTGCCTCCTGTGTAATATAAACATAATCTGGTTGTGACTCCTAGAACTAATAGTAAGTAATTTTTCATAGCTATGGTAAAGTGATCTATTTTCATAATGATGATCTTAAAGATATAGCAGAATTTCCTTTTTGAATGTACTTTTTGCTTTCTTATTTTTTAGTATTAGTAATCCGGGTAATGTTTTTATGTATAATTTTGTTACCCAAAATGATAAAAAAAAAAAAAAAAAATCCTTTTCCTAATGAACTGGGATAATACAGAAAAACTGTACACCCAAAGATGCAAAAAATTCTCAGACAGCTTGTAATTAATATTGACAAAATTTTTCCAATATTAAATCTTATTCTCTCTGTTGTAGTCCCTACAGATGAAGAAGATGAAATGGAGGAATCCACAAATAGACCCAGAAAGAAACAGAAAACAGAACAATTGGGGCTAACAAGGGTAAGTATTAGAACTGACTATAATTTCTTAGATCTGTATAAACAAATATGTGGTAATTGAATAGCCTTTCCTATTTGTATTTTCTTTCATCTTAACTTCTTCAATTTACAAACCTACTGAAAAAAAGATGATTGCTTTCGTAGATGAAAAATATTAAGCTTTCTTTCAGTAAATTTTTCTTATAAACCTTGTACTATTGCTACATTTATCTGAATTTTGGAATTTTGTAGCACTGAGTTAGGCTTACAGCTTGGTAGGCTGATTATAAAGCTATTGTAATTGATTTAATGGTGCATTATGAATTAGGATCTTTTGGTCTTTTTAATCTTGCACTAGAGTTAAGTGAAGCAACTAATTACCTGACTTCAATATTATTTGTTTCATATATTAAGGATATAATTCTTATTAAGAATGCTAGTCATATCTCCTAATTCACTAGAAACCAGGAGTATAATTTGGAAACTGCTTCTATCATTTAGTTTTTAGATCCCATTAAATTGAACTGAGAAAATTCATCCAGATTTTGTTTTACAAATAAAGATTGACTATATTCAGAATGTATAAAATGATGATTTTACGCACACACACACACACACACACACACACACACATTCACACACACACTGGGAAATATATCATCACCCTTGCTATACATTAGATCCCCAGAACTTGTTCAGCTCATAACTGAAAATTTTTACCATTTGACCAACTTTTTCCAATTTCCCCAATACTTCAGCCCCTGACAATCACAGGGTCTACTCAGGCTTCCATGAGTTTGACTTTTCATCCAGATCCTTAATTCATTCTATTTTGTTATGAAAATATTTGTCATAATGTGGCCTAATTTTTTTTTTTTTTTTTTTTTTTTTTTTTTTGTGGTACCGGAGATTGAACTCAGGGGCACTCGACCACTGGGCCACATCCCCAGCCCTTTTTTGTATTTTATTTAGAGACAGGGTCTCACTGAGTTGCTAAGTGCCTCGCCATTGCTGAGGCTGGCTTTGAACTCGCAATCCTCCTGTCTCAGCCTCCCAAAGTGCTGGGATTACAGGCGTGCGCCACCGCGCCCGGCCTAATTTGTTTTTATATACTTAATGAGAAGAAAAAATACTGAGCAAGGCTTAGGAAAACATTTTTAATTTATGTTCTAACATTTATAATGAATGTGCAGTAATCAAGCACATATTTGCACTTTGTTTCTGCGGTCACCAATTAGATATCTTACAAATATTATTGAAAATGAGAAATGAAGTTGATCATAAATAATTTATCAAACTCATATAAGATGCAATAAACAATACACTCACTGGTTCCAACTGAAAGTAGTAATGAAGAACTTCTTAATATGTTTAAAAATACACTGCTGAATTGCAAAAGGAAAGATCTGGCAAGTACTTAGCTTCCTTACTCTTAAAGGAGAAATTAAAGCTGGAAATGCTGTACCAATTAAATAGGGCATTCAGTAGTAATTTCTGTTGATGTATTTCTCTGATCAAACCTGTAAAGAATGTATCTGAGTAGAAAAAGATTTCTTAAGTTAAAAAAATTCTTCATTGAAAGGGTAAGTTTTTTCCCTTTCCTTTAAAGTTTGCCATTCATGTTGTAAAGTGTACAGCTTGAATATACCCCTCAATTAATTTATACAAAGGTATATACCCAAGTAATCATGACTCAGATCAAAATATGGAGAATTACCAGCACCCAGAAAAATTCCCTCTAGTCTACTTCACAGTCAATAGACACTGAAAGATAATCACCTCTGACTTATACCATCTTAGTTTTACCTATTTTTAAATTTCATATTCTATAAATTTTTAATTCTTCTTTTGATGGACATTTAGTTGATTTCCAATTTTGGACTACCACGAATAAATCTACTAAGAAAGTTTTTATAATTGGCTTTGGGATTACATGTGTGGTCATTCTGCAGAAGAAGAATTGCTGGGTTACACAGGGTATTGCACATGTTTGGCTTTCTGAATGTTAGTTAGATACTATCAGAAAGTTTTCCAAAATGGGCTATGTCAATTTTCACTTCATTTAACAATAAATGAAAGTTCAAGTTACTCCACATTCCTACCAGCACTTGATATGGTCAATGCCATGACTATTTTACCATGTAATATATACATATATTAACTCACTTTAGTAGCTAGGAATACAGGTGCAACCCTCTACACTTGGTTACACATTAACTTACTATTTGAAAAGTATTATTTTACCCATTTTTTTTGTGTGATGTCTAGTGGAACTTAATTTAAACCCCAGCCTTTTGGTATTTAGTTGTAAAATGTTTATTCATATTTTGGCCCATTTAAAACAAGTGTATTGCCTATCTTTTTTTTTTTTTTTTTTTTAATATTTATTTTTTAGTTGTAGTTGGACACAATACCTTTAATTAATTTATTTATTTATTTAAAAGTTTAATTTAACCCCAGTCCCTTATATTTTTCTTAATTTGGAAGAGTTCTTTATATATTCTAGGTTTGTGTTCTTTAATGGATGTATGCATTGCAGGTATTTTATAGCACTCACTACCTTGTCAATACCTTTTATTTTTAGGGGGATGCATTTATAAAATTGCTTCCATCATTCATTTGAGAGAAATAATAGTATATTTAGTTTCTCATTTAGCTTTATATAGGGGGCTTAAATACATGTATTCATAATTTATTGTTAGAAATCATGCCAAAAAAACTCAAAGTGCTAATTGTAGTGAAAATGTTGGCTGTAATTAGAAATTATAGAAAACTTTGGATTTTTAAAAAATGGAATAAGACATATATCGAAAGTTACTTTCTGCATTCTGTTCCAGTACCTGACTTGTATTAAAGTGAATAATGCTGCCAATCATTTAGCTGTCATTTGCTTCATATATTAACATAAAGTTTCTTCATTTATGTATTTATTTATTTGGTACTGGGGATTGAACTTAGGGGCACTCGACCACTGGGCCACATCCCCAGCCCTTTTTTGTATTTTATTAGAGACAGGGTCTCACTGAGTTGCTAAGTGCCTCGCCATTGCTGAGGCTGGCTTTGAACTTGTGATCCTCTTGCCTCAGCCTCCCAAGTGCTGGGATTACAGGCATGCACCACCACACCTGGCTCTTCCTTTATAATTTTTAAGATAGCTTTTTCCCCTCTGGTACTATTCCACTTCAGTTTATAGTAATAGTGCCAATATTAACTTTTCTTATTTAAAAAAAAATTAGAGAAAATAACACATGCTCTTTTGGGTTATAGCTCTTGGCTTTTTTTTTTTTTTTCCTTATGTGGTGCTGTAGATCGAACCTAGTGCCTCACGTGTGCTAGGCAAGCGTGCTATACCATTGAGCTACAACTCCAGCCCAGCTCTTGGCTTTTGATCAATACATACAACCAAGATACAGAAGCGTCTCTCATCCACCAAAATTCATGTTGCTCCTTTGTAATCTCACCTTAATACCCTCACAACCATTGATCTGTTCTCTGTTTTTACAAATTTTACAGAATGTCACAGAAGTAGAATAGCACAGTGCATAGACTTTTATTTTACATTAGCCCTTTTCACTTAACATATATGAGAGTTGAAACTCATTCATGTTGTTGAGGGTATCGTTGGTTTGTCCCTTTTAGATGTGGAGTTAGGATTCTGTTGTATGGGTATACCCGTGGTAATAATAAATTGATTTAATCATTCCTAAGTTGAAGGATAGTTGGGTTGTTTTCCAGGTGGGTAGTTATGAATAAAAACATAATACAATATTTTTCAGGTTTCTATGTGAATGTAAGTTTTCCTTTCTCTTGACTTACCACCTAAGAATGGGATAGCATATTCATATAAGTTTACCTGTTGTTTCTTTCTACCTTGTCATTTTCTATCCTGTAAGCTTCTGATTACCTTTTTTTTTACTTTTTTGTTTTGTTGAAAATTCACATTAGGGTGTTGGGGTTGTGGCTCAGTGGTAGCGCGCTCATGCAGAGGCACTGGGTTCGATCCACAGCACCACATAAAAGTAAAATAAAGGGGGCCTGGGGTTGTAGCTCAGTGGTAGAGCACTTGCTTAGCATGTGTGAGGCACCAGGTTCAATTCTCAGCACCACATATAAATAAAAGAATGAAATAAAGGTCCATCAATATCTAAAAAATATTTTTAAAAGAAAATAAAGGTATTGTGTCCAACTAAAACAAAATATTAAAAAAAAATCACATTAGTAGTTGTTCTATTCCTACTTCTTTATCAGGATCCTTTACTTTTTTAAAAAAAAAAATTTTAGAGCCAGAAAAGCAATATTTGTATTATTGGTCCAGGAATTGACAAACACAGCCCAACAACCATTTTCAGCTTATTTTTTATATTATATATACTTCTTTTTGTATTATAGAGCTATACAAATGGTTTTTACATTTTTAAGGGATTATAAAAACAAATAAGAATACGCAATAGAAACTGCCTGTGGCTGGCAAAGTAAATATTTACTTCCTGGCACTTTATTAGTAAAGTCTGTTTCCTGATCTAGCATAATCCTTCCAGTTACAGACGAGGTTATATTTTAAAAATTTAACTATAACAGTTACAAAAGTAGAATAACTGCCTCCCACTCCAGAATTCTTTTTGTCTTTCTTACATGTTCCTTTTAGGCACTACATGTAGTTTGGGGGGTTTAATTTGGAAAAGACATTAGAAATTTTGGAGTACTAATAAATGCGTTATGGACATTATTTATTTATTTTGGTACCAGGGATTGAACTCAGGGGCACTCAACCATTGAGCCACGTCTCCAGCCTGATTTTTGTATTTTATTTAGGAACAGGGTCTCACTGAGTTGCTAATAAGCACCTTGCTTTTTGCTGAGGCTGGCTTTGAACTTATGATCCTCCTGCTTCAACCTCCCAAACTACTGGGATTACAAGCGTGTGCCACAGCGCCTGGCTGGACATTATTTATGAAGATTAAACAATAAACTTCTGGTTGTGGTGGCAGAAGCCTCTAAACTCAGCAATTCAGGAGGGTGAGGCAGTAGAATTTCAAGTTTGAGGTCAGCCTCAGCAATTTAGCACGGTTCTAAGCAACTTAGTGAGACCCTTTCTCAAAAGAAAAAATAAAACAGGATAGGGATTTGGCTTAGTGACTAAGCAGACCTTGGGTTCAATCCCTGGTACCAAACAAACAAAACAAACAAATAAGACGTAAAGATGCTGAGGAAATGGAGTGCCAAGAATGTTTTGAGATTAATTTACCTGGAGGAGTCATGTAGAAATTGGCAGCACCTCTACTCAAACCTAGATCTGTCTGACCTGAAAGCTTTTTTCACTGTGAAGTAGGTTCACTAATAACTGATCCCAACCAAGAAAGCCCCCTGCTTGCCCCAATGCATAGAAGACAGTAAAGATCATCACTATGCTAATCGCTAGGAGTAAGAGTCTAAACACTTTCATTCACTGCAGTTTCACTGATTGCTTTAGTCCAGTGAGACAGGACACATTCACATGCAACAAGTTACATGAAGTAGATTTTATCACTTACAAAGAAGCAGCAAGGGCCAACAGAAGCCTAGGATCCATTGCAAGTCAATCTCCCATGGCTTAAGAAAGCTGTCTGGGGTGGATGCAGTCTTGACTGTATGCCCCACTTTCACCACAGTTGAGGAATCCCAAAAAGCAGCAACACTTGGGATTTATACCCACAGGTCATGAGACCTGCTGGGCAATGCTTTGAAGGACATCCTGTTTCTAGGGGGGGCTGGAACTGAGCCCAGGCTGTTCCGGTCAGTCCATCCCTATCTCAGGATGTTACATTCCCAGCATATTCTACAGTTATTCTGAGAACTACAGGATAGGAGAAGAAAGGAAAGAGACTGGGTCAGTTCAAGGCCATCTGGGGACAGGACTTTAATATGATGTTTATCCATTGAGAGTGTTAATATTGCTTAAAATGAAAAGTAGAACAGATGAGGAACAGTCAGAATATAGTAGAATGATTAGAAACTTAGGAGTGATATTTGAGTTTAAACTCAAGTCGGCCACTTATAATAAGCTGTATGATGTTGGGCAAGTTATCTCTCAGTTTCAGTATCTTCATGTATAAAATAAGAACAGATATATCTATCTTGGAGGATTGTTGTAAAGAAGAAATAGATCAGGATATCAAAGCTAAAACACCTGGAAAAAATACTTGGCATTTGGCATTGGAAGTTAATAACTATGATATTGTTCTAGTTACTCTGAAATGAAAATGCTTTTCCCTTTTGGGGGGGGGTGGTCTTCCATTTCTAGACTCCCATGGTGACCCTCTCTGGCCATACAGAAGCAATTTCCTCAGTACTCTGGTCAGATGCTGAAGAAATCTGCAGTGCATCTTGGGACCACACAATCAGAGTATGGGATGTTGAATCTGGCGGTCTTAAGTCAACTTTGGTAAGAATTTCAGTACTCCCCTGATTAACTTTGATATTTTAAGTGAGAAACTTCTAGAAGTGGTTACTTTTAACCTCCCATAGTCAAATGTTCTTTTCTTTTGCTTTTCAGACAGGAAATAAAGTGTTTAACTGTATTTCCTATTCTCCACTTTGTAAACGTTTAGCTTCTGGAAGCACAGATAGGCATATAAGACTGTGGGATCCCCGAAGTAAAGGTGAGTTGTATAAACTATTGGGGAATGTCAAAAAAAAAAAGGATTTCTCCAGATTTTTTTTTAGTTTGTTCTGCCTACTTCTCTTTTCTAAAATTTAGTACTTGTTATCTTTTTTGCTTTTGTTCAGATGGATCTTTGGTGTCACTGTCCCTGACCTCACATACAGGCTGGGTCACAGCTGTAAAGTGGTCTCCTACTCATGAACAGCAGCTGATTTCAGGCTCTTTAGATAACATTGTCAAACTGTGGGATACAAGAAGGTAAATCCTCTTTATTCTCTATAAACCAAAGATATCAATTACTGTTATAAAATGAAAAAAAACGAATTGAATACTGAAATGATTATCCAAACCTGGAAGGGTTAAAAAAAAGCTCTTGGGGGCTGGGGTTGTGGCTCAGCGGTAGAGCGCTTGCCTGGCACGTGCACCGCCCAGGTTCGATCCTCAGCACCACGTACAAATAAACCCATTGTGTACAGCTAAAGCAAATAAATAAATATTTTTTAAAAACCTAAAAAAAAAAAAAATAAAAGCCCTTGGTTATACTACCTAATATTCAAAAATGCTATTTCAAACTCAGAATCAAAGAATTTTTAGTATGTTGTTTTTTAACATTCTTAAATAATCTAATGCCATGTGTTGCTTTATCTTTTATCAAAAAAACAAAAATTTATCTTTCTGACTTTGTTATAAAACAGGAAAAATAGTTTAGAAAGATTACATTGAACCTTAATATAAATAGAAAATTAAACAATATAAAGATAATTATGTTAAAGGTTTATTTCTTTATTTATAGGCTAGAGTGATGATAATAATGTATATAGAGTGCCCCAAAAAACTGCATACAGAATTTATTTACATGTCTTTACAAGTAGAAAAGATGCATTAACTAAATACCTGTTTGTGTGTTGGTGTTGTGGTTGTAGGCCTTAAATCTGCTTTGTAATATATTGTAATACTATCTTAGGATACATGACTTGTTAACATCCAAAAGCTATTATATTATTTTAAATGGCAGTTAACATAATTTCTGATAATATTAGTAAGTACTATGAAGAAAGTGAAGCTGAGTAAAGGAACACTTCTTGGGGGAAGGTCCCTTTGATATTGCAGCAGTGAACTTATAGTGGAAAGGTATGACCAAGGCACATATCACAGCAGAGGGAAGAACAGTTAAGGTGGAAGAATCTTGGCATACAGGCAAAATAGCAAGAAGGCCAGTGTTGATGGAATAAGTAAAGAGGAGAGTGGAAGGACATGAAATAGCTAGTAGTTACATCAAACAGGATCTGCTAAAACATGGTAATGAGTTTGGGTTTTATTTTAAATGTGATTGGAAGGCTTTGGAGGTTTTTGAGCAAGGGAGCAAGAGTGAAATCAGAGAGGCTATTATAATTCAAGACACAGATAATTGTGACTTGGACTGTGGTGGCGGCATTACAGATAAATAACTGGGTCCTAGGTATTTGTTGAGGATGGCTCAGGCAGGATTACTATCTTATGGATTTAGTGTGAAGATTGGAATTAGGATAATGCCCTCATTTTCTGTCTAAGCAGTTAGACAATTAATGGTGCCATTTAACCATGGTAGGAAAGGATAGAACAATTGATTGATTTGTGAAGGAAAATCTGAAGTTTTGATTTGTTTCAAATTTCTTGTTTCCATCCAGCTGTCAGGCAATTGGATTTACATATGTAGCTCAAGGGAGAAGTCTGGGCTAAAAATATATATATAGAAGTTATCAGGGTAAAATAGCTAGATAAGGGGCTGGGGTTGTGGCTCAGCGGTAGAGTGCTCGCCTAGCACGTGGGTGGCCCGGGTTTGATCCTCAGCACCACATACAAATAAAGGCATTGTGTACAACTAAAGCAAATAAATAATTTTTTTTAAATGGCTAGATAAAGGGTATACAAAGCCATGATTTGGGGATAAAAGAAAAGTAGTAAAGGAAGTGTGAAATGGGCCTAATTACAAATAAATCTTTAAAACTAAATAACATTTTTCCTGAATATATTTGTTGTAATAAGTCTCTGTAGTCTGCTGATTATACAGGAAAAATAGTAAAGGTGGTTAAGACTGAGAATTTTAAGATTAAATGGTTATTGAGGCAAGGTGGTAAATCCTATAAAATTTTTAGAAAAGTGTAAGTGATTATTCATAAATGTTTGTTTTAATCCTGTGAATATACATAAATATAGGTCCCAAGGCAACTTGAATGTTAATATTTTCCTCTTTTAGTTGTAAGGCTCCTCTCTATGATCTGGCTGCTCATGAAGATAAGGTTCTGAGTGTGGACTGGACAGACACAGGGGTAAGAATTCATTATTAGAATAAATATGGTATTTGTGTTTATAAAGTTATTAGTTTCAATATATATCATTTTTATAATTCTGTTCTATAATAAAAATCTCACATCTCAAGAAACTATTTTGTGGGGTTGGGGTTGTGGCTCAGCAGTAGAGTGCTTGCCTAGCATGCGTGAGGCACTGGGTTCGATCCTCAGCACCACATAAACATAAAATAAAGATATTGTGTCCATCTAAAACTAAAAACTAAATGTTAAAAAAAAAAACTATTTTGTCTTCTGATAATAGTAAAATTTGAAATTTTGAAGCAATTTTTTTCTCTCAGAGTATCTTTTATATTTTTTTAGTTGTAGATGGACACAACACCTTTATTTTATTTATTTATTTATCTATCTATCTATCTATCTATCTATTTATTTATTTATTTTTATGTGGTGCTAAGGATTGAACCCAGTGCTTCACACTGAGCTCTGCCACTGAGCTGCAACCCCAGCCCTTCTTATGAGTATCTTAATGGGAGATTTTAAGTCCATAAATTCATTACTTAAGACTAATTGGGGGCTGGGGTTGTGGCTCAGTGGCAGAGCGCTTGCCTGGCACGTGCGCGGCCCGGGTTCGATCCTCAGCACCACGTACAAATATAAATCCATTGTGTACAGCTAAAGCAAATACATAAATATTTTAAAAAAAAAAAAAAAAAAGACTAATTGGATCAAAATATTTACTAGTCACAAAAATCCTACATAGTAAATATGAATTATAAAATGTGTTTAAAAAATTACCATTTAATTTTGTATGTATCCATATAATCTCTTTTTTAAAATATTTATTTATTTACTTTAGTTGTACACAGTGCAATGCATTTATGTTTACGTGGTGCTGAGGATCGAACCTGGGCTGCGCACATGCAAGGCGAGCGCTCTGCCGCTGAGCCACCTCCCCAGCCCCCATATAATCTCTTATTGCCTAAGAATTCTTTTCTAAATATAGGTCCCAGGGCAACTTGAATAATTTGCAGTATACATTTACAAACAATTAATGTACTGTCCTTTAAAAACTTTTGGTTTTCTTAAGTAGGGAAAACTGTATCAGTTTTCAAACTATTTCATTATATATCTTGGCAAAAGCTTCATAGAAAGTACAATAGCATACTGTGCCTCAACCAAATTCAAATGATCACTTTTGATGTTTTAGTGCCCTGTATCATAATACAGGTTGAATATCTGAAATGCCTGGTACTGAAAGCATTTCAAAGTTCAGATTTTTTTCAGATTTTGGAATATTTGCACATAAATGAGGTATCCTGGAAATGGGACACAGTCTAAACAATTCCTTTTTATTTCATATATATATGGATATATATACACACGTCATACACATAGCCTGAAGGTAATTTTATACAATGTTTTTTGGCATGCTATTTTGTCTGTGACCCATCACATGAAGTCAGGTGCAGAATTTTCCACTTGTGGCATCACGTTTATGCTCAAAACATGGATTTTGGAGCATTTTGAAGTGTAGATATTTGCTTTTGTTTTGTTTTAGTACTGGGGATTGAATCTAGGGCCTCCCACACACACTCTTCTCTGAGCTACCTCCCCAGCCCAAATTGCAGATTTTGGGATTAGGGTACTCATCCCAAATAGTAGTAAAATTTTCTGTAGTGGGTCCTTATAAGTGCTAATGTTCCATGTAAGTTAACTGCTTATCTGTAATTCCTTTTGTAATCAAATTATTGGTATTTATTTAGGTTTAGCTATTATGTGGAATAATTGTATTTACTTATGTTTTTTATGTATTTTTCTCTTTCTATACAGCTACTTCTAAGTGGAGGTGCAGACAATAAATTGTATTCCTACAGATATTCCCCTACCACTTCCCATGTGGGGGCATGAAAGTGAATGATGACTTGATATAAAGACTTTCTATAAATGAAATTGGTAGAGAGTCATCAGATTACGCTGATGCAGATGCAGCCTTTTAGATTAAGGTTTATGGTTTTCACCATTCATGAAAGCTAACATATTACTATCTTTGTTTTTATTTTGTCTGTATAAAATAAAATGTGGCCTGTATTCTCTACCCTACAGACTGTGGAAATTAAACTGAGATTTTTAAACTTCTTTTTAAAGTTATTGGTTTGAATTAATATTTGCTTTTATTTTTTTTTTAATGTTTATTTATTTCTGTTAGTTGTACACAATGCCTTTATTTTTTACGTGGTGCTGAGGATCCAGCACGGGCCACGCATGTGCTAGGCAAGCCGCTTTACCACTGGGCCACAAGCCCAGCCCTAATATTTGCTTTTGAAATGCTATAAAGAATATTAGAAGTAGAGTACTTAATTGGTCATGTTTTTATTTCTGTTGGAGAAGGCTTAGGTTCTTCAGTTAACTGTTTTTTGTTTGTTTTGTTTTTGTTTTTAAAAAGCATCTAGAAAGATTAATAGAAAAATGTTACAGGAAAAGAAATGGAAATCCAATTTCCTTTTGGTAAAACAAGTAGTGTTTATAAGAAGATAAGACTTTGTACATATTTAGAACATTAAAAAATATAGATGTTGCCAATTTATTAAGAATTCATTGAGTTATTTTAGATGAAGTACTCCATATTAAAAGATATGTCAGATCCTTTAGAAATTGCATACAGATTTCAGGATAACCAGGAATCTCCTCTTTCACTAATGTATCTTCATGTGCAGATAAGAATATATATCCTCCAGACAAAATCTTTTGGTTGGTATTACATAAACCGTCTGTAAGTTTTATACCATTAATATTTATCCTTATGTATGTTATATACCAAATATAAATGTCTTTTTAAAATGTGACTTCAGTCCTTAATGGATTGGTGTTCCTCAAACAGAGACCTCAGACTTACAACCTTTTAGTTATATAGGAATCAGTTTGGTCTCATTATTGAACTGTATGTAATTCAGTGCATTTCAAATTATGTTCTTGTTACAGAAGCATGGGAAATAATACCTATATTTGGCTGCAGTTGAGAGCCAAATTAATAATGGATTGAACCAGTTAGGAGTTTAATTCTCTTGTATGTAGAAGTCTGGAGGCAGTGCAAAACTTGAATAGTGGTTTTGTTCCACCTTCCTTAGGACCCCAGCTCCTTTCACCCTTAGGATATGGTCCTCATTTCATACAGACCAAAAGCTAGAGCTCCAGTTATCACATCATTTCTTAATGTGTATTTTAATGGGGGGAAAAAAACTGAATAAAGGCAGCCAGAAAATTCATATATAAAGTCATCGTTATTCTCATTTTTTGCTGACTAGCATAAATTTCATATCTGCAGTCTCTGGACTAGATATATAATCTTTGTAAGAGGACAAATATGAATTCATAGTCCTGTTTTGGATGGTCTCTGAGCCTTAAGGGACAGTTATTTTAAATGTCTTTTTTTTTAAATATTTTATTTTTTTAGTTGTAGTTGGACACAATACCTTTATTTTATTGATTTATTTTTACATGGTGCTGAGGATCAAACCCAGGGCTGCTAGGCTGCTAGGCGAGTGCTAGGCAAGTGCTCTACCGCTGGTTAAAGTAAAGGTAAATAGACCTATTTATCAGATGCAATGGAAAAGGAAGTGGCATTTATATAACTGATCCCTCATCTATTCTCATTTGTGGTTCCACAGCAGGATACATTCACAATTAAGGCATTCTCCCTTGGGATGGATATAAAATGAGTGACCCAAGTCTCTTAACAAGGATTGTGTTTGATTGATCTCTGCTAAATATCTCTCCTTGGGTATTCCCTAAACAGGAAGAATATGAGAGGCCAGTAGAAGCCTAGAAGGTCCAGTCCTCTTATAACTATTATAACACCTCCTTTTCCTCAAAAGTTGGGAATCTGCCTTTCAATGGTCCCTTTTCTTCCAGTTGAGGCTGGTGTGTTACACCAGAGGTGGGTATACTCACTTGCTCCTAAGACTCACTTGGAGAAAAGAGTGGAGCTGCTTTCCCAGTGCTGGGAGAAGGTGACCAGCAGGGGGTTACTTATGCTGTTTGCCATAGCAGTGTAGTTTTTATAAATATGTTATAACTGCTCTCTTACCTCATCTAATAAGGAAATTCCTTTTCTTACTATTCTTACTATTTAACAGTAAACTTCCTGAATTTAAAATTAGGTTTTAATTAGGGATTAAATTAGGGATTGGAGGCATTTAGCTCAGAGGTAGAGCACCTGCTTAGCATTTGTGAGGCCCTAGATTCAATACCCATCATCCCCATCCCCACCCCGCAAAAAAATTAGGCTTAGTATACCTAATTGAACAAGTCACTTCAAGGAAAAAAGTTGAACTACTCTACACCCGAATCTCTGCTGGAGCATAGGAAAGGGGAAAAGCATGAGAGTATAAGACATGTTGTACACTACCTTTAAAAAGATAACACTCTTACATGGGTGATAATCATTTAAAATGAAGCTACAACAATGTCCTATGTGCATGAGGTAGACAGGTGGCTTAGAGAAGGGAGCAGCAATTAGCTCTGGGAAGCAAGTTGGCTGTCAAGAATAGTATCTTAGGGCTGGGGCTAGATAGTTCAGTGGCAGAGTGCTTGCCTAGCATGTGTGAGGCACTGGGTTCAATCCTTAGCACCACATAAAAATAAATGAATAAAATAAAAGCATTCTGTCCATCTACAACTACAAAAAAAATTTTTTTTAAAGGGCATCTTAGAAGAGTGACATTGAGTCAAATTCAGGCAGATAATTGAGGGGCAGGATGAAGCTATAGGTTATTTCTAGCAGAAGGAGAGACAGAAGTATCAGAATAAATACTATGAGTTCAAATACTATGAAGAAGGAACTGGTCATAACGTTTCTTCATGTACTGAGGAAATCTATTCTCAAACCACCTTAAATCTTTTCATAGACAGGGTGATCTTTTTATATTGGAAAATATGGAAACAAAATCTTGCTGTGATGATTATCTAGAGATTTTTATTCCTTAAAATTTTTTTATTCTACACTGGATGTAGAAAAACAGTTTTCTGGGTAAAGAACCAATATTTGCCTTGTATATCCTTTTCTTTCGATTTTGGAACTTTTATCAACAATGCATAATAATATGTCCAAATGCCTGCTAGCATTATCAGGGGAAAGAAAAAAATGAATGTTTAAATTGATATAAAATATACATAATTGCATAATTGAACAAGCATCCCTATAAAACAAAACAAATGCCATCTGGGAATTTCTGATAACAACACTGAAATCTCTTCACACAGCCCAAAATTCTTTTTAAGTATTCTAGTTTTGAAAAGTTGCAGTTGCTTATATAAAACAAATATAAGGAAACTGAAGCTTTTTTTTTTTTTTTTTTTTTTTTTTTTTTTTTAGCACCAGGGATTGAACTCAGGGGCACTCAACCACTGGGCCACATCCCCAGTCCTTTTTTGTATTTTTATTAGAGACAGGGTTTCACTGAGTTGCTAAGTGCCTCACCATTGCTGAGGCTGGCTTTGAACTTTCGATCCTTTTGCCTCAGCCTCCCAAGTGCTGGGATTACAGGCATGCGCCACCACGCCCGGCTGAAGCTCTGGTTTTTAAAGGTAAAAATAGGACATTTTAATACTGCAAGGAATATCCAATTAATATGATATTAACAGCCACTAATGAGAATCAGGTTTCAGCTAGGCGCAGTGGTGGAAGCCTGTAATCCCAGCACTTGGGAGGCTGAGGCAGGAGGATTGCAAGAATCAGGTTTCATGAGGCAAGTAAAATTCCAGTTCTTTTGTTGTTGGTTGGTTTACTAGAATTAGTAAATACCTTTGTTCTAGTTTCAATTCCATCGATTTTGCAAATTTAAGGAAGTAAATTATTTTCTCATGTCTATAAAAATGACAATAAAACTATCTTGTCATAACAATCTGCTGACATAGGTACTACATTACCTATTTTATAGAAGAGGAAAATATAGTTAAGTTATTGGAAAGTCATGCCATCAGTAAATACCACTGTCAGGATTTAAACTCCAACTTAGCTGAATTTAGAGCTCAAACTCTAAAAATAGAAAAGTTGCCCTTTGGTCTCTTCATTGGCTCTAGGACTCCCAACAGATACCCAAGTTCTCCCATACACAAGTCCCTTACATAAAATGATGTGTTTGCCTATGACTTATGTAGTGCTCCCACATTCAAGTCTTCTCAAGATTACTTATATAGTTGGCCCTTGAACAACAAGTGGGTAACTCCATGCAGTTGAAAATCCACATATAACTTTTGACTTTCCCAAAAGTTAACTAACAGCTTGCTGTTATTGGAAGCCTTACCAATAACAGTTAATAACTGTTTTCTATGTCATATATAATATACAGTGAAAATTACAAGAGAACCATGAGAGATCACTTTTTATTGAAAGGCACAATGTACTGGATATCAAATTACTAGCATCCTATGATTTTAAGCAGATACGATACTTGAGCTTACTGCAATAACAATGGCTATGAAATTATTATAGTAATACAAGATGTACTACAGTTAACTTTACAGTTATTTAATACTACATCTTTATGTGTGTTTATATTCCCCTTGGCTCAATGGCACATGTATGGTGTTTGTGTAAGTTTTAATAAACTAACTTTTTAGATTTGTATTTTATGATAGTAAATGATGATAAAACAGGATATTATCTACATATATCTTATGCATTCAGGACATACCTAGCATGTGTGTGTGTGTGTATTTCTAAGCTACACAGTTTTTGTTTTTGTTTTTTTTTTTAATTTAAGCCACAAATCTCAAAAAATAAACATAAAAAATCTGCATATAGGTGGACCCCACAGTTAAAATCCATGTTGTTCAAGGGTCAACTGTAATACCTAATATAATGTAAATGCTTTGTAAATAATTGTTATACTGTATTGTTTAGGGTATAATGACAAGGAAAGAAAATTTGTACCGATGCAGGGTTATACTTGTTCTGTTGTTTGGTACTGGAGATTGAAGCCAGGAGGGCTCTACCAGTGAGTTACTTCCCCAGCCCTTTTTTTAGTATAGTGTTTCTCGATAAATTGCTTAGGGCCTGTTAAATTAATGAGGCTGCCCTTGAACTTGAGATCCTCCTGCCTCAGATCCTCCTATCCCTTATCATTGGGATAACAGGTGGCACATGCTGTGCCATCTGCCCAGATGCAATTTTTTTCTGAATACTTTCTATATAAAGTTGGTTGAACCCACTAATTTGGAGGGCTGATTGTCCACATATTATCAATTAGTTTTTCTTTTTCTTTTTCTATTTTTTGTGTTGGGGATTGAACCCAGGGTGCTCTGGGTATGCTAGATGAACACTCTATCACTGAGCCAATTCTGCCAATTCTTATGTCATGCAGTTTTTGTAAGTATAAAAAATTAGTGTGGGGGCTGGGGTTGTGGCCCGATAGTAGAGCGCTTGCCTAGCACTCTGCGGCACTGGGTTCAATCCTCAGCACCACATAAAAATAAATAAATCAAATTAAGGTATTATGTCTATCTACAACTAAAAATATTTTTTTAAGTGTGAAAATGTCTTCGCTTACATAAAACAACAGTTATATATAAACTTAAGTGCCATTTATGGGTACTAAGTTACCATAATGATATGTTCAGCTTTATGTGTTTTTCTCTTTAAAATTAATCCAATATTGGGAGCTAGGGATATAGCTCAGTTGGCTGAGTGCTTGCCTAGCATGCACAAGGTCCTGGGTTCACTCTCCAGCCCAACCAAAAAAAAAAAAAATCCAATTTTAATGTACCACTAAATGTATTATAGTAATAATGTATAAAGATCCATTTCTGCATTTCTTATAGAATTGTATGTGAGCAAAAAGGAACATTAGAAATTATCCTGTTATTCATTCACATAATTGAATTATGTTATTCATGTTATTAAAAGAAGCCACAGTCTAAACAGGTTAAGTATCTGGTGTGAAGGTACATGGCCTATTTATGATGGAGCTAGGAGACATACCTTTGAGTAATAAAGACTACAGAGAATTGATCTTGTTAGATACATCTCACAGAAAATTTGGAAACATGTCAAGCAATTCTATGTATAAATATAAATAGCATGACTGTGTTTTAGTAATACCAGATTAATTGAATTGTTTCAGGGAGAGAAAATATGTTTTTTAAATGTTGCTAATAATTCACATTTTTTTAAAAAAGCCATCTTAGTTATGTTGTGTCTAATTCTAGCCTTACTTGAATAAACAAAAATGTAGGGTAGGGAGAACATGTTTAGCTTGCATTGAAGTAGTTACTAGTATGAACATCTGGGAAGATAGCTCTCCACGTCCTTCTGCCACTAATCTGTAATGCTAAGTTCCTTGGTAAGATCCAACAGACTGCAAAGAAAGTAGAAGACCTTGAAGAAATGAAGGAATTTCCATGATATCCAGCTTCATAGATGCTTAGTGTAAAACCATACAAAGGGTAGAATAATTTTAGTATCAATTGAGGCTTTTATTTGGGAGGTTAAGGAGAGGTTTGCCTCATACTGCAAATGTAAAAACAAAGATCATTATTTTTTAAGACCTTTTAATGGTTTGGATCCCATTTGTTAAGCCCCATATACCAAGTCATCTAAGATTTTTTTCTAGTTACCTTGTTGAAGTATATGATGGAAGAAAATACTGTTTATGCTAGTGTAAGTATGTTACATATTGGTAGTGAAATGGCAATTTTGTGAATGTTTGTACTTCTAAATGAAATTAAATCCTCTCAAAAGCATTTTAATCTTAATTTTCTAAAAAAAATAATGAAACACTAAAATTTAACTACTGGGCTACCTAATTTATTTGTTAAGGGACTAATACAAATAATTTAAACATCTCTTTATCAACCCAACAGTTAAAGGAAGATTATTAATTCGTTCCACAAACAATGAACATCATGAGTAAGACCTAATTCCTGCCCAGGAGGATCATCACTGGCTGCATTGTTTGCCAAAACCATTCCAATACTGTATCACTACTTGAACACTTAGTGATTTATGAAGAAAAAGTGATTATGTGTTAATGCTACATTTTATGGTAGCTTAGAAACATTATGTATCTTTCTATAATTTTTCCCAATTAAGTGAACAAAACCTTCAGGCCTGGCTCACAGCCACTGTCCTGACTTTCTGGTGTGTTACTTGGAGGACCTTTCTGTTTCAGACGAAAGCAGAAAAAAAACAGCTTATC
Organism: Tamias sibiricus; assembly: GCA_025594165.1. Classification (NCBI taxonomy): domain Eukaryota; kingdom Metazoa; phylum Chordata; class Mammalia; order Rodentia; family Sciuridae; genus Tamias; species Tamias sibiricus. The sequence continues at coordinate 91,463,032 of CM046660.1, forward strand.
ATCCTCTTGAAATAAATTGCAGACCACTGGAACAAGCATTGCCTAAAATATCCCAAGAATTTACCATAAGCATGGCAACATTTTAAAAGTTATTTTGCTTACTATGTTAGTCATTTATGCCTTTGGGAGAAAGATGTTCAGCTCTTTTTATATTTCTATCCCATATCCTTTAGTTGTCAATTAGCCATCTTTCAATTTATTCATTGATGAAATACAGGACCTAGTATATATTAGGCACAATACTAGGAGATAAGGCTGTGGAAATGTGTAAAGTTGGAGCAGCTTTGGAACAACTCGGCATCTAATGGGAAAGAAAAATAGGTAGATAATTACAATACAGGTAGGTGTTGAATAAGAAGCATGATGTGCCCCTTGGGAAGGACACCAAACTATTTGAGTCAGGAAAGATATCCCAAAGAAGTATAGTAATCATGCATGTTTGCCAAATGCTAATTCTTACTCTTTTAAGAATTGGATTTTTGTCCACAATGGATAAAGAAAATGTATATAGCCACAATGAAGTTTTATTCAGCCATAAAGAAAAACAAAATTATATCATTTGCAGGACAATAGATGGAACTTGAAAACATTATGTTAACACAAAAAGCCAAACTCAGAAAGTCAAGGGTGGTTGGTATGTTTTCTCTCATATAGAAACTAGAGAGAGAGAGAGAAAAAAAAATGTCTCATGAAAAATATAAGGGAGACCAATAGAGTAGAGGAAGGGGACCCAGAGTGAGGGAAAGGGAGATACTAGGGAATGAAATTGACCATGTAGAAAAGAATATGTAATAAGAAATTTTTCTGTTATGTGTAATTATAATGAAACAATAAAAACATTTTTAAAAAATAGTCTGAGAAAAGCTGTGGACTTTTTCCTCAAAAAAATAAATGACATACCAAAATTTTGCATATAATTTCAACTATTCCTTGAGATCCAAATAGCATAAGAATCTAAATTCGTTTTCATTCCAAACTGACTCTTTATAACTAGTTTGCCCTTTTTTCTATTATTTCTTTAAAATTTTACTTATATACTTGTTTAGTTGTTGATGGACCCTTATTTTTTATTTATATGCGGTGCTGAGAATCGAACCCAGTGCCTCATGACATTCGGGGCAAGCACTTTACCACTGAGACACAACCCCAGCCAACCCTAACCCTCTTTTTTCTATTCTACAACTACTTTTTTTCTGGTGATACGGTGAGCACTTTGTACTATTAATATTCTAGACTTTTACCCCATCTTTATGTCTTCGATGATCTTACAGACCTTTAGTTATTATCTCGGTTTTTTTCCCTTTAGCCTGTGTACAATGAATTCACATTTTGCAATATTAGGAAAATTGTTATAAAATCTGGAGTCACCTTTAAAAAGAAAGCAAAAGTTTATTATCTCCCACCAATAATGCAATTTTATTTTTTCCTCATTTCCATTTTTTTTCCTGAGACTTTTAGACTCAGAATTTATTTTTACTATTAAAGACTCATTTATCACACACAAAAAATTATGGTTATCTATATGTGCATTTGGAGGTAAATTATTAACAGTTGCAAACTTAGCCCTCCTGAAATCTTCAAGAAAAAACAGCACATGAACGCCTCCCGCTTGCAGAGCCCTGGTGTTGAGAAGGCACCCCAGGACTCGGCAATGACCGAGGCAGGCTTGGAGCCCCGCAGGACACGCAGCCAAGGGCCGGGCAGGTGCAGTGGGGGGATCAGCCAGTCAGGGAGGGACCCCGCCAAGGGCGCGGGGCTCGGAAAGGAAGCCGAGCACTCCTTCCACTTACCCCCGCCTCAGAGGTCTCAGAATCAGTTCTCGCCAGTTGGGGGCTTGTCACTTCACTTTATTAAGCAAAAAGGACTTGGGCAAAGGAGGCACAGAGAGGAGCCAGAAGTTCACTCACGAGGGGACAGACAGTGGCGCCCGAACGAGCCCGGCCTCCGAGGGGTTAGTAGGAGCCGACCGGCGGCGGACACCGGGGCCTAGGCGAAGAGGGCGGCGCTGCTCACGCGCGCGCCCGGCCGCCGGGTTTAAATCTCCCGCCTCCCACAGCGGAGCCCGACACCTCCACGCTCCGGTGCGGAGGGCACGGGCTGCGGGAGCGGCCCGACAGCGTCGCGGGCTCGCGGGCGGCGGCTGGAACGGGTGCCGGGACGGACGTCCGCGCGGCCGAGCGCGACCCGAAGCGGCGGAGGACCAGTGCGACGCGACTCCGGCGTCGCGGTGAGCGTCTGCGGCCTCCCTCCCGCCGCCTCCCTCGGGGGTGGCGGTCTAGCCCGGAGGCCAAATCCTGGGTTCCCATGGCGATGCCGGGAGGCAGAGGCGTCGCCCGCACGCGGTCCCCAGGGCCTCGCTGGCCGCCTCGGTTCCTCGAGGGCCGGGCCCTGCGGCCTTACCCCCGGGCGAAGCCGGGACCCGCGCTCTTCCGGGCCGACTCGGGGCAGCACCGCACTGAGTGGCCCAGGGCGGGGCGGGGTCCCCTCGGGCGGACGGGAGCGCCTGCCCACGCTCGCCTGTGGAGAAGGAGCACGGCGGCCTAAGGCTTGGTTGGGTGGGCTCTCCCGAAAGTGGAGGTCGCTTCTGTAGAGGCAGATGCTCACAGCCTTCAGCTGCTTTGCTGCTGGCCTTGTTTGTACGTTGTTCTTATTTTTATTTCATTATTTTGTTATGGAGATGTCTTCCTCAGAAAGTAATTGGCGAGCTATCGGTAAAACAAAACATAAGCAAATGTGCGGTTTGGGGTGAACTGCGAAATGCACCTGCTTCGGAGGGGTCCGCCATAAATCCTCTTGTCCTATATGGAGAACCCAGCCCCACCGCACGGATCCAGCTCCTGTGTCAGGTATCTGTCCACTGACATCACCTGGGCCATGATGTCAGTGGTCGGATACCTGATGCTCTAAGAAAGATGGAGAAACGGGGTGGGGGCGGGAGATCCCGCCTCGCAACTAACCCGCTATGCTGTGGGTTTGCCAGTAGAGGGGGTGGGATTATTTTCCATGTAAAAGATGATCTTAATGCACAAAACATAAAAGGTGTTATAAACTATGGGTCACTAAAATAGCTGTTGGGAAGATAATGTTTCTCCGTGGTTTGGGTTCTTTTTTCTAAGTATTATGTATTGATTTATTTGATTGGACTCGACAGTGTACTGTGTAAGGCGATATTGCTTTAATCATCATCACATCAATATTTATGGGGTAGCCACAGCTTCCTCGTTCTTTGGCAGGAGTTAAGCATACGCTTATCAGATAAATAAACATGTAATGGCATGTATTTTTTATATGGCCACATTTTAAAATCGTTTTTTTGTTTGTTATTTGTGCCTAACATATTCTTTGAGCTCTTCGTGTTGATTTAATAGTGCAAAATGATTGCATATCATGCCATTGAGACAGCTATGTGTAAGGCACTGTTCTAATCACTATTAATTATAATTGCCAGGCAACTCATTATGATTTTAGAATTAGGAGGGTGCTCAGAGATCAATTAGTCTAAAGGGCAAAAACTGCAAACATGAGAGTGGTGGAAAAAGTAGGAAGCCTTAGTTTTATTATAAATGTTTATCATAAAACAATACAACAAAATTTATACCAGTGATAAACTGGAACCATACATCAAAATATTAAATATTATGTATAATAGATAATGTATTATTTTGTTCTATACAGATACATTGTGGTTTTATTGTGTGATATATTCTAAAATATAATTTTTTTCTTTTATACTTCACCTGTTTCAATACTCACTGTACCTCCTTTAAATTTTTATTTTATTTTATTTTATTTATGTTCTTTAACAGCAGATGGAGTGTGTGAAAGACTTTCAAACATGTCTGGAACTGAAAAGTTTCCTCAGATGAACCAGGCTTTGTCTTTTAATAATACCCTTAATCCCTTATGAAATTTGTCTGTTTTTCATTCATCCGTAAGTCTTGCCTTTTTTTCTGAAATAAAACTTTTCAGACTTCTTAGATTCAGTCACCTTCTATATATCTTATTTTTCCATTATTGACTCATTTGCACATAATGCTAGAATTTAAAATTTATTTAAAATTTTTTTGCTAATTTATTTGTGATAGAAAAAGCCTAAAGTAACAGTGTATTTACAACAGTCAACATTAGCCACTGTTAACATTTTGTGATATTTCTTTCTAGTATTTTTCTAATTTTTATTTATTTTTTGCTGTGGATTCAACCAAAGGCCTGTGTTATAAACCAATGTACTGTCACCCAGGCTTAATTTTCCATTTATAGAGCACAAAGTAAATTTAGTATGATACTTAAGGGCCCTAGCATTTTCAGAGGGGTTAAAAAGCACTGGCATCAGGCCGGGTGTGGTGGCGCACGCCTGTAATCCCAGCACTTTGGGAAGCTGAGGCAGGAGGATCGCGAGTTCAAAGCCAGCCTCAGCAATGGCGAGGCACTTAGCAACTCAGTGAGACCCTGTCTCTAAATAAAATACAAAAAAGGGCTGGGGATGTGACCCAGTGGTTGAGTGCCCCTGAGTTCAATCCCCAGTACCAAAAAAAAAAAAAAAAAAAAAAAAAAAAAAAAGCACTGGCATCAACTTCAAGTTATCAGCTACATTACCCCTCCCCCAAGAAAGTCAGCCTGTCCTTTGAAGCTTCAAAGCCAGACATTGACTTTTTTCTATTAAAGTCCTATGTGGCTTCTTCCAATAGACGGCTATTTCATCTACATTGAAAATCTGTTGTTGAGTTTTGCCACCTTCATCAGTTATCTCTTGGGTAACTTGCTGCAGCTTCTGCATCAGCACTTGCTGCTTCACCTTGCACCTTATATTATGGAGACAGCTTCTTTCCTTAAGCCTCAGGAACCAACTTTTGCTAGCTTCAAACTTCTCTTCTGCAGCTTCCTCACCTCTATCCACCTTCATAGAATTAAAGAGAGTGAGGGCTTTTCTCTGGGTTAAGTTTTGGCTGAGGAAGTGTTGCGGCTGGTCTGATCTTCTATCTAAACCATTAAAACTTTCTCAATTTCAGAAGTAAGCTATTTTGCTTTCTTATCACTTGTGTGTTCACTAGAGTAGCACTTTTAATTTTTTTTTCAGGAACTTTTCCTTTGTATTTACAGCCAGGCTACTGGGAGGGCTACCTTTCAGTCTATCTTGGCTTTCAACCTTCCTTCCTCACTGAGTTCATCATTTCTAGTATTTTATTTAAAGTGGGAGACCTCCAACTCTTCCTCTCACTTGAATCCTAGAGCCACTGTAGGGCTATTGTTTGGCCTAATTTCAATATTGTTCTGTCTCAGGAAATAGGAAAGCCTGAGGAAAGAGAGTGAGACCTTGGGGTAGAGGTAGGGGCTACTGGTGTGGCAGTCAAAAAACAATTGACTGTTTTATATGGGTATGGCTATTTGTGGCACCCCAAAACCAATAGTAACATCAAATATCACTAGTCACAGATCATCATAACAGATATAATAATAATGAAAAAGTTTGAAGGGCTGGGGTTGTGGCTCAGTGGTGGAGCACTCGCCTAGCGCATGCACGGCCTGGGTTCCATCCTCAGCACCACGTGGAAGTGAACGCATTGTGTACAACTAAATAAATACATATTAAAAAAAAGTTTGAAATACTGCAAGAGTCACCAATATGTGACACAGAGACACTAAATGAGCACATGCTATTGGAAAAATTATGCTGAATGGCAAAATATCTATGGAGAACAACACAGCAAAATGAAAATATTTTTAAATGCATATACCATTTGATTCCATTTTTCTACTTTCAAAAGTTTATCTAATAGATACAAGTATTTTATTTTATTTTATTTTATTTTTTGTGGTACCGGGGATTGAACTCAAGGGCACTCGTCCACTGGGTCACATCCCCAGCCCTTTTTTGTATTTTTATTTAGAGACAGGGTCTCACTGAGTTGCTAAGTGCCTCGCCACTGCTGAGGCTGGCTTTGAACTCGCGATCCTCCTGCCTCAGCCTCCCAAAGTTTTGGGATTACAGGCGTGCGCCACCGCGCCCGGCTAACAAGTATTTTAAATAATACATATACAAGCCGGGCGCGGTGGCGCACGCCTGTAATCCCAGCACTTTGGGAGGCTGAGGCAGGAGGATCGCGAGTTCAAAGCCAGCCTAGGCAATGGCGAGGCACTTAGCAACTCAGTGAGACCCTGTCTCTAAATAAAATACAAAAAAAGGGCTGGGGATGTGACCCAGTGGTCGAGTGCCCCTGAGTTCAATCCCCGGTACCACAAAAAAAAATAATAATAATAATAATACATATACAAATTTATTCCTTATAGCCTGATTTGAAATACTATCAAGTCTGAAAATAATCTAAATATCTATTAACAAGTCAGTTAAATAAATTATGCAGTCCACACAAGAAAATGTTATATACCCATTAAAATTGTATTCCAAATGAGTGGTAAATTCCATGTCATATTCTTTTTCCCTCAGCAGTATACATAGTACTCGCTGTCTTTTCTGTAGTGCTGGGAGGAACCCAGGGCCTCACGAGTGCTATCACTATCACTGTCTCTTATCACTGAATACATCCCAGAACGTCACTGTTACTACCTAATATTGCTGAGGCAGTGTCTGATGACAGCATAAATTACTTAATTTGCAGATGGTCCTATTTCTTCTGCTCAGATATTGAGAGCATTCTTTCTTTTCTCTTAAAATTTAGCAACATTCCATGATGTGTCTCAGTCAAGGTCATTCTCTATTAACTTTTTTTTTTAACATAATGAGCCCTTTTACTTTTCAGCTTTTATACCTTTGCACATTTTGCTATTCAAAATATCTGTCTCTGTCCAGGAATATTACTTACATTAGATCTCAATTTTTTACCTTTCAAATTTGTCATCCTTGTTTTATCAAACCACATTGTTCAAATATAACCACTTTTGCCTTGTAATCTTCATTTTTAAATTATTTCCCCAGACCCATTCTCCATGTTAAATTGGTTTTGTGAAATATCTGTTCTGCATGTAGTTGTTTCAATTCAGTAGTATGTTTTTTGTCTCTTCTTTCAGTTGTCTTTTTTAAAGCAATTTTATTTTATTTTTTAATATTTATTTACTTTAGTTGTACACAATGCCATGCATTTATGTTTATGTGGTGCTGAGGATCAAACCCGGGCCACGCACGTGCAAGGCAAGCGCTCTGTCGCTGAGCCACAACCCCAGCCCTTTCAGTTGTCTTTTTAAAAAATATTTTTATTATTGATGGACCTTTATTTATTTGTTTCATATGTGGTGCTGAGAATCAAACCCAGTGTCTCACACATTCTAGGCAAGTGCTCTACCACTGAGCCACAATCCCAGCCCTCAGTTGTCTGTTGTATAGAGTTATATTCTATTTATCTGCATGCAAAAACCATTCTTTATACTTCTATTTTATGGAGTAATTTTTCATGAGTATATATTTTTCATGTTATGGTGGTACCTCCTTTTTCTTACAATGCTACTTTTTCATGGTGTTTCTTGTTGAATGGGCCAATTCTATTCTGGCCTGCCTTTTCCCCAAGAATGGTATAAGTAGAGTTATCTTAAACCCCTCCCTGTTTACCTAGTAATTTCAATAACTGCCTTGAAGTTTGAGGTAGGAGACTGGATACTTATTTCTGTTCAGTAATTGGCTGCTTGGTGCCACAGTCCTCACATGCTGTCTCTTGGCTCTTTTCCACAGCATGTGTTAATCACTGATTATACAAGCAGGTAAAACAGGTAGATCTGTGATTAGTTTACTTTTGTCTGCTGTGCAAGGTTGACTACCAGCTTTCTGTTTCTGTTTTCCTCATACTCCCCCATTGTCTCCAAACAGGAAAAATAAAAATTATCCTGGTCACTGGGGGTTTTAGGGAGTCCAATACACAATACTACTTGCCCCCACCCCCAACCCCCTGCCAGCCTGAGATTGGAACCATAGGAGTTAGGCAGATAGAGATTAAAATATCAGCTTTACTACTGAGATATTGGTTGGAGGACATGTATGATGTTAGGGTTTAGATATGGAATGTTCCCCAAAGTCTCATGTGTTCAGAGATAGGACTTTCATGAAATAATTGGATCATTAGGGTCCTGATTTCATCAGTGAATTAATCAATTGATGACTGAATGGACTACTGGGAAGTGGGACACAGTTGGATGAAGTAGGTCACTGGGGATGTGCCCTGAAGGGTTTATCTTTCTCCAGCTGCCCAGGTGCCGCCTATGGCCCCATGCTGCCCAGCCCCAGCTTTGTGGCTTCCATGAGCTGAGCAGCTTTTCTCTGCCATGCCCTTCCACTATGACGCTTTGCTTCACCTCAGACCTAGAGCAATGGAGAGGCTAACATGGACTGAAACCTCTGAAAACATGAGCCAAAATAAACTTTTCCTCCTTTAGGTTGTTTATGTGAACTATTATGGTTACAGAGATGCAAAGCTAACACAGATGGCATCAGTGCTCTTCTAATTCTTCTGTCACCCAGTTCAGAGTTTGGAATAGCCCTCTCAAATAAAAATTTAAATCTTTAGAAGAGATCCTCTAAGACTTTGCCTTTTGTAGGTTACAAATGATGAGTGAGAGGTTTAAAAAAGGAATTACATTTTCCAATTTTAAGAATTTTGATAATCTAGCTCTGCCCAGTCAAAAAAATATAGAAGTTCTACCCCACTGTGGTATATAAACTAGTGGTAAACACATCAGTCAGGTTTCTCACAGTGGGAGAGTGGGCAAGAGGCATGGAAAGACCTTCCTCATGGAAACCAGAAGAGTTGAAAAGATGTATTCCCCATGTTAAACAATAGGATGCCTTTTTAAGTTGTCTTTTTGCTATCCCGTGATAGGAAGATAGGTACCGAGTAGAATGTTTCTGTTCTTCTCTAATTTTGGCTGTTGTACCTTCAAGGACTTGTCTTTTCAATTTACTGAGTACTTATTGGTGTGGTTCTTCAGAAGTCAATCAAGTTGTCCAACTGAATCTGCTCGAAATTAGAGGAGCTATATGTCAGATTTGGATGTTCTCTTTAAATTTGAAGCAAACTTCATTGTGTCTGGCATTTATTTATTAGCACTTAATTTGGGGAAAATTTATTCATTAGTATTTAATTAAGGGAAAAGAGTTAGGCAAACATACCTTTATTTAGAGACAGGGTCTCACTGAGTTGCTAAGTGCCTTGCCATTGCTGAGGCTGGCTTTGAACTCGCGATCCTCCTGCCTCAGCCTCCCAAAGTGCTGGGATTACAGGCGTGCGCCACCGCGCACGGCTTCCTTTTTTTAATCATTTAAATTTTTAAAAAATGTTTTAGTTATAGATGGACACAATACTTTTATTTTGTTTATTTATTTTTTTAATGTGGTGCTGAGGATCAAACCCAGTGCCTCACATGTGCTAGGCAAGCACTCCAGAACTAAGCCACAACCCCAGCCCTGAATTTAAATTTTTGATCATTCTTATGTTGACTTAAGTATTGAAAAATTTTTTCTCAAATACATAGCAAATTGTTCTAACGCCACTCATTGCATAACATATCCCTATTACACAGATTTGAAATGCCATTTTGACTGCAGTGTACTGAACAGTGACCCCCAAAGATAATAAATCTAATCCCTGGAATATGGGAATGTTAGCTCACAAGGTCAAGTTTTTGCAGATAAGATTTCGTTAAGGATGTTGAAATGAGATTATCCTTAATTATCTGGGAGGGTCCTAAACACTATCACAAAGACAGAGGAGGAGGCTGGGATTGTGGCTTAGAGGGAAAGCGCTTGCCTCCCATGCATGAGGCACTGGGTTCCATCCTCAGCACCACATAAAAATAAAATAACGATATTGTGTCTACCTATAACTAAAAACATTTTTTAAAACATTTTATTTATTTGCTTTAGTTGTACACAATGCAATGCATTTGTTTACGTGGTGCTGAGGATCGAACCCGGGCTGCGCACGCGCTAGGTGAGCACTCTACCGCTGAGCCACCACCCCAGCCCCAACTAAAAAACATTTTTAAAAAAGAGGAAGGCCGGGCGCGGTGGTGCACGCCTGTAATCTCAGCACTTTGGGAGGCTGAGGCAGGAGGATCGCGAGTTCAAAGCCAGCCTCAGCAATGGCGAGGCACTTAGCAACTCAGTGAGACCCTGTCTCTAAATAAAATACAAAAAAGGGCTGAGGATGTGGCCCAGTGGTCGAGTGCCCCTGAGTTCAATCCCCAGTACCACAAAAAAAAAAAAAAAAAAGAGGAAGATTAAAAACACACAGAGAAGGCAATATGAAGACAGAGGAAGAGATTAGAGAGATGTTATCAAAAACCAAGGAAGGCCAGCTGCCACTAGAAGCTGGATGAAACAGGGAGTATCTTCCACTAGAGCTTCTAAGGCAGCACAGCTTAAGAGTAGTTTGATTTCAGGCTTCTGGTCTTCAGAATTGGGAGGGAATAAAATTGTGCTGTTTTAAGTCATGAACTTTATGATAATTTGATACAGCAGCCATAAGAAATTAATATGTTAATCATATGATAAATTCTTTTGTGTTTTTTGCTCTCTTTGTGGATATTTTTTTTCATTTGTTCTATTGATCTGTCTGTTTTGGTGCCAGTACCAACCATTCTGTTTTAATTACTAAAGTTAACATTCAGGTTTTCTTTTCCAAAATAATTTGTCATTAAAGTTGTACATGTTTGTGACTGTTAAAAGTCAAATAACATTAAAGGATTTTAGTGTTGTGAAGCAGTTCTCCTACTTCTGCCTACTTCCAGTCTCCAGCGGCACCTTCAGCCCTCTGTTTCCTCTGGTTATTTCCCACCATACTCCTAAATCATATGTTTGCATATTGGGGTTTTTTTTTTTTTATTGTTGTTGTTTGTTTTGTTCTAGGGATTGACTCAGGGGCACTAACACTTAGCCACAACCCCAGCCCTTCTTTGTATTTTATTTAGACACAGGGTCTCGCTGAGTTGCTTAGGCTGGCTTTGAACTCTCAATCCTCTTGCCTTAGACTTCCAAGCTGCTGGGATTACAGGTGTGTGCCACTGCACCCAGCTATATATTACCTTTTGATATATTAATTTTAAGCATTATCTACTTACTTTTCTTTTGGTAGGTGAGGATTTAGCTATTCTTCACCACCACTCTCCCTTCTTTTCCTCCCCTAAATTATAGTTTTTTATCAAATTAAGTGTTTTCATTATTATGGACTTTCAAGTACTGAGACAACTTAATAGGCTCTTTTACCCATGCCTCCTCTCTAACATGCTTTCCCTTCATTTTTGTTGGCGTAATGACTTTGTCTTTTATTACCTAATTTTGGAATGTCTACCATTGATCCCCCCTCCCCCAATTACTCTAACAATTCTGCTGTGTGCGTTTGAGCAATATGTGAAACATACCAATTGTGTTTTTCTTCTAGAGATTTCCTTTTCAGAGTCTTTCATCTTCCTTCTGGACTATGAACTGCTTGCTCTTTCTAGTGGTCATCTTGAGCTTCCCTTTAGTGGTCTTCCAGTTTGGATTTTGGTCTTACAGTTTGCTCTGCTACTTTTGAGAAATCTGCCCTTATACTTAGTCCCAGTACTTTGTTTGTGATCTGTTTTTTTTCTTTCTTAAAACTTTAGGATCTGGCCATTTCCATACCCAGAAAATTAGCACTCTAGTACCTGATTGATTGACTTTGCTGCAGAATAAAGGAGAGCTTGCTGAAAACAAACAAATAAACAAACAAACAAAAAACCTTTAGGATCTTACCTAGGCATGGTGGCACATGTCTGTAATCCCAGCTACTTATATAAAATGACAAAGTATTTGCATATAACCTGTGCACATCCTCTTTTATACTCTAAATCAACTCTAGATTACTTATAATACCTAATTCAATATAATGCTGCAAAAGTTTGTACTTTATTGTTTAGGGACAGATGATAAAGAAAAAAGTATGCACATGTTCAGTATGGATGTAATTTTTTTTCCCAAATACTTTCCACCTGTGAGTGGAATTGGCAGATATGGAGGTCCAACTGTTTTTGTGTACAAGTTTATATTTTCCAAAGCAATTTTGCATGGTAGCTCATTTGAGCCTTATAACATGCAAGGCTGTACCTGAGAACACTGGCCATAGAGGGTTGGGAGAAGTATTGGCCTTAAATTTGCAATTAAGATAAAGTTTCATATAGGATTAGATTTAGTATTATTTAAAATTTTTTTTTAGTTGTAGTTGGACACAATATCTTTATTTTATTTATTTTTATGTGGTGCTGAAGATCAAACCCAGCACCTTGCACATGCTAGCCAAGCACTCTACGGCTGAGCCACAACCACAGCCCCTAGCTTTAGTATTATTTTAAGATAAAAACGTTAGTGTTAGATCAAGAACATTTGAAGTACAACTTTTCAGTCATTCCTTCAAAAGGATAAAATAATATTTTCTTATTTCTTTCCTCTTTTTTCCTAATATATTGTTTATATTTTGAATGGCCTTATTGATTTCATTAGCATTTTCAAGTCTTATTTTCTAATAATCTATTTTAAAAACCACTAGAAAGCTATATTTTTCTTTTTCTTTTTTTTAATATTTATTTATTTACTTTAGTTGTACACAATGCAATGCATTTATGTTTACGTGGTGCTGAGGATTGAACCCAGGCCGCGCACGTGCGAGGCGCGCGCTCTGCCACTGAGCCACAACCCCAGCCCAGCTATATTTTTCTTTGTGAAATTTGGTTATAACTTTGTTAGGCATGGTGGCACATGGCCTGTAATCTCAGCTACCTGGGAAGCTGAAGCAGGAAAATCATAAATTAGAGGCCAGCCTCAGTGACATTAGCAAAACCCTGTCTGAAAGTAAAGAAGAGATGGATTGGGATAGTGGCTCAATGGTAGAGTGCTCGCCATGAGGTACTGGGTTCGACCCTGAGCACCTCATAAAAATTAAAAAAAAAAAAAAAAAAGATATTGTGTCCACCTAAAACTAAAAAATAAATATTAAAAAAAAAAAAAAAGAACAGAACTAGAACTGGGGATATAGTTCAGAGGTAAGACCCTCTTGGGTTCAATCATCAGTACCAAAAACAAAACAAAAGTATGTCTTTATGGTAAATGCTCGATCTGTCAAAGTCCAAAAAGTAAATAACAATCTGATTCATGTAATTTTAGGAAAAAATAATATCAAATTTGTCTTCCTTACATAGCCTCTTCCTTAAAGACTAAAACTGTGTAGACTACTAAAATTACAGACTACTTGTATAAAAACTTTATTATAACCAGAAACTCAGATGTAGTTTGTGATACAGCCCTCTGGATTTTGTTAATGACTTGTTTTCATTTTTACACCACTCTTGGCAAATGTGCCTAATTAGTTCTTGGAAACGTATAGATTTTTGGAAGTGGATTACCTGAAAATTTGGAAACTAATACAGGATATTGTAGTTAACTAAAAGACAGGAGAAATTTTTTTTTTTTTTTTTTTGGTGGTACCGGGGATTGAACTCAGGGGCACTTGACCACTGGGCCATATCCCCAGCCCTTTTTTGTATTTTATTTGGAGACAGGGTCTCACTGAGTTGCTAAGTGCCTCGCCATTGCTGAGGCTGGCTTTGAACTCGCAATCCTCCTGCCTCAGCCTCCCAAAGTGCTGGGATTACAGGCGTGCACCACCGCGCCCGGCAACAGGAGAAAATTTTAATCACCCTTTTGCTACCTTCAAAATAGAAAAGAACACTACTTTGTGTGTGTGGAGTGGGTCAAATGACTTGGATATATGCTAAATATCAAGAAGTTCTTTATATCCTTGAGAAAGCTCCCTTGTTTCATAAGTCTTGTCTTCTTTTATAAAAACTGGAATAAGCGGGGTACGGTGACGCAGGCCTATAATCCCAGTGGCTTGGAAGACTGAAGCAGGAGGATCATAAATTCAAAGGCAGCCTCAGCAAAATCGAAGTGCTAAGCAACTCAGTGAGATCCTGTCTCTAAATAAAATACAAAATAGGCCTGGGGGGCTGGGGTTGTGGCTCAGAGGTAGAGCACTTGCCTAGCATGTGTGAGGCTCTGGGTCTGATTCTCAGCACCACATATGAATAAATGAATAAAATAAAGGTCCACCAACAACTAAAAAAATATTTTTAAAAAATAGGCCTGGGGATGTGGCTCAGTGGTTGAATGAACCTGAGTTCAAAAACAAAACAAACAAAGCCTACCACACGAAACTGGAATAATAAAATTTGCCATTTCTGACTCTCAGAGGTTATTATAAGGATCAAAGGAAATAAAGTGTGTGAAAATACTTTAAAAACTTTTAAGAGGGGCTGGGGTTGTAGCTTAGGGGTAGAGCGCTTACCTAGCACATGTGAGGCACTGGATTTGATCCTCAGCACCACATAAAAATAAATAACTAAAAATAAAGTTGTAGTTGTACATCTACAACTAAAAATTTTTTTAAAAATGCTAAAGGTTTCAATCTCCAGCACAAAAAAAAAAAAAAAAAAAATCATGGATTCTACTAGTATAATGATTATTCTTTTTGGTAACTAGTAGTCTTTTTTAAAAAATTTAATTCATTTAATTTGTTACACATGCTTTTAGAGTACAGTTCCTTTCATATTACATATAAAGAGCACAGTTTTCCAAGTTATTGGTTTTACACAAAATATTTTAATACCATTTGAATTTTTTTTTTTTTTTTTTTTTTTTTTTTTTTTTTTTTTTGTGTGGCACCGGGGATTGAACTCAGGTGCACTCGACCACTGGGTCACATCCCCAGCCCTTTTTGGTATTTTATTTGGAGACAGGGTCTCACTGAGTTGCTAAGTGCCTCACCATTGCTGAGGCTGGCTTTGAACTCACGATCCTCCTGCCTCAGCCTCCCAAAGTGCTGGGATTACAGGCGTGCGCCACCGCGCCCGGCTCCATTTGAATTTTTATACAAGCACTTAGTATATTGATGTCAAACTCCTTCTGCCATTGCTTCTATCCCCTTGCCCCTTTCCCCTCACCTCCACCCCTTTTTTTCTATTTAACATTTCTTCATTCCTCTTATCCCTCCTCCCTTGCCACTATAATTCAATATCATCCTAGCAAAGGAATTAATCGACCTTTGGTTTTCTGGGATTGGCTGACTTCCCGTAGCATTATTTTCTCCAACTCCATCCATTTACCTGCAAATGCCATGATTTTATTCTCTTTTAGTGCTGAGTAGTGTTCCATTATGTATATATACCAACGTTTCCCTATCCATTCATCTATTGATGGGCATTGGGGTTGTTTCCACAATCTAGCTATTGTGAATTGTGCTGCTATGAACATTGATGTGGCTGTGTCCCTGTAGTATGCTATTTTTAAGTCCTTTGGGTATAGACCGAGGAGTAGGATAGCTGAGTCAAATGGTGGTTCCATTCCAAGTTTTCCTAGGAGTCTCCATACTGCTTTCTAAATTGGAAGCACCGATTTGCAGCCCCACCAGCAATGTAAGAGTGTGCCCTTTTCCCCACATCCTCGCCAGCATTTATTGTTGTTTGTGTTTTTGATAGCTGCCATTCTGACTGGTGTGAGGTGAAATCTTAGAGTAGTTTTGATTTGCATTTCTCTAATTGCTAGAGATGTTGAACATTTTTTCACATATTTGTTGATTGATTGTATATCTTCTTCTGAGAAGTGTCTGTTCAGTTCCTTAGCCCATTTATTGATTGGGTTGTTTGTTTTTTTGGTGTAAAGGTTTTTGAGAGCTTTATATATCCTTGAAGTTAATGTTCTGTCTGATATGCATGTGGTAAAGATTTGCTCCCATTCTGTAGGTTCTCTGTTCACCTCACTGATTGATTTTTTTTTTTTTTTTTTTTTTTTTTGCTGAGAAGAAGCTTTTTAGTTTGAATCCTTCCCATTTACTAATGTTTGGTTTTAGTTCTTGCACTATAGGGGTCTTATTAAGGAAGTTGGGGCCTAATCCAACATGTTGGAGATTTGGGCCTACTTTTTCCTCTATTAGGTGCAAGGTCTCTGGTTTAATTCCTAGGTCCTTGATCCACTTTGAGTTGAGTTTTGTGCATGGAGAGAAATAGAGGTTTAATTTCATTTTATTACATAAGGATTTCCAGTTTTCCCAACACCATTTGTTGAAGAGGCTGTCTTTTCTCCAATGTATGTTTTTGGCACCTTTGTCTAATATAAGATAACTGTAGATGTGTGGGTTAGTCTCTGTGTCTTCTATTCTGTACCATTGGTCTACTGGTCTATTTTGATGCCAATACCATGCTGTTTTAGTTACTATTGCTTTGTAATACAATTTAAGGTCTGGAATAGTAATGCCACCAGCTTCATTCTTCTTGCTAAGAATTGCTTTGGCTATTCTTGGTCTCTTATTTTTCCAGATGAATTTCATGATTTCCTTTTCTATTTCTATGAGGAATGACATTGGGATTTTTATTAGGATTGCATTGAAATTGTGTAGTGCTTTTGGTAGAACAGTCAATTTGACAATATTAGTTCTACTTATCAATGAACAACTAAATCTTTCCATCTTCTAAGATCTTGTTTAATTTCCTCCTTTTTTTAAATATTTATTTATTTGCTTTAGTTGTACACAGTGCAATGCATTTATGTTTACATGGTGCTGAGGATTGAACCCGGGCTGCGCACGTGCTAGGCGAGCGCTCTACCGCTGAGCCACAACCCCCACCCTATTTTCTTTCTTTAGTGTGTTGTAGTTTTCATTGTACTATAGATTGGAGTATAGATTTTCAGGTCTTTCACTTCTTTTGTTAGGTTGATTCCCAAGTATTTTTTTTTTTTTTATGTTATAGTAAATGAGGTGGATTTCCTAGTTTCTCTTTCTGAGGATTTGTTGCTGATGTACAGAAATGCCTTAGATTTATGGGTATTGATTTTATATCAAGCCACTTTGCCGAATTCGTTTTTAGATCTAGAAGGTTTCTGGTGAAGTTTTTGGGATCCTCTATGTATAGAATCATATCGTCTGCAAATAGTGATAGTTTGAGTTCTTCTTTTCCTATCCGTATCCCTTTTATTTCTTTCGTCTGTCTAATTGCATTGGCTAGGGTTTCAAGAACTATGTTAAATAATAGTGGTGAAAGAGGGCATCCCTGTTTTTTAGAGGGAATGCTTTCAGCTTTTCTCCATTTAGGATGATGTTCACCTGGGGCTTAGCATAGATGGCCTTTACAGTGTTGAGGTATGTTCCTGTTATCCTTATTTTTTCTAGCATTTTGAACATGAAGGGGTGCTGTATCTTGTCAAATGCTTTCTCTGCATCATTTGAGATGATCATATGATTCTTATCTTTGCTTCTATTGAAGTGGTGAATAACACTTATTGATTTCCTTATGTTGAAACAAACTTGCATTCCTGGATGAACCCTACTTCATCGTGATGTACTATTTTTTTAATGTGTTTTTGTATTCGATTTGCCAGAATTTTATTGAGGATTTTTGCATCTATATTTATTAGTGATATTGGTCTGAAGTTTTCTTTCTTTGATTTGTCTCTGCCTGGTTTTGGAATCAGGGTGATATTGGCCTCATAGAATGAGTCTGGAAGGGTTCCCTCTTTTTCTGTATCATGGAATAGTTTGAGAAGTATTGGTGTTAGTTCTTTAAAAGTCTTGTAGAACTCCATTGTGTATCCATTTGGACCTGGGCTTTTCTTGGTTGGTAGGTTTTTTATGTCATCCTCTATTTCTTTGCTTGAAATTGATCTATTTAAGTTGTGTATATCATCGTGATTTAATTTGGGCATATCATATATTTCTAGAAATTTGTCGATGTCTTCATTATTTTCTATATTGTTGGAGTATAGATTTTCAAAATAATTTCTAATTATCTTCTGTATTTCTGTAGTGTCTGTTGTGACCTTTTTCATCACATATATTGGTAATTTGAGTTTTTTTCTCTCCTTTTCTTAGTTAGCATAGCTAATGGTTAATCAATTTTATTTATTTTTTTCAAAGAACCAACTTTTGGTTCTGTCGATTTTTTCAATTGTGTTTTTTGTTTCCATTTCATTGCTTTTGGCTCTGATTTTAATTATTTCCTGTCTTCTACTGCTTTGGGGGTTAATTTGTTCTTCTTTTTCTAGGGCTTTGAGGTGTAATGTTAATTCATTTATTTGTTGACCTTTTCTTCTTTGAAGGAATGAACTCCATGCAATGAATTTTCCTCTTTAGTACTGCCTTCATAGTGTCCCAGAGATTTCGATATGTTGTGTCGGTGTTCTCATTTACCTCTAAGAATTTTTTAATCTCCTTTTTGATGTCTTCTGCAACCCACTGTTCATTCAATAGCATATTATTTAGTCTCCAGGTGTTGGAGTAGGTTTTGTTTCTTATTTTATCATTGATTTCTAGTTTCATTCCATTATGATCTGATAGTATGCAGGGTAGTATTTCTACTTTTTTTTATTTTTGCTTAGAGTTGTTTTATGGCATAATATAATCTATTTTAGAGAATGATCCATGTGCAGCTGAGAAGAAAGTGTACTGACTCGCTGATGGATAATATATTCTATATGTATAGTTAAATCTAAGCTATTGATTGTATTATTGAGTTCTACAGTTTCTTTGTTTAGCTTTTGTTTGGAAGATCTATCCAGTGGTGAAAGCAGTGTGTTAAAGTCACCTAGAATTATCGTGTTGTGGTCTATTTGGTTCTTGAACTTGAGAAGGTTTTGTTTGATGGACATGGATGCTCCGTTATTTGGGGCATATATATTTATGACAGTTATTTCTTGTTGATGTATGATTCCCTTAAGTAGTACGAAATGCCCTTCCTTATCTCTTTTGATTACCTTTGGCTTGAAGTCTACTTTGTTTGATGTGAGGATGGAAACCCCTGCTTGCTTACGTAGTCTGTGTGAGTGGTATATTTTATCCCATCCTTTCACCTTCAGTCTGTGGCATCTTTTCTTATGAGATGTGTCTCTTGAAGGCTGCATATTGTTGGGTTTTTTTTTTTTAATCCAATCTATCAGCCTATGTCTTTTAATTGGCAAGCTTAGGCCTTTAACGTTCAGGGTTATTACTGAAATATGATTTGTATTACCAGTCGTTTTAAATTTTATTTAATTTTGTTTTATTTTTGGTATTTAGCTTGACTTGATTTCTCCTATGGTTAGTTTTCTTTTATTGTTGTTCTTCCCTTTGAAGGTTTTCATTGTTGTTTTTCAATTCCCTCCTCGTGGAATATTTTGCCAAGGATATTCTGTAGTGCCGGCTTTCTTGTTGTAAATTCTTTTAGCTTTTGTTTATCATAGAAGTTTTTTATTTCATGATCAAATCTAAAGCTTAATTTTGCTGGATATAAGATTCTTGGTTGGCATCCCTTATCTTTTAGAGCCTGGTATATGTTGTTCCAGGCTCTCCTTACTTTGAAGGTCTGGGTTGAAAAATCTGTGATGTGAATTGGTTTTCCTCTATAGGTTATCTGGTTTTTCTCTCTTATGGCCTTTAAAATTCTATCCTTATTTTGTATGCTAGTCATTTTCATTATAATGTGCCTTGGTGTAGTTCTGTTGTATTTTGTACATTTGGCGTCCTATATGCTTCTTGTATTTGGTTTTCAAATTTGTTCTTCTTGTTTGGGAAATTTTCTGATATTATTTCATTAAAGAGATTTTGAATTCCTTTGGATCGATTCTCTGCACCTTCCTCAATTCCAATAAATCTTTTATTCGGTTTTTTTGATAGTATCCCATATTCCTTGGGTATTTTGTTCATGGTTTCTTACCGTCATTGCTGTGTGGTCAACTTTATTTTCAATATTATATATTTTGTCCTCATTGTCTGAGGTCCTATCTTCCAAGTGATCCAATCTATTGGTGATACTATCTATTGAGTTTTTTAAATGGCCTATTGTTTCTTTCATTTCAAGTATTTCTGTTTGTTTTTTTCTCAGACTCTCTCTTTTTTGAAGTAATCTTTTGTTACCTGTATTTGATCTCTTATCTCTTTGTTGGAGAGATCAATCTTTGCCTGTATTTGCTCACTTAGGTCATTTTTAAAATCCTGAATCATTTTAATTATGTATATTATATTCAGAACTCCTTTTCTGACATTTCACCTACTGTGCTTTCTATGGACTCTATTGCTGTAGTATCTTGGTTTGTTTGGGGCATTTTCCTTCCTTGTTTTTTCATGATATCTATGTGTTTTCTCCTCTTGCAGTGTAAGTCTGAGGTATTACTGTTTCTGTCCTATTGTCTTATATCATCCCTACAGGTTACTCGATGCCTCACTTTTAATGGAAAGATCAGTATTACAGCATTCAAAGTACCCAACATATTGCCATATATCAGTTAGTTTCTGTTTTTTTTTTTTTAATAATTTTTTAGTTGTAGGTGGACACAGTACCTTTATTTTACTTATGTGGTGCTGAGCATTGAACCCAGGGCCTCACACATGAGACACGTGCTCTACCACTGAGCCATAGCCCCATCCCCATGTTTCTATTTTTATATTTACAATTTTAATACTTTAACCATAATGATGAGATCAATTATCTTCTACCATTTAGTCAGTATCTTTGTGTAGTGATTCACAGTATCTAATGGTAGAAGGGGGAACTTATGGGTTGGCTAGAACGTTTGCGAGGTAGGATGTGAGAAGATAGAGGTATTAGATTATTTGACTAGTGAGAGGGTAATCATGGGAATTAGGGTGTTAGTAGGAGAAACAAAAGATGGTATCCCCATGTAATATTCCCTATTTCTGGACCCGGGACCTGTTCCCTGACCTGTAGGCAGAGGTGGAGAATACCTGTGGCTCCTGAGTGGGTGGGCCGAACTGGGAAAGCATGCTGGAGGGCCTAGCTGGAACTCTTGCAGGCCGGGGCTTGTTACCCTATCTTCCCAAGCCGGGATGGCGTCTCCGAGGTCACTAGTAGTCTTAAAATAATCCAGAACTTTTAAATATCTTAAGCCCCTCTGTTAGTATTCTATGTATTCTAAAGTATCTTTTATATAATTTTGAATTCTTTTTGAAAAATTATTAAGCTTTAGTCCTTTTATAAGAATATTAGGTCAAGATGATAACTTCTTCTTCTTCTTCTTTTTTTTTTTTTTTTTTTGTAGTTCACCTTGGAGGGACACCTATGCCTTAGCCTTTATTTTATTTTCAAGTACACAGAACATTTCTGACATGTGCATCCAACTAGGCAGGCAGCCAGTAGCGACATAGACTAGAGGGCAGGTTATAGACAAACCGGTTCTCACACAGATGGCAGAGTTTGGTATGGAAAAAACCTTCTTTGGCTCCCGCATGTCCCTCAGTGTCCCTATCAGCTCATCATAGAATTGGAAAAACCTCCCGGCTGGAGGGCACCCTGGGCATCATAGCTCTCCAGGGGGGCAGGAAATATCTCTAGGCTCAAGTGGCTCAGCCTGGCAGTGTGGCACAGCAGGGCCCTGAAGACAGACATAGAGAGGTGGTTTCCATGGAAGTTCAACATCCTGATCTGGGAGCAGCAGCTCAGGGCGGGCAGGATGGCCTGGAGCTGGGGGTCCGTGATCTCACAGTCCTGCAAGTTCAAGGTCTCCACGGTGGCTGCAGCATTATCCAGCAGAAAGTTTAGGGGCTCAGGACTGAAATTGGTCAATTTGTTGCCCGACAGCTTCAGGTGTTTTAGCTGATGGAGGTTTGGAGACCCAGACAGATCACTCCAGTCTGCATCTGAAAGCTGGCATTTGGTTATTGAGAGGGTCTTCAGAGGGGTCTTCAGGTGCCTAACATCTCCATCAAGGTTAAGTCACCTGTGCCTGGAACACCACAGGTGCCCACTTAAGTTTCATGTAACAAGGAGTTCACTCAGATCACCAGGGACAGTTCCTTCTCCTTCCTCACCAGAGCACCTGGCACAGATAGCCATCTAAGTGGAAGACACCATCCAGGTAGAGCCTCCGGAGACTGTTCATCGTGGCAAACTGAGAGATGAACTGATCCATCAACTCATCTTTCTCCTCCTGGGAAGCGTAGGCAGACGCAGTGACGTGGGAGAACAGGAGCTTCCTCAGGTTCTTCATCTGGCCTAAATAGGTAGCGAAACTAGCCAAGGTGGACAGTTTCCAGTAACACTGCACTTCCACTTGCTGAATAAAGTCCAGGTCTAACTTCTCCAAGATCCTCCTGATGCAGAGCTGGACCAATTGCAGGGAGTTCTGAACCCCAGCTGTGCCAGGCAGTGACACTGGCTCCAAGCTTCTGTGCTTCTTTGGCTCCTGGAAACTTTTATTGGTCTTTCAAATCCTAGCTCCTCTTAACTCCTAAGATGATAACTTCTTTGTGGGTAGTTTTTCTGCTTAGTATGGGATTTTGGGGACTGTGATTCAATAATGATAAAATTGCCATATTCTACTTTTGATAAATTTAGGTCTTCATTTAATTGGATTTTCCTATATCAGTATCTTATTGGTGTTTATTACTGTAGTGCCAAGTATAACCCATAGCAAAACTGGTATTTAATATATGTAAGGAACTGACTTCCTTACTGGGACTATACTGGGAATTTCAGCTAATTTAGTTCTGCACCAAATCTAGTGTCTCCATATATTTGTAAATTTCAACTACTTTAGTCTGGTAATCATTCTAATATCATTAATAACATCAAATTTGGATAAATAACAATCAAGGTCACCTAACTGAACAGGCTCATGTTTATAACTTAGATGCAACTCTAATGTAGCAGTAAAGCTGATAGTTTATAACATATATTCTTTTTTATTATTTATTTATTTTTGGTACCAAGGCTTGAACTCAGGGGCACTTGGCCACTGGGCCACATCCTCAGACTTTTTTTTTGTATTTTATTAGAGACAGGGTCTCACTGAGTTGCTAAGTTGCTAAGTGCCTCGCCATTGCTGAGGCTGGCTTTGAACTCGCGATCCTCCTGCCTCAGCCTCCCAAGTGCTGGGATTACAGGCGTGCGCCACCGTGCCCGGCTTATAAGATATATTCTTTTTTTTTTGTGTGTGTGTGTGTGGTACCGGGGATTGAACTCAGGGGCACTCGACCACTGGGTCACATCCCCAGCCCTTTTTTGTATTTTATTTAGAGACAGGGTCTCACTGAGTTGCTAAGTGCCTCGCCATTGCTGAGGCTGGCTTTGAACTCGCAATCCTCCTGCCTCAGCCTCCCAAAGTGCTGGGATTACAGGCGTGCGCCACCGTGCCCGGCATAAGATATATTCTTAAGGGGAGTTGGAAGGGCAGATTCTTGGTCTGTGACTTTATAGTTTTTCATCAGTTGCCCCTAATATGGTAATTTCAGTAGGCTTCATTTTATCTCCATCTGGGAAAGGAAATGAATAAAACAGTCTATAATCTAATCTATGCATTGATTTTTCAGAGCCAAAAGTCAATCCTGAATTAATGGGCAGTTGGTAAAAAGATTAGTCACGTGATTAAAATTTGATGTATGTAATATATAAGATATGAATTTGTGTGTGTGAACAAAAAAATAAACATTTTTTTCAATATAAACAGTACAGTTTAAAGAGACGTATTGGCTTTTTAGACTACGCTTTGAGAACTGTGGCCTGGTATTAGGGGTCTGTAGACTTCTTCTATAAAAGACCAGATAGGAAATAATTTTGGCTCTGCAAGCCATGAGATATGCTGGATCTGTTCACCTCTGCCTTTGTAGCAAGAAAGTACCTAAAGACAAATAACAGAGTATACATTAAAAACATTAGAATGATTGCCTCAGAAATGGAAATGAGGAAGGGATCATGGCTAAGGGGGAGAGTGCTCACCTAGCACCTGCACAGCCCTGGGTTTGATCCTCAGCATCACGTAAAAATAAAATAAATAAAATAAAGGTATTGTGTCCAACTACAACTAAAAAATAAATATTAAAAAAATGGAATAGATGTGGGGCTGGGGCTGTGGTAGAGTACTTGCCTAGTATGTGTGAGGCACAGGGTTCAATCCTCAGCACCACATAAAAATAAATAAAATAAAGGCACATCCAACAACTTAAAAAAATATATAAGACAGGCACGGTGGCGCACGCCTGTAATCCTGGCACTTGGGAGGCTGAGGCAGGAGGATTGCGAGTTCAAAGCCAGGCTCAGCAATGGCGAGGCACTTAGCAACTCAGTGAGACCCTGTCTCTAATAAAATACAAAAAAGGACTGGGGATATGGCCCAGTGGTCGAGTGCCCCTGAGTTCCTGAGTTCAATCCCCAGTACCAGAAAAAAAATATATATGTGTGTGTGTGTGTGTGTGTATGCATATACATATGCATATATATATATATATATATACATAATGGAATAGATGTACAAATGAATGAATAAACTGACAAGAAGATGGGTCTTTCATAGAATACTAAATATATTTAAAAAGGTAAATTGTTGCCAACCTAGAATTTTATATACCATTAACCTATTATGAATGAAGGCAAAATGAACAGAATTTCATACATATCAAAACTAAAAGAACTTACTACTGGCTGGGGTTGTGGCTCAGCAGCAGAGCGCTCGCCTTGCACATGCGTGGCCCAGGTTCGATCCTCAGCACCATGTAAAAACATAAATGCATTGCATTGTGTACAACTAAAGTAAATAAATAAATATTTTTTTTTAAAAAAAGAACTTACTACCCGTAAGATTCACTAAAAGAACTAATAAAAAATAGGCCTTTGCTAAAACGAAGAAAGAAAATATAGGATATAAGAAATAATGGTGAGCTAAAAATTGGTGTGTTGAATATAAAAAATATATACACAACAAAATCAGGTTGAGATGATATTGGGTTGTTACTATATATTAATAGTGATAATGTTAGTTTTTGTCAGGAAATCTAATAAAGTATGCATGGCAGAACAAGTGAAAAAAGCAAAGAAAAACTACAAAAATAAATCAGATGATAAAAATAATTCTACAGTAGTCACATAAAATGTAAATTGATTCATTTTATCTAATAAAATAGATACATAAATGTTAAAATGCACCTAAAATAAAACCATAGTACAAAAGTTGAAAATAAAGGTATGGGAAAATAGATATCCTATAAATGTATTCAAAAGAAAGACAGTATATCAATATTAACATGAGAAAAATAGAAAATAAGATTAGATAGGAATAAAGAGGGATACTCATGATAGAGGAAAAATTTCTTAAAAAGATAACGTGAGGGGGCTGGGGTTGTGGCTCAGTGGTAGAGTGCACACCTAGCACAAATGAAGAACTGGGTTCAAACCTCAGCACCACATAAAAATGAAATAAAGATATTGTGTCTACCTACAACTAAAAACTCAATATTAAGAAAAAAGATAACCATGAATACATATGCCCAGAACATAACCTTAAATATATGTATATAAGTGTTCATGCACATGCACATACACATAGATACACACATACATATGAATTATATGAAAAAAATAGAAAAATCCACAATATATTAAGTTTTAAACATATCTTCTAGGAACTGATTAGTAGCCATTTGCCTCTCCCTTCTTTTCTAGCAGAGGCTGCCTCCCAGGATGAATAACCTTATCTCTTTAGGATATGGGCAGATGGTCCAATTAAAAACAGACTTCTAGGAAAGTTTCTTCTTTATAATGAGAAGAGACAGGGAGGAAATCTCCCTGTTGTTTGGGTGACATAATGTGATACCTGGAATAGCAGCAACCATGTTCTAACCTCAAGGAAAAAACCATTGGTTTCAACTTCCTTAATGACATACATTTTTTCATGACTTTATAATTCTTTGGTCGGTTTAGGTTATTAAAACATCTCAGTCCAATATTTATGACTTAGTTCTGTTCATTGAAAATTTAATGAATTTATTAAAATAATTCTCACTGCAGTTTTCTCCCAGCCTCCCAGTATAATCTAGCCCCACCTGGAGTTGTAGTGCCTTGAAATAGAGGAGGGTTAGCATACACTGTCTGTTCTCTTTATTAGTTGTCAATGGACCTTTATTTTATTTATTTATATGTGGTGCTGAGAATTGAACCCAGGGCCTCACACATGCTAGGCTCTACCACTGAGCCACAACACCAGGCCCCTGTCTGTTCTTTACACAGGTCCTATTTTCATCTTTCCTTGTTTTCCCCAGTGTTGGAATAAGGAGGAAGAATGGATTGTGTGTAGCCAACCTCTAGGATACCACCACACCTTCCCCTCTGGACTTAGTGACTCACTCCTAATGAATAAAATGGAAGTGAAGGGTCAGAGATTGGTCATAAAAGGCAGTGTAGTATCATTCTATTTCAGATTATTCATTTTAAGGAAATTTAGGTGTCATGCTGTGAGTAGCCCTATGGACAGATTGTGTGACCAGGAACTAAAGGCTTAACCTAACCAATGAGTGCAAAGACACAGGCTTAGAGGACGTATCAAGGAGGTCTAATATGTGTATGCCATTAATTCCAGAAGGAACAGAGCCTTCTATTTTTAAAAATGGCAGAATGAACACATATATCCCCTTCTGATTACTCACTGAATTGAAACTAAAGCAGGCAAATAAAACAAAACAAAAACATATAGATTTAGTTAAACAAAATGCAGAAGGAACTTTTAGTACACGAGATTTCAGCATTTCTGGAACACAGAAAGCACTTATAAGAGTTCTAACTGAACTGCTATAGATCAGGCAGCTGGTCTCCCTGGCAGATCTACCGGATGCCAATAGGACAGCTAATTAAATATTCAGTCAACTTTCTCACATACCCCTAATACCAAATGAAAAGAATATAGCAGATGTTTCCCCTTTAAGCAAAAGGGGGAAAAGGTTATTGTGTAAAGAAACTGAACGACTCATCTGAAGAGAAATGGACCACCATCCTTCAAAGCTTCTCCCAAGATGATCTCTCAGAACAGAGCTGCCATGCTATAAAAATCCCATGTCAGGGGCTGGGGTTGTGGCTCAGCGGCAGAGCGCTCACCTCGCACGTGCGCGGCCTGGGTTCGATCCTCAGCACCATGTAAACATAAATGCATTGAATTGTGTACAACTAAAGTAAATAAATAAATATTTTTTAAAAATCCCATGTCAGACAGAAAGTTCCACTTGTCACTCCCTGCTGGGCTCAATCTGGAATCATATCGGTCCAGGGACCAAAAGAGATGAATGAAAAACCTCCAAGTGATTGCAGTAGTCCCCGATAATCAGTTGTTTGAGTTAGTTAACTTCATCTGTTTAGCACCTTCTACCTACCTGTGGCCCAGATATTCCATCATCATAATAAAATGTTTATTATTTTATGTCATAAATTTGAAGTGATTTGCTTCAGAGAAAATCTAAATAAATCATTATGAATTTTCAAACCTCTGAGGATAAAAAGTAGGTCCTGAAAATTCTAGAGAAATAATACAGATCACTTTCAAAGAAACAATAGCATGAAAATTCCCACCAGGAAACCAATGTTAGAAACACAATGGAAAAAGACCTTTTTCTAGTTCTAAAATAGAAGAGAAGAATAAAGCCATTTTAAGGCATAGCATACAAGGACTTATGCAGTTTTTCTTCCAGCTACCTTTTCTGAGGAATTTACTTGAGTCTGTCCTTTTGTAAATAAGGGTGAAAATTAATAGAGGGTAGTAGCCAGAATAATGGCCCTCCAAAGATGTCCCTGTCCTAATTTCTGAAATCTGTGAACCTGTCACCTTCTGTGGCAAAAGAGACTTTACAGATATGATTAAGGATCTTGAGATGGGGACATTCTTCTGGATGTTACAAGGGTGTTGATAAAAGGGAGGCATAAAGGTCAGAGCAAAAGTCCAGTATGATGACAGAATCAGAAAGCTTGAAAGATGCTACAGTGCTGTATTTGTCATCCTGGGCCTGCCTTATTGCACTTACCATATTGTCCTCCAGGTTTGTTCATGTTGTCACAAAATACAGTTTCGTTTTTATGGATGAATAGTATTCCATATACTACATTTTCCTTATTCATTCATGATAGATTGTTAGCATTTTTTTCTTTTCTTTGTGGTGTAGGGAATCATACCCAGAACCTCATGCATGCTAGGCAAACACTCTATATCTGAACTATACCAAAACTAGCCCAGCTATTAGCATTTCTGAAAGTACTCTGACCATGAATTTTCTCAGGTCTTTATCTGAAAATGTTTTTATTTTGCTTTTATTTTTAAATTTTTATTTACTTACTTTGAGAGCAAGGTAATAGGACTTATTAGAATAATGAAGAAAGCAGAGCTTCCAAAGGGGGAGGTGTCCCAAGAGAAGGGTCCCTTGCTTTTATTTTTAAAGGCTGTTTCAACACATGTAGATTTATGAGTTAGCAGATATTTCTTCTTTCTAATACCTTAAATATGTCCTGTTTAGGGACTGGGGATGTGGCTCAGCGGTAGAGTGCTTTCCTGGCACATCTGCGAGGCCCTGGTTCAATCCTTAGCACCACATAAAAATAAATAAAGGTATTGTGCCCAACTACAACTGAAAAATAAAATATTTTAAAAAATGTCCTGTTTAGTCTAACTTTGTTGTTTTTGTCTCACCTTTCATTTGTAATTTTGATTCCCTGTGTGTAATATGCCAATTTTTTCTGTTTTCGAGATTGAATTCCTTTGTTGTCTTCTTCTTCTTCTTCTTCTTTTTTTTTAATCTTTGGATTTAAACATTTTGTCTATGAGGCACCTATTTGTGATTTTCTTGTACTACCCTGACTGGAGTTTGCTCAGCGTTAAAGTCATTCATGTATTTTGGGATGTTTTAGTTCTTTGAATGTTTTCCTGCCCCATTCTATCTTTTTCCTGCTGGGCCTCCTTCTGCCCCACCATCTCTCTCTTTTTCAAAGTGGATAATTTAAAGAAAAAAAATTCATATCCAACTTCACTTCTTCTGCTATCTTCAGTTTGTTCCTAAGCCTGCCCATTCAATTATTAATTATAGTTATTAAATTTTTAACTGGAGACTGTCCCTTACTTTTAATATTTTCTGTGTGTGTGTGTGTGTGTGTGTGTGTGTGTGTGTGTGAATACATCATATCTTAAGTCCTTGCATATATTATAACATCTGCTTTTAAATGTTTGGTAAGTGCAATATCTGGGAAGTCTTTGTGGCTTGGGGTCTGGTTTTCTTTTTTTTTTTTTTTTTTTTAGTTGTAGATTGACACACATATTTATTTATTTATTTTATGTAGCGCAGAGGATCCAACCCAGTGCCTCACATAGGCAAGTGCTGTACCACTAAGCAACAGCCCCAGCTCTGGGGCCCGTTTTTATTGACTGCTGTTTTTCCCCCTGGAGATGGGGTCACATTTTGGGGGTGGGTGGCACTGGAGATTGAACCCAGGGTGCTTAACCACTGAGCCACATCACCAGCCCTTTTTATTTATTTATTTATTTTTTAAAATTTTTTATACCTTTATTTTGTTTATTTTTATGTGGTGCTAAGGATCGAACCCAGGGCCTCACACGTGTGAGGCAATCACTCTACCACTGAGCCACAACCCCAGCCCCTCGCCAGCTCTTTTTAATATTTATTTAGAGACAGGGTCTCATTGAGTTGCTAAATGGCTTGCTAATCTGCTGAAGCTGGCTTTGAACTTTCGATCCTCCTGCTTCAGCCTCCCAAGTTGCTAGGATTATAGGTGCACTGTACCCAGCTCACATTTTTCATATTAGTATGTATAGTGGTTTTTAAATTGCTACTTGGCTTTTTAAAAAAATTCTTTAGTTATACATGGTTACAATATCTTTATTTTGTTTATTTATTTTTATGCAGTGCTGAGGATGGAACCCAGAGCTTCACATGTTCAAGGCAAGTGCTGTGCCGCTGAGCCACAACCCCAGCCCTAGCTACTTGGCATTTTGAATGATGTATTTGGCAGATATTTTTCTTTGAAAAATTTTTGTTTTAGAAGGAAGTTGGCTGTTTCCTCTGTAGTTAGAGTAGCTGAAATCTCCACTTAACTATTTCATCTTTCAGTGGCTGGATTTTTGCCAGGACTCCTGGTGTCTCCTTCATCACCTACTGATTTAGTGATCAGCACAAATCTGGGAGGACTTTGTATACAGATTTTTGAGGATCACTTCCTCATTGTCTTTCTCTTCTCCAGGATAAAACTCCTAAATTTCAGATAGTTCTGCCAGCCTTGAATTCTAATATCTGATATCTTAACCCAGTAGGACTTTGATTTCTGCCTAACCCACCCCTAGTGGCAAGCAGATTTAACAGTGGTCTTAATTAAAAAACCACAAGTATCTAAATCTCAGCTTCTGCAGATTTATCCTCCTGCCACTCTCCTGTCCTTGACAGGGAATGGGTACCCTTTGAAAGTACCATAGCTTTCAGGAAAAAAAGGAGTCAAGTTTATTTTTCTCAAATTTCCAATTAGACAAGGTACTCTTTCTTGCTCACGAAGGAAATGAGAGAATGGAGAGGACAGGAGTATGTTGTTTGAGCTACATCAACATGGAAGTTGATATAGGGGGTGTTCCCTCCCAATACTCCCTAGTATTTTGTCTTCTTAACTGATTGGGCCTAAGCCTGCAGTCAGCTTAGTAGAAGAAATCAGCAGTTTGTCATACAATTGGGCTGATCCTCATGCCAATAACTTATAAAATCTGGAGAGGAAACTGAAAGCAGATAGAAACTGGATGAGAGAGGGAAAAATGCAAGTTTCCATCAAGACTCTGATCAGAACAGTATAATATTTACTGTTCTGTTTACCCAAGCCTCCTATATACCCAAGATTGAGTTCTTTCTCTTTTCTCAGATTATGTCCAGCCAAGTTATCTAAGATAGCATATAAGTACCAGCAATTAACCAGTGACCAATCTATAGTGCCCAGGAACCTAGTAGGACAGCCAAAGGAGAATATCTGGAGGTATGTGGAAAAGCTGCCACCTGTGGACTTTACAGATCATCTTTGTGCTGTTTTATGCTTTTAACTTAAATCTAATTTGTTTGATATTAATATGGCTAGTTTAATTTTCTTTGTATTTATTTGGTATATCTTAACCCACATCTATTTTTATTCCTTCTCTGTCATTTAATTTTAGGTGGATCTCAAAATAGCAAATGATTAGTTGTTGTTTTTTTTTAATTTTAGACTCTATATTTAAAGGGAAGTTTGCAGTTATCATTTTAAGTAATATTGTTTGTATTTCCAGCCCCTTGATTTATACTGCTTGTTATGTTTCCTTACTCCTGTTTTTTCTACTCTAGCTTTTGCTTTTTGATGAAGTTTTTCTTGCTCTTTTGTTTGCCCCCTAGTAATTTAAAGATTAGAAATCCTATTTTTATTTAATTATTAAGTACTTCAAAATAAAAAGAAAATTAAATGCTACTTCTTTACCCACACATGGAATACAATAGATCTGTTGGTGCTCCTGGAAGTGATGAATGAGTCACAAACCTCCCTTTTGTTCCTATTCCCACAGTTTATTGGAATAATGTAGGCTTTAGAGTCAAACTGTTGTTAGTCCTTTCTTTTACATCTTCTTAAGAAAAATTTTCACAATTGCATT
Source organism: Tamias sibiricus (assembly GCA_025594165.1). NCBI lineage: Eukaryota > Metazoa > Chordata > Mammalia > Rodentia > Sciuridae > Tamias > Tamias sibiricus. The sequence continues at coordinate 91,494,440 of CM046660.1, forward strand.
TCCTTTTATGTATAACCATGCTATGTTAAGAATAATTACTTAGACATCTGATTTTTATGTTGATGTTTTGTGATATCCATTTCTATTTCTTTTATAACATACCACTTCTGTATTTCTAAGGCTTTTATTTATTTATTTATTTGGCTTATTGGAAATTAGAGTATTTCTTAGAGTGGTCTTTAAAGCAGGGTATATATCTGCATCTTGGCATATCTGAGAATATGGATGAAATTGTATTAATCTGACATAGCAGTTATAATTACAAAAAGTTTTACTGAGGAAATGATAGTAATAAATAAAGGCATATGCACAAGTTTCTTCATTTTGCAGTATTATTAGAAAGACAAAATTTAGATGGTAATAAGTTTTTACCAATAAAGATTGGTGAAATAAATAGAATTATTTGTAACATTATTATAAAATTATAAGTTTTATCACCTTTGTTCCCAACCAGAATTAATGTGTCACTAATCTTTTTGCCTGTTCTTTTTTTCAAGCTGTAATTATAACCACTTGAAACCATACAAAGAAAGCACTAGCATATTTGTGAGCATTAATATTCTATTTAAAATCTTTTTCAGATTGTCAATTATATTAAATTGACTAAATAATTTATTGAGAAGTTTTTTTTTTTTTTAATTTGGTTTTGGGCTGGGGTGGTGGCTCAGCGGTAGAGCGCTCGCCTAGCACGTGTGCACGGACCGGGTTCAATCCTAAGCACCATGTAAAAATAAATAAAGGCATTGTGTACAACTAAATAAATAAATATTTTTTTTTAATTTTGGTTTTGCTGGGTGCAATGGTATATGCCTGTGATTCTAGTGGCTCAGGAGGCTGAGGCAGAGATCAAGTTTGAGGCTAGCCTTAGCAACTTAGTGAGGCCCTAAGCAACTTAGCAAGACCCTGTCTCTAAATAAAAAATAAAAAGGGTTGGGGATGTGGCTCAGTGGTTAAGTGCCTCCAGGTTCAACCCCCAGTACCAAACAAACAAAAAGCACAAACCAAAAACCCCACTTAATTTGGGCTGGGGTTTTTGTTCAGTTGATAGAGCTATAGCACATGTGAGGCACTGGGTTCGGTCCTCAGCACCACATAAAAATAAAATAAAAGTGTTGTGTCCATCACCTATATGAAATATTTTTTTAAAACCCACTTAATTTTAGTCTATTTATTTTAGTTACTCCATGGATTCCTTTGGACAACCCAGATCAGAAGATACCCAGTCGGTAGTCAGCAGAATGCAAAAAAAATACTGGAAAACTAAACAGGTCTTCATTAAAGCAACAGGAAAAAAGGAAGATGAGCATGTGGTGGCATCTGATGCTGAACTGGATGCTAAACTTGAGGTAAATTTAACTGGTTATTTTTTGGGACTAGAAGGGGGTCTGTGACAAACTTTCATACCAAAGAGCTTAAGAGGATAAAGGCAAATTTTGTCATAGAGCATTTATTTGTAGTCAACTGTCAATCAGAGATTCTGAATGAGAGGTCACAATCCTCACAATGGAAGAATTTGTAGAACAGATAAATTAGATAAATCATGAATTAGGTAATTTCTCTGACACCCATATTATAGTTTTTAAGCTAAATATTAATTAATTAAATTCCCAATTGGTAATATGTATTATGTACATGTACTATATAACAAATATTTTACATATTATAGCAATATTTTGTAGTACTTTGAAGTGAAGTCTTATACCTCACTGAAATAAATTAATTAAAATCAAATAATGAATGAATCCCTTATCTATTAAGGGATAAAGTTATTGAAATAGTTCATAATGGCTTTTTTAGCTTGGTTTTTCATTTAAACTAAAAAGAATAATTGCCCTAAAACAACTTTAAACCTGAAAATGTTTTATACATTTAAGTAATTAAGCTAATAAAAGAGCCTCATGTAAATTAATGAATAAGTCTGGATTTTTAAGTTTAGATTTACTAATTTCATGTGCATATACTAATTTAAGATAACTCTTAACAATATTTCCAAGCAGGGATTGTTATGCTTAGAATCTAACCATTATGTTGGGATCCTTTAAAATATAGGTATAATTAAATAGATCTTGTTCTAATAAGTATTTTAATTATGCAAATAAGTAATATGGAAACAGATGATGAACAAGCTTTTACTATTTGTGTTAAAAAGTATTCCTCTTTTTTAAAATATTTATTTTTTAGTTGTAGTTGGACACAATATTTTATTTACTTATTTTATGTAGTGCTGAGGATCGAACCCAGGGCCTCGCATGTGCTACGCGAGCACTCTACCGCTGAACCACATCCCCAGCTCCTAAAAAGTATTCCTCTTACTATTCATCAATAAATGTAGAAAAATGAAGGGATTTTATTATACTGTAGTATACAGTAGTGTATATTTTAACACTAAGGGAAATCATCACTTTTTTGACATAATACTCCCACAGGAGTAGATATTTTTATGTTGTTTTATATTGCTAGGAAATCTATGGATGACATATAGTTATTGTAAATTTGTTTATTAGACAGATATTTGGAATCAATCAAGAACTTTTCCCCACATTTACACTATCTTTTAAAGAACAAGAAATATTTTCATTGTAAAAATAAAAAAGCAATAGTACATAAAACTTGCAAAGAACTCTGTGAGAAAAACCAAACCATAATCACTTCATCCTAGGAGAACCATCTTTTTGCTATTCTTTTCTAATCTTTTTCCATATGTATTTAAAACATATTTTTAAATTTCCAAGACTAGCTACAAATTTCAGTTCACACATATCTAAACTTACATGAAAACTTGATGATATTTTCCATGCAAGAATTTCATGCTTATTATTAATATTCCCTGGGTTTGTTCAGGTATCTAAATTACAGCTGAATTGGGCCAGAGATAGAATATGCAGGCCATTTGATGATATTGGGGGCTTATTTGGTAATCAAAAGGTTAGGGCTTGATATTACAACACAGAGCCAAGGTCTTTTAATAAAGTATCATAAAAAATAAAAATTCTTTAGTGTAAGAAGACTTTGTGAGAAGGAGACTGTACTCTGAAATCAATGCTGGCTTATTTACCTGGGAAAACCTAAATTTATAGATATGTGTGAATAGTTATGTGTATAATGTATCTTTATCTCAAATTTTCATGATTAACTTTTTAAAAAATATTTTTTTAGTTGTTGATAGACTTTTTTTATTTATATGCGGTGCTGAGAATTGAACCCAGTGCCTCACACATGCCAGGCAAGTGCACTACCATTGAGCCATAGCCCCAGCCCATTACATGATTAACGTTCAAATGAAAGTCTATTGGATATTTTATTTCTTTTTTGTTAGCAGTTAGCAACAGTGGTGATGAAAGAATTAATATCAATAGAAAATTTCAAACAAAAAAATCCAAAAACAATTTGATGTTGTAAAACACTATTTAAAATTTTAAATTTATTTTTTAACTGATACATAAAAACAAAAATTATACATACTAATAGTGTACCATGTAATGCTGGATACGTGTATATATCTCATAATGTTTAAATCAGGATGAACATATTTATCTTCTCAAACATTTATCATTTCTTTATGGTAAAAATTTACAAAATCCTTTCTTATAGCTAGCTGAAATGTACTGTACATTATTTTTATCCTCACCATACACGTAACAGTATACCTGAGCTTGTAATATGTTATTTTTATAGTAAGTTTACTATACTGTTTTGTTTATACCAATGTTGGGAAAAAGCCAAATTCAGAGTTAACACATTCTAAGGTTATACTCTTTTCATCTGTGGTTGGCAGTATTTGATGCAGTTTATATTGGATACATCTTGTTTGGTGTTTAGATAGTTGGAGCTGAGAGGAGGATAAATTCCACAGATTTATCCTATGTATTTATCATAATTTTTTCCAAATCTAATGGGTGAAATCCAAATGTGCTTTTTATATCAAAAGTAAAACCAAAAATAAATGTCATAGCCACAGAATTAGACGTAATATTTATAAAATAGACATAATATTCCACTTTTGAAGTTCTTATAAATTATATTTGTTTAAGCTTCTTTAAATTGTCCTAATAAAATTTATATTTCAAGGTTTTTCACTCCATTCAAGAGACGTGCACTGAACTTCTGAAGATAGTTGAGAAATATCAGCTAAGACTCAACGGTAGGACATCATGGGTACCTGATAGTTCCCATTGAAAATTAATATTAGTTTGCATTTTTTACATATTTTGTTGGTGCATTATAGTTGTATATATGGTGGGATTTGTTGTTACATATATATTTTTTAAAATGTTTATTTATTTGTTTTACTTGTACACAATGCCTTTATTCATATGTGGTGCTGAGGATTGAACCGGGCCATGCACGTGCTAGGCGAGCACTCTACCACCAAGCCACAACCCCAGCCCTGTTACATATTTGTATGTGCACACAATATAATAATATAATTTGCCCAATATCACTCCCCTAGTTTGTATTTTTGAAAACGAGTCATTTAATGGAAAAGTAGTGGTTTATTGAACTATTTTGTGAGCAGTTTTTAATGGCAAAATACAAACATACCTGTTCTCAAAATCCTTAGTATTCATCTTCTCTAGTTCATCAAATCCTTTGACACAGATTCAAAAGTGATGTTCATTTTCCTTTCTTCTTTTCTTTTTTTAAGTTCTAGGGATTGAACCTAGGGCCTCACACATGCTAGGCATGTACTTTTTTATTAAGTTTTTTGTTTAGTTGTAGATAGACACAATACCTTTATTTTATGTGTTTATTTTTATGTGGTGCTGAAGATGAAACCCAGTGCCTCACCCATGCCAGGTGAGTGCTCTACCACTGAGCCACAACCTCAGTGCCTAAGCATGTACTCTTACCTCTGAACTATATCCCAGTCCTCTTTAAATTTTGAGATGTGGTCTCAGGTTCTAAATTTCTCAGGCTGGCATGGAACTTGTGATCCTTCTGTCTCAGCCTTCCAAGTAGTTGACACTACAGGTGTGCATCACCTCACCCGGATGATATTAAGTTTTCTTGCCAAGAGTCTTAAATATATTTGCCTCTATCACTTAAAAGCCTTCTTTCTTGACCCCCACTTACCCTCAGAGTTACCCCATTCCTCTGCTCTTACAGAAAAATTTGGCATAACTGTATGTAGTCTTTTCCTTTCTGTTTGCTTTATTTTATACTCACTCTAGTTTTCATCCCTACCATTCCACCAAATTTCTCTTGTCAAGGTTATGAAGAGCTAAGTCCAATAACCAGTCCTTACTTGGCTTATCATATCATCTAACACAGTTGATTATTATCTGCTGCTTAATACACTCTTCACTCTGTTTCCAGGCACCATGATTCCCGGTTTTCCTCTTTTTTTTTTTTTTTTCCCCTTCTCATTCTGCTTTTGGTGGATCTTCTCTCCCCTTGACCTCATCCAGTTGGAACTTGGTCCTTGGATGTTTTTTCCTGATTAATTACAGTACTACTGAATATGGCTACCCCTATGATACTGGTTACCTCTCTGATCACATTTCCTAAAACCTGTCTTTTTGAACTTATATTGATCTCTTTCACAGCAGGCATGTCTACACAATGGGCTCCATAACTTCCCTTAGGTATGGCCAAATGTCATCTTTGTATTGAGGAATTCCCTAAACCCCATATCTAAAATGCAATATCCCTTCTCCCTCATAACTCCCTGTTATTTAACATTCCATATTTTATCTGTTGTTTTTCTTCGCACCACTAGAATATGCTCTTCTTTTTAAAAAGTATTTATTTATTTGTTTTAGTTGTACACAATGCCTTTGTTTTTACGTGGTGCTGAGGATCAAACCTGGGCCGCGCATGTGCTAGGCAAGCGCTCTACCACTGAGCCACAACCCCAGCCCCAGAATATGCTCTTCTTAAGGACAGGACTTTGTCTATTTTATTTTTATGTACCTAAAGCCTAGAAACAATATCTAGAATCTACTCAGTATTAGTATTCAATAAGTATTTGCTCAGTGAATGAATGATTTCTCATGAAGCTATGTAAGTTAATCTTACTACTTTATAATCAAAGCTCATATAGCATCCCATTAAATAAAGAAATCCAGGGCTGGGGATGTGGCTCACTGGTAGAGCACTTGCCTAGCAGGCATAAAGCCTGGGTTCAATCACCAGCACCTCAGGAAAAAAAAAAAAAAACAGAAATTCAGTGTGGCATAGTTACTCAAGTATTTTATAAGTACCTGCTATGTGTAAGGCTATGTGCTTTTCCCAAGGAATTAGCTGGAGAAACAACTTTTGTAACAAAATATGAGATGATACAAATAGCATATAATTGAGTTCAGTACAGAGATAAAGATATAACTCTGAATTCCTGTAAGTGAAAAATAACTGGTGAATAGAGCAATGCAACTCTATAAATGGGAATTGAGGTAAAACTTCAAGGGTTTATAGAATGGAATATACGGAGAAAAGATTTGGCATCTAGGGAATGAGCTTAAGGAATGAGAACAGACTGCATGGGCAGAAGAGTTGTTGTTTTTTTTTTTTTTTAATATTTTTATTTATATGCTTTAGTTGTACACAATGTGTTTTATTTTATTTTTTTTTTAAATATTTATTTATTTTACTTTTAGTTGTACACAATGCAATGCATTTATGTTTTACGTGGTGCTGAGGATCGAACCCGGGCCGCGCACGTGCGAGGCGAGTGCTGTGCCACTGAGCCCCAGCCCCAGCCCCACAATGTGTTTTATTCAATGCGTTTTATTTGTATGTGGTGCTGAGGATCAAACCCGGGCCGCCCACGTGCTAGGCGAGCGCTCCACCGCTGAGCCACAATCCCAGCCCCCGGCAGAAGAGTTTTTAACTGAGATTAACAGGGGGATAAAAGAGCGAAGGAAGTTTGGGGTCAGATTATTGGGATCGTATATTTTACCAAGCAATTAAAAGCTGTTACAGCCATTGGACCAAAAAAGTCTTGTGACAGAAGTGATGCAAGAAATATTGGCAAGTTTGTTTGTCTTAAATTTTGTCCTGAAATCACTAGATCTTTTAGCACTCTGATAGGACATTTCAGAATAAGGAAGAGATTACACATATATTGTAGGAGCCCTAATTAAGGAGATAGCTAAGATTGCTGTGAGCCATAAAGCATTACCACCTTCCATGATCTCGCAGACTTGGCCCGGGACATTGCGAACGGGGTCCGCGGCATTTTGTGGTGGTTGGAACAGTGTAGATTGCGTGTTGGAGTGTTGTTGGAGCCGGAGAGAGAAGCTGGCAGAATAAAGAGCCTGTTCGTTTCCAGTCTGCCTCTGAACTTATTCCCGCAGCTTTTTTGCTGCAGGTGGCCATCGCTTCTGGCAGCAACAATATATAGATTTTATTGTGTACTTTTTCTTTGAAACTGTATATAAATATGTGTTTTCTTGAAGACTCTTGTATTAATACATCTTCTTTTAGGACTAACATGGACAAATATGGGAATTACATCAGGCACAAACAGTAGACTAGTACAGTGCTATAAATCTCTCTCTCTCTCTCTCTCTCTCTCTCTCTCTCTTGGTGCTGGGGATGGAATCTCTAGGACCTCATGATGCATGCTCAGAATGCGCTACATCACTGAGCTACACCCCAACCTCCAGTGTAATAAGTCTTTATGGAAATCACTTGACTAGGGGAAGAACGTATCAGGGTGGGATCTCTGTAGATATTGCAGGCAGGTCCCTACACACAAGCAGCACATATTCAACCATACTCCCTGCCTTTGTGCATTGATAAAAGTAAAACTCAGTGATGATTATGTTCACTTGATACTTGATAATGAAGTACACTAGTTTCTCAGAGATCTTTCTGAATCATCATACAAAAATGAGGTTTTTTTTCCTAGTAGTTTTCACTGAGATACTTTTATAAACTTCTGATTCAAAGGAAATGTACATCTCTCAATCAGAATATTAAATTAACATGACTCCCCCAGTTCCCATCCACTCTGGATCAGGTGAGTTGTTCATAATATGACAAATGGTTTTATTAAAGAGGATACCAGTAAATATCATAGGGAGGAGCAGCAGGAATGGGGAATCTGTAGATGAGAAGGGCTGGTTCTGTTGCTGCTTCAGAGAAAGATGGGGGCTTCCCTAAAATTTTAAACTTCAGTTTTTCTGTCAGTGCACTAAGGTGAGACTAGGCATGACATTTGGTTTTGTTTTGGTCAATTGGACATTTTATGACCTTTCCTCCTTATCCATCTTATTGTAGTTAGAGGGTACTTTATACCATTTAAGTGTTTCTAAAACACTCAATAGTAAGGGACGAGTTTTTTGTTTTGTGGTTTACTTCTAATCTGACATTTTTGTAAAATAAAGTAAAAGTGGAATTTTAGAAAATGAAATTTAAAAAGACATGCAAAGTACATGTTCATTTTCTCCCCACCCCCCTTTCTTTTTCTTTATGTGGGTTTGGCACTGAACTTTGGGGTTTGGGCATGCTAAGCATGCATTCCACCACTGAGCCACACCCTAGTCCCCCACTTTTTTATTATTATATTTGACAGCTAAAAGACTGTAGAATGAATTGGACATAACTTTCCTATGTTCATATGTGAATACACAACTAGTGTAACTCCACATCATACACAACCACAACAGGAAGTTATACTCCATGTATGTATAATATGTCAAAATACACTCTGCTGTCATGTATATCTAAAAAGAATAAATGAAAAATAAAAGCAAAAAGGTCTGACAGTGATAAAATACTCATTCAAATTAACAGAAGTCTCTACACAATTACTCTTGGTTTACTTCTCACGGACTGGTAACTGACAATTATTGACGGTGCTAGTCTACAACTTTTAGAGTTTTTGCAGCAGAACTGTGGACATTTGTGGATCTGGGATACAAAGCACAGGAAACCAAAGCCAGGATGAGGGTCACTAATAAATCAACAACAATATAAATAGGAAAAAAATACTTTGTAAAAGGCAATGATCCTAAAATGTATTTTTTTTTTTTTTTTTTTTTTTTGGTGCCGGGGACTTGAATTCAGGGGCACTTGACCACTGGGTCACATCCCTAGCCCTTTTTTTTTGTATTTTATTAGAGACAGGGTCTCACTGAGTTGCTAAGTGCCTCACCACTGCTGAGGCTGGCTTTGAACTCGTGATCCTCCTGCCTCAGCCTCCCAAGTGCTAGGATTACAGGTGTGCGCCACCATGCCCGGCTCCTAAAATGTATTTCTGCACATTTGAAAATTACTTTTGATTTTCTTTTCTTTCTTTCTTTTTTTTGTCACTAAAGATCAGTTTTCCCAAAGCAAGGTCTATCAATTCACTACATTAAAACCATCTGATATGCTCGTAAAATGTGTATCTCCAGACATATAAAATCAGAATCTCTGAAAATGAAGCCCAGTAATTTGCATTTTTATAATAAGTCTTCCTTCTTCCTTCCCAAGTAATTTTTATATTCCCCAACTAATTCTTAATATCAGAATTATTGGTGTGAGAATTTTAGTTTTTTTTTTGTGTGTATTTTAAATAATTGATGGGATGAAACAATTAACTATACTATAATTTCCCTCCTAGTTATATCAGAGGAAGAAAATGAGCTAGGGCTCTTTTTAAAGTTTCAAGCAGGACGGGATGCAACTCAAGCTGGCAAAATGATGGATGCCACTGGCAAGGCACTCTGTTCTTCCGCCAAGCAAAGGTTTGCCCATGGCTTTTCATCATGTTTATATCTGTAGTCTATTTGACAATTTTGACATGTGTCTTAGTTTGCATGTTTGGAAAGGAAAGGTCACTGATCATTCCAATAAAAAGTTAAAGAAAAGAGAAACATATCGCAGTATATAATTGTTTTGATGCCTAGCTCTTAGTTATTAGTTTTGTATTTAAAAGAACTATTTTAAAATTGATGTTCTTCGTTGCTTAATTCTTAGAAATAGCCTTTAGGCCTATATTTCTATTTTTTACGTGACTTAATGTAAGAGACACAGAATGGCTAACATTTAAAATACATATATACTCACTTTTTCTTTTCATACATTTTTTCAGTGCTAGGGATCAAGCCCAGGGTCCTTGCTTGATAGGCAAGTGCTCTACCACTGAGCTACCCCTAGCCCTCTTTCACTTTTTTTTTTTTTTTTTTTTTTTTTTTTTGGTACCAGGGATTGAACTTAGGGGCACTTAACCACTGATCCGCATCCCCAACCCTTTTTATATTTTATTTTGAGACAGGGTCTTGCTAAGTTGCTTAGGGTCTCACTAAGTTGCTGAGGCTAGCTTTGAACTTTCCATCCTCCTGCCTTAGCCTCCTGAGTCACCAAGATTACAGGTGTGTGCCACCATGCCCAGCCCTCTTTCACTTTTTTTTTTTTGGTGGTACCAGGAATTGAACTCAGGGGCACTTGACCACTGGGCCACATCCCCAGCCCTTTTTTTTGTATTTTATTAGAGACAGGGTCTCACTGAGTTGCTAAGTGCCTCGCCATTGCTGAGGCTGGCTTTGAACTTGCCATCCTCCTGCCTCAGCCTCCCAACGTGCTGGGATTACAGGCGTGCGCCACCACGCCCGGCTTGGGCAACTTTTTGATATTATACTATATATAAGAACATTGAGGCTATATTCTTTTAAGTGGAATTCAATTTTTTCTTCTTAATTCTTGTTTTCCATTTATCATTTCACAATATTTTAGCATAAAGATACTTGCCCCAAAGAATCTCCTATAAATATACCACAAATTTTTGTATTTCAGAAGAAAAATGAAAACAGGCCTTCTTAGGCCTGTAATGATGATGTCTAGCTTAAGTGACTTTATTTCAAAGCCACCACATTAGTGCAGTAGTCCATCTTGAAGACAGTGAGAGAGACTCAGTACAGGGCCCTCTAGTGCCCTTAAGTCAGTAGCAGTGGGAAGAGCTGGATTTGCTTTGTTTCTTAAGTACTTTTCCTCATCCTCCTCTGCTAAGAATTCCATACTCATTAATTCTACTAGCATTTTATCTGATCTTCTGCACCTAGGCTTTTCCTAAACTTGTCAAATGAAAGGCTTTGTATGAATTGGATTGTGCTTTATGAATGCAGGTTCTCTGTTACCCTCAGAACTTTTTTCTAAATGACAGGGTTACTCGGCAAATTATCTATACATGAACTAATATCCGAAATATTGCAAAAATTATATATTTCCTTAAGTAAAAAAGGAAGTACAAAAATATCATTATTAATTATTCAAAATTGGCTATGTTATTCCTATTTGTTTTCTCTGTCTCTTTAGCCATCTTGATGATTTCCTATCTGTAGAATAATCTTAAGAGCACATATGCTTTGTGATTGGTTTAAACTTTTGTTTTGCATGTGGGATGTACAACCCTCTGATTTTTACCTCTCTGTTACCAGACTGGCCTTGTGTACTCCTCTATCTCGTCTTAAGCAAGAAGTAACAACATTCAGTCAAAGGGCAGTGTCTGATACCTTGATGACAATAAATAGGATGGAGCAGGCACGCACAGAATACAGAGGAGCTCTCCTGTGGATGAAAGATGTATCCCAAGAAACTGGACCCAGACACCTTGAAACAAGTGGAAAAGTTCAGAAAAGTATGAAAATATGTCATTTTCCTTTTCTTGATTCATAAAATGTGGAAGTGATATAGAATGAAGATTATAAAATATGATTATATACTAATACTGAACTTTTTTATTTTATTTTTTTGTACCGGGGATTGAACTCAGGGGCACTCGACCACTGAGCCACATCCCCAGCCTTTTTTTGTATTTTATTAGAGACAGGGTCTCACTGAGCTGCTAAGTGCCTTGCCATTGCCGAGGCTGGCTTTGAACTCGCAATCTTCCTGTCTCAGCCTCCCAAGTGCTGGGATTACAGGTGTGCGCCACTGCGCCCAGCCTGGACTGTTTTTTTAAAATTATGTTTTATTATGAATTCTTGGTTGCCTCAAGATTTTGGTTCAAGTATAAAAAGTTGTTATACTTGTATTTTTATTCTTTGAATGGCATGGCATCCCCACCTCATCAATCTTTTTTACTAATCTTTTTTATCCCCCTCATAATCTAATTACATTTTAAATGTTCCTTACCTGGACTTTTGGAACTTGTTTGTAGGAAGAAAATTGTTTATTATTGAGGGAAAAATATGTAATTTAAGTAAAAATTTGTGTAAAATTGTTAATTTCAAGAAAAGGGGAGGTTATTAAATTTTTCATTCTGCCACAATACAAAGTTTTACTGCAAACCTTATAAGCAACTACCTATGTATGGACATATGTCTTGGCTAAATAAGCTTATTATAAACCATATCCTCTAAATTTACTGTGCCTGGACAATAAATTGCATTCATTCATTTCATAAAGAAGCTATAATAAATATAATATTTAATATTGATGGAGCTGTATACTGTGCCAGCTACTATAAGTGGTTTTCCTCATTGATTACTCCTATCAGCTTTGTAAAGTAAGTGAACACATGACATGACCTCAAGCCCCAGAAACCTTTTATTCTATCCCCATTATAATCCTTGACAATAAGAATTCAATGCAAGGGGGTGGTTGCACAACATTATGAATGCCCTAAATGCCACTGAATTGCACACTTTAAAATGGTTACTTGTACATTATGTGGATTTTATTTCAATTAAAAACTAAAAACAAGAACACAATCCAAATTCCTGTCTGAACTCAAAAAGCTCTGCATGGTCTGCTCCCTGGTCCTACAGCCTCATCTTGTGCTTGCTTCCAGTGCTCCAGGAAGGATATGCTCTACCCTATTTCTTCCTTTTTTGAAAAACTTGATAGGCTCTTTACCCTCTCCCACTCCTAGAACCTTTGTCCTTGTTTTTCCCTGGTCCTGCAGTACTCTTCACTGAGTCTCAGTATAGCCTGCTCATCATCTTTTGTTTCAATTGAAATGTGAGGCAATTTTATTAAAAGTAGTCACCCGTTTTTGTCAACTTATTTGCTATTCTTGCAGCCTGAGATTATCTTGTATATTTATTTACTATATTTTTTCCTGTGCCTCCCTACCCAGAGATGGTAGGAAAGGACCATAATATCCTAGTGCCTTGAACAGTACTTCACATGTAATAGATACCTCATAAATATTCACTGAATAAATGAATTAAAAGTTGAGTGTTTACATTACCGATGACTCCTGATTCACTCTCTGTATAAGAAATAGGCCTGAATTTAAATTTATGAATATCTCCATGATTCAGAAATATTATTAATGCTTCTCACCATTTTAACTAATTCCCTTTTCCATTTACTCTTCTACATGTAGATAAACACTGTCCATAATCCTGAATATCTTAGATCTTTCTTTTTATTTGGATTTTTTCTTATTAACTGTATTTTTCCATCTATCATCTCATATTCTCTCAACATAAAGATATCTACTAGAAAGAATCTTTTACAATTCCTAAAAATAGAGTCTTCATTAATCATGGAATATTAATGATACTGGGCAGAGGAATTGGTATCCTTTATTACAATTTCATGTGTCTGCAAACATTTATTATGAACTTGTATGCTATATTTATATCTGTATCATAAGTAATAATAGCATTTTTGTGATTACAGGTACAGATCCAAGTGAGAAATAGCAAAGGTTCTTTTGACAAATTAAAGATGGATGTTTGTCAGAAAGTGGACTTACTTGGAGCTAGTCGCTGCAATATGTTATCTCATTCACTCACTACCTACCAGGTACCCACCTCCATCGTCAGCATGCCCTTGCAGTAAAGATGAGTGGTGAGATTCCTTTTTAAAAGTTGTCTAAAGGGTACAAATAAATAATAGCCAATCAGATTCCTTTGAGTCTGCTGTAATTGACTCATTGAGGTTACAACAGTCAGAAAATCATAAAGTCCTAAACTGAAAAAGACCTTAGAGATTGTCTACTCCTATAGCTTCACATTATTCTCCTTGGTGTTCTAGGGAGAGAGACCTAGCGACCACTTACCTGAAAATGGAAATGTTGAGAAGGCTAAATACAACACCCATTAGCTCTGGTTCAATCGGAACTGTTCAAGTTCTTATTTTAAATTTCTACATAAACTTTCATATGAAGCAAAGATATTATGGCCCCCAAAGTACAAAAGCTTTTCTGTCATTTTTATGGATGAGAAGTGAAACCTATGACAATTAAAGTAAATAGCAATATTGGACTCAAAAACATAACTTTTCTAATTCTAGGTCATGTGTTTTTTTCATTCTGCCATGTTGCTATCCTAAACAGCTTTATCCTCAGAAGTCTCACTTCTGCTTTCATTACCCCAACTCACACATAAATAACAAATAATGAATAAGTTAGATATTAACAAGCAGCAGTTGCTGACTTTAATGTATATTTGTAAACAGCAAAGTAAAATGAACTGTACTTACATAGGAAAATAACAATAAATTAAAGGCAATAGCTATTTACTCTATAGGGAATCTACCTAATTTAGTTAAGAACTATGAAATGCAGGAATCAAGAAAGATGTATTTGAGCCAGGCATGGTGGCACACACCTGTGATCCCAGCAGCTCAGGAGGCTGAGACAGGAGGATCATGAATTCAAAGCCAGCCTCAGCAAAGTCAAGGTGCTAAGCCAATTCAGTGAGACCCTGTCTCTAAATAAATACAAAATAGGGATGGAGATGTGGCTTGGTGGGCAAGTGCCTGAGTTCAGTCCCCAGTACCAAAAAATAAAGATGTATTTGAAAATTAAAGGTGCATAACTATCTGTGAAGCATGATATCTTATGCCCAATAACTATTAGTTCAGTTCTTTTATTTTCTTCACTCATTCCCTTCACTTTGAACACGAACACTGAGGCAACAAGGAAAATTTCCAATTACTTGAGTTGCTTGAGAACACATTTTTGGGACAAGTCTTTCTTGAATCCTCAATGAAAAGCCAAATTAGTGGCAAATATTTTCTCAAAAAATGCTCTTATATGATAGCCAATATAAAGATTATACATTATGTCTATTCTTCTATAGTGATTGGCACTTTCATGCTTTTAACATTTTGTTTTTGGATTCCTCAGGTGTTCTGATCCATTAGTTTTCTTTCTCTTAGCCGCAGTCACTCTCTAGACTACAGTGCTGTTTACAAATAGGCACATGTACATGCAGACATAGATGCTGACTTTCATGTAAAGTTATGATTTATAGTTCTTTCTAGTTTCCCAAACTTGAACAATTGAATTTAGTTCCTGCTGTTCCTTATGCAGCAACTATTTATATACTACACTAGTGAGGAAATAGACCACAGAACTAATCATGGAGGGGAAACAGAACTGTAGTGTCACCTTTTCTTTTTCTGCAGAGAACACTGCTTGGATTTTGGGAGAAAACAGCTCAAATGATGTCCCAAATCTGTGAGGCCTGTGTTGGCTTTCATCCATATGATTTTGTAGCTCTCAAGGTACATTTCTTTCCCCTGTTTTCTTGCTTTGATGTATTATACTTCATTTGGGTGATATCACTGAAACTAATTTTTGCTAAGTTTAATTTCAAATTTATAAAACATCAGGCAAGCCGGGGGTGCGGTGGCGCATGCCTGCAATCCCAGCACTTGGGAGGCTGAGGCAGGAGGATCATGAGTTCAAAGCCAGCCTCAGCAATGGCGAGGCACTTAGCAACTCAGTGAGACCCTGTCTCTAATAAAATACAAAAAAGGGCTGGGGATGTGGCCCCTGAGTTCAGTCCCCGGTACCAAAAAACAAACAAGAAAACAAACAAAAAACATCAGGCAACATTTTCCTGCACCCTTCAGTCAAGGATCAGCACTTGCCTGATTCCAAATGCTGCCAGTGACACTAAAATCCATGGAAATACTGCTGGCAGACTCAAGGTATTAGTGGATGTGGGGGAGTGAAAAGAAAATTGCAACAGAGATCTTTAAAAGGCTATAGGAGGAAAAATTTAACATGAAATTTAACAGTGATGGTAAGTGATCATGTACAATTAAAGAAGTTAAAGACAAATTTCCTTGTTTTACTTTTATATAGATGCCATAGATATGGTTAATGATGCCCCAAATATGCCAGTTACGGTCATTACATATGTGTGATTGCAGCTGAAGAGACTACTAACATAGTAGATCAGTTCTTTCTAAAACAGTTACATGTGAAAGATGCTCTGGGGCTATGATTACAGAGCTTTTGACATCATCTTTGCGTGTGGCTCATCCAGAACAGTCACACTGTGATAGGCATTTCTTCAGTTCTCATAGCCTAGGTTTCAGTACCTTTCAACTTGTCATTGTGCCTTGTTTTTCAGTAGAACATGAAAAGTGCTGCTGTTGTATTTCTTCAAGCTGATTATAATATTTGCAATGGGTTCATATCCTGTAACCATATATTACTGGGCTTTGGGATGGATTTTTATGTTATGTTCTGACATGGTATCTTCAAGCCCCAAAGATGCCACTGAAGTTTGTTTGTTTTACTTTTTCTATAGTGATTGCTGCACTAAATAGCATACTGTGTAGTTAGGCAAATTTTATTTCCAGTTTCTGCTCAGAATCGAAGCTGAATGCTCTTTAGCTATGTTTAGAGCATTGCAGTATAGGCTAGCCACACAGTTTGTCTTCTCTAGGTCTACCACAGAGTTGTTAAACCAGTCTGTCTCTAGTCTACATCAGTGTCTGTGGTTCCCACAGGCAGCCAGGGCAAACAAGTACATATGTAGGGCTCAGTTCAAATCACATTAGCACATATGTACCATATTTCTCACTCTAGTTCAGAACTATTCCTATATTATTTTTTAGAATTTTTATTCTCATTTTGTTTGCCAAGAGAGAGAAACAGATTCTTTCCATCTACTTAACATTGAACTTCTTATCTTTAGCGACTACAAGATATTCCAAGGAAGCTTACTGAAGATCACAAAGAAGAACAAATAGAAGACAGTTTTTTATTACTGAAAACCTCCATAAGTAAGCCAGCAAAGCTATATATACTGTAATGGAAGTCCTGGACACCATCCTATGATATATGTGGGAAGAATTGTTTCTTCTCTGGTTCATTAATACTTATTTCTACCTCATTTTTACAAGCAACACATTTGTTGTTTTAAAACATTTGTTTTAAAATGTTATATGTGGTTTTTCTTCCCCATTTTTAACACTGCAGGCAAAGGAGGTAACAGGAGTACTAAACAAATTGAGGTGATTTCTCCAGATTCTTTTAGTTGGTAGTCTTGTATTAAGAGCCATGAGTACCTCTGTTGCAGGGGCAGAGGGAGGGAAGCAAAGGACAAGGGCCAGCAATTGTGAGAAAAGCTATTAAAAATCTATAGCAGGGCTGGGATTGTGGCTCAGCGGTAGAGCGCTCGCCTAGCACGTGCACGGCCCGGGTTCGATCCTCAGCACCACGTACAAATAAACGCATTGTGTACAACTAAAGCAAATAAATAAATATATTTTTTAAAAAATAAAAATCTATAGCAACTCAGGAAGCTGAGTCAGGAGGATTATAGGTTCAAGGCCAACTTAGCCAAGAACTTGCCTCAAAATTAAATAAATAAGTAAATAGTACTGGGGATATGGCTTAGTGGTAGAGTATCCCTGGGTTCAGTCCCCAAAACTGGAAAAAAAATCTGTCTTCAAAACAACACAGATAGAAGTGGAACTGGTTAACTGGTTACCTAAATGGGGCTCTTGTTATGTATATCTTTCTTGTTACCTGTTTCCCTTTTATTAAATCTTCCCCTGTTTCTTTTTCAGAGTGCCATAATTATTTTAACCAGATTGACTCAGTATAACAACAAATTCAGAAATAAGGCCCAAATAGTTGCAAACCATTATTGCTGAGTCAAAGATGATCCCAAATATAAGGCATTTCCCCATTTTTCTCTAAGGGAAAGCCAAACCAAAAAAAAAAATTTTTTTTATGGTACTGGGGGGATTGAACCCAGGGGCTTGTGCATGGGAGGCAAGCATTCTACCAAGTGAGCTATATCCCAAGCTCCCCAAACCAAATTTTTAGCTAACTTGAATATACAAATGTTTTACTACCAAACTTTAGTAAATGTTTAGTTGTACATTAAACTTACCTTAGTTACATATTGGCATTTGAAATCATGTGCTGCTGGGCGTGATGGAGCACACCTATATTCCAGCAACTCAGGAGGCTGAGACAGGAGGATCACAAGTTCAAGGTTGGCCTCAGCAACTTAGTGAGACCCTACCTCAAAATAAAAAATAAAAAGGACTAGGGATGTAGCTTGGTGGTATGGCATCCCTGGGCTCGAGTCC
Source organism: Tamias sibiricus (assembly GCA_025594165.1). Classification (NCBI taxonomy): domain Eukaryota; kingdom Metazoa; phylum Chordata; class Mammalia; order Rodentia; family Sciuridae; genus Tamias; species Tamias sibiricus. The sequence continues at coordinate 91,512,665 of CM046660.1, forward strand.
CAGTTTTAAAAAAGATTAAAAAAAATCATGCTAAATGAAATAATTAATCTAGCTTTTTTATTTTCGTATTTCATGGAAGTTTTATTCAGAAGCTTCTCATGCATCTTCAAGATGATGAGAACATCTTTTGGAGTTAACAGATTCCTAAGCATTTCACTTTCTCTTCCATCTAAGTTGTTTAAAAAAAAAAAACAGACACATAGCCGGGCACAGTGGCGCACGCCTGTAATCCCAGCACTTGGGAGGCTGAGACAGGAGGATCGCGAGTTCAAAGCCAGCCTCAGCAATGGCAAGGCACTTAGCAACTCAGTGAGACCCTGTCTCTAATAAAATACAAAAAAAGGGCTGGGAGCCGGGCGCGGTGGCGCACGCCTGTAATCCCAGCACTTTGGGAGGCTGAGGCAGGAGGATCGCGAGTTCAAAGCCAGCCTCAGCAATGGCGAGGCACTTAGCAACTCAGTGAGACCCTGTCTCTAATAAAATACAAAAAAGGGCTGGGGATGTGACCCAGTGGACGAGTGCCCCTGAGTTCAATCCCTGGTACCACACAAAAAAAAAAAAAAAAAAAGGGCTGGGGATGTGGCTCAGTGGTAGAGTGTCCCTGAGTTCAATCCCTGGTACCAACAACAACAACAACAACAACAACAAAAAAAAAAACCAAAAAACAAAAAACAAAAAACCATACACATAACTGTTATTGGGAATTTTGTTTCAAGTTAAATATCTTTTTGCTTTTAATATAATAAATATTATATTGTTTTTTTTTTTTTGGTACCGGGATTGAACTCAGGGGCACTCAACCACTGGGTCACATTCCCAGCCCTTTTTTATATTTTATTTAGAGACAGAGTCTCACTGAGTTGCTAAGTGCCTCGCCATTGCTGAGGCTGGTTTTGAACTTGCGATCCTCCTGCCTCAGCCTCCCAAAGTGCTGGGATTGCAGGCGTCCGCCACTGTGCCCAGCTCTGGCTATATTGCTTTTTAAGTGTCTTTAACAACTTAGTAAAATATCATCTAATACTAGCAATTGTGAGGTTATACCCCAGGAATGATGACTAAAATCTGTGTTCAATTTGTCTCATTTTTTGATTATTACATGGATTCTATAAATCAACACATTAGATGAAAGCCCTAAATATCCAAAATTAGTTATCGACTGAGGATATTTTAGGCAAATGTATTTTCTTTCACAAACATCACTTTATCCTTCAAAATAGAACCTCCCCCCATTTTTTCTTCTGGAATACTCTTCATTTATTTCCTAAGAGTTCTTAAACAAAACCCTCCAAAACTTGAAAATGAAACTTCTTACAGAGGTTCTCTAGAATGCTTGTACCAGAGGTGTTTCATAACTTTTGGGATTTTGGAATATTTGCATATACATAATGAGATATCTTGGGGATGGGACCTAAGTCTAAACATGAATTCATTTATGTTTTATACAATTACCTAAGGAAACTTTATATTTTTAATAATTTTGGACATAGTGTGGAATTTTTCCTCTTGGTTTCATGTCAGTTCTCAAAAGTTTTAGATTTTAGAGCATTTTTGATTTTTACATTAAGATGCTCAACCTTGTTTTTAGCACAGTGCCTGCAATGCTGATGTATAGGTACTTATTAAATTATTATTGAAAGCATCAAGTTCTATAAAAGAAATAGAAAATACTCTCAGATGTAGATTTGTGAAATCTACCAGATAAGTGTTTTTAAGTTTCCTGACTTTAAAAATGTGTGTGTGTGTGTGTGTGTGTGTTTTTTAACCATGCTGGGTGCTGTGATGCATGCCTATAATCCCAGAAGCTAGGGAGGCTGAGGTAGTTCAAAGGAAGCCTCAGCAACTTAGCAAGGCACTAGCAATTCACTAAGCAACTGTCTCTAATAAAATAGTTTTAGAAAAATAGGGCTGGAGATGTGATTAAGTACCCCTGGGTTCAATCCCCAGTACCTCCCCCCCAAAAAAGTTTTTTTCACCATATAAAACTGTTTGGGGAATATGAATTCCAAATGTATTTTAACTAAAATCTATACATTTTCTTTACTTCAGGGTAGTTTTGTCAGAAGAGGAAGCAAGCTTTGGGAGTGAACCAGGTGAGATGGTAAATTCATTACTTTGTAATAGTCAAATTTTAGATGTCAAGTTTATCCCAATCTTTAATATAGAGATTGTGTTAATATCCACTCAATTTTTTAAAATGCTAAGTTTCTTTATAAGCCTGTTCTGTACACTTTCATGTTATCTTCCAAGGAGTGTCTAGTTAGAGGGTCTGGTAGTCTTCTTTAGGTAGGTGCTTTTAAATGCAGAACTCTATTTTACAGGGCTGCATGATTAAGTTTCAAGTTTTCCTAACACTTGAATTTATGTTCTTAATTTTAAAATAAATATTATGTATATGTGTGTATGTATATGTATATATACATATACACACACATATATTCAACATATATTTGAATCACTGTGGTAAAAGAGTATAGGCTTTGGAACCAGAAAAAAGTGAATTTGGGGCTGGGGTTGTAGCTTAGAGGTAGAGTGCTCGCCTCGCAAGTGGAAGGCACTGGGTTCAGTCCTCAGCACCACATACAAATAAAATAAAGGTATTGTGTCAGGCTGGGGTTGTGGCTCAGCGGAAAAGCGCTCACCTAGCACATACGCGGCCTGGGTTTGATCCTCAGCACCACGTAAAAAGAAACGCATTGTGTACAGCTAAAAGCAAATAAATAAATAAATATTTTAAAAGAATTGTGTCCATCTACAACTAAAAAAATTTTTAAAAAATGTGAATTTAAATCCTTTTTTTGGGTACTGGGATTGAACTCAGGGACACTCAACCACTGAGCCACATCCACAGCCCATTTTGTATTTTATTTAGAGACAGGCTCTCACTGAGTTGCTTAGCCCCTCGCTGTTGTTGAGACTGGCTTTGAACTCGTGATCCTCCTGCCTCAGCCTCCCAAGCCACTGGGATTACAGGCGTGTGCCACTGTGCCTGGTTGAATCCTTAGTTTTTAAAAACAAATCACTATGCTTCTCTCAGTTGTCTCATCTGAAATATGAGTCATTTCTGCCTACCTTACCAGGAACATTAGGAGTAGAGATAATATTTACAAACTATACAGCACATAGCAATAAAAAAGTGAGAGGAATTTATGTATATTCAAGTATATACATAAATAGAAATTATATGGATAAAATAATTTAAGAATCCATAATTATGAACTTATATATGTAACATAGCTTCAAATATATATTCAAAAGTTTAACTATGGTTGCGTGTATATCCTATACCTAAAAAACAGAGAATAGGGCTGGGATTGTGGCTCAGCAGCAGCACGTGCATGGCCTGGGTTCAATCCTCAGCACCACGTAAAAATAAAGGCATTGTATACAACTAAAACAAATAAATAAATATTTAAGAAAACAGAGAATATTCTTTAAAAGTCATAAAGGAAATATAATGAACATTATTATAATTTCACTATTCAGTCATAGTATTATCTTTTAAATCCTGCTGTGTGGGTAATTATATCCTGTTTTAAATTCCAGATATTCATTTGTTCTTTTTTCCTTTTTTCTTGTTTAATCTTGTTACAGGTTTACTCATTTCATTATTCTTTTAATAAACTAATTTGTGGCTTTGTTAATCTTCTCTATTGAATCTTTGTTTTCTGTTTTATTAATTTTGGTTCTTTATCATTTTTACTTTTCATATATCACACAAGTTTTGGAAAAAACACCTTTAGTTCTGGGTGTGGTAGTCTACACTGATCTGATAGTCCCAGCTACTTGGAGAGACTGTGGTGGAGAATCACTTTGAGCCTAGGAATGTGAGGCCAGTTTGGGTAACAAAGCAAGACTCTGTCCAAAAAAAAAAAAAAAAAAAAAAAAAAAAAACCCACTAAATGGGGTCAAAGGTGAATTTAGTGATAAAGTTGCCTGAGGCCCTAGGTCTTATCCTAGGACAAAAACAAAACAAAATGAAAATCCCACAAATAAAACCACTCCAAATAGCACTTTATGTAGGTATATTTTAAATATTACAAAACTCACTCATTCCAAGTATATAAGTGGTTTTTAGTTACTACTGAGAGGTGCAGTCATTTCCATAAATCAGCTTTACAACATTTTCATCCCCTCAATAAGATCCCTTATGCCCATTTGCAATAACTCCCATTCACATCCCCAGCCAATCACTGACCTACTTTCTTTGTATAAAAATTTGCCTTTTCTGAACATTTTCATTTAAATAGAATCATCCAGTGGGAATAGGAAAGACAGTAGAAGGAATTGGACATAACTTTCCTATGTTCTTATATGAATACATGTCAAGTGTAACTCACATCATGACAACCACAAAAATGGGAAGTTATACTCCTTTTATGTATAATATGTCAAAATACATTCTACTGTCATGTGTAACTAAAACAAATAAAAAATTTAAAAAATCAATAAGTAGAATCATCCAACATGTGGTCTTCTTATGTCTAGCACTTTTATTTAATACTGTTTTCCTCTTCGGTACTGGGGATTGAACCTGGAGTTCATACATGCCAGACAGAGACTCTGTCACTGAGTTATGTGCTGATCCCTTTTTCTTATTTTGTTTTGAGACAAGGTTGACCTGTGTTGCCCAGGCTGACTCCAAACTTGAGGACCTCTTGTCTCTGCCTGCCTAGTAATTGGGACTACAGGTGTGCCCCACTATACCTGGCTCATTTGTTACTTTTGAGGTTCATCCATGTTATAACTTATGTTAGTAATTCCTCCCTTTTTCTTGCTGAATAAATTGTATGGCTATTCATACATTTTGATATACATTATTTTCATTATCAGGTTTTCTTATGTGTGGTACTGGGGATTGAACCTAGGGGTGCTGTACTATTGAGCTACATTCTGAGCCCATTTATTTTTTATTTTGCAACAGGATCTCATTAAATTGCCCATGTTGGACTCACACTTTTGATCCTTCTGCCTTAGCCTGCTGAGGAGCTGGGATTATAGGTGTCCACTACCACACCTGGCATCAATTTTAATTTTTAAAATTTTCATTATATCTTTATGATTCATGGCCATGATTGATTTTGAAATGTTTCTGGTATTGCCAAATTATAAAGATATTAAAATTCATCTTTTTTGTTGCTCATTTTAATTTGTATTGTGGTCAGATAATATGTTCTTATGACACTGATTATTTGAATTATTGGTACTTCCTTTATGAAATAACTAGTAATGAAATTTTATAAATGTTCCATATGCTTGAGGATAATGCATATTCTCTGTTGAGTGCAGGAGCCTGTGCACATTTTGTTATTTGTGTTGCTCTACATCTTTACTAATTTTTGTTTACCTGATGTATCAAAAAATTGAGATTTGTGTTTTCAAATCTCCAGCTGTTGAATTGGATTTTTCAGCTTCTTCCTATAGCTCATCACCTGATATATATTGAAAATTTTGGGGTGGTGAGTGTATACAAATTTAGAATTTTATTGTCTTTTTGGTGATTTAATCTTTTATCCATTATTCAGTGACCCTTTCCATCCTTAATAATCTTATTGGCTTAAACTCCCCTTTGTATGATATTAGTGTAGCTTAACTGCTTCTTTTTGTTGCTGTTGACATTTTTATTCGTTGGGTATACCTTTTCCCATACTTTCAACTTCCCAATGTCCTTCTATTCTGTCTCTCATAAATAAGATTTAACTGGATTTTATAAAAAGCCCAATATGGGGCTGGGGTTGTGGCTCAGCGGTAGAGCGCTCCTCTAGTACATGGGCGGCCTGGGTTCGATCCTCAGCACCATGTAAAAATAAAGGCATTGTGTACAACTAAAACAAATAAATAAATATTAAAAAAAAAAAGAAAAAGCCCAATATGTCAATCTTTTGTTTGTTTGCTTTTGTGAAGGGGTGTTACTAAATGGCCTAGGCTGCACTGAACTCGCAATCTTCCTGCGTCAGCCTCTCAACTAGCTGATTATAGGTGTATGCTACCCTGCCTAATGGTCTCTAATTTATATTTGGACCTGTTCTTCTGTTTTCTATTTGTTTTATTACCCACTCCCAATTTTATCTCTGGTATTAACTTATTATTTGAAGTTTTTGTTGTTTGTTTTAAAAATTTTCTTTGTCCTTTCTTCTTTCCATGAACTGCTTTAGAAGTTATATATTTTATTTCCATTTTTTGTGGTCTCTCTTTAATTTTATCCTGCCTACCTAATAAAGTCCAAGGTTTATTAATATTTCAATTTCCCCAGAACATTAGAAAGACCTTAGACTACTAATACCAATTATTGCCATATTAAGTATTAATATTTTATTTCTATTTTTTTCTAATTTCTTACAAATTAGAAAATTATTTATGAATATTAGATTTACAAATGTTTTTATGTATTATTTCTTCATATATTTCAAATCTTCATTATGAGTTCATTTTTCTTATCTACCCTTTAGTTCAAAAGTCCTTTTTTTTTAAAACACCTTTATTCTATTTATTTATTTATTTTTATGTGGTGCTGAGGATCGAACCCAGGGCCTCACATTTGCTAGGCAAGTGCTCTACAACCCCAGCCCCTAGTTTAAAAGTTGTTAATGAAGATGTATTGGTGGTAAACTTGGCTTATGTATATCCGGATATATTGTTATTTCTCACTTTTGAAAGATGGTTTTGCTCAACAAATAATTTTAGGTTGGTTGGTATTTTCTTTCAGCACTTTGAAAATACTGTCCCATTATTTCATTGGTTTTGTTGAGGAAAAAAAAAAAGTTAATCTCATTATTTTTCCTGTATAGAGACTCTGACTTTTCTATCTGGCTGCTTTTAGGATGTGTTCTTTGTTTTTAGTGTTCTGTTGTTTCAGTACAATATGCCAAGATATGTAATTTTTCTTGTTGTTTTAATCTGTGATGGTATAAATTGTGTTTCTTAAACCTGTCTTTTATCTCAACCATTCTTACTTTTTTTTTTTTCTTGGTACTGGGGATTGAACTCAGGGACACTTGACCACTGGGCCACATCCCCAGCCCTTTTTTGTATTGTATTAGAGACAGGGTCTCACTGAGTTGCTAAGTGCCTCGCCATTGCTGAGGCTGGCTTTGAAGTTGCAATCCTCCTGCCTCAGCCTCCCAAGTGCTGAGATTACAGGCATGCGCCATCACGCCCGGCTCATTCTTACTTTTTTAGTGTGGTAAAATATGCGTGGTTTAACCATTATTTTTAAAAATATTGCTTCTTTTCTGTTTTCCTTATTCTTTCCTTCCTCCACTCCAGTTAGCTTATAATGGACCCTTTCATTAACTCCTTATATCTTTTAACTTCTATTTCATATTTGCCATTCCCTTTTCATTCTACACAGCATTCTAGGTAAGTTATGCAGATCTGTTTTTCACTAATTTTCTCTTCTTGCTTCCAGTCTACTGTGTAATGTATACAGCAAGTTTCCCCCTATACATTTTATTTCTAAAAGTTCTATTTGGTTCTTCTATGAATTTGTATAGTGGGTTTTTATAGTCCTTTGCTCTTTCTTGCTTTTTGACTCATGTGTATTTAAAAATACAAATATTTGAAGTCCTCTAATTTTCTTGTGGTAGCTTGTTTAGCGATTTCTGATTATGAACTAATTTTTATGTGCTCTCAATCTGTGAGAATCCTGTAAGTGTAACAAGTACTTGCTTATATTGCTTCATTCCAGAATTGAGGAATACTCATAGCCTGGACACTACTTTAACCTCCTTTCAGAGCCTTTTAGCTCAGTGTTGGAATTCTGGGATCAGCTTGGTTTCCTTGTGTTGAAGGCTTTGTCTCCAGAGAGCAGGGCATCTGCCTTTCTTCTTTGCTTGCTGCTCGTCTTTCCTAGCTCTGGTTTTAGTCTAGATATTCATTAAAAGTGTCTTTTATAATTTTAGCAAGGATTCTTTTTTTTGGTGGGGGGGAGGGTCTTTCTGAGTATCTCATCTTCTAGAATTAGGTAGCATTTTGCACAGGTAGTAATAGTAATAACATTTTGAAAATATTCAATGTCCCTGGGATCCAAATAACACTAGCACTACTTATAAAAGTGGAAACTAGAGGGCTGGGGTTGTGGCTCAGTGGTAGAGTGCTTGCCTAGCATGTGTGAGGTTCTGGGTTTGATCCTCAGCACCACATAAAAATAAATAAATGAAATAAAGGTATTGTGTCCATCTTCAACTAAAAAAAATATATACTAAAAAAAGTGGAACTGGAACAAATTTTCTTGAAAATGTAAACATTCCACATTTTGCGTAACTTTAGGGTCTATGTTGAGGAAGTAACTTGAAATCCTTCAAATGTTTATGCTCTGAGATATCACTCAAGTGGTATTTCTTAGAATGGAATAAAGCTAGGTCTTTTGAACTAGCCCTTCTTCATTCCTATACTTTTTTTTCCCCCCAGTCTCATGTATCTAGGATGAAAATCAAATGAAGCCAAATCCCACATTAATCACCAAACACACAGTGAAGTAAAGCAGACCATTACTGAAGATTTCGCAGGGGGGGAAAGACAAGGAAAGAGGTTACCCTCATCATAAACAGTATACCTCCTTGAGGATCCTTTAACAGATCTCTCAATTCCCCTAAATTATTTCTATGGCCTTCAAAACTTGCTGGTGTGACTCTGCCTTTCTCTTGTCATCCATTCCTCTTCTTCTCCATCAGCTCTGATGCTCCTTCTTACTTCCTTCTCTGGCTACTTCTCTTTCCCATTCCCAGATTTTCCTCTCCTTTTCATATGTTCAACTGAAATCTTTGCTGATAGAGTCTTTTTTTTTTTTTTTTTTGCACTTTTATCTTTTCTACTTCTTCAACATCTTTATAATGTATTACAACTTAAAAGCCTAACTCATCCTTTCACTTCCTTATCACTAAATTCCTTAAACCTTCCTTTTTTTTTTTTTGGTACCAGGGATTGAACTCAGGGGCACTTGACCACTGGGCATGCACATCCCCAGCCCTTTTTTGTATGTTATTAGAGACAGGGTCTCACTGAGTTGCTAAGTGCCTCACCATTGCTGAGGCTGGCTTTGAACTCCCAATCCTCCTGCCTCAGCCTCCCAAGTGCAGGGATTACAGGCGTGCGCCACCGCGCCCGGCCCTTAAACCTTCCTTTTGAATTTGTTTTCCCTTTAATTGTTTTGGTTATTCTAGTATTTTCTACTCTGCCTATATTCTTTTGTAGTATCTTAAACTGTGTAGTAGACATATTAGTCCCTGGCCTTAGGTGTGTTAAATCCTCTAAGCTCTCCATATACAACACTCTCCACCCTTGTATGGAGGAGAAATTTATATTTCATCTTTTAAAATGGCCTTGGTAATGGTTGAAGATATAAAAATCTTGGGGTTTTTTTTTTTTTTGTTTTTTGTTTTTGTTTTTGTTTTTTAGGGTGTATGTGGGTCTCTGTATGTTTGTACTGGGTAGCAAATGAGGTAGGGAAGGATTATTCTGAAAACTGACTCAAGAACTACCTCCCTATGAAGCAGTAGGGCATAATTGTTTTTGTCTTAGTATAAGCTCAAAACATAGAAGACATTTTTTAGCAGTGTTTTTGCCTATGGGGATTTTGGTTTGAACGAGGTTTTTGTTTGGTTGGTTTTGTTTTGGTACTAGAAATTGAACCTGGGGTGTTCAACCACTGAGCTACATACCCGATCTCTCCCTACCCCACGCCTTTTTTTTTTTGATACAGATTCTCTTTAAGTTGCTTAGGGCCTCACTTAGTTGCTGAACCTAGCCTTGAACTTGTGATCCTCCTGCCTCAGCTTCTCAAGCCACTGGGATTATAGGCATGTGCCACCATGCCCAGTTTGTATGTTTGACTTTTTAAATGTCAAAAACATAAAAAAGAAAAACACAAGAGATTAGACAGTATTATTTTTAAAAATATATATTTTTTAGCTGTTGATGGATCTTTATTTTATTTATTTATATGTCATGCTGAGAATTGAACCAAGGGTCTCACACATGCTAGGCAAGCACTCTACCACTGAGCCACAACCCCAGCCCAGGGCTTAGTTTTTGATCATGAGAGAATCTCCTGTTTTTAAGAGCTTGTATCTGAACTTTCCCTTCATGTGAGAACCATTGCTGTTCTAGCCCCAGCTTAGGTAAGAAATGTAGACATGTTGTTTATTGCTATTCCCTGCAAGAATAAAGCAACCTTTGATTAAAAAATTGACCAGCCGAGTGGCACACACCTGTAATCCCAGCAGCTTGGAAGGCTGAAGCAGGAGGATCAAAAGTTCAAAGGCAGCCTCAGCAACTTAAGGAGACCCTAAACAACTTAGGGAGACCCTGTCTCAAAATAAAAAATAAAAATAGCTGGGGATGTGGCTCAGTGGAAAAGCACCACTGGGTTTAATTTCTGGTACCAAAAAAAGAGAGAGAGATTTATTGTACAATATGGTGACTATAGCTAATAACAAGGTTTTGTATTCTTGATAATTTCTGAGTGAAGTTTTAGTGTTCTTACCACAAAATTAAGTATGTAAAATAATGCCTATGTTAATTATTTCAATTTAGTCATTCCATAGAGTATACGTATTTCAAAACAACATGTGGTACAGGATACATATAGATTTTCACTTAAAAAATAATGAGAATAAAAATGTATACCATATCCATTAATTCAACATAAAATGAACACAATTGTATGTATCAGAGTGTCAGAGGTATGGAAGTCAGGCAGAACAAAATATAAAACTGCCTTTCAGAGAATGCAGAATAAGAATAGGTCCTTTCTGCGCGGCCCGGGGATCCTCAGCACCACGTAAACATAAGAAGAAGAAATAAAAGAAGAAGAAGAAGAAGAAGAAGAAGAAGAAAAAAAAGGTTTACCAGGAAAGGAATTGGCTTGGGAATGGGAAAACTTTTAACTTCAAGTTGTCATAGATAAAACAAAGGATCTGAACACCTGTAGGTGTTATAATTTTACTTGATTTATATATACACACACATACAAATGTGATATATATATACATAATTATATATGTATACATATGATTCCTTAAAAATTTTATCTCCTTTTTACATGAGTTATAAGCTTATTTGAACAATTAGAAATGATAATAATTAGGGCTGGGGCTGGGGCTCAGTGGCAGAGCACTTGCCTGGCACATGTGAGGCACTGGGTTCAATCCTCAGCACCACATAAAAATAAAATAAAGGTATTTAAAAAAATCATACAATACTTTATTAAAAGAAATGATATAATTATCATAAAATATTACATTAAGTAAGCTTGCTAAATTTCTTTTTTTAAAGATAGTAGGGATTAAACCCAGGAGGTGCTATATCATTGAGCTACATCCCTAGCCCTTTTTATTTTTTGAGATAGGGTCTTGCTAAGTTACTGAGGCTGACCTCAGATTTGTTATCTTCCTGCCTCAGCCTGCCAAATTTCTTCTTAATCAACTTATCATTTAAAATATTTTAAATTGCCTTCCCCCCATACCCTCTCCAACATTTATTGTTGTTTGTATTCTTTTTTAAAAAATGTTTTTATTAGTTTATTGATGGACCTTTATTTATTTATTTGCTTATATGTGGTGCTGAGAATCGAACCCTGTGCCTCACACATGCTAGGCAAGCACTCCACCACTGAGCCACAACCCTAGCCCCATGTTGTTTGTATTCTTTTTAAAAAATATTTACTTATTTGCTTTAGTTATACACAATGTGTTTATTTTTATGTGGTGCTGAGGATTGAACCCTAGGCCACGCACGTGCTAGGGGAGTGCTTTACCACTGATCCACAACCCCAGCCCTGATTGTATTCTTAATAGCTGCCATTCTGACTGGAGTGAAATGAAATCTTACAGTAGTTTTGATGGGGAAAAAGGCACACTCATACATTGCTGGTGGGACTGCAAAATGGTGCAGACAATCTGGAAAGCAGTATGGAGATTCTTTGGAAAACTGGGAATGGAACCACCTTATGACCCAGCTATCCCACTCCTCGGTCTATACCTAAAGGACTTAAAAACAGCATACTACAGGGACACAGCCATATCAATGTTCATAGCAGCACAATTCACAGTAGCTAAACTGTGGAACCAACCTAGATGCCCTTCAGTAGATGAATGGATAAAGAAAATGTGGTATATATACACAATGGAATATTACTCAGCAATAAAAGAGAATAAAATAATGGCATTCGCAGGTAAATGGATGAAGTTGGAGAATATAATGCTAAGTGAAGTTAGCCAATCCCCAAAAGCCAAATGCCGAATGTTTTCTCTGAGATAAGGAGGCTGATTCACAGTGGGGTTGGGATGGGGAGCATAGGAGGATTAGAGGAACACTAGAAAGGCCAATGGGGGTGGGGGGGAAGGGAGGAGGCAAAAGGGTTAAAAAAAAAAAAAGATGGTAGAATGAGAGGATATCATTGCCCTGGGTGCATGTATGAGGACGTGAATGGTGTGAATATACTTTGTATACAACCAGAAATATGTAAAAGTGTGCTCTATAAGTGTAATATGAATTATAATGCATTTTGCTGTCATATATAACAACTTAGAATAAAAGAAAAGAAAAAATATTTTAAATTGATATAATAAATGTACATATTTATGGAGTAAAGTTATATTTCAATACATGTATACAACGTATAATGATCAGGTCAGGGTAACTCCTCAAACACTTTTCCTTTTTTAGTGATGGGAACTTAAAAATCTTACTAGCTTTTTTGCAGTACTGGGGATTACATCTAGAAGTGCTCTGCCACTGAGCTCCATCCCCAGTTTTTTATTTTTTGAGACAAGGTCTCAATCCTCCTGCCTCAGCCTCCTAAGTGTGTGCCACTATGCCCAGCTCTATTATTTTGAAAAACACAATTAGTTGATATAACCATAGTTATCCAACTGTGTTATAGAACATTAGAAGTTATTCTTTCATCCGACTGCACTCCTATACCTGTTTAAAGCCTTCTCTTCATCCCTTCTCTCCCACATTATTCTCAAGCTCTGGTAACCACTATTTTATTCTCAACTTCTATGAGACCAATTCTTACCTTCCACATATGAGAATGTGTTATTTGTCTTTGTGTGCCTGGCTTATTTTACTTAATGTCCTACAGTTCCATCCATGGTGCTGCAAATGACAGAATTTCATTCATCTTTACAGATGAATAATATTCCATTATGTATATATATTTACCACATTTTCTTTTTCCATTCATCTGTTGATAGACACCTATGTTGATTCCATACTTGGCTAATGTGACTAGTGATGTAATAACATGCAAGTGCAGATTTCTCTATGACATACTAATTTTATTTCCTTTGGATATATACCCAGTAGTGGGATTGCCAGACCTTGTGGTAGCTCTATTTCTAGTTGTTTTGTTTTGTACTTTTGATACTGGGGATTGAACCCAGGGGTGCTCAGCCACTGAGCAACATGCTCAGCCCTTTTTTATTTTGAGACACAGTCTCACTAAATTGCTTAGAGACTCGTTAAATTGCTAAGGTTGTCTTTGAACTTGTGATCCTCCTGAGTTGCTGGGATTATAGGCATATGTCACCAATGCTGGCTATTTCTAGTTTTTGAGGGACCTCTGTACTGTATACTTTACTGGCTAAACTAATTTACATTCCCACCAATAATGCCTGAGAATTCCTCTTTCTCTGTATCCTCACCAACATTTGTTATTTTTTGAATTTTTGTTGATAGGCCCTCTACCTGGAATGAAATGATATCTAATTGTGATTTTGATATAATTTCCACGATGAAGAGTGATGATAGTATCTTTCTATATACTTTTTGGCTATTTGTACATCTTCTTTTGATAAATATCTATTCGGGTCATTTGTCCATATTTAAATTAAATTATTATTATTTTTTGCTGTTAATGAGTTATTCTGGATATTAAGCCCTTGTTGGATGAATAATTTGCAAATGTTTTCTCCCATTCTGTTGGTTATCTCTTCATTTTGTTGATTGATTGTTTCCTTGACTGTAGAGAAGCTTTTTAGTTCGATGTAATCCATTTGTGTATTATTGCCTTTATTTTTTAATTTTTTTAAATATTTATTTATTTACTTTAGTTGTACACAATGCAATGCATTTATGTTTACGTGGTGCTGAGGATCGAACTCGGGCCGCGCACGTGCAAGGCGAGCGCTCTGCCACTGAGCCACAACCCCAGCCCCTATTATTGCCTTTATTGCCTATGCTTTTTTCCCCCCCAAATTGGGGATTGAACACAGGGGCACTTAATTACTAAGCCACATCCCCAGCCCTGTTTTTATTTTTTTATTTTTATTTTTTTAAATATTTATTTATTTACTTTAGTTGTACACAATGCAATGTTTACGTGGTGCTGAGGATCGAACCCGGGCCGCTCACGTGCAAGGCAAGCGCTCTGCCGCTGAGCCACAACTCCGGCCCTGTTTTTATTTTTTAAGACAGGGTCACACTAAGTTGCCTAGGGCCTTGTTAAGTTGTTGAAGCTGGCATCAAACTTGTGATTCTTATGTTTCAGCCTCCCTAGCATCTGGGACTAGAAGTGTGTGCCACCATGCTGGGTATACCTATGCTTTTGAAGGGTCAAATCCAAAAAAAGATTTGCCCAGACCTTCATCCTGAAGCACCTCCCTTATGTTTTCTTTTCATAGTTCATAGTTTCATATCTTACATTTAAGCCTTTGATCCATATTAAATTGATTTTGTATATTGTGATAGGGATCTAGTTTCATTCTTCTGAATATGGATATCCCAGTTTTTCCACACCACTTATTGTGCTTTCTCCAATTGTATTCTTGGTGCTTTTGTTGAACATCACTTGGCTGTATATACATGGATTTATTTCTGGGTTCTCTATTCAATTCCATTGGTCTATCTCAGTTACTATGGCTTTGTAGTATGTTTTGAACTCAGGGATTGTGATGCCTTCTTATTTTGTTCTTTTTGCTAAAGACTGCTTTGGCTATTCAGGGTTTTTTGTAGTTCCATAAAGATTTTTGGAGGTTTTCCCCCCTGTATATGTGAAGAATGCCATTGGTATTTAGATAGGGATTGCATTAGACAGGGATCTGCATTTAATCTGTAAACCACTCTGAGTAGTATGAACACTTGATTCTTCCACTCTGTGAACATGGGATGTCTTCTTTTGTGTGTGTCCTCTTAAATTTCTTTCAACAGTGTTTAATAATTTCATTTTAGAGTTCTGACACCTCGTTGGTTAGAATCTTTCTTGGTATTTTTTTTAATGGCTATTGTAAATGAGATTGCTTTCTTGATTTCTTTTCCAGCTAGTCTTTTATTGGTATACAAAAACATTAGTGGTTTTTGTATGTTGGTCTTGTATCCTGTACTTCCTGAATTTGTTCATCAGTCCCAACAATATTTTGGTAGTCTTCGTGTTTTTCTAAATATAATTCACATTTTCTGACAATAAGGATAGTTTGACTTCTTCCTTTTCAATTTGGATGCCCTTTACTTCTTTCTCTGGCCTACTTTCTCTGGGTAGGACTTCCAGTATCATCTGGAATAAAAGTGGTGAAAGTAGACTGGTCTTGTCCCAGATTTTAGAGGAAATCCTTTCACTGTTTCCCCTAATTAGTGTGATATTTGTGGTGGGATTGTCATATATGACCTTAACTGAGTTAAGGTATGCCCTTTCTACACATAATTTGTTGAGAGTTTTTTTTTTTTTTAATTATTTTTTATTCTAGCTGGGCGCAGTGGCGCACACCTGTAATCCCAGCACTTTGGGAGGCTGAGGCAGGAGGATCGCAAGTTCAAGGCCAGCCTCAGCAATGGCGAGGCACTTAGTAACTCAGTGAGACCCTGTCTCTAATAAAATACAAAAAAGGGCTGGGGATGTGGCCCAGTGGTCAAGTGCCCCTGAGTTCAATCCCCGGTACCAAAAAATATATATATATATTTTTTATTCTAAGATGTTATAAATGACAGCAGAATGCATTACATTTCATATTACACATATAGAGCACTTTTTTACAGATCTCTGGTTGTATGCAAAGTATATTCACACCATTCGTGACTTCATACATGCACTTAGGGTAATGATATCCATCTCATTCTACTATCTTCTTTTGTGTGTGTGTGTGTGTGTGTGTCTGTCTGTCTGTCCGTGTGTCTGTCCGTCCTTGTCTGGTTTTGGTTTCCAGGTAGTGCTGGCCTTATAACATGAGATTGGAAGAGTTCCCGCCTCTTCAATATTTTGGAATAATTTAAGAAATACTAGTATCAGTCAGTCTTTCCCCCTGCCCCAACTTTTCTCTTTCTTCTCTTCTCTTCTCTTCTCTTCTCTTCTCTTCTCTTCTCTTCTCTTCTCTTCTTCTCTTCCTTTTCTTTTCATACCAGGGATTGAACCCAGGGGTACTTTTACCACTGCTACATCCCTAGTTCTTGTTTTTTTTCTTTTTAAAAAACAAGGTCTCATTAAGTTGCTAATTTAAGTCGTTGAGACTGGCTTTGAACTTGTGATCATCCTGCCTCAGCCTCCTGAGCTCCTGGGATTATAAGCATGTGCCACCATGCTCAGCTGACTTTCTTTTAATGTTCAATAGAATTCAGTAGTGAAGCCATCTAATCCCAGGATTTTCTATGATGGGAAATTTTTTATTACTAATTCAATCTCATTACTCTTTATTGGTCTGTTTGGGCTATTTCTTTGCTTCAATTTTGGTAAGGTGTATGTGTCTAGGAATTTATTCATTTCTTCTAAGTTATCAAATTTATTGGCATATATATATTTATTCATAATAATCCCTGATGATCCTTTATATTTCTTTGGTGTCAGTTGTAATCTCTCTGATTTTATTTAAATCTCTCCTCTTTTTCTTAGGCTAGCTAAGTTTTTGTCAATTTTGTTCATATTTTCAAAGAATTGGCTCTTCATTTTGTTCATTTTTATACATATAGCAAAGATATATAAATATATGGAAAAATATATAAATATATGTGTATATATATACATGTATCTTTTGGTCTCTATATCATTTATTTCTGCTCTGATTTTTATTATTTCCTTCCTTCTACTAATTTTGGGTTTAGTTTGTTTTTTAGGTCCTTGAGATACAGCAATAGATTTAGGTATTTGGGGCTGGAGGCCTGGGGATTGAGACCTGGGTCTCGCACATGCTAAGCAAGTACTATTCCATTGAGCCATTGAGGTATACCCTAACTCTCTCTCTCTCTCTCATTCTCTCTCTCTCTCTCTCTCTCTTTTTTAATGTAGACATTGATTAATATAAACTTCCCTTTTAGTGCTGCTTTTGCTATATCCCGTAGGTTTTGGTATGTGGTGTTTCCATTATCATGTTTCAATAATTTTATTTCCTTCTTTTTCTTTTGATCCATTAGTTGTTTAGAAGTAAGTTGTTTAATTTCCATGTGTTTGCATAGTTTCCAAATTTTTCTTGTTATTAATTTCTTGTTTTGTTGCAATTTAGTCAGAAAAGATACTCAATTTTTTTTCAGTTTCAAAAATTTGTTGAGACTTATCATATGATCTATTCAGGTGAATATTTCATGTACGTATGAGAAGATGTATACTCTGCAGCTGTTGAATGGAATGTTTCATAGATGTCTATTACATTCGCTGGTCTCGGGTGCAGTTCAACTCTTTTGATTTTCTGTTTAAATGATACATCCATTACAGAACGTGAGATGTAAAAATTCTCTATTATTATTTTATTGAAGCTTCTTTTTCCCTTTGTGTCTATTAATATTTATTTTACATATTTGAGTGCTCAATATTTAGTGCATATATATTTGTAATTTCTTCTTGAATTGATCTTTTTATCATAATATAATGACCTTTCTTATGTCCTTTTTTACTGCTTCTGAAAGCCTAATTTAGCTAAATATGGCTATATCTGCTTTCTTTTGGATTACATTTGCATGGAATATTTTTTCCATCCCTTCATTTTCAGTCTACATGTATCCTCAGAGGTGAAATGAGTTTCTTGTAAGCAGCACATATTTGCATCATTTTAAAATAAAATCCATTCAGTCACTCTGTAACTTTTAATTGAGAAATTTAATCCACTTACATTTAAGGTAATGTTGGATAGTTGAAGTCTTACTACTACCATTTTGATACTTGTTTACTAGTTTCATTATAGTCCTTCCTCCCTCCTTCCCATCTTTTTTGTGGTTGATTTTCTGCAGTAAAGTGTTTTGATTCCTTATTCTTTTTCACATGTCAATTATAGACTTTTGCTTTGTGGTTACCATGAAGTTTAGAAAAATTTTTTTTTTATAACAAACTATTTTGAAATGATGGCAATTCAACATCGAACACAAGTATATGGAAAGAAAAAACATTTTAAAAACTGATAAAATCTCTACACTTACACTCCATGCCTTTCCACATTTTGAATTTTTAAATAATTTTTTAAAGTTGTTGATAGACCTTTATTTTATTTATTTATATGTGGTGCTGAGAATCGAACCCCGTGCCTCACACATGCCAGGCAAATGCACTACTGCTGAGCCCCAGCCCCAGCCCGTTTCTTTGTTGAACAGAATCTTTGTTGACCTTTGACATTCCTGTACTTGGCTAGTTGTATCTTTCTCTCTGTTTGGGAAGTTTTCAGTTATTATCTCTTTGAATAAACTTTCTATTCCTTTGGCGTTCTCAAGTTCCTTCTGACCGCCCCCCAACTCAAATATTTGCTATTTTTTTAAAAAAAAATATATTTTATTTTATTTTTTAAAAAATATTTATTTGCTTTAGTTGTATACAATGGGTTTATTTGTATGTGGTGCTGAGGATCGAACCCGGGCCGCGCACGTGCTAGGCGAGCGCTCTACCGCTGAGCTACAATACCAGCCCCAAATATTTGCTCTTTTAATGTTATCCCAAATTTTCCATAACTTTCTTCTTTCCCTTCATTCTTTATCCTCCCACTGTGTGTTTCCAAATAGTCTATCTTCAAGCTCACTAATTCTTTCTTCTGTTTGATCTAGTCCACTATGATACCATGCAGGATATGTTAAAATGTGCTTAGTGTTCTTTTTAGCTCAAGAATTTGATTTTTTAAAAATTACTTCAATCTGGCCAGGTGTAGTGGTGAACACCTGTAATTCAGCGACTTGTGTGGCTAAAGCCGAAGGATCATGAATTCAAAGCCAGCTTCAGCAATGGCGAGGCACTGAGCAACTCAGTGAGACCCCATCTCTAAATAGAATACAAAATAGGGCTGGGGATGTGGCTCAGTGGTCAAGTGCCCCTAAGTTCAATCCCTGGTACCCCCCACCCCGCCCCGCCAAAATTTACTTCAATCTGTTAAATTTATTTAAGAGTATTGAATCATGCCAGGTGCCTTGGCTCATTGGAGGATCATGAGTTCAAAGCCAGCCTCAGCAATTTAGCAAGGCCAAGTGAGACCCTGCCTCTAAATAAAATATAAGGGCCTGGATATGACTCAGTGGTTAAGTGCCTCTGGGTTCAATCCTTGGTTAAAAGAGGGCTGGGGTTGTGGCTTAGCAGCAGAGTGCTCACCTAGCATGTGTGTGGCCCTGGGTTTGATCCTCAGCACCATGTAAAAATAAGTAAATAAAATATTGTGTCCAACTACAACTAAAAATAAATATTAAAAAAAGTATTGAATCATTTCTGTGTTTTCTTGAAGCTCATTGACTTCTTCTTCTTCTTCTTCTTTTTTTTTTTTTGGTAGTGCTGGGGATTAAATGAACCCAGGGCCTTGTGCATGTGAGGCAAGAACTCTACCAACTGAGCTCTATCCCCAGCCTGCCGTTGACTCTTTTTTAAAAAAAATATTTTTAGATGTAACACAATACTTTTATTTATTTATTTTTATGTGGTGCTGAGGATAAAACCCAGTGCCTCACATGTCACGTGTGAGGTAAGCGCTCCACCACTTGAGCTACCACCCTAGACCCTCATTGAGATTCTTTAAAACAGTTATTTTTAATTCTCTGTCAAAGAGTTTGCAAATATCAATGGCTGTAATCACTTCCTGGTGCCTTATTTTGTTCATCAGGTGAAGTCAGGGTTCCCTGAAGTTCTTGATGATTGTTGACATACAACATTTGGTGCACACTGCCTTGGATATTTATTCCAGTCTTCATAATTTAGCTTTGTGTTTGTCCCTCCAGAAATTCCAAGCATTGTAGTAGTCTGAACCTGTGGACATTTCCACTACTTCAGCACTAGATGGTGCCTAATGTCTAAGTTTGTTGCAAGTCTTCTACTGATGTTTTTCTGTTGTAGCACTGACGATTGCCAAAGCCAGGTTTGACCCAAATCTGGTTGGTGTGTTGTGCATAATGACCTGGGGACTGTGTATAAAGTGTTCTGCCCCCACAAGTCTCTGCCTGGGCCTGGGATAGGCCCAGACTCTTCAATCATAGTCACTGGCCTGTGGTGAGACACCACAGGATTCTGTCTGGCTCTGCACCTCACTGAGGGGCCAATTCCATGCTCTTAGGGAGTGACTTGGTGCCTTCCCTCTTTTTCTTGTCCCAAACAGTTATTCTTTATGTTTAGTCACCAATGCCACAATGCTAGATCATACTTGGAGCCCACTGTCTACTGAGACCAGCACAGTAAGGGCATAGGCTATCATGGGCTTCCTGCTATGGTGAACTTAGAGCCCAAGACTGCTGCAGCTAGCCCCAGGTGATTCTGGCTGGTATATAAATCTGATCATCAATGGCAAAGTGTCTTTACTTGGCAATAGGTCAGGCCCAGAGACTCCATCCACAGGCACACTTGGAGACAGAGACCATTAGGACCTCCCCAATGTTGGGTTTTACTAGCTCAGCAACTGAGTTCCAAAACATAGTTCTTTGTCACCTTGCTCATCTACACCACAGTGGCTGGCCTCTTGTTCCTTGCTATGTGCCCAATGTTGGAAGGAGTGGTGGCAGCCCACTTGAACCATACTAAGCTACATCATACCCAAGTCTCACAGCCACAGGGACTTATGCAGTCCCAAGTTTGGATGCCAAGCCCATGTGTGATTGCCAGTGACATAGTGTGGAACATAAACATGCCTGTCCCACCAGAGTCAGGTCTCTGCCTGATGCAGGTGTAGGTCTAGAGACTGTCTGTGAGCACTAGCCTAAAGATGAGCCTGACGCTGAGGCGAAGTCCTATGCTCACTTCTTGCTCTGTGCCCTAGTGGCTGGAGCTTTGCTTCTTGCTCATGTCTGAGGGTGGCAAAGAGTTGACGGAGGCAGTTCTTTTGGACATCTGACTAAGGAGGATCCAAAGGATCAATCTGCAGGTACTGGTCTTAGGGTAGGAACTGTGGGGTCCTGACTGGTATTGAGTTTCCATAGCAGACCTGGTAATCAAGAGGCCTGCACTTAAATTTGCTCTTTATCCCCCAAGCTGGGAGCATCTCCCCTGACTCTGTGCTGGATGGAGTTGGGAGAGGGATGACATGGGAAACTCTTTCCTGCCCTTTTCTTATTGTCATAATACAACCAGGCATTGTGGTTTCCCATCTGGCTCTTTCTTAGCTCTTGTAAAGGTGATTAGTCATAAACAGTTGTTCAAATTTGTGTCTTTGTTGGGAGATGATTGTCAATCCACTGCTGGAGCAGACAGCCACCATCTTGCTCCCAATCCATTTCCTTTATTTCTTTAATCATGGATTCCTTTATTTCTCTGTTCTCTGCAATATAAGGGTGACTTTGAAGTCTTTGTCTTTAAATCTAACATCTAGTCAGTCTCACCTGCAGCTTATGTGGCCTACTTTCTTGCTGGTTTGGGCATTATACTTTCCTGTTTCTATACATGCCTCACATTTTTTTTTTTTTTTTGAAAAAAGACATTTTAAATAATACATTTTGGTAACTTTGGGTATTGGTACCCCCTCTGAAACTTATTTACTTGTTCATTTGCCAAGAGGTTGAATTCTTTTACTAGAATCTATTCTTCACCTTCTTTCCTCCCCATGCCCAGTGGTGGGACACATTATAAGGTTCAGGTTGGGCCATGTGATGAAAGTTTCAGCAGAGTTCTCTGACAGTCTCTCCCTGACTATACCCAGCTGTCATTTCCAGCTGACTGCTCTATTAATTTAAAAAATGGGGCTGGGGTTGTGGCTCAGCGGTAGAACACTTGCCTAGCACATGCACGGCCCGGGTTCAATCCTCAGCACCATGTAAAAATAAAGGCATTGTGTACAACTAAAACAAATAAATGAATATTTTTAAAAAATTGCCCACAAGCATAAATTGTTCCATAGATTAAACCAATCAAATATGGACTTGTTCCCAAGGTCAGTGTTTGAAATTTGTTCTGACATTAGCTGACTTTTTCAGGCAAAATAACTGGCCTACAGTTTAGCTTCCATGTCCAATGCAACTGCCAGTCTTCTTCTAGATGCTTTTCACAACCTCCATTATTTAGAGCATTCTTTAGCTTGGACATTTCCATAATTTGTTGAGAATAAAGTTAGTTCTTTTGTGAAGAGGTTAGAAGCTACCTCTTTTGTGGTCTGCTTCTCTCCCTCAAAGAAAATCTCTGAGTGAGGGATTTAGCTGGGAGTGGGGACAATGGCACGCTTCTGTGTGGTAAACCTGCTGTTACAAGATGAATGCTAGATGAAGAGGGATGACAGGAATCTGAGGTCTTCTTGGCGTCTCTCTTCCTTCATGAAACTATCACTTTACACATAGGGCCAAGTGCTCAGGGCCCTGGCATCCTTAGCTTGCCATGCCTAACTCCAGAGTCTCCATCTGACAAGTGGGTCTGGGTGGGACATGGAAGTCTCCACTCTTGACTGCAGTCATGGGACAGGCTTGGCAACAGGTAACTGGGAAGAACCTGTGAAAAGCTGGCATCCTAACCCTCCTGGAAGGTATCCTTTAACTGAGCACTGAGGGAGAGGGAGCGCTGTGTTTTGGGCTATACCAAACAGGAGTGGAATTTCCATCTTGCCAAGTTGGGAGGGGACAGGATGGGAATGGTTCTCAAACACCAGACTCTCCCTGTTCCTCCTTGAATTCTAGTACACTAGAACATTGTACTAAAGCACTAAGTAAATTTTTTCATATTTTATATGTCCTTGATACAATTTCCAGAGACTTTCAATGCTTAAAAAAAAACAAAAAAACTTAAGCTGGGCATGATGGTGCATGCCTGTAATCCTAGCAACTTGGGAGGCTGATGCGGGAGGATCATGAGTTTGAGGTCAGCCTCAGCAATTTAGCAAGGTCTGGCAACTTAGTGAGACCCTGTCTCAAAACTTTAGAGAAATTAAATTTTTTAAATATTAAAACAACACACACACACTTTCACCAGTTACACTGGGGTGCAGGCCTGTGAAGCTTCTTATTCTGTCATGCTAGAAACCCCTTGCTTTCATTTTTATTGATATAGCATTTAAGGGTTATTTTCCCTCTGTTCATTGCTCTTTATGTATCTCATGGATTATGATATGAAATACTTTTTCAATGTATTTCAGAAAGTCTGTTCCCCTTTCAACCAAGAGTGTTTTGTAGGTTATTAGTTCTATAACCCTTTTTAATTTTCATTTTATTATACTGTAATCAAAGCATGTTGTTTATAATATCTCTAAGAACTGATTTTTAAGTTTGCATTAGAATGATCACTTTTTGTGATTTTTTTTTTTTTTTTTTTTTTTTTTTTTTTTTTTTTTTTTGGTACTGGGGATTGAACCCTGGGACACTTAACCACTGAGTCACATCCCCAGCCCTTTTTGTATTTAGAGACAGGGTCTTGCCCAGTTGCTTAGGGCACCTGCAAAGTAGGGCTGGCTTTGAACTTTTTTTTTTAGTTGTAGATGGAAAGCATGCCTTTATTTTATTTGTTTATTTTTATGTGGTGCTGAGGATCAAACCCAGTGCCTCACATGTGCAAGGCTGTACCACTGAGCTACAACCCCAGCCCCTGGCTTTGAACTCTTGATCCTCCTGCCTCAGCCTCCTGAGCCGCTGGGATTACAGGCGTGGGCACCACACCTGCCTTTGTGCATTTCCTTCTTTTTTGTTTTTTAATATTTATGTGTTTGTTTTAGTTGTACACAATGCCTTTATTTTTACGTGGTGCTGAGGATTGAACCCTGGCCACGCACGTGCTAGGCAAGCGCTCTACCACTGAGCCACAACCCCAGTCCCCGCTTTGTGCATTTTCAATGTGTGCTTGAGAAGGTTTGTTTCTAGTCTCAGGGTTTGTGTACATCCAAAATAACCCCCTTATTGATTATGCTGTGTGGGTCTTCTATATCTTCACTCATCTTTTGTCCTCTTAGCTGTATTTTACTAAGTGTGGCATATTAAAATCTCCTATTATTGATTTGTTACTATCTCCTTGTATCTCTTGTCATAATTTTTGTCTATCATAGGTAGTAGCTTATTTTATATGTAGATATTTGTGTTATATATTCACTGCATAAATGTGACCTTTTTGATCTAAATCCTGCCCCATAACTGTCCCATAAACCAACAATGAAATTGATTAGAAAATTGTTAGTAAAATAGAATAAACTTGTTTTGTTGTTCTTATATGTACTACTCTCATTTCCTTAAACTGGAGGGGAAAAAAGCCTTTCTGTTTCTATTTTCAATCAGTGGTTATGAAAGATTTACCTGTTGATTCATTGGAAGGAGAAGATTTCGAGAAGGAATTCTCATTTCTGAACAGTCTCCTAAGTCCTGGTTCTTCAAGTACTAGTGAATCTACCCAAGAATGCCAGACTTCCAATGGGAGCCCCAGTGCCAGTCTCATGTCCCAAGAGCCTTCTGTGGGGTCTGAGCCTCTTGCTCATTCCTCTAGATTCCTTCCTTCACAGCTCTTTGATCTTGGTTTTCATGCTGCTGGAGCTTTCAACAGTGAGTATCTATGAAACATTTGGATACATGTGCCTTATTTTATCTTTGTGAAGCAAAATTATGTACTTGATGCTAGAAGAACAAGGAGATGGATTTTAACTTCAGTGCTACTAGATAAAATCTGCAGTAATACTGGTCGAATGGAAATATATCAAATAGTCACCACTGGAATCCATCCACAAGACTGAAAGAAAGGCTGGTTTTTTGCCACCTCCACCAAATCCACGTATTCTTCATTGACTCTCCCAGGTATCTGATTTATAATATTTGGCCTGCTAAGTTACCCCAGGACTTTTCTTCATCAAGTAAGATTTGGATTATTTTCTTCCTGTGGGTTCAGAGTTGGCAAGAAATAAAAGAACAGCTCTGTGGCTGGTTGCAGGGCAGCCTTCTGGGTGAGGCAGCAGGGATGGAGGGCTGCTGGAGCAGGCTGAGGGTGAGGGTTTACCTGAAGAAAGGATTGCCTGCTTTGTGATAAGGGCTCCTCCTGCTCACCTGCAGCACCACTGTCCTATGTCCAGCTCTGCACTTTGGGAGTTATTTTGCTCCCACATCCTTACTGATTACCAGGTCCTACTCATTTTGTTCTGAAACATTTCTCAAATTTTCCACTCTTCTTCTCTACTCCATGACCAGAGCTATTTATAGAGACTCATTTGGTTTCCCAGCTTGCTGCAAAGAGAGCTCCTAACAGGTCCAATTCCACCAGTTATCTCCAAAAAAGCAAATTCCAATGTCAATAACCTATCTGTACTGCATATTCTTTTTTTTTTTTTTTTTTTTTTTTTTGTAACTCAGGACACTTAACCACTGAACCACATCCCTACCCCTATTTATTTATTTATAGACAGGGTCTCGCTTAATTGATGAGGCTGGCTTTGAACTCGCAATCCTCCTGCCTCAGCCTCCTGAACTGCAGGGATTACAGGAGTGCGCCACTGTGCCTGCCTTAGTTTTTATTGAGACAGGGCCTTGCTAAGTTGCTGAGGCTGGCAAGAGCATGGTGTCAGTATCTGGCACATCAGGCCATGGCAGAAGGTGGCATGGTAAGAAAGCACTCAAGGCAGAGGAAGGATAGGGGCCCAACTTACCTTTTTGTCAGAAGCTCACTCCTGTGACAACTAACCCACCTAATCACTTTTTAAAGGTCCCACATCCTAATACTATCACCATAGCAATTACATTTCAACATGAGTTCTGGAGGGGACATCCAACCCAAAACATCTTACTTGAGTCTCAAATGATCTCTTTTATACAAGGAAGGGAATAGGTAGTATAATCTAAATTTTTCTAGTGCTATGATTCAATTAAAGCATAGATGTTTTTTTGTTTTTTGTTTTTTTGTGGTACCAGGGATTGAACTCAGGGGCACTCGACCACTGGGCCACATCCCTGGCCCTTTTTGTATTTTATTTAGAGACAGGGTCTCACTGAGTTGCTAAGTGCCTCACCATTGCTGAGGCTGGCTTTGAACTCACGATCCTCCTGCCTCAGCCTCCCAAAGTGCTGGGATTACAGGCGTGCGCCACTGCGCCCGGCTGATGTTTTTTCATGTTGTAGCAAACATTTCCCTGTGCTCTATGGAGTTTCCATAATGATACTTTTAAATTACATAGTGCTTTGTTACTTTATGTACCATAAGCTGGCTTAATTCCTTCCTTATTGTTTCTACTTGTTCACTACTACAGATAATGCTGTAATAAACATTCATGCATGCACTTTTTCCCTTGGATAAATTATTTCCTTAAGATAAATTTCTAGGAATGGGATTAGCAAATCCAAGGGTATAACTATATTTATAGGTTTCAACATTCTAATTTTCAGGCTCTCTCTTCCCAATCACTTGGAACTTCTTTCTGTACCTTCTCCATTCTCATTCCCTCCCATCCATCCCAAAACCTACACATTTATTTCAAACCACTTTGAAAAATATAAGGATGTCTAATATAATTCTATCTGGGACTCAACTTGAATGATTGAATAAAATACACAATTGTAGATAAATTTTTAGTTTTATAAAAAAAAAAAAAAAACTCAAGACTACAGAACTTCTTACTCTGGTACAAAGACTGGAAGATTTATTTTTACCTTTTCTTGTGTTTCTGATTTTACTTCCTACTTGGTTAGCAATGGATAATTCTTACTTCCCTTGCCCTAGGCTGGGTCTCACAAGAGGGATCAGAACATACTGATAACCTGCCAGTGCCTTCACAGAGTCCAAAGAAATTAATAAGATGTAAGTTCTTTATTTTTTCCCATTGCATTACAGTTGAATTTGAATAAACTTAGAAAAGGATCCCTTTTATAGTCTTTGCCATACATTGTTCAGAAAAATATTTTATCAATGAGTTGGTATTAAAATGAAAGCTATCTTTCACATTGAAAGCACGGACTACAAATTGTGAACTTGTCATGATATACTTAATTTTGAACTGTAATCTGTTATATTTTGTTTTCAGGTTCCTTGGCAGTTGATATACCATTTGGAAGATTATATATATATACATACATACATATATATATATGTATGTATATATATAGTGTGTGTGTGTGTGTGTGTGTGTGTGTGGTGCTAGGGATTGAACCCATGGCCCTGTGCATGTGAGGCAAGCATTCTACCAGCTGAGCTATATCCCCAGCCCAAAAGATAGGTTTTCTGTTTTCATTTTTGGCTGTGCTGGGTGTTTGCATATGCTGGAGGAACACTCTACCAAGCACTACACCCCCAGCCCAGAAGATGCTTTTTGATTACAGGATGCCTACTGACAACGTATTCAGGTGCTTAAGATGACTACTATCTTAATCAGGGGTGTTTGTGTTGCTGGGGACTGCATCCTAAGCATGGGCTCTACCATTGTGCTGTACTCAATCCCAAACCAGTTTTTTTTTTTTTTTTTAATATATATATTTTTCTAGTTGTAGTTGGACACAATACCTTTATTTAATTTATTTATTATTATGTGGTGCTGAGGCTCGAACCTAGCACCTCGCAAGTGCTAGGCAAGCACTCTAGCACTGAGCCACAACCCCAGCCCCTCCAACCAGTTTTAACACTACTAGTTCAGCAGTTTATGTTCACCTGGGTGTGAACACAAGTCTTCAGAACTTTTTCATCACATTAATCTAAAACTCTATACCCATGCAGCAACACTCCCCGTTTCCTCTTCCTTCAGTTCCTGGAAACCACCATTCTACTTTCTATAAGTTTGATCACTTTAGAAACTTCATACAAGTGGAATAATACAATTTGCTTTTTGGTGACCAGGCATTTCATTTAGTATAATGCCCTCAAGCTTCATTCATCCTGTAGCACAGGACAAGCTTTCCTTCCTCTGCAAGTCTGAATAATATTCCATTGAGTGGATACAACCTATTTGGCTATCAATTAATTTATAGATCACATTTTCAAAAGTCTTATTGATATAATTTACTTCCTCCATTGGCTCTCACTATTCTGCTGTAAACAGAGACGACTCTCTTCTTCACCATTTATTATCAGTATAGATTCATGGTTTTCAATGTTTCCTAGTCATTATATAATCATTTTGGTGCTCAAATTGCTCCTCTATTGGCCTGTGAAAAGAAAGTTACTTTTAATTTTAAACCTTATCTGAGAGCCTTCTATAAATTATCTTAAAATTAAATGTTTCTAAAATGACTATAGTAATTATTGCTTGCCATTTCAATTTTCTCTCAAGTCTTTCCACAGAGCAGCATGCAATTACTCAATTATAGTAGAACCAGTAAAGCATAAGGTATCTGCAGTAGCTTTGCTAATTTATCCTTAAGGGAATATAATTGATTATTACTGTCAGTTTAATTTTTTATTTAAAAGAATAATCTACTTCAAAATCATAAAGGTGGGACAACAATATGATTTCAAAAAGTTAAAACTCTTTGATGTGTTTCTTTTTTTTTTTTTTTTCTTTTTTAATAGCCCCCAACAGTGGTAACCAAGACATGTCAGCCTGGTTCAATCTATTTGCCGACTTGGATCCACTTTCAAATCCAGATGCCATTGGACACTCAGATGATGAACTTCTTAATGCTTGACTGAAATTATAATGTCATTTTGGGGGTCTTGAGACATCAATTTTGCAACATACTGCTTTTGTAGAAAGGTTTATATTGCAACCCCCACACAAAAGCATGGTGTTGGTGAATATAACACCTGTCAGCTGACTTTAGACAGATGGTAAGGTCCACATTTGAACAGATTAAGTGTATCTGTAGTATCTTGGATTTGCAGAGGTTGATAGTATGTGGAAAATTTTAGAAACCAGAGTCTGCAATATTTAGATATCAAAATCTATGTCAAAATGACAGGGTAATTCTGCCAATGAGGACTTGGGATTATTTCTTTGGAAAGTGTTTTTGAGTTGCCCTGCTGGCTTTGAGAATTCTATATGTGAATAAAGGACAGCATGTAAATTGGGTTGTGGTTTGGGGTTTGTTTTTAAATAAAACAGGGAGGGGATTTCTGTTGTGGAAAATAGCACTAGAACTAGACCAGCTTTGTCTTTGATTAGAAAGGTAGAGTAAACTTTGAGAACTCAATTTGCTTAAAAGAAATCACAGAAAAACTTGTACTTGTTTTTTTCTCCATTTGGAGGCTAAAATGTAAAGTTACATTTCATTTATACAAAATCATGGACACCCCTAATTCATTTATTAAATTTTTGTGGGGGAAGTAAGCAGGATGATTAAGTTGTCAAGCCTATCCTCTGTAGAGATGAAAAAAAAAAAAAAAAAAAACTATCTTCCCATTTCATAAACCACAAGAATATACAGCAAGATTCAAGACACTGTACAAGTATCTTTAGGCCTGATTTTTTCACAACTTGCTGTAGCAATATGCAGTATTCATTTTCTTCCTGGAAAGAAAACAAGATTCTCTAACAAACTGGCAATGGTATTCCTGAAATTACTTAAAAACTTCAATTTTAAACACCTTGTCCTTTATATATATTTTGCAATAGTTACCCGGTATTTCTTAACACAATTCAACCCAGAGTATTTTCTAGCAGAGATACAGAAAACTCTACATGACCAACAAGGGGGAGTCTTATTTTTGTACTGCTTTCTTTCTGTGGGTGACAACATCTGAGGCTCTATTTGATTATTAAGCAAAAACTATTACTTAGGTTTAAACCTAAGTTTTGGAAGTAAAGCTATTTAATAATGGAAGTTGGTGAAGTCTGATGAAAACATAGCTACTATATACACATCACTCAATTTCCTCTCTCTCTCTCTCTCTCTCTCTCTCTCTCTCGGCCTGCCCTTTAGTTTTGAGGCAATTTTCCAACTGTTTTATTTTTGCCAACCAGTGCATTGCAATACGGTAAGAAAACATTTTCATTAAGTTGTTCACAATAGCCTTCATGTGCTTCTCATTCTAAACAGGCTTATTTAGAAGAAAGTTGCTTAATGGACTGAAGTAGGTAAAATGTAGTCCAACCTCCCATCCACAGCAGACTGGCCCAAGTACAACGTTAACTGCCCAGGAGCTCTCTAGAAAACCTCTACTATGGCCAAGAACTGCACAGGCTAGAAAAACCTTATCTGAGGGTCAGAAACATAGACTCAGGAAAAGATTATGAAATCTTTCCTAGTATGTTTTCACATTATTCCTATTTTTATCTGTTTTTAATGAGCTTTATTATCTCTACAGATGCATTTTTTAACTCTTCTGGAAAAAATGCAGAACTTTCATTATTTTGCCAAGATTTAATCACCAAGATAATGATTATAAATGACAATCTAAATTCTATGCCCACAGTGACTCACAGTGACTAAGTGCTTTCAACTTTGCCTCAAAAAATGCTAATTTTTATTGTCTTGGGTTTGTACCATCTTACTCAGTAGTAGTGGCTAACACATTGGTGTGCAGATATTAGTAGTACATATCCCTCACATTCATGCAAAGCAGTCCCCATTAGCTGGTATAAACAAAGATACTTCAATGAGTAGGAAAACCAGTGGTCTCTACAAACCAGAAGCCTAAATCCTACACAATTCGTGTGAAGGGATAACCACCTCAAGAACAAAAGTGACCCCACATTGAAACACCAAAGGGTTTCTGTTGTTCGGCTGTTTCCTTTTTCAATAGAGCATGTAGTTTGCCATTTAACCCAGAAGCAACACTAATTGCCTCAGCAAATCTCATCTAGAACATTCATTCAAATAAGAATGAATCAATTATCCTAAATCAAGGGTAGGCCAAGAATAGCTCTTTCAACATGGATATCTTTTATATTAAGTGAGGGAAAAACCTATCTTCTGCTTTCTACCAGACGATAATGCAGAAGCTTAGAAAAGCCCCAGCAGAACTAAAATTTACCTCCTCTTTACAATTTACAGGAGAGGGAGGAATACCAAGGCATAAGATCACATATCATTGTAGCTTTGTATTTTTTGAAATCTTTTTTTTTCAATATTTATTTATTTGTTCTTTTTAGTTGTACACAATGTATTTATTCTTTACGTGGTGCTGAGGATTGAACCCGGGCCGCGCACTTGCTAGGTGAGCGCTCTACCACTAAGCCACAATCCCAGCCCTGAAATCTTTCTTTTAATTGCAGAACATAGCTCTGAAAATATTAGAAACAAACTATTTAGACGAAATAGGTTCTAGTATTTGCACATTGAAAAAAAAGTTTTTGTATTTCAACTATGGATACTTACTTCACATAATTGTCTTTATAGATCATCTAGAAATGTAAAGGTCTTAGAGGAATAGAACAAAGGATGTTTAAATGTGCTCTACTTTTCTGAGCCTCTTTTAATAAAGATTGCAAGGTGGCACAAAAACCAAAGACCTTCTTTCCTGAAGTGTTCAACATAATCCAATTTTTGTTTCCCTATTTTAAAACCTGGGTTTCACCCCAGGACCATAGTAGTCAGAACGTAAATGGAATTGATAAGAATGAAAACAGAATTCAGGGGCTGGGGTTGTGGCTCATTGGTAGAGCACTTGCCTAGCATGCGCGTGGCCTGGGTTCGATCCTCAACACCATGTAAGATAAAGGCATTGTGTACAACTAAAACAAATAAATACATATTTAAAGAAAAAAATAGAATTCAGAATGACAACAAAACCAGGGCAATTAATATCCTTGTTAAGACTGAGTCACCTCATACAGAGGGGGCTATCTAAGGTATGAGAAATAAAAGAATGTGTGTTCTCTGTATAAATACTTTCAGTAACAAATTCTCAAACTTTTGAGTCTAGAAGTAACCAATGAAATATAAGCCATAGAATTTATCCTAATTTAGTGAAGGCAGGAATTAAAAAAAGAATGAGCCCAAACTGATCCAGTTATGTCTGTCATCCATAGTATTGGCAGGGCCCTGCAGTCTTTCCTCTGAACAATGTTCCATAATCTTGAAACAGAGAAATTAGGAAGGAAATAAAACTTTAAAATAGTAACTAATTCAGTAGTACTGAAAGCAGTATAGTAGTAAGGAATTTAAATAGCAAAGAAAACCTACCAAACAGGTTGGGAAGAAAAATTATTAGAATCACATCCAGAAGCCCAACATAAAATACCTTCTTCCATCTTCTACATACCATTGAAAAGACTAAAGAATTCAATAAAAACTGTCCATGGCATTTTTTGTGTGTGTGTGTGTGTGTGTGTGTGTGTGTGTGTGTGGTGCTGGCAATGGAATCCAGGGCCTCATGCATGCTAAGCAAATGCCTTGTCACTGAGCCGTCCCAATCCTGTCCTTGGCATTTCAAGTCAACACATGGTTCTTTACTCAGTGGTGTAAATAAATGAATCATTGGCCAAAGAGTGTATGTGAGATGAAATAAAGGTCTGGTTGGTGTTAACAGGGAAAATTTTGAAGTGTATATTTTTACATTTGTATTGTACATTTTAAAACTTCTTGCTGCCTCAACCTCCCCACAAACAGGCGGTGAGCACCTGAGCCAGAAACGCAGGTGCACCAGTGTGATACAGACATCCCCTGCCAGGAGTTTCCTTTCCTATCCTTCATGACCATTATCTAGAAACACTTAAACACTGAAATCCCCTCATACCTTTTCTGGTGTATTTCTTCCTGCTCCCAAGGTACTTGTCCATTGGTTTTGGCCTTTTTTTTTTTTTTTTTTTTTTGGTTCCAGGGATTGAACTCAGGGGCACTCAACCACTGGGCCACATCCCCAGCCCTTTTTTATATTTTCTTAGAGACAGGGTCTCACTGAGTTGCTAAGTACCTTGCCATTGCTGAGGCTGGCTTTGAACTTGTGATCCTCCTGCCTCAGCTTCCCAAGTGCTGGGATTACAGGTGTGTGCCACTGTGCCCTCTGGGCAAGTCTTAGCACTTTTTGTTTCCAACTGCTTGGTAAAGTACCGCTCCCCCTCCAATGATGCTTTTTTTTTTTTTTTTTTTTGCTTTCTGCCTCTCCTGTCTCTTCTTTTGACTGTACCTTACTACCACCTAAAAATGTCAGAACAAAGTTTCTTTCTTCCCATTTCAAAGTAATATACCCATAGCCTTGCTGTGCAGAAAGAAAACACTATTAACATCACTATTAACACCATGTATTTTATGTTCTGTAGTACATTCAGGCACACATTTACTGCACTGTGATCCAGTGATTTGTCTTCGCTTCCCAAAATGGAGAGACCACGTTGAGATTTAAAAATTACCTTTGAGGCTGGGGGATGTAGTTCAGTGGTAGAGCACTTTGGTATGTGCCAGGTCCCAGGTTCAATCCCCAGCACTGGGAAAAAATAAAATAAAAATAAAAAATAAAAATCACCTTCAGGTCTTTCTCAACAAGGCAAAGGCAAATATTTACCAAAAATGATTGTAGTTAGTTTCTGCCTCTTTAATTTAGATCTCTCCCCAGATTAAAGAAACAAATTTTCTCTTTAATTTATACAGTCATAGCAACCTTAAAAACTAGAGAAGCTAAGGATGTCGCTCAGTGGTGGAGCATTTGACGATTTGTCACTAAAATTCCTTAGTCAGGAGCTGTGCCTAACCAATTCTTTGGCCTTCTGAACCAAGCTACCAGCAGCTATAGCAAAGAGGACCACAAAGGAAAACAAACAGGGCAATGACCTAATGACATAATCTACAATGATACCAAGACCTATATTTTACCAATGTCACTGGTACAGAATAAAGAGCAACAAGGCTTAGTGGTTAAGAAGAGTTCTGGAGTCAGACTTCATTCAAAAACAGGCTTTGATATTCCCCAGATGTATGATGATGGCTGTTATTTAACTAAATTCCAACGTTATATGTAAGAGTGAAAACAGCAGTCCTGGACTTTATAGGTTTATTTTAAAGCCTAGGATAAAGTAACAAGTGCTTGCTCCTGGAAAGCTGTTCATAAGCATTACCAATTTTTAGTACAATTCTCAACACCTTGAGTATATTATGCTTTACAAGCTAAAATCCATTTTATGGGACTTTAAATGACCAAAACCCCTTGGCATTTTTGTGGAATGAATAAACTTACCTGGCAAAAAAGAAGATAACTAATGTTTGCTTGTAGTTTTGTAAGTTATTTTCATATTTACCATTCAATTCAAGTGATAGTACTATTGTCATCATTTCATATCACATAATATAGGAAACCTGAGGTACAAAGAGAGTTAGTTGTTTTTTGCCTTGAGTCCATGGACATTAATCAATAGAGCCTGGACTAGTACCCAAATTGTGCCCCTTAATCCAGAACTTTCTGTTTCTCCTTGAATCATCTGAATGATCCCAAAAATAGCTGCTCAAGGCGTGGGACTGAAGTTCGTAGTTACACTCCTGTTTTCCAGCATCATAACTTCCATGATGGTATTCTGCAAAATATGATGATTGAGCAGGACCAATCCACATTAGTGAATTTGTGGAGGTAAACTCTTAGTTTGAAGAAGATATAAAATACTGAGGCTGGGCGTAGTGGCACAAACCTGTAATCCCAGCAGCTTGGGAGGCTGAGGCAGGAAGATCAAAAGTTCAAAGCCAGCCTCAGCAACTTAGTGAGTACAATTCTTTTTTTTTTTTTTTTTTTTGGTTCCAGGGATTGAACTAAGGGGCACTCGACCACTGGGCCGCCACATCCCCAGCCCTTTTTTGTATTTTATTAGAGACAGGGTCTCACTGAGTTGCTAAGTGCCTTGCCATTGCTGAGGCTGGCTTTGAACTCGCGATCCTCCTGCCTCAGCCTCCCAAGTGCTGGGATTACAGGCCTGCGCCACCACGCCCAGCTTTAGTGAGTACAATTCTTCTTTTTTTTTTTTTTTTTGGTACCGGGGATTGAACTCAGGGTCACTCGACCACTGGGCCACATCCCCAGCCCTTTTTTGTATTTTATTAGAGACAGGGTCTCACTGAGTTGCTAAGTGCCTCGCCATGGCTGAGGCTGGCTTTGAACTCACGATCCTCCTGCCTCAGCCTCCCAAGTACTGGGATTACAGGCGTGCGCCACCGCGCCCAGCTGAGTACAATTCTTAACACCTTGAGCAACTTAACAACACCTGTCTCTAAATAAAATAAAATTTCAAAAAAGGGCTGGGGATGTAGAGCTCAGGGGTTAAATGCCTCTGGGTTCAATCTCTGATACCATTAAAAAAAAAAAAAAAAAAAAAAAAAAAAAAAAAAAAAAAAAAAAAAAAAACCTGAAAGACAAGTATTCTGTGTATGTATGTTTTAGTAAGACCAGCAGTTTTAGAAATACTAATAAAAGGAAGTGGAGACAATGTCTTGAAGACTACAAGTTTCCTCTCTGTATTATGATACCAGCCCAACCAAAGACACACAAAAGTTGTATCTAGAGCAATATTTTTCCTATCATTTTAATTATAATATTTGGTAACACACACTTTTTACATTACAATCTAGTACATGTGTAAATATATTGTTTTCTATCCCACTTCCTTTTTTAAAAAGTTGGTTGGACCTATTTAATTCATTTCACTTTGAAAAACACTGAACCATAGAGATGCAAAGTTTACTTATTGGTATGATCATACCATGTCCTATTATAAATTTTCAGAAATATTTAAAAAGCACACCTTTTTTTTTGTGGTGCTGGGGATTGAACCCACGGCCACAAGCATGCAAGGCAAGCACTCTACCAACTGAGCTATATCCCCAGCCCAGCACAAATAATCTTTTTTTTTTTAATATTTATTTGCTTTAGTTGTACACATGCCTTTTTATTTTTACATGGTGCTGAGGATCGAACCCGGGCTGCACACATGCTAGGCGAGCGCTGTACCGCTGATCCACAATCCCTCTTTAAAGAAGTGAAAAAGACCAAAGGGAAGAAACAGTGTACCCAATTTGATTCTCCTTGCATTTGGTACTAGTGGAATTATATACATTAGTTATCTCCAAACTTTCTGGTTAACTTTTTCCTTTAGAAATTATGTGTGTGTGTGTGTGTGTGTAATTTTTATGGGTAGTACTGAGGATTGAACTCATGGCCTCACACATGCCAGGCAAGTTCTCTACCATTGAGCTACATCCCCAGCCTCTACTAGAAATAGTTTTTTAAAAGTTTCTAATGAGCAGCTGGGCACAGTGGCGCCCAGCACTTGGGAGGCTGAGACAGGAGGATTGAGAGTTCAAAGCCAGCCTCAGCATGGCAAGGCACTTGGCAACTCAGTGAGACCCTGTCTCTAATAAAATACAAAAAAGGGCAGGGGATGTGGCTCAGTGGTTGAGTGCTCCTGAGTTCAATCCCTGGTACAAAAAAAAAAAAAAAGTTTCTAATGAAGTGATTTGATGACCAAATTACTTTCAGGTAAAACATACTTGTGGCTTTCTAAGTGATTACAGGTTGCTGTTAATTGGGTTCATCTAACCAGTTCTCCTCACCCCAAACAACTGTCTTGTATATATAAACCACTGTAACAGAGGAAGAGTATGATTTAATAAAAAAATTTTAAAAAGCCCTCTTTATGGACTTCAAAATGAAACTGACTACTCAGCTAAATCATCTCTAATAAACTGTGAAGTACTGAATTACTTGTAAACAAATATATCTTTCAGTGTGCTTATATTTTAATGTTTGCTTAGCATCAACTACAATGATCAGGTACCTTTGGTTCTAGAGCAAGCAAGTGTAACAAGGGAACCTGCTGCTTAACAAACACATTTTTCTATCAATTTGTGAAAAACATACTGTTTAGGTCAAACTAGAAATGTCTGAAAAGAAATCTAATTTGAATGAGACACTATTCATAAAAATACAAAGAAAAAACTCTCAAGAACAGACTTTATTTTTAAACATAAAAGTTCTATTTTCTTGTGAGGCAGCAACAAGTGTTCAGGTACAGGGAATACATAAGTACATAGTAACAATATCTATTACCATTGGAAATGCTCTTTTTGGGAGAATTTTGTTAGAAAACAAAATTTTTAAAAATTGCATTTAAAAAGATTTACACAGCGTCAACAGAGATGAAAGATGCAGAGCTTATAAAACATAAATTATATTCTTCAACAGGACTGTATAAACAAAATATTGTTCAGGGCTACTCTGCTTATTACTCATTTAGGCAGAGCAAAACGTAAACCTTAAAGTGCGGAGATAAGTATTATTAGCTTTATTTTTGCAAATTCAGCATTCTATTGGTCTGGTTTTTAAAACACTAAAAATACAAGCATTAAGGAATGAATGTGAAGATTAGAATAGCAAAATAAATTTAGTAACGGCAATTTTTCTTTTATTTTCCTTAAAATAAAATCCCGACAACTTAGTCCTAATCTTGCACATAGAGAAGGCTATAAATTCTGCCATTTTTAAAACACTTTCTTCCAATGAAAAACCACTATTAAAAAAAAATTGCCTTTCATGTTGCCAGATATTCCACAGTTAGCAATAGCACCTTCTAAAAGGCTGATTTGGCCTGTGGTTGCAAGTGTATGAAACACTTTGAATAAAATGAAGAATCAGTTAAAAAACAATTTTGGCACCCACATCTACCATATTTAACCAGAGAGGCAAAACTGGTATTTTTAAAACATAATTGCTCACAAAAGCCATGATAAGTAACAAACTTAGTCATGATCAGAAACAGTACTAAGTTTTATCATCACAAGGAAGAAATTAAGAGTAAAAATATAATTAAGACTGACAAAAGTGAATAACTGGAGAATAGCTCCTTTTGCTGAAAGATACATGCCACCCAGTTTTCTTTTTCTGCAGTGAAAGTGAATTTGAAAAAAAAAATTAAATTATATACCCACTGAAGGTATTCTATTTACCTTCTGTTCAATTTTCTAAAAAATACAATAATCATGAACTATAATTTTAGAATAAAATGCTGTGCATTCTATTGACATAAGATCCATTTTAAAGAAATGAACCACCTGGGAACTAAGGGTTAAATAAAACAGCCAGAGGAACCTACAGTTAATATTTTTGAAGACTGTGATAAAGCTTATATGCTTAAAAATTAGCCCTTTGGCACTGGCAGAGTTGTTTTGTACCTTGGAACTTCTCCCCACCAAATCTCAGCTGCATTATGCCCAAACTAGGGGATGTGTCTGGTTGTCATACAATTAATTTACCTGCAAATTCACATTTTTTTTTTTTAAAACAACCAAACATTAGACTAGAAGTCCTATTAACAAGACAGTTAATAGTAAATCTGACACTTGTTCTTCTGATTTTAATTACTTCAGATTAAGGATATTTGAAACGCTACAGAAATATGTGAATTTGACAAATATGATATACTGTTAACAAAGTGACATTCTATTGTAAAACACCCTTGGAGATAGTAGAGGAAAGAAGTGTAAGGTGGAGGAAAGAACACATATTTAATAGTATTCAAGTAAAAACAAACAACTACAACAACAAAACCAAAACCTGATGGTTAAAAAACCCTTGTTTTTAACTACCTCCTTCCTGATTCATATCAAGTCACCTGATTTCAGTTTCCAATAGAGCAGATACTTACTGGTGAAAGGGCAAAATCAAAAGACATAAGAAAGAAGGCAAATAATCAAGGTAATCCAAAAAAACACACAACTACCCAGAAAATTTAAGACCCCAAATAACTGAGCTTTAACTGATTTAAAAGCCATAATTTACTAATTCCCAGTAAATTAAGTTTTAGATGGAAAAAGTACCCAAATTCATCAATCCTATCAACTAAAACCTGACAGATTCATTTCAAATATTTGCAATTATCTGATTTACCTAAATACATTTTAAACTTACTTAATAGGGCACATTTTAAATTGCTTAGATGTGTAAAGGTGCACAAATATAAGTCCTTTCAGAAGATTTATTGCTACCACTAGGTTTTCCTTGATGAAATATGTCTGGACAAGCTGACAAATTAATCTTTAAGACAGTAACCCTTTGTAAATAGGACTTGGAATTTTTTTCTGCCTATAACTTATTGCATCATAATATAGTAAATGAAGATATTAAAAGGATGCTTTTTAATCAACACTGTTTGCTGAAATTCATTTCTCAAACAGAGCTGCTCCTTAATTTCACTACCACATACCCAGAAATGAAATACTGTTGTTGTGTGTATTGGCAGTGGTTTGTATAAGGATGAGCCCAAATCCAAAACAGTATGGATTTTTCAAGATGCCTGTTGTTTATGCTCCAAAGCTCTTATCTGTTTTCTCCACTGTGTGGAGTATTGGACAGGAAACTAGCAAAATCTGTAGGCAATAAAGCTCGGTGCCAACCACCATAAAGAAAAAGTCAGTCTCAAGGTTCTGTGGCTAAGGATCACTATTCAATGGATTACACTCCTGGCAAACTACTGACCCTGACCAAATCCACAAGACAACAACATCACAAAAGCAAAGGAGGAAATCCATGCACAGCCATTTTAGGGTCTCTTGGGACTATGATACAGTGATGACTAAAGGCAGAAGGACACCTGTGGCAAAGGAGGGCGATAGCGCAATACACACTTCACAGAAAACCAAAGGGCTCCTCAATCCTATTTAGCAATCAACACTGGATAGTTTCCTTTTGGCTCACTGACTCTTAAACCAAGTTCCAACATGGGTGAGAACATATTAAAGCATTTGTCTTCAGACTATAACTTTTCTGACCACATGGTGAAATGTGTACAGTAAGTGAAGAAAACAGCAGTTTTACAAATATTTCACCCAAAGCACAAACTTTTGACATCAAAAAACATAAATCACATAATGTACGAATATTGCTTTGTATCTCTTTTTATATATACTTGCTCAATGCATTTACTTATCAATTCTTATTTGGGAGAAGAACATAGTCATGAGATTAAGACTGCTGGGAAAATGTCAACAATCCCTTTGGTCCCAAAGCTGAAAACAGCTGAGAAAAGCACACATCTAGAAAGGGAAACAAGAAACAGAGGCCACCAAAGAATCTTTTGAACATCCTGTTTGCTACGTTTCAGAAAATGTAACATTGGTATTATAAAATAGTCATTTTCATATAAAAGATGGTTCTTGCAGCATCATTCACGTCTCCCTTCAGGAATCATGTTTGCAGGGATCAGATTTTGTTTGTTTGTTTGTTTTTAACAAGTCTAATTTGAAAACAAAAACAACGTGATATTGTCCCTCCAAATGACACCTTTCTTATTTCAATCAGTGTTTTAAGAAAAAGCAGGCTAAGCACTGAGGGCTGGCCTTCTTGAGTGGGGCAGAGCAGTCAGAGGGGCTGCTCTCTTCCAGAAGCCTCACTATCACTGGAAAGCTAAAGCACGTCACAGCCAACTCGAGCCCGCGCTGTCATCATAGTCAAGCGATCTGAGGAGGTTCTCCATTTTCCAGAATTAGGGCCATGCAGCACTGGGGCCTATCCTTCAGCTTCCTCAATTGGTTCTGGGGGTGGGAGTAGGGAGGCTGATGGCAGGACTGTACTGGTTCCTCGAGAGACTCGGTCTTGCTCTGCATTTGTAGACAGGGAGGCCACAGCAATGGGCTGGAGCAGAGTGGTTGTCATGCCAGTGGTGACTGTCAGGCTGTGGCCAGAGCCCTTGAGGGTAAGATCTGGTGTGGGAAGGAGTGGCTTGAGGATGCTGACGAGGCAGAAAGCAGAACCGCTTTTAGGGATGAAATTCACCTTGTTTTTGTCAGGACAGTAGAAGGCTGGAATTTCATGAAGTTGTTTTGGTCTAGACACAGAACAAACAACCCAATACATTAAGTCACTTAACACTAAAAAAAAACCTCTTTAATTTTTTAAAAACAGATAACTCATAGATACATAAAGGGAACACAAAACTGAAGCTATGTGAAAAGCTTCAAATGTCAAGGACCCAAGTGTTCTTAGGCATAATTCAAAATACATATCTTAGACCCAGCAGTGCACCATTCATCACTCATGTTCAGTTCCTTGACAGCCCTTTTACACCATGGGGTGGCTCAGGCTGATGAGCACTGCATGTCAAGGAAGACCTGAGATAACCAAGAGGAATAACTTCCTAAAGCTAGATGTTTAAAGATAAAAATGTGTTCCACTATCATGATTTTTCCAAGGTCTGCACTATTCTGAAAGGAGAACACAAGGAAATTAATGATATACAATGTCCACCTTCTACTAAGTTCCCCTATGGCAGGATTAAACTTTGACAGGTGTGAGTTTTCTCTTCAAGTGCTCTTAAAAGAATCTCTGAAATAATTTTCATTGAGTTGACTATGATGGTTTCCTGAGCAACACAATGTAAATGAGAAATCCTTGGCTTTCAAAGTTTTTACTGATGCAAAATTCTTCCCTGTTCCCAGATACTCTTAAAAATTATCCCAAATTGTTGAAAAGTCGACTTCTGGTGTTAATGGTATTCCATAAAAATTAAAAATACTTAAAAAAATTAAATTGTTAACACAACATGGAAGTGACACAAAATTAAAATGAAATCAAGATGGAATAACCTGAATAAATAAAGAGTTAGGTTGAAACAGGACTCATCTGTGTTTTCAAGCCATAAACTGAAAGGGAAAGAGAAAAGTGTGTGCCCTGACTCGTGGAGACCCCACAAAGTACCTAACTGAAAACAGCAAGCAAAGGGGCTACAGATATACTTTCCTCTGGCTCCAGGCCCCATTTTGATAGCTCAGGTTCCTGGAACCCTCCTTTCATCATGTTGCACTCCCTGTCCCCTTTCCTGAAAGGAGAGCCTTTCCTGTTTGACACTACTCTGAGCTCTCTCATGCATCCAGACCAAGGTGCTACCCTTTCCATGGATTGGGGCAAAGCGAGGGGGCAGAGAAAAGGGGAGAAGCCAGGGAAAGAGAACCTGCAATCTGTACCAAGGATTTAGAAATTAAGTTCTTTGTTTACTAAGAAAGGAACTAGAAGCACAAAGGGTAGGGGCAGGAAATTTGGGGGAACTAGCTGAAGGAAGGTGAAGTTCAATGTTGCTCTTGATTTTCATCCCCATCTCACTCATCACTTTGTTCCAAATAAAAAAGCCAGAGACACAGTAAATTTAAAAGAGAAAACCACAGAGCTGGTTTAAAATTTTTATTTTTCCTTAAGCAGTTATTCCAACACAGATATAACTAAAAGATACCTCTATACTGCAAAGAGGCCATAATTTTCTATGAGTCTGAGGTCAAGGATTTAGCTGGGATCAAGAATGAACATATTTAACTTCATTAAAAAGAACTTACTGAGTACATACGGCAAGGCTCTCGTATGTGCTGTTATCAAAAAGAGTACGTAGAGACAGAACAAAATGTGGTCTTGCCTTTTTGGGCCCAAATCTAACTAGGTATTTTCTTTCAGGTAAACAGATTTCTAGAAACCACAGAGATAACCTCTTACCCAACCTTAAACTGTAGTTCAGGTCAGAGCTACTATTTTAAGTCAAAAGTAAGACTCACAGAGAAAAGTATTCTTAAAACAATTATTAAACAAACTAAACTTTTAAATTAGGAGCAATAATCTACCTTAGCTTTAATGTGTGTGAGTCCATTGGTTTTTTGTTCTAATTTTGACATAGCTATGACAAAAAGAGATTAATGTTTTTAAATTCTTGAGTAACTTGCTTTATTGATAGAAGGTTTAAATCACCTCTTAAAAAAAAAAAAAAAAAACAACTGCCCTTGGTTACTACTACCAATTAGTCTTTGGAGCATAATTAAAATATTAATAATTTTTTTGTGTGCTACACATCCTTTTTGTCAGTAAAATAGTAAACATTATATTGAAAAAAGAGTAGGTTTGCCTTCTAATAAGAGATCCATATGCCATAAAACATGTAATGTGTTAGGGTTTACCTTTTTTTTAAAAAATCTATCTGTGTGTCCATCCACACAAACACACTTCTGTCTTTTTTCCTCTCCCATGATATATAAAGTATGGTAGAAATACAAATAGTTCGTAAATCCTCATGCAATAGTGTTAAGGCAGATAACATATGACACTAACCTATATAACAAATATTCAAAGTCATTTCCTTTTTTTTCTTCCTTTCTCTCTCTCTCTCTCTCTCTTTTTTTTTTTTTTGGTGCAGTGCTGGGGATCAAAACTAGGGCCTTGCACTTGCTAGGCAAAAGCTCTACCACTGAGCTACACCCCAGTCCTAGAACAATCCCATTTCCTAAGAACTCTCAAGAAAAGGTCTAAGCCACCATTTTTAAGTTGAGAATAAAG
This sequence comes from Tamias sibiricus, assembly GCA_025594165.1. Lineage (NCBI taxonomy): Eukaryota > Metazoa > Chordata > Mammalia > Rodentia > Sciuridae > Tamias > Tamias sibiricus. The sequence goes on from CM046660.1 coordinate 91,556,061, forward strand.
TCATTTGAGATGCTTAAAAGATGGAGAACTCAGGCTCTACCTCCATATTTACTGATTTATTAGACCTGTGATGGGGCCTGGGAATCTGCCATTTCAACAAATTCACCAGGTGATTGTAATGCAGGGATGCACAGAGTAAATCTGCAAAAATACTTAAACTCTGCTGGCATCAGTTAAAACTTATAGGCTGACACAGTGGGAAAAGAAACTAAAATAAGCAGTTGCTAACACAAGATTTTTCAATTACTGTCACAGAAGCAGATAGGAGACTGACAGCTGGTGTTTCCTGGTAGAGGAACTGATGGGATTCAAAGACAGCGCTCATTGTGTGACAAGATTATTCAGAATTTGCGTTAAAAGAAGCACCGACAGAATGGCACATAAGAAAAACAAAAGGATGCCATAATTCAAATCACTCCAAGATGCTGATGACAGAGAAAAAATTCAAATTGGGTGAACTGGAAGAGGTTGGACTATCTCCATATTGTACTTTAGTTTTCACAGTAAGAAAAAGCAACAGTGAGTTGAAGGATAAGGGGTTAAAGTCTATCATCATATCCTGAAACAATGTTCATCACTAATGTGCTTATCTCACACACCCTGTCATTATCACTTGGAAAGCAAGAAGCCACAGTTACTGAAAACACAAGGCTATATCTTTCTGGGTGAAATAGGAGTTTAAAATGGCAGTACTTGACAGAAGTTCCAGCCAACAAAAATATTTAATACAAAATATGAAGGGTATTAGATGCTGCTAATTAAAAATTCTGTTTCCTGGGCTGGGAGTTTGCTCAGTGGTACAGCACATTGTACTTAGTATGCATGAGACACAGAGTTTGATTTCCACATCTCCCCCGCCCCCGCACCCCCCCCCCCCCAAAAAAAACCCTCTGCCTCTTACCTTATCTTCATCATAGTAACATAATTAATTCTATAAAGTAACAGAATTGTTTCCTATGTTGGCAAAGTATTTCAAAATTATTTCAAGAACTGGAGGCCAAAAGTGGGCAAAAACTGAAGGGGGACTTAATCCTTGAAATAAGGGAATTGCACTAGGTGAAATCTCCATGGTCTCTCTTGAATAAACATGTGGCTGAATTCAATGTGTGAACTTGACTGAATACAAGTGCAAAAATGACAGCCATAGAAAATATTCTGGGGACAACTGAGGAGGTCTGAATAATAACTGGATGTTAGAAGGTATTAAGCACTACTGTTAATTTTCTTCGGTATGATAACAGTACTGAAGTTAAGCTGGAGTACTGTGGTTTCTTTTAGTAAAGATTGTAAAATGTTAATTATATAATCTGGGTGGAAGATATGTGGGTGACCACTATACTGTTCTTTCAACTTTACTGTTTTCAACTATACTGTTCTTTCAACATTCTCATAATAAAATTTTTTTGAGGGGATACTTACGAGCATTCTTCAAAGACTTTGACCCTTTCACAGCCCTCAGGAGGTTCCCTTTTGAACATGTAACTATTGTTAGGTTTTGGTGAGGTTGCGTATTTGGGCAAAGGAGAATTGTTTCCATTCTCTGCAAGAAATGATACACTGAATTACGAAGAAATACAACAAAAATATACTATAATGCTATTATTAATTATTCTTGGCTTCCCCTACACATGTACTATTTGAGGGCAGGAACAGTACTTTATTCATCAATGCCACCCCAATATCTAAACACAACCCCTATTAAAAAGGATGTATAATTAATGTTTGCTAAATAAATACATAAACAAATAAAACATTTTTACTTCTTTTCCATTTATAAATAATAGCCTAGACCTGAATCACTTAATCCTTAGTGTTGAACACTGATCTAGCTGGCTACCTTATTCCTATTCTATGCACGCAAATATACTGAAAAACTGATCTCCATCTTTTCCCAGCACAAGTATCTAGAATGGTTCTTCAATGATTGCTTACCATTAACAACTCTTGGCCTGCCCTCAGAGTCTCTCAACTTGATCTCTCTTCTCCTCTGGTTACAGTCTTTGTTCCAGGTAGTCAAGAGCCAATACACACACCAAACACTTCCTTTTGCTATAAGTTTCCCCTCACCTAAAAGGGCAAGTCTATTCATTTTTCCAAAACTTCCTTCAAAGTCTGCCACAAACATTTTAGATTTTCTTAAATTACTCTGATATTCATTATTCTGATATTCCTGTTCAATGCAATTGTCCTCAGTTTGTACTATATTAACTTAAAATTCCTGATATGTTACATAACAGTACTAAATTTTTAATCTGTGTTAGTTAAACTACAAATTCCTTGCTGGCAGTAGCACTGTGACCTTTTTTTCTTATAAAAGAAATTCAAAAAACCCAACCATTCATTAGTCTCCTAAAATTCTAAACAAATCAGAACATATAATCTATGGAATTCCTACATGTAAAAACAGAGAATCAAGGGGCACATTTTAATAGCCATGTTCTTTCTGACCTAGAAGATAACAAAAAAAGGTCCAAATAATATTCCATAGTTTGCAGTGACTTTAGAAAATCTTCCAACTTCTGTACTTGCTATATTTTCAATGATTTAGGCAATTAGTAGTAATGACTAGTATAGTCATAACATGGAGCATTTTAGGACATTCAGTATACTGGTAATGTAAAGAGTTCTAAATAAATAACTACTGAACTGAACAACAGAATTTACAAATAAATGTCATATTATTGCTTTCAAGTAATTAGAATTGGGTTAACAAAATACTGCCCTGATATAGATAAAATTATCATATCTGTTTTAGAAGGTAGGACATTTGTACTTAATATTCAAACTGCTCCTGTCTCCATGTTATTTTTATGGTTATAAAGGATCCTCCAACTTTTCACTTCCTTTAAACACTCATTTTGCTTTTATAAAAATCACTTTAATCCTTACTAGAAATATCACAAATACAGATCCTAAAAATCACTAACTTGAAGGCTTTATATTTACTTAAAAAGTGTCAAGGTAATAAAACCATGGAGAATAAGGTGACAGAGAACAAAATGCTCTATAGAACAAATGTTCATCTACTCACTAACAAGGAAGTTGTAATTAACAAATGCAAAAAAAAATTTAAAAAGTATGAACAAAGCCCATAAACCCAGTCAACTAGACCATCACCTAAGCACCATAGCAAACCTACTATTTTAAACTTATGCTTTGACTCCATTTCTCTGGGTAGCATCCAGTGTGTGTGTTCTGATAGAAAATGAACAGAGTGAAAGCCTGCATAGGTGGTATGCAGTCATCATCCAGTGACAAATTCTACCAGTATTATACCTTTATCTCTGGGATCGACAAGCAGGTCATCAGCTGAACAAGGACTCTCCTCACTGCCTTCATTAGAGATAGTGAGGAATGAGGTGGGGGACACAGACTGAGAACGGCTGCTGTTGTTGCTTCCCCTATCTGCCCCACCAGGGGTCTGAGTGTCGATGCTACGTGTGCTGCTACTTCTCTGTGCCATCGGGGGAGGTGCACGATGTCCATCTGGAATATCTTGTGGCTATTATAAAAATTTAAAAATAAACATATGTTTACCAATGATTTTGAAATTCATCAGCTATATACCCAAAGTCAACCTTTCCTGTAGTGCCAGAAACTCACAAATCAAATTCTCTCCTATTATTATATCTTTGTACTGCTCATTAGTGAAATCCGAGACTGATCAGACTCCCCCTATTGATCATTCTGGGTATAGAATTGATCGTCCCAGGTTCTAGCACACAGCAGGTAGACAATGCTTGTTGTATATATGAATTGCACCAAATTACTTACCTAGTATTAAATGTTGTTATTATTTTTTGTGGTACTGGCAACCAAACCTAGGTCCTTGCACATGCCAGGCAATGGCTCTACCACTGAGCTATACCCCTAACCCTAAGTGTATGTATGGATGGATGCCTGTATGTGTGTTTATTTTGGAGAATGAACCCAAGGCTTCACATATGCTAGGTAAGCCCTCTACCATTGAGCTACATCCCAAACCCCCTTAATATTATTTTAAAATTGTAAAGAATAATCATGGTAAAAAGAAGATAAATCCAGCTGTAACATATGGCTCCCTAAAAAGAGGAAAGGGTTATCCACAGTGTGAACTATTGATGATGACAGGCCCTTTGACTTCCTTTCTCCTCCTGCATACATCCTGTAAAGAGTTTTCTTTTCTTTTCTTTTTTTGTACCAGGAATTGAATCCAGGAGCACTTACGGAGCCACATTCCCATCCCCAGCCTTTTTATGCTTTTTAAAAATTTTTGACATAGGTTCTCATTAAGTTGCTTAGGGCCTCACTAAGTTGCAGGAGCTGCCTTTGAACTTGAGATCCTCTTGCCTAAGCCTCCCCAGCCACTAGGATTACAGGCATGCACCACCACACCTGGCTTTTCTGGTTTTTTTTTTTAAACCTTCATAATTGAGGGAAAGTTTGATCAAAGCAGTGCTAATTATAGGGAACTGAAATCAAGGAGACACTCAGAAGAAAGCTCGTGTGGCTCACTTAGCAGGAAAACCAGTTCCCTGTACACCTTTGATTAATTTACTTTTATTACATCAGGGAAAGCATACCCACTCACACAGAATGGAAGAGAGTTTGTGGTAAGTTGTGTTTTCTCTAAGAAGCTAAACCAACTTTTTTTCTCAAGAGGATCTTAAACATCAAAAATATATTACTTTAGGCTCCCTACTATTTCCCTCACTGAAGAATAGAGACTTAGATAAATATTCTCTGTGATATGGTTTTAAAGTTTAAATAGTAAATTTTCGCATGGTATTTTATACATGAACCACTTTTGTGTGTATTCTAGTAAAAAGGGTAAGATAATTTCTACTGGTGTTTCATGTCACCCAAAACCAAACAGCAACTGACAATAAGGAACAGGTATTTTCATGCTTATAAAGTATTCACTATCCTATAACCTTCCCTCTAAACTAGTAAGCTAAATCTTTGTTTAATGACACTGGTCTTGTGATTTTTAAATACAGATGAACAAAAAAACAGTTTCTGTTTAAGGATCCTAATTTAAATCAGATCAGTTGCCTCTATAAGAGGCAAAGAAATAAAACGCTTGTTAAAGTCAAAGCTTTTCACATGTAATAATTTTCAATTTCTTTCAACAGGAAGCAAGAAACCTAGGTAAATACGAAAAACAAAATTGTGAATTTTCTAATAACTAGAGGAGTTCATGTGTAAGGTTGATTTTAAGATATAAGATTACTTACTATAAGTTGCTCTTCTTTTTCCCCAGTCTCTTTAATTATTATTTCAATCTCCTGATTCAATCCTTCCACACTATTCCGGAACCGGGAACCTGTTGATTTGGTGATGGGAATGACTGGAATAAGAGCACTCTTTGGAACAGGAGCCTTAAGAAAATGAGGCAGAGAAGGAAAGAAAAGAGTTAAGTTTAACATTACCTTTTAATTCTCTAGATTGAAGTATATTTCCTGTTGACATAATTAAAAAACAAATCAGCACTTTGGGAGGCTGAGACAGGAGGATCGCGAGTTCAAAGCCAGCCTCAGCAATGGCGAGGCACTTAGCAACTCAGTGAGACCCTGTCTCTAAATAAAAATATACAAAAAAGGGCTGGTGATGTGGCCCAGTGGTCGAGTGGCCCTGAGTTCAATCCCCGGTACCAAAAAAAAAAAAAAAATCAAAATAAAGTTACAGGCCTAACAAAAAGCGAGTTACCAGACCTGCTCCTTAGTTATACATGAAACATAATTTAAAGCTAAAATCCAAGACAATCAAGGTAGAATTTTAGAAATTTATTCATATCTATGATAAACTGGAAAGGGAATTGGGATAAAGGAAAATATTACAAGAATGTCAATCTCAGAAATTCTTTCATGACTGTTAACAAAAGTTCAGATTTCAGAATATGACTTTAAGTACCATGATGATCTATATTTCAGGAAAGAAATAAAAAAGTAGTCTATTATAAAAGAAAATCATTTTTTTGATTGGAAAATCAACAACTTCCCAAGTATAGCAGCAAGACTGTAAAACTAAAAATAACTTTCCTATGAAATTTAATTATTTGTAGCTTTTGTGGAATTTTTTTTAAATGTGTTTTGTTCAGAAGATGATACAATACATTTTTCTTCTTTTCCAAAGCCTGTATCTAATTTTTTTTTTCTTTCTTGGTGCCAGGGATTGAACTCAGGGGTACTCGACCACTGGGCCACATCCCCAGCCCTTTTTTTGTATTTTACTAGAGACAGGGTCTCACTGAGTTGCCAAGTGCCTCGCCATTGCTGAGGCTGACTTTGAATTTGCGATCCTCCTGCCTCAGCCTCCCAAGTGCTAGGATTACAGGTGTGCGCCACCACGCCCAGCTGTATCTAATTTTTAAAATTAAAAATGTTTTCATTTTCACAGCATTACTTCTTAAAAGAAACATGATTACCTAATTATAGGATATTATTTGATTTACTTATAAGATACTCAAAACAAAATATGAAACAAGCATTATGAAGTTCTGCCAAAGTTTTGCAACAGTATGCTAAGAAGTATACACTGTCCTACTATCTCCTAAAGAAAGGCAACTAACCCATCCTTCAATTAGAAAGTTTCTTTGAAAAATCTCTTCAGGTAAGCTGAAGGAGACAAAAGACAAAAGGCCTCTGGTCAATTATCACAAGTTTCACCCAATGGACAACTTTGTTGTCTGATATAGAACTTAGCATTGAGTCCATTTTTCTCAAGTTTTACTCCCACTCACCTTTAAAATTAATGATGATAACATTAACAGCATGACACAATAAGAATACTTATAACTCACAGAAAATTTGTGAGAAAAAAGCCAAGGGGTACAGGGGATGTAACTGTGGTAGAGCATTTGCCTGGCATGCACAAGGATCTGGGTTCAATCGCCAGTACTACCAAAAATAAATAAATAAATAAATAAATTGCCACAGGGAAACTGTACTCTGAAGCACCAAGGGAATTCCGCCTTTTGGTGCTGGGTTAATGTTGGGCCCTCATCAGCAAGGTAGGACACAGCAACCTACTTTGTGGTTTGTTTTTATTCTGTGGTGCTCAGGTTCAAGCCAGGGCCTTGTACATGCTAGACAAGTGACAAGTGCTCTACTAGCCCACCTCATTGTTTTGAGGATGAAGTGCAGGGATACCTAGCACCGTGCCTGGCCTGTAATGGATGGATGCTCAGTAAAAAGCAGCTCCGATTTTAATTTTTTATTTCCCCTATTACATATTTTTTTATTTAAATAATGTTGTCTTTTCACATTTTTTCCAAGTCTCATTTATTGACTTTTACATATGGTATCTAATTTATCTTTCCCTTTTTCTTTTTTCCCTCATCTTACTCTTAAGCTTCTCATATTTATTCCCTTTTTTAACTTCAATCTCCTTTTTCACTTCCCTCTTCTACTCTCAGCATCCACTACTAAAGGAAAGAACATGAAAAATCTTAACTTTACACATTCTATAAGTGTTTTATCAAGAAAATTTAAAAAATTAAAAATATGTTTGCCAGGTGTGGTGGCACATGCTTGTAATTCCAGTAGCTTGGGAGGCTGAGGCAGGAGAACTGCAAGTTCAAGGCCAGCCTCAGAAACTTAGTGAAGCCCTGAGCAACTTAGTGAGACCCTGTCTTAATATAAAATATTAATAAAAGGGCTGGTGATGTAGTCCAATGGCTAAGCACCCCCCTTGGTTCACTCCCTGGTACCAGGTGGAAAAAAAATAGAAGGTTTGACTCCTTTATCGTTGAGCCATACAGATCTCTGATTCACTATAAATAATTTCCAAAATGATTTTTGAGGGAAAAGTTAGCCATATCCACAGATCTATTATCTTGGCCTATTTTTGTTCTATCTGATTATATCCTATGTATCCTGATTATATCCCCTTCAGCTTTCATAAGTGGTAACAACTCTACAGCCATCATGGCCAGTGGCTAAATCACAATCAGTGTCACAGATCAAGTACTGGTGGAAAATAAAACTTTAAGTCACCAATACTCCATATTTACAAAAATTTAAATTTGTAACATAACCTGGAGTTACTTAAACTACAAATTTCAAGTACACAGAGTAATCTGCAAGGTAAGACCACTTACAGGACTTTCAGAAGATGAATAATAGAATTATTTTGCAAATTTACCAATAGAAAACTATAAAGCTAACACTCAACATAGTTCTTATATTTCTCTTGGTTCTCTCTTTCCTCAAACCAAAATAAAAATACTATGGATTCGAGGGAAAACAGACACCTAATTTCTTAATATTCTCTGTTCCTCCTATTGGAATTAAGTCTCACATACCCAGATACTTTGCCAAAACATAAAGTTAAAGAACAATGTTCCTTTATTTCCTAATGTTTATTTAATCAAAAGTCAATACATGCATATACAACACATTTCATATTTCATAGAGAAAAAGATTATTCCACCCTTCCAAATACTGGAAACAAGCTATGTGTTGGTGGAGGAACTTTTTTTTTTAAAACAGATAATTTTGGGGGTTTTTTTTCATCTGCTATGACCACTGCCAAAAACAGAGCAAAGAAAAACACAAGATGCTTGTCTGACAAGGCTGGCTTTATTAACTAATGTTTGTTTCTCCCTCAAATTCTTACGCTGAAACCCTAACTCCCAGCGTGATAGTATTTGGACAAGGGGCCCCTAAGGCATCAATTAAGGTTGAGAGAGGTCATACAGGTAGGGGCTCTGATCCATCAGGATACATGTCCTTGTAAGAAGAGACAATGGGGGGCTGGGGTTGTGGCTCAGCGGTAGAGTGCTCGCCTAGCACGTGCGCGGCCGGAGTTCGATCCTCAGCACCACATAAAAATAAAGGCATTGTGTACAACTAAGACAAATAAATAAATTTTTTTTTTTTTAAAAAAAGAAGAGACAATGGGGGAGCCTGAACTCCTCCCCACAGCTAGAAGGTAGCTAAGGTAGCTATCTATAGCCCAAGGGTAGAGCCTTCACCACATACCATCCCTGCTGGCACCTTCATCTTAGACTTTTAGACTCAAGAACTGTGAGAAAATAAAATTTCCATTATTTAAGCCACTCAGTCTATCATATTTTGTGATGGCAATTGAGGAGACTAGTATACTCAATTTTATTTTTAATTTCTATAGTATTCAATAGGTTTTTTTAAAAAAATATTTATTCTAATTTGTTATACATGCTTGCAGAGTGCAATTCATTTTATATTACATATAAAGAACAGAAACTACTTAAATATAATTCAGAGATACAGTGATTCAGAGAATGTGAATAAATCCATAAAAATTTTACCCTGAGGGCCGGGCGCGGTGGCGCACGCCTGTAATCCCAGCACTTTGGGAGGCTGAGGCAGGAGGATCGCGAGTTCAAAGCCAGCCTCAGCAGTGGCGAGGCACTTAGCAACTCAGTGAGACCCTGTCTCTAAATAAAATACAAAAAAGGTCTGGGGATGTGACCCAGTGGTCGAGTGCCCTTGAGTTCAATCCCCAGTACCACAAAAAAAAAAAAAAAAAAAAAAAAATTTTACCCTGAGAAACTAATTAGCATTGTTTTATTACACAAGTAAAATCTATTCATTGAAGAATGAAAAATAGAATTAAATCACCCAGAGCTAAGAACTATTAATAATTTGATAATTATTTTTCTATCTAGTCTTTTTTCTACTCTGCATATACACTTTTCATTAAAAATGGACTTTACCAGCCGGGCGCGGTGGCGCATGCCTGTAATCCCAGCACTTGGGAGGCTGAGGCAGGAGGATCGCGAGTTCAAAGCCAGCCTCAGCAATGGCGAGGCACTTAGCAACTCAGTGAGACCCTGTCTCTAATAAAATACAAAAAAGGGCTGGGGATGTGACCCAGTGGTCAAGTGCCCCTGAGTTCAATCCCCGGTACCAAAAAAAAAAAAAAAAAAAAAAAAAAAAATGGACTTTACCTAGTGTTTATACCTAGTGCTTTTTTTAAAAAATTTTTATTTATTTACTTTAGTTGTACACAATGCAATGCATTTATGTTTACGTGGTGCTGAGGATCAAACCCGGGCCGCGCACGTGTGAGGCGAGCGCTCTGCCGCTAAGCCACAACCCCAGCCCTATACCTAGTGCTTTTATTTACCAAATCAATTTTCAGCTGTGCAGTATTTCATTGAGTACATTAAGAAATAAATGCTTTATTACTAGACAAATAGTTTCTAATTTCTCACCGTTCAATAAAAAGCTGTTATGAACATCCTCTTAGATAAATATCTGCACACATATGTAAACATTTCCTTTAAGTAAATCCCTGGAGTATGGAGAACTGTTTGGTGTAAAAAACAGGACAGATTTTCAGGACTTTGATCCATAATGTAAGCATAATAGAAAAATATTTTTATTCCTTATACTTCTATCTGCACTGTATGAAAATGCATGTTTTACCAAACTACAAACACTAGGCTTATTTTTTCTTAACTCTTGCTAAGCTTCACAGATTAAAAAAGGTCTCATTCCTTTAATTTATATATTGTTGGACGTAAGTAAAGGTGAAATTTTTAAACAATTACCAGTCGGTTGCCTATTTTGTAGCACAAATGGTGACTTAAACTGCATTAGCTAACATCATGTCACTAATACAATTTGAACAAAAGCTCAGTGGTTAAGTGCCCCTAGGTTCAATCCCTGGTACCAAAAACAAACAAAAGAAATATCATTATTAACTATAAAGATCTAATTTTTTTTAAATAATAAAATTCATTATCATTTACTCTGAAAACCTATTTGGAGATTACAAATTAACCATTAGCCATCTCAATGGTGTTGTGTGTGTGTGTGTATATATACATATGTGTGTGTATATACATATATACATATACATATATATGTATCTATATCTATATCTATATCTATATCTATATATATATATATATTTTTTTTTTTTTTTTTTTTGGTATATGAGGGATTGAATCCAGGGGTGCTTAACCACTCAGCCACATCCCCAGCCACCTTTTTATATTTTATTTAGAGACAGGATGTCACAGAATTGCTTAGGGCCTCGATAAATTGCTGAGGCTGGCTTTGAACTCACAATCTTCCTGCCTCAGGCTCCCAAGCCACTGGGATTACAGGTATGTGCCACCATGCCCAGCTCAATGGTATATATTAACGAAACATTAGAAAATAATTAGAGAATAATAACATGTAGACTATCTAAAATAAGACATACCACAGAACTATTAAAAACCAGCAGCTCAGGAGGCTGAGGCAAGAGGATATCAAGTTCAAAGCCAGCCTCAGCAAAAGCAAGGCACTAAGCAACACAGTGAGACCCTATATCTAAATAAAATACAAAATAGAGATGGGGATGTGGCTTAGAGGTCAAGTGCCCCTGAGTTCAATCCCCAGCAACCCCCCCCCAAAAAACCCCCAACAACATTGTTTTGAAAAACTCAACATTACCTAAACACTAATTTCAATATTAACAAGAAAAAACAACATATGGTTTTATAAAAATTGATACTTAACATCTTAAAACAAGTAACATTTATTGAACACTTAATACGTGCCAGGCACTGTTCCAAGCACTTTATATACATTATTGGCTTTTATAAAAGCTCTGTAAAATGCTAATACTACTATCCACATCTAAACATTTTTTAAAAATTAGGCTCTGAGAAGGTAACATGGGGTCATGAAATTGGGGATGAACTTAAGGTTCTATCACACTATAAATAACCACAAATACTGAAAACCATTATCTACATTCTATGAAACTATATGTGATTTTTCACTTTTACCTTCTTAAATTTGCCAAATTCTGTTAAGAGTACTTTCCTATCCTGTGATAATCAGAAATTCTATAATGAATACTTTACTAACCTTAGATAATTAATAATTTTTTTTCTTTGGTGCCAGGGATTGAACTCAGGGGCACTCGATCACTGGGCCACTTCCCCAGCCCTTTTTTTGTATTTTATTAGAGACAGGGTCTCCCTGAGTTGCTAAGTGCCTCGCCATTGCTGAGGCTGGCTTTGAACTCACGATCCTCCTGCCTTAGCCTCCCAAGTGCTGGGATTACAGGTGTGGGCCCCCGCGCCTGGCAATAAAAATATTTTTTAAGGTAGTGTAAATATTTATTTTTTTCTTGATAAATTTCCCATTTTCCCTTAAAGATGATCTCATTTCCATTGATGAGTTATGAGCAAGAAAAAAAAGAAAATCAGTACTGTGATAAATAGGTTGTTCTGACTTAAGTCTCCAAGTTATCCTTAAAAAAATTATCTTAGACATGACACCAAAAGTTAATTCCCATGAATGAAAACAGTGATATACTGAACATCACCAAAAAAGGTCTGCATATATAACCCCCACCTCCCATTTAACTCTGTGAAAGACACTAAGAGAATGAAAAGGTAAGTTGAGACAGGGAGAAAATATATGCAATTCACCTAGCAAAAGGACTTTTATCCAATTATATAATAATCCCCCCAAACTCAGTGATAAACATGAATTTTAAAATGGGCAAAAGACTTGAACAGACACTTCACCAAACAGGATATGCAGATTGGGGGGGAATGAAAAAAAAATATTCACTAGGGTAACACAAATTAAACTCATGAAGAGATGTTCTTCAACAAGGTTTTTTTTTTAAAAATTTTTTTTTTAATTTTTAGTTTAGTGTAGGGCCACATGCATGCTAGGCAAGTGCTCTACCGCTAAGCCACAACCCCAGCCCCTTCAACAAGGTTTTGACTTTGGCAATCTATGGTATATCCACGATGGAATACTACTAGGTAACAGAAAGAAACTATTGATACATACAACTCAGATGAATCGAGTTTACTACTGCTGGGTGTAAAAGACAGTTTTAAAATATTACATCATGTATAATTCCATTTATGTGACATTTTCAAAATGGCAAGACTAGAGTGATGAGCAGATCAGTAGAGGTTAGGGATGGAAGAAGTGTGACTACAGAGGGACAACATGAGGGAATTCTTTATTTTGATTGGTTGTTGGTGGTAGTATAGTCCATACACATGTTAAAATTCACAGAACTGAGCTGGGCACTGGTACATGTCTGCAATCCCAGCAACCTGGGAGGCTAAGGCAAGAGAAGCACAAGTTTGAGGACAGCCTCAATAACTTAGTGAGACCCTATTTCAAAATAAAATAAATAAATAAATAAAAAGGACTGGGGATGTAGCTCAGTGGTAAAACATCCTTGAGTTCAATCCCCAGTACTTTATTAAAAAAAATTTCTCAGAACTGTACCCCAACCAAAAATTCTCTATTTTACCTTAATTGAAAAAATAAAGGAAAAGGTTGACAGGACTATACTATCATACCCTTGTCTGCCTAAAATTATATAATTAGGAATCTGCCTACAGTTATTTGCTGAAGGACATAACAAAAAGTGGCAATTTTTTTTTTTTTTTCCCCAAAGAGCAGCTCACAAGGGGCTGGGGTTGTGGCTCAGAGGTAAAGCACTTGCCTAGCACATGCAAGGCCCTGGGTTCGATCCTCAGCACTATATAAAAAATAAATGAATAAATAAAACAAGAGTATTGTGTCCAACTACAACTAAAAAATAAATATTAAAAAAAAAGCAGCTCACAAATGACTTGGGTATGCTTCAAATGTCAGATATAGCTCTTACAGATAAGCACAAGTGAATGTCAACCAGTCTTAGCTACCTATGTTTTAGAGTTCTTATTTTTTTACTCCTTCCACTTTAAGGCTAATAGCCAATAACTTTCTCACTTCCTATAAGCCCTATCAGCACTGGTTTATCCTATGACAGAACTGGTGATGTAATAAGATGAGACAAGAGAAAGGCAAGTAGCAAATGCTACTACTCTACGCTATTCTTCTAATTATTTGCATTTTCTACTCTCCTCCCGCTTCCTCACCGCCAGGTCCTCACTCTCCTATTTTTAACTTCAGTGAATTATATACAAGAGTCACTGAGATTGGCTATTCCCCATCACTCTTTTATATCCCTAAGGACACTCACTAACACATGGTAGGAAAACTTTTACATCTTCTCTCATCATCTTGTTTCCTTTCCAATGGAAATAAAATTCCAACGTATAGTCTAACAAAGGCTCTAAACACTCCTAATTGAATATGTACTTGCTTCAGGGATAAGGCACTGGGACAGTGAAGCTAATACTCTATTTTAATTCCTGGTGGGTCAAGGAAGGAAAGAAACCTTTCTCAAATTAGTAGTATTAGAAAATGTAAAAGGAAATAATGAAGTGACAGGGAAAAAGAAACCTACATCTCACTAATTGGGAGTGGAAAGTATATTACAATGATTCTGTCATGCAGTCATCTCATCTGTGCCTGGGCTCTTCCTATGCCAGGAAATAAGTAGGTGACTGGGAAATGAAGCAGACTGAGAAAGAGCTCAGGAGTTATTAGTATATATAATCCAAATAGAATTTTTATTTTTCACACTGACTGATGGTACTCAGTTCTAAACTTATATTCCTCTTCTTATTATCATGACAAAAATAAGAGCTTGCATTAGGCTGTTTCAGATATGTATTTATTTTATAACTGTTAAATCACAAAAACAGACAAAGAAGAGATGTACTAGTAAGCTTATTTAATACAGAAAGCTTAAGAGCTTTCTGGTTATCACGCTGAGAATACACATACACAGGAACCTGCCTGGTTGGTTTGCTGGCATTTTCTACTGCAATTCAAGGTAGCAAAAGAAATCACACTGTACACATTTGAAAATTTTCCTCAAATATAACATATGTATCACCAGCTACTTGTCAATAGTTTAATTTGTTTACAGCAAAGGAAAGAAAGGAAGGAAAAAGAAGGAGCGTGGGAGAAGGAAGAAGGCACGAGCAAGCCATTTCTGTAAAGCCAACCCACCATTTTAGGTTAAGTGAAACAAAGGTTTAACTATAACTTAGTAATTAGCAATAGTTATATAATTAGATGAAAAATAACCAGTTAGAGGTCTGAAAAACATTTTCTACATTAAACATATTGTTGCTGTTTCATAAATAGAAGGTAATATTCCTTTGATTCCAATCCTTATGTAAACTACATTATAAAATATCTAACAATACAAAAATAATTATACTTAAATTTTTTAAAATATTTGTTTATTTGCTTTTAGTTGTACACCATGCGTTTATTTTTTTTAAAATATTTATTTATTTACTTTAGTTGTACACAATGCAATGCATTTATGTTTACGTGGTGCTGAGGATCTAACCTGGGCCGGGCACATGCAAGGCAAGCGCTCTGCCGCTGAGCCACAACCCCAGCCCCCGTGTTTATTTTTAGGTGGTGCTAAGGATTGAACCAGGGCAGCGCACGTGCTAGGCAAGCACTCCACCGCTGAGCCACATCCCCAGCCCTTAAAATTTTATTTTACATTTTGTACTGGGGATTGAACCAGAGGTACTTTGCCACTGAGTTACATCCCCAGACCCGTTTTTTGTTGTTGTTGTTGTTGTTGTTGTTCCAGAGATTGAACTCAGGGGCACTCGACTACTAAGCCACATCCCCAGCCTTTTTTTGTATTTTACTTAGAGACAGGGTTTCAATGAGTTACTCAGCACATTGCCATTGCTGAGGCTGGCCAATATCTTTAATGAACATAGATGCAAAAAATCCTCAACAAAATTCTGGCAAATCGGATTAAAAAATATATCAAGGGACTGGGATTGTGGCTCAGCGGTAGAGCGCTCGCCTAGCACGTGCGCGGCCCGGGTTCGATCCTCAGAACCACGTACAAATAAACCCATTGTGTACAACTAAAGCAAATAAATAAATATTTAAAAATATATATATATCAAAAAGATAGTGCACCACAATCAAGTGGGGTTTATCCCAGGGATGCAAGGTTGGTTCAACATTCGGAAATCAATGAACATAATACATCACATCAATAGACTTAAAGATAAAAACCATATGATCATCTCAATAGACACAGAAAAAGCATTTGACAAAATACAACACCCCTTTATGTTCAAAACTCTAGAAAAATTAGGAATAACAGGAACATATCTCAACATTATAAAAGCTATCTATGCAAAACCTCAAGCTAACATTATCTTAAATGGAGAAAAATTGAAAGCATTTCCTCTAAAAACTGGAATAAGACAGGGATGCCCCCTTTCACCACTGTTATTTAACATCGTACTTGAAACTCTGGCCAGAGCAATTAGACAGACGAAAGAAATTAAAGGGATCCAGATAGGAAAAGAAGAGCTCAAATTAGCACTATTGGCTGATGACATGATAATATACCTACCTAGAAGACCCAAAAACTCTACCAGAAAGCTTTTACAACTAGTAAATGAATTTGGCAAAGTAGCAGGATACAAAATCAATACCCATAAGTCAAAGGCATTTCTGTACATCAGTGACAAAGCCTCTGAAAGGGAAATGATGAAAACTACTCCATTTACAATAGCATCAAAAAAATAAAATAAAATACCTGGGAATCAACTTAACGAAAGAGGTGAAGGACCTCTATAACAAAAACTATAGAACACTAAAGAAAGAAATCGTAGAAGACCTCAGAAGATGGAAAGACCTACCTTGTTCTCGGATAGGTAGAATTAATATTGTCAAAATGTCCATACTACCAAAAGCATTATACAGATTCAATGCAATTCCAATCAAAATCCCAATGACATTTCTCAAAGAAATAGAAAAAGCAGTCATGAAATTCATCTGGAAAAATAAGAGACCCAGAATAGCTAAAGCAATCCTGAGCAAGAAAAGTGAAGCAGGCAGCATCACCATACCAGACTTTAAATTATACTATAGAGCAATAGTAACAAAAACAGCATGGTATTGTCACCAAAACAGACTAGTAGACCAATGGTACAGAATTGAGAACACAGAGACTAATACATATAATTTCAGCTATCTTATATTAGACAAAGGCAGCAAAAATGTACAGTGGAGAAAGGATAGCCTCTTCAACAAATGGTGCTGGGAAAACTGGAAAGCCACATGCAACAAAATGAAATTAAACCTGTATCTCTCACCATGCACTAAATTCAATTCAAAGTGGATCAAGGACTTAGGAATTAGACCAGAGACAATACACCTAATAGAAGAAAAAGTAAGCTACAATTTCCAACATGTCGGATTAGGCTCCAAGTTCCTTAACAAGAATCCTGTAGCGCAAGAATTAATACCAAGAATTAATGAATGGGATAGATTTAAGCTAAGAAGCTTCTTCTCAGCAAAAGAAACAATCAGTGAGGTGAATAGAGAGCCAACTAACTGGAACAAATATTTAATACATGCACATCAGATAGAGCACTAATTTCTAGTATAAAGAACTCAAAAAACTTGACACCAAAAAAACAAATAATCCAATCAATAAATGGGATAAGGAATTGAAGACACTTCTCAGAAGAAGATACACGATTAATCAACAAATACATGAAAAAATGCTCAACATCGCTGGCAGTTAGAGAAATACAAATCAAAACTATTCTAAGATTTCATTTCACTCCAGTCAGAATGGCAGCTATCAAGAACACAAACTGCAGGAGCCCTGTTTGGGGAGATAGCTAAGATTGCGGTTGACTATGGGCCATAGACATTTTTGGGCATTGTCGCCTTCCGTAGTCTCACGGGACTTGGCCCAGGATCTCGAGAGATTTGAGCAATGACTCAGCAGATTGACATTTTTGGGCATTGTCGCCTTCCGTAGTCTCACGGGACTTGGCCCAAGATCTCGAGAGATTTGAGGAGTGACTCGGCAGATCGAGCAAGCACCATTCCTGCTCGGGCACATGGGATGAGACCAGAGAGAGAAAGGACAGGGTTATCGCTATTGTATAGATACATTGTAGTTTCTTGTAAGAGTACGTGGCTTGGTTTCTTGTGAGAGTGAAAGGACAGGGTTATCGCTATTGTATAGATACATTGTAGTTTCTTGTAAGAGTACGTGGTTGGTTTCTTGTGAGAGTGTGTATGTAGTGTTAGAAATTACAAGAGACAGAGACAGAAAGATTAAAGAATTTTTTCGTCTCCATCCTGTCTCCGGACTCCTTCCCGCGGCGCTGCCGTTCCAGGCTGCAATCCCTTTCCGGCGGCTAACAGTTGGTGGCCCGTACGGGGAATTCATCACGGCAGGTAAGAACTGAGAAACCTCGCAGGAGTCTCTAGTCAGAGCGGTTAAAATGGGTTTGAAAATAACTAAGACCCAAGTGTACGAGGCTCTTGATGAATTCTTTGATATGGATGAGTCTGTCATTAGTGAGGAGGATTTAGAAAACAGTGAAGGCAATCATAAAAGCGTAGATTCCGCTGAGTCAACTAAGACCAGTAAGGAGAGTATTAGAAGTGTCCCCAAAATTACAAAGATCCGAGCTGCTAAAGCTATTCAAGATTTATTAGAGATATTTCAAGGATACATGGTCTCAATTGAACCTGGGACTCAGGATGTTACTGAGTCAGTTAGGACCAATGAGAGTAGTAGTAGTGAGGAGGAATTAACTAAAGGTGATTTTGAGAAAATGAATAAAAGGAAATTAAGGAAGACCAAGATAAGGGATCATCAAGTGGAGGAACTTGTGTCCTCTACTCCCCCATGGGTGAAATCGATTACAGAAAATATGAAGGGTATCACTAGACGTTTGCATACCCTAGAAATAGAAATAAAAAGTCTTTCTGAGCGCTTATGCGCTCTCGAGGGTAACTCACAGATACATTGGGAACTGCCAGTATTTGAATATGAAAATGGACAGAGGGGCCACCAGCCAATAGATTTCAAAACAATAAAAAATCTCAAAGAGGCAGTAATGACTTATGGACCCCAAGCTCCTTTCACGTTGAGTATATTGGAGTCCCTTAACACCTTTAGCTTAACCCCCGCAGACTGGAAACGTCTATGTAAAGCAACATTAAGTGGGGGACAATACTTGGTTTGGCGATCGCAATTTCAGGAACTTTGTATAGAAACAGCTAAAAGAAATGCAGATGCAGGGTTTGGAGACCATAATATAGAAATGCTCACAGGAGAAGGGCAATTCGCAGACATACAGGATCAAAAACATTATACCCCAGGAGTATATGCTCAGATAAATGCAGCTGCCTTAAAGGCATGGAAAACTGTACAAGGACCTGGGGATCTACAAGGTAGCTTGTCCAAAGTAATTCAAGGACCTAATGAACCATATGCTGAATTTGCTGATCGACTTTTGAGAACTGCAGGTAGAGTTTTTGGAGACATTGATCAAGTTATGCCATTAGTTATTCAATTAGCGTACGAAAATGCTAATAAATATTGCCAGGAAGTCATCAGGCCATGGAAAAATAAAAAGGATCTTTCCATATATATACAACTATGTAAAGATGTAAATGATGCCTTTGTCACAGGGAATGTGATTGCAGCAGCTGTGAGAGATGCTGCCCCTCAAAATTTTACAAGGGCTCAACATAGACATTATAATCAATCAGGATATTCTAGGCAAAATTATCATAATCAATCAGGCTATTCTAGGCAAAATCCCCAAAGAGAAATAAGACCAAATTCATACCGTACTCCAGGTTGCTGCCCCAGGTGTAAGAAAGGAAATCATTGGGCCAATAAATGCTATTCAAAATTTGACATCCATGGAAATCCTTTGTTCAGGAATTCAAAAAACAGGGCACGGGGCCCAATGCCCCGGGGCCCACAAATGTACGAGGCATTGGAGGAGGAGTATCCTCAAGCATCCACTCAGATGCTTCCCCGACACAATCCCTATTACCCATCCACTCCCTCGCCAGAGGAACAGGAGGAAATGCAGGATTAGACCTCTGTTCCACCGCCCGAATAGTGTTAACACCTGAAATGGGGGTTCAACTGATTCCCACAGGAGTCAGGGGACCTCTTCCCTCAGGGACTGTAGGACTTATTATCGGGCAAAGTCCTGAAAGCTTATTAGGTTTGCAAGTGACCCCAGGCGTAATAAACTCAGACTATAAAGGGGAAATAAAAATAATGCTTAGCTCACCCCAAAGTATAAGTTCTATTAATCAGGGAGATAGAATTGCTCAGCTGCTCCTCCTTCCAAATTTACATAATTCATTTAAAATGAATATGCCTCTAAATAGGAACAATAGAGGATTTTGTTCCACTGATTCGAAACCCATGGTTTGCTGGGTTCGGGACTGTACAAGGAGGCCTATGTGTAAAATAAGAATCCAAGGAATAGAAATGGAGGGTCTTATAGATACTGGAGCTGATTCTTCCATCATTAATTTACGTCAATGGCCCAAACACTGGCCTCTACAAAAAGCTTCAACCAGTTTAAGAGGCTTGGGATATAATAACCTCCCAGAAAAAAGTGCGGTAATTTTAAAATGGGAGGATGATGAAGGACATAAAGGCACATTTCAGCCTTATGTTTTACCTAATCTACCGGTTACTTTATGGGGAAGAGATATTTTACAACAAATGGGAGTACACCTTGCAACCAAACCTGCAGGTGTTAAATGTAAAAACATACAGGGTAATCTTAACCCTAAAAGAAATCATCAAAAAGTACAGGGTAAGCTTAACCCTAAAATAAATCATTATCATATAGGAAAAAGACATTTTTCTTTGGGGCCACTGAGAAAATAATTTTGAAAATACCATGGCTTTCTGATAAGCCAGTGTGGGTCCCTCAGTGGCCCCTATCTAAAGAGAAATTACAAGCGGCCCACCTACTAGTTAAGGAACAATTAAAAGCAGGACATATAGAACATTCCACCTCTCCCTGGAATTCCCCCATATTTGTAATCAAGAAAAAATCAGGAAAATGGCGATTATTACATGATCTTAGACAAATTAATAAAACCATGCAAGTCATGGGCCCTACTCAACCTGGACTTCCGAATCCTATAGCTATTCCAAAAAATTTCCATGTTATTAGTCTTGATATAAAGGATTGCTTCTTTTCTATTCCCCTACATCCTCTGGATGCCCCCAGGTTTGCTTTTTCAGTTCCTTCTATTAACAATAATGGCCCTGATCAGAGATATCAATGGAAGGTTTTGCCGCAGGGAATGGCTAATAGCCCCACCATATGCCAAATATATGTGGACAAGGCTATCCAACCCATTAAAAATAAATATCCAAACCTCATGTGTCTACATTACATGGATGATATTTTACTGGCCCACCCTAATCAAAAAATCTTATTTAATATATTCAGTGACATGGTAGAAAATTTTAAAAAATACGGATTATATATAGCAGAAGAAAAAGTTCAAACCAGATCTCCCATATTATATTTAGGATTTAAAATCATGGATACTTTTGTTAGACCCCAAAAAATTTTAATAAATAAAGAACATTTAACCACCCTCAATGATTTCCAAAAACTACTGGGAGACATTAATTGGCTTCGCCCTACACTAAACCTCACTACTGGCCAATTAAAACCTTTATTTGATATCCTTCGAGGGCCCCTGATCCATCCTCACCGCGAACATTGACTCCTGATGCTAGGAAAGCTTTAAAGGTAGTAGAAAAAGCCATAGAAGGAGCTCATTGTGACAGATTTGATTTAACTCAACCGCTGATATTGATTATTATTTCTTCACAATATACACCGACAGGAGTATTTTGGCAACAAGGGCCTTTATTATGGATACATTTGCCTGTCTCTCCTAAAAGCATAATTGAGTCATATACCTCCATGGTGGCTAAACTTATTCTTCAAGGACTTAAAACTTCTACTAAAATATTTGGCATTCACCCTGCTACTATTATTACTCCCTATTCATCGTCACAGATTGAATATTTATGCTTCAATGATAATGACTGGGCTATAGCTAGATGCTCTACCTCTGCAAATTTTGATAATCACCTTCCTAAGTCTCCTATATTATCTTTTTGTATTAATCATCCTATTATATTTCCACAGGTAATAAAAAATCAACCTATTCCTAAGGCATTTAATGTATTTACAGATGGGTCCTCAAATGGTACTGCTGCAGTAGTCACTACAAAAGAAAATATGACTTACATAACTGCACACAAATCAGCTCAACTAGTGGAATTGGAAGCTGTGGTAAGAGCTCTGGAAAATTTTAGAGACCAGCCCATAAACATTTTTTCAGATAGCCACTATATTGTACAAGCCGTCCCAAAATTAGAGTTAGCAGGACCAATAGCACCTCATACTCCAGCCTTTAAATTGTTTTATCAGATACAAAAACTTTTGTGGGCAAGAAAAGAACCTCTATTCGTAGGCCATATTAGAGCAGATACTAATTTGCCTGGCCCCCTCCATGAAGGTAATCAAAAGGCAGATGAACTTACAAAAACAATATTTATACTTTCAGCACTACAACAAGCTACTTTATTTCATTCCCAGTTTCACGTCAACAGCACCACCTTGCAACGTAGGTTTAAAATCACAAAGGAGCAAGCCAGAACAATTGTAAAAGATTGTAAATCTTGTATAACACATTTGCCCAATCCTCATTTTGGTGTTAACCCTAGAGGATTAATGCCCAATCATTTGTGGCAGATGGATGTTACTCATGAGCCAAGCTTTGGAAAATTGCAATTTATTCATGTAACCATAGATACATGCTCAGGCATGATTTTTGCTTCCTTACATTCCGGAGAAAAAGTTAAAGATGTCACATCTCATTGTTTACAAGCTTTTGCTGCATTGGGCATCCCCAAAATGCTTAAAACAGATAATGGTCCCGCTTATATGTCCTCATCTTTCAAACAGTTTTGCGCAAAATTCAACATATCCCATAAAACAGGCATCCCATACAATCCTCAGGGTCAAGGCATTATTGAAAGAGCAAACCGCACACTAAAAGTTATGTTGTTAAAACAGAAAGAAGGAAACTGGAAAAATCCTAAGGACAGATTGGCAGTTGCCCTGTTTACTTTAAATTTTTTAACTTTAGACTCTGATGGTTATTCTGCTGGAGACAGACATTGGAACCCACATCAACAACATAAACCTTTGGTTTACTGGAAGGATGTTCTTTCAGGTACATGGAAGGGTCCGGATCCAGTATTAATTTGGGGGGAGAGGATCTGTTTGTGTCTTTCCAAAGCATGAATCCTCTCCAATATGGATACCATCTAGATTAATAAAGCAGGTACCACATCAAAAGGATCAAGATGAAGTTGTTGAGGAATCAAGATTCATAAAAAAGGTACAAAATCAAGAGGACCATGATGAAGATATGGAATGATTCCCTTAAAAGAGTCCTTCAAAATATGTCACAACTTAAGTGTCATTCCTCCCAGCTGGGACGAAGAGATCTCTCTTTAGTGTGCACACAATTATATATATATATTTTTTTACTTTTTATATATGTGTTTATTTGTGTATTTGTCTAAATTTCATGTTAATGTGACGTCACAAATATATGTTTGTATGTGCGTCTGTCCAGTGTGACATCAAAAATAACAAAGCGCTTGTGAATATATATATATGGATCCAAATAACTCTAATTCATTTAAGTTTAAGAGTATTCAAAATGGGTAAATAATTTAATAAGTGAAGGTACCTTCAATTTTGTTTTATAGGTGTCCCAGGGACTTCTCTTTAGCAAAAAATATGACTAGGGCTGTATAACCTGATATTTTGGTGTTTTGACATGAGGTTGCTTATTTGTTATTAACTTCATTTGTTTAATAAATTATTAATTTCAATTATTTCAACAGGTAAAGGACTGCTGTGTATGCAGAAACTCGAGAGTTCCAGCTAACAAATTATTTCTCCAAAGTGCTTTTTAGTTTTTCTTTAATCTATCTTTAATGCAGTAATTACCCTCAGTCTTTCTTTGTTTTGTTCTAAATATGATATTTTGCCAGCTTATGTTTGTGGGAGCTCAGGCTGCAATGTGTGTGAGCAGAAATCAACTTATTTTTCCAATCTAATAATTCTATTATTTAGTTTGACAACTCGCCTCTTGACTCAGTGCTGGAATAGCACTGCCTTTCCTTTAACAATTGATGCTTCAGTCTCTAGATAGCGGGCCCTGAAGATTTGCCGGTGGCATCGTCTAGACATAAAAAAGACGGCTGCTTCTACAGCTGCAGGGATCGCGGTCGCTGCAAGCATCCCTGCTGCTCAAATGTCAAACAACCTCACCAGCAGTGTGGCCTCTGCTCTGCATGCATGGGGCCTCCTAGATCTACGTGTTATAACAAGTGGACATTTTGATCTTTCATTGTTTGGGACTTCATGGGACAGTACCTTGCGGGTATTTGTTTAGAGAACTCACTGTGTTACTTGATAAACTTAGGGCAGCTGATTTGTTTAAAGAATTTGATATGCTATGCAATTTGACTTGTCACCAAAAGGCTTGTCGCCTTAAAGCCGCAGCATCTCCTCCCAATTGGACGGCTGTTAGTCATCTTACACAGTCGATCCTAAAGGGCTCCATTGGATGGCTGGTTAGCCAATGACGGGTAAGATCCCCAGAGGGGGACAACCTAAGACAGGCACAGTCGCACGGGACAGTCTCATGCAAAATAATAAATGTTGGAGAGGATGTGGGGAAAAAGGCACACTCATACATTGCTGGTGGGACTGCAATATGGTACAACCGTTATGGAAAGCAGTATGGAGATTTCTTGGGAAAATGGGAATGGAACCACCCTATGACCCAGCCATCCCACTCCTGGGTCTATTCCCAAAGGACTTAAAAACAGCATATTACAGTGACACAGCTACCTCATTGTTTATAGCAGCACAATTCACAATAGCTAGGTTGTGGAACCAACCTAGATGTCCCTCGGTAGATGAATGGATAAAGAAAATGTGGTATATATACACAATGGAATTTTACTCAGCAATAAAAGAGAATAAAATAATGACATTCGCAGGTAAATGGATGAAGTTGGAGAATATAATGCTAAGTGAAATCAGTCAATCTCAAAAATCCAAATACCGAATGTTTCCTCTGATATAAGGAAGCCGGTTCACAGTATTGTTGGGTTGGGGTACATAGGAGGATTAGAAGAACACTATAACAGTCAAAGGAAGGGAGGGGAAGGGAGGGAGCAAGGGGGGAAGGGGAAAAAAACGTGGTTGAATAAGATGGATATCATTATTCTAAATGCATGATTGAAGACTTGAATGCTGCGAATATACTTTGTATACAAACTGTTCTGTGTAAAAAGATGCTATATATGTACAGTATGAATTGTAATACATACTACTATAAATAAAAATTTTTAAAAAAAGAAATTTTAAAAAAGTATATATCCTGTAAACACTAATAAAAATAAAAGTGGTATAAATAGAAAAAAAATAAGTAAAATAAAGGTATTGTGTCCAACTATAACTAAAAAATAAATATTAAAAATAATTAGTATGTTCAAATTTTATCAGATTAAATAAGGGCTCATCTTTGACCACCTCTGAAAGTTACAGAAGTTCTTCATTGTGCTAAGGTAAAAATCTCGCTCAAAAGATCTGTACTTTGAAAACCTCAAGAACAAGTATCTGGGTTTAGATTCCAGCCAATTACAAAGTGTCTAATTAGGAAGACAACCATTTTCAAGTTACATTTTCCATTTATACTCTCCATATTTCTATATACATTACATTCTGTATAAAAACAAATTGTTAAACACTAACTCTCCTAAGGTCAATCTACATTGTAACTTAAATGTCTGTTGCATTGTTTTCAAGTGTGGGAATAATACCTGTAGTACAACACACACTTGAGTCAGGAAAGATGGGAAGAATATCTATTAAAGCACCAGGTAGGTAGGGGAAAAACAGCTAAAGTATGAAGGATAAAAATCGGCCTTGAGCTGGGTGTGGTGATACAGGTCTATAATCCCAGCAACTCCAGAGGCTAAGGCAGGAGGATCACAAGATCAAGGCCAGCCTCAGAAACTTAGAGAGACCCTGTCTTAAAATAAAAAATAAAAAGGGCTGGGGATGTAGCTCAGTGGTAAAACACTCCTGGGTTCAACCCACAGTACAAAACAAAAACAACAACAAAAAAAGTGCCTTCATAGACAAGTAGGAAAAAGGTCTGTTCACTAATTCAACAGAAATCCATGAGAGAAAAATGGTCTGAAATCCCTAATAAAACCAGAGAGAGATGAAAACTAATGTTTAGAATGGTTAATTAAAAAGAAAAAAATCTGAAAAAATGCATTCCTGTCCTAGGGGCTTCTGGTTCAGGGCCTCCAGTTACTCTTGATTCTTCCTTTCCCCTCACTATTTATTTCTGTCTTCCAGGACCATTATCTCTCAACTGGTTCCACATCTTCAAGTTCTTAGGTTATAGCTATATTCTATAATAAGTCATAGCAGAACTATCTATTCTCTAGGTTTCCAACCGGCCAAATCTTAAAATTCAACCACAATGATATCTTGAACTGGCATACAAAGATTCTAGTGCAGAGCAGCAATTTTCATTTATTTAAAAATATTTTTTAGTTGTCAATGGACCTTTACTTTATTTATTTATATGCAATGCTAAGAATCAAACCCATTGCCTCACACATGCTAGGCAAGTGCTCTACCACTAAGCCACAACTCCAGCCCCAGCAATTTTCTTTTTTTTTTTAATATTCATTTTTTACTTATAGGTTGGCACAATATCTTTATTTTATTTTTATGTGGTGCTGAGAATCATACCCAGTGTCTCATGCATGCTAGGCGAGTGCTCTACCTCTGAGCCACAATTCCATCCCCAGCAGCAATTTTCATTTTTAAAGTGCAATGTGACTCTCATTCCTCAGAGGAAAACAGGTTTTTCCCTTTTCCAGCTCATTATCCCTCTTTGCCCTCAAACCTTCCTATGCTACAACACTAGTGTCCTCATCCCAAAGAAGTAAGAAAATCCTAGAAAAGGGTTTTCTTGTTTGAAGTTGTAACAACACCCACAAAACACCAGCACAATTTTAAATTCTCACCCCCAAATTAGTTTATGTGGCAACAAAGATGCTGCATCTCCTACTCTTCTGCTATTGACTCACTCTAGTCCTCCATTGGACAATTCTGAAATATGTTGCTATGTTTTCTAATATGAGTATTTCTTGAAATACTCTAAAGAGTATGACATTTTAAGTAACTGGGGGCCTTGTCATTTTTGAAAACCATTGGCATGTTTAAGATTCATTCTCTCCTCTAAGAATCCTGGCAGTGTTTATTCTTTCTAATATCCCCCTTGAATTTCCAGGAAAAAAACCATGCAAAAGAGTACATGAGAATTCCTTTTCTAATTGGGATAAATTCATTGTAGGCCCAAGAAAAAAATCTTTTTCTTAACTAGTGGCTATAGACTATCCCACTATCCTAACAGCAATACTGTCCCTTTAATTGTTGAGAGATACTAATTTCCCAGTAAAAACAATCTCCTACATATTATGAAATCCAAAGAATTGTAATAACTTATAAAACGTCTGCCCTCCCCCAAGTTCAAAGAACCTCTAAAAGATATAAACTTATTAACCAAATAATAGAAAAACCCTTCTCTAGAGAAGAATAAGTACAGAAAAGGCATTATGCACAAAGAAACTGGACCCATCTAAATAATCAAAACTAGGGAAAGTGTTCTAAAAACACATTTAGAAATTGCTTTATATGCATGAGCCCTGGATTCAATCCTTGGCACACCACACACACATACACATATACTCAAACGTCAGAAGGGAAGAAACAAAAACAAAAACTTCAGAAATAGCTATCTTTAGAGGGTGAGACTCCATTTTTTCATTATTGTTAAAAAAAATTACAGGGCTGGGATTGTGGCTTAGCGGTAGAGCGCTCGCCTAGCACGTGCGCGGCCCGGGTTCAATCCTCAGCACCACGTACAAATAAACGCATTGTGTACAACTAAAGCAAATAAATATTTTTTAAAAAATTACAGCTATACAGAAATAAAATTTTCCCATTTGGCTTTTTGAGTTTTTTTAATTTTTATTTTTAGTTGTTGATAGACCTTTATTGTGTTTATTATATGTGGTGCTGAGAATTGAACCCAGTGCCTCACACATGCCAGGCAAGTGTGCTACCACTCAGCCCCAGGCCCTTTTCATGATTTTTAAATAAGCATCTGAATACTTTTTAAAGAGTTTTAAAAAGTTTAACAACAAACTGGCAGAGAAACCAACTGATCTGTTCACTTCTTTTACATTAAGGTGCTGCCTAAAATGGCCTAAGATACTGAGCAAAATAGTATGTGCTGAGAATTGCAAGAGTTTATATTTCTATCTCATTTAGTCATCAGGACAACACAATGAACAGGAGGAGATGCATACTTCTAGCAAGCAGTAGGACCTAGATTTTAAGCTCAATGGTCTGATCTTAGAGCAATGTGTACAATCTTTACACTGTTAAATGACCTCTCAGTTTACTTTTGCAATTCCTTTTAAGAATCTAATGTAAACATTTCTATGCAATTATGTTTTATGCATTTATTATTTATCTGTATTCTTTTGTTGGTAGATTTTTGAATAACAGTTTTATCTATAAAATAAAAACAATTTACAATCCTATGCAATTTACCTATTTAAAGTGTACAATGAGGGCTGGGAGTATAGCTCAGGGGTAGAAAATATGCCTAGCATGCACAGGCTCTGGGTTCCATCCCTGACACTTCAAAAACAAACCCACCACCAAAACTTCCCACCCCCCACAAAAAAAATATAAAGGGCTTGATTTAAAAAAAAAAGTTTATTGAATAGAATTGTGCAACCATTACTACAGTCCATCTTCAAATCACGCCAAAAGAAACCCCTTACCCATTAGCAGTCATTCACATTTGTCCCTCAAATTTTCCAGTCCTAAGCAATCACCAATCTACCCTTTGTCACTGCATATTTGCTTATTCTCCTATTCTGGAATTTCCTGAAGATTTCCTTGTGTGTCTGGCTGCTTTCACTAAGCATGTTTACAAGGTTAATTCATGTTGTAGCATGTATCAGCACTCCATTTTTTATGACTAAATAATATTTCATATTTCACTATGTGAATACATATTTTATTTACTCATTTTTCAGTTGATGAACATTTGTTTCTAAATGTGAGCTATTATGAGCAATGCTGCTATTATGAACAATGCTGCATAAAATAATATTTATTATTCAATAAACATTTCTCTGCACTGTATAAATTTTTATGAGGATGGACATATGTTTTCAATTCTCTTGGCTACATACGTACAAGAGGAAATGCTGGGTCATATGGAAATTCTATGTTTAGTCTTTTAAGGAACTGCTGCAATTTTCTCCAAAGCAAATGCATCATTTTACATTTTTTTTAATATATAATTTTCAGTTGTTGATGGACCTTTTATTTATGTATTTATTTATATGCAGTGCTGAGAATCAAATCCAGTGCCTCACACATGCTAGGTAAATGCTCTACCACTGAGCCACAACCCCAACCCCTCATTTTATATTTTTACCAGTTAATATATGAGGATTCCACTTTCTCTACATCCTCTCTAACACGTTCATACCTATCTTTTTCTGGGTACTGGGGGCTGAATTCAGGGACTCATGGAACTCATGCGTTCTGGGCAAGCACTCTACCACTGAGCAATATCTTTGGCCCTTTTTTAAACTTTTATTTTTGAGATAGAATCTTGCTAAATTGCCCAGTCTGGTCTCAGTTTGTGATCATCCCATCTCGGCCTCCTAAATAACCAGGATTTCAGGTGTGAGTCAATGTGCCTGGCATTATCTGTCTTTTATTTTTTATTATTATTATTTTGGGGGGGGGGCATATCGGGGATTGAACTCAGGGGCACTTGACCACTGGGCCACATCCCCAGCCCTTTTTTGTATTTTATTAGAGACATGGTCTCACTGAATTGCTAAATGACTCGCCATTGCTGAGGCTGGCTTTGAACTCGCGATCCTCCTGCCTCAGCCTCCCAAGTGCTGGGATTACAGGCGTGTGCCACCACGCCCAGCCTTATGTGTCTTTTAAATTACAGCCATCCTAGTGGATATAAAGTGATATCTCATCCTAGTGGCTTGGGAGGCTGAGACAGGAGGATCGCGAGTTCAAAGCCTCAGCAAAAGCAAGGTGCTAAATACCTCAGTGAGACCCTGTCTCTAAAAATAACCCCCAAAACAACAACAACAAAAATAGGG
The DNA here is from genome assembly GCA_025594165.1 of Tamias sibiricus. Lineage (NCBI taxonomy): Eukaryota > Metazoa > Chordata > Mammalia > Rodentia > Sciuridae > Tamias > Tamias sibiricus. The sequence continues at coordinate 91,586,094 of CM046660.1, forward strand.
CTAGGAATGTGACTCAGTGGTTGAGTGCCCCTAAATTCAATCCCTGGTATCCACCCCCCCCCCCCAAAAAAAAAAGGTGGTATCTCACTGGAATTTCGAACTGCATTTCCCTATTGCCAAATTATATTGAGCACCTTTTTCACATGCTTATTGACTGTGTATCTTCCTTGGTGAACTCTCTATTCAGATACTTTGTCCATTTTTTAAATTGGACTGTTTGTCTTTTTATTATTGAGTTCCAACAGTTCTTTTTATATTCTAGATAACATTTCTTTATTAGATAAATGATTTTATTAGATAAGTGATTTGTAAATATTTTCTCCTGTGGGTTGCCTTTTCATTTTCTTTTTGATGTTCTTTGGCACAAAAAAAGTTTTCAATGAAGGTCAATATTATGGTCTGGATGTGAAAAACCTCCTGCTAATGCAGGAATATTTAGAGGTGAAATGATTGGAACGTGAGACCTGTGACCTGATCAGTCCATCCTAGTCTGAATGGACTGACTGGGTGTTAACTAAGCAGACGGCAGGAGGAAGTGGGCCACTGGGGGCATGCCCTGGAAGGGTGTGTATTCGCTTTGGCCCCTTCCTCCTTCCCTGTTCCCCCCTCCCCTTCTCTCTGCTTCCTGACCCTGCCATGAGCTGACAGCTTTTCTCTGCTGGGTCGTTCCCCAATGATGTTGCTGCTGCCTCACCCTGGGCCGAGAGCAATATAGTTGGCCCATCTATGGACCGACACCTCTGAAACCTTCAGCCCCAAATAAACTTTCCATTCTCTAAGTTATTCTTGAGCAATGAAAACACTAAGACAACTAATTTATCTACCTTTTCTTTTCTTGTGCTTTTGGTGCATACCTAAGAAACCATTGCTTAATCCAACATCACAAATATTTTTGCTCGTTTTCTTCTAAGAGCTTTTAGTTTTAGCTCTTATATTTAGGTCTTTGAACCGGGCACGGTGGTGCACGCCTGTAATCCCAGCATTTGGGAGGCTGAGGCAGGAGGATCGCGAGTTCAAAGCCAGGCTCAGCAGTGGCGAGGCACTTAGCAACTCAGTGAGACCCTATCTCTAATAAAATACAAAAACAGGCCGGGGATGTGGCCCAGTGGTCAAGTGGCCCCTGTGTACAATCCCTGGTACCAAAAAACAAAAAACCATTTAGATCTTTGATCTATTTTGAGTTGCTTTTGTACCTGGTATTGAAGTAGATATATATTTAAAATTGTATGTAAAGGCTAGAACCACTTTACTCTTTTTCTCCTATTTTACTCATCTCTGCGTTATTCCCATACCTTGTCAACCACAAAGTAAAACATCAGAATTCGGAGGTCAGAATGTGTATCTCAGAATCCCAATTCCAGCTTACGTACGTGATCTTGGACAAGATACCTGATCTCTCTTTACATTGATATTCTAGTCTGTAAAGTGGAGATACAATACAAAAGATGAGAATTAAATACCTACATTACATACAAGCACTGAATAGAGTGCTTGCCATTCAGTAGGCAGGTGACAGAGTTCAACTATTTATTATCACCTTTTAAATATCACTTGAGTTTATCTGTTTTCACTAGTTTCAAAATTTCTACCTTACTTGAGGTCACCAACATTTCTTACTTGGACTACTAAACCCTATTCTTAAATGTTTTCCCTACCTCTACCTGATCCTCCTCCAAATTCATTCTCTACTTTGAACCCATAATGACCATTATAAAATGCATATTTGATCACGTGTCAGTCTCGTATATTTCAAAAAAATGGTCTCCTGGTGCCCCAAAGATGAAGTACCAATGTGTTAACAACCAAGACATGGAGTCTTTTAGGTTTAACTACTATTTACTTCTTCAACTTCATCTTTTACCATGACCAAGACTACTTCTAGTTCTAGAACACTGACTAACTCCTACTTATCTTTTAGGAATCAGAATTCTTTTCTCTGAGAAGCCATTCTAGATGGCTTCATTCTCAGTCCACTCTAAACTCTCCCTATCAATACACAATCTTATAATTAACTATTCCTTATATCTCTCCAATGAGACTTGGTGAGGACGTGACAATATTTCTTTATCACTACATTCCCTAATGAGTACTATAGTACCAGTCATAAGGTAGATATTTAATAAATGCTGGGTGAATGGATGAATGGTCTTGAAAGTACACATTAGTCTATGTTTTTCCACTAGATAATCTACTAAAACAAAGCCACATTTATAACTTAATTGAAAATTTTTTCATGTTTATAGTTTGAGAGATTTTTTTTTTAAAGTATTTATTTATTTATTTGCTTTAGTTGTACACAATGCGTTTTTATTTACATGGTGCTAGGCGATTGCTCTACCGCTGAGCCACAACCCCAGACCCTATAGTTTGAGAGTTTTAATTAAACATGAATGCCAGTGTCATAACTATCATAATGCATGTGTCTGATTTGTGGTTAGTTGCTAGTCAAGAAAACAAGGTAAGCAGTCAAGATGCTTGATGTGTCAAGTGTGCAAAACTCAAGCTAGATAAATTTATTTTTCAAGTTGCTCTAATTTTCTAGTCTTTTTCTGAAAAGGCAGGTTTTTTAATTAAACATGAATTTCATGTGTGCTTTAATATCACTTATTAATAAAAAAATTCACGTTTCAAGGGAAAAAGTTTTGAACAATTTTACTAAGATATTGTTAACTTTAGTGAAACTTAAATCACTTAAAAACTTATTAACTCCTATTAACACCCCTTAATTGAATAAAATTCAATCTTAGTCTTTACTTGGAGTAAAAACATAGACTAGGAATAAAGAGTTGCTTTATTTTTCTGAAATACATACAAGTTATTTGTGGATGAATTAGAGGGAAGGGAAGCATGGATCTGTGAAACCATTTACGTCTTCAGTTTTTTGAGGGTGAAGAGGTGTGGTTTTTAATTAATATTCTGATTTTGATAATTATTAGTCAATATAAAATTTTCACACATTTTGTAAAGTTTACATTTCTACTTCCTTCGGAAATAAATCCAGTTTATGTAGGTTTTTAAATGTGTTAATGTCTAATTGTGTGTGTATGTGTATATCTCCCCAGTACTAGGGATTGAACCCAGGGGTACTTACTGAGCTCTATCCTACTTCTTTTATTTTGAGTTAGGCTTATTTCACCAAGTTGCCTAGGCTGGTCTCAAACTTATGACTCTTCTGTCTCTGCCTCCCAAGTAGCTGGTGTGAATCACCAGTCCCAGCTTAAAATATCTTATATATAAAATAAAGTTACCAACCAGCCTATAAATTTGTAAAAAATCAAAAGTGACCATTATATTAATATTTTAGGACAAAACATATTTTAAAAAATGTATACCTTTACTCATACTTTCTACTGCAAATAATCCACATATACTTAGCAATCATTAGAAATATTATCCCATAAAAGTGGTTGGCAAACTTTTCCTATAAAGGGCCAAACAATAAATATTTTAGATTTTGTGGGCCAGCTAGTCTGTTAAAACTACTCAATGATATTGTACCAAGAAAAGAGTCATAGACAATATGCAAATAATGAGCATGGCTTTATTCCAATAAAACCTTTATTTACAGCCGGGCGCGGTGGCGCACGCCTGTAATCCCAGCACTTTGGGAGGCTGAGGCAGGAGGATCGCGAGTTCAAAGCCAGCCTCAGCAATGGTGAGGCACTTAGCAACTCAGTGAGACCCTGTCTCTAAATAAAATACAAAAAAAGGGCTGGGGATGTGGCCCAGTGGTCGAGTGCCCCTGAGTTCAATCCCCAGTACCACAAAAAAAAAAAAAAAAAAAAAAAAAAAAACAACCTTTATTTACAAAAAACAGATGGTGGACCACTTGGTCCTAAAAATTCCAGTCCTAAAAAAATGATATGAAAGTCACAGACTAAAAGCTGTCTAGTTTCCCTCTACCTGCCAGGGTCTACTGCCTTATTTTTGAGGGGGAAAAAAAAAAAAATTGAATCTAGACTCCTTCATTCCCATCCCTTCACTTTTGGGACTTCAAAGATTCAATCATCAGACCTGAAATGAACTTGCTCATGCCCTGCCAAGGGACTCCAGCCAATTTCAATTCAGTTAAAAAGAAGTGTTCCCTGACCAAGCCATCAAGAGTGGTTCATGGGGCTATATGTAAGGAATTAAAGTGGTCAAAGGATTTTCTTTTCCAAAAGACTTAATGAGACAGGTGAGGAAGTTGAAATTTAGAAAGGATAAGCTACTCATCCAGGGTTTTTGTTCCACAGCCAGTGGTAAAGTCCCTGCATTATTCTGCCACCAACATACTGAATCAGTAAAGACCAAACTATGGAAAATCAAAATATATAATCAGCTTTAGAAGTCAGATCTCATACTACAGGATAAAATCATTTTTGTCAATTTAATATTTTTTTAAATGAAGGTTGTCAAGTCAGTATTTAAATTATCATTTTAAACATGTTTTTGGACATTTTTGCTTTAAATAATCAAAGTGATAACAAAGGTAACAAATTACCAGAACAAATTTTTTTCTGGATTTTGTGGTTTCTGTCTGTGCTCCTACCTGACTCTGGTTAATAGCTGCATGGTTGCCATGGAATGGAGACTGCCTTTCTTTATCTCGATGATGCCGACTGCTGTGTTTACTTCTCTGCAACTGCTGGCGTAATTTTGCAATCTGAAAAAGAGAAAAACAAGTATACCAGAGTGATTTCCACACTAAGTAAAAATATATCCTTAATAAGAACCAGTAAAACTACCCTTAGAAAGTCATCTGAACTTTAAAAACCAGATTGTAGTATCTAATTTCTTGTACAATTTTTATACATACACACGATTTCTTTTAAAAAGAAACAGAACTGTATACCCACATTGTTCTCAGTCTTTAAGCTTCCTGAGTACTAAGCAAATGAAGTTTTCAGCACTTAAAATAAATTACAGCTTTAAGATTTCAAAAATAATAGTAATTATTTTCTCATTGCTCTTACCATAAGTCAACTTTGATTCAGAGTTCTTTACTGAATACCTAACTTTTAATGGCTCCAAAAATTAAACATTATTTAAAGATCTAGTCAAGCTATGAAGTGTATTCACAGATATAATTTTAAAACAACCAATGCAATTTCAATGATTATCCTCTGACTGAATTTTTCTTTTATTTACACATTACGTGTAAAATGCAAATGTTATTAATTATAGGCAAAGAAAACAGTAATCACAGCATAGAGCCACAATCAACTAGGTTATACTGAACTACCAAATTTCAGAAACATTATCACAGAAAAATAATAAATGTGAATTTGCTGTATCATTGTAATTTTATAAATCTGATTTTTAAAAAAAAATCTGATGTTTATACTGTATTGACAGTTATGGACTCTCCTACCAAAAAAAAAAAAAAAAAAAAAAAAAAAGAAAAGACAAAAAGCTCTCACATAATAAGGTAGGAAATGTATACATTTCCCAATTCAAATCTTTATCTAAACCGGGAGTGATGGCGCATGCCCGTAATCCCAGCAGCTCAGGAAGCTGAGGCAGGAGGATCATGAGTTCAAAACTTGCCTCAGCAACTCAGTGAAACATTGAGCAACCCAGTGAAAGCCTGTCTCTAAATAAAATACAAAAAATGGCTGGGGATGTGGCTCTGTGGTTAAGTGCCCCTGAGTTCAATCCCCAGTACCAAAAACAAACAAACAAAAAACCCCAACAATTAATCCAATAAATACAATTACTTTTTCTGTTGTTTTCTTGCAACTAAAAAAAAAAAAAAAAAAAAAAAAAAAAAAAAAAAAAATCAATGGAAATTGACAAATTCTTCTTGCCTACAACTTTAAAGAACTAGCTGAATGAAAGAGTAAAATTTTCAGTTTCTTCAAATACCGTTCTGACCTCCTTAAGTTGATCTGTACTGCCCCAGGATGCTGAGCGTTTGTGAGACCCTTTCTTCTTTTCAGAGTACTCTTCAGCCCATGCACTCTCTGTCTATAATGGGAAAAAAAAAAAGAGAGAGGTGAAGAGCATTTTAACAAAAATCACATAATAATAATAATGTATGTCACATTTTTTCTACTATAAATTACATTCTTTTTACCAAAAAATAAGATATTAGAATACATTTAAAATATCATAAATTACCCACAATTCTCCCAGCACCAATTACATTTAGCATATTTCTTTCATTTTTATTACTAAGTTACCAAAAACTTATTCTTTTTTTTTTGGTACCAGGTATTGAACTCAGGGGCACTCAATCACTGCGCCACATCCCCAGCCCTTTTTTCTTTTTTGTATTTTATTAGAGACAGGGTCTCACTGAATTGCTAAGTGCGTCCCCATTGCTGAGGCTGGCTTTGAACTTGCGATCCTGCTTCCTCAGCCTCCCAAGTGCTGGGAGTACAGGTGTGCGCCACCACGCCTGGCTGCTTATTCTTATATTACAATTATTACAGCATTTATTGAACAAAGTGTAGAGATGTGTGCTAATAACAGTTAACATTCTTATGCTCTTATTATGTGCTAGGCACTGTGCTTTCTTATGCTTTATCTAATTTAATACATATACAGATTTCTAGAAGTTTTGCAGATAAGAAAACTGACAATGGGGAGTTAGATTAAGTTGCCTATCTCACAGTGGGAAAGCCAAGAAATAAACCTGGCCCCAAAGCTCACAATCTTAACATTACACTCTCTACTCTTGCTTTAGGAATGTACAGAGAATAGCCTCAAAAATGTTCTTTAGTGGTTATACTAAATCCAGAACTTAAAAATAATGTATCAGAAATTAAAAATAGTAAATAGTAAATTCTTGGCACATGAAAATATGCTTTGCTGAACACACTGGCATTTACTTTAGTACCAAGTGTAAGGGTGGCTAAGGTAGGAAGATAATTTGAGGCCACAAGTTCAAGACTAGCCTGGGCAACAGAACAAGACTCCCATTTCAAAATAAATAAATATAAATAAAAATTGCAGAGGCCATGTTTTAAAAAAAAGTAAAAGAATATACTCAACCTCATGGATAATAAAAGAGACATGCAAGTTAAAACTTTAGCAAGACTGGGCAATTTGATAACATAAACTTTCCTACATTGTTGGTGGGAGTATAAAACAGTGCAGCCTTCATGGATGGAGATTTAGCAACTGTTATTAAGGTTATAAATACACATACTGTTTGACACTGCAATCCTACTTTTGGTAATTTATCCTGCAAGTATATGAACTGTAAAAATATATGGTTTTTAGTTGTAGATGGACACAATATCTTTATTTAATTATTTACTTTTGTGTGGTGCTGAGGATCGAACCCAAGGCCTCACACTTGCAAGGTAAATGCTCTACCACTGATCTATAGCCCCAGCCCCATGAAATATACATTTTAATGTGCAAAATGACATATTTATATGATTCCTTACAGCAGTGTTCTTAAACAACTGAAATAATGTAAATAGATTGAATTTATTTAGGCTTCACTAAATAAATTGTGGTGTATCTTTACAATAGATTTGCAGCTATATAAAGTAAGTAAGGGATAGAACACTAACCTCAAGGATATATAAAGCTCTCAAAAACCATAACACCAAAAATACAAATAACCCAATCAACAAATGGGCCAAGGAATTAAACAGACACTTCTCAGAAGATATACAATCAATCAACCAATATATGAAAAAATGTTCAATATCTCTAGCAATTAGAGAAATGCAAATCAAAACAACTCTAAGATTTCATCTTACTCCAGTGAGAATGGCAGCTATCAAAAATACAAACAACAAGCCGGGGGCGCGGTGGCGCACGCCTGTAATCCCAGCACTTTGGGAGGCTGAGTCAGGAGGATCGCGAGTTCAAAGCCAGCCTCAGCAATGGCGAGGCACTTAGCAACTCAGTGAGACCCTGTCTCTAAATAAATTAAAAAAAAAGGGGGGGGGGCTGGGGATGTGGCCCAGTGGTCTAGTGCCGCTGAGTTCAATCCCCAGTACCAAAAAAAAAAAAAAAAAAAAAATACAAACAACAATAAATGCTGGCAGAGGATGTGGGGAAAAAGGCACACTCATACATTGCTGGTGGGACTGCAAATGGATGAAGCCAATCTGGAAAGTAGTATGAAGATTCCTGGGAAAACGTGGGAATGGAACCACCCATTATAACCCAGCCTATCCCACTCCTTCTATTCCCAAAAGACTTAAAAACAGCATACTACAGGGACACAGCCACTTCAATGTTTATAGCAGCACAATTCACAATAGCTAGGATTATGGAACCAACCTAGATGCCCATCAGTAGATGAATGGATAAAGAAAATTTGGTATATATACAAAATGGAATTTTACTCAGCACTAAGAGAGAATAAAATCATGGCATTTGCAGGTAAATGGATGAAGTTGGAGAATATAATGCTAAGTGAAGTTAGCCAATCCAAAAAATCCAAGGTACCGAATGTTTTCTTTGTTATAAGGATACTGGACTTGTTAATGGCAAGGGAGGGGGATGATAGGAATGAAGGAACACTAGAATGGTCAACAAAGTGAGGGGGGAGGGAGGGGAAGGGGGGGGTAAAGGGATAAAAAAATGGTGAGAATGAGATTAGATATCATTATCCTAAGTACATGATATGAAGACACAACTGTTGTGAACTTAATACTTATGTAAACCAAACTTGAAAAATTGTACTCTTTATATGTAATATGAAATGAATTGCACTCTGCAAGCATGTATGAAAAATTAGAATAAAAAATAAACAAAAATAATTTCAAAAAAAAAAAAAAGTAAAAAGTCACAATGTAAAAATACAAAACAATCTACGGTGGCGCATACCTTAAGAAAAGCACTTTGGGAGGCTGAGTCAGTATGGATCGCGAGTTCAAAGCCTTTCAGCAATGGCGAGGCACTTAGCAACTCAGTGAGACCCTGTCTCTAAATAAATTAAAAAAAAAAGGGGGGGGGGCTGGGGATGTGGCCCAGTGGTCTAGTGCCGCTGAGTTCAATCCCCAGTACCAAAAAAAAAAAAAAAAAAAAAAAAAAAAAAAAAAAAATACAAACAACAATAAATGCTGGCAAGGATGTGGGGAAAAAGGCACACTCATACATTGCTGGTGGGACTGCAAATTGATGAAGCCAATCTGGAAGTAGTATGAAGATTCCTAGGAAAACGTGGAATGGAACCGCCATTTAACCCAGCTATCCCACTCCTTCTATACCCAAAAGACTTAAAAACAGCTTACTACAGGGACACAGCCACATCAATGTTCATAGCAGCACAATTCATAATTGCTAGATTATGGAACCAAACTAGATGCCCATCAGCAGATGAATGGATAGGGAAATTTTGGTAAATATACACAATGGAACACTACTCAACACTAGAAGAGAATAAAATCATGGCATGTGCAGGTAAATGGATGGGGTTGGAGAAAATAATGCTAAGTGAAGTTGGCCAATCCCAAAAAACCAAAGGTGGAATGATTTCTTTGTTATGAAGATACTGACTTGTAATGGCAAGGGAGGGGTGATGAGAGGAATGAAGGAACTTTAAATAGAACAAAGTGAGGGAGGGAGGGGAAGGGGTAAAGGGATAAGAATAATGGTAGAATCAGTTAGACATCATTACCCTAAGTACATGTATGAAGACACAACTGTTGTGAAAATACTTTATGTAAAACCAGTAACTTGAAAAATTGTACTCTTTATATGTAATATGAAATGAATTGCACTCTGCAAGCATGTATGAAAAATTAGAATAAAAATAAACAAAAATAATTTCAATAAAAAAATAAGTAAGGAAAGTCACAATGTAAAAATACAAAACAATCTACAGATATAGTTAAGAAAAGCCTCAGGGCTCAGTATGGTCTGTATAGCAAATGCCTTTATATGGGACAGCTAGAAGAATATATTATCTCTGGAAGAATATACATGGTAACAAAAAAAAAACTGATAATTAGTGGCTGCCCATGTGAGAAAGATTCTTCACCATATAGCCCTCTGGACCTCTTTAATTTCATACTACATGAACATATATAGCCCATTCAAATCAACAAGTAGTACTAAAAAAATACTGTTCACAACTTTTGAGTATCCTTCGCACTCAACCTATCAATCAGTAATTATAAAATGGTCTAGTTTAAAAAAAAAAAAAAAAAAGAACAAATTTTCCAAAATCAAGAAATTATGTTCCTTAAACATAAATTCCTAAACATAAATTATGTTCCTAAATTAGAGGACTCTATTATGACAATGAACCTTAAAAACCAAATCAGGGGCTGGGGTTGTGGCTCAGCGGTGGAGAGCTAGCCTAGCAAGTGCGTGGCCTGGGTTCGATCCTCAGCACCACATAAAAATAAAACACATTGTGTACAACTAAAGCAAATAAATATTAAAAAATAAATAAATAAAAAATAAATCAGAAGAAAGGATTGCAATTCAGCCAACCGCCCACTACTCTATGCCCTGTTCCACCCTAAACTCCACTTTCAGTTCAGGATCATCAATTGGTAAACACAATAAGGGTTACCCCTCGGATGACTTATGATTTTTCATGTGAGGGTCCACTGGCTCTGTAGTCAGTTGTTAAAACACCTGTCACAAAGACCAATTCATGCAGGATGGGGTGGTGTACAGCTGTAAACCCAGTGACTCAAGAGAATCTCAAGTTCAAGGCCAGCCTTGGCAACTTAGCCTACTTAAAGTAAAAAAATATAAAGGGCTGGAGAAGTGGCTTAGTAGTTAAGTGCCCCTGGGTTTAATCGAAAGTATCAAAATTAAACTAAAACTAAAATCAAGGTAATGAATGATCTTAATACTAGAAATTGTTTAATTTTAAATAATTCTTAACATTCAGAACAGTATGCATCGTTCATATATTGATGTTAAACACATGCTTAAGTCCCATCCATCTCAGTTATGTGTCTCTGTAATTTTAGACAAGTTACTTATCTTTTAATTTCTCCTTTTTTTTTTTTTTTTTTTTTTTGGTACTGGGGATTGAACTCAGCGGCACTCGACCACTGGGCCACATCCCCAGCCCTTTTTTTGTATTTTATTAGAGACAGGGTCTCACTGAGTTGCTAAGTGCCTCGCCATTGCTGAGGCTGGCTTTGAACTCACGATCCTCCTGCCTCAGCCTCCCAAAGTGCTGGGATTACAGGCGTGTGCCACCGCGCCCGGCTTTAATTTCTCCATTTTATAAAGAGGAATAACAATCTATCCACTAAAGTAATAAGATGAATTAAAGAAGTTAATATATGCAAAGTGTTTCATTTTTAAGCACAATGCCAAGAACAAAATATTCAATAAGTGTTAGTTGCAATTTTCATTCTATTATGTCAAGTATTCAAACTCATTTTTTTCTTTTTTAATCTCCTATAGTCATGGAAACATGATCAAAAAATGGCTAAGAGTCATAATTTCACTTAAAAACAGGATGGAAACAGTTAAGTCTCATTTTATAAAAATATTTTTGTGAGTTCTAATCAAATATAAGTGATAACAGGACTTTATAAACATAAATGGGAAGAAACAAAGCCTGATTCTTGAGAGTAGTCTATGGACTAGCATTTGAGTGAGAGATGAAGCAAAGAGGGCAAGCAAGAATAGGAAACTCATTAATTTTCATAATTTTTTAATAAAATTTAAAAAACTTATTTTTATTGGTGCATAAAAAGTATACAGAAAAGTGAGTTTCACTGAATCATACATGTACATAATTTTCACATGTATTACTATTTATATTAACTTTGGGCTAAAATCTTGATGAAGAACTACTTTGTGGATTTACTACCTGCATCTTGGGCTTTATAGTTTCATATTTAACACAGATCTTACTTGCTAAGGTTCTCAAACACAGCTTGGGGGAAAGAAGTTAACTTATGCTTCTCTATATAAAAAGGAGGGAAAAAACCCTTAGAGATAAGGGAGAATCTCTAAAAATAGACTAATCCTTCATACATTAATTTTAAAAAAAGGTTACAGAAGACGGTATAAAAATATTGTACTTACTTTATGTGTAAAGGAAATCACCTGGGCTGGGGTTATGGCTCAGTGGCAGAGCGCTTGCCTAGCACATGTGAGGCACTGGGTTCAATCCTCAGTACTACATTAAAAAAAAAAAAAAAAGAAAAAACAGGTATTGCGTCTATCTACAACTAAAGAATTAAAAAAGAAAAAAAAAAAGAAAATCACCATTTTCTTTTTTTTAATTCTTCCATTTTTGCAATCTAAGAAAAATAAATAACTGAAGAATCATCAATGAGTACTAAAACTTACAAGTTACTAGGGAACAGGATATTCATGTACCAAAAATTATCTCACAAACTACTTGCTAATTGCAAAAGGAAAAAGTTAATTTATAAATGTTTAGGATAATTTATTTATTTATTTTTAAAAAATATTTATTTATTTGCTTTAGTTGTACTCAATGCATTTATTTTTACATGGTGCTGAGGATCGAACCGGGGCCATACACATGCTAGGTGAGCGCTCTATACCGCTGAGCCACAACCCCAGCCCAGGATAATTTATTTTTAAAACCCCAATATTATTAAGAAAAAAGTATTAGAACATGCTGCTCTCAGATTAAAGGAGATCAAAGAGAAATAAAATATGATGTATAAATTTTGGATTGGATCCTATTTTAAAAAAAAACAAACACACAAACAAAGGTCTAGAATGGGCCTCTTAGAATCCTAGGCTTACCCAATAAAGGCAAAGCTATTGACAGGCAACAACAGAACTTATTCTGAGGTCAATGGAATTAAGTCTGGAAAAAAATATTTTAACATTTTCCTTTCCTTTTAGTATGATATTCTAATTTTAGCCAATCGACCGAGGTTTTATTCAAAACAGCAACTGTTACTCAAATAATAATTTAAAAAATAAAAATTGTTCCATCTCTCCAGTTTTTCCATAACATCAAGATATTAATTTTTGGTGTTACTTTTATCTAGCAAACATGTTTTTTTTTTTTTTTTTTTTTTTTTTTTTTTTTTTTGTGGTACCGGGGATTGAACTCAGGGGCACTGATCCACTGGGTCACATCCCCAGCCCTTTTTTTGTATTTTATTTAGAGACAGGGTCTCACTGAGTTGCTAAGTGCCTCGCCATTGCTGAGGGTGGCTTTGAACTCGCGATCCTCCTGCCTCAGCCTCCCAAAGTGCTGGGATTACAGGCGTGCGCCACCGCGCCCGGCACATGTTTTTGTTTTCTGTAAAAATTCCAGATTTTTCTTTTTCTTTTTGGTACCGGGGATTGAACTCAGGGGCACTCAACCACTGCGCCACATCCCTAGCCCTTTTTTTGTATTTTATTAGAGACAGGGTCTCACTGAGTTGCTAAGTGTCTCGCCACTACTGAGGCTGGCTTTGAACTCGCGATCCTCCTGCCTCAGCCTCCCAAGTGCTGGGATTATAGGCGTGTGCCACCGCGCCCTGCTCAAAATTCCAGATTTTTCTTGCAATAAAAAGAAACAACCCCTAGCTGGGCACAGTGGCACATGCCTGTAATCCCAGTGGCGAGGGAGGCAGAGGCAGGAGGATCATGAGTTCAAAGCCAGCCTCAGCAATGGCAAGGTGGTAAGCAACTCAAATGAGACCCTGTCTCTAAATAAAATACAAAACAGGGCTGGGGATGTGGCTCAGTGGTTGAGTGCCCCTGAGTTCAATCCCCAGTACTTAAAAAAAAAAAAAAAGAAAGACAGAAACAACCCCTAAACAAGTTTGTAGATCTATAAATAACTACCTTCAATAATTTGACTTCGTATTAAGTTCTAATTTACCAAATATTTAATTTTAGTAGGTTTTAATTATAGGCCATCTTATAAAGTTTCTAAACTCAGATCGTTTTCCAGAAAGTGGAAAAGCCAATCTATAAATTGCAAAAATAAAGCAATTTCATAAAATATTGAAATCAACCTGCAACAGTAAAAAGGAAAAGGAAAAATAAAGCCTCTGAGACATGAAAATTCTAAGAGAAAATAAGAATTTTAAAAGCAAAAGATGGCTTGTATAAGAAATAAAAGAAATAGGAAATGAAAGAAATAGGAAAGAAAACCAGACACCAATCACATACTCAAGATAAACTATCTATTAGATAAATAAGCCTGAGGTAAGGAAGTTGGAAAAAGAACAAAATGCCTTTATTAATATTAAGGAAGTGTCTAAACTCTAAAGAAGATATACAAATAGCCAAAAAACACATACAAAGGTGCTCAACAACCAGGTGTAATGGTGCACACCAGTAATCCCAGTAGCTTGGGAGGCTGAGGCAGGAGGATCACCAAGTTCACAGCTAGCCTCAGCAACTTAGTGAGGCTATGTCTCAAAATAAAATATACAATATCTATTTAAAAATAAGGGGGCACTGGGAATGTGGCTCGATGGTTAAGCGCCCCTGGGGTTCAATCCCTGGTATCCAAAAAAAAAAAAAAGGTGTTCAACATCATTAGTCATATACAAAAACACAAACCAAAACCACAATGATATACCACTTCACACCAACTAGGAGACTATAATAATTTTTTAAAAGGGAAAACAATAAGTGCTGGTGAAGATGTAGACAAACTAAACCCCTGTGCAGCTCATGTGAAAACAGTATGACAATTCCTCTAAAAGGTAAACACAGAATTGCCCTATGACCCAGTAATTCCACTCCTAGATACAGAATAAAAGGAACTGATTGAAGGAGCCCTAATTAGGAAGGGCTGTTGTAGCTAGCTGGAAGCCATAAGTTCCACCTGATATGTATGTGACGCACCTGTAGGCACCCGCAAACCTGAAGGTATATAACCGGGTGAAAGCGGTCCGAGTTAGGAGAACGGAGAATTCAGTCAGCCGGGCAGTCACTCGGTCGGTCAGAAGAATCAGAGCGGCCAGAACGTAGGCAGAGCGGTTACAGAAGAGAAACCAGATAGAAGAAGTAATGACTGGCCAGAGTTAGGCCGAGGCTCCAGAGGACTGGTCAGAGTAAGGCCGAGACTCCTGAGGAAGACAGAAGACAGAAGAAAGAAGAAGGAAGAAAGAAGAGAGAAGAAAGAAGCTCTAATCTTTCTCTAAGCTAAGCTCTATCTTTCTAAGACTCTAAGCTAAGCTCTAAGCTCTAATATTTCTCTATCTTTCTAACTCTAACTCTAAGCTAAGAAGACAAGAAGAAAAGCTCGCTTTAATCTTTCTCTTTAAAAATCTTTCTTTCCCTCTCTCTACAGAAGAAAGAAGAAGGAAGAAAGAAGAGAGAAGAAAGAAGCTCTAATCTTTCTCTAAGCTAAGCTCTATCTTTCTTTACTCTAAGCTACTCTAAGCTACTAAGAAAAATACAGAAGAAGGAAGAAAGAAGAGAGAAGAAAGAAGCTCTAGTCTTTCTCTAAGCTAAGCTCTATCTTTCTTTACTCTAAGAAGCTCTATCTTTCTAACTCTAACTCTAAGCTAAGAAGAAAAATCTTTCTTTCCCTCTCTAAGCTCTAAGAAAGTAGAAGTAAAAGTAGCAAAAGCTATACTCTGCCTCCGAGAATTTTCCTCCCGTGGCGGCGCCGTGGCTGGCCGTGACAGGCAGCTTACAAATGGTGGTCCGTCCGGGGCTCGGCAGGCAGAGAAGAAAAGCTAAGAAATAAGAGCAATGAAAAAGCATAGCCTCAGACTCAGTTGAGACCAGCAAAAAGAGTAGAAACAAGAGAGCAGAGCCTCTGACTCAGTTGAAGCCAGTTAAGAATTAAGCCGAAGCAGAGTAGCTGGCCAAAAGCCGAAGCAGAGTAGCCAGCGAAAAGCCGAAGCGAGCCGGCCAAAAGCCGAAGCAGAGTAGCCGGCCAAAAGCCATAAAAAATAAAGAAGCCAGAAAAGCTATACAGAGAAAAAGCCTTGAGCTTTAGTATAAAGAAAAAAGCCATGAGCTTAAAAGAAAATAGAGAATTAAATAGCATGGTAAAAACCATGCAGAAAAAAAAAAAAAAAAAGCCACTGAGCTTTGGCAAGAAAGCCATAAAGAAAAAAAAAAAAAAAAAAAAAGTCAAAGCCGCTTATGCAATTGTGCTTAACTAGGTGCGTTAGCTGCTCCTCAGCATTAGGCTTCCTTAAAGCCACAGCACCTTCTCAAAAAGGGCTCAAATATCCACCCTTTCAAAAATAAAAGGTGAAAAGCTAGGTAGGGACAAGAAAATAAAAGAAAATAGAGAAAATAAAATAGAGAAAATAGAATTAAAGCACCTTTTTAAACTAAAGGGAAGGAATATGAAGGAGCCTAATTAGGAAGGGCTGTTGTAGCTAGCTGGAAGCCATGGGTTCCACCTGATATGTATGTGACGCACCTGTAGGCACCCGCAAACCTGAAGGTATATAACCGGGTGAAAGCGGTCCGAGTTAGGAGAACGGAGAATTCAGTCAGCCGGGCAGTCACTCGGTCGGTCAGAAGAATCAGCGGTCAGAACGTAGGCAGAGCGGTTACAGAAGAGAAACCAGATAGAAGAAGTAATGACTGGCCAGAGTTAGGCCGAGGCTCCAGAGGACTGGTCAGAGTAAGGCCGAGGCTCCCGAGGAAGACAGAAGACAGAAGACAGAAGAAGGAAGAAAGAAGAGAGAAGAAAGAAGCTCTAGTCTTTCTCTAAGCTAAGCTCTATCTTTCTAACTCTTACTCTAAGCTAAGAAGATCTTTCTAACTCTTAAGACAAGAAGAAAAGCTTGCTTTAATCTTTCTCTCTAAAAATCTTTCTTTCCCTCTCTAAGCTCTAAGAAAGTAGAAGTAAAAGTAGTAAAAGCTTAACTCTGCCTCCGAGAGTTTTTATCCCGGTTTACGGTACCAGGGAGCTTACCAGGCAGCTTACAACTGATCCTCAAACTAGGAATGGAATCACCATATGACCCAACTATCCCAGTCCTTGGTATATATCCAAAAGAGCTAAAATCAGCACACTGTAGGGATACAGCTTCATCAATGTTTAAAACAATATCCAATAGCCAAGTTGTAGTACTAATCTAGGTGCACTTTTGATAAGCCTCTCAGGAAATTCTAATATACACAAATGCTTCAGGAATTTGTACAAAGAGTAGAACAAATAATTTGAGAAATGGCTTTTAGAGTGAAACACTTTAAGAATTATTATAAACCTACCTGTGTGGCTTTGTCCCTCATGCAAGGTGCAGCTTGCCCGTGACTGTCACGAGGCCAGTGCCCAGCAAGGTATGGAGCTGCAAGTGTATCCAGGGAAGAAGTGCGACGAATAATACTGGAGGGACTTGAGGAAGGAGGTCGTGTTTTGTCACCTAGATTTAAAGGAAAAATAATTTATTTTTAAAAAATAGCTTAGGAAGAAAACAAGTTTTAAACTAAACTATATAGAAGTTATCCAACTTAAGTATACAAAAATAAGCAACAAAAAGGAACAAGTTAATGTGCAAGACCCTGGGTTTTCATCCCAGTACAAAAACTAACAGGGCAGAAGATACTTTGTATAACAGGAAGGGGGATGGGTGGCAGGCACCGCACTATCCATCTGCAATTCTATACCTAGGTATATATTATTCAAAAGTAAGGATGAAACATTCATTCTCAGATGACTAACAAGATTTACCAAGCAAAGATACCCTCTGAGTAATATTACTTTTTAAAAGAAAGGTACCACCAAAAGAAGGAGATCGAAAAGATGAGATCAGGGTTTAATAAGCAGCACTGATAAGCAAATAAATTAACTAATGGATAAATATAAGTAAACATTTACTAGCCGGCACGGTGGCACACGCCTATAATCCCAGCACTTGGGAGGATGAGGCAGGAGGATCGCGAGTTCAAAGCCAGCCTCAGCAATTTCGAGGCACTTAGTAACTCAGTGAGGCTCTGTCTCTAATAAAATACAAAGAAGGGCTAGGGATGTGGCCCAGTGGTCAAGTGCCCCTGAGTTCTGAGTTCAATCCCCGGTACAAAAAAAAAAAAAAAAAAGTAAACATTTACTGTAAAAATAATAACTAAGCAGTTAAAAAAAAAAGAACTAAAATACTAGAAAACAACATGAGAATTGGGATAAGGGTAAATGGACTGCAAAAAATTAGGACTCTATTTTAGCCTAGGGAGTAATGTTTAAAATTTGGCACTTTGTAAATACCATGAACATATATGTCAATAATCAGCTTCAAAGTGCTACCTGTTAACTTTCTTGTTTATTTGAGGGGGGGTCATGGGGTATTGGGGAAATGAACCCAGGATGCTTAACCACTGAGCCCCTTTCCCAGCCCCTTTATTTTGAGACAGGATCTTGCTAAGTTGCTTAATGTCTTGATAAGTTGCTGAGGGTGGTTTTAAACTTTCAGTCCTCCTACCTCCCGAGCAGCTGGGATTACAGGTATGTGCCACCACAACCCGCTGGATAACTTTCTTCTAATGCTCTCTAGTACTAGGAACTCTTGAGCTGCTTTTTGATGGTCTAAAATGCCCTTGACTATTGTGAACCCGAAACTGGGTGGAGCTGTGTATTTTCAGAATTACACTTTGCTCCCTTCTCACACAGCTTATAAGAGACCTGAAAGTTGTGAGGGCTAGCTAGATCAGAGCAAGAAAGAGATGGCAAGTACTGAGAAGTAATGGGAAAGATCTAAAGAACACATAGAAGAGAAAGGGAAGGAAGACTCCAGAGAAAGGAAACACCTACTACAGGGAAAAGGAAAGAGGAAAAGAATATCAGTTCTATATTATATCTAAACACACAACCAATCACAGAATGTCAAAGGGACTTCATATATCTGGCCCTAATTTAATCATTAATACCTTTCTTCACATTTGTGTATCATTCATTTAAGTACATTCTGTGAAATAGGTATTGTCCTCATTTGTAAAATGGGGTGGAGAAAAGAGGTAGGCTAGTACATGGAAAAATTAATGTTACCCTTCTGTGCCTGTGCCTGTAATCCCAGTGGCGTGAGAGGATGAGGCAGGAGGATCATCAAGTTCAAAGCCAGCCTCAGCAATTTAGCAAGACTGTAAGCACCCTAGTGAGACCCTGACTCAAAATAAAAATTTTTTAAAAAGGGGGTGCTAGGGATGTGTGGCTCAGTGGTTAAATGTCCCAGAGTTCAATCCCTGGTATGTATGTATGTATGTATGTATAAACAAACAAATAAGTAAATGTTACCCCTCTAAAAAGAATTCCTCCTTCTCAAAACTGTATTACAAAAAAAAAAAAAAATCATTATTTTAAAATTCCATAAAAATTACATGAAAAATTGTTTTCTTTCTTGTTATATGCCCATATAATATCTTTGGATTTTGCCTTTTCACTTGAAAAGTCTAAAATTTTACTATCTGGTTCATTACAGAAAAAGTTTGCTGACCTCTGATTTACAGTACATGCCTTTATTTATGTCTTGATTTCTGTGCAAGAACACTCAATCTCTCTCTTTTTTGGGGGGGGAGAGATGGGGTAAGGGGTAAGCTGATTAGCTTAAGTGGGGGTTTCACTATATTTTCCAAAGTAATCCAACTTTTAGGCTCAAATGAGTACTGTCTCAGCCTCCTGAGTGCTGAGACTATAGGCACATGCTACCATACAAAGCTTAAAATATTAAATAAAACAGAATATTAAATATTATTGTTAAAATATTAAATAAATGTATGCATACAATTCCATTAACAAAACTACCATTCTAGTTCTATATAACGGCAAATACATGTAAGTCCCTGTATGTGTGAAAACACTTTTTGACACCTATCTTCAAATTGTATTTACATTATTGTTTTAGTAAAAGGCTTATACAGTTACAAGTATGAAAGTTCAGTTGCTGGTTATGTGACCCACATAACAAAAAGATTCAATTCCATTAAGACAACAGTCACAACAGCTGTGTTGCCAATAATCATAAAAGCTGCTTCACAGATAAGCCTCAAATACATAATTGGCTTTCAAAATGACAATTATTTCACCAAAACAATGTCTATTTGTTATAAATACTAACCATCTTTCCATGTGCAGACTACTTTTTATAGTATGTTTTGAATCAACAGAAGAAAAATACATGTAGTACAATATCCATAAGTTCAAGAAAACATACTCTAATTATTAATTCTGAAACTTGAAAAACAATAAATACACTTACACTGCCTAAAAAAATTAATCCCTACTGGGATAGTCACAAGAAGACTGTTCCAAGCTAGGGGCAAAAAAAGGGGCACACATAACTATATAAAGTGGATATAAAGTGGTTTATATCAAAATCAAATTGCTAAAAGCTTTTTACTTCCCAGTTATTGCTTCAGTACCCCAGCAGTGTAATAATCAAACAAACCTTATGAATGGTTCTAATTTCAATTTAAGCATTTTTAAAAAATATTTGTTTTTAAGTTGTAGTTGGACACAATACCTTTATCCTATTTATTTATTTTTATGCGGTGCTGAGGCTTGAACCCAGGGCCGCACACGTGCTAGGTGAGCACTCTACTGCCAAGTCACAACCCTAGCCCTCGGTTTAAGCATTTTTGATTATCCAAGAATTGAGTTTTTCATCAGACCTCCTAAGATTATTAGGATTATTATTAATTATTACTTCTACAATGAAACAGAGAATAGAAGAGTTATACATGGTCACAGGTACAAATACTAAACATCTTTGGTTTTGAACTTCCTTCATTTAACCCATTTATTTAAACATTTTCAGAACTGTGATCAGTGCTAGGTCCTAGAAAATACAAAGAATAAGTTATAGCTAGGTGCAGTGGTGCATGTTTGCAATCCCAGTGACTTGGGAGGTTGAGGCAAGAGAATTTGCAGGTTCAAAGGCAGCTTCAACAACTTAGTGAGACCCTGTCTCAAAATAAAAAAATAAAATGGGTTGGGGATGGAGCTTAGTGGTAATAAAGCACCTCTGGGTTCAATCCTCGGTAACAAAAAATTCATAGCCTGCAATAAAGAACACTCTATACACCTAGCTTGTCATTATACCATTTCCATCCAAGTTCCACAAACTAATATGATTTTGTGCCCTAATTATGAGAGGCTAGAAAAGGGGAGGGAACCTCAAAAAGGCAAAGATGGCCCAAAGATTCCCAGCCTAAGTGAACAAAGTCTACATTTGTTTATTTTTGTGATATTGAGTATTTGAATCCAGTGGTGATTTAGCACCCAGCTACTCTCCCAGCCCTTTTTTATATTTTATTTTGAGAAAGGGTACTGCTAAATTGATGAGGCTGGGCTTGAACTTGTCATCCTCCTGTCTCAAATTCCAAGTGGCTGGGATTACAGGTATGTACCACCATGCCCAGCGAGTGACTGTATTTATAAGGCAGTCCAAAGGAAGAGACTGACAGCAGACAAAACACTTTGTGACCTGGCATTGTCAGTTTCACTTTTTTGCCTACACTGTCTCAATCCCTACCAAGCCCACAGAATTGCAGCCTATGCCATGCCCCTGCATGTCTCTAGGTCTTCTTCTCTACCTAAATCACCCTCATATTCCTTTTCTTTGGCTTGGCTAAATCATGCTTAACCTTTCAAATTCAGTTCATATGCTACTTCCTCTGGAAAAATCTTCCTTGAACAGCTACTCAAGTCCAAGAAACATATCAGCAGCTAGCTGGGTCAAAAGCCTTCCTGTGTGCTGCTGCAGCATGGCTCACTGAAAAGGTCCTTGGACTATTCCTGTGAGATTTTGCAGGGTATCAACTTATTTTCTTCTCGTCCCCGTGATTAGATGGTACCTGACACAAGAGGTATTTCCTTAAATGGCTAATGAAAAATCAATTTTCTTGGTTTACTACAATAGATCATTTATCCTAAATGAGGTGAACTTGAGAAGAAATGGAGAGAATGACTTCTAATGCTACTATATTCTATCAACAAGGGTGGTTCTATGCAATAAATTCAAGATAAATAAAAACTTTTTTTATTAATTCAAGGTAAATAAAAACTGACAGTTCCAATTTGACTTGTTTAAAATTAAATCTTCAGACAGGTTTCCTACATACAGCAGGGAGTGGCTCTGAACATTTCAGTCAATGCCTCAGGCTCAGGAGTTCAGAGTTCCCCAACTACCAGTACCAACCAGTTCAACTGGTTCCTACATAATTACAATGGCAGAAGGAGAGCATCCCAAATCATGGCCTGTAGGTATTACTTTACACAGGTTCTACAGAGCTTGCTGTATTGGACTAGGTATTTGTAAAACTTGAACTTGATCAGGCACTGGTTTAAAAGCTATATTCCCGATTATCCACAAAATCAACAAGCAGAAAAGATAAGTTAGACAAATTTATTTGTTCAGAAAAACATTTATTTTTCAAATATGAAAATGACAAATACATAAAGAAACAAAAAATTCCCAATAGGCCAATCTCCACAACCATTTTGTATTTATTTCCAAAAAGCTGTCTTACATTTATGCGCACTCATTTTATATAAATGAGGTCCTAAGAAGAATGCAATTACTTATTGTTCAGAGAAAGAAAAAGGGGCATGTGGAGAACCTATTTCAAGGGCAATAAATCTACAACACATAATTTTTTTGGTGGGAGGAGGAGGGCACTGGGGATTGAACACAGGAGCACTTTACCACTGACCTATTCCTCAGCCCTGTTTCTTTATAGACAGGTCTCCCTAAGTTGCTTAGAGCCCAAGTGGTTGAGGCCAGCCTTGAATTTGGGATCCTCTTGCCTCAGTCTCCTGAGTTGCTGGGAGTATAGGCATGTACCACTGCATCCAGCTCATATCGCTATTTTAATAAGATATATGGTTTTTATTGTTGTTGTTGTTTTGATTTGTTTTGTTTTGGTGTGTGTGTGTGGTGCTGGGGATTGAACCCAGGGCCTTGTCCATCCTAGGCAAGCACTCTACCAACTGAGCTATATCCCCAGCGCCCAAGTTTGTTCTTTTTAGATAAATGTGACAGTAGAGTATATTTTGATATACATAGGGTATAACTTATTCTAATTAGGATCCCATTCTTATGGTTAGACATGATGTGGATTTTCACTGGTATTCATAAATGAACATAGGAAAGTTATGTCTGATTCATTCTACTGTCTTTTCTATTCCCTCTCTCTTCCCTTCATTCCCCTTTGCCTAACACAACAAACTTCTATCACCACCAACCCCCATTATGTGTTAGCAGCCACATATCAGAACATTCGGCCTTTGGATTTTTGGGGATAGGCTTAATTTGCTTAACCTGATAGTCTCCAGTTCCATCCATTTACCAGCAAATGCCATAATTTCATTTTTATTTATGGCTGAGAAATATTCCACTATGTATATATACCACATTTTCTTTATCCATTTATCTGTTGAAGGGCACCTAGGTTGGTCTCATAGCTTCGCCACTGTCAACTGAACTGCTATAAACATTGATGTGGCTACTTCACTGCAATATGCTGATTTTAAGTCTTTGGGATATAAACCAAGGAGTGGGATAACTAGGCCAAACGGTGGTTCCATTCCACGTTTCTGAGGAATCTCCACACTGCTTTCCAGAGTGGTTGCACCAATTTACAGTCCCACCAGCAATGTATTTTTAATTTGTATATATCTAGTTGATAAGAGATGAACATTTTTTCATATATTTGTTGACCATTCAAATCTCTTCTGTGAAGTACCTGTTCAGTTCCTTTGCCCATTTATTGACTGGGTTGGTTATTATTATTATTATTTTTTTTATTTTTTGGTGAAGTTGTTGAGTTTCTTATATATCTAAAGTAAAGATACATGCTATTTTTTGAATGGATACACCATAATTTAATCCCATAATGATGGAGACTTTCAATGACGTATTTTAAAATATATTTTTTAGTTGTTGATAGGCCTTTATTTTATTTATTTATATGTGGTGGTGAGAATTAAACCCAGTGTCTCACACATGCCAGGCAAGTACGGTACCTCTGAGTCCCAGCCCCAGCCCTCAATGACATATTTTTTACAACTATCTCTGAAAAAATTCTAGATATACAAATTACCTTTTTTCAGAAAGGATTTTGCAAAAATCTACAATGCCATTAAGAAGGGTAACCATTTTTCCACATATAAATTCAAGTAAAAATAAATGCAGCTGATTTTATTTTATTATTATTTTTAAACATTTATTTATTTGCTTTAGTTGTACACAATGCATTTATGTTTAGGTGGTGCTGAGGATCGAACCCGGGTCGCGCATGTGTTAAGCGAGCGCCCTACCGCTGAGCCACATCCCAGCCCCCAGCTGATTTTATTTTATTTTTTATTTATTTATTTTTTTTTGGTACTAGGGATTGAACTCAGGGGCACTTGACCACTGGGCCACATCCCCAGCCCTTTTTTTTTGGTATTTTTTATTAGAAGCAGGGTCTCACTGAGTTACTAAGTGCCTCGCCATTGCTGAGGCTGGCTTTGAACTCGCGATCCTCCTGCCTCAGCCTCCCAAAGTGCTGGGATTACAGGCGTGCGCCACCGCGCCCGGCTAGCTGATTTTATTTTAAAGAAAGTATAAACCCAGTGTGGTTGCGCATGCCTGTAATCCCAGCAGCTCTGGAGGCTGAGCAGGAGGAGGATCTTGAGTTCAAAGCCAGCCTCCACAACAGCGAGGTGCTAAGCAACTGAGTGAGACTCTGTCTCTAATAAAATACAAAATAGGGCTGGGGCCAGGCACGGTGGCACGTGCCTGTAATCCCAGCACTTGGGAGATTGAGGCAGGAGGATCGCGAGTTCAAAGCCAGCCTCAGCAATGGCCAGGCACTTCGCAACTCAGTGAGACCCTGTCTCTAATAAAATACAAAAAAAGGTCTGGGGATGTGACCCAGTGGTCAAGTGCCCCTGAGTTCAATACTCAGTACCAAAAAACAAAAAATAGGGCTGGGGGGCTGGGATTGTGGCTCTGCAGTAGAGTGCTCATCTAGCACGTGTGCGGCCCGGGTTCGATCCTCAGCACCATGTAAATATAAATGCATTGCATTGTGTACAACTAAAGCAAATAAATAAATATTAAAAAAAATAGGGCTGGGGATGTGGCTCAGTGGTCAAGTGCCCCTGAGTTCAATCGTACAAAAAACAAAACAAACAAAAAAAAAAAGGTGTATGATATGATTAAATTCTTATAAAATTGCTTGTCCTCCATATACTATCTAAATTTCCCACACACACACACACACACACACACACACACACACTTGCATACTCTTAAAATGTCTCTGGAAGGAAAAACAAAAATTTTAAGACAATGACTACTTTCAAGAAAGAAAACTAAATGGCTGGCAGACAAAGATATAAGAAAGACATTTCACTGTATTCCCAACTGGTATTTAACATATGAATATATTATGTACATTTTTGAAATTCCTATTCCTTTATTCAATAATTCCATATATAGGCATATACACAGAAAAATAATCAAATGCAAAAAAAAAAAAAAAAAAAAAAGGTTTAGGGCTGGGGAAGTAACCTAGTGGTACAGCATTAGGCTAGCTAATATGCATGAGGCCCTGGGTTTAATTCCCAACACCATGCAAAAGAAAAAAAAAATTAAATACAAAAATATCCATAACATTCATAGTCAAAGTCACAAATAATATGCCCAAAAATTAGAGAATAAGGAAACTGATGGAAAATGTATAGTGAAATATTAAAAACATCTGAAGTTATATTTTTGACATAATAAGCTCACAATCTAAGGAAATTTTCAGAAAAAAAAAAGGTTCCATAATTGATTTCTAATTTGTATCTTCTTTTGTTATTTCCATGTTTCTTCTTCAGTTAATTTCTCCACTAAGTCTTTAATGAAACATTAACAGACAACATACTAAAAATTGATAAAGGCAAGGTAGTACCTATATTCATCCTAATAAGAACTAAACATTAATTTAATCAAATTGATTTCCTCCAGGCATGGTATCAAAATGAGAAGGACTATGTTAGAAATTTAGAAATCCAATTAGTAAATATTCTTTTGTTAAACATAAAGTATAATTTACATACATTTTTTAACATACAATTTGAGGAATTTTGAAATTAAGTTACCACTACAATCAAGATTTAGAACACTACTCACTCCAAAACAATGCTTCTTGCTGCTATGAAGTTACCCTCTCACCCTTGAACCCAGGCATACTCTGATCTGCTTTCTGTCTTTAAGTTAATTTTGCCTTTAAAAAAAGAGTCATACAAATATAATTATATAAGATATACTCTTTTGTGTCAGGTTTCTTTCACTGAGCATAATGCCTATAACAATCATTTTTGTTGCACATATCAATAGTTCATTCTTTTTAGTGCTGAAGAATCTTTTGCTGTGTTATGGTTTAAATTTGAGGTGTCTCCCAAAAGCTCCTGTGTTAATGCAAGAATTTTCAGAGGTGAAACAACTAAACTAAGAGCTGTAACCTAATCAGAGTGGTAACTATAAGAAGCTACTCTAACACCTGGCAACTAATATGCTGCTGAATGTCCCTTGAATAGTAGAATAAATCAGGGATGAAGTTTAAAAAAAAAATACTTAGAGGTAAATGAGAATAACGACACAACTTATCAAAAATCTCTGGGACACTATAAAGGCAGTTGTAAGAGGAAAGTTCATCGCACTAAATGCAGTCTTTAAAAGAAGAAAAGTCACCAAATAAATATCCTAATATTATATCTCAAAGCCCTAGAAAAAGAACAAATCAACACCAAAAGCAGTAAAAGAGCCGGAAAGCAATGAAATTGAAACAAAAAAAAAAATTTTTTTTTTCAAAAAACAAAAGTTTTGTTGTGTTCTAAGAAATCTTTGGAATAGATCCCAAGATCAAGATTTGTTCCTGATTTCTTCTAGAAGTTTCTCAAATTTAGCCTTCACATTTAGGTCTCTGATCCATTTGAACTTCCTTTTTGTGTATAGTTTGAGGAAAGAGTAAAGGGTTATCCCTCCCCAATAATGGATATTCATTTGTTCCAGAATGATTTGTTGAAAATACAATTTGTTTCACTGACCTATCTTTGACACCTTTATTGAAGTATGTGGACTATTCTGGATATTCTGTTCTGTTCTACTGATCTATATCTCTGTCCAGGCAGTAGAGTATAAGTTGTTCAACTTTATTATCATTCAATATTGTTTAAGCTGTTTTGATCTTTGCAGTTTCATATGAACTTTAGAACCACAATAAGAACTGTCATCCTCAAAGGCGCCAAAAACATACAATAGAAAAAAGATAGCCTCTTCAACAAATGGTGCTGGAAAAACTGGAAATCCATATGCAACAAAATGAAATTAAACCCCTATCTCTCACCATGCACAAAACTCAACTCAAGTGGATCAAGGACCTAGGAATTAAACCAGAGACCCTGCATCTAATAGAAGAAAAAGTAGGCCCAAATCTCCATCATATAGGATTAGGCCCCTACTTCCTTAATAAGACTCCTGTAGCAGCCAGGCATGGTGGCACGTGCCTGTAATCCCAGCACTTGGGAGATTGAGGCAGGAGGATCGCGAGTTCAAAGCCAGCCTCAGCAATGGCGAGGCACCTAGCAACTCAGTGAGACCCTGTCTCTAATAAAATACAAAAAAAGGGCTGGGGATGTGGCCTAGTGCCCCTGAGTTCAATCTCTGGTACCAAAAAAAAAAAAAAAAAAAGATTCCTGTAGCACAAGAATTAAAATCAAGAATTAATGAATGGGATGGATTCAAACTAAAAGCTTCTTCTCAGCAAAAGAAATCAGTGAGGTGAATAGAGAACCTACGGCTTGACAGCATATCAGATACCTAGATATCTCTAGGGTATATAAAGATCTCAAAAAGCTACATACCAAAAAAACAAATAACCCAATCAATAAATGGGCCAAGGAACTGAACAGACATTTCTCATAAGGTGATATACAATCAATCAACAAATATATGAAAAAATGTTCAACATCTCTAGCAATTAGAGAAATGCAAATCAAAACTACTCTTAAGATTTCATTTGGGGCTGGGGTTGTGGCTCAGCGGCAGAGCACTCACCTCGCACGTGCGCGGCCCGGGTTGGATCCTCAGCACCACGTAAACATAAATGCATTGCACTGTGTACAACTAAAGCAAATAAATAAATATTAAAAAAAAAAAAAAGATTTCATTTCACTCCAGTCAGAAAGGCAGCTATTAAGAATACAAACAACAATAAGTGTTGGCGAGGAAGTGAGAGTGGGACTGAAAAATGGTGTAGCCAATATGGAAAGCAATATGGACATTTCTTGGTAAACTGGGAATGGAACCACCATTTGACCTAATTACCCACTCTTCGGTCTATATCCAAAGGACTTAAAAACAGCATAATAAGCCAGGCGCAGTGGCGCATGCCTGTAATCCCTACACTTGGGAGGCTGAGGCAGGAGGATCACGAGTTCAAAGCCAGCCTCAGCAATGGTGAGGCACTTAGCAACTCAGTGACACCCTGTCTCTAATAAAGTACAAAAAAAAAGGGCTGGGGATGTGCCGAGTGGTCGAATGCCTCTGAGTTTAATCACCGGTACCAAAAACAAAAAACAAACAAAAAAAAAAAAAAAAAAAAAAACCCACCACAGCATACTACAGGGACACAGCCACATCAATGTTTATAGCAGCATAATTCACAATAGCTAAACTGTGGAACCAACCTAGATGCCCTTCAGTAGACGAATGGATAAAGAAAATGTGGTATATATACACAATGGAATATTACTCAGCAATTAAAGAGAATAAAATAATGGCACTCACAGGTAAATGGATGAAGTTGGAGAATATAATGCTAAGTGAAGTTAGCCAATACCAAAAAACCAAATGCCAAATGTCTTCTCTGATATAAGGAGGATGATTCATAGCAGGGTTGGGATGGGGAGCATAGGAGGATTAGATGAACTCTAGAAAGGACAATGGGGAGGGAGGGGAAAGAAGGGGGTCCGGGGGTAAAAAAGATGGTAGAATGAGATGGACATCATTACCCTAAGTGCATGTATGAAGACACAAATGGTGTGAATATGCTTTGTATACAACCAGAGATATGTAAAAATGTGCTCTATATGTGTAATATAAATTGTAATGCATTCTGGTGTCATATATAACAACTTAGAATAAAAATTTAAAAAAGAATTGTCATCCTTGATTCATTCCTAACCTTATGAAAGAATATTGGCTATTGGCTTATATTATATACTTATATATGGTATAATCAAGCAACCTTTTACTACTTTAACATAAAGAGATATTCAATTTTACCAAATACTTTTTCTGTAGAAAATGAAATAATCATGTGGCTTTCCTTCTTTGTTCTTAAATAACAGTGAAATAAAGTTGATTCTCTTTATCAGTAGAGTCACAGTCTAAAAAAGTCACATGCACTGCATTTGCAAATACCAAACCATCAGTTCTAGAGGAAATATAGCGTTATATTCCTGTGAGTCACTAATCACAACATTTTCCTCAACCACTCAATAACCTTGTGCAATGCACTTTTCTGCTTAAAAATGTTAGCACTTTAACAATATCTTTGGGGACCATCTTAACAAAATCATTAACAAAAAGCAAAAAAAAAAAAGTCACACTAAATAGAGTGAAAAAAAAATTTGTTTACAGTATGAAAGAGGAAAGAAAGCAGATTGCCTTGTTTGACCTTAGCTAGGAACATGCATGTTGGATAGCTCAAATTTTCCACTGCACATGCACGTCTACAAATGACTACAAACATACCATACTGCTGACTTTGCAGTTAACAAATAAATCTTAGCTAATAGGTAAATTTGCAAATACAGAATCTACAAATAGTAAGGACTAACTGTATATTAAATTTTTTACTTACCAAACTTGCATACTTAGCATAAACTCTGGATTTGAATTTTAATATTTTGTTAAGAAATTTTTTATGTTTGTCATCATGAGAAATATTGTTCTGCAGTTTTCTTACAGTGTCACTGTGTAGCTTTGTTACTAGAATACTATTACCTCCTAAAATGAGTTGGGATATTATCTCTTACATTTTCTGGAAGGGCGTATGGGCCATTAGTATTATTTCTGTCTTCAAAGTTTGACAGAATTCACTATTAAAGTCATCTGGTCTGGAGTTTTCTTGATGGGAAGGTTTTTAAAAAGTCAATTCAATTTTTTTATTAGATACAATGATGTTTGCTTTCTATTTCTTCTTGTGTCAGTTTTGATAGTCTCTTTTCAAAAAAATTTAGTTGTAGATGGACACAATAACTTTATTTTTTAATGTGGTGCTGAGGATGGAACCTAGTGCCTCACACATGCTAGACAAGTACTCTACCACTGAGCCACAACCTAAGCCCTTGATAACCTCTTTTAAGGAATTTGTCCAGTTCATTTAAGTTGGTATATTTATTGGAATAAAGTTGTCCACAATCTTCCTTTATTATATTCTTAACTTATGTAGAACCTATAGTAACATCTATTCTTTCATTCTTGGCATTGATAATTTGTATCCTTTCCCACTGCACCAGTCTAACTGAAGATTTATCAATCAATTTTTTCGGGGGGTACCGGGGGTTGAACTCAGGGGCACTTGACCACTGAGCCACATCCTCAGCCCTATTTTACATAATTTTATTAACAAAAAAGATCCTCAGCACCACATAAAAATAAAATAAAAAGGTATTGTGTCCACCTACAACTAAAAAATGTTTGGGAAAAAAAAAACTTATGATTTCACTGCCTTTAATTATATAATACTTTTCTAATTCACTCATAGTTATCTTTATTATTTCCTTTCTTCTTTTTACTTTTAATTTGTTCTTTTTCTAGCTTCTTAGAAGTGAGATTATTATTTTAGGCCTTTTTTTTTTTTTTTTTTTTCAGTACTGGGGATTGAACTCAGGGGCACTCAACCACTAGGCCACATCCCAGCCCTTTTTTGTATTTTATTTAGAGACAGGGTCTCACTGAGTTGCTAAGCACCTCGCCATTGCTGAGGCTGGCTTTGAACTCTTGGTCCTCCTGCCTTAGCCTCCTAAGTGCTGGGATTACAGGCATGTGCCACTGCACCTGGCTATTTTAGGCCTTTCTTTCAAATTATTTATAGTTATGAATGTCCCTCTAAACATGGTTTGATTGTATCCCCCAACGTTTGTGCTGTGTTTTCATTACTATTTAGTTCCAAATATTTTGTCAGTTTTTTCTTTGCCCGTGGATTATCCAGATTTTTTCCAATTTCCAAATATTTAGGAGGGTGCCCGTGCATCTTTCTATTACTGATTTCTTATTTAATGTTGTTGTGGTCAAAGAATATATCCCATATGATTTTATTCCTTTCAGCAATACTAAGACTTCGTTATGAATCTTTGCTCAGCACATGGCTTATTTTGATGATGTTCCATGTGCAGCTGAAAATAATGTACAGTGTTCTTGGTTGCTCTATAAGTAAAATTAGGTTGTACTTGTTGACAATGTTGCTAAGTCTTCTAAATTCCAACTGATTTTCTGTCTACTAATACTAGGAAACAAATGTTGAACTCTGACTTCATGGATTTTAAAGCTCTACAACTGGATATACACACTCATTGAATTAATTTGTTTTTGATGAACTCATCCCATTGTCATTAAGAAATTCTGTTAAATCAGCTTTCCATTACTATAAGAAATACTTGATATAAATCAACTTAAAATGAGGACGGGTTTATTCTGGCTCACAGTTTTGGAGATTTCAGTCCATAACTGATTGGTCCCATTATTTTAGGCCTGTGGCAACACAGTGTATCATAGTAGAAGCAGGTGGTAGTGGAGATCTGTTCACTTCATTACTGAGCTGTGCATGAGAACCAGGACAGGGTCCCATAAGCCCCTCCAAGGGCATGCCACTGATTGACCTAAAACCTCCCACTAGGCCCTATGACTTCCCAATACCACCACCCCAGGATCAGGCTTTTAACCCAGGCTTTTGGGGGACATTCCATATCTAAACTATAGCACAAATGTTCCTCTTTCTCCTTGGTAATATTACTTATTCTGAAGTCAACATTTTTTCTTTTCTTCCTTTTTTTGAGGGGTAGTAGCAGAGGCTGTGCTGGAGATCCAACCCTTGGCCTCACTCATACTAGGCAAGCTATACCCCTAGACCTGAAGTCTACTTTAAATAGTAATCAGTATTCCAGCTTTCAAATATTCAATTTTTGTAGTGTATCTTTTTTCATCATCATCTTCTTCTTCTTTTTTTTTTTTTTTTTTTTTTTTTGGTACCAGGGTTTGAACTCAGGGGCACTTGACCACTGGTCCACATCCCCAGCCCTTTCTTGTATTTTTTATTAGAGACAGGGTCTCACTGAGTTGCGAAGTGCCTCGCCATTGCTGAGGCTGGCTTTGAACTCATGATCCTCCTGCCTCAGCCTCCCAAGTGCTAGGATTACAGGCGTGTGCCACCGCACCCGGCTCCATCTTCATAATTTTAAACTGCTTCTATAACATCTTTTAGAATGAACATAGTTGAAGCTTGTTTTTGGTTATACCCAGTCTGGCAATCTCTATTATAATTTAAATGTTTAAACCAATTAATACTACATTATCGTACCAATCTACCATCTTGTTATTTATTTCTTATTTGTCCTATCTGTTCATTTTTCCCTCTTTTCCATCATAATTTTTGCTTGGTTAATAACCTACTAACCCATTAGCTATGTTTTATTTTTTACTTAACTGCTCTGAGGATTTTCAATATACATCTATCTTTTAACTCATCACAGTATACCTTCAAATATAAAATCATGTCACTTTACATATAACACAGACTTAGAACTGCATATTCCCTTGCTGTTTGTTATCCTTTGCGGAACAACTGTCATGGACTTTCATATACATTAAAATCCATAATATATTGCCATTTTTGCTTTAGTGCAAGTATCTTTTAAAGAAATCACATAACTAAAAAATTCTTTTATGTTACACATTTGTTATTTCTTATACTGTTTATTTCTTTGTAAGATAAGTTCCCATCTGATAACATTTTCCTTCCCCATGAAGAACTACCTTTAAAATTTCTTACAGTGCAGACTTCTCTCAGGTTTTGTTATGTAGGAAAAAGTAGCCCTCACCTGGGCATGCTGGTGCATACCTGTAATCCCAGGTACTCGGGAGGCTGAGGCAGAAGGATCAAAATCTCAAGATAAGCCTGAGTAACTTTAGTGAAACCCTATCTCAAAATGAAAAATAAGGGGCTGGGGCTGTAGCTCAGTGGCAGAGCGCTTGCCCTAGCATGTGGGAGGCACTGGGTTTGATCCTTAGCACCACATAAAAATAAACAAAAATAAAGGAATTCTGCCCATACACAACTACAAAAACATTTTTTAAAAATTTTAGTTGTATTTTTAATTTCTTTTTATGTGGTGCTGAGGATCAAACCCAGTGCCTCCCATGTGCTAGGCAAGCACTCTACTACTGAACTACAACCCCAGCTCCCAAAAACATTTAAAATGAAAAACAGAAAAAGGCTGGGGATATATTTAAGTAGTGCAGTGCCCCTGGGTTCTATTTCTAGTAAATAATGCACATGTATCACATGCGTGCACGCGCACACACACACATACACACACAGAGCAATCCTCAGTTTGTAGGATATTTTTGCCAAGTATAAAATTCTACAGGGTTTGGGTTTGCAGGCTTATTTTTACCTTCACACGCTTTAAAGATGCCATTCCATTTTTTAAAAAAAATGTTTTAGTTGTTGATGTACCTTTATTTTTTATTATTTATATGTGGTGCTGAGGATTGAACCCAGTGCCTCACATATGCTAGGCAAGTGCTCAGCCCCGTTAAAGATGCTATTCCATTTTGTTCTGCCTTATGCTTTTTTTTTGTGAGGGGAGGGGGGGGTACAAGAAATCGGTTATCTTTTGGGGGGAGAGGAGGATTCATTTGTACATAAAATGCCCTTTTGAGGAGCTTGGGTTGTAGCTCAGTGATAGAGCACTTTCCTGGCACATGTGAGGCACCGGGATCGATCCTCAGCACCACATAAAAATAAATAAATAAGGCCAGGCACGGTGGTGTACACCTGTAATCCCAGTTACTCCAGGGGCCGAGACACAAGGATTGAGAGTTCAAAGCCAGCCTCAGCAACTTAGCGAGGCACTAAGCAACTCATTTGAACTCTGTCTAATAAAATACAAAATAGGGCTGAGGATGTGGCTCAGTGGTTGAGTGCCCCTGAGTTCAATCCCCTGTACCACTGCCTCCCAAAATAAATAAATAAGTAGATAAATAAAATAAAGGTATTGTGTCCATCTACAACTAAAAACAAAAAGAATAGGCCGTTTTCCTCTACATATTTTAAAATCTTCCCTAGTGCTAGTTTTTTTGCCATTTGATTATGATGTGCCTTGGTATGGTCTTCTTCTGTTTATTCTGCTTGCCTGGGATTAACTGAACTTCTTGGATCAGTTAAGTTTATAAAACAATTTTCATAAAGCCAGGAAAATTTTTAGCCGCCTTTTTTAAATCTGTCTTTGGCCTTTCCACTTCCTTCTGGGATTACAATCACATTCATATTGTCCCATGGATCTCAGAGGTTCTGTTCATTCTTCTTTTAGTATTTCCTCTGGGTTTAATTTTTAAGTAGTTTCTATTGCTATGCCTTCAAGTTCATTGATCTTTTTCATCAGATAAAATAATATCTGATAAAATAATATCTGCTATTAACCCCAATCAGTCAACTTTTCATTTCAATTCTATTTCTTCTCTTTAGAAGTTCCAATTTTTTATTTCTACCTTGAAATTAAATTATTTTCCTTTAAAGTTTTGCATGTATTGCCTGTTTTAAAGTATGCCTGCTAACTTCATCATCTGTTGTTCTTTCTTTTTTGAGACAGGGTCTTGCTGTAGCCCAGGCTGGTCTCAATTCCCACTTTAGCCTCCAGCTGGGATTACAGTGCACACCACTATACCCAGCTAATCTTCTTAGACTGTCTGTTCGCCGCCGGAAAGGGATTGCAGCCTGGAACGGCAGCGCCGCGGGAAGGAGTCCGGAGACAGGATGGAGACAAAAAAATTCTTTAATCTTTCTGTCTCTGTCTCTTGTAATTTCTAACACTACATACACACTCTCACAAGAAACCAAGGCACATACTCTTACAAGAAACTACAATATATCTATACAATAGCGATAACCCTGTCCTTTCTCTCTCTGGTCTCAATCCATGCGCCCAAGCAGGAATGGCGCTTGCTCGATCTTCTGAGTCACTCTTCAAATCTCTCGAGATCCTGGGCCAAGTCCCGTGAGACTACGGAAGGCGACAATGCCCAAAAATGTCTATGGCCCGTAGTCAACCGCAATCTTAGCTATCTCCCCAAACAGGGCTCCTGCAACTGTCTCTAATGACTTAATTTTTTCCTGATTATAGTTTACATTTTTGTTATGTTTTGAATAAGTAATGATTTATTAGACATCAATGGCTCTTATATTAATCATGTATATGACTTCACTTTTACTTAAGTCATAAACCTTGACTTCCATAGAAATATGTAGATTTATATTTCATATATATAAATATTATATGTTTACATTTCGTATGTATGAAGACTATAATAAAACAATTTGATCAAAATTTATTTCTTTACAAAGAACAACAGTAAAACAGACCCATCTGCTATAAAAGAGAATAGAGATTAAAAAGTTCAGCTTTAATGAAGAACTGATTAGATGGCAAATTAAGATGCTGTTTTGATTGCTGGGTTTGTAATTCCTCTTCCTTAACATTGCAGACATTTTACAACAGAGCACCTGAATATATAAACTTTAAGTAATTTACTTCTCAGTTAATTTTACTGAATACTGGATGCAGTTATTATCTTCTGAAATACCTGGATTTTGTTATCTTCCTTTAATGATTGTTGGGCTTTATTATGAAAGTCAATTATAAAATCTGTAGATCAGCTTCATCTTTGAAGTTGGTTTTAAGCTTATTTAAGACAGTCCTTTTTCTAAGTTAATTTAACTCTACTGCTGAGAGACATGATAGAGACTTTTGGAGTCTCTACAAGACAATCAAAATATTACTCTATCTGGTCAGTACTTGAACAACTCCCCAACTTTGAGCTCCTCAGCCATTTTTTGTCCAGCTTCTTGGATTTTTACAGTATACAGAATCTACATACTCCTTTAGCAAAAGCTAAAGGAAACCCCTATGTAGATTTCTAGAGCTCTTCTACACAACTCTCTCCTCTATGAAACTCTGTCTAGCTCTTTCCAGCCACTATAACCTCCCCAAACTCCAGTCCCTATTCTCATCAATTCAACCACATCCATTACGCTCCGAGACTCAGACCTTACCTGTGTACGGTCTGAAATGTGTATTCTGGCAGAAATAAGAGCAATCATAGAGCTTGCCTTAATATGCTTTCCTTTTCTTAGGAATCACATTCCCACAAGTGTCTATTGTCCAATATCTAAAAACAGTTGTCTGTATCTTTTGTTCAATTTTCTTATTGTTTACTGTAAGCAGGATTATTTCCCCATCATGGCCAGAAAGAGCATTCTCATTATGTTCAAGAAATCATAATTTAAAGCTGGGTGCAGTGATACATGCCTGTAATCTCAGCATCTGAGGAG
This sequence comes from Tamias sibiricus, assembly GCA_025594165.1. Taxonomy (NCBI): domain Eukaryota; kingdom Metazoa; phylum Chordata; class Mammalia; order Rodentia; family Sciuridae; genus Tamias; species Tamias sibiricus. The sequence continues at coordinate 91,622,508 of CM046660.1, forward strand.
GCTGAGGCAGGAGAATCACAAGTTCAAAGCCAGCCTTAGCAACTTAGCAAGGCCCTACACAACTCAGTGAGACACTGTGTCTAAATAAAAAAAAAAAAAAAAAAAAAAAAAGGCTGGGGATGTGGCTTAATGTTTAAGTGCTCCTGAGTTCAATCACCAGTACCAAAAAAGAAAACCATAATTTAAACTCAATTGACTCCTGACTTATCATCCAAAACTAAAATCAAATATTTTGCTGAGTTGTTGTATTCATGGTACCATTTTTTATGCATCAAGGACTACATAATAAAGAGAAAAATGAAATAACTAAATACAACTAACACTGAACAATTAATATTTATTAGGCATTGTGCTAATTGTCTTCCATGTATTACCTCATTAAAACTTCACAATAGGGTTGGGATATAGCTCAGTTAGTAGAGTGCTTGCCTTGCACGCACAAGGCCCTGGGATCTAATCCTCAGCACCACAAACAACAACAACAAAAAAAAAAACCACAATAATTCTTTGAGGTAGAGATTACTCTATTCATTAATTCAACAAATATTAAGCACCTTTTATCAGTGCAGAATCTTCTAGGTGCTATGATACAGTGGTAAGCACAAAAGTAAACATATAGGGCCTTTAAGACTTTATATTCTATCATACATCACTCTACACTCCAGATGAAGAAAGTAAGTTAAGTAATCTGTCACAAATTATAAGAGGCCAAGCCAAGGCTTGAGTGTAAATCTCTTTAAAATTAAATTTGAGCAAGATCTAAACCACTACATTGAAAGGTCACTCACAATGTAGTGAGAAATACTGATGATTACATACATATAACATAGTATGCTAAATACTGTAAGAGTGATATGCACTGGTGGAGAACGATTCACAAGGCACCTCTTGCATTTTACTATAAGCATCAAGAAGAATCCCAATACTGCATTTATCACTGTGCTTGGAAATTTCCCTAGTTCATCTACTTAATTAGCATATTTCCTACTCCATGCTACTGAAGACGAGTGTTGCTAAGCTTTCTGCATCCACATAACAAGGATCTCCCTTACTCCAGTTTTCAGCAATATGCTTCTCATTTCTTTTTGAGCACTTGCCCACAACTTCCTCAAAGTCTAGAATCATACTAAGTCTGTATAAGGAAATTTCTCTATCATGATTGACAAAATTCTTCAATTTCTACCTATTCCCAATGCCACTCCCACATTTCTACATAATTGTTAAGGCAGCACCATCCCCTTGCAGGTACCAAAATCTACACTAGTTGACTACTGTTGCAAAACAAAGTACCCCAAAACTTGGTGGCTTAAAACAATGAACATGTGTTATCCCAACATTTTTAGGACCAGGAATTCAAAATGTGATTTAACTAGAAGCCACTGACTCAGGATCTATCACAAGGCCACAAACAACTCATCATCAGCTGGGGCTACAGTTACCAAGGCTCAAGTGGAAGAGGATCTGCTTCCAAGCCTATTCATATACTGGTAGACCTAAGGTTCTTGCTAACTGTTCTTGTCCAGAGACATCAGTTCTTAACTACCAGGGTCTCTCCATAGGATGATCTAAACACAGCAAGTTGCTTCCCTAACAGAGTAAGAATTCTAGGAACAAGCAATTGAGAAAGGAACAGCAAGAAAATAAGTCAATATTTTTGGTAACTTCACGTCAGAACAATCCATCATTTTGCTACAATCTTGTTAGAATTGCATCACCATGCCCTGCTCACACTCAAGGGGAGGGTAATATACAAAGGCATAATAGCAGGAGTGGGGACTAATTGAAAATCATCTCAGAGGCTGCCTAACACAGGAAAGAAAAAAAAAAAAAAAGTAAGTTCAAGGTGCTAGAGACCACAAATGAGGGGTACCCAAGAGGGGTAGAAATGCCTAAAAGAGCAAGCAGAAGTTTTATGCAAGTTGATCCAATTCTGAAAAATGGGAATTTGACCGTAATAGAGCAGGAAGAGGCATGCCAAAAGAACAAAAGAGAAATGGTGAAATATAGGGGCTGGGGTTGTAGCTCAGTGGTGGAGTTTTCGCCTCGCATGTGAGGCAATGAGTTCAAGACTCAGCACCACATAAAATAACTAAACAAAATAAAGGTATTGTGTCTATCTATAACTACAAATATTTTTAAAAAATAAATGGTGAAATATAGGTCTAGAAATTACATGTACCTTGGACTCCATCCCAGCTTGGGAAGGCAGGGGAACAAGCCCCGGCCTGCAAGAGTTCCAGCTAGGCCCTCCAAAATGCTTTCCCAGCTCAGCCCACCCACCTCAGAGACACCATTCCTGCTCAGGACAGCAGGGGAACAAGCCCCAGCCTGCAAGCATTCCAGCTCTGCCCGCCTGCATGCGTTCCCAGTTATGCCCACCCACTCAGGAACCACAGGTATCCTCCACCTCTGCCTACAGGTGAGGGAACAGGCCCCTGGCCCAGGAACAAGGAATATTACATGGGGATACCATCTTTTGTTTCTCCTACTAACACCCTAATTCCCATGATTACCCTCTCAACTAGTCAAATAATCTAATACCTCTATCTTCTCACATCCTACCTCACAAACATTTGAGCCAACCCATAAGCCCCTCCCCCCACCTCGTCTACCATCAGATACTGTAAACCACCACACAAAAATACTGACTAAATGGTAGGAGATAATTGATCTCATCGTTTATGGTTAAAGTGTTAAAATTGTAAGTATAAAAATAAAAATTAACTGATATATGGCAATATGTTGGGTACTTTGAATGCTGTAATATTGATCTTTCCATTAAAAGTGAGGCATTGGGTAACCTGTAGGGATGATATAAGACAATAGGACAGAAACAGTAATACCTCAGACTTCCATTGCAAGAGGAGAAAACACATAGATATCATGAAAAAACAAGGAAGGAAAATGCCCCAAACAAACCAAGATACTACAGCAATAGAATCCATAGAAAGCACAGTAGGTGAAATGTCAGAAAAGGAGTTCTGAATATATATAATTAAAATGATTCGGGATTTAAAAAATGACCTAAGTGAGCAAATACAGGCAAAAACTGATCTTTCCAACAAAAAGATAAGAGAGCAAATAGAGGCAACCATCGATCACACCAACAAAGAGATAAGAGAACAAATACAGGTAGCAAAAGATTACTTCAAGAAAGAGAGAGTCTGAGAAAAAAAAACAAACAGAAAATACTTGAAATGAAAGAAACAATAGGCCATTTAAAAAACTCAATAGATAGTATCACCAATAGATTGGATCACTTGGAAGATAGGGCCTCAGACAATGAGGACAAAATATATAATATTGAAAATAAGGTTGACCACACAGCAATGACGGTAAGAAACCATGAACAAAATACCCAAGGAATATGGGATACTATCAAAAAACCGAATAAAAGATTTATTGGAATTGAGGAAGATGCAGAGAATCGATCCAAAGGAATGCAAAATCTCTTTAACGAAATAATATCAGAAAATTTCCCAAACAAGAAGATGAATTTGAAAACCAAATACAAGAAGCATATAGGACACCAAATGTACAAAATTACAACAGACCTACACCAAGGCACATTATAATGAAAATGACTAGCATACAAAATAAGGATAGAATTTTAAAGGCCATAAGAGAGAAAAATCAGATAACGTATAGAGGAAAACCAATTCACATCACAGATTTTTCAACCCACATCCTCAAAGCAAGGAGAGCGTGGAACAACATATACCAGGCTCTAAAATATAAGGGATGCCAACCAAGAATCTTATATCCAGCAAAATTAAGCTTTAGATTTGATCATGAAATAAAAACCTTTCACGATAAACAAAAGCTAAAAGAATTTACAACAAGAAAGCCGGCACTACAGAATATCCTTGGTAAAATATTCCACGAGGAGGGAATTGAAAAACAATAATGAAAACCTTCAAAGGGAAGAACAATAATAAAAGAAAACTAACCATAGGAGAAATCAAGTCAAGCTAAATACCAAAAATAAAACAGAATTAAATAAAATTTAAAATGACTGGTAATACAAATCATATCTCAGTAATAACCCTGAACGTTAACGGCCTAAGCTTGCCAATTAAAAGACATAGGCTGATAGATTGGATTAATAAAAAAAGACCCAACAATATGCAGCCTTCAAGAGACACATCTCATAATAAAAGACGCCCACAGACTGAAGGTGAAAGGATGGGATAAAATATACCACTCAGCCGGGCACGGTGGCGCACGCCTGTAATCCTAGCACTTTGGAAGGCTGAGGCAGGAGGATCGCAAGTTCAAAGCCAGCCTCAGCAATGGCGAGGCACTTAGCAACTCAGTGAAACCCTGTCTCTAAATAAAATGCAAAAAAGGGCTGGGGATGTGGCCCAGTGGTCGCATGCCCCTGAGTTCAATCCCTGGTACAAAAAAAAAAAAAAAATAAATAAATAAAATAAAATAAATATATATATATATATACATATATATATATATATATACCACTCACACGGACTACGTAAGCAAGCAGGGGCTTCCATCCTCATATCAAACAAAGTAGACTTCAAGCCAAAGGTAATCAAAAGAGATAAGGAAGGGCATTTCATACTACTTAAGGGAATCATACATCAACAAGAAATAACTGTCAAATATATATGCCCCAAATAACGGAGCATCCACGTCCATCAAACAAAACCTTCTCAAGTTCAAGAACCAAATAGACCACAACACGATAATTCTAGGTGACTTTAACATACTGCTTTCACCACTGGATAGATCTTCCAAACAAAAGCTAAACAAAGAAACTGTAGAACTCAATAATACAATCAATAGCTTAGATTTAACTGATACATACAGAGTATATTATCCATCAGCGAGTCAGTACACTTTCTTCTCAGCTGCACATGGATCATTCTCTAAAATAGATCATATATTATGCCATAAAACAACTCTAAGCAAAAATAAAAAAAGTAGAAATACTACCCTGCATACTATCAGATCATAATGGAATGAAACTAGAAATCAATGATAAAATAAGAAACAAAACCTACTCCAACACCTGGAGAAAAATAATATGCTATTGAATGAACAATGGGTTGCAGAAACATCAAAAAGGAGATTAAAAAATTCTTAGAGGTAAATGAGAACACCGACACAACATATAGAAATCTCTGGGACACTATGAAGGCAGTACTAAGAGGAAAATTCATTGCATGGAGTTCAGTCATTCAAAGAAGAAAAGGTCAACAAATAAATGAATTAACATTACACCTCAAAGCCCTAGAAAAGAAGAACAAAGTAACCCCCAAAGCAGTAGAAGACAGGAAATAATTAAAATCAGAGCCAAAATCAATGAAATGGAAACAAAAAACACAATTGAAAAAAAATTGACAGAACCAAAAGTTGGTTCTTTGAAAAAATAAATAAAATTGATTAACCATTAGCTATGCTAACTAAGAAAAGGAGAGAAAAAACTCAAATTACCAATATATGTGATGAAAAAGGAAACATCACGACAGACACTACTGAAATACAGAAGATAAATAGAAATTATTTTGAAAATCTATACTCCAACAAAATAGAAAATAATGAAGATATCGACAAATTTCTAGAAATATATGATATGCCCAAACTAAATCAGGATGACATATACAACTTAAAAAGATCAATTTTAAGCAAAGAAATAGAGGATGCCATCAAAAACCTACCAACCAAGAAAAGCCCAGATCCAGATGGATACACAACCGAGTTCTACAAGACCTTTAAGGAAGAACTAACACCAATACTTCTCAAACTATTCCATGAAACAGAAAAAGAGGGAACCCTTCCAGACTCATTCTATGAGGCCAATATCACCCTGATTCCAAAACCAGGCAAAGACAAATCAAACAAAACTTCAGACCAATATCACTAATGAATATAGATGCAAAAATCCTCAATAAAATTCTGGCAAATCAAATGCAAAAACACATAAAAAAAAAAATAGTACACCACGATCAAGTGGGGTTCATTCCAGGAATGCAAGTTTGGTTCAACATAAGGAAATCAATAAATGTAATTCACCACATCAATAGACTCAAAGATAAAAATCATATGATCATCTCAATTGACGCACAGAAAGTATCTGACAAGATACAACAGCCCTTCATGTTCAAAACACTAGAAAATATAGGGATAAACCGGGCGCAGTGGTGCACGCCTGTAATCCCAGCACTTTGGAAGGCTGAGGCACTTAGCAACTTAGTGAGACCCTGTCTCTAAATAAAAATACAAAAAAAGGGCAGGGGATGTGACCCAGTGGTCGAGGGCCCCTAAGTTCAATCCCTGGTACCACCAAAAAAAAAAAAAAAAAAAGAAAAATAGAAATAACAAAAACATACCTCAACATCATAAAGGCCATCTATGCTAAGCCCCATGCCAACATCATCCTAAATGGAGAAAAGCTGAAAGCATTACCTCTAAAAACTGGAACAAGACAGGGATGTCCTCTTTCGCCACTATCATTTAACATAGTTCTTAAAACCCTAGCCAATGCAATTAGACAGATGAAAGAAATAAAAAGGATACAGATAGGAAAAGAACTCAAATTATCACTATTTGCAGACAATATGATTCTATACATAGAAGATCCAAAAAACTCCACCAGAAATCTTCTAGATCTAATAAACGAATTCAGCAAAGTGCCTTCATATAAAATCAATACCCAAAATCTAAGGCATTTTTGTACATCAGCGACAAATCCTCAGAAAGAGAAACTAGGAACTCCACCCCATTTACTATAACGTCAAAAAAAAAAAAAATAATAATACTTGGGAATCAACCTAACAAAAGAAGTGAAAGACCTGTATAATGAAAACCACAGCACACTAAAGAAATAAATTAAAGAAGATCTTAGAAGATGGAAAGATTTACCTAGTTCATGGATAGGTAGAACTAATATTGTCAAAATGACTATTCTACCAAAAGCACTACACAATTTCAATGCAATCCTAATCAAAATCCCAATGTCATTCCTCATAGAAACAGAAAAAGAAATCATGAAATTCATCTGGAAAAATAAGAGACCAAGAATAGCCAAAGCAATTCTTAGCAAGAAGAATGAAGCTGGTGGCATTACTATTCCAGACCTTAAATTGTATTACAAAGCAATAGTAACTAAAACAGCATGGTATTGGCATCAAAATAGACCAGTAGACCAATGGTACAGAATAGAAGACACAGAGACTAACCCACACATCTACAGTTATCTTATATTAGACAAAGGTGCCAAAAACATACATTGGAGAAAAGACAGCCTCTTCAACAAATGGTGTTGGGAAAACTGGAAATCCTTATGTAATAAAATGAAATTAAACCTCTATTTCTCTCCATGCACAAAACTCAACTCAAAGTGGATCAAGGACCTAGGAATTAAACCAGAGACCTTGCACCTAATAGAGGAAAAAGTAGGCCCAAATCTCCAACATGTTGGATTAGGCCCCAACTTCCTCAATAAGACCCCTATAGTGCAAGAACTAAAACCAAACATTAGTAAATGGGAAGGATTCAAACTAAAAAGCTTCTTCTCAGCAAAAAAAAAAAAAAAAAACAACCAATCAGTGAGGTGAACAGAGAACCTACAGAATGGGAGCAAATCTTTACCACATGCATATCAGACAGAACATTAACTTCAAGGATATATAAAGCTCTCAAAAACCTTTACACCAGAAAAACAAACAACCCAATCAATAAATGGGCTAAGGAACTGAACAGACACTTCTCAGAAGAAGATATACAATCAATCAACAAATATATGAAAAAATGTTCAACATCTCTAGCAATTAGAGAAATGCAAATCAAAACTACTCTAAGATTTCACCTCACACCAGTCAGAATGGCAGCTATCAAAAACACAAACAACAAATCCCAGCACTTTGGGAGGCTGAGGCAGGAGGATCACGAGTTCAAAGCCAGCCTCAGCAATAGTGAGGCACTTAGCAACTCAGTGAGACCCTGTCTCTAAATAAAATACAAAAAAGGGCTGGGGATGTGGCCCAGAGGTTGAGTGCCCCTGAGTTCAATCCCTGGTACCACAAAAAAAAAAAAAAACACAAACAACAATAAATGCTGGCGAGCATGTGGGGAAAAGGGCACACTCTTACATTGCTGGTGGGGCTGCAAATTGGTGCAGCCAATTTAGAAAGCAGTATGGAGACTCCTAGGAAAACTTGGAATGGAACCACCATTTGACCCAGCTATCCCAGTCCTCGGTATATACCCAAAGGACTTAAAAATAGCATACTACAGGGACACAGCCACATCAATGTTCATAGCAGCACAATTCACAATAGCTAGATTGTGGAAACAACCCCAATGCCCATCAATAGATGAATGGATAGGGAAACTTTGGTATATATACACAATGGAACACTATTCAGCACTAAAAAAGAGAATAAAATCATGGAATTTGCAGGTAAAAGGATGGAGTTGGAGAAAATAATGCTACGTGAAGTCAGCCAATCCCAAAAACCAAAGGTCGATTGATTCCTTTGCTATGATGATACTGAATTATAGTGGCAAGGGAGGGGGGATGAGAGGAATGAAGGAATGTTAAATAGAAAAAAAGGGGGGAGAGGAGGGAAAGGTACAAGGGGAAAGAAACAGTGGCAGAAAGAGTTGGACATCAATATACTAAATGCAAGCCGGGCGCAGTGGCGCACGCCTGTAATCCCAGCACTTTGGGAGGCTGAGGCAGGAGGATCGCGAGTTCAAAGCCAGCCTCAGCAATGGCGAGGCACTTAGCAACTCAGTGAGACCCTGTCTCTAAATAAAAAAAATACAAAAAAAGGGCTGGGGATGTGGCCCAGTGGTCGAGTGCCCCTGAGTTCAATCCCTGGTACAAAAAAAAAAAAAAAAAAAAAAAAAAATATATATATATATATATATATATATATATACTAAATGCATATATAAAAAAATCAAATGGTATGAAAATACTTTGTGTAAAACCAATGACTTTTGAAAACTGTGCTCTTTATATGTAATATGAAAGGAACTGCACTCTAAAAGCATATATAACAAATTAAATTTTAAAAAATAAAAAAAAAGAAATTACATGTACCTTTATAAGGCTAAAACAAAAGGACTGAACAATATGATCTAAGAAGGTCTTAAATGCTATGCCAATGATTTTGGCTTCTATCCTGAAGGCAATAAGAGAAATGACAATCAGATTTACATTTTAGAAGAAACTTCTGGATAACAATAAGATGGAGAAGAAACAGGAAAATTGTCAAGTGGCTACTGCAATAAACTAAGTGAACATGGCAATCAGAATCAAGAAAGATGAAATGCTTCAGAACAACTCAAGAGATTAGTAGTACTGGGTCCTCTTGGGGTGCCTGTGTGCTATGCCCATCTTTAAGGGAGGGGAAACAGAAATGCAGCAGAGGTGATATAATATGGAATTTAAAACCACATTGACCTGGTTCAAATCCCACTGTATGTTATATTGTCACCTGATTAAGTTCTCTAATCGTTCTGAACTCTTAGCATATGTGTAAAATAAATAGGGTTGTCAGGATTAAATGAAAAAATTAAGTGTACAGAGCGCAGACAAAGTAAAAAAGTATCTAACATCACTATATTCCCAGTTTCAGGCTTTGGCATCTAGGAGATAATTAATTCAGCCTCAAGTCCACTAAGGTTGATACAGAAAACACTTAGTGGACATTTTTATATTGTTAGTATATATAAGAGTATGTCTAGAGTTCTGTGATAGGAGAAATTTAGAAGTAATAAAAAATGGGTACACAGAAGATAAAGCCTAAGGGAAAAAGTAAGTATTGAATGGAAAACTATGAAATAAGAACATTTCAGGAACCTGCAAAGAAAGAGACTGCATTAGACTTTCATAAGGGTTAAGGAGAAAAATATATATATATGAAACACCTAGCATGTAGGACATTGTATTCTGTTTCAATGTTCATTTAAACTGTGTCACGTCATCAGGCAGAAACCACATTGACTAATAGTCTGAAGCATGAAAAGGAAGTAATATGTTAGAAAATTTGTTCAAGAGGGTTCCCTATGAAGAGAAAAATCAAGTAAATGCTGTAAGAAATAGGATAGAAGGAATGAATAGGCTTTAATTCATCACTCTATAGTAGGCATGAGAAATTTTTCTTCACTAAAGTCCAAAGCAAACAGTAAGAGGAAATGCTTTGTGGTGAAGAAAGATCTTAGCCCTCTAGCATACACATCAGCCAACCATAACCAAAGTTCATACTACTGTAGTTTTAAGTGTAGCATAGCTCCTTTCTGGGTTCCCATTATACTCTTTCACAGAATTAAAAAGAAAAAAAAAAACTAAAATAAACATCCATTTGCAATGAATAAACATGTATTAACCTCTATCTTCAAAGAATGATGGTTAAAAAAAAAAGGGCATGGTGAAGAAAAGCTGCTTAGTTCATAGCAACCAAGAGAGATGCAGAGATAAAGAATGAGGAGCCAGGGACAAGATATAATCCAAGAACACTACTTCTTCCAGCCATGCCCAATCTGCCTACAGTTAACAACTAGTTGTTTATTCAAGTTATTAATCCATTAAATGGATTAATCAAGTGGATTAATCCATTGATGATGCTATAGCTCTCATAATCTAATCTTTTCACCTCTGAACACTACTGCATTGGAAATCATGTTTCCAACACGTGAAGTTTTTAAGGGACACCTATATCTAAACCACAACATGTGACATATGAGAATTATAGGGAATTCAAAATTCAGTGTCTGTAAAGAAAGTTTTACTAAAAAACAGCCATACTCATTTATTTACATATTGTCTATAGGTGCCTTCTTGCTACACTAGATGATACAGTATAACTGAGCTTATGAGCCACCATTCCAAAATATTTACTATATGGCCCATTATAGAAAAGGTTTGCTTCCGAGTATAAAGTCTAATGGCATGACGTCCCTGAGTTTTCTTTATGGTTTTCCTATCACTCCAGTAATCTGGAATTTGACTGGCAGCAGGGGGATATCCTTTTCCAAAGTAGCAATATATGCTTAGTATTAAAATTTCCTATTTAGAATTTAAAAATATCTATTACTTTCATAGCACTCTCTAGTATAGAAACCAAAACAACACTAAAATCCTTCTTAACACAATTAGAAAGTTTTCTATTTTGAAGACAACAAGATTTTTTTTAACTTTCTGGTTGCTTTATATATTTATTTCAAAATAATTAATTCACTTACTTGGAACAAAACTGAAAAAGTCTGATCTCAATCTCATGCCTGTCTTCCTGCTCCCACTATCTCTTTCTAGGGGAATCTGAAGTTAGCAACTTCTTGTGCATGCTTCAAGAGATATTTTTTATTTATATCTTCATAGGGGGTACTAGTAAATGTTTATCAACGAACTTGCTGGAAAAATAAAAACAAAATCAGCCTAATTTGTTTTAGCTATTGATTTCCATGGTATAAGTACTCACACCATGACTGATTTCATAAAACCAATACAAGTCACTAGCCAAAAACTTGGAAGAGATGTATACAATTGGTTCTCACAAGCAGTGTTCACTGGCTTCAGTATACCAGCTTTATGTGTTGCATAAATATATACACACATGGATGCATTTAACATATGAAATGTACTACATGTGTATATATTTTTACTTAAATGAATACAAATCATACACACCTTTGTACAGACCTTTGTACAGACTGTAGGTATATTGTGCACCTATGTATTCTACAATTTCCTTTTTCTAACTTGACAATAAATCTTAGTTCATTCCATATTAGTAGATACAGTACTGCCTTGTTTTTAATTGCAACAAGATTTCATTTAAATGTAAAATTTGACTTTGAGTCACATAAAGAGAGACATAAAAACATACCTGGTGCTAAGTAAGGCCTCATATTAATAGGCCCTTCTTTACTGGCTAGCTTTTCCAGACTCATTGATTCAGCTAAACTACAGAGGATTTTCACCTACACAGGACAAAAGTAAGGTGGTTCCACTTCCTCAGCACTGCGTGTTTGAAAATGCTAATAAGTACACAAGCCCTGTATCTTAAATTCCCATAAAATGAAACTTTATTTTTTTTTAAATATTTATTTATTTGCTTTAGTTGTACACAATGTGTTTATTTATGTGGTGCTGAGGATCGAACCCGGGTCGCGCACGTGCTAGGCGAGCGCTCTACCGCTGAGCCACAACCCCCGCCCTGAAACTTTATTTTTAAAAAAGTTTAGACTGGATTCAAGAATATATTATCATCAATGCAAATTTTGAAAGTTTCATATGAAACAGCAATTTTAATTATTTAGAAAAATTAGCTACTGGAAATCCTTTCAAAAACTTACACACCAGTGCTGCCAAAAAAGTAAAAAGGGTAATTAGGAAACTCCACTACATTTCTTTATTAGATGTTTGACATGGACTTTGATAAAAATAATAAACCTCAATTTTATGAATAACTGATTGTCCTATATTTTATACTGCTTGTGATTTATCAATAAAATGTCACCTATTTTGAGGAGCTGAATCTATCAATGCCCCCACCCACATCCATTCGTAGCCACTGTAGACATCACCTGCAGTTTCTATAGACAGTTCTGTGTACAATTTCTCAGCATCTGTCTCTTGTCTCTCTTTGCCTGACAGCTTTATCTAGCTGATGGGGCACACTTAGCTTGGCAGCAGGGAAAGCACAAGTGCCCTAGAGTTAACACTCCCAGAAAACTTAAACCAATGAGGGATAGGAGGTAACAGATAACTCCCCTCACTGAGACAATTCCATATAAGGTATATTCCCTATCATCTATCAGAAGGTGCTGAGTGGAACTGAAGTCCAGTTAGCTACTGTGGTATACTACTTATTAATGCTTCCTATAGGTTTTCTTTTTTTTTTTTTTAATATTTATTTGTTTGTTTTAGTTGTACACAATGCCTTGTATTTTTACATGATACTGAGGATCGAACCCAGGCCATGCACATGGTAGGCGAGCGCTCTACCGCTGAGCCACAACCCCAAGCCCCTCTATAGGTTTTCAACCCTTCCCCGTCTCTTTCCAACTTCTCCAACATTCCTTCCTGGGATCATTCCTTAAATGAATTATCATTATTATTATTTTTTGGGAGGGGTACCAGGGACTGAACTCAGAGACACTCAACCACTGAGCCACATCCCCAGCCACCCCCCTTTTTTTTTTGGTACCAGGGATTGAACTAGGGGCACTCGACCAGTGGGCCACATCCCCAGCCCTTTCTTGTATTTTATTTAGAGACAGGGTCTCACTGAGTTGCTAAGTGCCTCGCCATTGCTGAGGCTGGCTTTGAACTCGCGATCCTCCTGCCTCAGCCTCCCAAGTGCTGGGATTACAGGCGTGTGCCACCGCGCCCGGCCAGCCCTATTTTGTATTTTATTTAGAGACAGGGTCTCACTGAGTTGCTTAGTGCCTTGCTTTTGTTGAGGCTGGCTTTGAACTCAAAATCCTCCTGCCTCAGCCTCCCAAGCCACTGAGATTACAGGCGTGTGCCACCGCTCCCAGTTTAAATGAATTATTTGACACCAATGATTCTTGTCTCAGAGTCTTCTTTTGGTAGAATCCAAACTGAAACGCCATATAGCACTGATTTTCAAAATTATATCTTTAGGGGCTGGGGTGTGGCTCAGCGGTAGAGCGCTTGCCTAGCACGTGAGCGGCCAGAGTTCCATCCTCAGCACCAGGTAAAAACAAAGGCATTGTGTACAACTAAAACAAATAAATAAATATTTTTGTTAAAAATTATGTCTTTAGACTCTACAAGACTATAACTCTTCTGCCAATATGGTCTACTATATGGGATGCAATAAGCTAAATCATTAAGTTATTTGTCTGGCTCTTAGGACATCAAACTGAAGATCACGACAATCCTACATTTAGAAACTGAAACTAAGAAAAAGACCAATAATTTCAAACTTTCAAAATTAGTAAACCTTGGTATATTTGGCAAATTTATTTGAAGCTTTAAATATAAGGAATCAAACTTCAAAATGCAAACAATATGGAATAGCTACATTTGCCTGCCCATATACTCACTCCCCTAGACCCCCAACGTCTTTTGGTAACAGACCCTCGTCCCTGAACAGGGAGTACAACATGACTAGGCTAAGTTAATAACAATACTTCATCCTTCTGGGTATAGTACTGATTCTGGAACAGGCATACAATCTAACATAGTCCTTCTGTGGAAATTTTCTAGCTAGAATTGGTGAAGTAGCCACCCTCCTGCCTTGTGGGTCCTTACAGATGAAAACAAGTCTGGGATTGTCTGTGGTCCTGCTCCCTGCTATATAAAGAAAGTCCCTGCATTAAAAAGTATGCTCCTTGAGGACAGAGACTGTCTTCTTTCAACACTTTATTCCCCAGCAACTAAAATAGTGTCTAGCACATGTCAGGTACTTCAATAAATACTTGTTGATCTAGACAGCAGGTCAGAATGAAGCTGACAGATCTGTATGAAAGATTTTATTAAAAGTACTGAACCCATTCTATTCTTGTGGCCAGATCTATCCATATTTTTTGGTATTAACAGAGATTTCTTCATTCTATTTAGTTTAAGCTGGGTTGGCATTAGTGAACAGAAGTCTAGAAAAAAAACACATTAACCAAAGGAAAAATCCAAGAAACTGGATAAAGCAAATTGCTTTACATTGCTTCATTTTTTTAAGATTTTTTAAAATTGTAGATGGATACAATAACTTTATTTTATTTATTTTTATGTGATGCTGAAGATTGAACCTAGTGCCTCACTCATGCAAGCACTCTATCACTGAGCTACAACCCCAGCCCACATAGCTTCATTTTTGACCCAATAAAGCACTCACGGATAAAGACTTCAAAGAAGGGGGGGAAAGCAATACTCATCTAACATGGTTTCTGAAAGATGATTAAGGAAATACTTTCACAAAGACATACCTGAAAATCTCCCATTTGAAACGATATGAAGAATTTTTTTTCTTAATTATGTTCCATATTTGTCAAAATACCTCCCAGGACAGTTGTTGTTGTTTGTTTTTACAATTCAAGTTTGATTCCATTAACAAAGTAATTTCCAGAAAAAGCATCTGGAAAATTTTAGGAGAAAACATCTTTTGGTTTACTCCCCAAAATAAACAAACTTTATCCTCTCTTGATTATTTTGTGACACTAACATTTTATTGCACTTCTGACAATAAAAAGTGCAATCTGTGGATTTCCATACTATGTGGCATTGAAAATCTTGTTGGCAAATAAGAAGACCCACCCATACGGATTACATGATTGGTATAGAAAAATACGTGTTTTTTAGGATTAAAGGGTTTTTCTTCCCCCTTCTAGAATCACCACTGCTTTATTTTTGAAATATGTGCTCTGAAATTTCCAACATCTTGGCATAACATTTGTGTTTACCAAATCAGGATGTGGGTTTAAAAGGCTGAAAACATTTCCATCTAAAATGCCCTGTTTTCCAACCAATTCTACCAATTTTTCCAGATTATTCCTATTCATTGATTTATCATTGTATTTATTCTCTATGCTTCAACCAGAATGTGTGAAATGTAAAAAGGAACTTATAAAATCAATTATGCCTTATTTTGCTATTCTTTCAAAATATCCAGCTCAGTACCATACCAATTTCTAATAGGTTCACATTAGCTAAATTATGTTATGTAACACTATGGCAAGATTTTAAAAACCCAGGCCTTAAAATTAAACAGACATAAGTGGAAATCCTACATTTTTAGAAATTCTCTGAAATACTAAATTCTTTATTTTCTTATTTTGTTTTATTCATTCATTCATTTATTTATTTTTGCAGTACTGGGGCACTTTACCACTGAGCTACAAACTAGCCTCTTTAAGATAGGTTCTTGCTAAATTGACAAGGGTAGCCTCAAACTTGTGTTCTTCCCTTAGATTCCCAAATAGCCAGGAATACAGGCATGCACCACTACATGAAACTGAAATACTAAATTATTTTTTATTGATTCATATTCATTATGCAGAATAGTAGTTTTACTGTGGCATGTACATAATTTGATCAATTTCATTCCCTAGTATCTCCCCTTGCTTTCCATACTACTCCCTCCCCCTAATCCCCTTTCTCTATTTTAATGGTCTCCCTTCTACTTTCATGAGAAACCTTTTTCCTTTTTTCTCTCCAGATTTTACATATAAGAGAAAACATGACACTTATCTGAATGAATCTTATTTTGCTTAATGATGATTTCTAGTTACATCCATTTTCCCGCAAATGACATAACTTCATTCCTTATAGCTGAATAAAATTCCATTTGGTATATATACCACATTGAAATACTAAATTCTTAAAAATTAATACTTAATTCTCTGGGCTCAAGTATCCTCATTTATGAATTGAAAATAAACATAGCCTAATTTATAGGCACGCATCCAATGCACAGGCATACATCCAAGTGTTATCTCCTTTCCCTTCCCCCTTTCTTTATTGAGCCAGGAAAAAAAAAAAAAGAAAAAGAAAATCTACCATCCTATATTATACTTTTAAAATTTTCTTTTAGGGGCTGAGGCTATAGCTCAGTGGCAGAGCACCTGCCTAACATATGTGAGGCACTGGGTTCAATCCTTAGCACCACATTAAAAAAAAAAAAAAAAAAAAAAAATTTAAAGTCAGTCTGTCCATCTACAACTAACAAAAATTTTTTTAAATAAAATGTTCTTTTAAATAAATCCTTACTGAAAAGACAGTTGAGGATGGTTACATGAAAATCAAAGGGAAATCAGCAGGAAAGAGAAAGGGACCAGGAAGCAGGTGGAAGGAGAGAAGGGAAAGGGGAAATACTGGGTAATGATATTGGACAAAGTATACTGTCACATGGTATGCATGTATGAGTATATAACAATAAATCCCACCATTATGTATAATTCACCAATAAAAATATGGAAAAAATAAATTTTATGTCAGAAGAGAATTATTATTAATTATTCCTTAAAAAAAGAACAGAATTCTTTAAAAAAATGGTAATTCCTAAAAGTTTTGATTCTAGAAAAACTGAAGTTTAGATATAAGGTAGTCATGCACAATGATATAACCAGTGTTGCCCAATAAAAATTTTAGAACCTAGTTGTTTTGACCATACACACAAACACGAATGACTTGAGTGATCTTCTAATAATACTTTTACTTACTAATAATACTTTTTTTACTAATAATGCTTTTATTTAATAATTTAATTTTTTACTAATACTCTTAATAATTTACTTTTTTTTACTAATAATGCTTTTTTACTTTACTAATAATATTTTTAATAATACTTGTAACTTCATCCATTGCTCTTTTCAGTGGTTCAGCCATGCTAAATGTCTACTTCCCCACATATCAATTATATTCTTACCAGTCAGCATTCCAAAGGCCTCAAAAGACTGAAACTTTGCAGAAATAAACACAGAGAGCATGCCTCTTTAACTAGATAATCAACATATATTATTTAGTTTAGTTTAGCCCCTTTAAACTACCTTGTGAGGCCATTTGGCTAAGGTTCATCTTGAGATTAGCCTAAGACATAAAAGAAAATGTTCCATTCTAGGATACCTTAACACAGCTATTCCCCTAGATGTAACAATTGAATTCACCATAATAACTAGACTCAAGAACAGAATACCATCATTTCTCTTATGAAAACAGAAAACACACATGAAACTTTTCCTAAAGTACTTTAAAAACTTACTAAAATAGTCCAAATAGAGTCCCGGAGCAAGTCCGTATTTGTTGTAATTTTATTCTGTTTTTAATCATTTTTTAAAAAAACTTAAAACTCCATTTTAAATCACTGCTATAATACAAATAGGTTTTTTTTAAAAATATATTTTTATTAGTTATTGATGGATCTTTATCTATTTGTTTTATATGTGGTGCTGAGGACCGAACACAGTGCATCACACATGCTAGGCAAGTGCTCTACCACTGAGCCACAACCCCAGCCCTACAAATAGGTTTTTGATTAGCCTTTTTATTATAGGAATGAAAGGTAATATTTTAAATAATAACAAATGAGAAGTGAATAAAGTAGAATGTGGAAGTTATCTGTGATCCACTACCCCTTTCTACCCACTGGAAACTATGCAGTATCACACTACACATTTTTCCAGAATATAAATGTACGTATGTACACAAACAACTACAATTCCTTAAAAATAAAAAACACATGGCAGGTAAGCTTCTCATTCTTCAAGCTTTTGCCCCTTTCATCCTCACACCTGGAGTTATGTGCATATGCACAGTACGTTGTTAATGAATAATACCAACAAATTTGCTATCAACATAATATTTTTACAGTGCAAAACTGCATCGAGTCAACTTATTTTTTGATTAATTTTCTAAAAACCATAGATAAATTATTTCAATTTTCATGTTTATTTGCCTAAAATAATTTCCTTCTGTTAAACCGCTTTTTATGTGAAGTTTACAATAAAGACCCAGTATGTTTTATTTTTTTAATTTTTTTCTTTTTTACATCAAATTTTCTCAGTAGATCCTCTATCATCAAGTTTTCCAGCCAGGGGCTGGGGTTGTGGCTCAGTGGTAGAGCACTCACCTCATGCGCGTGTGCAGCCCGGGTTCAATCCTCAGCACCACATAATAAAGGCATTGTGTACAACTAAAACAAATAAATATTTAAAAAAAGAAAAAAAGTTTTCCTGCCAGAGCAGTGGTACATGCCTGTAGTCCTAGTGACTCAGAAGGCTGAGGCAGGAAGATTGCAAATTTGAGAAAAGCCTCAGCAACTTGGTGATCCCTGTCTGAAAATAAAAAATTAAAAAGGGATGAAGGGGTAACTCAAGTGTAGACTGCCCCTGGGTTCAATCACTAGAACTACACACACACACACACAGACTTTTCCTTTGTAACAAGTACCGTCATGCCCAATTTTATCAGGGCAAATTGTACAAATGCAAATTATATAGACTATGTATCCTTCCATCAAATTTTAGTAAATAATAAATGTTGCCATTATACATTGTTTACAGATGTTTTTATTTGTAATATGTGGATACAAAGGTATATCTGAGTTGGTAAATAAGTGGTTAACTCTGAATAAGTAAATCTGATAGCTTCCACTGATTTCTTAACTGATTGTAGTAAGCAAAATTTTTAAATCATCTCCCTGATAAACCAGCCTAATTCCATCTTAAGACTGGGAGCCATCCTGTCAAAAAGTTATGAAAAGCCCACTTCAGTTTTCTATGAAATGCTAGGATTCTTATTTGGCTTGAGCTTATTGTCTGACATTCATTCCCAGGCCTTGAGCTCGCTCAGGCCTGGCTGTCCCTGACCGGATAACAACTCTCTCTCTCTCTCAAACTAACGGTGCCTCATAAACTTTTGATGTGGTGTTTAACTATTACTCCCCTTTTTTTCTTGGAATGCAATGCCATGTAGATATTAGTTTGCTACTTGCTTTAAATTACACATGTCTGACCTTGTTAGCTGTAAGTTCCCAAGATTTTCTGTAACTCTTTGAACTATAAAAACCTTGTCTTCCCGGAGAGCGGGGCTGACCCCAAGCCCAGTGTTTGGGAGGGGCAGCCCTGGCCAGCTCTCTTTATATGTATACAATATAAGCTTGCTCTAATCTAAAATTGGAGTTGGTGGTCTTTTCTTTGCGTCTTGGATCAACATTTTTGGAGGCCCCAGCGAGATTCAGACCACTACAAATTCTGAAGCCGGACCTTCGCTCTGGGACTCCGGGGCGGAGTGCTACCCTAGGGGGTGCGCACCTTGAGACGTTCCAAGGCCCCAGGGTGTGCCTTCAGTCCTTCGGACTACTGAAGTGAACTGCCGCATCAAAAATTAGCAAGCATCCAGTGGAAAAAAAAAAAAACAAAAAAACCTCCACAGGTAAGTGGCGCCCTAGTAACATCTGGTATCTGGTTTTGAGATCTCTTCTGGGGACAGCGAGGTGCCTGGCGAGGCACATACACTCCTGTCCAGGGCAGTAGCGAAAGGTCGCACTGCTTTCTGGTTCTGGTTGGGAATTCCCACTGGGGACAGAGAGGTGCCTGACAAGGCACATACGCACTCCTGTCCGGAGCATTAGCAAGACGTTGCACTGCTCCCTGGTTGGTTTGGCGCCTGGTTCTTGTTCTTTTGTGTATTGTCCTGTGTTCTGTTTTTTGTTTTGTTTTGTTTTTGTTGTTTTTGTTTTCTGCTTTCTCATTGTGTCTTCTCTGTTGTAAATGTAAAAAAATTGAACAACATGGGTAATAAGACAAGTAAGCCTGATACTCCTTTGAACTGTGTTTTAAGGAATTTTGACAAACTTTATCCCCATTTTGTTAAGCAGGATTATAATTATCCCATCACCAAGAAACGCCTCCGAACATTCTGTGAGGTAGAATGGCCCACCTTCGGAGTCAGCTGGCCCCCTTAGGGCACCTTTGATCCCCAAGTGGCATGGGCTATATCTAACATCACTCTTGGTAATCCTGGCCACCCAGATCAAATAGGATATATTCTACCCTGGGCGGAAGCAACAACTAATTCCCCCGCCTGGATGAAGGTTTAGATGGTCCGGAACGGACAGGGAAGGCAAGCCCTGGTTATGGCTAGGAGAACTCCCCAGGGTCCCTCAAAAACAAACCATAAATCCACTAAGAGTCCTGTCCTACAGGACTCTCCGGAGGATTCCCTCCTTCCCCCAGATGCTTCGGCTCCTCTTTATCTTCCTGCCGCGGGTGCAGTCGCAGCTGCTCCACTAACTACTCCACCATCTCCCTCTCCCTCCCCTCAAACGCTTCCTCAATTGCCCCACTCATCCACTCCTCCAACTCTAGTCTTCCCAAAGGAGCCAGCCCCTGTTCTTTCTCCTCCCCATACCCGACAGGGCCACCCTTATGGAAGGCCTGACTCAATTGCTTCCCCTGGCCGACCTGCCGGCTCCATTTCTATTAATATCCCTGAAGTGGAACCGACTCCGGCCCCTGTTCTTCCTCTCCGCCAGATTCCAGAAGGTCGCTACGTGTATGTTCCATTTTCCACAACAGACCTTTATAACTGGAAAAACCAGAATCCCCCTTTTAGCACGGATCCTAGTTCCTTGATTTCTCTGGTTGATTCCGTTTTCTTTAATCACCTCCCCACCTGGGATGACTGTCAACAGATTCTCCATACTCTCTTCACCACGGAGGAAAGGGAGCGAATCCTGGCAGAAGCGGCTAAAGCGCTGCCTGGGATAAGTGCTCTTACAAGCGACGAAAAAACAGAAGTGATTAAACGAGCTTTACCTAGGAGAAGACCAAGCTGGGACTATGGGACAACTGAAGGTAGGAGAGCACTCGGTGAGTACCACCAGACTCTGTTAGAGGGCCTTAAGAGGGCAGCTCGAAAACCCACAAATCTTTCTAAGGTAGCAGATGTGAAACAGGGGCCAGATGAGTCGCCTTCAGCGTTTCTCGAGCACCTCCTGGAGGCATACCGTCTATATACTCCTATAGACCCTGAGGACCCGACAAGCCTCAAGGCGATTAATCTGGCTTTTGTGACTCAGTCAGCCCCAGACATCCGTAAAAAGATTCAAAAGATAGATGGTTTTGCAGGAAAAACCAGGTCAAAATTATTGGAAATAGCCCAAAAGGTGTTTGAAAATAGAGATAGCCGAGATGATCTACTGATAAAGAAAGTAAACAGGGCCACAGTGGCCGCATTACAGGCTTCTGAAACCTCGAATCCTAGACAAAGGCAGACCACATACAACAGAGACAAAAAGCGGTCTTCTCTGCTACAAAACCAGTGTGCTTATTGCAAAGAAATTGGACATTAGAAAAATGAATGCCCCCAACGTAATCCAAAAAGCTTGCCCTGGTCACAGGCCAGAGTTCCTCAGCCAAAACCAGTTTTAACTTTAAAAGAATAGGGGGGCCATGGCTCTTTCAAACTAGGCTCCCGAGAGCCCATGGTAACTTTCTCAATTGGGGGCCAACCTGTAAATTTCCTAGTGGATACAGGAGCTTCACATTCAGTGTTACAGAAGCCCATAGGACCCCTCACTAATGAAACCATGAAAGTGCAAGGGGCAACAGGAGAAATTAAAAAGTATAAATGGACTACAGACCGGACTGTTAACATAGGACGAGGAACTGTAACTCACTCCTTCATTGTTATCCCTGAATGCCCTTTCCCGTTGCTGGGACGGGACCTTTTAAGCAAACTTCAGGCAACTATCTCATTTTCTGGAGATATGCCTACATTAGAATTGGGAAATCCTGCAAAGGCCCTAACTATAACCTGTCCATTAAGTGAGAAATATCTGCTTTTTCAAAATCCTATCCAAACTTCAGAAGGAAAATGGGAGAAATTATTAATTCAAGAAATTCCTACAGTTTGGGCTGAGGATAACCCTCCAGGGCTAGCTGAGCATGTGCCACCAGTTGTAATACAACTAACATCTGGGGCTATGCCCATCCGGGTTAAACAATACCCCATCAGTTCTGAAGCCAAAGAAGGAATTAAAACCCACATCAGGCGTCTCCTAAAAGTGGGGATACTAATTAGATGTCAATCAGCTTGGAACACCCCCTTGTTGCCTGTCCAAAAGCCTGGGACTCAAGATTACAGACCAGTACAGGACTTAAGGGAAGTGAACAAACGGGTAGAAACTATACACCCAACTGTCCCTAACCCCTACACTTTGCTCAGTTTGTTGCCACCAGAACATACAGTTTATACTGTATTGGATTTGAAAGACGCATTTTTCTCCATCCCTTTGTCAAAACTGAGTCAGCCTATCTTCGCTTTCGAATGGACGGATTTGGAGATGGGGATATCGGGACAACTGACCTGGACTCGACTACCTCAGGGATTTAAAAATTCCCCCACTACCTTTGATGAAACTCTCAATCAAGATCTGAGACTGTTTCGCAGTAAGTACCCTGAGGTAACCTTGCTCCAATATGTGGATGATCTTCTGTTAGCAGCAAAAGACAAAGAGGACTGTTTAAGGGCCACTCGGGGTTTGCTAGGAACCTTGGCTCAATTGGGGGGTACCGAGTCTCCAAGAAAAAGGCAAAAATCTGTTCCTCTCGGGTTACTTATTTGGGATATGAGCTGAGGGAAGGGAAAAGACTGTTATCCCAATCCCACATAGAAGCCATAATGAAGATCCCAACCCCAACCACTAAAAAGCAGGTTAAGGAATTTCTAGGGGCAGTTGGATACTGCCACCTTTGGATACCTGGATTTGCTGAAATTGCCAAGCCGTTATATACTGCAACTGCAGGAGGCAAGTCACCTTTAATTTGGACTGAGGAAAATGAATTGGCCTTCAAAAATTTAAAGGAGGCTCTGGTTCAGGCCCCTGCCTTAACCCTCCCTGATATATCTAAGCCCTTTCATCTTTATGTTCATGAGAAAAAGGGTATTGCTAAAGGAGTTCTTACCCAAAATTTAGGGCCATGGAAAAGACCAATTGCCTACATTTCAAAAAGGCTGGATCCTGTAGCATCAGGATGGCCCCCTTGTTTACGAGCCATAGCGGCTACTGCAATACTGGTAAAGGAAGCAGACAAACTTTCTCTGGGGCAGACTCTCACTGTGACTGCCCCTCACACAGTGGAAACCCTATTGAGGGATGCCACCAGTCGATGGATGTCAAATGCCCGTCTCACTCAGTACCAAGCTCTCCTCCTAGACAAGGACAGATTGACCTTCAGTAAATCCCTGGCAATCAATCCTGCAACCCTGCTGCCTGATGATAACCCAGAGGAGCCAATTCATGACTGCTCAGAGATGCTGGATGTCATCCAAGGTACCCGACCAGACCTGACTGACATTCCTCTCACCAACAGAGACGCAGACCTTTATACCGATGGTAGCAGTTATGTCCGGGATGGAATAAGGTATGCGGGGGAGCAGCAGTTGTTACGGGCCAAAAAGAAATTATCTGGGCACATGCTTTGCCCAGAGGCTCATCAGCCCCAAAAGCAGAAATCGTTGCAGTAACACAGGCATTGAGATGGGCAGAAGGAAAACGGGTAAACATTTACACGGACAGCCATTATGCTTTTGCTACAGTACATGTGCATGGACAGATATACAAACAGAGGGGATTTTTAACTTCAGATGGAAAGACTATCAAAAATAAACAAGAAATCCTTCAATTACTGGAGGCTATCTGGTTGCCAGATAAACTGGCTATTATCCACTGGCCTGGACACCGTAAAGACAATAGCCCCCAGACCCAAGGTAATAACTTGGCCGATCAAACAGCCAGGGAAATAGCCCTTGGGGAGCCAAAATGTCAAACTATTCTTGAACTCTCAAATTGCCCCAAACTCCCAGTTAAAATTGAGAAAGAAACTCCTTCATACACTACTGAAGAGATAAACTTATACTCCTCTATGGGAGCCCAACAAAACTGTCACGGCTGGTGGACTCTCCCAGATAGGAAAATTTGCATGCCTAAGCTTTTAGGAAGAAAGTGGTTAACTGATCTTCATCAGGCGATGCATTTATCCCCCAAGAAGACTTCAGAACTAATTTCATCCCACGTTTGGTTCCCGGGACACCGAGAGATACTCCAGAACATTTCAAATCGCTGCATGACATGTGCACAGGTAAATGCTAAAAAGAACCATCTTCCACAGGGAAACAGAAGTTAAGGTACTGTACCTGGTAAATTTTGGGAATTGGACTTTACTGAAATTAAACCAGGACTATATGGATATAAATACTTGTTGGTCTTTGTTGAAACTGTCTCAGGCTGGGTAGAAGCCTTTCCTACTCGAACAGAAACAGCACAAATAGTAGTTAAAAAACTAATAACTGAGATTGTTCCTAGATTTGGCCTTCCTCTAACTTTGGGGTCTGACAATGGCCCAGCCTTCACGGCCAAATTATCTCAATTAATTTCAAGAGCCCTGAATATAAACTGGAAATTGCATTGTATGTACCATCCTCAAAGTTCAGGGAAGGTAGAAAGGATGAATAGAACATTAAAGGAAACTTTGACTAAATTAATACTTGAGACTGGTGGTAACTGGGTTGATCTCCTGCCTTTTGCTCTCTTAAGGGCCCGTTGCACTCCTTACCGGGAAAAATTTACCCCTTATGAAATAATTTATGGGCAGCCACCACCTTTGGTTCCCAGAGTACACCAAGATCTGGTGGGAGACATTCCAATCTCAGAAACACTCAAAGGGCTACAACTAATCATAGATAAGATCTTTCCCCAGGTCCAGGCTGCTCAGCCCGTTGGACACAGACTGCCCGATCATTCATTCCAACCAGGCGATGCTGTGCTGATACGACGTTTGAGAACTAACAGCCTTGAGCCCAGGTGGAAGGGCCCTTACATCGTGATTCTCCGCACTCCTACTGCCGTCAAAGTTGCTGGTATTCCTGCCTGGATCCATCACTCACAGCTAAAGAAGGCACCTACAGAAACCACGGAGGAAGAACCCACTGGAAGAGAATCCAGCAGCCAGAAGTGGAAAGTGACTGAGCGTGGGCCTTTTAAAGTTAAAATTACTAAGGTTTAATATTTTGTCACTAGATTCTTATTGCTTTCCCTGTTATTATAAGCATTATGCTAATAATTTTTGCCTGTTGGAGTATACATGTATCCTTGGGTTTTAGCTATGCTGGCCTCAACAAACCTTGTACCCCATCTGTAGCCCAAGAAGGACCTGCTATTGCAGGATCTCCACTAATACTAAATTGTACTTACTCTTGTCAAGATCCAGTAATTGGCCCTATCAAATGGTATAAAGATAATCAAGAAATTTTTAGTCAGATATTCAGGGAGGGACCATGGAGAAATCTTACAGACCAATCTCGAGGAGATAATATAAATTTTGGAATCTATAAATACTCTGCTCACCCTCAAGATTCAGGACAGTATTCCTGTACTAAGCTAAAAAAAGGGGCCCCAATAGATACTGTTTATTCAAAAGCTACTTTAAAGGTGGATGTTTCTGTGAGTCCCCTAAATTCTGTAACTACTCAAAATTTTTGGTTACAATTGGCTGTTGACACTATGGACAAAAGTTCCTTCTGTGTACAAGAAGGAAACTCCATCCATCAATTGCTAGCTAACAATCTTATGGGTCTATCTGTAAAATATACTGACTATGTTAAAGTCACTGGTGATAGAGCAACACAGCAAGACTGGCCAGTATACCATGCAGAGCCAGCTTTGCCAGCTTCACTGGTTATTCAAAAGCATTGTTTATGCATAGATTGCATCCTTCCCCGATCCCCCCCCAATTGTTCTATTGAGCAAAATATCTCCCTACCCAATGGCAAACGACTGCCAACAAGATGGGTTTTTCTCTGTAATAAAGCAACTTTCCAGGCTTTGCCTACAAACTTTTCTGGGATCTGTTCTATTGGACGGATCTTTCCTTTACTGCCATCTCTGACAGCTCCCCACCGAATGGCCCTAAGTCTGCCCTCCAACTGCGATGACAATTTAATCCTCCTAGACCCACTAGACACTGCAATTGCAGCAGCCTTTCTTTTGCCACTTCCGGGTCTAGCTGTAGGAATACAAAGAGAAATCACAAAATTAGCCTGTAGTTTTAGCAAAACAGCTAACCTTACTGCACAAGTTTTGACAGAAATTAATCAAGAGATAAAAAAACTTCGAACCTCAATGTTACAAAATAGAGCGGTTATTGATTTTCTTTTATTGAAACATCACTTGGGTTGCCAACAATTCCCAGACATGTGCTGTTTTAATGTTACAGATTATTCTAACATTATCCAACAACAGGTAGATGAGATAAGACAGGAGATTAACAAAATTAAAACGAGTAATTATTGGTTAGGCTTGGGAGATTGGTTTCCATGGTTAACTTCTCTCTTAGGTCCTATAATTTGTATCCTTCTCTTACTAGTTATTGTCCCATGTGTTATTAACTATATGCTCCGGTTTATTGGGCTGCAATTTAATTCTATTATGTACCATCGATAAAATTAGCCTATACGATTACTCCCTTTCAAAGATTTGAAAAGTTAAAAAAAAAAAAAAAGGGGGGGGGGGGAATGATAAACCAGCCTAATTCCATCTTAAGACTGGGAGCCATCCTGTCAAAAAGTTATGAAAAGCCCACTTCAGTTTTCTATGAAATACTAGGATTCTTATTTGGCTTGAGCTTATTGTCTGATGTTCATTCCCAGGCCTTGAGCTCGCTCAGGCCTGGCTGTCCCTGACCGGATAACAACTCTCTCTCTCTCTCAAACTAACGGTGCCTCATAAACTTTTGATGTGGTGTTTAACTATTACTCCCCTTTTTTTCTTGGAATGCAATGCCATGTAGATATTAGTTTGCTACTTGCTTTAAATTACACATGTCTGACCTTGTTAGCTGTAAGTTCCCAAGATTTTCTGTAACTCTTTGAACTATAAAAACCTTGTCTTCCCGGAGAGCGAGGCTGACCCCAAGCCCAGTGTTTGGGAGGGGCAGCCCTGGCCAGCTCTCTTTATATGTATACAATATAAGCTTGCTCTAATCTAAAATTGGAGTTGGTGGTCTTTTCTTTGCGTCTTGGATCAACACTCCCAAAATTTTGGGAGACTGCTGAGGTCTGATCTCAGCGGGGGGTGCAGAGCAGCACCTTTGGGGCAACTGCCGAAGTCTCCGGTTATCGGCTGCCTTAGTCGGGTTATCGGCAGGGGTGCCAGGACAGCACAATGGGGGTGCAAACAGGAACGCTCAACACAGCACGAAAGCAAGGGAGTCAGTGATAGAGACAGAGAAATCAGCTCACACACACACAAGGCAGGCTCTGAATCTTCTCCTTTTTACTTTCACTTTTTGTAAGTATATAAGCATATTTCTTGGCAGTACACATTCTTTTTTGATTACATCACAGTCATAAGAATTAGGAAAGTGGCAACATCTACTGATTACATTTCAGACATATTAATCTTACCCTACATAATTTAAGGCCCTGTGTAGATGGGAGTCACATACACTGTTTCAAGGCCCTGTGCAGATGGGGGTCACATACTGTCTGAACATCTTACAATTTTGCCATACTTATCTGTAACTTAGTCTGGGTCAGATTTATTTGTCACGGATTCCCTAAAGCCATATCCTCCACACACCTGCTCAACTGCTTGATAAAAGTTAGTTTTTAGGCCGGGCTTGGTGGCGCATGCCTGTAATCCTAGCACTTGGGAGGCTGAGGCAGGAGGATTGCGAGTTCAAAGCCAGCCTCAGCAATGGCGAGGCACTTAGCAACTCAGTGAGACCCTGTCTCTAATAAAATACAAAAAAGGGCTGGGGATGTGGCCCAGTGGGTCGAGTGCCCCTGAGTTCAATCCCCGGTACCAAATAAATAAATAAATAAAATAATCTACAACTACCAAAAAAAAAAAAGAAAAGAAAAAAGAAAAAGAAAGAAAGATCATGGGATAAAATTAGTTATTTGTGAAAATGAATAGGAAATATACATACATAAACTGAAATGTATTACACATATAAAAATAGT
Source organism: Tamias sibiricus (assembly GCA_025594165.1). Lineage (NCBI taxonomy): Eukaryota > Metazoa > Chordata > Mammalia > Rodentia > Sciuridae > Tamias > Tamias sibiricus. Next base: position 91,650,973 of record CM046660.1, read on the forward strand.
TTTCTGAATTTCACTGATAGAATCTGTGGTTCAACATGCTTTTGTTTTTTGGAAATAATGATGAGTCCACACAGTGCTCTCCACATATTTCCACCCAGTAGCCCTTGAATCAGTGCATGTTTTCATGTTTTCACAATATCTAACAGAAATAAAGGAGTCATATGTTGCCTCTGAACAAAATTCTGGTGTACAAAAACATTAAAGCATCAGGCATGATGGCACACACCTATTGTAATCCCAGCTATTTGGGGAGGCTAAGGCAGGAACAATAGTAAATTCAAGGTCAGTCTTAGCAATTCAGTGAGACCCTGTCTCAAAAAAAAAAAAAAAAAAACTAGAAATGTGGCTCAGTAGTAAAGCACCCCTTGGTTCAGTTCCCAGTTCTGGGGGGAAAAAAAAAAAAGGTGGTGGTAACTCAATATCCAATGTCAATGTCATAATGAATTTAATAATCCAAAAAAGTATCAAGTATATAATGTACATAATAGCTTAGGGAATATTAGAAGAAACAACAACAAATGGAATAATGTTAGCTACTAATGAAAAATATATTTTCAATAAAAACCAGTAAAATTGTACTGAAATATAGCCCAGTAACAATACTATTTCCTGTAATAAAACTGACTATAAATAATTACCCACAGCCAGACGCAGTGGCACACACCTGTAATTCCAGAGACTTGGGAGGGTAAGGCAGGAGGATCTCAAGTTCAAAGCCAGCCTCAACAACTTAGTGAGGCCTTAAGAAACTAGTGAGACCTGCTTCTAAATAAAATATTTTAAAAAGGGCTGTGGGTGTGGCTTAGTAGTTCAGCGCCCCTGGGTTTAATTCCCCAGTACCAAAAAAAAAAAAAAAAAAAAGAATTACCCACAATTAAGTAATATATAGCAGAGCATCCTCAGCACAAGTACTGTAGTATAGTTTGGATGCTGAATGTGCCCCAAAGGCCCATGTGTTAAAGGCTTGCCACAAGGTTGACATTCTTGGGAGGTGGTAATACCTTTGAGAGGTGGGAACTAGTAGGAAGTCTTTAGATTACTGGGGATGTTCTCTTGAAAGATATTCTGGGATTCTGACTGCCTTCTAATTCTCTTGCCTTTTTTTTTTTTTCTTTCTTTTTTTTTTTTTTTCTTTTTTTGTGGTGCTAGAGATTGAACCCAGGGCCTTGTGCATGCAAGGCAGGCACTCTACCAACTGAGCTATATCCCTAGCCCCCTAAATTCTCTTGCTTTCTAACCATGAGGTGAGGAGTTTTGCTCTGCCAGGTGCTCTTGCCATGATGTGATCCCACCAAGATCCAAAAGCAACATCAATCACAGATTGCAATGTTCAAAACTATGAGACAAACTTTTTCTTAGGTATTTTGTTATAGTGACAGAAAGCTAACACAAGTGCACACCCAGAATCTAAAAGTTCAGTTTTTGATCACATTCAAATCACAATGGAACTCAATATTTCTAGTGCCAATCAGAAAATGAGGTAAAATAGTTTACTTTTAACGTTCACTGTGCACTATCTGCAACAGCAAAGGAACATCTAACAATAACATATAGCAACAAAAGGTTGAAGAAGTACACCTAATGGCATGGAAATTGACTCCAACATTTTAAGTGGAAAAAGTAAGTTATTTTAAAAAATGAACATAAAAAGACTACTTCAAATGCTTCATTACTCTGAAGCTAAAAATATAATTTTGTGCACAGTAAATGGATAAAAGGCTCTGAGAATCTGAAAGGCCCAGGTTTGTACACTAGTGCCACCACTTAAAAGCTATGTAGCTACTAATAATCAACATTAAAATGGTGATAACATCCATACACAAGAGCAGGGCAAGAATTAAGTTAATGCAAAACACTTAGCATTGTAGTTGTCATCCAGAAGGTATTCCACAAATGTCAACCATAGTTTCATTATATTTTATATTATACACAGACTTTTGAATAAGTCTCTAAAACTAAAACTTGAAGACGAAGAAATGCCTGTATTTCTGGCTAATATGGACTAAATAAACACACTATCTCTAGAACTGATTATCACTAAAAACTAGACAGAATATATAGAAGTTTGCTGGAAATTCAAAAAATAAATAATAGCAAGTAAACTGGGAAACAAAATAAAAACTTGAAGAACTGATATAGAAGTGATTCTCTATGCTTTCCCTTTCTCATATATCCTAGACTAGATTCAAGGGCAGCCTGCATCTTGGAACTGCGCAGGAGGAGTAGATAGGAAAAAGTCTAGGAGAATCTTTCTTCCTGGCTAAGCAACTGGGAAAGGAGCCCCTCTACAGGATGGAGGATGCAGGTGGAATCCCAGTTCTCTTTTGTACTTCTTGCCCTGACCCAAGGCAAGTACCAGTCACAAAACTACACTCCTGCAGTAGTAACCACAGTGATACCCAAAACTCTTTCTGACCAGAGCAACCAGTAAAAGAAAAGTTCCTGTGATTAGAAGAGTGCAGGAAGGAACGAGGTTATTTCTTCCTCTCCTTGCTATCACCATTCTAGCCTAGAGACAGACCCGGTTGTAGGAAATGAGTGATAGCGCAGAAATGAGGGTAATGGCTCCAGGGAGACAGAAAGTGAAGATAAACCATGGAGGAGGAGGAGCTAGAGGAAAAGGAGTCCTCACTTTGAAAACTAAACTGACACTAGAACCACAGCCCATAGAAGATAGCATGAAGCTATAGTTTGAACTCCACCAGGGTAACCTACAGTTAGAAGAAAAAAAATAAATAAATAAATAAACGTTTGCTAGATGTCTCTAATAGGACTCTTTAGAGGAGTATAATAATGCAAGACAAAAATGCAAGACAAACCAAGCCTAAGATTCTTGACTCAGATTTTTGAATTATCAAAACCCTTAAAGCAGCTATTACACTCATGTTCCCTGGAGTAAGGGCAAACACACATGAAATTAATAAAAAGATAAAACTTTTCACACAGAAACTATTAAAAAAAATATGAAAATTTTAGAGCTGAAAAACAGTAACCAAAAAAAAAAAAAAAATCACTGGCAGTTAGGCATTTAGCTCAATGGCAGAGCACTCTCTTTTTTTAAATTTTTTTTGTTTTTATATTTATTCAAAGTTGTTATAATAGTAGTATGCCTTACAATTCATAATACACATAGAGCATCTTTTTACATAACACTGTTTGCATACAAAGTATAATCGTACTATTCAAGTCTTCAATCATGCATTTAGAATAATGATTTCCATCTTGTTCTACCACCTTTTCTTTTTTTCCCCTCTATTCCCCCCTTGCTCCCTCTCTTCCCCTCCCTCCCCTTGACCATTCTAGTGTTCCTCTCATCCTCCTATGTACCCCGACCCAACACAACTGTGAACCAGCCTCCTTGTATCAGAGAAAACATTCGGTATTTGGATTTTTGAGATTGACTAATTTCACTTAGCATTATATTCTCCAACTTCATCCATTTACCTGTGAATGCCATTATTTTATTCTCTTTTATTGCTGAGTAAAATTCCATTGTGTATATGTACCACATTTTCTTTATCCACTCATCTACTGAGGGACATCTAGGTTGGTTCCACAACCTAGCTATTGTGAATTGTGCTGCTATAAACATTGAAGTGGCTGTGTCACTGTAATATACTGTTTTTAAGTCCTTTGGGAATAGACCCAGGAGTGGGATGGCTGGGTCATGGGGTGGTTCCATTCCCAGTTTTCCAAGAAATCTCCATACTGCTTTCCATAATGGTTGCACCATTTTGCAGTCCCACCAGCAATGTATGAGTGTGCCTTTTTCCCCACATCCTCTCCAACATTTATTGTTGTTTGTGTCCTTAATAGCTGCCATTCAGACTGGGGTGAAATGAAATCTTAAGAGTAGTTTTGATTTGCATTTCTCTAATTACCAGCAATGTTGACCATTTTTTTCACGTATTTGTTGATTTATTGTGTATCTTCTTCTGAGAAGTGTCTTTTCAATTCCTTATCCCATTTATTGATTGGGTTATTTGTTTTTTTGGTGTTTTAAGTTTTTTGAGTTCTTTATATATTCTAGAAATTAGTGCTCTATCTGATGTGCATGTATTAAATATTTGTTCCCAATTAGTTGGCTCTCTATTCGCCTCACTGATTGTTTCTTTTGCTAAGAAGAAGCTTTTTAGTTTGAATCTATCCCATTCATTAATTCTGGATATTAATTCTTGTGCTACAGGATTCTTATTAAGGAAAGTGGGGCCTAATCCAACATGTTGGAAATTGGAGCTAACTTTTTCTTCTATTAGGCATAATGTCTCTGGTCTAATTCCCAGGTCCCTGATGCACTTTGAATTGAATTTTGTGCATGGTGAGAGATAAGGGTTTAATTTCATTTTGTTGCATATGGATTTCCAGTTTTCCCAGCACCGTTTGTTAAAGAGGCTATCCTTTCTCCACTGTACATTTTTGGCGCCTTTGTCTAATATAAGATAGCTGAAATTATATGTATTAGTCTCTGAATCCTCAATTCTGTACCATTGGTCTACCAGTCTGTTTTGGTGCCAATACCATGCTGTTTTTGTTACTATTGCTTTATAGTATAATTTAAAGTCTGGTATGGTGATGCCACCTGCTTCACTTTTCTTGCTCAGGATTGCTTTAGCTATTCTGGGTCTCTTATTTTTCCAGATGAATTTCATGACTGCTTTTTCTATTTCTTTGAGGAAATTGGGATTTTGATTGGGATTACATTAAATCTGTATAATGCTTTTGGTAGTATGGTCATTTTGACAATATTAATTCTGCCTATCCAAGAACAAGGTAGGTCTTTCCATCTTCTGAGGTCTTCTATAATTTCTTTCTTTAGTGTTCTATAGTTTTCTTTATAGAGGACTTTCACCTCTTTTGTTAAGTTGATTCCCAGGTATTTTATTGATTGATTGATTGATTGATGCTATTGTAAATGGGGTAGAGAATTTGTCACTGATGTACAAAAATGCCTTTGACTTATGGGTATTGAATTTGTATCCTGCTACTTTGCCGAATTCATTTACTAGTTGTAGAAGTTTTCTGGTAGAGTTTTTCGGGTCTTCTAGGTATATTATCATGTCATCAGCAAATAGTGCTAATTTGAGCTCTTCTTTTCCTGTCTGGATCCCTTTAATTTCTTTGGTCTGTCTAATTGCTCTGGCCAGAGTTTCAAGTACTATGTTAAATAACAGTGGTGAAAGGGGGCATCCCTGTCTTGTTCCAGTTTTTAGAGGGAATGCTTTCAATTTTTCTCCATTTAAGATAATGTTAGCCTGGGGCTTTGCATAAATAGCTTTTATTATGTTGAGATATGTTCCTGTTATTCCTAGTTTTTCTAGTGTTTTGAACATAAAGGGGTGTTGTATTTTGTCGAATGCTTTTTCTGCACAATTGAGATGATCATATGGTTTTTATCTTTAAGTCTATTGATGTGATGTATTATGTTTATTGATTTCCATATGTTGAACCAACCTTGCATCCCTGGTATAAACCCCACTTGATCGTGGTACACTATCTTTTTGGTATGTTTTTGTATTCGATTTGCCAGAATTTTGTTGGGAATTTTTGCATCTATGTTCATTAAAGATATTGGCCTGAAGTTTTCTTTTTTGGCTGCATCTTTGCCTGGCTTTGGAATTAATGTAACATTGGCCTCATAAAAGAGTCTGGAAAGGGGCTGGAGTTTTGGCTCAGCGGTAGAGTGCTTGCCTAGCACGTGCGCAGCCTGGGTTCCACCCTCAACACCATGTAAAAATAAAATGCATTGTGTCCAACTAAAGCAAACAAATAAATATCTAAAAAATTTTTTTAAAAAAAGAGTCTGGAAGAGCTGCCTCTTTTTCTATTTCTTGAAATAAGTTGAAGAGCATTGGTATTAGTTCTCCTTTGAAGGTCTTACAGAACTCGGCTGTAAACCCATCAGGTCCTGGGCTTTTCCTAGTTTGTAGCTTTTTGATGGCGTCTTCTATTTCCAGAGCACTTTCTTAGTACACACCCTGGGTTTAATCCTCAACCCCAGGGAAAGTGGGGAAGACCAATGAGGGGGAAAATAAAATAAAAATCACTGTGTGGGCTCAACAACAAAAGGAATATGACAGAAGACAGACTTACTAAACTTAAAAATAGACCAACAGAAATTACCCAATCTGAACAAGAGTAGAAAAGAATAGAAAAAAAAAATGAAAAAAGCCTCAGGGAGCTGTGGGAGAATATCAAAAGGTTCCTATCACTGGAGTCACATAAGGACAAGAGGGAAAATAGAACAGGGGATAAAAATTAATAAAATAATGACTGAAAACTTGCCAAATTTCATGAAAGATATAAATTTACAGATCTGAGATGCTCAGTGAACCCAAAGAATTTAAATTAATACCTACAAGTAATCACATTGCTAAACATCAAAAATATAGAAAAAAAATATTCTTCAAGTAGCCAGAGAAAAATAACCTACAAGAGAACAATGATTCTAATGACTATAGATTTTTCATCAGAAATCAGACGCCAGAGGACAACAAATCACATTTTTAAAGAATGTGAGATTTAAGATTTCCATATTCACTGAAAACATTCTATCAGGAAGACATTTCTGGATTAAAGAAAATAGAATTAATTCAAGAGCAGAAGACTGTCTCAAACAAATGTTAGGTTCTTCAGACAATAGTAAAATGATACCAGAGGGAAACTACAATTACAGGAATAAAAAAAAGCTAATGAAATAATAAATACATGAATATGTAAAAGATTATTTTTTTCTCTCCTTAAATCCATTAAAATGACTATTGAAAGAAAAACTGTTAATGGGAGGCTCAGGAGGCTCAGGCAGGAAGATCAAAAGTTTAAAGCCAATCTCAGCAACTTACCAAAGCCCTGACCAATTAGGCAAGACCCTGTCCCTTAACAAAAGAAAAAAAAAAAAAAAAAAAAAAAGACTGGGGATGTGGCTCAGTGGTTAAGTGCCCCTGGGTTCAATCCCTAGTACCAAAACAAATAATTATAATGCTAATGTGGTTTTCAATGTATAAAGATACAATGCAATATACAGGACCACTATAACATAAATGAAAGAGGCTAAAGAAACTTATGATTCTAAGATTTCCACATTTCACCTGATTAATTTCAAACATTAAGTAAACATTAATTTCAAAGAGAATATTAAAAGTTAGAAATGGGGGCTGGGGTTATGGCTCAGCAGTAGAGCACTCGCCTAGCTCGTGTGTGGCCCGGGTTCGATCCTCAGCACCATGTAAAAATAAATGCATTGTGTACAACTAAAGCAAATAAATAAATATTTTTTTAAAAAGTTAGAAATGTATATTGTAATACCCATAACAACCATCAACAAAAAAAATCTATACAAAAAGACACAACCAAAATAATCAGTACATATGCCTATAATCCCAGTGGCTTGGGAGGCTGTGGCAGAAGGATTGCAAGTTCAAAGCAAGCCTCAGCAATTTAAAGACCCTGTCTCGAAATAAATAGATAGATAGATAGATAGATAGATAGATAGATAGAGCTGGGGATGTGGCTCAGTGGTTAAGCACCCCTGGGTTCAACCCCTGGTACAAAAAAAAGAAAAGGAAAGAAAAGAAAAAAAATCAGTATGCATATTAAAACAGATTACTAAAAAACAGTCAAGCACCTGGGCATGGTGGCACAGGCCTGTGATCCCAGCAGCTTGGGAGGCTGAGACAGGAGGGTAGTGAGTTCTCAGCATAGGTGAAGTGCTAAGCAATTCACTAAGACCCTGTTTCTAAATAAAATACAAAATAGGGCTGGGGATGTGGCTCAGTGGTCAAGTGCCCCTGAGTTCAATACCTGGTACCCACCCCCCATCCAAAAAAAAAGTCAAGCAATTCAAAAAAGGTAGAAAAGGGGAGAAACTACAACAAAAGAAGAAAGGGAAATTTTTAAAAATATAGCAAACCTGTATCCAAACATACCAATAATTCACTAAATGTAAATGGTCTAACATAGCTAATTAAAAGAGATAGTCAAGACTAGGTTAAAGGGTTGATGCTGTAGCTCAGTGGCAGAGTGCTTGCCTAGCATGTATAAGGCACTGGGTTCAATTCTTAGCATCACATAAAAATAAATAGAGGCATTCTGTCCATCTACAAAAAAAAAACAAAAAAACTTAAGACTAGATTAAAAAACACAAGAGGGGCTGGGGTTGTGGCTCAGTGGTAGGAGTGCTTGCCCACCACACATGAGGTACTGGGTTTGATTCTCAGCACCACTACAAATAAATTTAAATAAAATAAAGGTCCATCAACAACTAAAAAATATTTAAGAAAAAAACAACACAAGAGGGGCTTGGGCTATGGCTCAGAGATAGAGCTCTTGTCTCGCATGTGTGAGGCCCTGGGTTCCATCCTCAGCACCACATAAATAAAAAAAATAAAGGTATTGTGTCCACCTACAATTTAAAAAAACAAAATACAAGAATCAGCTAGCTATATGCTGTCTACAAGACAACACTTTAAATACAATATAGAAAGGATGAAACCATAAATATCATTATCAAAGTAGACCTAGAACAAGGAAAATTACCAGTGATAGAAAGAATGACATAGTAAAACATTTAATTCACCAGAAAAGATACAATACTAAATGTTAATATACATTTTTTAAAAAAACTTCAAAATAGAAGAAGCAAAACCTAACAACTGAAAGAAGAAACAGAAAAATCAACTAATTTATTTCAAGAATTCAATTACTTCTCTCTCAGTAATTGGTAAAATACACAGAAAATCAGCAAAGATATAAGACCTGAATACCACTATCAATTTGACTTAGACTTCTCCACTCGACAAATACAGAATACCCGAGGGCACATGCAACATCTGTTGAAGTGTATCACATACATCCTGGTACATAAAACAAACCTTAACAGATTTATAAGAAAAGAGATCATACACATGTTCTCTGAAATGGAATCCAGTTAATAAACAAGAGCTATCTGGAAAGCCACCAAATATTTAGAAATTGAACAAAACCCTTCTACATAATCTGTGGGTCAAAGAAGCAGCCTCAAAGGAAACTAGACAACATTTTGAAGTAAATTAAAATGAAAATACAACATATCAAGTTTTGGAATGCATCTAAAATACTGCTTAGCAAATTATGTATAGCATTATATGCTCTTATTAGAAAAGAAGGTCTCCAGAGACCCTGTACCTAGTAGAAGAAAAATTAGGCCCAAATCTCCATCATGTTGGTTTAGGAACTGAATTCCTCAACTACACTCCCAAAGTTCAAGAAGTAAAATCAAGAATCGATAAATGGTCCAGGTGCAGTAGTACATACCTGTAATCCCAGCAGCTTGGGAGGCTGAGACATGAGGACAGTGAGTTCAAAACCAGCCTCAGCAACTGCGAGGTGCTAAGCAACTCAGTGAGACCCTGTCTCTAAATAAAATACAAAATAGGACTGGGGATGTGGCTCAGTGTCCGAGTGTCCCCGAGTTCAATCCCTGGTACCCAAAAAAAAAAAAAAAAAAAAAAAAAAGAATCAATAAATGGGATGGTAACAAACTAAAGCTTCTTCACAGCAAAGGAAACAATCAAGAACATGAAGAAAGAGCCTACAAAATGAAAGAAAATCTTTGCCACCTGCACCTCAGATAGAGCATTGAATCTCCAGGATATATAAAGAACTCAAAAGACTTAATACCAGAAAAACAAATAACCCAGTAAATAAATGGGCAAAAGAATTAAACAGGCACTTCACAGAAGAAGAAATATGATCGGTCAAGAAATACATTAAAAAAATGTTCAATATCACTAGCAATTAGAGAAATACAAATTAAAACTTCCCTAAGATTTCATCTCACTCTAGTCAGAATGGCAATTATCAAGAATACAAGTAACAATAAATGTTGGCAAGGATGTTGGGGGTAGGCAGTAAACTCATACATATATCACTGGTGGGACTGCAAATTGGTGCAACCACACTAGAAAGCAGTATGGAGAGTCCTTAGAAAACTTGGAATGGAACTACCATTTGATCCAGCTATCCCACTTCTTGGTCTATACCCAAAGGACTTAAAATCAGCACACTACAGTGATGCAACCACCTTAATGTTTATAACAGCTCAATTCACAATAGTTAAACCATGGAAACAGTCTAGATGCCCTTCAATAGATGAATGGATAAAGAAATTGTGGTGTATATACACAATGGAATATTACTCAGCCTTAAAGAAAAATGAAATTATGGCATTTACAGGTTAATGGATGGAGTTGGAGAATATCATGCTAAGGGAAATAAGCAATCCCAAAAAACCAAAGGCTAAATGTTTTCTCTGATAAGTGGATGCTGATCCATAATGGGGGGGGGGGGGGGGGGCGGGGCAGGCCACAAGGGAAGAATGAAGGAATTTTGAATTGAGCAGCAGAGAGGGAGGAGAGGGGAGGGGGTGGGAGGAGATGGTGGAACGAGATGGACATTATTGCCCCTATGTATGGGTATGATTGCACAAATGGTGTGATTCTACATCATGTACAACCAGAGAAATAAAACACTGTGTTCCATTTGTGTAAAAAATAAAATAAGACTAATTAAATTTTTTTAAAAAAAAAAAAGAAAACTTGGAATGGAATCACCATTTGACCCAGTTATCCCACATCTCAGCATATACCCAAAGGACTTAAAATGAACATTCTATAATGACACGGCCACATCAATGGCAGCTCAATGGACAATAGCTTAAGCTATAGAACCAACCTACGTGCCCTTCAACAGATGAATAAATACATAAAACATGGTATATGTATATATACCACATATATACAAGGGGATATTTCTCAGCCTTAAAGAAGAATGAAATTATGACATTTGTGGTAAATGGATGGAACTGGAGATTATTATGCTAAGTGAAATAAATTAATCCCAAAAAACCAAAGACCAGGGTTAGAGTTGTAGCGCATTGGTAGAACACTTGCCTAGCTTGTGTGAGGCACTGGGTTCAATTCTCAGCACCGCATATAAATAAAATAAAGGTCCATCAATAATTAAAAAATATTATTTAGCCAATCCCAAAAAGCCAAATGCCAAATGTTTTATCTGATATAAGGAGGCCAATTCACAGTGGGGTTGGGATGGGGAGCATAGGAGGATTAGAGGAACACTAGAATGGCCAATGGGGAGGGAGGGGAAGGGAGGGGGGCAAAAGGGTGAAGGAAAAAAAAAAAAAAAGATGGTAGAATGAGATGGATATCATTACCCTAAGTGCATGTATGAAGTCACGAATGGTGTGAATATACTTTGCATACAACCAGAGATATGTAAAAAAGTGTTCTATATGTGTAATATGAAATGTAATACATTCTGCTGTCATTTATAACATCTTAGAATAAAAAATAAATAAATTAAAAAAAAAAAAAACCAAAGACCAAATGTTCTCTCTGATATGCAGCTGCTAATTCACAATAAGGAAGGTGGAGGGAAGAATAGAAGGTCACTGGATTAGACAAAGGGGGATAAAAGAAAGGGAAAGGAAATGGGAATAGGAAAGACAGTACAATGAATCGAACATAACTCTCCTATGTTTATATATGAATACACAACCAATGTTAACCTCACATCACGTACAACCACAAAAATGGGAAGTTATACTCCATGTGTGTGTAATATGGCAAAATACACTCTACTGTCATGTATATCTAAAAAGAACAAATAAAAATTTTTAAAAACACTTAAAAAATTTTAAAAAAAAACACTCAAATTGATAATTTAAACTTCCATCTGAAAAGCTAGGGAAATAAAACTAAACCTAACAAGTAAGAAGAAGAATGTAATAAAGATGGGAGCAGAAATTCATAAAATGACAAAATATCAAAGACACTGATGAAACCAAAAGCTGGTTCTTTGACAAGTTCTATAAAAGTGATAAACCTACAGCAAGACTCACCAAGAAAAATAATAACAAATTTCTAACAACAGGAATGAAAGGAGCAATGGAGATACCACTACAAACTCCACAGATTTAATTAAAAGAATAATGAAATACCACAATTTCATGTACATAAATGGACCAATTCCTTGAAAGACCAAAATGTACCAAAGCTCAATCCTCAAAAAATGGATAATCTAACTGATTTGAATCTTAAAATCCCTAGCAAAGGAAATTCCAGGCCAAGATGGTTTCACTAGGGAAATTCTACCTTAAAATTAAGAAAGAGATAATATCAATGCCAAAAATCTCTTCTGGAAAAAACATATGACGACAAGGATACTTTTCAACTCATTTTATGAAGCCAGGATTACCCTGACACCTAAACCAAAGACATTACAAGAACAGAACATAATAATCCAATATACCTCAGGAACATAGGTATAAAAATCCTCAACAAAATATTGGCAAAAAGTCACTTTAGGAAAATGGTGGTTTGTTTGTTTGTTTTGGGGGCTAGTACTGGGGATTAAACCCAGGTGTGCTCTACCACTAAAGTACATTCCCCAGCCCCTTTTTGAGACAAGGTCTCACTAAGTTGCACAGGGCCTTACTAAGTGCTGAGGCTGGCCTCAAACTTGCAATCTTCCTGCCTCAGCCTCCCAAGTCACTGGGATTATAGGTGTGCACCATCACACCTGGCTGGTAGTTTCTTTTAAACATATACTTACCATATGACCCAATAACCCCACTCCTAGGTTTTTAAGAAAATAAAAACTGTGTTCACAAAAAAAAAAAAAAAAAAAAAAATCCCCACAATTATATACAAATGCTTATAGCAGCTTTATTCATAATCACCCCAAAATACAAATTCCCAAATATCCTTCAGCTGGCAAGTGGATAAACAAAGTGTGGTACATCCAAATAATGAGATACAGCTGAACAATAAAAAAAATTAACTACTGATAAATGCAACAAGTAGGTATTGCTACACAGATGAAGTTAGACTCAAAAGGCTAGGTATTCTACAACTCATTTACGTGACATTCTGAAAAAAGTAAAAGCAAATCAATTTCTATGACCTAGATATGAAGAATAATGACTTGGAAAGGCATGAGAAAATTAGGAGTGATCAAAATATTCTATATCTTGACTATATTTATACAATTGCATTCTTTTGTCAAAATTCATAGAGTAGTATATCAAAAAGGATGAATTTTAGCACATACAAATCCAGTGAACAAGTGGATATATACTATTAATCAAAAGATTATCAGACAGAGCTGGGGATGTGGCACAGTGATAGAGTGCCTGCCCAGCAAGAGCAAGGCGCTGGGTTCAATCTCCAGCACCTCAAAAGGATTGAAGGGAGGAGATATCAGAAAAAAAATAAGTTGACATATTTCATCAGCCACTACTAGAAACACACAATTTAGTATAGACAACATCCAATGGTACCCAAGATCTCCAAACCAACAGGAAATAGACAAAAGTCAGTGTCTGTCAACACCACTCTGCCATTTCTCTTCCTACCACATTCTCTCATAGGAAGTCATCCATTCATTCAACCAAACTTTTACGAAGTCTCAATTAAAGCTTGCAAGTTCTCCCTTCCCAAATTGAGAGAAGAGAGAAACAGATTAATTATAAAAGACACCATAGATCTTGCTCTTGCTGCATATGCTGGTGTTGGAGGACTCTCCCTGCTTCAGATTTACCAATAGCACATATTAGGAAAAGTTAGCCAAGAGGCTGGGGCTATGGCTCAGCAGAAGAGCACTCACTTGTCTCACAGGTGTGAGGCCCTGGGTTCAATCCTCAGCACCACATTAAAAAAAAAAAAAAAAAAAAAAGGTTTAAAAAAAAGAAAAAAGAAAATTTAGCCAAACTGCAGATAGGGGCAAGGGCACAGCTTGCAGAAAGGTGGTATACAAAACAGCTACATCTGATAATAAAAAGCTTCAGCATTCTTTCTCTAAAAAAACTAGCTGTGAATAATACAGCTCGTATTAAAGAGTTGAACATGATTAAAGATGATAGGACTGTTATTAATTTCAACAATCCCAAAGTCCAAGCATCCCTGTCTGCTAATACCTTTGCAGTTACTGGTCATGCAGAAGCCAAACCAATCACAGAAATGCTTCCTGGAATATTAAGTCAGCTTGGTGCTGACAGCTTAACAAGCCTTAGGAAACTAGCCGAACAGTTCCCATGGCAAGTGTTGACAGTAAAACACAAGAATCAGAAGACACTGATGAAGAGGGTGACAATGTTCCAGATCTTGTAAAAAATTTTGATGAAGCATCAAAGAATAAAGCTAATTAAATGTTTTTGGTATTTTGAAGCTGGCCTGGACTAGATTTAACAAATCAGCTATGCAGTTTCAAAGTTTTAGGCACAGAAAACATCACCTGTTACTAGTGTAGTAATATAAATATTTTGTATATTAATAATTCTGTTTGTTCAGCATTTTTCAGTCATTTGATTTTGCATTTTGCACTTCATCCCAGGATCTTTTCTTTTGGTCAAAATATGTAGTATTGAGGGTGTTTTTTAAATTTTTTGGTGGAGAGGAGTACTGGGGATTGAACTCAGGGGCACTCGACCAACAAGCCATATCCCCAACCCCGTTTTTGTATTTTATTTAGAGGCAGGGTCTCACTGAGTTGCTTAGTGCCTTGATTTTGTGGAGGCTGGCTTTGAACTTGTGATCCTCCTGCCTTAGGTTCATGAACCACTGCGATTATAGGGTGTGCCACCATACCTGGTGAGGGTGTTTTGTTTTTTACTTCTTGGTTTTCTGGAAGTATTTTTGACATATGTATTTATATGTATGTGTGTGTGGGTATGTGGTATACAGTGGAAAGCAAAGTGGAAAACAGTTCTTTTTATCCTCTTCCTTCCCCCAATAGAAATAAAACAAAATCTTTACATTCAAAAGAAAAAAAAAATACCATAAGTTACTGGGCCATAGGGTTTTTAAAAATAAGTTTAACAGGGAGAGAGAATGTCCAAAAACTGTAGGGCCTCAATCTTCCTTACACAATAAAACATAACATTTCAGTAGTAGGACAGGGGCACACCCACCACAATTTCCAGGAGTAGACATTCCAAGAATTTTTAAGGATAGCATTAATGGCAACTGCTTTTTAGAGAAGTGATTTTTTTTTAATCTTTTTTTTTTGTTTGTCCTAACTAGTTATACATGACAATAGAATGCATTTTGACACATCATTCTTAAATTGAATATAACTTCTCATTTGTCTGATTGTACAGGTTGTAGAGTTACACCGGTCATGTAATCACATGCACACATAGGATAATAATGTCCGACTCATTCTACTATCATTCCTGCTCCCATGCCCCCTACCATCCCTTCACTCCCCTCTTGTCTAGTCCAAAATACTAGAGAAGCGATTTCTATCCTACAAGTCACCTAGCAATTCCTGACTGCAAACAAAGTACTATGACTTAAGAGAGTCATGTGAGGCCACATCAGGCTTTTGCCATTAAGTACTTTTCTTAGCAATATCACATATTTTATTGTTTTTTACTGTTAATCCTTGAATATTATATTGTCTGTCTTAAATTCTAAAGCCCATAAAATCAAGGATGCCCTCTCAATACCTTATAATCTGCTCTGCACTAAGTGAGAGTAGGTTCTAAGATAATATAAATAAACATCACTTGTCCTTATAATTAGAAATAACATACAGCACAATGAAAAAATAAATTAATGTAAAATGATTTTCCAAAAGCTTACTGGATATGACCCAATAGGTCCAGTAGAACATCAAGTAAAATAATAATTACAAACATTTAGAAATAACAAGTTGGAAGGGAATATATAAAAATAATGAACATTTTCTTTTATCTTCCAAATTTTCCACATTGCTATATTGCTTTTGACTATTAAAATATTTAGTGTTATGCTCCAAAAGCTAATAGCCTACTCTGCTGCACACAGAATACAAAAGCATTTATAAAACCAGATAACGATGACACTAACCCAACCACCCGAGGAGGTTCAAAATTTCAGCCATTATGCTCTCATCTCCCTCATCCCTCAAATCTAATCAGTTAACAAACCTTATTAATACTTTGCTTCTCAATAAGCCCTTTTTCACACTACAACCATCCTATGTCATTGTAAGAAATTCTGAGTGCTCAAAATAGAAAAATGGGAGTAAAAATAAAAACTTTCTTCCTATTTCAATTGCTTTAAAAGATAACCACTTAAAGTATTAACAAAGTATTGTAAAGTTTGTAACAGTGATAATCAAATATCTGACAAGTAACAAAATATTTCACAATGATAGCAAAGGATGGGAAGGAGGAAATAGGAAGTATATTAACATAAGGTTCTAATGTGAAATATTAGATAATACAGATGCAGAACATTTCCACCTCTCCCCAAAGTTCAGCCACTAAGAACATAGCAAAAAAAAGTATACCTGAAAACTAAAAATGGACATAAAAAGGAATTGTAAAAAACAGTTACTCCAAAGAAAAGGCGGGGGGGGGGGTTGGAGGGGATAAGTTCCAACTGATATTAATTCCTAAAATATATTTTTGGCAACAGAAAGAAAAATGCACATTTTTTGACCAAGAAATTCTACTTCTAAGAAGTTATCCAATGGATAAATAAATGCAAAAATAAATACATAAAAGATTATTCAGGGGGCTGGGATTGTGACTCAGCGGTAGAGCGCTTGCCTAGCACGTGCACAGCCCGGGTTTGATCCTCAGCACCATGTAAAAATAAATAAAGGCATTGTGTACAACTAAAATAAATAAATATTTTTTTAAAAAAAAAGATTATTCAGGGGCTGAGGTTGTAGCTCAGTGGTAGAACGCTTGCTTCACATGAGTGAGGCACTGGGTTAGATCCTCAGCACCACATAAAAAGTAAATAAATAAAATAAAGATATTGTATCCATGTACAACTATAAAAACATTTATAAAAGAATGTTCAGCTAAGGAACACTTTTCAGCAAAAGACTGGAATGATCTAAATGTTCACCAACAGAAGCCCAATTAAATAATGCCTGGTCCATAATAAGCCTATGTGACACAGTTACAAAGTATGCAAAGAATAATCTTAAAATTATTTGAAAGTACAATTTGGATTTCTCTGAGAAGGATGATCTGAAAAACAAATAGCAGGAAGATTGCTTATTGTATTCTCTTTCCTATAATTTTTTATCACATTCATACATTAAGTACAAAGAAGGTGGGGGAGTAAGAAGAAATAAGAAGGAGAGAGACATTCTGGTAGGTAGATTACACTGTCCAATTATAGTTAGTTCCTTGAGGGCAAGGACTCCCAAAAACATTTAATTTTGCCAAAAGAAGTTTATACTAGTTCATAAATACAAATGGGCCAATTTAGAATGTCACATTTCTGTCAGAATAAAATTGAGCTAATTTCATTTCAATGACTATATGCTAACTTTGACCAGAAAAACAGTATGACACTTTTTTAAAAAATATTTATTTTTTAGTTGTAGTTGGACACAATTCCTTTATTTTATTTATTTATTTTTATGTGGTGCTGAGGATCAAACCCAGGGCCTCGCATTTGCTAGGCGAGCACTGTACAGCTGAGCCACAATCCCAGCCCCATAAGACACTTTTTAATTAAAATAAGAGCAAGGAAAGAAATGTTACATTTCATTTGAAAATAAAATCTAAACATGCTCATTTCAAGTTAAACCCAGAACTGAGTGGTATTTGAACAGGGGAAAAAAAGGTTACATCCTCCTTAAAGAGAAATACTAGTTTTTAAGGGCAGTGTATATAGTTCAGTGGGAGATCACTTGCCTACCAAGTGTAAGACCGTGGGTTCAATCAATAGTAGGAGAATAAAATTACTTTTTACATACAGGTGTAGAATTAAGATCAAGAAATCAACATATGTTGATACTTGGTAGATCTGCATTTGACATAGATAATGTTAAGAAAATTTTTTCAAACTCAAAATTAAACAAAACTGTTTACATTTTTCATACTAACTTGGTTTATATTAGTATCATTACAACAAACACTGTAAAAAAAATAACTACTAAATTCAAGTTAAATCTACCTTTAAATTAAGTCTACCAATTCTTTCCTTGTTCTTGATATTTGTAAAACAAGAAAAAGCTCATTTATTCAGAAAAAAAAAAAAAAAAAGAGTTGAAAACTGGAGAAAAATATCCATTGCTTTCTTATAAAGAGCAAGATTCTTTCCACAGAAAGCTAGAACTTAACTCCAGGCAGATCAGGAAATATTCAGTTGCACATTCAATAAGACTGGCTAAATTTTCTCTTATACATCTGCTTCAAAACTTGGTAGAGGGGCCGGCATTGTGGCTCAGTGGTAGAGTACTTGCCTAGCATGCATGAGGCACTGGGTTTGATTCCCAGCACCACATAAAAATAAAAACAAATAAGGGGCTGGGGTTGTGGCTCAGTGGTAGAGAGCTTGCCTAGCACGGGCGTGGCCCAGTTAGATCATTAAAGGTATTGTGTACAACTAAAAACAAATAAATAAATATTTTTAAAAAATAAAAAATAAAAAATAAAAACAAATAAAGGTATTGTGCCCAATTACAACTAAAAACATATTTTTTAAAAACTTGGTATAAAAAATAAATTTATTTTGGCTTATATTAGTTATTTAATAAAAATGTATTGTGAGCTGGTCGCAGTGGTGCATACCTCTAATCCCAGCGGCTGGGGAGGCTAAGGCAAGAGGATCCCAAGTTCAAAGCCAGGCATAGCAATATGGCAAGCAACTCAACAAGACCTGTCTCTAAATAAAATACAAAAACAGACTGGGGATGTTACTCAGTGGTTGAGTGCCCTACGTTCAATCCCCAGTACCAAAAAAAAAAAAAAAAAAAAAAAAAAAGTATTGTGATTGCCATGTTTTTAAGATCTATGAAAATATTAATTTCAAGAAAGGTAAGTTAAGTTTAATTGTATTTTACCCCAAGAAAGAGCCAGCTAAAACATTTTTTAGTTTTAATAGTGAGGGACACCATACCATAGGTCATATATCTCATTAGCATCTTGGATAGTAAAAATTGAGAGTGGGCTGGGGTTGTGGCTCAGCGGTAGAGCGCCCCTAGAGTGCTCGCCTAGCACGTGCAGGGCCCTGGTTCGATCCTCAGCACCACGTAAAAATAAATAAAATAAAGGTATTGTGTCCAACTACAAC
Organism: Tamias sibiricus; assembly: GCA_025594165.1. Classification (NCBI taxonomy): domain Eukaryota; kingdom Metazoa; phylum Chordata; class Mammalia; order Rodentia; family Sciuridae; genus Tamias; species Tamias sibiricus. The sequence continues at coordinate 91,670,052 of CM046660.1, forward strand.
TAAAACATAAATTTTAAAAAAATTGAGAGTAACACTATTTTGACCATTTGAACAAGGTTTTTTTAAAAAAAACGATACAAAATATCTCTAAAAAACATAAAACTCAGGCTGGGGTGGTAGCACACTTGCCTGGCATGTGTGAGACACTGGGTTCGATTCTCAGCACTGCATATAAATAAATAAAAAATAAAGGTCTATCAACAACTAAAAAAATACTAAAAACAAACCAACAAATAAATAAATAAATAAAACTGAAGTTTCCTCTACTGCCCTACTCACTTGCCATACTACTGCTATAACCAGAAGAGTATGACACCATCACTAGTAGAGAGAGGAAAACCATACAAAATGAATAGGCTAATAATCAGTCTGTACTCAGAAAAACATTAATTATTGCTAATTATTATATCTCAACTTACTGGTTGAGATATAATGGATTCCTTAAGAAATGGAAATTATTTTAAGAGTTTCTCCAGAGTAAAAAAAAACAAAACAAAACAAAACAAAAAACTAAGAAACTGGAGAGGTTAACTAGACAGGCTCTGGACTTAGACACCAGACATATCCTGGAACCTGACATTGCAGGACCCTCCCCACTGGGAAAACTGGCTCAAGAAAAGACATAGGGAATCCATATTTTATCAAGGTTACAGAAAGATCCCTCAGGCTACTAACCTACCAACACCTAATCAGCAATTTTAGTGTTCTATTTAAATATTAATAGAAAACTAAGGAAAGGTTCTAACAAAACAAAAATCAAGATAAAAAGAGCTGAGGGGCTGGGGTTGTGGCTCAGAGGTAGAGCACTCACCTAGCATGTTGGAAGCCCTGGGTTCCATCCTCAGTGCCACATAAAAATAAATAAAATAGGGCTGGGGTTGTGGTTCAGCGGTAGAGTGCTGGCCTAGCACGTGCGCGGCCTGGGTTTGATCCTCAGCACCACGTAAAAACAAAGGCATTGTGTACAACTAAAGCAAATAAATAAATATTTTTAAATAAATAAATAAAATAAAGATATTGTGTACAACAAAAAAATAGATTTTTTTTTTAAAGATAAAGAGCTGAGAACAATGCAAAAAGTGAAAGAAAGCTTTGACGGTATTTACACATTTTACAAATATTTTCAGTCAGTGCTAGCCAAAATGTAAAATTCAACACAATGAGGCAAAATAAAATAAATCTGCTAGAAAGAAAAACAAAAAGATTTGGAAACTAGAACAGAAAATTTTTAAACATATTTAATTCAAGAGGTACCACATTTGGATAACAGGGGTTAGAAAATAAAGAGAAAATAGAGAAAATAAAGATAATAGAAAGAAGAAATGATGGAAGAAAAAAAATTCAGAAATGGACTCTTAAAAAAAAAAAAAATGCCCACAGAATAAACAGCACGCTGAATAGAAAACAATCAAACAACAAGAATACCTCACATTAAGGCAATCCTTATTTCACAGTGGTAATAACACTTTCATAGAGAAAACACATACAAAGGATGAAGAATTAGAATGGCATCATAATTCTCAACAGCATTTCTAGAAGTTGAAGAATGAAGTGGTTTATTTTTGTGATACTGGGGACTGAGCCCAGAGCCTCCAGCAGGCTACGCAAATGCTTTATCATTGAGACACATGCCTAATCTGAAGTGCTTTTAGTATTAAGTAGAAGAATTATAATTTATACTCAAACCATCAAACATAAAGACATATCTGCTTAAAGAACATATACCTTCCAAGCACCATCTCTCAAAAATTATAGGAGCATAAAATCCAGCCAAAGAAGATACGGAAACTGGTGTATCCAAACTAGGAGAGAGTGCCAGGCATGATGGCACACGCCTGTAGTCCTAGTGGCTCAGGGGGCTGAGGCAGGAGAATCATGAGTTCAAAGCCAGCCTCAGCAATTTTGTAAGACCCTGTCTCTAAAAAATATATATATTAAAAAAGGGCTGGGGATTTGGCTTAGTGGTTAAGCACCCCTGGGTTCAATCCCCAGTATAAAAAAAAAAAGAGAGAGAGAGGTGAAGGGAATTCCCAAAGAAGTTCCCAGACAACAGCTAAACCACAGACCTAGAGATTCATGGGCCAGTTTGGAATATGAGAATGAAAGACTACAAGAGATGTTTCCAAGGGGGGAAAAAAAAAACTGATAAAATGAGGGATGAAGATGTGACTCAGTGGTAAGAGCATTTACCTGACCTACAAACAACAACAACAACAACAAAAAAAAATTAAGGTATTTTTTCAGTCCCCAATATGTTTTTAAACAATTAATATAAAGTTTCCATTATCAAAAGTTTGGGGATGAATTTGTGATAAGTACATGGAAAATGAAGCAAACAAAAAACAAAGCACTTTTAACTTCAAGGACCATAAAAAGTTATAAAGGAAATGTAAATGTAGCATACCCCAAGGTTCTGATGTGAACAATACTTGCATAGTCGGAATAATTTAAACATTAATACTGATTAACTAAAAGGCTGCTCTAACTACAATAGTAAGTTAGGGAAGATTGTGATTAGAGTCAAGTCTACACTTTTCATAGCAAGAAGTCACTATATAATAAATGAAATGGAATGAATTAAACTTCCTAAAGTAACAGTATAAAGCATTTTATGAAATATTTAGAAATTAGTAAATAAACACTAAAAGAAAATCCTAAGAATTGAAAGTGGTTGTCTCCATTGACACGAAGTAGGAGGGGACAGAGCTGTAGCAGGTGAACCTATTTGATATTTTAAATTACATACACTTTGATAAAAATAAACTTTTAATTTAATAAATACAATAGTAAGGGGCTGGGATTGCGGCTCAGTGGTAGAGCGCTTACCTGGCATGCGTGAGGCATGGGGTTTGATCCTTAGCACCACGTAAAAATAAATAAATAAAAGTATTGTGTCCATCTACAACTAAAAAAAATTTTTTTTTTAAATACATTATTGGGGCTGGGGTTGTGGCTCAGTGGTAGAGCACTCACATAGCACATGTGTGGCCCAGTTCAATCTTCAGCACCACGTAAAAAACAAAAGGCATTATGTACAACTAAAAAACAAATAAATATTTTTTTAAAATACATTATTAAGGGCTGGGGCCATGGCTCAGCTGTGGTGCACTTGCCTGGCATGTGTGAGGCACTGGATTCGATTCTCAGCACCACATATAAATAAATAAAATAAAGATCTATCAACAGCTAAAAAAAAATTTAAAAATACATTATTAAGACAAGCACACTATTTGTTTTCTTCCAGTAGTCTGGAAATGGAAATAGCTGACTTTCTCAACTTCCTTCCCTTGTACTGCTGAGTTATCTAGCATCTTAACCACAGCCTTAGCCCTTCCCTTCCACAGCAAAAGAAGCGTCCTTAGTTGTTTCTGAGATTTCCAGACTGTACACATACTGGATCCCATTGCTGCCTCTCACATTTTCCATGATCTTGCTCCATCTACTATTATCATCTTCTCTTGTAACCTTTCTCCTCTGAGCCCTTCTCCTAAACCTCTAACATGCTAAAATTTTCCCCATCCTGTAAATAAACTCAGCACAACCCTTCATCCAGGTTTGTCACTTTACTTCCTTTCACTGACATAGGAGTAATTTATACTCATAACCAACATAGTACTCAAAGATAATCAAATGACCTAAATGCCAATTCAAAAGTCTACTCTAGCTGGGCGCAGTGGCACATGCCTGTAATCGCAGTGGCACACGCCTGTAATTCCAGTGGCAGGGGAGGCTGAGGCAGGAGAATCACTGAGTTCAAAGCCAGCCTCAGCAACAGTGAGGCACTAAGCAACTCAGTGGGACCCTGTCTCTAAATAAAATACAAAATAGGGCTAGGGATGTGGCTCAGTGGTCGAGTGTCCCTGAGTTCAATCCATGGTACCAAAAAAAAAAAAAAAAAAAAAAAGTCTACTCTATTAGCTCAGCCTACTTGTTCTCTTCAATAGCATGTGAAAATCTTTAACATCTCCTCCTTGAAATACAATCTTTCCTTTGATGTTCTTTCTCCTCCTATCACATTCTCAGGCTTCTTTGCTGGCTTTTATTTGTACCCTAAAATGCTTGTCCTCACCATTCTCCCCATCATTTTATCCATTCTAGTGATTAGTCATTTCAGTGTTGCCCCTATGCAAATGCTTAGCACAAAGTAAGTGTTTAATGAATGCTTACTGGACCGAAATGAACGAATCTCAATTTTTTTTTTTTTTTTTAACCTACGGTTCAAACTGCATCCCTGAGATCAAAAACTGTTACTTGCCACAATCTAGAAAGTTAACCAGATTCCTTGAAAACAAACTAAACATATCCAGAACTGAGCTCATTTTCCTTTCTCAAATCTGCTCTCCGCACTGTCATCATTTAGTACCACCATCCACACTACCAACCTCAGTACTCCCTTTCTCAATATCTACATCCAACAGGTCACCAAATCAAAGTTCCTTCAACCTCTTTCATCTATGCCATTTCTACTGCACCTAAAATTCAGGTGCTCAATGTCTTTGTGAGTTACTATCTTCCATACTCTTCCATCTTGAATTCACATTTTATTCATACTAAATAAACATTTATGATAGACACTACTCATTTTAAGAATACAAATACTACTAACAATAAGTTAACTTTTAAATCCTTGGATGAGGAGGATGACTGAGATGGTATGAAAATAGCTAACACTGAAAGATTCCTATATCCTGTGAGAGATTACAAAGCTATTTTCCTTTTAACAATCCTCTACAATAAGTACTATTAGTATCCGCTCTCTTTACAGATTAGGTACGTTTGCCAAAGTTAAACAGCTAGTAAGTGAATGGTTATGCCAGGATCTGAACTCTGGCAGTCTGACTCCAGAGCATATACTATTAGTACAGAATACATTCTAATTTATTTTAGTTTACACATTCTACTCAAGGCCCATTCTGAAATTTAACTTATTACTCTATTCCTATAGCTTCTTCTTTCCCGTGCCCAATATTTTCCTATGCCCTACATTTTAAGCCATACAGGACTGAACATGACATGCACATTTTCAACTTTGCGCTGCAAAGTTCTGTTCCTTCCTTTCCAACTCAAATAAAACGCCATCTTCTCAGAGAACCATTCCTGTAAAATTATTCAATATGAGCCCTCAGCACTCATCATGTTATATACTATGTACCTGTCTGACATGGCTAGTTTGAGTCTTCGGAGTTTCCTGTGTTTTTTAAAAATATCTTTGTACTGCCTAATTAGTATCATATAAGGTAGTTCAATCAAACTTACAGAACTGAACTTAATAAGTGAAAATTCTACTAGCCAAAATGTAGAACTAACAGTAAACCTCTATACTGCATCATCCTCAATTGTAAAATACAGACATCACAAGCCAAAAGAATTCCCTTAAGGTGTGAAATTAGCAGCAGCCCTCCAAATTAAGTTAGAAACACTGAATTTTTAGAGCTCTATACTTCACAAGGTACTAGAAAACAGACATCAAAATGCCACAAACAGGCCAGGCGCAGTGGCGCACGCCTGTAAACCCAGCACTTGGGAGGCTGAGGCAGGAGGATCATGAGTTCAAAGCCAGCCTCAGCAATGGCAAGGCACTTAGCAACTCAGTGAGACCCTGTCTCTAATAAAAAGTACAAAAAAAGGGCTGGGGATGTGGCCCAGTAGTCAAGTGCTCCCGGGTTCAAACCCCGGTACAAAAAAAAAAAAAAAAAAGCCACAAATACAAAGTTCTAGTACCCTACTTTCTAATTGTGCCTATTAGTACAAAGAAGTGCATCTTTTATTGCTGTTCTTAGCATTCTCCCAACCCCAATAAACCATCAAATTCACACGCAACTTAATACATGCAGAGTAAGGGAATAACTTCCCAAGAACACATCTTGCTATCAATATACCAGCTGCACCACAAAAATAACAAATACTGTGCTAATTCCTTTTTTTCACATGAATCTTCTAGTTATTTTCCTGGGGACTTCTAGTGACTGTTTTTTCAATTTAGAGTACAGCAAAATCACTGGGGAGAAGGGGTGCACAGAATGGGTGGGGATTTGCAAGGCCCACAGTAAGGCCTGGAAACATGCATTTTTTAACAAATACCCTTAGGCATTTTCCAACACCAACCAGCAATTCTCTTTCTGGACACCAAATGGATGTTCAAGAAACAATTCAATTCTGATCCTAACTAGACAGATATAACATAGACTCCATACCTTAAAGGCTTAGTCCCACAAGATTGCCCCTCACAAACAGATACTACAAGTCCTAGGCCACTTTTACTTCTGACCAACCAGCTATAAATCAGGGGTCCCCATGATCCCTTCCTAAGGTCTGGCAATCTCCTAGCATGGGTTACAGAACTCAGGAAAATACTACATTTTACCAGTTTATTATAAATGGCACAAGTCAGGAATAGCCATGTGAAAGAGATTCATAGTACAAGGTATGAGGGTGACTACAGTTAATAATACTGTACAGTTGACCATGAACAACACAGATTTGAACTGCTCAGGTTAGTGTGAACTAAAATAATTTTTGATGGATTCTAGAAATATTTGAAAACAATTCAAAGAACTGCATAGCCTAGAAATGCCAGAAAAATAAAGAAAAAAAAAAAGTTTAAACATCAGGGGCTGGGGTTGTGGCTCAGAGGTAGAGTGCATATCTAACACGTGCGAGGCCCTATGTTTGACGCTTAGCACCACATAAAAATAAATAAAATAAAGGTATTGTGTCCAACTACAACTACTAAAAAATAAATATAAAAAAAGTTTAAACATCAGATATTTCACAAATGCATAAAATACAGATGTTTCCATATAATTTACTATTACCTACATGTAGTTTATTTTATCACTTCTACCATATAATATTCATAAGCCTATTACAAAAAGTTAACATTTACCAAAACTTAGTACACAAACACAGAGCAAATATGGCCCCATTCTCAGTGAAGAGAAATGTAAACAAAGGTGAGGATGCGGTATTAAATCATAACTGCATAAAATTAAATGCAGTATTACTGTACTACTGTAATAATTTCATAGCCACCTCCTGTTGCTATTTCAGTGAACTCACATGTTTTGAGTAAACACAGTGTGACTGACACTGATCATCTACACCTGAGCAGTTCAACTCTTTGGTAAACTGCAGGTGGCAGTAAAAAGTAATCTCTTGAGGTTCTCATATAAATAAATATAACACACAAAATATGTTAATTCACTATGATTTCAACGAAATTTCCAGTCAACTACAGGCTGTGAGTCAAGTTTTGGAGGAGTCAAAAGTTCTGGGCAGATTTTCAACTGCTTCCCAAACTGTTTTAGTCTACTGGATTATGTATTTTCACAAATATAAAAGAATGGATTCTAAATGTTCTCACCACAAAGAAACCTAAGTATTTGAGGTGACAGATGTATTAATTAGCCTAATCTGACCATTCCACAATGTGTACGTGTATTAAAACATCACACTGGGGACTGGGGTTGTGGCTCAGCAACAGAGTGCTCGCCTAGCACCTACGCAGTGCTGGGTTCGATCCTTAGCACCACATAAAAATAACTTAAAAAAGGGCTGGGGGGCTGGGGTTGTGGCTCAGCGGTAGAGCGCTCGCCTAGCACGTGCACGGCCCAGGTTCGATTTAAAAAAAAAAAAAAATCACACTAAGCTGGGTGCGGTGGTGCACGCCTGTAATCCCAGCACTTGGGAGGCTGAGGCAAGAGGATCACGAGTTTAAAGCCAGCCTAAGCAATGGTGAGGCAAGTAGCAACTCAGTGAGACCCTGTCTCTAATAAAATACAAAAAGGGCTGGGGATGTGGTCCAGTGGTCGAGTGCCCCTGAGTTCAATCCCCAGTACACATACATATATATATATCACACTATATCCCACATATGCATTATTTATCAATAAAACTAAAAAAATTCATATAACTGAAAACTGAGGCTATATTGGCAATTTGTTACATCCACTAAAACTAGGAGCAAAACTAATATGATACACAACAACTTCTGAGCTATTATGCTGTTTTTCTGTTTCCTTTCATGTATCCCTAGCATCATATGAAATACACAACAACTTCTGAGCTACTACACTGTTTTTCTGTTTTCTTTCATTTATCCCTAGCATCATATGAAATAGATATCATCACCAATTTTACAGATAAGAATGTTAAGGATTACAAAGTTATTTTGTAAGTGATAGAACACAGTATTAAACCCAGACTGTTTACCCAAAGCCTACTTTCCTGTTATGCCACCTCTTTATTTTTAATATATGTATTTGAAATTTGACTGAGTAAGACTAAGTCAGGCAAAAGAATGGAAGGCATAAAACAAATCACAGTTAACACTGCTGCCTAGTTACTTTACTAAGCATATCTGGGTTCCTAAAGACAAACCACTTTGCTATGGAGATGTCAAGCACTGACTAAGGAATGTTTAAGACATCTGTTGGGGTGGATGCTTAGATTACCTTATCATAGCAAAGAGAAGGAAGTTTCAGATTAGGCAATGATTAGCTCAAACCCCAGAAGAATGAGGCAACAAGGTACACATCCTAAGACCTTCAACTTAGGGACTTAGGGAGCCCTAATAAAAGCTGACATCCAGCTCATCTAATAAAACACCTAGAAGCCAGCAGGTTGATCTGGAAGTTAAGTCCCATGAGGTTTAAAGAACTATATGAAGGGGCTGGAGTTGTGGCTCAGCGGTAGAGCGCTCGCCTAGCGCGTGTGCGGCCTGGGTTCGAACCTCAGCACCACGTAAAAACGCATTGTGTACAACTAAAAGCAAATAAATAAATATTTAAAAAAAAAGAACTATATGAAGTATACCCTTTCCTTCTAAAGTAAGAACTTTTACATTTCATTGAGCTTGCAAACTGATAACTGCTCTTTAATCAAAAGGACTCTAGTAACTGAAGAATCTTCCAGAGTTAGTCATACAAAACAGCAAATTATTTAATCATAGCATGTGCCAAGAAATTAAAATCTGGAAAAATGTTTTCCCACTCTGCATAGATGATCCCTAGGGTGAACAAGAATACATTCCAGAAAAGAAGCTATCAGACATTTACATTTGAGTGAGACTTAATAACAAGCAATATCCCTTACACATGGTTTAGAGTGCTACACCAGCACAGTAAGTTTTCATGGGGGGAGGGTTAATCATGATGATTAATTTTACAGCATAAATATTCTATAGAATGACACATCTGGGGGAATGAAGCTTTGGAAAACATGCAAAAGGGAATGCGCACACTAGGAGCCTGAGATCCCAGAAAACAGCCTCCTAGAAACCAGATGAAAAAAGCACCTTCCTCCACCTTTGCCACCTTTGCCAATATTGAATTTAGCTTAGTTCTCCTCAGGCTGCTTCTCTGCTTTGAGTATCAAATAGTTGACAGGATATCCATATTCTGTTATCAGACTGGGGGCTCCAGGTCCTCTCCACCTTATTGCCCACTTTTGTAGCTCTTTCCCCTCCACCTGATGCACTATTCTGGCTCCAGAAGGCCAAAGTCAAACTGAAGCAATACTATTCACCAGATAAGAACTGCCACAAAACTAAGTATATGTAATTCAGTGTGCCATATATTTCTCAGGTTTCATGAAACTACTTCCTTAATAAAATCTGAAGACTTGGTCTTTGAAGTACAACCCACCAGAGTTCAAATACCAACTCTGCCACTTGTTACCTTAACCTATCCAAAGGCTGCAGTGAAGGATAAAATGAGAATTTGTATGAAAATCACCTCTTAGTAGGAGTTCAATAAGTGATAGACAGTATGGAGACGGGAGATGCAGGAAATCCTAGTACTCTCATTTAACTACACTCGTTTTATTTATCGAACCCGGGCGATTGTGGCTTAACAATGAAAGTTTTTTAAAAGCCATTTGCATTCTCAAAAGGTTTTAAACAGGGCTCTAGTTCTGTTGATCATTCTTTAGGGCAGTTCTCCCCCAAAACTATTATCTAAAACATTTTATAAAACAGATTCATCCTACTCTTTCCACTTCTGAAACCACTTCATCTGACTTACTTGGTTAGAAAGTACTGTACTAAGTTTCCTGAAATTTCCAACCATTCTTCCCATAAGATCCTACAGAAATTCCCCAAACAGATAAAGACAAAGGTATATACTGGCACATGTATTACTGCATAACTAAAAACCACCCGTTTCTTTTTTCACTAGGTTCTGATGGAAAGGCAGCCAAATGATTTTATTCCTTTCCACTTCCCACACTTTGCATTTCTTTTCAGTTACTCTTTTTGAATGACTATTTGGAACCGAACAGCTTCATTCAGGACATTTCCAAGAAAGCTGTCAGGTATATAGAACAACAAATTTTAGGTCCACCAAACAATAACAGAAGGGAGAGAAACGATGAATTTTGTTTTTGTACATCCAAAACCCCAAATCAGCGTTATCAGAAATGCACCCAGATCCTCAGACAAAATCCATAAGCCTTCCAGAGGAATCCTGCTTGTTACTTCTTGCCATTTATCAAGTCTTACAAAATGCAAAAAATGCTTCCAGCCTCATGGCTCTTCAGTGATCCAAATCGACCACTGATTGCTTAAAATCATTCAATTCCCCAGATCTTAAAAACTGTTTTGTGGAACAGAAATACTTAGCAGCATACATCCTCTATGCCAGCGTTAATCAGTCATTAAAACAAAGTGACAAACCATTTCTAGCCTCACCCTCAAGGGAGGATAAGCAGTAACTAGCGGAAGACCAGAACCCCAGGTTTATCATTGACACATACAAGATTAGCAGCTGCCACCTCCATCACCCGCGACCCGCGCTAGACCCGCGGAGGAATGAATGAGGCCAGCAGAGGGCGGCGGCTGGGGCACCCGGCACCCGGCAAAGGCGGGGCCGAACTACCCCCGGGGGGGCCACCCACCCCGCCCCCTACGCGCGCCCCGCCCCCTGCCCCGCCCCCGCCCCGGGCTCCTTCGTAGCGCCGCAGTCCCGGCGCGGAGTCCCTGGACCCTTTCCTGCCTCCGCCTCCCGGCCCCTACACGTACCTGCTTTGCAAACAGGGGCGCTCGGGCTCCTCTTCTCCGGGGAGGGGCGGCTCTGCTCCGGGGACCTCCTCCGGTGCCGGACGCGGGCTGGGGGTGGAGCCGCGCTCACCTCGCCGGTCCACAGGTGGGTGGGCGACGAGCTAGGCGACGACACGGTGCCTAGCAGCGGAGGCGGCGGCGGGGGCTGCGGCCGTGGGGGGCTTCCGCGAGCCCCGGGCGCAGCGCCGCGCGTGGGACTGGTGCCCCGGGTGGACGTCGCGGACGCACCCGTCTGCGTAGCCACCGTGGGGCTGGTGCGCGCGGCCGCGCTCCCGCTGCCGCGCGTGGGGCTCGTGCTGCGGGAGGCGGTGCGCGGGCCCCCGCCGCCGCTGCTGCTGCTGCTGCCGCCTCCTGAGGGGCCTGAGGCGCCACCACAGCAGCCGCCGTTGTTGTTGCCGCCGCCGCCGCCGTTGCTCCGCGTGGGGCTGCCATGCTGCTGCTGCTGCTTCAGTTGGAATGGAACCGTCGCCCTCATGGGTTGCAGGCGACTCCCAGGTCCCCCAGCCGTGGCAACCGCGCCACTCCCGAGGGCACCGGCCGGCGTGGGGGACCCATTGCGCCTCACCCGCTGGGACATGGTCCCCCCTCCCCGGTGACTGGGCGAGACGAGGGGGGTTTGCTCTTGTTGGGTTGCAGGGGGAGGATTCTTGGGGCCAGAGGGAAGGCCCCCGCGACCAGGTGACGAAGCCGGACTCCGGGATGCTGGGGGAAGACTGGGCCGCGGTCGGCAGTAAGGAGGTGGTGCAGCCGCCGCCGCCGCCGTCGCTGCTCCTCATCAACAATAGTGTCTCCTCTGCTGCCCCCGCCCCCCGCGGGCGCCCATTGGTGCAGCGTCAGCCGCGCTCGAGCCGCTCCACCGCGCCCATTGGCTGCGCGCAGCTCAGGTCCCGGGCCCCCGGGGCCTTAGAGAGCCTGGGTTTGAGCGGAGACCGTCTGCTCTTTAAAGAGAAAGAGACCCGCCCCCCGGGGGGGGAGGGGGAAATGGAGGACGCAGGCCTTGTGTGTGCGTGTGTGTGTGTGTGTGTGTGTGTGCGCGCGCGTGTGTGTGTGCTTGCGCGCGCGCACCCGTGAATGTACGCGTAAGTGCGCGCCTCATCAGACTTGTCTCTCCCTTCCCGCTGTGGGGAACCCTGGGACTCAGACTCTGGAGTATTGCCAAAGGGATTGCCCAGAACCGGAGCGGTCCCCAGGGACAGTCTGAAGCCTTTCCCCCATAACTTATTTCCTTACCACAGTACTGTGTACTGTGTATTAACACGTACGCGTGCCTCTCTCTGGCTTTTTTTTTCCTTAATCTTTTTGTTCTGTCTTCATTCCATCCATCTATGGGGTAGGGCTCAAAAGGGTAATAAATTTAATCATTTTTACTGGCATTTTTATACCCTACTCTTTTTTCCCCCTCGTCTTTGAAAATCTCTACAAAGGGCCAAATCTCAGATGAAAATTGCTGGTTAGAATGTGATTTTAGATAGTATCAATTGAGTTCAGTTACCAAATACTATTGCTACGTCAAGTAACTCAAGTAATCAAGAATTTAAGTAGCTACTTCATATTCCCCAATATCGTGGAAGAATGTCTGCTACCTTACAAGTTTTATAAAGTGCTACAGTTTAGGGTCTTATTTGACCTTCACAACCATTATTTGAGACAGAACTAGGACAGCCATTCATATTTTAGTTGAGTGAAGGAAACAAGTCTTCGTGATATGGGTATGGAATCCAGATGGCAGGCACTGAAGCCTGTTCTAAAATGACTTGAGGGGCTCCTCATCAAGACAAAAAAGGAAAAAGGTAGACCTACACCCTTCACAGGCATGTTCATGACCTCTTTTCTCTTTGCTTCTTTGTTAGATAGACATGCTAGATAGATCTTTGTCCTGTAAAAATATGGGGGGATGAGTACAGTATGATTGGCTATGGACCTAAATACCTACTGGGTCCCTATGCACTGTGGGAGAAAGCCTTTGAAGACCTAGAGAAGAGATTGGGATCCTAGATCCAACATTTACTCTGACCGTGGATTGGTCACCAACCAATTTCCTTATCTGTAAAATGCAGTTGAACAATATTGTCTCCTTCATACACTTCTGATTACTAACCAAGGGTTCAATGAGAATGTGGTGTATAGAAAGTGGTCAACACTTCTAGGGTCTCCAATGATTCAGAGGCTCATAATTCTCCTTACTGTCCATTCCCCTTTCCCCTTCTCTCTCCCCCCAACACAAAGAGAAACCCAAGTCCTTAGCCCAGGAACCTGCCTTAAGTTGGCTGGTACTCTGAATAGACCTGGCATTACTTCCTATTCTCAACAACCTGGAGTGAGGACCAAAATAGTTGCTCACTAAATAGGAACACAGAGAAAACTGCCAACAAGCCCCATGGAGAGTACCAAGTATGATCTTAATGGGTAGGAGAAAAGACATGTCTTTTAGTAAGGATGTTATGGAAACTGTGCATGGTGCTTTGTCTTGCACAAAGTAGGAGCTTTATACTTCTATAACTGAATTAAGCCAAAGGGAATTCAGCAGCTCTAGTGTCCTAGGCTCTCTGTTCAATTACTCTGAGTATCACCAAACTAGAGACTGTTGGTGGCAAGAAGAGGCTTTTAGCTTTTCTGAGCTAAATAACTGATTTCCAAAAGAGAAGTTTATTAGATCAAAGAGTAAAACTGTCCTTGACTCAATCATGGGATCTGGTGGCATCCATTCACCCTTTCCTACAGAAACTCAAATCCTACAGTGCCTTTTTCTTATGTGACAGTTCAGTTCATTCATCAGTTTAGGGGTTATCTTTAAACAAATGAGAAGGAACCCTTCAGCTGAAGTAGATATTAACCATTTCAGCCACTTTGTACTAAAGGATATTTGTTAGGATGTAAAAACTTTGAAAGCATGAACTCATTAAAGAAGGCCAAAAAATATAAATAAATTTAGGAACTTGCTTGGAAACTTGGATACCTTGGAACAGTTTAGTTTGTTTTTAAGGTTTAATAGCAATGAATAAAAGCATCTTTTACTTTTGCCCTTGACTGCGCAATCTGTTGTGAAAGAGTCAAAGCAAACAGTGTACATCAAGGTGACATACTGGTCTTTGTTGCTAGTTTATCTATGAAAAGAGTCCTTGTATTTCAAGGATCAATGAAATAAACATGTCTCCCTCTAGTTTAACCCTGATCATCTTATGATATAATTCAATTTTTCCACTTTCTCTTCAAGGTTGAAATGTAACTGTAGGAAGTTGTAGACAAAAAACAACACATAGAAATGGGTTTGCATGTATTTAAAATCCAAAAGAGAGGCTTGGGGTGTAGCTCAGAGGTAGAGTGCTTTCCTAGCACGTGTGAGGCCCTAAAAGTAATAATAATAATACATAAACTGAGCCCATCAACAAAATTATTTTTATATTTCGCTCCTGTATTTGCTTAACTTTTTATAATGATCGTGCCACAAGGAAGAATTTTATAGTGACAAAAAATTTATTTTCCTATAGTTTTAATAGAATCAGACATATCCTTTCATAAAAATCTCTAAAATGTGATTGAATGGAGTATTATACAGCCACTAAAATGATCATTATAAAACCATAAATTCCTTTCACTTAAAGTGGAAAAAATTAAAATTATGCATCCATTGTAGTTTCAACAATGCAAAAATGTTTATGCATATAAAATACTAGAGGATAAAATACATGAAAATAGATAGTCCTTTTTAAAAATATTTTTTTAGTTGTAAATGGACACAGTACCTTTATTCAGTATTTTTTATGTGGTGCTGGGGATCGAACCCAGTGCCTCGTGTGCTAGGCAAGGACTCTACCACTGAGCCACAATCCCAGCCCTAGATAGTCATTTTTAAGGTAGGATTTGGGGAGGTGGTTTTCCCCCTAGAAATGTTGATATATGATATCTCAGAAAAACAGGTGAATTAACAGAACTTACATTGCTCAGTGATATTCTCTCCTTAAAATCTAACTGCTAGGGGCTGGGGTTGTGGCTTAGTTGTAGAGTACTTGCCTTGTATGCATGAGGCCCTAGGTTTGATCATCAGCACCACATAAAAAATAAATGAGGGCTGGGATTGTGGCTCAGCAGTAGAGTGCTCACCTGGCATGTGCACAGCCCAGGTTCAATCCTCAGCACCACGTAAAGAATAAATACATTGTGTACAACTAAAAAGAACAAATAAATAAATAAATATTCTAAAAAATAAATAAATGATAAAGATATTGTGTCCATCTACAATTTTAAAAATATTTTTAAAAAAACTAACTCCTAGCCGTGTGCGGTGGCGCACATCTGTAATCCCAGCACTTTGGGAGGCTGAGGCAGGAGGATCGCGAGTTCAAAGCCAGCCTCAGCAATGGCGAGGCACTTAGCAACTCAGTGAGACCCTGTCTCTAATAAAATACAAAAAAGGGCTGGGGATGTGGCCCAGTGGTCTAGTGCCACTGAGTTCAATCCCCGGTACCAAAAAAAACAAAAAAACTAACTCCTAATTTACTGAGACTTTCATCTTAGACCACATCATTAAGATCTTCTGTAGCCCCACACACATTCCCCATATTCATTTTACCTTTCTGACAATGTCCAGCTCACTATTGCTGGCTCCTTCTCACTGATCTTGAAATACTGAGGTACTTTAGGACCGTATGTATGCATCTCACTCTACTCGCTCCCTAGACTGATAACAGTATTTGTGCCCAGAATTCCACTGACCCTCACACTGCCATCTATTCAACTGTCTGCTTGGCATCTTCTCTTATATATTTCGCAGGTACCACAAGCCTTATCAACATCTCCTCACCACTCATCCACCTCTAGCTGGCTCCCCTTGCAGTGCAGTTTTTCCTTATCTTGGTGCCTGGCACCACTTTCTATTCTATGGTCTAAATCAACACCCTGGTAGTCATCTTGAATCTTGCTCTTTCTCATGGTAAGGCCAGTGAGTTGCTGTATCTTTTTTTTTTTTTTTTTTTTTTTTTTTTTTTGCTTTAGTTGTACACAATGCGTTTTATTCAATAATGCATTTTATTTGTACGTGGTGCTGAGGATCGAACCCGGGTCGCCCACGCGCTAGGCGAGTGCTCTACCGCTGAGCCACAATCCCAGCCCCGCTGTATCTTAATCTAACACTATTCTCCAGACCTAACTGTCCTCTCTGTCTGACATCTCTCTTCTCTGGCCTGTACTCTTACATTCACCTACCCAGTTTTCCTAGATCATCTCTACCCTACCTTTTTTTGCCATGCATCCCATTCTCCACCTATAATCCATTCCCCACACATTATTATGTTCATTTAAAAACACAAACTGGGGGTGGCGTGTAGAAGGACGCTTGCCTAGCATATGCAAAGGCCCTGAGTTTGATCCCCAGCACTGAAAAGAAAAAGAAATGGGCTGGTTTTGTGGCTCAGTGGTACAATGCTTGCCTAGCGTGTGTGAGGCACTAGATTAGATTCTCAGCACCACATTATAAATAAATAAAGGTTCATCAACAACTAATAAAATATTTTTAAAAAGAAAAGAAACTCACCAACTTAATTACTTCACTCCACTGCCTAAATCTTTTCATTTCTCTTAAGACAAAGTCCACAGGCTGAGGCTTACCATGCCTTCTCATCCACATATGCCTCTTCCTCTCTAGGCTCCAGCTATGTTGCTATTCTTTCATTTCCCCAAATATCCCATACTCCAATCCTGAGGCCTTTACATTGGCTACTTCCTCTGCCTGGAATACTTCACTCTTCCCACTTGGCCAATTCCTAATCCATTTTCAGATCAGGGAGGCCTAGATTGTCTTGTTCTCCACTTAAATTAGGTTTACAGTAACACCATGACCATTATGGAGACATAGATTAAGATTTTTTAAATCACGTTTCTTGACTTAAGCAAAGAAATTCCACTTCGTGCTTATCCCATAGGTTTCAGTAAACATTAGGTTGCTTTACTTTTCTATTTTTGGTATCACTTGTTTCATTTGAATGAGACACTGTGCTGATACAGACAATGAGTGGTCCCAGATCTATTCAAAATAAACCATTGTACTTTGAATAAAATCTGAGACCCTTACCAGATTCTAAAAGTTGTGATCATCATAATACAATTATTTGTTCAGTATCTTTGGTTCTCAATGTCAAGCTTTGCTCACTCAACAACTCGTTGATGGCCTTCTATGTGCAGAGCACTGTGATAGCTCTAGAGTGATGAACAAACCCACAAGCTCCTTGTCCTGGCGAACTTACATCTGCTGGAGATGATGAGCTACTAAAAACACATGTTCGGGCTGGGGTTGTGGCTCAGTGGTGGAGCGCTCGCCTGGCACATGCACGGCCCGGGTTCGATCCTCAGCACCACATAAACATAAAATGCATTGCATTGTGTACAACTAAAGCAAATAAATAAATATTTTAAAAAACCACACGTTCATGCACGCTCATATAACCACATGTGAATGAATTAACAATTGCAAAGTTCTATAAAGAAAACCATACAGTACCATGAAAGAGAACAAGAGAGATTTAGCTAAGGTAGGTAGGAAGTCCTTTCTGAAGAGGTGACATTAAAGATGAGACCTGAAAGAATGAGCCATCATGGGAAGAACAGTCCAAACAGAAAAGCTATGTTAGAGCCCAAGAAAGGATAAAAGGTGTGCGCTTAAGGAACCAAAGGAAGGCCACTGTCAGCAAAGGTGAGAGTAGTTCAGAGATGAGACTGGAGAGGTAGAGGCTACATGACCCTGGTAAGGGTTTTAGATTTTATTCAAAGTACAATGGTTTATTTTGAATAGATCTGGGACCACTCATTGCCTGTATCAGCACAGTGTCTCATTCAAATGAAACAACTGATACTAAAAATAGGAATGTAAAGCAACCTAATATGTACTAAATCTACGGGATAAGCATGAAGTGGAATTTCTTTGCTTAAGTCAATAAACATGATTTAAAAATCTTAATCCATGTTTCCAAGTTGTTGTTTTTTTTTTTTTTTTTTTAATCACAACACAACATCAGTCTCCAATCTCTCTTCTCGCTAAATGTTGTTGCCAAAAACGTAAGTCAGACTTGGATCTGACTTTTCATTGGCCTAATTCTCTTACCTCTTATGGTCCATAATTATTCCTTGAAAAATGCCATCCACATCTTTGCCACACTAATATTTATCAATCTATCCTTTCTGACTTCACCATTTCTGCATTTCTGCCAATTAATACAGATCAGCACAACAGAAGCCCCAGAGCCCAAAGTCTTCCCAGGAAGATGTAGGGATGAAAGAATTAGTTGTGTTTTCAGTTTTATTTGTCTTAGTTTGTTTTGGTTTGGTTTTGTGTTTGTTGCTATTGCTTCCATACAGGGAATCCACTCTGGCTACTATATAGAGAATGGTTTATAGAGGAACAAGAAGCAGCAAGGAAGATAGTAAGGAGCTTGCTGCAAAGAAGTATAAGCAAAGAGGATTGCAGAGGAGGTAAAAAATGGATGGATGCAAGATCCACCTTCTAGGTGGTGATTGAGAATGAGAGAACTTCATTGGGGAAATCCCCCAGGTTTCTGTCTTGAAAACCAGGGTGAAAGATGGTCTGTTTGTAGAGATGGACCAGAGTGGAGAAAGGAACAACCTTGGTACTAAAACCAGTTTATATTTGGTCATATTAAATTTGAGGGTTCATTTTTTAATAAATTATGAGTCATTAAGCCTAGTGCGGTGGTACTTGCCTGTAACCCCAGCAACCTGGGAAGCAGAGGAAAGAGGATTGAAAATTCAAGGCCAGCCTCAGAAAATTAGTGAGGCCCTTGTCCCAAATAAAAAATGAAAAGGGATTGGGGTTGTGGCTCAGTGGTAGAGTGCTTGCCTAGAACACGTGAGGCACTGGGTTTGATCCTCAGCACCACATAAAAATGAAAGATATTGTGCTCACCTACAACTAAAAAATAAATATTAGAATGAAAAGGGTTGGGAACGTAATTCAGTGGTAAAGCACCCTGGGTTCAGTTCCCAGTACCAAATAAATAAATACAGTCATCAAAAAGACAGTTGGATGGCCAGGCGCTGTGGCACACGCCTATAATCCCAGCACTTGGGAGGCTGAGGCAGGAAGATCATGAGTTCAAAGCCAGCCTCAGCAATGGCGAGGAAAAAAAAGACAGTTGGATGACTAAGACTCAAATTCAGGCCAGGAGGCATAACTTGGGGGGCATGTGGATGTTATTTGCAGCTTTGTGAGCAAATGAGACCACCTAAGGATCTGCCACTACTTACCTGCCTTAGCACAGTGCCTGACATATACTAAGTACTCAGTAAATTACGATTTAAGCTCCTGTCTCTATTGTTTCCAATGCCTGGCATATGGCATGTACTCAATAATTTCCTGAACTTTAAAAACTTTTCCACTGGAGTATGATAAAATTAAAGGTAGGAAATATATTTTATTCATTTCTGTCTCTCCAATACCAAACACAATAATCTGAGATGAATGAATATTGTTAACTGGTGCTATGGAAAAATTGATTTCTAAGCCTCAAAGTAATCTTATTAGAAATTCATCTGTGTTGATTTTTCTGAGCCAAATACATCCTCATTACAAATAATTCAATATAAAAAATTTAATTAGAAAATAAAATTCCACAGTTCCCCAATCTTTCATTTGTCCACTTTTCCATGTATGAAGTAATATACGTTTATAAGATTTTTTTTTTTTTTTTTTTTTTTTTTTGCAGTACTGAGAATCAAACCCAGGGTCTCATACATGATAGGCAAGTACTCTATCACTAAGCTATACCCCAGCCTGGTCATTTATAAGAAACTTTTTACTTTATAAAATGGAATCACATTATGGATATATATTTTTGTTCTGTTTTATTTTATAAACCCAGGCCCTCACGCACACTAGGCAAATGTGCTACCACTGAGCTACATCCCAGATGTGAATACAATTTTGAAACCTAGGGTTTTTTGTGCCTTAAACATATATCTAGGACACCTTTTCACTCAATATATATCTAGATTCTCATTCTTTTCAAAGAATACATGGTGTTGGCCAGGTGTGGTGGCATGCTCCTGTAATCTCAGTCACTTAGGAGGCTGAGGCCAGTTCAAGGGCAACCACAGCAACTTAGCTAGATCCTGTCTCAAAATGAAAAGGGTTGAGGATGTAGCTCAGCAGTAGAACACCCACTAATTCAATCACCAGTACAGAAAAGTAGTGGGGAGACACATGGTATGGTATTCTATCATTTGGCAGTATTATAATTTAAACAATCTCCTACTGTTGGATATTTAGGTTATTTTCACTTTTTGATACACAGTGGTGTAATATTTTTACATTTACCATATTTGCATTCTTGTATAAGTATTTTACATTTAGATATTGTATAAAAGCTATATGTGGGCTGGGGACATAGCTCAGTATTAGAGCACTCGCCTAGCATGAGTGAGGCCCCAAGTTCAATCCCCAGCAACAAAGTGGGGGAAAAGCTATATGTACACTGCTTAAAAATCAAGTACTATTAGGGGCTGATTTGTTGTTGTTGTTGTTTATATGTTTTGTTTTGTTTTTACTGGGGATTAAACCCAGGAGCGCTTAACTGCTGAGCTACATCCCCAACGCTATTTATTTATTTATTGGTACCAGGGATTGAACTCAGGGGCACTTGACCACTGGGCCACATCCCCAGCCCTTTTTTGTATTTTATTAGAGACAGGGTCTCACTGAGTTGCTAAGTGCCTCCCCATTGCTGAGGCTGGCTTTGAACTCGAGATCCTTCTGCCTCAGCCTCCCAAGTGCTGGGATTACAGGCATGCGCTACCGCGCCCGGCTAACGCTTTTTATTTTTAATTTTGAGACAGGGTCGTGCTAAGTTTCGTAGGGCCTCGCTAAATTGTTTAGCCTTGCTGAGCTACACCCCAGCCCAGCCATTTATAAGGAATCCTCCTGCCTCAGCCTCCAGAGTTGCTGGGATTACAGGTATGCTCCACTGTGCCCAGCTAGGTTTATATTTATTTATTTATTTATTTATTTAGTAGTTGTAGATGGACAGCATGCCTTTATTTTATTTATTTTTATGCTGTGCTGAGGATCAAACCCAGTGCCTCACACGTGCTAGGCAAGCGCTCTGCCACTGAGCTACAGCCTCAGCCCCATAGAAGGCTGATTTTTAAAAAAAAATATTTATTTATTTGCTTTTAGTTGTACACAATGCGTTTATTTTTATGTGGTACTGAGGATTGAACCCGGGCCGCACACATGCTAGGCAAGCGCTCTACCACTGAGCAACAACCCCAGACCGAAGGCTGATTTTTTTTTTTTTTTTTTTTTGGTGCCAGGGATTGAACTCAGGGGCACTCGACCACTGGGCCACATCCCCAGCCCTTTTTTTTTTGTATTTTATTAGAGACAGGGTCTCACTGAGTTGCTAAGTGCCTCGCCATTGCTGAGGCTGGGTTTGAACTCGTGATTCTCCTGTCTCAGCCTCCCAAAGTGCTAGGATTACAGGAGTGCGCCACCGCACCCGGCTGAAGGCTGATTTTTTTTTAAAATATTTTTTTACTTGTCAATGGACCTTTATTTTATTTACTTATATGCAGTGCTGAGAATCGAATCCAGTGCCTCACACATCTTAGGCAAGTGCTCTGCAGAGCCACAACCCCAGCCCCTAGAAGGCTGATTTTTTTTTTTTTTAATATTTATTTTTTAGTTGTAGTTGGACACAATACCTTTATTTTTGTTTATTTTTATGTGGTGCTGAAGAGCGATCCCAGGGCCTCGCACATGTTAGGTGAGTGCTCTACTGCTGAACCATAATCCCAACCCATAGAAGGCTGATTTTTTAAAAGTTTTATTTAAAGTTGCTATATATGACAGCAGAATATGTTACAATTCATATTACACATATATAGCACATTTTTACATATCTCTGGTTGAATACAAAGTATATTCACACTATTCGTGTCTTCATACATGCACTTAGGGTAATGATGTCCATCTCATTCCACCATCTTTTTTTGTTTTCTTTTTTACCCCCTTATCCCCTCCCTTCCCCTCCCTCCCCATTGACAAATCAACCTCTTATATCAGAGAAAACATTCGGCATTTGGATTTTTGGGATTGGCTAACTTCACTTAGCATTGTATTCTCCAACTTCATCCATTTATCTGCAAATGCCATTATTTTATTCTCTTTAATTGCTGAGTAATATTCCATTGTATATAAAAGGCTGATTTTTAAAAAGTAAATATTTGCTTTATTTTCATTGCCCCTCTCAAACCCCAAAAGAATTGTTGAACCTCTCTGAAAATGAGGAATGATTTGATTTTTTGGTGTTTTCCCCACTTAAAGAGATACTAATGGAGGCTTCTTTCCTCCTGCTCTGTCTGAACTAGGTAACTACATAACTCTGGGTCTCCTACACAGCTCCCAGCCTGGGATTTCCCTTCACTTCTTCTTCTTCTTCTTTTTTTAAATATTTATTTATTTGCTTTAGTTGTACACAATGCGTTTATTTGTACGTGGTGCTGAGCATCGAACCGAACCCGGGGGCCGCGCACGTGCTAGGCAAGCGCTCTACCGCTGAGCCACAACCCCAGCCCTTCCCTTCATTTCTTAACTGTGCGTGCACTCCATGTTCCCTCAACCCAGGACCTTCCTTTTTTTTTTTTTTTTTTTTTTTTTTTTTTTTTTTTTTTTTTTTTTGTGGTCCCAGGGATTGAACTCAGCGGCACTGGACCACTGGGCCACATCCCCAGCCCCCTTTTTTTTTTTAATTTATTTAGAGACAGGGTCTCACTGAGTTGCTAAGTGCCTCGCCATTGCTGAGGCTGGCTTTGAACTCATGATCCTCCTGCCTCAGCCTCCCAAAGTGCTGGGATTACAGGCGTGCGCCACCGCACCCGGCTCCTTTTTTATTTGATTGTTTACTCCTTAGTTTTGTAATTGCTACCTAAGCAAGGGTGTGTGGAAGGTGAATTTTTTGAGACATTGAATATTTGCAAAAGTCTTTGTCCTATCCCACTACCCTATACTTGACAGATGATTTGGCTCAAAAGTAATGTTTCCTTAGAAATTCAAAGGCATTGCTCCATTGTCACTCAGAATCCAGTGTTGCTGTTGACTAATCCAATGCCATTCTCATTTCTGATCCCTTATATATATAATCTCTTCTGGAAGCTCTTAGGATCTTTTGTTAATGGTTTTCTGACATTCATTGTGCCTTATGTCAGTCTTGGTTTTGTTTGTTTGTTTTGTTTTTGTAAAAAACACCAGATGTTTTCCAGATGGGAAAGTGATATTGTATTATTTTTTAATAATTTATTGCCTGTCACATACTGACCCTGCCCTGCCGGGGCCTGAGAATGTAGTCCCTGTGGAATGCATCACCCTACCTTTCCAGCTAATTTTTGGCTAGGAAGGGCCATTCATCCCTCTTTATCCCTCTTGTAGAGCCATCTCTCTAGGTATTAGACTATCTTCCACTAGGAGATCTTTCCTCCTTGGCTCCAATTCTTACTGGACTCCATTTATACTACCTCTCCTGCCCCTTCTGCCCTGGGAGTGCAATAGCTTCCTGTTGTTGCTGGTCTCTGGAAACTCGATGACCCTTGCTTGTTCCCTTAGTCCTTCCTGCTTACTGCTCTATAAGGAGTACCTTCACAAAAATCTCTTTATCCGAACCATAAGGAATTAATTAGGTTTGCTCCTGGGACTCTGATCAGATTATATCAGAGACCAATATACTCTTTCTTCTCCCCAGTGCATTCTCTGCCTGCACTCCTCCCTCCATCTTCCAAGAAATACTTGGCTTCCTGGATTAATTGTCTAACTTTGTCCTCTATTTTCCATCTATACATCATCTTTTTTAAAAAAAATATTTTTTAGTTGTTAATGGACCTTTATTTTATTTGCTTATTTATATGTGGTGCTGGGAATCGAACCCAGTACCTCACATGTATGAGGCAAGCACTCTACCGCTGAGCTACAACTCCAGTCCCTATATATCATCTTTTAAATATGTCTTCTGGGAAATTTCCTTGTCTTCCTCTCCTAAACCTTCTATGAATTTCTTATTTCAGCAGTCATATTTTTTATTTCCAAAACTTCTTTTTATTCTGACTATTCCTTTTTTTAAAAAAGTATTTTTAAAATGGTAAAATACACATAAAATTTATTATCTGAACCAATTTTAAGTCTGCAGCTCATTGGTATTGAATACATTAATTTTGTTGTGCAGTCATCTCCAGAACTCTTTGTTTTGTAAAACTAAAACTTTATATCCAATGAAATAAATAATTCCCCATCCCCTCCATTGCCCCAGCTCCTGGCAACCACCACTCTATTGTCTGTTGCTATGGCTTTGATCACACTTAGTACCTCAAATAAGTGGAATCATATAGTATTTGTCTACTTTTTTTTGGTACTGGAGATTGAACCCAGAAGTGCTTTACCACTGAACTATATCCCCAGTACTTGTTTTTTATTTTGAAACAGGGTCTTGCTAAGTTGCTTAGTGCCTCACTAAGTTGCTGAGGCTGGGCTCAAACTTGCAATCCTCCTGTCTCATCATCCCAAGTTGCTGGGATTACAGGTGTGTACCACTGCACCTGTCCTATTTATTCTTTTTTATTATAGCACCCCATTGTTTATTCATTTATCATGGAGATTATTTATCTTCCTGTATTGTCTCTGTTTCCCCCAAATTCCTTTGTTTTGGTGTCTGCTTTTATGATGAAGACATTCCTCAAATATTAGTTCTGTGTACGAGTACATTATACTTGTCCCCTGATGGGCTTCACTTTGGAATCATCAACCAAAGATCCACCTGTTTCATTGTAGGACTCTCAAATGTTGTTTTTTGTGATGATGAATTTTACAGAAGAGAATTTGCCAATCTCTTCCCTGATAGTCTTGCAGCCAAGTGAAGGAATTAGGGCAAATGCCTCAAGGTCAACATGGACTTTCATTTAATGGGAATATTTTTTCTGGAGGAAATTCCTTACAGTAAAATTGTGGTTTGCAAAGGTATGCATTTTAAAATTTGATAGATTGCAATGTAATTTTGGAAGCATCCAAAGAAAAAAAGTTTAATGTGGTTAAAAAGAACCAAGCAAACACATTTTATAAGCTTTAAATGTCAGCAGAATTTAATGAAGTACTTTCCTTATGGAATTAATGTTCTAAGAGGTAAAACAGACTGAAATAAGTTCTACTTTTCCATGGGTCCTACCTGGCTTTAGAATTAATGCTAACATAAGCTACTTGAAAAGACTAAATTCCTCATCTTTCTAAAAAGCAAAATTAAATTCTCTGAAGAAGCTATTTGATTGGTATTGCTAGAGACAAAAATGGAAACCTACAAAGAGGTCCTTGGTCTTATTTATCTATAAGAACCTAAGGAATTAGCAGCTAAAAACAGCTGCCTAAACCACATGATCTTTGGTAACTGATATCTGAGTTTATGCCTTAACTGTTTACAGGAGATCCAACCTGTGATTGAGCTACAGATTATGAGAATAATTAGGGAAAGAAACTACTCAATCACATGCCAGAGAGAAGAAGGTCATAGGGCAGGCAGATAAGTAACTTCTAAAGTACTCAAGTTATATCCAGGTCATAAATGACC
This sequence comes from Tamias sibiricus, assembly GCA_025594165.1. Classification (NCBI taxonomy): domain Eukaryota; kingdom Metazoa; phylum Chordata; class Mammalia; order Rodentia; family Sciuridae; genus Tamias; species Tamias sibiricus. The sequence continues at coordinate 91,695,714 of CM046660.1, forward strand.
TGTAGGATCTAGCCCTGTGCTTATCTAAGTAGGTTTTTCTTTTTTAAAAATTGCTGATCATCTTGCCCCGTAATTTGCTCCATATTCTGTCCTTAAATTCCTTGCTACATAGCAGACAGAACTTCTTTATAAACTCCATTCCAGAGAGGCCCAAAACTCAGCCAGAAATGATTGTAAAGAAGTCTTTAAGTTTTCTGTCTCTATGGTAACAATTGATGAAAGTAGCTGAGGACTGGTCCATGAAATATGCCTTGCCCTTTGAAATTCTGTAACAACCACTCAACATGAGCTCACAGACACCAATCATTGCTGTGTAATAGCAATCACTTCACCACTGCCGAACCAGAGCTGGGAATTCCTGACATTGGGAAGGAGAAGAAAAAAAAATGTCCAAACAGTACTGCACTTAATTCATTCCTTCTTGTCCTTTTGCCCTGTAGATATAGTTGAGTCTTGCTTTAACCAAGTACAGTTAAATGTTGCATGTTGTCAAATGTATAGTCCAAACATGAGCTCTTAGGCAACAAAATTTGAGCTTCTATTACATACCAGATACTGGGCTCTTTACAGATACTCTACCATTGTCAATAAATATTTGCAAATGATAATAAGAACACTAATGTAGGAGATGGGGTTGTGGCTCAGTGGTAGAGCACTTGTCTAGGACGTGTGAAGCACTGGGTTCACTCTCAGCACCACATGCAAAAACAAATAAATAAAATAAAGGTTTTTTTTTTTTTTTTAAAGATCACTAATATAAACCAAAGGTGCAATGTTTTCTCTGATATGTGGAAGTTAACCCACAAAGTGGGTTGAGGGGTAGAAGTTCAATGGAGTAGACAAAGGGGAGGTGGTGGGGTGGAGAAAGAAAAAGGAAAGACAGTGGAATGAATCTGACATAACTTTTCTATGTATATATATACCACAGTGAATCTCACCATTGTGTACATCCATAAGATATTAATTAAAAACAACTATGGGTAAATGGCAGAAAGAACAACAGAGGGAAAGCAGCAGAGTGGGAGGAGGGAAGGAGAAGGAGAGGTACTGGGGACTGAATTTGAACAATTCAGTCCATGCTTTTATAATTATTTCAAAATGGATTCTACAGCTATGTATAACTAAAAAGAACCAATAAAAAGTAACTATCTAGCATATTTATTTATTATACTAAATAAAAGTTTTAATTAGTAGTTATCCAAAAATAATTCCATTTGAAATTATTTTCAAAATAAAATTATTTCTAAGAAGTATACATTAAGAAATATTAAAACAAAATTTTAAAATTTTCTGCATATTGATTGTCTGAAAATTTAAGATAGCATAAGCAGGATAATTATTCTTGCCAATTTTCATGCATTTGAATGAACTTTTTAACTTTATTCTGTAATACTGTGGCAAAGGCATTGTTCCAAAAAATGTTCATTTTTCTGCAACTGGATATGTTCAATCATTATCTTTGGTCACAGTTTTTCTTAAAGTAATTTCTAATTTTAAAAAAGTAACCTCGAGTAAACAAACAAACAAAAAAATAACACTAATGTCACTAGTGATTAGTACTATCTCTTCTTGGTATCACTTATATACACGAGAATACAGAATGAATTAGAAGGGCCGAGTGATAGATCATTATCTCCAGTTATACACAGTGGGATATAGCTTAACCCTTATTAATGCTGTACATGGTCAGTTGAGAAAAGTAACTGAGCCATGGCACCCAGTGGGTTGATTTAGGAAATTAACATGTGAAAATTTAACCACTTGCCCCTCCCATGGAATGAAGAGCTTAGTTGACTCCTCTCATGTATTGAAAGCATAGGCCTGCCCAGACTTGGTATCTAGAAAATGAAAATAAGAATCTTTGACTCAGCTGCTAAGTAGTTATTTCCCATGAGGCACTAAAACCTCTTTTTGAAGACCTCTCTAAGGAGAAGAATGTCAGTGGATTAGCAGCTCTCTGACCTCTGAATGATGACAACCACCTATCATGCTACCGGTATTTTTGTATCCTTTAAAGCAATGTCCTTTAAAATCTCTACTGACTCCATTTTAAGTAATACAGTTCCAAAGAAGTGCTGCAGCATAAACTACTTCTCAATCTGTGCATAGTCTATTAATAGTGAGGATTGAAAAGAGGAAACCAAAAGGGAAGTTGAATTCATGCTCAAGATGTAAATTACTAATAAAATGGCAGTACCAGTCCTCCTTGCCCTCAACCCAAGAGGTTCTACATTAACAAAAGTCTTAGCTTCCTTCACTTCTAACATTTTTTCTTCAAGCTCTTTAGTTCATTCTTCTTTTAGGAACTACCCCCAGCTTCCCATCTCTTCCCTCACTGTAATTCTACCCATCCCAAATCTTCTGTAACTCTAGAACAGAAGAATTTGGGGGTGACAAATAATCTTAAACCAAACTTCCCCTTCTCCATGTTCTGGCAATTATAAGATTAGCCTGCCAGGACTTGAAGTTCTAACATACAGGATGAGAATAACGAGTGTACTGGTAGTTAGCATTTAGTGAACACTCACGGTGTGTCAGGCACGGGGCTGAGCACTCTGCACACTAGACCACATTTACACCTTATAGCAACCCTGTACACAGTTACTATTATCCCCATGATTATGAATGAGGAAAAGGAGGGATAGAATTTTAAGTGGATCATTCAGGAATACATACTAAATGACAGAGACAGGATGTGATCCAGGGGGTCTGAATCTAAAGAGCACAGTGGTCACACCTTTAGCCCCTGCATTCAGTCTTCCCTTGGTCTTTGACTTAAGGGAGGCAGTCTAGCATAGTGGCTTTGGAGCCAGAGTGCCTATGTTAAATGCCTGTTCCTCCCTTACCACAGCATGATCTGGAGCAAGTATTTAACTTCTCATACCATTCTGTTGAGGTTTAAACCTGTTAATTCGTATGACTGGCACGTAGTAAGTACTCAGTGTTATTACGGCCCAGCCTTGGGGGAGAGCTGCTAACAGGTCCATCTCTACTGCAGCTCCACAGCTGCACCTCTAACCTGGACTCTGCCACTGACTTTTCCATATTAGTTCACACACGACAGGGAGATGAATCTTCTTCAGACAATTTCACATGTCACCTCCATGCTCAAGTGCCTCTTTGGCTCTCTGCCACTAATTTTATCAGACCCAGATTTCTTATCTTGGTGTTAGGTGTATATCTACAGATTCCCCAGTTTAACTGCCACTTTCTGCCCTTATCCAAGCCCTTTTTACATGCTTACCATGTGATCTTTTGTTTGCATCTTTTGATTTTCTAGAATGTAACACAGTGGAGTTTTCTTTAATCATTTCACCTTTTAACAATTGTCCCTGGGTTCTCGAAGTATATTCATGTATTCAATTAAATTTGCAGTGATTATTCTTCCAAAAAGCCTTTGACTCCACTCAAGTTGATAACGTCAGTTAACTGCTATACATGTTGGAGATACTCTGCTTGTGTTAACTCATACTTGTTTATATAGCAATTAGTGTTTCTATACATTCTTAATTCTTTCACAGCAAATTCTAATCCTCAAGGCCAGACATCATGGTTTCTCTTTCTTTTTGACCTTCCTTCATGCTTAAGGCAAGTGCTTCAGAAATGCTGCTGAGTGACTGACTGATGGTGCAAAACAGTCAATTCAAGAAAGAAGGGCCTGTTGGAGGCCAAGTAACATGACACTAGACCTGCGTTCTTTAAGTCCAGGTAACAAATAATGATGTGTTCTACATCTTTTGCATCAGGGTAATTTTCAGGATAAGGCAGTTCTCTGCCTCTGACAAACAAGGCATTCTTTCAATAGCAGCCAGAAAGCTGATCTCTGGTTTTCCATTCCTGGGTGTATAATCACATAATACAGAAGAAGGCAAAGGACAGGCTGCCATGATATGTATAGGGGACTTCACTGAGGCAGTACAAAGCCAGGAAGTAACCCCACCATGGGGAGAAGAGTCAGGTTGCAACTCCTGGTCATCTGCCATAGCAGAGTTAACAACCTGGCAGCTTTTCCTCCCTCTAATCTGAACATGTTCTACCTTCCAGACATCTTCCCGAATCCCTGATCATGAGGAGATCCTATGATCTCTTTCAGTTCCACAAGAAGCAAAAGAAGATTGGATCCATGGTTACCATGCAACTCTGGATGAGTGAGTGACAATGGAGAGGAGGTCCAGAGATTTCAAAGTAACATCTGAAAAGGGACCCAAAGGAACTGAGTCATAGATCACCTTTAGCCATTGTGCCAATTACTTCTCCGGTAGAATGACAAATGGAAAACAGTAATTGAAACCATTGAAACGAAAACTAAGTCATTCTAGTTATACCAAGCAGAGCAGAAAAGGCCTGTCAACATTCACACAAAAAGGTAAGGATGACCAAATTCCATGGGGTTTAGGTGTGGCTTGTACTTTAAAGGTGGAAAGAAATTTAAATCCTTTTTAATTTGCAAGGTAGAATGGTAGGATTTTGTGTCCAAACACATTTTAGAGCTGATGAAGTCCAAGTTCTACATTTTTACAAATGGGAAAAATGAGACCCAGAGAGGAAAAGTACCTTTCTGAAGGACCGAGGCAAGATAAGAGCTCAGGTCTCCTGAATTTCTAGTGCATCCACTGAGCAGAAAAGATGCCTGTACCTGCTCTCACAGCCAAAGTCAATAAACATAATACCTTTACAGAAAAATAAAGTTTCAATGCCTCTACCTCCTCCATGGTGGCCCATAATACAACTCTTGTTTTTCTCAAAAGTTCCAGGTTCTCTGATTGTCGTGTTGATCTCATGTCCAAGTGAAGAGAAAAAAGCATGTGATGAAAGAGAAGTAAAGAAAAGAAGAAGTACAATATAAAGCAGAAGCAGGCTTGTCCTCCTCACTCTTTCTTTAATCCCCTTTTTGTTTTGTTTTTGTGGTAGTAGGGGTTTGAACCTAAGGGTGCTCTACCACAGAGCTACATTCCCAGTCCTTTGTAATTTTTATTTTAAGACAGGATCTTGGTGCTGGGATTGTAGCTCAGTGGTAGAGCACTCGCTCAGCACCAAATATAACTAAATAAAAATGAAAGTTCTATCAACGACTAAAAAAAAAAAAAAATGATGAGATCTTGCTTAATTGCCCAGACTGGGCTTGAGTGTGTGCTCCTCCTGCCTCAACCTTCTGAGTCACTGGGATTACAGACCTGCACCACCACACCCAGCAAAAGAAGCCTTCTTAATGGCTTAGAGGTATTTAGTAGCAAAGAGAGTCAGGAGGACCTGGATTCTCCTGGCTGTAGCTCTGCCCTAAGTAGCTTGGAAAAGTCATTTAACAACTGTAGGCTACAGTTTTCCCATTCATAAAATGAAGCCACCCTATGTTAAATGATTTCTTTCTTTCTTTTTTTTTTTTTTTTTTGTACTGGGGATTGAACTCAGGGGCACTCTACCACTGGGCCACATCCCCAGCCCTTTTTTGTATTTTATTAGAGACAGGGTCTCACTGAGTTGCTAAGTGCCTCGCCATTGCTGAGGCTGGCTTTGAACTCGTGATCCTCCTGCCTCAGCCTCCCAAGTGCTGGGATTACAGGCGTGTGCCATCACGCCCAGCTCGTGTTAAATGATTTCTAAGGTCTCTTTCATGTCTAATATTTTAGAATAATATCAGATCAGTATTCAAGCCTCATGACACTAATAGAATTTTACCATGTCCCAGATTAGTAACAGAAAGGTATCTATCCCTAAAATAAGAGTGGTAAGCAAGTGGATGGCTGACTGTGAATTTGTTTGAACAGATATTTATTGCCAGACACTGTGCCAGACTCAGGATAAAGAAGACATGGTTTATGTTCTCCAGGAGCTGTCATCCTCGAGGAAAGACACAGATATAAGACTTTTTCTGTATACATAGATAATGTCTTATCTAAGTACGATTCAGTTCTGACCAAAGATCAAACAAAATTCAGGAGGGTTTTGGTAAGAGGGCCCTTTGCAATGTCCCAATTTCTTTTCCCTTCTTATATCCCCACCTTATCATATCCCTTATTATAGTGTGAAGGGCTAAGTGGATACTGTAAGAATTTACCTGAAGAAAAGCATCCTAACTCATGCTTTCTGATAAAAATGCAGTTAGACACTGTACTATCTATGCTATTCACCAAGACTCCTGTAAATAATAGATATAGATAATCATTACCTCAAATTTAATCCTGGATCAAAGCAAAATGGTAGGACTCTGGAGGGCATACCCATTACTGTGCTCTGAAAATGCACATATCAGTGTAAGCATCTGTTTGGGAAACTGAAGACAGAAAGAGGCCTATGAAGCATGACCTATATAATATGATATGAACAAAAGGATGGAATGTTAATATATTGTTAAAAAAATCAACTGGGAAAACTTTAATCTGAGCACAAATTCTGAAAGTTGATTTTCTTCTAGCATATCCCACTATTTACCTTCATGTCACAAACTCCTGAAAGTTTCCTTCATCCTCTTAATTCCACTCAGCCAGCTAACACTTATTTTCAGCCTTTTCTAATTAATTTTCAAATAACCAAGCTTCTCAAAGACTGCCTGCAGCCTACTGACCCGTTCCTTCTACCTCTCTTTGAGAACTATTTCACTGTTGTCCTTTCATTCTTTGTTTTCTTTCTATACAGTAGAAGTCAAACCAGGGGTCTTGCATATCCTCTTTAGGTACTCTATCCATTCTTTATTAAAACTCTATTATTTGCAGAACATTTCCTGCACAATCCTAATTCTCCTCTATCTTTCCTCCTATTCCTACTATGTCATCTTTGATGGCTTTCTGTTCCTAATTGGGGACACTGTCCTTGAACTTTTCTTAACCCTCACTATATATAGTTCTCTCTCCTGTAAATCTCATGACACTCCCCAAGTTTAAGCTCTTTCACTTCTGCAGAGAATTCTCAGTTCTAGAGGCATTCTCAAGACTTGTCAGAGGTATTAGGAAGGTACTTAAGATATCTCCTTTATTGTACAACGAAATTTTCAAGTTCTGCTATTGTACAACACCACGTATACAGGTGCAACATGGCTAAATTCATCACCTCTCCATGTAAAAACTAGGGGAGTGACTATATTTCAGTTCACCAACAACAGTGCCAGTGGCCACATAGGTATGTTATGCAAAGTGAAAGCATAGCATGTGGAGACATGTATCCAGGTAACTTTGAATTACTTTATTATGTCTTAACTTAGGTATTGCCCTTTTATTTGAAAAATACCTATTTTGTGCATAAGTTGTTCAAACTATAGAAGTGGAGGAAGGGCAGGCCTCAAAGAAAATAATGGGCAGTGGAGCCAGGCTCTGAAAAACAAAAACCTTTAGAAGAAGAAAAATGTCTGCAATCAAATTCTTCCATGAATAAGATAAGAATAGAAACTTGTGCCACCAAAGTTAGAAATAACAGAGATCAGGGCTCTGTCACCCTCCTCTATTTTTGGGAATACACTCCATGTTTAAATTTTATATCCAAATTTGACAATAGAGTCGAGAGCCTGTCTGATCATAAGTCCTAAATCAAGATTAATCATTCAATGTAATGTCATTGGCTTCAGCAATGTCTGGATTAGGCAAAAATCTTTCTGTCAGGGCTGGGGTTGTGGCTCAGCGGCAGAGCGCTCGCCTCGCACGTGCGCGGCCTGGGTTCGATCCTCAGCACCACATAAACATAAATGCATTGCATTGTGTACAACTAAAGTAAATAAATAAATATTTTTTAAAAATCTTCCTGTCAGCTTCCAAAAAGGAATTAAAGTACACTGAGCTCTTTGCTGCACATTAAATGATTAGCTCATTATTAGATAGGGGCAATTGTAGCAGTAAAGAAAACCGAATAAGGGGCTGGGTTTGGGTTCAACCCTCAGCACCACATAAAAATAAAATAAAGGTATTGTGTCCACCTACAACTAAAAAAATAAATATTAAAAAAAAAGAAAAGAAAACCGAATAAGCCTGGTGGATGGCACACACCTGTAATCCCAGCAATTTAGGGAGGCTGAGGCCTCAACAATTTAGCACAGATGCTCAGCAAATTAATGATACCCTGTCTCAAAATTAAAAATAAGGGCTGGAGACGTAGTTCAGTGCTCCCCAGCACAAAAAAGAAAACACTGAATAAACTTTCATGTCCCGCAGAAGTTCACCTTAGCAACTGAAAGCAGAAATGGCTAAAAGAAAAACCACACCACTAGAGAACAGTTCTCTAAAATATGCTTTTGGCATGGGGCAGATTTTCCCTCTTCTGTCTTTCTGTATCTGCACAGATGTCTGCACAGGGGCTGGGAGAGGTCTTAAAAAATAGTATACAGACATAGTGTAGGAATATTAAAATGTACAGTTGATCAACAAATCAATAAAAAAGTAAAAACATATCATTCCCCAAATGTAATCAACTTTTCCAACCATTTTTCTTTGTATCTGTTTACGTATTTCACCCTTGGAAAGAAACAGTAATATTGCCCATATTATTTTAAAGCCTATTCTTTTCACTGATATCTTATGTCATGAAATTCTTTCCATGTTATGTATTATTCTCAGACCATTTATAATGGCAGTACAGTTGGCTTTCTGAGATTCAACCACCTGCAGATCTGAACTATTTTTTTAAAATTGCATTTGCATGTCAAATGGTGGCACATACCTGTAATTCCAATAACTCAGGAGGCTTAGGCAGAAAGATTGTGAGTTCAAGTTCAGCCTCAGCAATTAAACAAGGTCCTAAGAAACTTAGCAAGACCCTGTCTCAAAATTAAAAATAAAAAGGGCTGGGAATGTAACTCGGTGTAAAGTGTCCCAGGTTTTAATACCCAATATAAAAAAAAGTTGTATCTGTACTGAACATGTATAATACCATACAATATAACAACTATTTACATATCACTTACTTTCTATTACATATTATAATCTAGATATGATTTCAAATACACAGAATAGCCCGGTGCAGTGGCGCATGCCTGCAATCCCAGCACTTGGGAGGCTGAGGCAGAAGGATCGTGAGTTCAAAGCCAGCCTCAGCAATGGCGAAGCACTTAGCAACTCAGTGAGACCCTGTCTCTAATAAAATACAAAAAAGGGCTGGTGATGTGGCCCAGTGGTCGAGTGCCCCTGAATTCAATCCCTGGTACCAAAAATAAAATAAAATACACAGAATATATGTAAGTTATATGCAAATATTACACCAATTTAAACAAAAGTCTTAAGCATTTGTGAATTTTGGTATACGTGGTGGTCCTGGAACCAATCCCCCATGGATACCAGGGAACAGCTGTATCAAAAATTTATACATGGGGAACTGGGGTTGTAGCTCAGTGGTAGAACGCTTGCCTCTCATGCATAAGGCACTGGGTTCCATCCTCAACACCACATAAAAATGAAATAAAGGTATTGTGTCCATCTACAACTAAATATATATATATATATTAAAAAGTACATACATGAAATAAAATATATATTGAAACTTTGTGTAAATGTATCATAATTTACTTGCTTCCCAATTCTTGGATTAGGGTGCATTAATGGGCTGAATTGTGTACCCTCAAATTGATATGTTGATGTGCTCATCCCCGATACTGCAGACTATGACTGTATTTGGAGATAAGATTTTAAAGAGGTTATTAAGTTAAAATGAGGTCATTAGTGCTTCCTAATCCAATAGGACTGGTGTCTTAAGAAGAGGAAATTTGCACACAGACATTTATGAGAATATAGGGAGAAGATGACAATATACAAGTCAAGGAAAGAGGCCTCATATATCCTTTATGCATATTTGCATACATATATGAAATATGCATAAGTATTTTCAAACATTCTTATCATTCAGCTATTACATTTCTCAAAAAGAACAGACTTCTAAAACCACAATAATTATTTCAGAGTTACTTTCAGTGGTACGTTTGTTGCTCAACTTAAGTTTCTATAGGTGTTCCTCATCTGGGACAATGGAACAAAATGGGTTAAATCACACAGTTTGTGTTGCTCTGTTATGGCAGGCCTAGCAAACTAATATTGTACAGACTGTTTCCATTTATTTTTCCAATTTGGAATATCTTTGTATTTAACACTCTGGACACATAGCCACTTATATTCTTGTAACACATTCATAAACAAGGCTTGTTGAGTCAAAGGGCGAGTATCTCTTTTCGGATTCTGAGACGTTTTGTCAAATGATCCAAGCCAACAGTGCACTTTCCAGATACTCCCAAGGCCACTGGTCTTCCTGGGGTCAGAGTTTTTGTTGTCATTGCTTCAGTTTGGTTTTCTTTGCAGTATTGGGGATTGAAACCAGGACCTTGCACATGCTAGGCAAGATTTCTACCACTGAGCTACTTTCCTGTCTCTTTTTTGTTGTTGTTAACATTTTTTTTTTTTTTTTTTTTTGTACCAGGGATTGAACCTAGGGATTAACCACCGAGCCACATCCCCAGCCCTTTTTAATATTTTACTAGAGACAGGGTCTTGCTGAGTTGCTTAGGGCCTCACTAAATTGCTGAGGGTAGGTTTGAACTCGTGATCCTCCTGCCTCAGCCTCCTAAGTCACTGAGATTACAAGGCGTGTGCCACTGCATCTGGCATTGTTAACATTTTTAAAAACCTTAACATTTATTGGGTGGCTAATCCTTGCAACTCTCAAGATGAACTGGATAATGTAGCCACTGCCCAAGCCAAGCCCCTCTTGGATTTAGAAGTTGTTACCTCACAGAATCCATGAGTTCAAAGCTAGCTTAAGCAATTTAGCCAGGCACTATGCAACTCAGTGAGACTCTATCTCTAAATAAAACACAAAAAAGGGCTGGGATGTGTCTCAGTGGTAGAGTGTCCCCGAGTTCAATCCCCAGTACCCCCCCAAAAAAAACCCCCACATTTGTTTAGCATTAACAAGCCCTGAGTTCAATCTCCCAACTCTGGGGAAAATTTTTTTCTAGCACACTTTGTGAGTAATTTATATCTCAGATTTCTGTGGTGCTATGTATTCTTCTTGAATTTAAACAATAGATTAAAAATACTTAGCTGGGCGTGGTGGCGCAAGCCTGTGTAATCCCAGCACTTTGGGAGGCTGAGGCAGGAGGATCGCGAGTTCAAAGCCAGCCTCAGCAATGGCGAGGCACTTAGCAACTCAGTGAGACCCTGTCTCTAAATAAAATATAAAAAAGGGCTGGGGATGTGACCCAGTGGTCAAGTGCCCCTGAGTTCAATCCCTGGTACCATTAAAAAAAAAAAAAAAAAAATACATGCTAGCACTTAATTAGAGAAATTAAGAAATAGAATGATTTCCCTTCTGTCACAATATGATCATTTGAAGCTTTGGCTTTAAAATTTAAAACAGTGAAATAGAGTGCAAATTGCAAGATGTGGTATTTTGGTTTGTTTAGTGCATACTTTAGTGCATACATGTTTTACTAAATGCGACTATTTTAAAAACTGACTTATTTTTGTTTTTGTCGCTGGGAATTGAACCCAGGGGCACCCAACCACTGAGCCACATCCCAGCCCTTTTTTGTATTTTATTTAGAGACAGGGTCTCACTGAGTTGCATAGTGCCTGGCTAAATTGCTTAAGCTAGCTTTGAACTCTCAATCCTCTTGCCACAGCCTGCTGAGCCTCTGGGATTACAGGTGTGCACCACCACATCCGGCTTGACATGTATTGTTTTAAAATTATTATTCTTATTTGTTATTTAATAAGTTAAAATACTATGATTATGAATATTACATTTGTATCTCAAGTTCTTTATAGGTGTTTACTATAGAATCTGTAATACTACTAATTTCCTGATTTGTAGTATATTGCCTGAGGTATAAGTTAATTGAAAGCCCAGACTTGAAATTGAAATTTTCTAGCAATAACAACAACAAAATGCCATGATTCTTCTCTGCAACAGATTAATACATATGCATACATTTTTTCTGTATTTAAAAATTAATGTGATTAAACCTGGTGAGGTGGTACACACCTGTATCCTTGCCCTGTGTCAAGAGGCTGAGGCAGAAGAATCAAGAGTTCAGAGCCAGCCTCAGCAATTTAGCAAGGCCCTAAGCAACTCAGAAAGACCCTGTCTAAATAAAATATAAAAAAAGGAGACGGGCGCGGTGGCACACGCCTGTAATCCCAGCAGTTTGGGAGGCTGAAGCAGGAGGATCGCAAGTTCAAAGCCAGCCTCAGCAATGGCAAGGCACTTAGCAACTCAGTGAGACCCTGTCTCTAATAAAATACAAAAAAGGGCTGGGGATGTGGCCCAGTGGTCGAGTACCCCTGAGTTCAATCCCCAGTACCAAAAAAAAAAAAAAAAAAAAAAAAAAAATGGGCTGGGGATGTGACTCAGTGGTTAAAGATCTCTGGGTTCAATCCCTGGTACAAAAAAAATTAATGTAAATAAAATATTTTTGAACTATAATATGTATTTTTTTTTAAATATTTATTTATTTGCTTTAGTTGTACACAATGCAATGCATTTATGTTTACGTGGTGCTGAGGATCGAACCCGGGCCGCACACGTGCTAGGCGAGTGCTCTACTGCTGAGACACACCCCCAGCCCCTGTAATATGTATTTTGCTACCTATTTATTACTGCCCAAATTATATATACAAAGTTTAAAAAAAAATTTTTACTCTTGTTCCTTTTCTGGCCATTATTAGTATTCATGTCATTTTATTATTCTTTCTTTTTAAAAAAATATTTATTTATTTGCTTTTAGTTGTACACAATGCGTTTATTTTTACGTGGTGCTGAGGATTGAACCTAGGCTGCGCACATGCTAGGCAAGTGCTGTACCGCTGAGCCACAACCCCAGCCCCCATTTTGTTATTCTTAATAAAAATAAATTAGTTGGGAGGCTGGGGATATAGCTGAGTTGGTAGATTGCTTGCATTCCATGCACAAGGCCCTGTGTTCAATCCCCAGCACCACACACACACACACACACACACACACACACACAAAATTAGTTGGGATGAGATGCAGCAAGGTAGAATGCTGGACTATAGCATGTATGAGGCCTTGGGTTCAATCCCCAGCACCTCACACACATATGTACACAATAATAATTTAAAATATTAATTTATTAATTGTTTTGAGAGGGGAGCTAAGAAATGATCCACTCTAGGTTTTTCAAATACAAAAAAAAAAAAAAAAAAGAAAAGAAAAGTAGTGATCAAGAAATATTTGTTGAAGATAGGCAAAGTGGTGCATGCCTATAATCCCAGCTACTCAGGAGGTTGAGGCAGGAGGATCACAAGTTGGAGGCCAGTCTTAGCAATTTAACAAAACCCTGTCTCAAAATAAAAGGGATGGCTAGGTATATAGCTCAGTGGTAGAGTACTTGCCTTATATGCACCAATGCTGCAAACACACACACACACACACACACACACACACACACACACACACAAAATTAGTTGGGATGAGATGCAGCAAGGTAGAATGCTGGACTATAGCATGTATGAGGCCTTGGGTTCAATCCCCAGCACCTCACACACATATGTACACAATAATAATTTAAAATATTAATTTATTAATTGTTTTGAGAGGGGAGCTAAGAAATGATCCACTCTAGGTTTTTCAAATACAAAAAAAAAAAAAAAAAAAGAAAAGAAAAGTAGTGATCAAGAAATATTTGTTGAAGATAGGCAAAGTGGTGCATGCCTATAATCCCAGCTACTCAGGAGGTTGAGGCAGGAGGATCACAAGTTGGAGGCCAGTCTTAGCAATTTAACAAAACCCTGTCTCAAAATAAAAGGGATGGCTAGGTATATAGCTCAGTGGTAGAGTACTTGCCTTATATGCACCAATGCTGCAAACACACACACACACACACACACACACACACACACACACAGTTGAATGTATGTTAGTCATTTTTTTTTTTTTTTTTTGTGGTACCAGGGATTGAACTCAGGGGCACTCGACCACTGGGCCACATCCCCAGCCCTTTTTTGTATTTTATTTAGAGACAGGGTCTCATTGAGTTGCTAAGTGCATCGCCATTGCTGAGGCTGGCTTTGAACTCATGATCCTCCTGCCTCAGCCTCCCAAAGTGCTGGGATTACAGGCGTGTGCCACTGCGCCCGGCTTGTATGTTAGTCAAATTTAAAACAATACTAATTGACTGATAAGCAAAGATTTAATCTCTTTCCAAAAAACTGGCCTATGTACTATCTAAAGTTGATGACAATTTTACTTTTAGCTGGTAAAACCTACCTACTTTTACAAGATGTAAGGCCAGACAAATTTTTTTTCAAGAGGCAAAACATACCTACCCAGAATGTGACAATGAAGTCAAAGTTCTACCTAGATCATAGTCACAAAGCAACAGTTTAACTGGGGATGGTGGTACACACCTGTAATACCAGCACTAAATAGAATTTAGTAATTCCTTAGTTACATATTGATGTTTAAAGTCATATGCTTCCAGGCATGGTGTGGTATACACCTGTAATCCCAGTGGTTGGGAGGTTGAGGCAGGAGGATTGCAAGTTCAATGACAACCTTGGCAACTTAGCAAGGCCCTAAACAACTTAGCAAGACCCTGTCTCAAAATAAAGAAATAAAAAGGGCTGGGGATGTGGTGGCTCATTGGTAAAATGAAACTGGGTTCAATACTGAGCACAAAAACAAACAAAAAAAGACCTATAAACTCTGAATTTCAGAAATGCAGACTCCTGAGTTTACTAGACTAAGAATTTAGAACTGATAACTGTAGAGGGGAATCTGGAGAAAGGTGGAGAGTTGTTTTGTTTTCCAACAAAAAGCAGTGAGCAGCCTACTCACACCACCCCTTCCTTTACCCTTGTATTAGTAGCCTGCTGTGTTTCTAGGACAATAAGTTCCCAATGTTTTGCCAAAAGCAGACAAGGACACACACACACACACACACACACACACACACACACACACACACACACACAGAGTGGCAAGGAAATACTGTTTCCTAATTCCAGCTACAAAGGGGCTTTGGGTTTTGGCTCACATCTTTGAGATGTCAGTGCTGCCAAAGTTGGGGCTTATCTGAAAAATTTGAAAAACTGAATTGTAAGGGAAGTTCCCTCTTGTTTTAGTTAAATGAAATGTTATTTATTTTTGCCATTCTGAGGATCAATCTAGGACCTTCATATGCTAGGCAAGCACTCTACCACTGAGCTACATTCCCAGCCCTAATGTAATCCCTAAATGTAATCCTAAAAGACCTGGGGTCCAACTCAGTATATTGCACAAGCATGAAGCCCTAGGTTCAATCCACAGTGTGTGCACCCACACACATCCTAAAAATGAAATAACTGAGTTCTAATCATTCTAATTGTTCTGAAACTTAAAAGGAAGTGATATTCATATGTGTACTTTTACCTTTTCTAAATTGGGGAGTTAATTTCCTTTCCAGTTACCTGCTCTCTATTTGAAGAGGTGTATACTTAGGCTAGGGGAATAGAAATGAAATACTTAACATTTTACTTCTTGGTGGAGTCTTATTAAGAAAGGTGCAGAAAAGAATTACCTGACCCAAGGACAAATTACTTTCTATAACATTAGTTGCTTTTATATTGCTTCCATTTGCACATAGTTTTCTTTTTTACCATCTTAGATTATACAAGTACATGTTACTTTGAATGATAAATTGTTATTGAAAAGACTGTTTGTACCAGAGGAGAGCATATTTAAAGAAAAGAATTGGTGAATCCTTTAATTGAAGAATTGCTTTCTGTTCTATAAAGCCAGGTTTTCAGATAGCAGATTTATTCAAAAAGAGGCACACTTATGCTGTACAATGGAACATATACCTTTTGAATTCTAGCCTGAATCTTAGTCATGTTTTGGTTTAGAAAACCCAGTTTAACAGGATTAGTAGCATCAATAACCTTTCCCAAAGTGAAATCATAATTTACCTATTGTATATTAAAGTTGAACCTACTAAATGTCAAACTTGGGCTCCCACAGTAAACAAATCAGAGAAAGTTAAGCAATAAATAAGTGGGAGAACATATAAGAATGATATAGGAGAAAGAGCTAAAAGGAAACAGGAGGGGATTTTGTAGTTTGGAGAAGTAAAAACTGTAGGAGAGATTTTTTCATTAACTTTAAAAATAGACAAAAGCAAGCCGGGCGTGGTGGCGCACGCCTGCAATCCCAGCACTTGGGAGGCTGAGGCAGGAGGATCAAGAGTTCAAAGCCAGGGCTGGGGTTGTGGCTCAGCGGCAGAGCGCTCACCTCACATGTGCGCGGCCTGGGTTCGATCCCCAGCACCACGTAAACATAAAATGCATTGCATTGTGTACAACTAAAGTAAATAAATTAAAAAAAAAAAAAAAGAGTTCAAAGCCAGCCTCAGCAATGGCGAGGCACTTAGCAACTCAGTAAGACCCTGTCTCTAAATATATACAAAAAAGGGCTGGGGATGTGACCCAGTGGTCAAGTGCCCCTGAGTTCAATCCCTGGTACCATAAATAAATAAATAAATAAAAATAGACAAAAGCAAAAGGTACACTCATACATCACTGGTGGTACTAAAATTGGTGGAATGCAGTCCACTCTGGAATGCAGTCTGGAGGTTCCTCAGAAAACTTGGACTGGAACCACCATTTGACCCAGCTATCTCACTCCTTGGTATATACACAAAGGACTTTCCTATGTTCATATATGAATATACTACCACATCATGTACACAAAAATGTAACTCCACATCAACGTACACAAAAATGGGAAGTTATACTCTATGTATGTATATGTCAAAATATATTCTACTGTCATGTATAACTAAAAAGAACAAATTTTAAAAATCACAAAAAAATAGACAAAAGTATATCGTCTGCTATTTTTTTTTGGGGGGGGTGGTACTGGGGATTGAACTCAGGGGCACTGGACCACTGGGCCACATCTCCAGCCCTTTTTTGTATTTTATTAGAGACAGGGTCTCACTGAGTGGCTAAGTGCCTCACCATTGCTGAGGCTGGCTTTGAACTCGTGATCCTCCTGCCTCAGCCTCCCAAGTGCTGGGATTACAGGTGTGCGACACCATGCCCGGCTTCGTCTGCTGTTTTGACAAAAGTAATTAAAAGAATACACAGCCCAAAGTTACATACAGAAAAATTGTAGGTGAGAAGTAGTGTGAAGTAGTACCAGTAAGTGCCAGCAAAGCAAAGGGCACAGAGGTAAGTTTCTGAGACAGTCAGTGGCACACAGCTCTGCACTGCCCTGGCTCAGTTTGCCTTAAAGCAAGAGGTTTCACTAGAGTGAATATTTCCGAACGCCTCTTCTCTCAAATCCTGCCACTCTAAGAGTTATCCATGATTACCCTAAATACATGTATGAAGACACAATTGTTGTAAAAATACTTTTATTAAGCCAGCAACTTGAAAAAATTGTGCTATTTATATGTAATATGAAATGAAATGTACTCTGCAAACATGTAATAACAAATTAGAATAATAAAAAATTTAAAAAAAAAGAATGGCTGTTTAGAAACTCCTTGTCTCTCAGCTTTCTTTTCTCTACTTTTCCTGACATTTTCTCCAAGTTTGTTTTCTTTCTTCTTTTTCTTTTTAAAAATACTTTGAGAAAGAAAAACTCCTATAAAAACACCTAAGCAGAGTTGGCAAATAGGGTGATTTGTGAGACTCTGTTTGCTTGGTGATGCTTATATATTGAATATTCTCTTTCCTTTATTTTATTTTTTTGTGGTGATGGGAATTGAACCCAAAGCCTGTGCATGCTAGGCAAATGCCCAAACACTGAGCTACATCTCTAGCCCCTCAATATTTACTTTTGGTTTAAGGTGAGCTGTATTAGGTCAGGGTAATATATATTTTTTTTAATATTTATTTATTTGTTTTAGTTGTGTACAATGCCTCTGTTTTTACATGGTGCTGAGGATCGAACCCGGGCCGAGCACATGCTAGGTGAGTGCTCTATCGCTGAGCCACAATCCCAGCCCCAGGATAATATTTTTTTTAAAGTAGTCATTTACCCCGTGAATGAATATTATACCCTATATATGTGAAGGTTTCAACAGGAGGAACAGAGAAGACTAGGTACCAATGAACTCCTATGGAAGAAAAACGTGCTCACCAAGCAGAGAGAGCAAACAAGCTCCCCTTCTTCAAAGCTTTAGCCAGGGCTGGCTCTCCTTTCAAGTTCATTTCAAAATGCCAAGAATTTCCTCTAGGACCTTACATTCAAGCTATGTCTGGGATGAAAT
This sequence comes from Tamias sibiricus, assembly GCA_025594165.1. Classification (NCBI taxonomy): domain Eukaryota; kingdom Metazoa; phylum Chordata; class Mammalia; order Rodentia; family Sciuridae; genus Tamias; species Tamias sibiricus. Next base: position 91,713,895 of record CM046660.1, read on the forward strand.
TTCTTGGAGCAGGTACAACCAAAAGCTTAAAAGATTTGGAAGATAATATAAATGGGTAAATCTTGCTGAGTATGACAATCAGGAGTTGCTGGGTATGGGGAAAGACCAAGTCCCACATAGAAGGTATTCAAATAAAAACAAATTTTTAATATTCTGCAGGCCAAACAAAACACAGCTGGCTGGCTGAGTTTATCCCTATGTTCATTATATTACTCTTTTCCTAAAGAATAGAGATTAAAGTATTCTGTTATATGTCAGTTATGTAAATAACAGAGAAAATCAAAAGTAATTAAGAAGGTCTAGATAGAACCCGATTAACCCAAATTCTACATACCTTAGGAGAGGCTATTTCCAAAACTTTAATAAATTGAATTGAGGAATCCTGGTTCTGGTTTCTTCTTTTAATTCTTCAACTCTCTTTGGGCTAGGGAATACAAAATATTTCTGTGTAAATCTCTTTGAAAGAATGGAACTTTCCCCCCATAGGCCAAAAGTTAATAGCTGAGTCAGATGTGATCTAGGAGCTCAGTGCTTCCTGATCACTTGAGGAATGTTGGTTTATCAGGTGAGACCAGTGACATCTCAATCTTTCCTATTGCATTTTCGTCTTTAGTAAAGCAGGTTATCTGTAACTGGATTTACTATCTGGAGGCAACTTAATGGGAACTTAAAGACACAAAAACTTTATAGTAATAGAAAGATGACACCTTTCTGTCTTTATTATGATAATAGAATAACACTGATGATTATTTGCTATGGTTTGGATGATTGCTCCCCAAAAGTCCATGAGGCTTGTTCCCCAGCATGGTGCCATTGGGAGGTGGTGGAACCTTTAAGTGGTGTGGCCTCCTGGGAGGTCCTTGGTTCATTAGGGGATGCACTTGAAGAGGATTGTGGAATTCTGGTCTCTCAGTCTCCTCTTCTTCCTGGCTTGAGATATAAATGGTTCACTCAGCTGTGTGCTCCTGTCAAGATATGCTACCCTTGCCAGAAGCCCAAAGTAATGGAGCTGCCCAATCTTGGACTAGAATCTTCAGAACTGTGAGCCAAAATAAATCTTTTCTAAGTTAATTGCCTCAGGTATTTTGTTATAATGCACTTTTCAATCTTGTTGTTGTTGTTGTTGTTGTACCAAGGATTGAATCCAGGGGTGCTTAGCCACTGAGCCACATCCTGAGCCCTTTTAAAATATTTTATTTACAGACAGGGTCTCTCTGAGTTGTTTAGGGCCCTGCTAAATTGCTGAGCCTGGCTTTGAACTTGTGATCCTCCTGCCTCGGCCTCCTGAGCCACTGGGATTATATGTGCCACCATGCCTAGCTTCAATGGTTCTTAATCTTAGTAAAATGCAATTTTAAGGTAGGAAGTAGAGAAGAAAAAAATAATAAGGTAATCAGAAATTGTTTCCTCAAAAAATTAAATATTGATTAAGTCAAAGACAAAAATGGATCTTAAAAAATCTAAAACCTAACTTTGTTTATAAAGTGTCTTCATAGAACTCTGCTACTTTAATAGAATCCTGGAAAATGCTAGAAAATGCTAGCGTTCCATGAAAGGTCAATGTCTCAGAAATTATACATTGTGGAACTAAAGTCATAAGGTACCTAGATCATGTTTATTTTTTTCCTTTTGGGGGGGAGGGTAGAAGTATCAAGGATTGAACCCAGGGCTGCCTAACCACTGAGCCACATCCCCCACCCTTTTTATATTTTATTTACAGACTATTGCTGAGGCTAGTTTTGAACTTGTGATCTGCCACTGTGCCTGGCACCCCCCCCCCATATATTTTATTGGTGTGGTATAGTTGTACATAATGGTGGAATCTATTGTTAGATAGATGTACATGCACTCAAAATTTTTTAATTTGCTTTAGTTGTGTTATTTTTTATGGTGGTGCTGAGGATCGAACCCGGGCCGTGCACGTGCTAGGCGAGCGCTCTACCGCTAAGCCACAACCCCAGCCCCAGCCCTGAGATCATGCTTCTAAAGGCCTGCTTTTGATATGTGCTGTTCTGGAGAGTAGTAACCTGTAGGTTTTTTGCCTACACAAAATCTCAGCCTGTGGGAAGTAATGGATTTTTAAAATATAAATGGCATTGAAAAAGTATTCTGCCAAATATTCATAATCAATAAGAAAACATCATGAATCAAATTTGATAACAGAAATGTTTAATCCTTGAAAAGAATGGAGGCCCAGCTATTAGAACATGAAGCAAGAGAGCCACCTAGTGGTCAAAGTAGCGTGCAGATTTGCTTGCTGGGCACCTGAGGAGTGGTAATTTCACTGTTTCACTAACACTACTGAAAAGGTAAGGAGCAAAATAAGTTTAAAAAAAAAGACAAAAACATTTTACTTATGGACCTAATTTTTAAACTTATTCTTTTTACAGTCATGGTGCTGAATGTAGACTTTAGGTAATACTGCTACTTGTTTATTTGTAAGTTCCTTGTAGTCATAGGCAGCACACCCACCCATTTCCTCAGTGCTTATCATTTTGTACAATTTTAGCTCCCATTCATTATGTGCCACAAATCCCACAAAATAACTTACGTAATGACCTGCAATTACTTTCAAGCACAAAGAGTAACCAGATAGACTAAGAAGCCTGATTAATACAGGATAAATGAGAATGTACTTTTAAAATGGGAAGAAAAAAAAAAAAGACTTTTGATGTCAGCATACGCCTCAATTAAACATTGGTACTTTAGAGACAGAGAAAATTGATCACACACCCTCTTGATGCAAAAGGCTGACAATCTAGTATAGGAAATAAAATAAACACATAGCTGTAAACTATACAGTAGAAATGGAGGAAGATAAGGTTCCAAAGGTATATAGCCACTGCAGGCAGACAAGTTGGAATCTCAGGTAGAGAAACTTGAACTTAGTGACCTGGTAAGAAGAGACAATGAAATTTAAGAGGAGAGAGAGAGAGAGATAGTTTTTAATTTTTTTAAATACTTTTGAAAAGTGAGAAGATATGACTTCTACAGGGTATCACCAAATGTCAAGAATAAGCCACTTAATAAACTTATTTACTTCAAAATAAATAAACAAAACATTAACTTTTCAAAAACTGGTAGTTCTGAAGTTGTATGACATTTAAGAGACTGATGTGTTTCCTTAAATATTTTTTCCCTTAGGATATTAAGCATATTTTTCATATCTGACATAAATGATTAATGAGTTTAATTATCATTGGGGGGTAGGTAAGCAAAGAAAAACTTCACTTTCATTTGTTCCATTTATTACAACTTAAAAAAATAAAAAATAAAGGATACCTGTTTCTTTAAATACGGGTTTGCCTCCTTCTTGACTAAGTAGAAAGGGAAAGAAGAGCCCTATAGTTGGGAAATTAAGCTGGCTGATTGAGGATTTGATGGGAGAAGGAAGCACCTAGCAAGAGAAGGGTAGCTCTTCTTGAAGACTATAGATCTACAATGAACACCCACCTCCTCACCATCTTTCTACCATTTTCCACTTTAGGACATTTTGTTGTTTTTTGGCTGGACTGGGGACCAAACCCATGGCTTCGTGCATGCTAAGCACACACTCTACCACTGAGCTACTCCTACCCTTTAAAGGCCACTGGATACTCATTTTTGCAGGGCAGTGAAAGGGCCACCCCAAACATCTTAGTTTACTAGGATACATTATTCTCTTTAAGTGTCATGCAACTTCAGAATTACTCAGGGTTTTTTTTGTTTTGTTTTGTTTTTGGTATTGGAGATCTAACCCAGGGGTGCTTTACTACCGAGCTATATCCCCAGCCCTTTTTATTTTGAGACAGGGTCTCACTAAGTTGTTGGGGCTGGCCTCAAACTTGTGATCCTCCTGCCTCAGCCTCCTGAGTCACTGGGATTACAGGTGTGTGCCACTACACCCCACTAAACTGTTTATTTTGACAAATAAATGTTTACTAAACTGGCTATCTATGACACTTGGTGATTATTAGTTCGAGTTGATCTAAATGAGGCATTCAAAGAGAACAAATTGAATTTCTGTGTGACTTTTCCAGGGAAGGCTTTCAAAAATTCAATTTTACTTATTCTGCTTTATTTCTAGCCCATGTTCTTCCTTATCTCTACTTCACTTGTCCTGTTGAAATCCCACCCATTCTTTCAAGACCTTGGCTCAATAATCATTTCCTCGGCTGAAGTTTTCATTGCCTTTTCAAACACTAATTGGGCATACAGCTTACCATGTACTTGGGCACTTACAATATCACCTTGTTTGGAAGTAAACATTTCCTGGTTAGGCACATTATCTCCTCCAGAAGAGGTATAAGTTTCTGGAGGGCAGAAATTAGAATATACTTCCTGATATCTCTCAGTATAGCAATGATTAGCCAATTTTGAAAAAGCAAATAAGTCATACCAATAAAATACAAATTGCAAATATAAAACTTCACCTTTAAGAAACACTATAGAATAGAGTGGAAGATGACTCAGGGCCTCATGCATGCCAGACAAGTACTCTATCCCTTATCTATATCTCCAGCCTTGTGTGTTTATCTGGTGTATTGGGGATTGAACCCAGGAGTGCTCTACCATTGAGATATATCCCCAGCTCTTTTTGAGACAAGGTCTTGCCAAGTCCCAGGCTCGAAGTTGCAGTCCTCCTGCCTCAGCATCCTGAGTAACTGGGATTATAGGAATGCACCAAAAGCATCCTACTTACATTCCATTTTAAGAAGGCCACTTATTTGGGAGATGAGGCAGAAGGATTGCTTAAGATCAGGAATTTGGGAAAAGGCTGGGCAACATAGGGAGACCCTGCCCCAAAAATAAAATTAAATTTTAAAAAAAAGTCAGCCTTCTAAAAATACAAAGATCTAACCCAAAACATTACTTAACGATGTGAAGTACAGTCACAATATTAGATGAATAAAAGGAGTGGAGTACCAATGGCTTTTTATTGTCCTTCAATCACTCCATGTATGTTTCTTGCTACTCTTAACTATTGAATCATTTTTAATTTTGTTTTTGAGTTTTTTCTTGGCACAAGCAAAGCTTGAAAGCTGTATTTCACAGCAAAATGGAAAATGATCTTGTTACTTAACAGCTCCGTGGCTTTGGGTGAGGTATTTAATTTTTTTGACTGCTGGTTCTTTCATTTATAAAAAGGAGTTAATAATAAATATTTTGTAGGATTGTTGTGAGAATTATCTACCAAATAAATATTAAATAAATAACAGTGCCTGGCATACTGTAGGTGGTCAGAAAGTAGCAAGTATTATTCTAACTTCAGGGTTTTTTTTTTTAAAAAGGTGTCACACTTAGTCATTAAAGACATATTAGGTTGAACATTTTAATGTTCTAGTATAAAATGCCTAAAATATCATACTAGCAATAATAATTTCTAGAGACCTCGTAAAATAAAAAAGTACAATTACTGTTGTCATTAATATGATCTTTAATAAATGGAATAATGCACCATTTTACAGCAAGCCTTTTTAAACCTAAATAACTGTCTTAAAATCTCCTTCTCCAATGTCTTTGTATCAATACAATCTTTTTATTTAGGTTTATATATATCAAAGCATTTACTTACACTTATTCATAGAAAACTCTTTAGTGGCTTAATGTCAGCTTTCATAGTGGCATCCATAGATAATACAAAACAAAAGTGATTTGCTTTATTTCATACTCACACTGATCCATCAAACACAACTTGTACAGCATAGCAAGGTCTCAGACAGCTTATACAAAAGCAAAATAACTGAAATTGTTCATAAATTCATCATATGATATTCTATCTGTAATGTAAGAGCAAAACACACCAACAAAAGATACCCGTTAACAAGAAAGAGGATTCTGAGGAAGTGCCATTATTTTTCAGCCTTTCCTTTTCTAGAAAAGCATCCTCAGAAATGAATACTCTGTAGCTTATGTCTTTCCTGTCTATTCAGAAAAAGCATAGAAGCTACACATTTCCATGTTTCAGCTACTACAACATCCTATGAGTTAGTGTATTTTACAAGTATCCATGTATCTTCATTTGAAAAATTATCAACAGAAAACTAAGGATTCCAGCTTATACAAACACTTATACAATATAATCTCTATGGAAATGAAATAACAAGGCATACAAAAATTGCTTAAATAAATAAATGTGACCAGAATAAGAAAAGCCACAGAAGTCAAGCAATTCAATGTTAAACCAGAATCTATTTTTTCCACTGTATTTTTTTTTTTTTTTTTTTTTAGTAATTTAGCTTCCTTACTGTTAAGTTTCTTTAAAAATAAGTTTCTTATACATACTTAAGAGGATCGGTAACAAGGTGGGGATCCTGAGACAAGAGACTGATTATAAACAACTTCATTGCTAGAATTAAACACAGCATACCATTTTAGAGCTTGAGCTTATCTGATTCAAAGAAAAATTCTATTTGGCTCTGACAATGTGATAGATTACCATAGACTCTCTCTCAGAATCATTCAAGCTATTACTAAAGCTATAAACTCAATAGTTTACTTTTAGAAGAAAATTTTATAATGTTAAATTACCTCTTAAGAAAATTCTCAGAGGAATTACTTGGTTATTAAAAAACAACAAAAAAATTATTTGTCCCATCATGGATAGCCAATTAATCAAAGAACAGAAAGGTTTAAGCCAGTACTTCAACTCTCAGGCCTAAATTTGCTAAAACATGTAGCCAATTAGTTAAGTCATTCCTTTTATGCAGTAATTACAGAACAGGGCAAGTTTTTTTTTTTTTTTAATATTTATTTATTTGCTTTAGTTGTACACAATCTGTTTTCACGTGGTGCTGAGGATCGAACTCCGGCCGCGCACGTGCTAGGCGAGCACTCTACCACTGAGCCACAACCCCAACCCCATGGGCAAGTTTTTATGATTAAAGAAATCTGATATTACGTCTATATGAAGTAAGTCAAATAATAACACAAGACATTAAATGAACTATGCAACAAACACTTTAAATATTCAACTGGATCTAATTGCTTGTTTGCTACCAATTGAACTTTTTCAGTATACAAAAAGATGAAAGGGGCCCTGAGTTTTTAAGTAATATTATGTCTATAGAATGATTTTAAAACAGGGAAGATATTTTGAAATCTAAAAGTACAAATAAAATGGGAAAACCCATGTGTTATCTTTTAAAACTGAAAAAAATAAAGTTGTAATTTTAAATACAGCAATTTTCTTAAATATTCAATCACAAACTGAATACCCTAATGAAGTAATTTTATTTCTAAAGATTCCTTTCTCAGATTTTAATATCGGTTTCAAATTAAGTTTTTAAAATAAATGCATATATTCACTTAATAACAAAGCTACAAACATCACAGTAATAACGGAATTGGAATTTTTAAAGATATGAAAGATTTATTTGGGGTATAATTTTAATACACAGCATAAATTCTCCTTAAGTATTTATTTTCAAATGTATCTGCTATGAGATAAATGTCTAAATTTTTCTTTATATGCAAACACTCAACTTTAATCAGTCACTTAAAAGTTAAAGAAAAGTTGTTATAAGTCCAGTCCATGTTGCAAAACAATGATAAGTATTTCAAAAGTGGTCTGCAAAAATGTTCATGGATCATACCTGATTTTTGTAGGGTTTGCTTTTAAAAATGAATCTTGTGTTTAGTGTTCAATGCAACAATTGATACAAAGAACTGTAAAACATTGTGGTTCAATCATAATAATAAGCTTACTGCAATGTAAGTTAAAAATTTTAATGGCAAAATGATATACAATTCTGTACGCATGGCTTTTTAGTCATAACTAATGAAAATATAAAATCATAAAACTCCACAATTTAATAGAAAATGTTAGATAATATAAAAATTAAGTGCTGATTTGCTGGTGGTCTGATGGTTGAATCCAAGGTCTAACTCTTCTGTCAAACTATTGAACTGTTACTTAAATGGAGTAATTAATTTGAGTAGAATGTAAAATATAATTTTATGTGCTCTTAAATATAAGGTCATTAAAATAGAACTGAGGAGGAACAGCTAAAGAGACTGAAACAATTTTGTTTGAAGAACTGAGATGTTAACTGAGAAGTCTGAACAACGTTGAAGAGGATGATCAACTGTTCTCTCTTTTTCCTACTGGGTAAAGAAATGGATTTTAAAATGAAGCAAGAGGGAGACAGAGTAGACATGCAGAAAACTTTTCTGACACATAAAACTGCAAGTCAGATAGCAGAGGGACAGAGTAAACCAGACATAAACCATGTGGCAATTTAAGGAGAGTAATGGGTAGCTGCACTAGAGCACTCTGTGATTTCCTCTTTTCTCATATGTTAATCTAGAAACGTGCAGAAAAGCCTTCTTTGGATAATAACTTTTGTGTAACTAGTTCAAACAGTAATTTGCCAGATTTATTTAATGAACGTATCTAGGAAGGGATCATGTAAGGTAGTTCGGGAAGTTTGCATAGTTCATAATCTCAAAGTTAAAATGCAACTTCATTTTTGGAAATAAAACCCCACTATCAATAAAGGCTATGAATATTTAGAAATTTCCCAGTCTGAAAGAGACTCCTGGGGTGTATGTGGGAGTATTACTCAATTTCTAGAATGACTGGTCTAGATAATCAAGTGTACAGATTATATGAGTACAGTTAGCTAAGAAGATAAGGTAATATATAAAGCAATCTGTGAATAGTTATGTAAAATAACCTGCATATAACTGGTAGTAAATTCAACATGTATTTATAAAATGTGGTATAGAAATATAATGTCACATCAAGTTCTAAGAGTTAACAATCTCCAATGAAATATTCATGCCTGTAAATACGAAAAAAGGAAACAAAAAAGTTTATTGAAATATTCCATTTTTTAAATGACTTTCAAGAGACATATTTACAGAGACTAAAAATTCAGTATAATAGCTGTGGCCTAACTTGTATTTCTTCTGGCTTGTAAATATTTTACATAAAAAGATTTGCCAATTTTGTGATAATTCCAACTGAAACACATACTTACTTGAGTGTTTCTTCTTTTCTAGTTATTTTTATATTCAGAATCAATATACATTTTCTAGAACAAGTAAATACATATGAGGAAACTAGATTATTTTGTGAAAGATAATATTATCCTTGTATCTTTCCCATATCCTATTCAATTAGTTCTCCGGATTAACAAATTTTCTAAAGTCACTAAATGCAGAAATTTCAAAGATGAGAATTTCAAAGGATTGATGATTGAAGTTCTATGTTAAATTAATTTTTCCAAATCTAATATGGAATCATTTTAGGAAAATGTTCCCAAAGCTACCTTCACTTTTCCCTTAAAATTTACTTCACCTTTACTTCTACAATACAAGAATGCTAGGAGTTAGGTGAATTATTTTGAGATGGCAAATTTAAAATTGAATTTTGTTTTGAATTAGTAATTATGTCTTAAGCAACAATAAGCACAGGCAAGTCTATACATTTTATGGTTGCCTAATTGCTAAAATCATTAAGATGTCTGCTTTGGCTTATATACAAACCACAATTGTGCTAGAATATAATGACTAAATTTCTTAAAAATGTCAGTACATTATACAACCTGTCATATAGTATGTAGGCAGCAGTGTGCTATGGATAAGAGATGTAGAGAGGCAGACATAGGCTAAATCCCATCTTTGTATGTAACTAGATATGAAACTTGGGCAAATTATCTAGTTTCTCTTAACTTTGGATTCCTCATCTATAAAGTGGGAATGTTAGCTCATTGGGTTGCTGTGAGGATTATAAGTACCATATATATGGTGTGTGTGCGTGTATATATATATATATATATATATGTATATATATGTGTGTGTATACACACACACACACACACACACACACCATATATCCCAGTATCTGTATGTGCCTTCTCATACTTTCTACAGGAACAGTTTTTTTCTTCCCAATTATGCATTTAGAAAAAAAGGTTTCAGAAAATATTTAAATGCAAAAAACAAAAAAAAGAAAAGAAAAGAAAAAGGGTTTGAGATTTATATTTAAATCATTTAGTGTAACATAATCCAAATCAAGTTCTTTCAATTATTTTATTCTGGTATACAATTTAGACTTTGTTAAGGGAACTGATATTAGACTACCTAGCATGATTACCTAGCATTATGCTTTTAAGATTATATTAATATCCAGTGAAATAAGTTTTCATATATCTAAATTCAATGGCCCTTTATTTAAAAAGACCCAAATTCTTTTCTACATGCAAAATTTTGTGATAGCATTTGAATATCAGCTTTAAGAAACATTTATTGTCACATGAGTAAAATTAGTAATTATATAATTTAAGTCATTTAAAGTGGTTTTGCTTGCTTATATATTACAAAGATTCTAAAAGTCTGATGTATAATTTAACCTAAAAATTTTAATATGATCTACACTTTCTACCTTTCCTATTTTTTTCAACAGTTGACTAAAATAACTGGGGAAAGAAATTTGTTTTAAACATGTTTGCATTAAATGGAAACTATGTGGAGTTATATTAACTGGGTAAGCTAACTTTTTAAAGCATTTTATTATTTAACATTAAAAAATGTTGAAAAACTTAAAGTGGACTGGACCAAATAGAAAGTCTACCAGAGCATATAGAACTCTTCTTCTGACAGGAAAAAGTCAGTTAAAACCTCAAATAGTCATTTATTATTAATGCTTCAAATTGGAGATGGAATACAATTTATTTTGATTCAATATTGCCTCCCAAATATTTAAATATCCTGAAATGCATCTGAAAGACATTTAAAGATAAGAGAACTAAATGAAAATTTCCTGGGAAAGACTACAAATAATTTGTCACACAGATAAAAGATAATAGCTTTATGAAAAAAATTATATGACAGAAGACTAAAAAATATGTTAAGGGTCTGAATCACAAAAAAGATCCAATAAAACATAAAAGGTGGAAATCCTGGGCACTAAAAAGTAATCTTAATTCTAAGAATCAAGATCTGTAATCAGTAATTAAGTTGAATAAATGGTAAACCTTGTAATCTCTAACCACAACATCACAGGAGATGGCAATAAGAAGGCTTATATATAAATAAGTCACAAGTATTTTGGACAGCAAGTTGGGAAATTTAAGCTTTTACTTAATGCTCAAGACAGAGGAGTATGAATGAGAAAGTATTGTTTAGGAGGTAAGAACCTAAATCAGAAATTTGGGGATTTATGTTTTTCTCTTAACTTTTTATTTCCCAGAAAAATCCACATTAATTTATCTGAAAAAAAAAAAAAAATAAGTGAGATCACTGTTTTCAAATTGACAGAATATAATTTGTTTAGAAAAAAATTCCCTTATTTGAAAGAAAGTGCTTTATTTAAAAAAAAAACATGCAGAGGTTGTTATTTTAGAAAAGATTATTAGTAATGAAAGAAGCAAGGAAGCTTTAAAAATAATATGATTTTAAGGGTTTATTATCACTAAAAAGTGTGCTCTAATGCAATATAAATAATAAATTCTACTCACATATCAGAGATTATGTGAAAAACTAGTAAAAGGAGAAATTATGAAATGAGGATTAACAATAAAATACTCAGATTTGCAAAGAGAGAGGGTAAATATCAGCCTGCTCAAGAAAGGTAAGTTTGGCAGTAATCCTTCCTGCCATAGAGATTTGGCATGCCAGTTGAATGATTTTTCTACACAGTGTTTTAGGTCATGGGTAAAGGAATCATTTTCACATAAAGTCACCAGGCCTTGCTTGGGAACAGAATAGAAAGATACTACAGGTTCAAAACTATAAATTATTTTTGAAGTTATAATAAAAGAAAAAATGAAATTTTCTTTGAGTCAAAGATGGCCTATTCAGAGAATGAAGGTTATAAAACTAATGTCTTACCCACCAACTTACTTAAAAACTCCATGTAAGTTTAACTTTAAACATTTTCTGATAAAAATGTATTTCTTAAATAAATGAATATGGAACATGTACATACAAAAATAAAATTAAAAGATAAAAGGCTAATATTTGATTTCTTGTATTTTGTTCTCTGCTCTCTTATGAACTTCCAAAACTAGAACCAAATATACTTGTTAAAATGCCCAGAAGGATATGTTTAAGATTTGGAAGGTTAAAAGAATATGGCATTTCAAAATGGGTTTTGGTAGTTTCTTCCATAGAGCCCTTTCAGACAATGTTTCTGCATTCTCCAAAAGGAGAGAGAAAGCAAGAAATCAGGTAGTTGCTTTCTTCTGTGCAAAATTCACTGTCATAGAACTGACCTACAAAAAGCATGGTAGATAGGGGAGGAAAATGTTCATATTATGGAAGAATGAGGGGAGAAAAATGTTCATTTATGGAAGAATGTGTGCCCCATTAGGAAGAGAGCTTACAAGAAAGCTTATTTGTGGTCTATAGACTATTGCACATTCAAACAAAATACAAGAGAAAAGAATGTCCAACAGATAATATGTTCAAAAACATATCAACATATAAACTAGCTTGTGCCCAGAAATAAAACATGGATACTAGACACCACTGCAGGCAACCTGTCTTAATTTGTTTCTGTTTTAATGACCTTTAGAAAATGGTCCAAACTGATTATCAGCAATACAATGTTTTTGCTTTTTTTTCTTAAAAAAATATTTTGAGACCACTTTTGATACACACACATATAATTCTGTGGTCATAACAGACAAATACAACTTTAGCAAGACTAAACAAAAGTGCAAAACTTAAAAAGAACAAAATTAAAAAATATGGAAGCATAAGCTAATTTTTCTGCATAGCTGAAATCTATTTAAAGCAAGTCTTGTTGCAGGAGTGGGGGGGGTGCTGACAGGAGGATAAAGCAGTTTTTTTTTTTTTTTTATTAAGTGTCTTCTGCATGTTTAAATGATGCAAAAAATAATTTCCGTAACCTTGAGAACATTTCACAGACAATTCATTCCTATATCTTTAGACACCATGGTTGTTGCAGTGCCTCCTTCTGCAAGGTAAACGGCAGTGCTGGATTTGGAATGAACTGCCCTGTCACTGCCATTGTTGTTGACCTCACAGTCCAGTGGTTCAGTGGAGATGACCCAGGTGGAAGGGCGCCATCGCTTAAGAGAATAGGGAGTTTTCACACGCTTCTTTATCTTTTCACCTGATCCTGATTTGCCATCTTGCGTTGACTCACCTACTGAAAATAAAAGTATGGAAAAATGAACTATATATAAAGAAAACATTAAGAAGTAAAGGGTTAGGGTTGAGTTTCAAGAGTAGGTCAAACCAATATCTGCAGAAGGTGATGATGGAAATTTCTTGAAATTCACAATGCCAGGCAATGTTTTTCTGGAAAAATTTAACCGATTCATTTTGAAACTCTTTAAGTCAAATACTTTTGTAACTGATTGAATTACAGGGAAATGAATAAAATATAGAAAACACACAAGTATAAATGGAGAAAATTCAAAAGTCCTTAGGTGTGGGGCTGGGGCTATGGCTCAGCGGTAGAGTGCTCGTCTCGCATGTATGAGGCCCTGGGTTCGATGCTCAGCACCACATAAATAAAATAAAGGTATTGTGTCCCCCTACAAGTAAAAACAATATTTTAAATAAAGTCCTTAGGTGTACTATCAAATTCTTTGGTTTTGGTAGAGATCCCAATTTGGTAAATCATCCTACCTAATGCTCAAAGTAGATCAAATTTTAAAGGCATATAAGCATATGATATTTTTCAGAGGAATGACAGAAATATTAGGGTACAAATAAATTGTCCAGTGATTCTCTCTTCCCATACCTGGCAAACTGTTTTATTGATACAGACCCCTGCAATAAGGGTGTATCAACTGGTCTATAATACAAGCCACTTAACCAAGGGGCTACATTGTTTTTTGAGACCTGTATCTTTCTTGCAACCCATTTCGTAGTCTGTGACAACCATTAAACATGGCACCTTTTTTTCTTCTTTATGTATTGACAGTTTAAAAGACAAACCATTTTGTATAATGATAACTAGAAATTAAAAATTTGGTGAGCTTTCCTATCTTGTTTTGTAATCCCTTTAGGGCCAAAACCCAAGCATCAACTTGTTATTTAAGTTGCCCTGGTGCCTATAGCACAATACCATTAAGTACAGGAGGAATTCAACATGTAACTCTTGAAAATAATGACACTAAGCAACTGAGGACAACTTTAATAGTTTCTTCATAATCACTTTTCTGAAATTTCTATGTACTTTTAAGACTTATTAAAGTTAAAATAAAATGTAGGTATAATAGACACTAATATGTATAAACAAAATATATCAAAAATTATAATGGCATAATGTTATTTAGAGCTGTTAAACTGGTATTTACTTAATCCCAACAAATCATAAAAAGTATATGAACTGCATTACAAAGCAGCAGTCAATAAAACGTATATTAAATTGGGAATTCTTCTATTGTGACATCAACCTTTTAATTATTGATAACAAACTTTTTTCTTCTTTACAATAGTCCAATTACTTTTGAAGCCTAACCAAATGGCTTATTTCTATTTTCCAAAGTGGTAAAGGTAAACAATCACCAGTTGGAACACAATCTGATTTTATGTAGCTATTTAAATGGCTTCAAAGGATACATAGGAGATGTTCCATGATCCCTCCACTTACTCTGTATACTGCCGCCATCTAGGACATTTGTGGCTGAAAGATCCAGAGAATTGGGCCTCTGTGCTCTTCTGGGCTTTGGTGGCCCTGGATCTGTTACTGTGCTTGAAACAACCTGTGTAAGAACATCTTGTTCTGAACATGGATTACTGTTGTTGTTATTTGAATTAGTTCGGCCACCTTCTAGTGGCCGTTCCCTTCTGTCCACAAGACGATCTAGAACACTTTCATCATGGCCAGCTTGTTGGTCTCGTCTTAGTAAAGGTTCATGCTCATCGGGACTAGAATTAATATTCAGCCGGGTATCTTCACTAATAAATTGATTCTGCAGCATTTCTTGGGCCCTATGTGTCACCATGTTGGCTGTCTGGCCTGATGGTACTGCCCCATTGGCATACTGGGTTGTGGCAGCATGGGAGTTAACACTGTGGTTTCTACCTGCCACTCCATTCATGGTGACTGTCACCACATGAGGTTCTGCTGCATTGATTGTATTCATCTTGGCAACTCCAGTTTCTACTTGTTTCAAGTTAGATTTGTGCTTGCTACCAAATTTTAGCCGGGCTCCTTTGTTGAATTTTTGGTGTTCAAAGGCAAACTAGTAGGTCTCTTAGGAAGGTTCTGTTGTTTAGGGAGAGGGTAGATCTGAGCAGGTGGAACATCAGGAATTAAACATGCTTGGCCATTTGCAGCCTGTGTGTAGTCCTGCTGACCAGTCACTTCTACTGCAAGCTTTATAAGTGGGTAAAGCAAGCTAGAACTGGTACTACTCAGTGGGTCTGGCCCACTGAACTGTTTAAGAGAATGCTCCATCAGATTCTCATCAGAGCTTTCCTTGAGGTTCTTATCAACTTCTTTTGGGTCTAGCTTGTTAGTCTCCAAGTCTTCTTCTGTCAGCTGTAAGCAGACAGGGGTTGGCCCAATCGACTGTGCAACATTGATGACATGGAGATTTGTTTCATCTGGGTATGGCATCTCAGATATGGTGGTCATACCAGTACTTGGAGTGAGGCCAGTGGTGTTTGTGGTTGTTGTGTTGGTGGACAGACTGGTGACACTTGTTTCAGGGCTGGGGATTCGAGCTTGTGCTTGCTGTCGTTCATAATTTATTGAGTTTCGGTTCTTTTCCCCTATAGTCAAAGGTGTGCTGGACATCGAGTGCTCAGAGGAAATGTTCTTCACAATGCTGTCAGTGTGATGGATAGAATCTTCAATGTATGAGGAAGAAGAATAATCTGGATAAGGGCCAATTTTTGGCACACGCCTATTATGTGACAGGTTGCTTAAAGAAAGAAAAAAGTGACATTGAGAATAGACATTTATGTAAATAGTCTCCTTCAAGTATAACCATTGATTTTAAAGTCTGAGCTGCTTTTCATTTTACTGCTAACTTATATTACTTAAAAGGTCTAATCAAATAATCAAGTATTAATAACCTGCTAAATGCTAATTTTATATGAATTAATCCTACTGAAAAATCTATATGAATCTAGATTTTTATAGATGCTCATTATTTTGATTTGAGAGTTAATTTAAAAATATCCCCTATAACACTTCTCAGAAGAGGATATACAATCAATCAACAAATATATCAAAAATGTTCAATATCTCCAGCAATTAGAGAAATGCAAATCAAAACTACTCTAAGATTTCATCTCACGCCAGTCAGAATGGCAGCCATCATAAACACAAACAACAATAAATGCTGACGAGGATGTGGGGAAAAGAGCACACTCTTGCATTGCTGGTGGGGCTGCAAATTGGTGCTGCCAATTTGGAAAGCAGTATGGAAATTCCTAGGAAAACTTGAAATGGAACCACCATTTGACCCAGCTATCCCACTCCTCAGTCTATACCCAAAGGACTTAAAAATAGCATACTACAGGGACACAGCCACATCAATGTTCATAGCAGCACAATTCACAATAGCTAGATTGTGGAAACAACCCTGATGCCCATCAATAGATGAATGGATAGGGAAACTTTGGTATATATACACAATGGAACACTACTCAGCACTAAAAGAGAATAAAATCATGGCATTTACAGGTAAATGGATGGAGTTGGAGAAAATAATGCTACATGAAGTCAGCCAATCCCAGAAAACCAAAGGTCGATTGATTCCTTTGCTATGATGATACTGAATTATAATGGCAAGGGAGAGGGAATGAGAAGAACGAAAGAATGTTAAATAGAACAAAGAGGAAGGAGGGGAGGGGAGGGGGCAAGGGAATAGAAATAATGGCAGAATGAGTTGAACATCAATATACTAAGTGCATGTATAAAAACTCAAATGGTGCGAAAATACTTTGTGTAAAACCAGTGACTTGAAAAACTGTGCTCTTTATATGTAATATGAAAGGAATTGTACTCTGCAAACATGTATAACAAATTAGAATAAACAAATAATTAAATTTTTAAAAATCACCTATAATTTTAAAACATTACCAAATAGACTTTTACAAACTATATACTTGTACAACTAACCATTGCATTTTGTTAAGAGAAGGAACCATGGCATAAGTTTTTTTTGTATTTTCGTAACCCAAGATCCACTGCTTACTCAACAAATATGTTATAAATTAAGTTATATTAGCCAAATGGTAAAAATAATGTTAAGGGGTTGGGGTTGTGGCTCAGCGGTAGAGCGCTCACCTAGGGTTCGATCCTCAGCACCATGTAAAAACAAAGGCATTGTACAACTAAAAACAAGCAAATAAATATTTTTTAAAAAAATGTTAAGTTTTTAGGTTGTTTCAAAGAGTTCCTATTAAGAGGCACAGTCTAGCAACAGAACATTTCTTTCTGGGGTAGTCTAAGCAAAATCAGTGAAAGAGTCCTGCAGCCTAGGATATGAGGCAGATAAAGGATCAAATGACACTCAGAAAAAAGCTCAAAGAGGGACTGGAGTTGTAGCTCAGTGGTAGAGCACTTGCCTAGCACATATGAGGCATTAGGTTTGATCCTCAGCACCAGATGTAAATAAAATAAGGTATTGTGTCCATCTACAACTAACAATATTTAAACAAAAAGCTCAAAGATTCAAAACTGCTCTCTAGTTATCAAGGGTTTGTCATAGTCATTATCATTCCTCAGAAGTGGTGGTTCTTGACCACTTCATTGTAACACGTTTATAATTACATAAAATCTTACTAAAGTAAAACCAGGGATAGCTTCAACTAAAACAATAAAGGTACAAACATTGAGAACATTAACAGATAAAAGTATTATAGGACAGAAGCAGGTGCTTAAGGAAAGAGGTATTATAATGGAAGACTGATGAATTATGAGGGAAATAACAGGAAAGCAGAGAAGAAAAGGCTGTTACAGAGTCACAAGAAAAGGAAGCTACATAGGTATGGAGGTTAAGATGCAATAAAATAAAATCTAGAATGAGAATGAATATGGAATAGACTATGATTTAGGGGAATCTATAAGACACTGGAGATGAGAAGTAACACACAGACAGTAGAGCTGAATAACATAGGAGGCGGAAAAAAGGCCAAAGTGGAGCATCAAGAGTTTCTTCTTATCATTCAAGAAAAGTTCCAAAACATTTAATGTAAAAGTTTTTAACTGACTCTTGAGACAGGTATAAATAGCATATTAGAAAATATAGAATGAAAAGAGATGGGTGAAAGCCTTCCTCAGATATTGGTAGAGCAAGAGAATTTATATTTAGAATTACTAGTCTTTACCTTCTTTGACTTATTGATGTAAAAGTGTTTATATATGAAATGAATTTGATCTATATATAAGTGTACAAATAGTTCATTACACAAATTCCTCTTAGAAAAGAGAAGAAAAGAAAATAGCAAATAAAATGATTCAACAAGCTGGGCACGGTGGCACACACCTGTAATCCCAGCACTTTGGGAGGCTGAGGCAGGAGGATAGTGAGTTCAAAGCCAGCCTCAGCAATGGCGAGGCACTTAGCAACTCAGTGAGACCCTGTCTCTAATAAAATACAAAAAAGGGCTGGGGATGTGACCCAGTGGACGAGTGCCCCTGAGTTCAATCCCCAGTACCACCAAAAAAAAAAAAAAAAAAAAAAAAAAGATTCAACAATGAAGTATATATATATATAATATATATATATATATATTTAAAATATTTATTTATTTACTTTAGTTGTACACAATGCAATGCATTTATGTTTACGTGGTGCTGAGGATCGAACCCAGGCCGCGCACGTGTGAGGTGAGCGCTCTGCCGCTGAGCTACAACCCCAGCCCTGAAGTATATTTTTAATATCAATTTTCTCTGGTAACTCTTTCCTGGATGCCTTTCTGAAATTTTTAAACATGTATTAGAAAAAATTCATAGGAAGGTCTTTTGCCCCCTGAATATGGAACAAAGAAATAGAGATGAGTCAGTCTAAAAGTTTCAAGTTGTAGGAATTTTTTTAAAAGTCATTTAATTTAGAACTAAAAATTCATAGTTCTAACAAAGGAAACATCTCCTAAAACAATGTTCATGGTGGAATAGAAAGAATGCTAGAATTTATTAAGAAAGAGCATCAGAGCCGGGCACGGTGGCTCACACCTCTAATCCCAGAAGGATCGCAGGTTCAAAGGCAGCCTCAGCAACAGCGAGATACAAAGTAACTCAGTGAGACCCTGTCTCTAAATAAAATACAAAACAGGGCTGGGATGTGGCTCAGTGGTTGAGTGACCCTGAGTTCAATCCCTGGCACCCTCCCCCACCCCCACCCCCCGGAAAAAAAAAAAAAAAAAAAAAAGAAAAGAAAAAAGAAAATAAGTAAGAGCATTGGATAGGAAGTCTGCAAACCTTAGTGTTCAGTAAGAACAATTAGAGGTAGATATATAGGCAGGTTCACAGTTTCTTTTATTAAAAAAAAAAATCAGGGGAAGAAGGAATAATAACTACAATGGATATATTAGACAATATACAGAAAGACTTATAAACCTTTTGAAGTATGAAATTATTTTACCTTCATTACTTCAGGGAAGTTGAAGCATTAATAAAGGCTAATCTTGGGGTTGGGGTTACGGCTCGGTGGTGGAGCACTTGCCTAGCATGTGTGAAGCACTGGGTTCAATCCTTAGCACCACAAAAATAAATAAATAAAATAAAGATATTGTGGCCAACTACAACTAAGAAAAAAATTTTTGAATAAAACAAAAAGAAAAAGGTATTGTGTCCATCTACAACTAAAAAAAATTTTAAAAAATAAAGGCTAATCTCTTTATCTTCAGATGTAAAAAATACAGATTCCATTTTGTACTCACACCAAATAAATGTTTTTCAGTAGAAAAATGAGGATATTAAAAGAAAATTTGAAACTTTACAATGCATAAGTTAGTAGCTGCATTATTAGGTTGGCTTAACAGTATTTATTTCCTATTTTTTGTTTGGTGTAAGTTTCCAATACTGATAGTTGCCAAACCCCTCAGAGTCTTACCGCTCATTCTGCATAGCAGTAGACATGGGATTGACTGTTGGGCTCACAGATTTGTTTCTTTCCCATATCATCATAAGTTCAGCCATTCTTTCCTCAGCACACTGTGCAGTAAGCCGAGCCTCTGCATCCTGGTCCCAACAGTCTTCGATTGTCTCCTTGAGTGACCTCACTGCCTGTAACATAAAGTACACGTCAAACATTGTGTCTTAAAAAAATGTACTAAGCTTTTTAGTTTACACCATGAGATAAAAGAAAAATCGGGTTCTTTAAAACCAATATCGTACAAAGCTGCATTTTATACTTCAGAGATTTATAAAGGTGTTTTGCAAGAAGTGAAATTTTGGAAGGATTCTCAGAAGCTGAGGAGCAAAGAAGCAAGCAAGCTTTAACTCAACTCTTCAAAGAATTATCTACAAGGCTAAGCAGCTATAATCTGTTGTAGATATTTCTTCAAGGCCACAAGTTTTTGTCACTGTTTTATTTCAATCAATAGCCACTAATTCCACTTCAGAAATAAGTTTTGAGTTTGACAGACCCATTTGGCCATCTTCTGTCTGTAGATGGACTTTCTTACCTTTATTCCTAGTCAAGTGTGCTTCATTCCAACCTTAAAACTTAAAATAGCTCCACTCTGTAGTATTCCCATACATCTGCAATGAACAATAGTCTTCCTTTGGGGAAAGCTTTTTTTTTTTTCCTCCCCTTTTTTAGTTGTTACATTATAATTATACATAATGGGGACTTCATTGTGGGAAAGTTGGTTTTATCTCCCTTTAAGAAAACAGACTTTGGGAAATTAAAGGGATATGGATAGGAAAAGAAGAACTTAAATTAGCACTATCTGCCGACAATATGATTCTATACCTAGAAGACCCAAAAAATTCCACCATAAAACTTCTAGAACTAATAAATGAATTCAGCAAAGTAGAAGGATATAAAATCAACACCCATAAATCAAAGGCATTTCTGTATATCAGAACAAACCCTCTGAGAGGGAAACAATGAAAACTACCCCATTTCCAAAAGCCTCAATAAAATAAAATAAAATAATTGGGAATCAATGAAAGAGGAGAAAGACCTCTACAATGAAAATGACAGAATGCTAAAGAAAGAAATTAAAGAAAACCTTAGAAGATGGAAAGATCTACCTTGTTCTTGGATAGGCAGAATTAATATTGTCAAAATGACCATCCTGGGGACTGGGGTTGTAGCTCAGTGGTAGAGTGCTCACCTAGCATGTGTGAGGCCCTGAGTTCAATCCTCAGCACCACATAAAAATAAACAAATAAAGTGAAGGTATTGTGTCCAACTACAACTAAAAAATAAATATTAAAAAAAAACCATACTACCAAAAGCACTATACAGATTTAATGCATGGCCTGAGGGTATAGCTCAGTTGGTAGAGCGCTTGCCTCACATGCGCAAGGCCCTGAGTTCAATCCCCAGCACCACACACACACACACACACACACAAAGATCTAATGCAATTCCAATCAAAATACCAATGACATTCCTCATAGAAATAGAAAAGGCAGTCATGAAATTCATCTGGAAAAATAAGAGACCCAGGGGCTGGGGTTGTGGCTCAGCGGTGGAGTGCTCGCCTAGCACGCACGCAGCCCGGGTTCGATCCTCAGCACCACGTATAAATAAACGCATTGTGTACAACTAAGGCAAATAAATAAATGTTTTTTTAAAAAAAAGCAAATAAATAAATATTTAAAAAAAAAAAAGAGACCCAGAATAGCTAAAGCAATCCTTAGCAAGAAGAGTGAATCAGGTGGTATCACTACACCAGACCTTAAACTATACTATAGAGCAATACTAACAAAACCAGCATGGTATTGGCACCAAAACAGACTTGTAGACCAATGATACAGACTAGAGGACACAGAGACAAACCCACATAATTACAGTTATCTTATATTAGACAGAGATGCCAAAAACATACATTGGAGAAAAGACAGCCTCTTCAACAAATGGTGCTGGGAAAACTGGAAATCCATATGCAACAAAATGAAATTAAACCCATATCTCACACCATGCACAAAACTCAACTCAAAGTGGATCAAGGACCTAGGAATTGAACCAGAGACAATGCATCTAATAGAAGAAAAAATAGACCCAAATCTTCACCATGTTGGATTATGCCTGGACTTCCTTAATAAGACTCCTATAGTGCAAGAATTAAAATTAAGAATCAATAAATGGGATGGGGCTGGGGTTGTGGCTTAGTGGTAGAATGTTTATCTAGCATGTATGAGGCACTGGGTTTGATCCTCAGCACCACATAAAAATAAAGTAAAGATACTGTATCAAATAAAACTAAAAATTAAATATAAAAAAATAAAATAAATGGGATGGCTTCAAAACTAAAAAGCTTCTTCTCAGCAAAAGAAACAATCAGTGAGGTGAATAGAGAGCCTACATTTTGGGAGCAAATTTTTACCACACACACATCAGATAGAGCACTAATCTCTAGTATATATAAAGAATTTAAAAGTCTTAACACCAAAAAAAAAATATATAACAATAACCCAATCAATAAATGGGCCAAGGAACTGAACAGACACTTCTCAGAAGAAGATACACAATCAATCAACAAATACATGAAAAAATGTTAAACATCTCTAGCAATTAGAGAAATGCAAATCAAAACTACTTTAAGATTTCATCTCACTCCAGTCAGAATGGCAGCTATTAAGAATATAAACAACAATAAGTGTTGGCGAGGATTTGGGGAAAAAGGCCCACTCATACATGGCTGATGGGACTGCAAATTGGTGCAGCCAATATGGAAAGCAGTATGGATAATCCTTGAAAAACTGGGAATGGAACCACCATTTGACCCAGCTATCCACTCCTCATCTATACCCAGAGGACTTAAAAACAGCATACTACAGGGACACAGCCACATCAATGTCAACCTAGATGCCCTTCAGAAGATGAATGGACAAAGAAAATGTGGTATATATACACAATGGAACACTACTCAGCACTAAAAGAGAATAAAATCATGGCATTTGCAGGTAAATGGATGGAGTTGGAGAAAATAATGCTAAGTGAAGTTAGCCAATCCCAAAAAAACAAATGCCAAATGTTTTCTCTGATTTAAGGAGGCTGATCCATAGTGGGGCTGGGTAAGGGGGAGCATGGGAGGAATAGACAAACTGTAGATAGGGCAAAGGGGAGGGAGGGAAGGGAAGGGACATGGGGGTAGGAAAGACAGTAGAATGAGATGGACAACATTACCCTAAGTACATGTATGAAGACACAAATGGTGTGACTCTTTTATGTACAACCAGAGATATGAAAAATTGTGTAATATGAATTGTAATGCATTCTGCTGTCATATATAACAAATTAGAATTAAAAAAGAAAACAGACTTTGAATACATTGGTAGACTACCACTGAAAATCCTTTCAGATCTGCTTTTGGATTTGTTTTTATTAAGCTTCAATCTTTTCATTTGCTCTGATGTTTATACTTCCTGTATATTTAAAACACCTGCTTTCAAAAAAATATGGCTATAGGCTAGATTTAGCAAACAAAAATAGAGGGTACCAACTTAAACTTGAACATCAGATAAACCAACACTTTTTGTGGGCAGGGTTTACCAGGGATTGCACTCAGGGGAACTTAACCACTGAGCCATATCCCCAGCCCTATTTAGTATTTTATTTAGAGACAGGATTGCTTAGTGCCTCACTTTTGCTGAGGCTGGCTTTGAACTCAGCCTCCTGAGCCGCTAGGATTACAGGCATCCACCACCACCATGGCCCGGCCAACATATTTTTAGTATGTGTAAATCCCATGTAATCTTTGATCTGAGGATTTGATCTGTGAAAAACATTTTAGGCTAAAATTCTTGTAAGCTATCTCAGTGACGTTTTAAATGTTTCCTCACAATTTGTGTTCTGCAACAAACAAATCCGAACTCTTAACATGGAAGAAATTATGAGGGCTGGGGGTATAATTCAATGGCAGAGTGCTTGCCTAGCATACAAAGGGCCCCAGGTTCCATCCCCAGCACTGGAAACAAAACAAAACAAAACAAAACAAAACAAAACAGAAGAATCTTGGGATGGGGGATGTTGCTCTGTGATCGAGCTGTAACTGCACAAAAGAAAAAAATTAACAATATTCTTCTGGGCATATGCTTATTGTATAATGGTACATTTTGAGTAATAAGGATTTTGAAAAGCTCCCTTACATGCTGAGGCACCTAGAAAGCCACTACTTGGTCCTGGGCAGAAGAGACCCCAGGAGACAATAAGCTTCCACAGCAGGTGATTTTTAGGCTCAGCTCTAGGAGGAAGTAAAAGCTATGCAGAACTGTAAAAGACCTGCATAAGCACTAAAGGAAGGTCCCAATAGACAGCCAATCTACAAAGATCTGGAAAGTATTTTCTTTTTTATTCTTTTCTGGTCATCATTTTTTTTCTGTCCAGTTTTAAACAAAAAATTAAAACACATGCAAAGAACAAGAAAGTATGGCCCATTCACAGGAGAAAAAGAAAAAAAAGAAACTAACCAAAATCATCTCTGAGGAAGGACACATTGGAGTTATTAGATAAAGGCTTTAAATGAACTATCTTTAAAATGCTCAAAGATATAAGGAAACCATGGACAAAGAACTAAAAGACATCAGGAAAACAAGTGTTTCAATAAATGGAGAACAGGGGCTGGGGTTGTGGTCAGTAGAGCACTTGCCTACCATGTGTGAGTCACTGGGTTCAATTCTCAGCACCACATATTAACATATAAAACAAAGGTTCATCAACAACTAAAAAAGTATATAAAAAATGGAGAATAGCAATAAAAGATAAATTATAAAAAAGGAATACAATGATACAATACAGATGAAAAGTAAAAAAAAACAAATAATAATATTCACTAGAATGGTTCAATAGCAGATATAAGCAGAGATAAGAGGGAGAAGAATCAGAGAATTTGAAGATAGACTTGGGAAAATAAAATTAGTCTGAGGAGCAGAAACCAGAGGAATAAGGAAAAAGGAGCATAGCCTTTAAGACTTGTGAGATACCATCAACATTACCCAAATATACAAAATGGGAATTCGAGAAGGGAAGAAGAAAGAAGGGACAGGAAGAATATTTGAAGACATAATGCCTCAAAACTCCCAAAATATAATAAAAGGAAAGCATCTATGCACACATCTAAGAAATCTGACAGAATAGGATTAAGTCAAAAAGTTCCATACTGATATACATTGTGGTCAAACTGTCAAAAAACAAAGAGGGAATCTTGACAACAAGAGAAGAGACTAGAAATACACAGGAATCCTCAATAAGATTAATAATCAAGTTGGATATAGTGGTTCATGCCCATAATATCAGCAACTCAGGAGGCAAAACCAAGAGATGATCATAAGTTCAAGGCTAGCCTTAGCAACTCAGTGAGGCCTTGTCTCAAAAAAAATAATAATAGAAAGGACTGTGAATGTAGCTTCATGGTAGAGAGCTCCAGGTTCAATCCCCAGCACTGAAGGAAAATAAATATAAATAAATAAACAAACAAACACACATAAATATATACAAACATATATACAAAATATATACAAACATAAATTTTCACATTAATATTTGGAAGATTTTGAGTTTTGATTTAGTGTAAAATGGTTTTTAATCGCAGTGCAACTAAAAAAACAAAAACATCTTTTAGAGATCTATTTCTCTCTTTTTATAAACTACATACTTGCTACTTGACTCTGGTACTGAATTGTCATGCAGAGAAGCATTTTACTGACTGTAGCACATTAGGTTTAAATGGATTTCCTGGAAATGAACCAAGTATTACAAATCCCTTACTTAGCAACTGAGCCTGAATTGGAGGTAAAAAGTCTTCAGGTAAACATGCATATGATGCACATTCCATAATGGTAGGGTTGCTAAGAGATACTTAAAAAGAATAGATCTTATTTGCTGTGGCGAAATAAAACAGTTTAAAGAAGATGAGGTTGCATTTCACTAGAATAAAATTTCACAGAAATTTTTCTTTTCTTTTTTTAATTTTCCTTTCTTTTTTTTGTGGTGCTGGGGATTGAACCCAGGGCCTTGTGCATGTGAGGCAAGCATTCTATCAACTGAGCTACATCCCCAGTCCAGAAATTTTTCTTTGAAAGACACTCTATTGTGAGGCTGGCACATTTAAAGAATCATGGCAAAGTATTTAGCCTATCAACTGTTATCAAGGACCTCTCAAAGATCTGTCCCAGTTTCCATAGGAGGTAGGACAGTTAGGCAATCTTGAGCATGCACACTTGACAAGGATTTTTTCTGGTAACTCTCCTGGATGCCTTTCTGAAATATTTAAACATGTATTAGATAAAATTCATAGGAAGGTCTTTTTCCCCCTAATATGAAACAAAGAAATAGAGATGAGTCAGTCTAAAAGTTTCAAGTTGTAGAAACTTTCTTAAAAGCCTTTTAATTTAGAACTAAAAATTCATAGTTCTAACAAAGGAAAAATAATACCAGCAACTCAGGAGGCAAAAACAAGGCTCTACAATTGACAGATACTTAAAGACTAATTTCATGTGAAACAGAAGCCAATCTTGAAGTGTAATCTACTGACAAAGAAGATCAGTAAAGATAAATGTTCAATCTATATCTGTATGGGTATAAATAATATCTTTATCCTCTCTCTGACATGACAACAATAAAAATATCCTAACCTTATTAAGGCAATCTAAAATTTAAAATAATAAATTAATTTTCACCTTTTATTCTTTAATTATAGTCAAGAAAATCTACATAAATTATAAAAATTTAATGCCTTCTGAAATAATTAAATTATTATTACCTTCTTAAAATAAGAACACACTGCTAAGGAAAAAGTGAGTGATATGAATTTCTAGAACTATAAATGTGATAGTGGAAATTAAATTTTTAATAGATAACTGATATGACTGTAAGAGTGAAAAATAAATGGGTAATTTGAAAAGTACAACAACAACAACAAACAGATGGTAAGCACAAGAAAAACAGACCTGGAGTGTCAGGTGGTCCAGTATTAGCCTAATGAGAATTCCAGAAGGAAGAAATGCAAGGGAAGAAATTTTTAAACAAATACTAGAAAAATCCTTTGATTGAGGAAAGTTCTGAATTTTATTTTCTTTGGTACTGGGGATTGAATCCAGGGGCACTTGGTCATCGAGGTACATCGCCAGATCGACCAACTAATCGATTGATCTATCTATCTATCTTGGTATCAGGGATTGAACTCAGGGGCACTCAACCACTGAGCCACATCCCCAGCCCTATTTTGCATTTTATTTAGAGACAGGGTCTCACTGAGTTGCTTAGCACCTTGCTTTTGCTGAGGCTGGCTTTGAACCTACAAGCCACCTGCCTCAGCTTCCCGAGCAACTGGAATTACAGGTGTGTGCCACTGCACCCAGCTTCCCTAGTCCTTTTTAATGTGTTTTATTAATTTTTTTTTGGGGGGGGGGGCTTGGGATTGAATTCAGGGTCACTCGGCCACTGAGCCACATCCCCAGCCCTGTTTTGTATTTTATTTAGAGATAGGGTCTCACCGAGTTGCTTAGCACCTCACTTTTGCTGAGGCTGGCTTTGAACTTGCGAGCCTCCTGTCTCAGCCTCCTGAGCCCCTGGGATTACAGGCATATGCCACTGTGCCTGCCTGCCTGTTTTTATGGTTTGAGACAGGGTCTCACTAAGTTGCTCAGGACCTTGCTAAGTTGCTGAGGCTGGTCTCAAACTTGTGATCCTCCTGCCTCAACCTCCCAAATCACTGGGATTACAGGCATGCACAACTGTACCCAGTTTATGCATATTTTTAAAAAAAAAATTTAGTTGTAAATGGACACAATATCTTTATTTATTTTTATGTGGTGCTGAGGATTGAACCCAGTGCCTCACACATGCAAGGCAAGTGCTCTACCACTGAGCTACAGCACCAGGCCTGCAGATTTTTAATTTTGAGGCAGTGTCTTGCTAAATTGCTAAGGGACTTGCTAAATTGCTGAGGCTGGCCTTGAACATTCAATTCTGTCTCAGCCTCCTGAGTTATTGGATTACAGGCATGCATCACCAGTCAAACAAGTTCTCAATTTTCAAACTGAAAAATCCATTCAGCGGAGGCTGAGGCTGTGGCTCAGTGGTAGAGCGCTCGCCTAGCACCTGTGAGGCCCTGGGTTCGATCCTCAGCACTACATAAAAATAAATAAATAAAATAAAGGTAATATATATATATATATATATATATATATATATATATATATATATAAAAATCTCTTAAGTGCCAAGCAAAATGAGTGAAAAGATTCATAACAATACACATCCACGTGAAATTTCACAACTTCAATGATAAAGTAAAAGTCTTAAAAGCTTATATAAAAGAGGAAATAAGATGATAAAAACATAAGACAAAAAGCAATAAAATGAGACAGGCTCACATCCGAATTCTCATTAGCAAGACTGGAAGCTAGAGGGCAATGGAGAAGTGGTTTCAAAGTTGTGAAGATGATTTTGATTTTGAAACCATTACTCAGCCAAATTATTTCTCACGTTCAAGGTCAAGACTGACATATTTTGAACATGGAAGGACTCATAATGTGTACCACCTAATGCACATATTAACACACATTACTTGAGAAAATTCATGAAAGAAAAAATAATTTGCTAATCCCAATAGCTTAGGAGGGCTAAGGCAAGAGGATCACAGGTTAGAAGCCAGCCTCAGCAACTTAGCAAGGTTGTAAGCAACCTAGTGAGACCCTGTCCCAAAATAAAAAATAAAAAGGATGGGGATGTGGTTCAGTGGTTAAGTGCCTCTGGGTTTAATCCCTGGGGAGGGGGGGGGGGAGGGGGGAGGGAAGGAGGAGGAGGAGGCAAAAACAATTTGTAAGAAAGAGAATGACATGAAATTTTTTAAAAAATGTTACTTCTTTTTTTTTAAGTTGTTATATATGACAGCAGAATGCGTTACAATTCATATCACACATATAGAGCACATTTTTACATATCTCTGGTTGTATACAAAGTATATTCACACCATTAGTGTCTTCATACATGCACTTAGGGTAATGATGTCCATCTCATTCTACCATCTTTTTCTTTTTTACCCCCTCCCTTCCCCTCCCTCCCCATTGATCTTTCTAGTGTTCCTCTAATCCTCCTATGCTCTCTGTCCCAACCCCATTGTGAATCAGCCTCCTTATATCAGAGAAAACATTCGGCATTTGGATTTTTGGGATTGGCTAACTTCACTTAGCATTATATTCTCCAACTTCATCCAGTTACCTGCGAATGCCATTATTTTATTCTCATTAATTGCTGAGTAATATTCCATTGTTTTATATATACCACATTTTCTTTACCCATTCATCTACTGAAGGACATCTAGATTGGTTCCACAGTCTAGCTAATGTGAATTGTGCTGCTATAAACATTGATGTGGCTGTGTCCCTGTAGTATGCTGTTTTTAAGTCCTTTGGGTATAAACCAAGGAGTGGGATAGCTGGGTCCAAGGAGACCACAGAAAGAAGAAAGAAAGAAAAAGAAAGATGATAAGAAATCAAAGATAATCCACTGGATGGTGATTTCTGAAACTTTCTCCCTAAAGCAGCAGGGGGTTACAGTATACAATATAGGACTTTTAAAAAATATTTATTTTTTAGTTGTAGGTGGACACAATATCTTTATTTCATTTTTACGTGTTGCTGAGGATCAAACCCAGTGACTCACGTGTGCTAGGCGAGTGCTCTACCACTGAGCCACAACCCCAGCCCCCAGTATAGGACTTTTATATATTCTGAGTCCAAGCACAATATTTTGTCAGCAGTAAATGCTTATATAATCACAATTCTGCAAAATTCTGTTTTTATTTTATTTAAATTTTAGGTCAATATGTAGACAAAACATAAATTATCTAATAATAGAATATTACAAAACTTAGAGTAAATGAGATATAATTTATGAAATAGGACTAAATTTAGTATTTGAGCTAAAATGGTAATGTCTGGAAGGGGAAAGGACCCCAGAACATTGCTAAGGAGAGTTATTTTTGGAGAGTGGTAGTAAGGGAGGGTGTTTTTTTCTTTCCTTTTCTTTATTATGACTTTCTATTTAATTTTTTTGTTTACCCCATAAAACTTTAATTATTTTAAAAGAGAAAAGCAGGTCACTCTCATCAAAAAAGGATACAATAATTATAATATGCTATATAATATAATAGAATATTATATATATATGTATAATAGAATAGAATATGAACTAAATGGAGAAAACGAGATAGTATCTGTAGGTGATAACATTAAAAATTATAAGTTAAAAAATAAACTTCAGAAAGGACCATTGATTATGAGCTAATCCTATTCATATAAAACAATCTTATGAATGTGTGTGAGCCAATAAATATTGGTAGGATGTTTTCAGTGTTTTAACAATAATTTACTCAAATGGCAGGAGTCTTTGAAGAAACTTCGTTACTGCGAACTACATTTTTTTCCCCTTGGTGGTACTGGGGATCCAACTCAGGGCCTCATGCATGCTAGACATACTCTCTACCACCGAGCTACATCCCCAATCCTTGTGAACTACATTTTTAATAAGGATATTTCTGTACTTTGGATTACTTTTAAATCTAAACTACACTTTTATTAGCTATTTACCAGTCTGTAAGTCTACACTAATTAATGTTTTTGGTACTGTTCTAAAGAGAATAAGATATAATTTTAATAATGTTTAAAATATTAACATATTAGTTATTCTGTTACCCAATCTAGTGAAGTTCAGACACACCATTAGTCTAAACAGTATTATATATTTGAAAAAAAAATGAAACTGAACCAAAACTGGGGACTTTCTGAATATAAAAATTTTTGAAAACATATAACATCATAAAAATCAAGTAAGTTGGATTTTTGGTATCAGAAAACTCTAAAAACCATTAACATTATTAACTGTCTATTTTTGCTTCAAATAATATTAAAATATATCTAGTGAAAAAAATTAGTTTTTTTCTTACCAGGCTATTTTCTTTCCAGGCTTCTGGGAACTTGGGTCTCTGTTTTTCCCTAGATACAAGAACCTGCATATCTTCAAAAGTGGGATGATTTCCAACTTCTGTCTGAAAAGCCATCTGATATTCTGGTACAGATTCACCTGTGTGTGTGTATAAAAGAATGATATATTTTCTTTTATCATAAGTGAGAATAACAGGGGCATTTTTTATAGCAAGTAAGCAAAAGAAATTGTGCATGTTAAAACCTTTCAGGTATTTAGAAATCCTGTTGTAGGTTTAATGCTTTACTAATAAATACTGAGGACAGTCTCAAACATTTTTGAGAAATCAAATGGTAATTTCAATGACAGGCAGGTTTTGTTTTTTGTAATTGGTGCTAGGGATTAAACCGAGGGCCTTGCAGATGCTAAGCATGAACTCTACCACTGTGCTATACCTCTAGCCCTAGACAGTTTTTTTGTTTGTTTTGTTTTTCATTTTTTAGTTGAAGATGGACACAATACATTTATTTTATTTATTTTTATGTGGTGCTGAGGATCGAACCCAGTGCCTCATATATATCAGGCAAGTGATCTATTACTGAGCCACAACCCCAGCCCTTTCCTTTTCTTTTTGAGACACGGTCTTGCTAAGTTGCCCACACTGGTCTTGAACTCTTGGACTCAGGTGATTCTCCTGTCTCAGCCTCCTGAGTGCTGAGATTACAAGTATACACCACCACGCCTGACTTAGTGAAAATGTTGATAAAATTAAATTTATTAATAAACATATTATGCCAACAGAAGACCCCTGGAACCAACATTTAGACAACCAATGGTCTAGCAGAAATCTTGGCAAAGAAGCAGGAGAACTAGACTCTTCCTGGCTCCTCATCCCTGTCCCAGCCTATTGAAATGACAGAATAAATTAGCAGGAAGTACACCAGCATGGGGGTTAGGGCACTTAGGTTCTAATCTTGGCAGCATCTCTACTTTGGAAAAGTCATTTTATACACATACATACACATACACACATATATATATATACATATATATATATATATTTGTATATGGACACAATAACTTTATTTTATTTGTTTATTTTTATGCAGCGCCGAAGCTTGAACTCAGTGCCTTACACATGCAAGGTGAGTGCGCTACCACAGAGCTACAATCCCAGCCCCCTTTTTTAAAAAATATTTTTTAAAGCATTATTTTTTAATTTTATTAGTTGTTGTTGGAACTTTATTTGTTTTCATGTGGTGCTGAGAATCAAACCCAGTGCCTCACACCACACATGCTAGGCAAGCACTCTACCACTGAGCCACAACTCCAGCCTGATAGACCTTTTTTTCTTGGTACTGGGGATTGAACTCAGGGGCACTCGACCACTGAGCCACATCCCCAGCCCTTTTTTTGTATTTTATTAGAGACAGGGTCTCACTGAGTTGCTAAGTGCCTCGCCATTGCTGAGGCTGGCTTTGAACTTGCGATCCTCCTGTCTCAGCCTCCCAAGTGCTGGGATTACAGGCGTGCGCCACCATGCCCGGCAAATGTCAGATTGATAGACTTTTATTTTATTTATTTATATATGGTGCTGAGAATCGAACCCAGTGTCTCACACATGCCAGGCAAGTGTGATACCACTGAGCCCCAGCCCCAGCCCAACCCCTTGTTTTATGTTTCTATTTGAATATTCAAAATAATCCATAAATTCCTTCAACAGTATTAAAGAAAGATTTATTAAGATTAATTCTATAATATCTGTAATCTATACAGCAGAGCCCAAGTTATTAGAATATGGTGTTACCTATAAATACAAGTAATATTTTCCCATACTGTAAACTTTGAAGCAATACTTAGTTCTGATCAATTACCATTAACACTGAACTTGAGAGACAAATCAGTTAAATCATGCCAGTTAGCATATCACTTTTTTCCTTGAAACACATATTATAAAACCTCAATTTATGCCATCTGTGAACTGCAATACATTTACCAGTATATATGTCTCTGAGATACACCCAGAACATATACATCTATATATATTTCAAGTGTTATTTGTTAGCTGCAATTCTTCAAATGTTGACAGTAAAATAATTAAAAAGTCACAATTCTATTTATTTGTTTCAGTTAGGTCCAAATTATAACTAGAAAACTTGTTAAATGAGATTGATGTGCAATCTTGTATGAATGTAGTGACATTAAGAATTATTAAGGGCTAGGGTTGTGGCTCAGTGCTAGAGCGCTCGCCTAGCATGTGTGCGGCCCGGGTTCGATCCTCAGCACCACGTAAAAACACATTGTGTATAACTAAAAGCAAAAAAAAAAAAAAAAAAAAAAGGAATTATCAAAGAAGTCAGGTGTGGTGGTGCACACCTGTGAAACCCAGTTATTTGGTAGGTAGAAACGGGAAGACTGCAAGTTGGAGGCTAGCCTGGGCAACCTGGTAAAACCCAGTCTTGAAATAAAATTAAAAAGGGTTGGGGATACATCTCAGATGTAGAATACTCCTGGGTTCAAGCCCCAGTACCAGGAAAAAAAATAATTAGCAAATAAATAAAAATCTACTAAATCTTCATGGTTATAAACCTAATTGTTAAATAAATACTTGTTTAGAGCTAACTTAATGTAAGCACAAAAATGAATGTTAATAACAAACTTGTCATGGGAGATAATAGCCTTACTGGATTTCCTTAAAACTTTATAATCATTGAATTGCTCAAGAGAAGTTTTACAATCTCATTTTCTTTCAAAGTATCCAGGATAGATCAAGTATTCAACACTATCCCATACAATTCCCTGCTTCTCACCCCATTTGCTAATTATGTCTCTACCAGTTAGAGACTTTTTAGTTCCCTTCTCAAATTATACTTATTTGCTTTCTTCCTTTTACTTTCTCTTAATCTTTCTTCCTTCCCCTTCCTTTATTTAGACTTTGTAGCATTTCACTCTTCCTCTCTAATAAGGACACATAATTCATTTATTTTACTACTATTTTATATATAGAGGCATCCTTCATTACATAATGTTTCCACTTAATAATAAAGTATGTACTGCATTTTGAGGTATATCATAAAAATTTAAAATGTTTTATTAGAATTTTTTTAAACTGATGCAAAGTATTTATTCCAAGTTAGTTATTTTATGCAGTAGTTTTTCCCCTCAACAGACTTGTGATAAGCACATCTTTTAAATCTGTAAATAATGTTATCAAAATAATCTTAATCTTTGAAATCTCACAAAAAATTATATTTTACAATCCACCCTGAATATCAAGGCTGCAAGAATAACACAACATTTCCTATATCCAAATATTTTACAGTTGTACCCAAAAAGGAAAAAGAAAACAAAAATAAACAAAAAACCATATATGCTTTGTTAAGGGCAAAGTTACCCGAGCAGCCAAAAATAAAATAAAATATCCAAATTATTAGCATTAATTTAATACAATTATAACTTCAATAGTCACTTTGTCATTGACAATGATTACTTGAGCACAGGGGTGAGTGCCCCAAGGGCTGGTAGTAGAAGCTGTTGCTGCAGACCAGGGTCTCCTCCTCTCTGCATCTCTGCACTGCCAGCTCCCACCTGTGCATTGCCCCATATGTACTGTGTGTGTATATTTAAAAAATCTTTCCCACCACACAAACTTCTATTAAGCAGATAAAAGGGAAGAACAGCAACAAAAGCTAAACAAGCCAACTGCTCTTTCTTTGGGATATGATTATTTCCCTTGTGCATGAAATATTCAACAATATAAGAAAAGGAAAAGAAAAGAACGATTTCTTTTGTATATTCCCTAAACACACAAGCTGAGTTTACTGGGTCAGATTAACTGTGAGCATTTATATGCCTACTTCCAGGCATCATCATCTGATGTTTCACTGCTACTCATTTCAGTGTCTGAGTCCTCAAACTCTGCTTTACAAGTGCTTCTCCAAGGGGAGAATAGGCTGGAACTGCGGCTCTGCAAGAAGCCATTCTTTCCAAAGTCATTTCTTCTCAGCTGCTCTGTCTTCATGTGGAACTCTTTTAGCTCATCCTCTGTGAGAGGAAGGCAATTCTCATCATTTTCAGGATATTCTTGCCATCCCATTGATTTCAATAACCTATACTCTGCTTCCACAGAGTGTGAAAGGACCCCCGCCTTCTTCTACCACAGGGAGAAAAAGACCATTCTGAAGACAGCCTTCCATTTTCCTTTGGTTCAGGTGTGCTGTTGTCCTCCAAATCCTCCAGCTTATCATAGTCTCTGTTCTTTGCAAAGTCTCCATTACGGTCATCCTTCAGAGTCTTCAGGAACTCACTCTTCCTGTTAGTGGTTCAGTGGGTCAACTTGGTCAGAAGAGAGGAGCTGATCTCATTGGAGGGGTATTGCTGGAGGGACTCTCTTTGGGATAGCTGAGAACTGCACCACCAGCCAGTACCACTGGTTTGGTAACAGAGATTGGGTTGGTAAATGCAGACTCCCGGCTAGAGGAAAGGGATCCTGATTTGTGTTCCATTCTGCTAGATTTCCATGCATTGGGCTTGGAAGGAGGTGGTGCAGGCTTAGGAACCAAGTTCTTATAGACACTCAGAACCATAGTTGATGATTTGTTCCCATTTGCATGGTGAGATCCTGGTGAGGTGAATGCAGCAGAGAAGGCAGCAGCAGGATCCTCTTTGGAAACTTTTTTGATAACTAGCATCTTGGAGGGTTGCTTGGCACTAGGTAGGTTTTCCCACACTCCAGAAGGGGTCCCAATAGGTTTACATGGCTGATTCTGTTTGCCAGCTTCTGGATTCAAAGAAGAAAAGTCTTCCTCTCTAAACTACAATTTGTCCACCTTGTCTTCTTTCTTTTCTTCCCTAATCTCTGTAGGTGGCTTTACCTGAAAGGCACAGCCTTTCCAGGAGTGAAAGCTGCCATTCCAGTGTCGATGGTTCCCTGTGCCACCTCCGCTACGCTGGCTCATGCCATCATGACCTCGGGAAGAGCTATACCAACCAGATAGATTCCCTGTGATTCCATGCTCCCTTAGAGACACAAAGTCTATAGAATCATGGCGGAAGAGGGAGGGCTGGTGCCAGGAATCTCCTGTAGTTCGTAGGGGCCCACTGTTAAAAAAGTCATCAGAGGAATTGTGTCGACAAAGGCTCACTCCAAATCTACCTTCTCCTCGGGACAGGTGCTCTCCATGTTTTTCAAAGGTGGATGTAGGTGACTTAGCTGACTGTGGTGTTGAGAAATTTAACCAAGCAGGAACAAAGTCATGCTGCGCCATTTAGGTCCAGTGTCTCTTTTCAGCAAAGTGAGGCATCCAACCTCATGGCCAGGATCCCAGAGTGTAATCTCTGTGGTCCTGTTTTCCGAACTCCTTGAGGCTACCAGCTGGCTCTTTCACGAGGTCTTCTTGTTAAAAAGGTGCTTAACCAGTCTGGCCAGCAGCACGCCTTATGATGAAGCACAAAGAAGCCTGGCTCTGGGTGGCTCACTTTCTGAGTCCCTTTAATTGCTCATCCTAAACTACCTAGTTACTGACTTGCTTCCAAAGGGGGAAAGGGGAAGAGGAAGGGGTAAGAGGAACACACAAAGTATTTGTTACATTTAAAAAGGGGGGTAAGGGGAAAGAGCTATGTCTATGTTCACCTCATTCAACTTCCTTGAGTAATGGCACTATGATGTTGCTTAAATAGGTAATACATGGACATTTGCACAGTGAGTGCAAACTATTCATAACAAGGTCATAGCTACTCAGACAGGTGGCCTCATGTGTGGGCAAGTAATGTCATCAAAGTGATAGATCAAAAATATAATATTAGCTGGGCACGGTGGCGCACGCCTGTAATCCCAGCACTTTGGGAGGCTGAGGCAGGAGGATCGAGAGTTCAAAGCCAGCCTCAGCAATGGCAAGGCACTTAGCAACTCAGTGAGACCCTGTCTCTAATAAAATACAAAAAAGGGCTGGGGATGTGACCCAGTGGTCAAGTGCCCCTGAGTTCAATCCCCGGTACCACACACACACACAAATAATAATAATAATATTAAAGCACTATAAAAGATCTTCTGAGTAGTCAACTCCAGTGGCAAATAACCACATGACAAAGTCCTTAAAACATAAATGTCATTATTCTTATGTACACCTGCTAAAAAATAGTGTGCAGATATGTACTTATATTTGTCTTAAACTTTAAACTCTAACTATATATGAAATCTTGTTAAAAAAAAAATCAGACATGAACTTGATACAATTTTCCCTCCATAGAATAGCAGCTTTCAAGGCAAATTTCTTGATATAAAGCTCCTAAATGTATATTCTATTTCTTTGGTCTTCAATATTTGTAAATTCAGAACAAAATTAAAACAAATAGAAAAAGGGGGTGAGGAATAGTCAGATGGGAAAGTTCCAAAATGAGATTTTCTTCTCTTTAGTTTTCTGTATTTCACTTGTTCTGCTTCTTCCTCATAAACGAAATCCCGCTAATGGAAGGTGATATGAAGAATCTTCTACTGCTTTGGCAGAGAAGTCACTTTTTATTTTGGATCCATTTCCATCATTACTCAATCATTAACATAGCCACATGAAGCTACAGCCAAGGGCAAGACGTGGCGTCTAAGGACCCGTCCCCAGTTTCTCGGCCCGGCAGAGGTGACTAGCCCAACCAAAACAAAGCTCTTCCCAAAATGGCTGCCCAGCCCACGAGGCCCAGTAGAGGCAGGGTGGGCGGAGGAGGAGCGAAGAACCAGCCGGCCCTTCCCCACCCCCAACCCCACCTCACGAACACCCACCCGCCTATTAGAATTTTATAATTATTATATGCTATTCTCTAGGTTTATTAATGCATTTGTGTGATCCTTTTTCAACTTCCACCCCATCCCATTGCTAAAAATTTCAAAAGTGCCCCGTATAACCTACCTACCTGTGCTTTCTTAACAATTTTCTCCCTATATTCCCAGTAATATGATTGCTGTCTTCTCTATTCCACAGAAACTCCTCTAAGAATGCCAAGGACCTCCTACCATTCAAATTCGAACACCATTCCTCAGTTCTATTTCCTCTTTACTTTGAATTACATTTATTATCATAAATTTTAGTTCTTAAAGATTTCTAACATTGACTTCTAAAAGGCACTATGATTTTTATGTTTTCTTATTTTTTGATCATTTATCTTCTTAATTAATCTAATTGGTGGGGGAATGCCCCAATATCCAATCTTTTTTTTTTTTTTTTAAATATTTGTTTATTTGTTTTTAGTTGTACACAATGCCTTTATTTTTATGTGGTGCTGAGGATCCAACCCAGGCTGCGCACGTACTAGGCGAGAGTACTAGGCGAGCGCTCTACCGCTGAGCCACAACCCCAGCCCCCCCAAGATCCAATCTTTAATGACCAATTTTACTCTCTTCTCATTTGTTCTGTTTATGGGAATACATGTACTCATAAATTCTCTCTCTCTCTCTCTCTCTAATGCTGGGGAACCCATGCTAGGAAAGCACTCTACCACTGAGTTACTTTAATTTTAATTTTCTCAATATATTTTTTATTAAGTTCTTTAAAAATAAACTCTTCAGGAGCTGCAGTTGTAGCTCAGTGGTAGAACGAATGCTTGCCTAGCACATATGAGGCCCTGGGTTTGATCCTCAGCACCAAATAAACAAATAAAATAAAGGTACTGTATCCATCTATAACTACAAAAAAAAATAATAAAAATAAAAATAAATTCTTTAGTTGATTATCAATACCCCGTCCAAACATCTCCACAATTAAATCAACTTTCCAATATAAGCCAAGATCTATTCTAAACTCTTGGCTGCTACCCTCACTATTTCTCAAACCTTTGAATATTTCTCAATTCTTCTAACAGCTAATGCAGCTTTCTCTGCATTTATTCTCAGATGTACTACTCCTTCACCATTTCCATAGTGAGATTATAGGATATCTTAATGCAATTATCTTCTGATTCCTTTACTTTTACTTTTCACTATGGTAAAATATACACAAAATTTAGCTTTTGGACCATTTTTTCAACCATTTTTAAGTCTATACAGCGTTAATTACATTCACATGGTTATGCAAACATCATCATCATCATCTACCTCTATGTCCCTAAACTGAAACTCTGTACCCATTAAACAATAATCCCCATTTCTTTTTTCAATTTTAATCATTTCTAGTTTCTCCTATTTTAACCTATCCTACATATTTGCTAAAACAATATTGTACAATGAGACCTAATTAAAATTCCCCATCAAACATCTGATACTGCCTTTTTTATAATGCTTGTGTAGTGCTGGAAATTCAACACAAGGCCTTGTACATTCAAGGCAAGTCCCTCTACCATTGAACTACAACCTCAGTCCCTGATAGCACTCTTTTTAAAAAATATTTATTTATTTGCTTTTAGTTGTACACAATGTGTTTATTTTTATGTGGTGCTGAGGATCGAACCTGGGCCACGCACATGCTTGGCGAGTGCTCCACTACTGAGCCACGACCCCAGCCCCCTGATAGCACTCTTTATAAGAAAGATCAAAAGCAATAGTCATTCTTTGACTATTGAAAAAATTTTTTAAAAAATTAAAAAAATTATGTTGTTGGTGACAGTGTACTAATGCCGATGAAAGATCATTTTAGCAGACATTCTTCTGAAACAAATACTAGATTAGAATGTTTTGTTTAATATATTTTTTTAGTTGTAGGTGTACACAATACCTTTATTTTATTTATGTGGTGCTGAGGATCGAACCCAGGGCCTTACACATGCGAGACGAGCACTCTACCACCGAGCCATATCCCCAGCCCTAGATTAGAATGTTTAAAAAAAAAAAAAAACTGTGCCAAAATTCTAAAAATAGAATCCTTGTGATATTATGACAATTACTGCTGTTTTCAGAAAAATGCCTCAACTGAGTCTCTGTACTTTTAATTAACTGGAATATACTTCTGGTGACTCAAGAAGCTGAAGCAGAAGGACCCTTAAGTTTGAAGTCAGCCTGGGCAAGTTAGTGAGACCCTGTCTCAAAAATATAAAGAGCTAGAGATATAAAGAGCTGGAAATATACATATACATATATATATGTATATATATATATGTGTATATATATAATACGTGTACATACACAAACACTTCTGGGTAGTAACTGAATGACCTATAGTTAATT
The DNA here is from genome assembly GCA_025594165.1 of Tamias sibiricus. Taxonomy (NCBI): domain Eukaryota; kingdom Metazoa; phylum Chordata; class Mammalia; order Rodentia; family Sciuridae; genus Tamias; species Tamias sibiricus. The sequence continues at coordinate 91,754,011 of CM046660.1, forward strand.
TAAATTACCGTTAATTCATTTCATTATCTTTTTAGAATTATAGACTAATTTTTAACACTTAATGCTTTTAAAGCAAAAACAACTCAACCTCACTATTAATTTGTTTTTATTAAACAGCTCTACTTCCTAACTTTGTCCAATGCTGGTTCTCTTTTCTGTGCTTTTCATGGTATTATTCCTATAAGACTGCACATATCAAATCTTTTTGTACAGCATCTAGAAGAATGGGATATACAGATTGATAAAGTTTTTATGATAACAGTGATATAAAATTCTATTCTAAGGGGAGAAAAACTATAAATCCCTTTGACTATTTCAAGTAAACCTCAAAGAAGCAATCATATTAAATGAATAATCCTTTCACTGAAAGAAGGGAGAGCAAGAGAAAAAGTTCAGAAAGAGAGAGGGAAATGGAAAGAGAATATGGGAGGAGAAAATAAAGAAGAGAGGGAGGTGAAGAGGTAGGAAAAAAGGGAGAATGAAAAAAAGAAAAAGGAAAATGTGTTCACAAATAATCCATTGTTTCTAATTCCTTGTAAATGTCAATGAAAGAAACAAATGTAGCTTATCTCAATGTTCAGAGAGTCCATTAGGGAAAAAAAAGACAACAACTAAAGCAGAGACCAGACTAAATACAGAAAAACTACTACTGGCAATTAATTCAAATTGTAGTCAGATGAAAACTTGTAGTCCTTTAAAAAAAAAAAAAAATGTCTTGATTCACATCTTTTAATAATGTCTCTGAACACTAGATGGCAATGAACTAAAGGTTTAAACAAAAGTAAAAAAGATATTTCCATAACAACTGAGTTATTTAATATAGGTAAGACAGAGAGATAACTGTTTCACTTCAAAATATATATCAACTTATGACAGCAGTTCTTACCTGGGAAGAGGTCTGTACATCTCATAAATATCTCCCAATAGATTAATCCAAGTGCATACATGTCTACTTGTTTCAAAGCTGATTCACAGTCCCTCAGGTTCACAGCTCCTTCTAGCACTTCTGGTGCCATATATCTAATTGTGCCAACCTGATAAATTAGAGTGATACTTTTCAGAAACAGAATGTGGTATGTTATTTGACCCTAAGCATGTCACTGAAAATTTGTATAACTTATTTATCTCAACTGTGCCCTTCCTGAACAAATTAACTGTGGTAAATTCATTTTAGAAAATGCTATTCATCAACCGAAAAGAATAAGCTAGACATTCCCATGTGTATCAATTTAAAAAATTTAAGGCATAGTAAGAAAATTATAAAACATTATGTATATCACTTAATATTTTAAAATTTTTTTAGTTGTAGATAGACACAATATCTCTATTTATTCATTCATTTTTATGTGGTGCTAAGGATTGAACCCAGTGCCTCACACATGCGAGGCAGGCGCTCTATCACTGAGCTACAGCCCCAGCCCCCTAATATTTTTAAAAGTCACAAAAATACATGTATGTATATATAGACAAGTGTACATGAATACAGAGAAAAGAGTCAGGAAGGATATGTTTAACATTGTAATAGTGATTATCAGATAGTGAACTATCTTATCTCAAAATTGGTAACTTTACTCTTGCTTCAAAAATGAAATCCTGGCCAGGCGCGGTGGTGCACACCTGTAATCCCAGCACTTGGGAGGCTGAGGTGGGAGGATCGCGAGTTTAAAGCCAGCCTCAGCAATGGCGAGGCACTTAGCAACTCAGTGAGACCCTGTCTCTAAATAAAATACATAAAAGGGCTGGGGGTGTGGCCCAGTGGTCAAGTGTCCCTGAGTTCAATCCCCGGTACCAGAAAAAAAAAGAAGTCCTGCATACTTCTTAATGTTTGTCAAAGTGAGTTGGAATGACAGTGATTTCCAAAATGAACTGATAAACTTTAAAAGGGCTTTTATGCAATGTATTTTTCTTAATTTAAAAATTCCTAATATTCTACAACTGGAAGTTTATAAGGATAATTGTCCTGAGCATTATAATTTCACAGTATGTTAGTGTGATGCTTTTTGTAACATTCACCTCACTTATGGCTGCATTATCTTCTTCCCCTGGGCGCACCAATCTATTTCCAGTCAGCTTCATGGACAACCCAAAGTCACTAATAACACAGGTTCCATCATTTTTCACCAGGACATTTCTGCTGTTTAAATCTCGGTGGGAAATTGCAGGCTTATAATGATCTGTTTGGATAATTTCAAATATTTATTAATACTTAAATAAAACTACTGGATATGAAATGAATAGACAAGTAATAGAAACTACATAAATATAGAAGATATTATTTTTCTGCCCTTTAGTTTTCTAATTTAAAAAAAAAAGGCATAAGAAACCAAAATTTCAACTCACTTATTACTATTTTCCAATATGTTACCACACAATTCTTGTTGCATGTATAGGTAATTAAGCATTAAACTTTCAGCTTAATCTAACAGTAAACATGCTGCTGCTTCTAATTCTAACACACACTTGTTTTTTCTCTTCCTTTCTAGGGCAGCAAAAGGAGGCAATACAAATTGGCATAAACACCAAAAAAGTCAGCTTGTCTAAAACAAAAACAAAGATCAATAAAAAACCACTGTGGTTCTAAAATTTTTATGTCTTAGAGTATTCTATAACTTAAAAGGTGAAACCTGTTACAGCACATCCTGGTTCTGCCATGTCTCTGAGCCCACCTCAGCTCTTCAAATCTAACTAGAAATAATTTACAATGGATCAGGAGAACAAGTAGAGGAGCTGGTATCTTCCAGAAAGTTATGAAAAGTTGTTCTTGATTTTACAGAAGCAAAGCAGTATTATACTGATTCTATTTCTTAATTAACCTTAACACTACACCATAAGCTCCATGGAAGTAGAAAGAGAACATATTATTTCTGAATTTAAAAAGGCCTGGCACGGAATAAACAGTAAATTCTTGCTGACTGAAAGAATAAAGCTAACCTAAGCCTGTCATCTAAAACATTACATTACTTTTCCTGTATATATAGGGATATCTTATATAAAGGTTGTATTAAAAAATATTTCCCTAGGTATAGAGAGAAATAGAACAATTAGAACCAATTCAATAACAAGCTTATTGAATAACTGCACTTAGTATTTGCATATAGATTTAGTATACAGATATATTACTTCCATTAGTAAGCATTCAAATGCAATTTTATCAACAGTGAAACTACAGAGGATCATTTCATTGATATAAAAAAAATCAACAAAACATTTTGAAGAAAAAATAGGAGTTAAATTTATTCATCTAAGAGTTGATTTCTTTCTCATTTTCTTCCTTTCCCACTTTTCTGTTCCAATCTCCCACAGCTTGTATTTAACTTGGCTTCTACTCAATTCCTGCAATAGCCACATCTCTTATACTCTGGACAAAACAACAATATAAGTAGTGGCATAATGTTGAGCTAATATTTATATAGGAAAATTTATGGAAACTTTGGAAAATGTATACTAGTATCAAATCAATATTTAAAGATCTCATACTTCAGGGAAAACTAAGCTAATGAGGAAGAATATGTGACAAGTTATTTCCTGCTATTACTAAACAGGAAAAAAGAAAAGATAGGGAAAACTGAGTAAGAGAAAAAAAGGCAGTGAGGAAGATAAAAGAAAAGAGAGAAGAAAGGACTCTATACCAAAGCAAAGGGTAGAACTACAGAGTATGCTTTTCAGTTGACTTTCCCCTTCTAAGTTTCCCTAAGTAGTATTCTTTTTAACCTTTTTGAGTGTGTAAGCCAGGGGCAGAATATACAATGATTTTGCCCTGGTCATAGCACTGCATTAGGCAAATATGTCACAGGAAAGTGTAATAAAATATTACTTTAAATATATATGTGTATATATGTATTTATATCTATTATATATACTTATGTAATTAATTTATAAAACATATATTATAAAATATATTACAAAATACATATATATATTTTTAAACCTGAACAAAAAAAATTGTGGATATTTACACACACACACATACATATATATATGTATGTGTACACACACACACACACACACACATACACACACAGAGCAAATGACCTAGAAGGATAAACACAAACTGATTAGTAATTTTCTGGTGAAGTCTGAATGATCTATACATATTTTTTGTAAATTAGATTTTTGCTGGGCAACAAGCATGTATTACTATTATCATAAGGAAAACATTCACAAGGAAAACTAATTACAAATAAACAGGTTCAACTCCTTCTTACTCTGAAGCAACAAATAACTGAAATAATAATAATAATAATAATAATAATAATAATAATAATATTTCTTGCTAAGGAATTTCTACCCTAAGCAACAAAATTATATCTTTTTTTAAAAAATATTTATTTGTTTGCTTTAGTTGTACACAATGCATTTATTTTTACGTGGTGCTGAGGATCAAACCCGGGGCCGCTCACATGCTAGGTGTGTGCTCTACCACTGAACCACAACTCCAGCCCCACAAAATTATATCTTAAGATACTGGGAAGAAGAAAATTCTCTGAAAGGACACTTTAAATGTTTTAAAATATTATTGTATACTTGGGAATACTTTTTTTTAAAAAAAATTTATTTGTTTTAGTTGTACACAATGCCTTTTTTAAAAAATATTTATTTATTTGCTTTAGTTGTACACAATGCAATGCATCCATGTTTACGTGGTGCTGAGGATGAACCCGGGCTGCACAAGTGCTAGGCGAGCGCTCTACTTCTGAGCCACAACCCCAGCCCCAATGCCTTTATTTTTATGTGGTGCTGAGAATCAAACCCGGGCCGCACATGTCCTAGGTGAGTGCTCTACAGCTGAGCCACAACCCCAGCCCTTGGGAACACTTTTAAGCAATAAATTTAAATAGCTATAACACTTATATTACATGAAGTGTTTTTTTTTTTAATCTTTTTTTTTTTTTTTTTTTGGTGGTACTGGGGATTGAACTCAGGGGCACTCCACCACTGGGCCAAGTCCCCAGCCCATTTTTGTATTTTACTAGAGACAGGGTCTCACTGAGTTGCTAAGTGCCTTGCCATTGCTGAGGCTGGCTTTGAACTCGAGATCCTCCTGCCTCGGACTCTCAAAGTGCTGGGATTACAGGCGTGCACCACCGCGCCCGGCACATGAAGGTTTTAAAAAGTTAAACTAGTAATAATATTAGCTAATGTTTGAGAGTAACAGCTCTGTTTTAAAAATTTCAGCCAATGTTTGATTTGAAACATTGCTGAATCATGCAAAGCTTGAAAGATGTAGGATGGTATTTTAAGTTCTGTGCTAAGCCAGCTTTTAAAAGAGGCTGCAATATTTAATTGAGTAAGGGAACACACAGCCCAATGGTTAATGTGCTAAAGCACTAGAGTTAAGTGCATCAAGTTGCTGACATAGACAATAACATAGGTCAATTCTGTACTCAGGAAAATCAAGATGTCTAGATAAATAAACTGATAAATTATTCAAGAGAAATTATTTATATATGAAGCATCAGCTAGAAAAGATGATCTGCGCTATTATATAATGGAACAAAGATCTAAGAAACTGATATATTAAAGTTTTCTTCATTAAAGAGGTCAGGAGACTGAAAAACAGGGTTTTTTCAGGGTTACAGTTTCACAAGAAAATGTGCTAGGGGATGAAAGCTTAAGAAAGTGCAGAGACAGAATTATCACAGCCAAGCTAATTTAGGGGTTCCTGTGATGTGAGATGTATATTGAAATAAAATGAAAAATAAAATATTAAAAAGAGATGCTTTCAATAACTAGCAAAAATGTGCATGAAAGCTGAGGAAGACTGTAGTTGTGACAACAAATAAAATCAGTTCTGAAACACTGGCAAAGACTGACATCCTACCTTGTATTCTCCCTTTCCTACTTAGTAGTAGAAGCCAACATTATCTGAGGCAGCAGTGCACTCAGTAAAAAACAAAAGGACAATATTCTCAGACTCTTTTGCAGCTAAGAGTGGACTAGTTCTGAGAAACAAAACATAAACATGACAGTGGAACTTATGGAGATAGAAGGGAACAAATCCATTTACCTCCTCCACCCCACCCCAGCCCCTTTTTTTTTTTCCTCCTGCCTAGGATACAGCATGACAATGAGATAACTTTGAAAATGAAAACTACCTCTTAGGAATGGTGTGCAAAGAAATAGAAGAGCCTTAGTCCCTGACAGTACCATGGTACTACCAAACCAATCCTAGATGGTCTCTTCAGTTTTGTTTTTTGGGTTTTTTTTTTTGGTGCTGGGGATTGAACTCAGGGCCTCATGCATGCTAAGTGAGCACAACTCAGGGCCTCATGCATGCTAAGTAAGCACTCTATCACTGAGATACGCCCCCAGCCCTTTGGATTCTTAAATCAGAAAGAAAAAAAAAAATTTTTTTAATTGAAACTACTGTTATTCCCACCTCCCATCCTCACAGATTTAGTCAAACCTAATTCTAGTTCATAGAAGCACTGACATATAAAAATACACATTAAGTATACTAAAGATCAACCTACTGAATAAAGACCTATGTGATACTAGAAGAAGTAATTATACATTTAGTTCATTTAAATAAACAGAATAAATATAAGAAAAAAATAGCCTAGCTAAGAAATTCTTAACCCAAGGTCCACAAATAGATCTTAAGGTGTCTGGAAAACACCTAGAATTTAAAAAAAAAAAAAAAAAAAAAAAATTTTTTTTCTTTCTTTCTCTCTCTCTCTCTCTCTTTTTTCTTCTGCCATGCTGGGAATCAAACCTAGGGCATTGTGCATCATGCCAGGCAAACACTCTACCACTAAGCTACATCACCAGCCCAAAAGAACATTTTTGCAAGTATTCTCACATGGTTATTTTTAGAGCTTTAATCAAATTCTTAATGGAATCCATGACCCAGCTAGATAGTCTTCAAGTTCTTTTTCTTATTCTTTCATTTCAAATGTTTCCTCACGCTGAATATTTCAAACAATTGGTTAATAACCAATACCTAATAATATAAATCATACTTGGTAGATATGATTAAAATTTTGAAACCACATGTGTTATTCATCTTTTATTCACTATCTTACCTCCTCGTGGTAATTCTGTGTGAAGATAAGCCAGTCCTCTAGTCACAGAATGAGCCAGACGGCAAGAGCTTACCCAGTCACTTGTATGGAGACTCAAATACTTGCATAGAGATCCCTATACAGAGGAAAAAAATGTACCAAAAAAAAAAATGAAATGAATTTATTTTAACAATAAGAGGTAAGTTAACAACATTATTAAGGATTTGCATAGGCTAGGATTCTATGAAGATTTAATGAACATTTAATGAAGAGTTAATGAATTACAGAATCTTGAAAAAAGTAGTAAGGCATTTTTATGTGAAGAAAGAAGAGGAAAGAATTTAAACATCAATTTTTATGTCTCCAATATTTAAAATTATGAATGATTATTTCCTTTTAAATTCTTTGATCTATCAAATTAACTTAGAAAAATATCTTTTACTAGTACAAACTATAAATGGTTTATAATAGAAAACAGAAGAATTTTGTAAATATATATAATGTGTCTTCTGTATCTATAGGTTCTACATTCATAATTTTGACAAACCCAGATAAAAAAAATATTCAGGGACTGTGGTTATAGCTCAGTTGTACTTAACATACATGAAGCTTTGAGTAGACTCCAAGCACCATAAAAAAGAAAAATTCAGAAAAAAATTGCATCTGTACTAAACATGTACACACTATTTTTTCTTGTCATTATTCCCTAAACAAAATATGAATAACAACCATTAACATGGCATTTATTGTATAAGTAATTTAGAAATGATGTTCATGGGTTATATGTTAAAAAAAAAACATTCTCATCATTTTATATAAGGGACTTGAACATCTGCAGATTTTGGTATGTTTGCAGGGGGTAGGGGTGGTTTAGGGTAGAGGTGCTTCTAGAACCAATCCCCCCCCCCCCAGGATACTGAGGGGTGACTCTCTGTATCTGTATTACTCAAAGTGTTTATCCACAAACCACCACCAGTCTCTGATGAGATAAGGAGTTTACACCAGAATGAATGACAATCAAAGCACTGCTTCCTTCACTGAGAAAATCTGGCTACAAAAAGAGAGAAGAATAGAAAAGAAGGGAGAGAGAGAGAATAAGAGAATGAGAGGGGGAATGAATAAACAGTATAATTAGTGATGCATTTGATTCAAATTATGGCACAGGATCCTTATCTTACTATGGTGGTTTTCCTGAAAGTCTGATTGACAGCTAATATCAATGACAGTTTATTTCTTCTGAAGAACTTACATTGGGATAATACTCCATCACAAGCAAATACTCCATGCGTCCATCTGCAGTGACTCTCTCATCTCCAACTATAAAGCGAGCAATGTTGTCATGTTCCATCAAAGGCACTCTGTAAATGTTTTTTTCGTTGATAAAATTCTGACGGTTTGCAAAAGAAAACACTTTTACAGCAACTGGGCGCTCATCCAAGGAACCTTTATATACCGCTCCATATCGACCCCGGCCGATCAGCTGTGAATTTGTTTTTAAAAAGGCAAAGTATTAATTCGCATCAAAATTAAACAATCAACTTACCAAATAATAAAGCACAAATCCATGTAGTATGCTACACATCTCTATTGCTAATAGTTTTATTGCTAATAGTTTTACTCCATTATCAAGAAACTACTGAAGTCCGTATCTGGTATGACTGAGGAAATTCCCACCCAACCTAGCTGTCTCACAGATAACAACTGGAAACTCTGGACAAAAATAAAAACAAAAAAACAAACAAAGTATCTAAAGGCCCTGGAGAATAAGTAAAAGGAGGTAGACTCTAAGAGGCCTCAAGGTTTAAAAGACAAAAATGACATAGGATGAGCTCCCTATTTTTGTTTTTTAGATTGATGCAGGGTTCAATCAGCTCTTGCAGCAGAGTTAAAATGACGAGGTAAAATCTATAATCTTTCTGGACCTAAGAACCAGAGAACATAATCTGGGGCAACTACAGCTTCTGCAAAGTGAAGATAGAATCCTGAAAAGGATGAATGCATGGGACAGACTCTAGCAAAAGATAAAATAACTGAACCAAGATTTGAGCTTCTGCCTAAGAGACAAGTTTATAGTATGTGCTGCTTACTAAAACAAATAAAAATCAGCATACTTTAGAAGAACATGATAGATACAGTGCAGGTCTATATAATAAAATATTCACAATATTTGGGATGCAATAAAAAATTACTCAATATACAAAGAACTAGCAAAATGTAACCTATCCTCTTCATTTTTGGCTTCTGGGGATTTTTCTCACTTTTTATTGAAATGGGTTGAGAATTTACCATCACTTATTTAAGAAAGTTTGTTACATATCATTATTTCCAGGTAAAAACTTTACAGGCAGCCTGTTCTTTACAAAGGCTGTATCAAAATATAATTAAATCAGCAATGTTTGGTAAAGTTTCTTTCACTCAATCCTGGATAATATTCCTTTTTTTTTTTTTTTTTTTGTACCAGGGATTGAACTCAGGGGCACTCGACCGCCAAATCCCCAGCCCTATTTATTTTATTTAGAGACAGGGTCTCAACGAGTTGCTGAGCACCTCACCTGTTGCTGAGGCTGGCTTTGAACTTGAGATCCTCCTGCCTCAGCCTCCCAAGCCACTGGGATTACAGGCATGAGCCACTGTGCCCAGCATATTCCATGTTCTAATTGGTATTTCTTTCAGTCTAGTAAACTAGACATTTTATTACCTATTTATTAGCCACATTTACTTTTCTGAACTGTCAGTTCATCTCTTCTGTCCATTTTTATGGATTTTTTCTTTCAAATTGATTTTTAACAGCTGTTTATCAATTTTTCTTATCTGTTAAAACATTTTTAAAATTTGACTTTTTAACTTTGCTTACTATATTTTTATGCAAAAAAGAAGATTATCAAAATGTGTTTATATTGTTAAATCTATCATATCCATTATTTAGTTTGGGGACAATAGTTATCAGATTATCTCTAATAAAAATCATAAAACCGCTCATCATAGTAAGACTTTTAAAGTAGCTTCTGAGATATTACCAAATGAAACTTAGCAATAGTTAGAAAACTTAGTAATAATTATAACAGTCCAAAATCTAAGAACAACCTTACCTCCAACAGTTTCAGATTATCTAGGTCAAGAGAGGGCTCTGATGCTGCTGCTTCCATCATGTTCATACTATGAAGACCTTGTTTACGGTCTCCTATAGGAACAGGAAAAAACATTACTAACATGTAGTTTTCTTAAAATGATGATCTTTATTATACTTTTTACCGTAATACAGATTTCAAAAAGCTGCGGAAGGAGTAGAACTATTTATTAAAATAGGAATCATTTATAAGTGAAGATGAAAAATAAAGAGCATGAAAGCTAAATTCTAAGTGATGCTCCCATCATGACTTAAAGTTTAAAACGCTAAGAAATAGTGCAGAAATTTTCAACAATTTATTATCATTATTTAAATGAAAGAGTAGCTGATGATTTCCTAAACAACCCACCATGCCTAAAGTTTATTAATGGTACCTGTAATTTGCTTCAAAATAATTCAGTGGCATGGAAATGGGTAGTGAGTGGGGATTTATATGAAACAATATTGCTCATATATGATAACTGTTGAAATTGGGTGACAGGTATTTTGTTTAAATTTGAAACTTTTTTCCAAAAACTGGGGAAATTTTTTGTTGAAGACAAGAATTGAGGTTTCTGTAGCACAGTTGTTGTTGTTGTTGTTTAACATTCAGCATAGAGATTTAAATAAGAGAAAATAAATTCTGATTTAATAGCATGCTTAATAAATGATAGGACAAAAAGTAGTATTTCATTTACCTGTCAACATTCTGTATCCGAAGCATAAGGCAACTATCAAAACAGCTAAGACAGAGACAGATGCCAAAGCAATGATTATTGTCTCATCTCGGTTAAATGAGTGAGGTGGACCTAAAAGAAACAAATTTTAAAAACACTGTCATCCTTTTTGTTTCTGGAGGTACTGGGGATTGAACCCAAGGACACTCTACCACTGAGCTACATCCCAGTCCTTTGTATTTTTCATTTTGAAGACAGACTCTCTGAATTGTCGAGGCTGTCCTCAAACTTTTGATCCCCATGCTTTAGACTCCACAGTAGCTAGGATTAAAAGTGTATACCATTATGCCCTTTTGTCATTATTTTTTTAAATAAAAGTACTTTATTAAATATTGACAGATTGCTCTTTAGAAAGGCTCTATCAATATATAAGCAAATCAGTTATGTTTTTGCATGAAAGGAAATGATAAAAAATAAATTAATCACAAAGATTACCCCCCCAGTACTATTGAACCCAGAATCTCATATATGCCTTAAGTGTATATCCAGCCCTTTTAAAAATTTTTTCATGTTGAGCCAGGGTCTTACTAAGTTGCCCAGACAGGCCTTGATATAGATTAACTTACAGAGACTTGAAAACACTATAAAAATCTGTAAGGTATGCTCTTAATTATTGATACATCTACATTGTGGAATAGCATAGACAGGATAATGTAATATTTTGGGGGAATAGTAAACTATTTAAGAGTACAGCTTTTAGAATCAGACCACTCATTCTGTGGAATTCTGAAAATTATGACTTTCAGTGCCTCCATTTCCTCATTTATAAAAATGTACCTTTGTCAATTTAAGCTTAGATGGGAGTCTACAGTGTCATGCATATATTACCTATGCAATTAATGTTAGCTATATTAATCAACATGACATCATGAATATCAATGAAAAGAATATGGCTTTGCAGGCAATTAAATATGAACTAGACAGAAATCACTTTTTTTTTTAGTATTTTTTTAGTTGTCGATGGATACAATTCCTTTATTGATTTATTTATGTGGTGCTGAGGATCAAACCCAGTGCCTCACACATGCTAGGTGAGAGCTCTACCACTGAGCTACAACCCCAGCCCTTAAACTTACTTCTTCCACTTATTGCATAACCTTGGGAAAATTTCTTCATCTGTCCAAGCCTAAGTTTACTCACTTGCAGAATGGAGACACATATTAAGGGTTATAATTACAATGTAAAAATGTTACGTGTTACTTTAATTCTGTGGGTCAGATCATATCTAGAGCAAATCTCTTTAAGGTAGATGTCCACAAACTAGAGCAGTATGTCCAAAATAAAGCAAGTAGAACATGAAGATAAATGACTCTGAATTGTGATAGGTACAAAGAACTGACAGTGTTCAATATAGAGAAAAGAGAGAGAGAGGGGAGTGGGGGAAGGAGGGAGAGAAAACTTGGGAGAATACAGCTATCTCTGGTGGAAAAATGGAATTATTTTGAATAGCTAGGGAGAATAATGAGATTCGATTAATGAACATTCAAGACAAGTATGTGGCACAGAATAAAGAACTTATGACTTACAAATAGGGCTGTCTAAAATGGAATGAGTTACCTATGAAATAGCTGTTAATTATTTTACCAGAGGCATTCATGCAGTGTTTGGTTATACTCAGTAGAGGCTGGGCTTAATGACTTATAATTTCCTTTTTTTTGGGGGGATACTGGGGATTGAACTCAAGGGCACTCAACCACTGAGCCATATCTCCATCCCTATTATTTATTTTATTTAGAGATGAGTCTCACCGAGTTGCTTAGCACCTTGCTGTTGCTGAGGCTGGCTTTGAACTTGTGATCCTCCTGCCTCAGCCTTCTGAGCTGCTGGGATTACAGATGTGCACCACCACGCCCAGCTAATCATCCTTTATATTCAGTAAAAATCAAGCACACTGTATTTTAAAACTTTCTTGTTTGGACATTAAAATTACATGCTGTATTTAAACTATAAGTTTCTACGGCAAAGTAAGAAGCCTCTATGGCAGAGAGTTCCTCTGATGGGTATTCCTATTCTAAATAAATTTATCTTGATCAAATTAAGTACAGTTACATATTTAAATGTCACAAAAAATATTTCTAAAAAGAATGGAAGCACTGAAATATTTCAATTTGCAGAACATTTATTAATAAAATTTAACATAAACTAATAAAATTTAAAATAATTGTAATTACTTTTAGCATATATAGTAAGTTATATGCAGAAAAGCTACATATAAAAACTTACCTTAATATAGTGAGTTACTAGCCTGTCTACAATTAAAAAAAGGAAAATAAAAAAGTTTGGCAAAGATGAAGAGAAACTAGAACTATTGTACATTGCTGGTGGGGATATGAAATGATATACATACAGAAGAAAACAGTTTTGGTGGTAAAATGTTAAACAGAATTTCCATTACACCTAACAATTCTACTCTCAGGCATATACCCAAAAGAACTCAAAATAGGTATTCAAACAAAAACTTTTATACAAATGTTCACTATGTTGATGAATGAATAAACAAACTGTGGTATTATCCACACAAATGATATTCAAAAGGTTGCATGTTATTATTCTATTTATATGAAATATTCAGAAAAGGAAAATCTGTAGAGACAAAAAGCAGATTAGTAGTTGCTAGCGATGGTAAAAAAAAAGAAAAAGGAAGTGTCTAGTTATTAGATACAGGGTTTCCCTTGTAAGGAGATGAAAATGTTTTGGAACTACATAGAGGTGACAGTTGTGCAACATTGTGAATGTACTGAATGGCTCATTTTACTGTTTTTTGAGTTCTGTTATATGAATTTTACTTCAATGAAAAAACTCAACTTGCCAGGTACTGTGGCACACACCTATAATCCTAGCAGCTTGAGAGGCTGAGGCAATCTTAAATTCAAAACCAGCTTCAGCAGCTTAGCAAGGCCCTAAGCAATTTAGCAAGATCCTGTCTTTCTTTTTTTTCTTTTTTCTTTTTCTTTTTTGGTACCAGGGATTGATCTCAGGGGCAGTCAACCACTGAGCCACATCCCCATTTTGTATTTTATTTAAACAGGGTCTCACTGAATTGCTTAGTGCCTCTCCAGATGCTGGGATTACAGGTGTGAGTCACGGGTGCCAGGCAAGACCCTGTCTCAAAATAAAAATAAAAAGGCTGGGGGTGTAGCTTAGTGGTTAAACACCTCTGGGTTAAATTTCCAGTACCAAAACAACAACAACAAATTGAACTCATTTCAGAATTTGCCTAACCCAAGAGATGTTTTTTTAAAACTTTTTTATTAGTTATTGATGGACCTTTATTTTATTTATTTATTTACATGTGGTGCTGAGAACTGAACCCACTGCCTCATACATGCTAGGCAAATGCTCTACCACTGAGCCACAACCCCAGCCCAGAAATTTTAGTGTCAACGCACTCAAACACACACAAAACTAATACTTTAACATATGGTATACACAAATATTTTATGTGCTTACTGTTCATCTTTTCTTATTATTAAAATTGTCAAATACAATAGTCTCCCCATATCCCTGGGGGATACGTTCTAAGATGCCTACTGGGTGCCTGAAAGCCCAGAACACTATACAGTTGGCTCTCCTTATTCATGGGGTATATTCAAAAAAGATTCCAGAAATTTCCAAAAAGTAAAACTTCAACTTGCTACACACCAACCAGTACACTAAATCCACATAAACGAAGTAGTGTGTACATATACCCTGCTATGGCCTCCGACCATTTCACAGATATTCAGTCTCTCCCCAGCTCCTGTGTGAGCATTGTTCATGTCAAGTCCTGTTAATTCACTCTAGCTAGACCAATGATGATGTAATTAACATGTGTATTCTATTTTTATTGCCATTATTCCCTAAACAATACAGTATAAGAACTATTTATATAGCATTTATAGTGTATTACATAGTATAAGCAACCTAGAGATACTTTAAAGTATAAAGGAGTCTGTGCACAAATTATATGCAAATAATTACACCATTTCATAGTATATATAGTCATGTTTGGGACATCTGTGAGGAGATTCTGAAATATGACTGTATAAGCTATGTTTTTTCCTATATGTACATGCCTATGGTAAAATTTAATTCATAAATTAGGCATAGTAAGAGATAAACAATAACTGATAACAAAATGTAACAGTTTATAACAATATGCCATATGAAATTGACAGCGTCACTACTCTTGTGCTTTGGGACCATTATTAAGCTAAACAGGAGTTACTCAAACACCAGCACTGTCCTACTACAACAATCTGGGTAACACACACAGTGTGAATATGCTGGATAAAATATGCAGGTAGGTAGCACACATAGTGTGAATATGCTGGGATGGAGTGAGATGGTGTTAAATTTCATCACATTATTCATAATTGTACAGAATTTAAAACTTATGAATTGTATATTTCTAGAATTTGCCATTTAGTATATTTGGACAATGGTTGACCACAGGTACCTAAAACCTTGCAAAATGAAACCATGGACAAAGGAGACTGGATTGTGATACCTTGTTTTTAATTTAACAAATTTTTAAGGAAGAAAATTAATTTTGGGGTACTTCTCAAAGTAAGAACAAAAAGCATGATATTTTGTTTTAAACATTGGCAAATAATGCTCACTTTTTTTTTTTTTTTTTTTTTTTTTTTTTTTTTGCTTTTGTGTACCAGGGATTGTACTCAGGGCACTCAACCACTAAGCCACATCCCCAGCCCTATTTTGTATTTTATTTGGAGACAGGGTCTCACTGAGTTGCTTAGCACTTCTCTTTTGCTGAGGCTGGCTTTGAACTCAAGATCCTCCTGCCTCAGCCTCTGGAGCTGCTAGGATTACAGGTGTGTGCCACTGTGCCTGGCTCACATTTTGTTTTATTAGGATCAAAAGATAAAAAAGGTGGGAAATGAAAAGTGGAGGACAAAAAGAAGAAACATGGAAGTAACAAAAATAGTGACATTTAAAGTACAGAGATTCAAAGAAGGGAGAGGAAAGGGAAAGAAGATCACAAGGGGTTCCATGGTGAAAACTGATTTGAAAGAATATCTTGTCATTTTTAGCATTCTGTTAGGCTGTGGATAGCAAAGAAAATTTTCTGTTTGTTTCTAAACATTAAACCCAGGGTTGCTCTACCACCAAGCTACATCCCATTAGCCTTTTTATTTTTAAATTTTTATTATTTTATTTTTTTATTTTTGTTCTTCTTAGTTATACACGACAGTATGGTATAATTTGACTTACACAAACATGAAGTGCATCTTACTCTAATTAGGATCCCAGTCTTGTGGTTGTACATGCTGTAGAGATTCACTGTTGTGTAATCATATATGTACATAGGAAAGTTATGTTGGAATCATTACACTGTCTTTCCTATTCTGAACCCCCTCTCTTCCCTTTATTCCCTTTTGCTTAATATACTAAATTTCTATTCTTCCCCTCCTCCCTTGTTGTGTATTAGTATCCACATATCAGAGAGAACATGCAACCTTTGGTTTTGGGGGATTGGCTTATTTTGTTTAGCATAGTAGTTTCCAGACCCATCTGTTTTCTGGAAAATGTCATAAAGTCATTCTTTTTTATCATCCCTTTTTATTTTGAGACAGGGTCTCACTAAGTTGAGGCTAGAACTTGTGATCCTCCTACCTCAGCTTCCTCAGTAGCTGGGACTACAAGTGCACAGACACGATGCTCAATTAGTTTCATCTATTTTATTTTATTTTAGTTGTCAATGGATCTTTTCATTTTATTTTTTAATTTTTATTTATTTATATGCATGTGGTGCTTAGGATCAAACCCAGGGCTTCACACATGCCAGGCAAGCACTCTACCACTTGAGCCACAACTCTAGTTTCATCTATTTTTAAATAAATATTAGTAATTTTTGGACTTACCTTTATTATTATTTTTAATAGACGTTATCTTTTAGTACAGTTTTAGGTTTACAGAAAAATTACTAAGAAAGTCCTTAAAGTTCCCAATTGACTCTTCCCCCTCTAGTCCCAGGTTCTCCTATAATTAATATCTTCCATTAGTCTGTGCTATGGACTGAACTGTGCCCTCTTCCCCTAGATTCATATATTGAAATCTTAACTCCCAATGTGATGGGATCTGGAGACAGATACTTTGGGAGTTAATTAGGTTTAGAGGAGGGCATGAGGGCGGGGACTTCTTGATGGGATTGGTGCCTTATAAGGAGAGACACCAAAGAGCCCTTTCTCCCTTCTAGTCTTCTTTGTCCCCACCACCACCCTCTTTGCCCCAGCATGCAAAGACAAAGTGAGAAAGTGGCCATCTACAAGGCAGAAATAGAGGCCTCACCAGAACCTGACCACCCTGTCACCTTCATCTCGGAAGTCTAGCCTCCAGAACTGCTTTTATCCTAGGTAAGGCAGTGGGTGAAAAACACCATCATAGATGTGAGTAGGAAGAAACAACTGAACATAACCAATTTCTTAAAGGTTGAGTACAGGATGGCATGACAACTAAGAGTATATTATATAGGGGCCCCAGATGCAAAAAGAGCTAACCGTCACCTGCCAACTCTTCAATAGGCCTTCACCAAGAAGTCCCAAGTATGAATGCAAACAGGACAGGAGAGCTGAGAAAATACCTTAAGGCATAGGTGTATAGTGCCTGTTAAACTCTAAGGACAGTGGGGGGAAAGTCTATAGACAGAGCAGAAGAACTCAGACAATCCTCTAGGCACTCCAAATCCTTACAACTATAACATCATATCTACCTGTAGTTGGACAAAGGGTGAAAGTTTGAGAGTTCTTTCTTGAAGTGCCACAGTATGGGGTTTACTGAATCCTGAGGGCAAAGCCAAGAATTGAGAGAAATCCTTCAGGCATTCAGATCCCAAACCTTGCTAACAAGATGTTGTATCCTCGAAACGGAATATATGGTGAACCAAATTAAACTAAGGCAATAATAAAGCCCAAAACCAGCTCAGCTATGACTATATTCTTTCTGGCAAAAAGGAGTGGTTTTTTTCCCCTTGAATATAAGCATTATTTACTTTAAACTCTGCTCTGACTTTACCTGCAATGTTTAGTTTTGGTTATAAAAATATAAAGATATGTAATGTAGCAAGAAAATAAGGTCTGTCATTAAGAAAGAAAATATTCAACAGATATAGGAATAACCCAGAAATATCTCAGATAGTGAATTTATCAGACTTTAAAATATGTAAGATATATATATTAAAAAGGTGGACTACATAAGTGAACATAAGGGGAATATCAGATAAAATAAAGAAATTATTTAAAAGAGCCAAATGGAAATGCTGGAAATGAAACACGTTAACAATCCCAAAGAATTCTTTTTATGTGATTATTTTTTTTTAAATATTTATTTATTGGTTTTAGTTGTACACAATGCCTTTATTTTTACGTGGTGCTGAGGATCGAACCCGGGTCGCGCACGTGCTAGACGAGCGCTAAACCACTGAGCCACATCCCCAGACCTTTATGTGATTATTAACAGAGAGGACACAACTGACAAAAGAGTCAGTGAACCTGAATACACATTGACAGAAATTATCTACACTAAATTACAAAGAGAAAAAGAGAGGGGGAAAAGAACAAAAATTCCAAGATCTATGAGATAACAGCAAATGATTTAATGTACATTGTATGTTACTAGAGTCACAATAGAAGAGAAAGAGGAAATATAGTAGAAATATTGAAAGAGGTAATGCCTACAATTTTTTTCAAAACTGATGAAAGCACTGACCTACCAATTTAAGAGCAAAAAGGGATATCTGCAAAGAAAATCTTACCTACATACATCAATAATCAAACTGCGGAAAATCAAAGACACGGCGTTTTTCCAGTCCACATATAGCTCTTTAAATAAGATTGAAATTACTATATCCAACTTTGTAATCTGTTTCTGTTCACTTAGCACTGTCATAAATCATTAAGAACCTTAAAAAAAAAAACAACTTGACCAAGAGCAGTGGTGCACTCCTGTAATGCCAGAGGCTTGGGAGGCTGAGGCAGGAGGATCACAAGTTCAAAGCCAGTCTCAGCAAAAGAGAGGTACTAAGCAACTCAGTGCAGCTGTCTCTAAATAAGAAAATACAAAATAGGGCTGGGGATGTGGCTCTGTGGGTAAGCACCCCTGAATTCAATCCATGGCACCCCGCGCCTCCGAAAAATGAAAGTTAGCAAGGGTCTGAGCAACTTAGCGAGACCCTGTCTTAAATTAAAAAAATAAAAAGTAAAAAGATTGGGGATGTGCTCAGTGGTTGAAGACTCTGGGTTCAATCCCTAGTGTCAAATAATAACAATAATAATAATTTAGGCTATGAACACTTTTTGCCTTTAAGAGAAGTCTGTGTCAACTACAGACTCAAGAGGCTAAAGCAGGAGGATCACAAGTCACTAGGATAATTAGTAAGACCCTGTTTCAAATATAAAAGGACTATGGATATAACTCAGTAGTTAGGCATCCTGGGTATTGGAGGTTTTGGATGTTCTTTATGAGCTGAAACTTGGAATTGCTACAGAAACAACCAATGAGAAAATTGCCAACATATTCTGTAAGGAATAAATGCAATTGTAAGTCAATGCTCCTCATGTATGTCTGTTCAAACAACAGTTTCAGCATTATCTACAAATGTTAATGGCTTTGTTAATGACTTTTCTAGATTACAAAGTATCTACAAGTATAAAATATATGATCAAATAGGTTACCTTCTGCAAAAGACCCGAATTTTATTCTGCAAATTAATTAATATGGCCTATCTCAAAAACAAATGGGGCAAAGTTCTTTGTGGACAGCACTTATTACGAAACAAAGCAGAGGGGAACTAATAATCTAAATAAAAAGCCTTTTTTCCCCTACAATAGAAATCAATAGGTTTTTGCAGTCATCTTATGTTACCTTACCAAGAAGGAAACTTGAAATAGCTAAGATGACAAAAACCAGTCTTAAAAATGATAGCTGAGTCATAGAAGAAGGTTGTAAAAGGCATGATTTGAACACTTTAAAAGAATACAAGGGTTGATTTTATTTGGCATGTAAGGCAAGATTGCCTTAAGTGATGTCTTCTCCTGGTGCATGTCAGATATAGATAAACCATGAGAAATATTACTGAGATAGAAATGTGTGTGCAATATTATGTTCTCCATATGGTCTGAATTAAGACATTCCTAGGGACTAGTGACAGAGTCAAATACTGATCATCTAAACCAATTGTGAAGAGCTGGCATTTAAAAGCTTTGAATAAGCTTAGAAACTGAACATAGGGAGTGAAGTCTCTGCCTTCACCCTGACTCAAACTGTTGAGCTGGATAGGATAAAACAGGCATACCATAGCCGGGCGCAGTGGCGCACGCCTGTAATCCCAGCACTTTGGGAGGCTGAGGCAGGAGGATCGCAAGTTCAAAGCCAGCCTCAGCAATGGCGAGGCACTTAGCAACTCAGTGAGACCCTGTCTCTAATAAAAATACAAAAAAGGTCTGGGGATGTGACCCAGTGGTCGAGTGCCCCTGAGTTCAATCCCTGGTACCACAAAAAAAAAAAAAAAAAAAAAAAAAAAAAAAAAAAAAAAAACAGGCATACCAGAAAAAATAAACAACATTCTTTAGATGTGGGCATATAACAGTTGGATGGATTCCTGGAATACATGAATTAAATAATTGCATTAAATAATTGCATTCATGCAAATACAGAGTTTCTTTAACAAATATATTTTATATTTCCCATTGAATATTTTAGAGATATCTAAACAACACACTCAATTAAATTCCTTATCATTTTCACCCATAAACCAAATTCCCTGTTAGTACAGGAAAGCAAAAACTATTGGAAGAAAAGCAAATGAGTACTTACAATTAAATGTTACTTACTTTGTACAGTCTTCCATCATAAAATGTTCTTAAAAACACAAAGCACATTTTTCCTACTTTCCTAAACTAAATATATTACAATAAATATATGCAACATGGGAATCATACTGTGAATACCACGCTCATGCTTTCAGGACCCAGTGGAGATTCTCAGATTGAGGTTTTTAAAAGTTACTATTTCATCTGACTTCCAATTTTTCTTTATGTTGTTATAGTTCTGAACATTATATATTTCCCCCCATAGAGTCATTTTTTTTTTTTTTTTTAAAACCAGGGATTGAACTCAGGGGCACTCGACCACTGGGCCACATCCCCAGCCCCCCTTTTTTTCTCTTTAAATATTTATTTATTTGCTTTAGTTGTACACAATGTGTTTATTTGTACGTGGTGGTGAGGATCGAACCCAGGCCGCGCACGTGCTAGGCGAGCACTCTACCGCTGAGCCACAACCCCAGACCCTCCAGCCCTTTTTTGTGTTTTATTAGAGACAGGGTCTCACTGAGTTGCTAAGTGCCTCACCATTGCTGAGGCTGGCTTTGAACTCATGATCCTCCTGCCTCAGCCTCCCAAGTGCTGGGATTACAGGTGTGCGCCACCACGCCCCGCTGAGTCAATGGTTTTTACATATATGATTGTGAATGGAAAAAACGGGTGCAGAAATTAGGTATTGGCATTTTTTCTATTTTCATTTGTGTATGAATTTTTATATAGATGTGGGACATAAAGCATAACTGCAAGTCAAAACATTTCAGTGAATAAGTTCAGCAGTTCAACTTCAACAATTACAAAAAGAAACCTATTAAAATTTCTGGACAATTACAACATTCAGATTTTTAAAAATAAGTAAAATTTTTATTGACAACAATTAAATGATGTTTGTAGCATTTTTATCATCAGTAGATTCTATTCATTCACTATAATTTTCTGAGTTGTCCTACATGCAAGTATATGCCTGTAATGTCTGTTTTTTATGCTGTTCTTGTAAGCACTATTAAAATGTATTAAACTATAAAAATATAAAGTAGTTATACTAGGTGACTTAAGGTCAATATTCTATATGAATTTTCTAATGATTTTTGAAGGTTCAGCATTCTTTGCTTTTTTAAAAAAATATTTATTTATTTACTTTTAGTTGTACACAATGCAATGCATTTATGTTTACGTGGTGCTGAGGATCGAACCCGGGCCGCGCACGTGCCAGGCGAGCGCTCTGCCGCTGAGCCACAACCCCAGTCCTTCTTTGCTTTTTTAAAAAAATATTTATTTGTTTGTTTTAGTTGTACACAATGCCTTTATTTTTACGTGGTGCTGAGGATCGAACCCAGGCCACGCATGTGCTAGGCAAGCGCTCTACCACTGAGCCACAATCCCAGCCCCCACATTCTTTGCTTATATTCTCAAATTTTCAAAAGAAATATACCACAACTTTTACAATGAATTAACTCAAAATCTAAAATATGAATAATTAATTGATATAACAGAGAAGATTAAAAAATGTTAAAATAGATTTCAAATATGTTAAATGCCAAACTAATGGTTAAATATTTCAAATTAAAAACTTTCCAGGTAGCTGGGCATGGTGGCGCACGCCTGTAATCCCAGCACTTGGGAGGCTGAGGCAAGAGGATCGCGAGTTCAAAGCCAGCCTCAGCCATGGCGAGGCACTTAGCAACTCAGTGAGACCCTGTCTCTAATAAAATACAAAAAAGGGCTGGGGAGGGGCTGGGATTGTGGCTCAGCGGTAGAGCGCTCGCCTAGCACGTGGGCGACCCAGGTTCGATCCTCAGCACCACGTACAAATAAAATGCATTGAATAAAACGCATTGTGTACAACTAAAGCAAATAAAAAAAATATTAAAAAAGAAAAAGAGAAAGAAAGGGCTGGGGATGTGGCCCAGTGGTTGAGTGCCCCTGAGTTCAATCCCCGGTACCAAAAAAAAAAAAAAAAAACTTTCCAGGTTATGTCACATGGTTTAAAAATTTGATATCACTGAAAAAAATTTCAGTATGTGTATTCACACGTGTGTTCAATAAAAGAGGTCTTTAACTAAAAAATTATTTTTTTGTTGTTTCTTTAAAAAAATCCTTTTTATATCATGTAGTTATATATATATATATATATATGCTATACTTTAATTGTCTTGTTCCCTTAGTTCTAATAAACACTCTTTTTCCTCCCTATTAGTTTTCTCAGTTAAATACTCAGCCAAATATAAACATTGCTATGTATGCCTGTGTGCAATGGCTGGGCTTGTACAAGCAAGCACTTCCTGAATGCAGAACAGACAGGGAACCGCTGTCTGCCTGGTTGGAGCCTGGGATGTTTCTGTTTACAAATCCTGGAGCCAGGCCTGGGCTACTACTGGAGGCGTGCTGTCTGCTTCCTTACTACACTCATCCTTTGTCTGGGTCTGTGTCAAAGAAAGAACAACATTGTTACATGTGCAGCAAGAGGCAAAGGGAAGTTTAAATAAAACATACTGGTGGTTATGTCAGCTCCTTAATCTTTTACCACTCAGTGGAGAAAAGCAAATTAAGGATTAGCTGTTCTTGTTTCTTTTCTTTTTTTTTTTTAAAGCAACGTACTTTTCATAAAAGCAGAGAAAAATATCTCAAAGCAATTAATGTGATCAGAGTTCAATGAATTCCCTAGCAAAATAACCCAGGTTACTAAAATGTTATTTCTGTATTAAGATATTGAGTGCAGCTCAGTGTTTTGAACAAATATTTTTATACAGAATAAACAATGTTGATTTAATTAATATGTTTGGAATGGCAACTATACAGGAATCATAATCAGATTAATGTTTATGTTTAGTGTCCTAAAAACAAATCATTAAGGGTAGATTTCTCATTTGCTTTTGTTTTTCAAACATTTAATCCTGAATATTTGAGGCTAGTTTAAATTTGTCTCCTTAATCATTCTCAACAGATCTTAGCTTATTAAAAAACAAGCAAATAACAATAGTAAACACAATCAGATCATACTTTGCTAATTGAATCAAGGCATATTTATGTCTGATCTATAAAAGGAATGGTGGAAAACAGGGTAAAAACAAAAAATAGGGGCTGGGGTTGTAACTCAGTGGTAGAGTGCTTTCCTAGCAGGTGTGAGGCACAGGGTTCAATCCTCAGCACCACATAAAAATAAATAAAATAAAGGTATTGTGTCCATCTATCAAAAAAAATAAATGATAGTCTGAAGTTAAAAAAATAAAAAAGGTAAGAAAAGACAATGTCTATCCTCTTTAACTTTTAGCTTCATTAAGTATTTTTAATTTTAATTTTTTTAAAATATATTTTTAGTTGTAGTTGGACACAATACTTTTAGTTTATTTATTTATTTTTATGTGGTGCTGAGGATCGAACCCAGTGCCTCACACATGCTAGGCAAGCGCTCTACCACTGAGCCACAACCTCAGCCCCGATTTTGATTTCTTTAGAATGTATTTAAACAGCTGTTTCATGCCTGGCACAGTGACCCTGCCTCAAACTAAAAAAGGCTGGAGATATAGCTCATGGTACAGCACTCTTGGGTTCAGTCTTCAATATTGCAAAAATAAAATAGCTGTTTTGTGATTAGAAGAGACTGAGTTTCAGCATGATTTCTTTTATTAAGGAATAAATTAGGGCTGGAGCTGGGGCTCAGTGGTGGAGTGCTCACCTAGCACGTGTGAGGCACTGGGTTCATCCTCAGCACCACATTAGAGTAAATAAATCAAATAAAAATGTGTGCCCTGGGCTGGGGTTGTGGCTCAGTGGTAAAGCACTCACATGCGGGGTGTTGGGTTTGATCCTCAGCACCACATAAAAATAAAATAAAGGTATTGTGTGCAACTAAAACAAAACATTAAAAAAAAAAGATGTGTGTCCCTCTACAACTAAAAAGAGTTTTTTTTTTTTTTAAAAAAGGAATGAATTAAAATAGATAATTATATGTGATTGGAATACAATAATCAAGTAAGTACAAAAAGCACATTTAAGCACATTAAGAATGTCATTAAGCACACACACAAAAAGATAAGAATCTGTAGATTATTCTATATTTTAAAAACTCCATTGAAGTATAAAGAAAACACCATTAAAGGCTAGGCACGGTGGCACATGGCTGTAATCCCAGCTGCTTGGGAAGCTGAGGCAAAAGGATCATAAGCTCAAAGCCAGCCTCAGCAATGTAGTGAGGGCCTGAGCAATTTTTGTGAGACCCTGTCTCAAAATAAAAAATTAAAGGCTGGGGATGTGGCTCAGTGGTTAAACAACCCTGGTTCCAATCTCCATTACCAAAAAAAAAAAAAAAAAAAACCAAAAAACATTAAATATGCTCCCAAAATATTTTGGTGTAATTATACCAGGACTTAATTGTTTCTATTCTGTTCAATTTTATTTTTTAGATACAATAAAACAAAGACTTTGTTACACCAAACAACTCCTGAAAATAATTATTTAGTACTTCTTAGCATCAATAACCTAATAGAGTAAGAAAAGTCAATTTGAGCCTCAATTTACACTAGGAAAATGGAAATCTAGTCACTGTAAATTATTCATTATTTAAAATAAAAGCAAAATTCATACTATAGAAAACTTACAAAACTCACAAGAATCAAATCAAAGTATCAAAGATTCCTAGTCAATTTTCTCATGTGCTCTATAAATGATACTTGTAAATCCAGAAGTCATACTAAAGACCTGAATTCTCAGGAAATGACCATGAAATAATTTGATTATAAAAACTGAAAGTTAGCCGGGCGCGGTGGCGCACGCCTGTAATTCCAGCACTTTGGGAGGCTGAGGCAGGAGGATCACGAGTTCAAAGCCAGCCTCAGCAATGGCGAGGCACTTAGCAACTCAGTGAGACCCTGTCTCTAATAAAATACAAAAAAGGGCTGGGGATGTGGCCCAGTGGCCCAGTGGTCGAGTGCCCCTGAGTTCAATCCCCGGTACCACCAAAAAAAAAAAAAAAAAAAAAAAAAAAAAAAAAAAAAAAAAAAAAAAAAAAAAAAAAAAAACTGAAAGTTATTATTTACCAATTGGACAACAAAATATAAATCACATTGTTCAAATACCCCCTCCCCCATTTTATATTCTTTTAATTATGACAGTAACTTTTACTCATTCTCAATAGGGAAAGCAAAATACTTAGATGGAGAAAAAGATTAGCTTTTTTCTTTTAAATTTCTGATCTGTTTTCTAGTTTTTTTTCTCCCTTGTTCTAACTTGCCTATTTTGCATAACTATTTCTCTTTTATAAACCTGTTTTTAATTACAAAATATAACCCACATAAACAAAGTGTTTAAAAAACACAAATGTATAGTTTAATAAATTATTTTGAAGAAAACAATCATGTAGCTACCACCTGAGACAAGAAATAGAACATCCAAGATTCCAAAGCCTCTTACCTGGTCTTAGCAGCTTTTCTCAATCCCAGAAATAATCACTATCCTGACTTTTGTGGTAATCATTTCCTTGCTTTTCTTAATAGTAGTACCATCCTGTATGCTAAATTTTGCATGTTTCTGAATATATAAATAGAATTCTTATGCCTTTCTTCTTTTGTTCAATAATACATTTAACCATGTTGTTGTATGTGGCTGAAATTTACCCAAAGTTGTTTTTCTATATAACAAATGTAGTTATTTTTCCATGTAATGAGTCTGGGGATTTAAAACAGTAATTTAAAAACCACCATATGGGGCTAGGGCTATGGCTCTGCAGTAGAGCGCTCATCTTGCATGTGTGAGGCCCTGGATTCGATCCTCAGCACCACATAAATAAAATAAAGGTATTGTGTCCACCTACAACTAAAAAAAATTTTTAAATAAATAAATAAATAAATAAATAAAAATTAAAATCACCATATATAATACCTACTACATTTCGCAAATATATACATTTGGTTTTTCAATAACATTCAGTACTTTAAGGTATCCAATGGTTGTTGCCAAGAGAAAAATATTAAACATAGCAGACAAATGAATAGGTTGTACACTCTCTTGCTGCTTCTAATGTTTTAGCAGCAGAAGTAGTAGCCAGCAATAAAGAAGGCAAGACTTAACAGGAGATGAGCCTGCAGTAAGGAATAGAGAGGACAGAAAAGCATGGGAATTAAGAGGTGGTGGTGTGGCGGGGTGGAATATGCCTTAAACATAAACTATGGAGAGCTTTTTGAAATAAACACTGCTTAGAAAACCACCCTTAATTCATTTCTGAAATCCTTAATTTTTTATATAGTTCCCACACTGTTTTGTTACTGCCAAAGTACCTATTTTAACCTGTCCAACTTTTTTTTTTTTTTTTTTTGTACTGGGGATTGAACTCAGGGGCACTCCACCACTGGGCCACATCCCCAGCTCCCCCCCCCTTTTTTTTTGTATTTTATTAGAGATAGGGTCTCACTGAGTTGCTAAGTGCCTTGCCATTGCTGAGGCTGGCTTTGAACTCACGATCCTCCTGCCTCAGCCTCCCAAGTGCTGGGATTACAGGCGTGCACCACCGCGCCCAGCTCCAAAAATTTTTTAAAGGTTCCTACTACACATGCACATTTGATCTTCAATGAAAAGATATTAAAAGGAATTGTGTCTTCACCAGATCATTATTGTTTTCTCCAAAACTATCCACAAGTATTTGCTCAGTTCCTACTAACCACACTCCTTAGATAGTGAAGATAGAAAGATAGTTACAGGCACCCACATGTCCGGCTTAGAAGCACTGGAGAAATTCTGACACATACAGGAAGTTCTATTTTTAGTCCAACTCTTATCTCAGTTTTAAAATAAAACAGGCAAAGATTGTATAATTAAAATACAGTGAAAGCCAGCAGAAGGAGAATTATTTTTATTTATGCCATTGTGGGTATATTTTGCATGTCGATCTTATATATAATAGCTTTATTTTTTAAAAACTGAGGAATGTATAGCATACACAATAAAGAGGTGGTAACATATAGCTGCTAAAAAATATCCACTATCATCTATGTATTTAGTACCACCTCTTATGAATATGTGTATGTGTATGCATATGTATACCTTTTAAGTTTAAAAGGTAACTGTTTTTGCTTCCTTAAATTCTCACTTTTCTGTAATGGAAATATACCCACATTCTTGTTTTGGCCTTTGGGAGTATACTTCCCAGTTCTTTGACTTTGAACCTGGTCATGTGACTTGATCAGGCCAAT
Source organism: Tamias sibiricus (assembly GCA_025594165.1). NCBI lineage: Eukaryota > Metazoa > Chordata > Mammalia > Rodentia > Sciuridae > Tamias > Tamias sibiricus. The sequence goes on from CM046660.1 coordinate 91,781,860, forward strand.
GGGAAGTTGGCAAACATAAAGTGAGCAGGACTCTAAAACATGCTTGTGTAGTTCAGCTTGTCAACTACTAGAAGAATTGGTCCTGAACAAATGTTGCCCCTTGATCCTGGGACTCAGAGAAGATGTGAACTTACCCTGTAACCTGAAGTTGAGTCTAGTCTTGGATCAGACAATAATAACTGATCTACAGATCTATGATCATGAGAATAAATGCTTACTGCTAAAGCCACCAAGCTTAAGACCAGCTTGTTGCAGGGCGCTGTGGTGCACACATGTAATCCCAGCGGCTAGGGAGGCTGAGACAGGAGATGGCAAGTTCAAAGCAACAGCAAGGCGCTAAGCAACTTAGTGAGACCCTGTCTCTAAATAAAATCCAAAAATGGGGATGTGGCTCAGTGGTTGAGTGCTTGCTTCACATGTGTGAGGCACTAGGTTTGATCCTCAGCACCACATACAAATAAAATAAAGGTATTGGTGTTCATCTACAACTAAAAAAAAAACAAAATTAAAAAAAAAGATCTAAGAGGATGAATCTCACTTTTTTCAGAAGACAACTTTTAATTTTTAAAACACTAAGGGTATATATGTATATATGAAGATAAAACTCAATAATATAATTTTCAGCATTTATAAAATGCATTATAGATACTGTTAGCATTTATTTCATAACATTATAATTACTGATATGATTTCTGTCCATTCTGTATCCCTTCCCTATATTCCCACCCCCAATAGGTATAAGTTCATAGATGGGGATAATAAAGAGAATAAGAAAACAAAGCAAATCATCTCTTACACCTCACATTTACACAGTGACTTATATGCATAACATTATTCAATATCTGCTTACTGAATGAATGAATAGTGGAGAGCACTGATAACAAGATTATACTGGAAATAACATACACTAAAATAGTGAGAGAATATCATATCAGTAACTCACTAGTTTGTAAGATTGACCAATAGGTCACAAACAACCTGTTGGGAATACTCTTGTGTCATCCCCCCCACCCCACCCCCCGCCACACACACATGTAGTTCTTGTCTTTTTTTATTATTTATTTATTATTTATTTTTACAGTAGAATGCATTTTGACATATAGTACACAAATGGAATGCAACTTCTCATTCCTCTGATCATACATGTTTCAGAGTCACTCCAGTAGTGTAATCATACATGTATATAGGGCAATAATGTCTGTCCCTTTCTACCATCCTTCCTTGTAAGTCTTAATAAGATGTCTTGTATTTATTTACTTGTGGGATCACACACTCCTTTCAAGCACAATAAAACATCTTTCAAGGGCTGGGGTTGTGGCTCAGTGGTAGAGGGCTCGCCTACCACAGGTGAAGCACTAGGTTCAATCCTCAGCACCACATAAAAATAAATAAATAAAAATAAAGGTATTGTGTCCATCTACAACTAAAAAATGTATTTAAAAAAACATCTTCAAGCTCTTAGCTTTACTATCTGCAAATAAATCTTTCTGGTATAAATTCCATTCTCTGATGTATAATATTCGTAATTCAGAATGTTAGGTCTTGATATGTTCTGCACTTACAATATTTCTGAAGTTTAAACATCTTTTTAATATGTTGGGGTAGGTGATACAAAGACATGAATACTTTAAGATATTCAGTGGAAAGTTTCCTTTATACTCCTATCTCCCATCAGCTCACACCCCTCTATATACATCTCAGAGATGGAAATTCTGGGCTGGGAATTTAGATATCCTAACTCCAAAAGAATATAATGATTAAAAATTAAAATCTGATACAGTTCCAATATCTGCTGGATATATTCTCTGGGTTTTTCTTTCCCTTGAATGGATTAAGGAAAAGAAAATAAAAGATGCAATGTATCAACACTTTCAAACAGTTGTTAATCACAAAATATATAAATGAATCAAAATTATCACAACATGTGTAATATCAACTATGCTCCTGGAAGGTCTATATGATTATCCAAAATATTTGTTCTTCCATCTGTAATAAAATGGATTATGATCACAGAGTATTATCAAACAATTTTAACACCTGTCAAGCCACATAAACACCATGTCCTGTGTCATAGCTAATTATTTATTTATTACCAAGCCATAATTTTTTAGTGGATAAGAATTTTATATATTAGAATAACATAAGTGTTTGCATGCCTTGGGTGCTTAGACTCTGAAATACTTAAGCAGCTGAGTTACTTCAGGCTACTATATTATATGTCATGAAGAACAGTAAAGACAGTTGATTTATTTCTCCAAAATTTACATAAACAAAAGTGCTTGAGAAATGTTGCTCAGATATTTTGAAGCTATTTAAGAACTTTCTAAAGACCTTATGCTGCCAACAGTAGGAACAGATACACATGCTGAAACAGGCATTGAGGGTACAATGGGGAGGTAGAAAAAAGGGAAGCACATGACAATATCCCAAAGATGTTTGTATGTGTGTTTGGAGAGACATATCATCAGAGTCCAAGGACTAGAAACATTAAAATGTGTCTGCAGGAAGGAGCAGGGAGCAGATGAAAAATAAAATTCAGGGAGCTGAAGGGCAGTGGCATAGCTAAACTGTGACTGGTTCTTAGGAAAACAAATAATGAGAGAGACTCAAAAATTCAAATTAGAGTGAAACACCCTCTGTCATTTTTTTTTTTTTTTTTTTTTTTTTTTTTTTTTTTTTGTGGTACTGGGGATTGAACTCAGGGGCACTCGTCCACTGGGTCACATCCCCAGCCCTTTTTTGTATTTTATTTAGAGACAGGGTCTCACTGAGTTGCTAAATGCCTCGCCATTGCTGAGGCTGGCTTTGAACTCGCGATCCTCCTGCCTCAGCCTCCCAAAGTGCTGGGATTACAGGCGTGCGCCACCGCGCCCGGCACCCTCTGTCATTCATTTTTTAAAAAAAATATTTATTTATTTATTTTAGTTGTACACAATGCAATGTATTTTATGTTTACGTGGTGCTGAGGATCGAACCGGGGCCGCGCACGTGCGAGGCGAGCGCTGTGCCGCTGAGCCACAACCACAGCCCCCTCTGTCATTCATTTTTGACTCTGGTCTACTTCCTTCCTCTCTGTAAGGGTCATACTCTCAGAAATTTACATTGTGTCACTGAGGAAAAGTAATTTGAGGGATATGGTAAACTGCTTCTTAACATCCATTCTGCACAAAGCCCTGGGTTCAATCTCTAGCACACACACACACACACACACACACACACAAATCCATTTTGCCTTCATTCCGCTGTGCCTTCCTAATATTCAGAGGGGCTAGGAAGATAAACCCTACATTTTCCAGATTCTCATATGGCTAAGATTCCAAACTTAGTGTAGCTGCAGTCAACTCGATGCATTTATAAAAGTCTTTGATCTAGAGGACAAAAATTTGAAATAAGTTTCCTGGGTCAAATTAAAGTGTCTGCAGAGCTGTGGCTCCCTCAGAGGCTCTAAGGGGAAGGTCCACTACTTTCTTCTTCCAAGCCTTTGGTGTCTGCCAGCATTCCTTGGCTTGTGTGGGTACCTTACTCTAAACTCTGTCTTCCTGGTCACATTTGCCTTCTTCTCTTCTATTTGTGTGCCAAATATCTCTTTCTTATAAGGACACTTCTGATGGCATTAAGGGCCTGCCCAGATAATCCAGGATAATCGCCCATCCCAGGATCCTTAATAATCAATCACATGTACAAAAGATACTTTTCCCACATAAGGTAACATCACAGATATCTTTGGGAAACTGTTTTTCATTCTACAAAATGCTGAAAACAGCAGAGGCCTGTGTTTACTCACCTAATTCATGAGAGTTCAGAAATAAACCCTCACGTATACAGTCAACTGATTTTTGACAAGAGTACAAAGACAATTCAATGGGGAAAAATAGTCTTTTTAACATATAATACTGGGAAATTGGATAACAAACAAAGAAGGAAGTTGAAATCCTATACTTATTTCATATACAAATATTAACTCAAAATGGATCACAGACCTAAATGTAAGAGCCCAAATTTTAAAACCCTAAGAAGTAAAATCTCATGACAATGTATTAGGAAATGGTTTCTTAGATATGACTTCAAGGGCATGCTGGCACACACCTGTAATTCCAGTGACTTGGGAGCTGACAGAGGAGGATCACAAGCTCAAGGCTAGCCTCAGCAATTTAGCAAGACCCTGTCCAAAATTAAAAAATAAAAAGGGCTGGGGATGTGGCTCAGTGGTAAAGTGCCGCTGGGTTCAATCCCTACCATAAATGAATAAATAGGACTTCTAAAGCACAAATGACAAAAGAAAAAAAAAAATAGATAAACCAAATCTTGTCAAAATTTAAACCTTGTGTAATTCTAAGGCTACTACCAAGAAAGTGAAATGATAAGCAAAAGAATAGGAAAAGGATATTTTTCTAATCATATGTCTGACAGGATATTTGTATCCAGGATGCAAAAAGAACTCTTACAACAATAAAAAGGCACAATTTTAAAATGGGCATAGCATTTGAATTAACTTTTACTAAAGAAAATATATAAAGTCCAAAAAGTACAAGGAAAGATGCTTGATACCGGTGTTAATTTCCTGTTATTGTAAAATGCCTGAGATAATCAACTTATAAGGAGAAAAGTTTATTTTGTATCACAGTTTTAGAGGTTTCATCTATGGTCAATTGGCCCTATTGCTTTTTGGTCCTATGGTGAGGCTGCTCATCATAGCAAGTACATGTGGCAGAGCAAAGCTGGTCATCTTATAGCCAGGACATGTTTTTTTTTGTTGTTGTTTGTTTTGTTTTTAAAGGAAGAGGAAGAGACAATTCCTTTTGAGGGTACACCCCCAGTGACCTAAAACCTTCCACTAGGTAGGGCCTATCTCCTGAGGCTCCCTTTCCTCCTAATAGTACCAAGCAGGGACCAAACATTTAAAATGTGGGCCTTTGAGAAACAGGCCAGATTCAAACTATAGCAACACTATCGATCATTAGGTAAATGCAAACCAAATCCATAATAAGATACCACCTCACATCCACTAAGGTAGTATAATACAAAATACGGACAATAACAGATGTTGGCAAAAATATGGAGAAATTAAATACTTTACATATCATTGGTGGAACTATAAAATGATATAACTACTTTGGAAAATAGTATAGCAATACATCAAAAGTTAAATATGGTTACCATAAAACCTAGCAATTCTATTCCTAAGTATATGACCACAGGAAATAAAAACATATATCTGTATAAAAATTTTTACATGAATGTTCATAACAGTCAAAATCAGAAATAACTCACATATTCATTAATTGGTAGATGAATTACAAAAAGTGGTATATTCATACAATGAAATATTTAGCCATAAAGAGTATGAATATTGATAAATGCTAAAACACAGATGAACCTTGAACATACTCTGTGTTATGGTTTGGATCTGAAATCTCTCCCCAAAGGCTCAGGTGTTGAAGGCTTGGTCCCATGTGAAACAATGTTCAAAGATGAGACTTTAGGGAAGTAACTGTATGATGGGAGCATTTATTTCATCATTGTACACATACATTGATGAATTTGTAGCTGAATGGGCTATTAAGAGGTGGTACCCAGTTGAAGGAAGTAGGTCACTGGGGACATGCCTTTAAAGGGTAAATCTTATCCCTAACCCCTAATTCCCAATCCCCCAATCTCTACCCCGCAACCCTTTCTGTCTTGGCCATCAGGAGGTGAGTAGCTTTGCTCCATCTGCTGTACTTTCCCTACCTTACCACAAGCCCACTGTGATGCAACCAAGCAACTATGGACTAAAACCTCTGAAACTGAGCCAAAATAAATCTTTCCCCCTTTAAGCTGTTTTTTCTCAGATATTTTTCACTGTGATACAAACCAGACTTACTAAGTGAAAAAAGTTAGGCATAAAATCCCTCATATCCGGGCTGGGGTTGTGGCTCAGCGGTAGAGCACTCGCCTAGCATGTGCGCGGGCCCGGGTTCAATTCTCAGCACCACATAAAAATAAAAAAAGCATTGTGTACAACTAAAGCAAATAAATAAATATAAAAAAAACCCTCATATCCTATATTTCACAGGAAATTACAAAAACAGGCAAATCCATAGAGTCAAAAAGTAGATGAGTGGTTGCTAGGGCTTGGGGGAAAGTGCATGTTAGTGGCCTGCTAATGTTTCTTTTTGGGGGTGATGAAAATATACTGGAAATAGGTGGATCTGATTTTCATACAATTCTGTAAATATATGAAAAAAACACTGAATTGTATATACTAAATGTATACATTAATATCTTGTATCTTGTATGTGAGCCATATCTCAATAAAGTGTTATTGAAAAAAACTGGATATAGGACCAGCTTAAAGGGACTTTTTTAACCAAATTCAGGGTGATTTTAGCATTAAAATAAAAATATGCAGGTCCATAGTAATACTTTAAAATAGTATTTTTAACACAAGAATGACAATCAATAAATGAGACAGAATGACAAAATTTTAAAACATCAATTTTATAACCTGTAACATAATAATAGATTCAAAAAATATACAAATGTTGCTAATCTCCCTTGAATTTGACAATGGTATGTGTCTTGTATTTTTAAGAAATACACATTCTAGCTGGGCGCGGTGGCGCATGCCTGTAATCCCAGCATTTTGGGAGGCTGAGGCAGGAGGATCGCGAGTTCAATGCCAGCCTCAGCAATGGCGAGGCACTTAGCAACTCAGTGAGACCCTGTCTCTAAATAAAATACAAAAAAGGTCTGGGGATGTGACCCAGTGGTCACATTCTTTGCAGCTATTTTCAAATGATTCATCATCAACCACAACAAAGAGAAATGTATGTATACCTATATATATAACTATAAATCTATCCTGAGGCAGAAAAAGAGAAAGACAGGAAGAAAATTTGGAAAATGTTAGTAATTATTAAATCTACACAGAAATATAAGAAAATGTGATGTAATATTTTAAAATTTTTCTCCGTATTCAGAAATTTTCATGTGAAAAGGAAGGAATAAAAAGGAAGGAATTGTGGCCACTATTTTCAAATAGAAAAGGTTTAAAAAAATAAAAAGAAGAAGAAGAAAGGGGCTGGGGTTGTGGCTCAGAGGTAGAGTGTTTGCCTAGCATGTGTGAGGCACTGGGTTTGATTCTCAGCACCACATACAAATAAATACAGGCCCATCAACAACAAATAAAATAAAGAAGAAGAAGGAGGAGGAGGAGGAGGAGGAGGAGGAGGAGGAGGAAGAGGAGGAGGAGGAGGAGGAGGAGGAGAAGAAGAAAAAGAAGAAGAAGAGGAGGAGGGGGAGGAGGAGGAGAGGGGGAGGAAGAAGAGGAGAGGGGGAGGAAGAGGAGGAGGAAGAGGAGGAAGAGGATGAAGAAGAAAAAGAAGAAGAGGAGGAAGAGGAGGAATAAAATGAAGTGAAAATAACAATTAAAACTGGGGGAAAACATACCAACAGGGCAACAGGTAAAGTGCAGTACTGCTTGTTACTGCCCACCCCACCTAAAGCATATGGTTAGAGGTCTTAATATATACATACAAATATTTAACCATATTTTGCACCACTCTGACTGGGTTATTGATCATGGGGAAGGTTAAGCATGTGAGGGAACAGAGAGTATATGGGAAATCTCTGTACCTTTCTCTCAAATTTATTGTGAACTTAAACTGCTATTTTTTTAATATAAGTCTTTAGGGGGAAAAATCATTATATCAGTTTCTATAGGAATCCAGGCACAGTTTAGCTAGTGCTTCAAAGACGATCTTTCACAAGCCTGCAATCAAGCTGTAGGTCAGTGCCATACTCATCTCAAGGTTCAAATGAGTATCTGCTTCTGTGCTCACTCTACGATTGTCAATAGGATTCAGCTCCTCACAAACTGTCAGATTCTAGGCCTCTGGATTTTTGTGTTTTTGTTTTGTATTGTTTTGTTTGGCTGGCTTTTGGCAGTTGGCTGACCTCAATTCTTTGTCAGGGGCTCTTCATCATCACAGCAAGCATGTAAGGACTGTCAAAGACAGCATACCAGCAAGGTAGCAGACACAGTCTTAAAAATCTATGTACACAAATGAGAACCCATCACTTTTGTCATATACCGTCAGGCCTTAATATTAATTATATCAATTACAGAAATCTTAGCACAAAATTATTCTAATAAGTTTCTAAAGTTTGCAGTAATTATACATTTCTTAAAAACTCTGGGAATTCATAAACATAAAAATTTCTTAATGGTATAAGAAAATAAAAGAATACTGTAGATATGAATTTCTTTACTTAGAGACTGATTTTCATTAAATAGAGTAGGTACTACAAAGACTCATGATTGGATGATACCTCAAAATATATCTAGTTCAGCTCTGAAGAGTCAAGACTTCTGGTTTTAGGTAGTACATGGACCTGTATCAGTAAAAGTTTTCTTTTTCTTGTCTGATTATTTAGAAGAAAAATATCAACCTGGTAGTAGTTCATTACCTCTCAAATATTTGCAATTCTTTCTTTTTAACACAGAGAAAGAGTTTCAAGCCTCAGATATCTGAGCAAGCAATATCTAGCTAGTTAATATAATTTTGTTTTCATCACTTTTATTCTTAAATAGATTTTAAAGTTGCTCTCTACTTATGATGCTGGCTTTCCATTTACAGTAATATGGGAAGTTTCCTTTTAAAATACATACAAATTTTTTAAAATATTTATTTATTTAGTTGTACACAATGCCTTCATTTTTATGTGGTGCTGAGGATTGAACCAGGGCCACACACATGCTAGGCGAGCTCTCTACCGCTGAGCCACAATCCCAGCCCCATACAAATTTTAATAAGATAATTTGAAGAAAATATTAAATAATAAAGTAACATATCATGTAAATATAGAAAATATTTTATAATACCTAATCATGTACAGATATGGTGAACATCGTGGCAGGGTCTTTGAATTTTTCAAAAAATTCTCCCCAGCCAAATAAACCAAACATAAATGGATCCCTTGTTTGTTATAGAATATAATGGTTAATAACAAATACTCTGGAGCCAGAATACCTGGGTTTAAATCCTGCTTCTGTGACTTATGAAATGTGCAATTTTGAGTAAATTAGGTTTACATATCTACCTCAGTGGGCTTAATGTAAAATAAGAATATGTAGTAATCATTTCATAATGTTTCTATAAGGGTTAAATCAAAAATTTAATTCATATAGAGCACTAAAAGAACAATGTCTGGGACATATTGAGAACTCAAAAATGTTATTCAGTGAGGTAAGAGTTCACTTGTTAATTACTTAACTAGTTCAGTTAGATTTTTATATTAAATCACTAAATTCCCTTTAAAGGTTTACTTTAAAGAGGTTGCTCAGTCTGTTTAATAACCCTATAATCCTGCGTAATCTATAATCTGAGTAGTCAATTAAAGTTTCACTACTAGCTTTATCCCATCTGGAATAACATTCTTTAAGAATCTTAAGTTTAAAAAAAAAAAAGAATTTAAGTTTAATGCAAGTATTTTATGAATAAAGACCCAGTAAATGGTTATCTACCACCAACTTCTTAGGCCAGCGAAAGAGGATGGGCTGATGGGGGAGGAAGCAAGATAGTGTCTGAAAAAGTTAATTGATTGAAAATAGGGCACTGGGCACAGTAGAAGGTTTTCTAAGAAAAAAGGAAAAGTGTGGGGGAGGGTGGTCAGAAAATAAGATCTCAAGAGAAGTAAAGAATCTAACCTTCTTAATTACATAATTTTTGTCTAAAGCTAAGTCTACTTACAACTGTACTAAACAAGTTGAGAACTACTGGCTTCTATTTTTTTTAATGATCCCATATAATGGAAGCAGTCATATATAATACCTATTTCCCTTAAGGGAGACAAACAACTTTGAAACATAGACTCACCAGAAAGAGAGAAAGTCTTTGAAAAATTATAATTGAGTTACAAAAACATAAGATAGGAGGTTTACAGATAGGACTGATTATAATGTGAGACTCTAGTTCAGCACAGTTACAGATATTCATTTATCTGTCATGTGGTTGGTCTGTCTTATTTCCCGAAAAACCTCCTGTTACATTATTCTTAAGGATCACTGCTATTACATGCTTTAGTTTCTATTACTAAGTACCTTATTGTCTTCAGTGTCAACCAAGGTTGAAAGAAAAAAGGCCTTTTCTGAAGAGAGCTCTAACTTATAATGCTCAGTGAGCCATATATTATTTTACTGTTGCTTGGTCTGACCACTCAACATATAGGTTATAGAGGTAAGAAGGCAGCTAAATATGGTTGTGACTGTATAAGTGAATACTTGTTGCCGCCTGAAGCGACAAATACTTGATAAGAAAGATATCATTTCAACATATAGCAAGGAATGATTTGAAGTCAGGAAGTAAACTGTTCCGCTAAAAACAATAGAGAAACAATTGGGATTAACACAGAACATTAAGTGCCCTTTGCTATTCCCTAGAATATAACCTCATTATGTGGCCATTAAACTTATAACCCTTTTCTTTACCAGTAATAAAAGAAGCTACAAGTGTATTATTCAAGTAGGCTTGTTTGGAAATGAGATCACGTAATAGCAACTAGTTAGGAAAAATTTCCTATATTTCACTTTACTTTAAAAGTTAAAAACTGATGATTCATGTTTGAGGTGGAGATAAGGGGAACCAAATATCAATCAAAATGAAGGATTAATAATTTTTTGTTTTTATCTTCACATACTATTCCATAAACTATTTTGCTGCATTTGCCCTTTTAGTTGAAAGCAGCAACCAGCTTGCCTTCCTCCCTTCCTCCCTCCTTCAACTTTCCTTTTTTTAAAAAATATATTTTTAGTTGTAGATGGACATAACACCTTTATTTTATTATTTATTTGTTTATTTATTTAATGTGGTGCTGAGGATGAAACCCAGTGCCTCACATGTGCTAGGCAAGTGCTCTACCACTGAGCTACAACCCCATCCCTCTCTTTTCTTCTTGTATCCAGGGATGCTTTACCACTGAGCTACATCCCCATGCCTTTTTATTTTTTATTTTGAAACAGGGTCTCAATGAGTTGCTTAGGGTCTTGCTAAGCTGCTGAGTCTGACCTCAAACTTGTGATCCTCCTGTCTCAGGCTCCTGAGTTGCTGGGATTACAGGTATGAGCCACCACACCCAGCTCTTTTTATTTTTTATTTTGAGACAGGGTTTAAGTTGCCCAAGCTGGCTTCAAACTTGCAATCCTTCTGCTTTGGCATCCCAAGTCAATAGGATTATAGGTGTGTGCCACTGAGCCAGGCAGTGACCAGTTTTCAATAACTACCTCTCCATTGTATGGATTTATTAAATTCATTTTAACAGATTAAAAAGAAAACATTCCTTTCCAGTGTTTGACAATATTTCACAATATTTCAGAATTTAGATATTAATACATATCCCACAAACATTTATTGCCCTCCATGTTCCTAACACTGTACTAGTCATTGTGAAGACAAAAGGGCATTATAAAAAGTACATATCACCATGGATTTCAGAGTTTAGTAGAAAAGGTAGGCAAAGAGACAATTACAAAACATGTTAAAAATTTTTTTAAAAAATATTTATTTACTTAGTTGTACACAATGCCTTCATTTTTATGTGGTGCTGAGGATCAAACCCGGGCCACGCACATGCTAGGAGAGCGCTCTACTGCTGAGCCACAACCCTAGCTCCAAAACATGTTAAAATTTAGATGTGATGCCTGCAACTTATTTGAAAATATTCAGAAAAAAATAATAAAATGTAGAGGCTGGGGTTGTGGCTTAGAGGTAGAGCACTCGCCTAGCACGTGTGAGACCCTGGGTTGGATCCTCAGCACCATGTAAAAATAAATAAATAAAATAAAGGTATAAAAAAAAGAATTGGAAGTTCTTTACAAACAAACAAACAAATAAATAAAATGTATATGTATCTATAGGGGAGAATAACGATAATAAAGCAAAATGTTAGCAACAGGTGAATCTGGATAAAGGATAGTTCTTTGTACAATTTTTTGTAACTTTATAAAGCTTGAAATTCAAATTTAAAAAATTTTTAAATTTTTGTAGGGGGCCTAATATATGAATACTTGATACTTACTGTTGTCTACCAATAAAATGACAGGCAAAAAGTTAAAGAAAAATAAGCTGTAAATCAGCTCTGCCTGAAAGAAAACCACTTCAATGACCACTTCTCCTGAGTAGCAAGCCTATTCATTAGGACAGATGGGTTTGTTTCTGATTGAACTACCTAAATATGAAGATGACATCTATAAAAGAATTTATGTGACAGAACTCTCAAAGTATAAAATATTGTACAAAAACGAGGTTTTATCAGCCATCACAAAAATGATACGTGAGGTATGGAGCTAATGTTTCATTAATACTGTTCTCAGAAAATTGAGTAATGAATATTTTAATACCTTAATTAAAGTATAATTTTCATACTATAAAATGAACATTAAACTTTTATTGAAAGATATTAAAGGTGTTTCATTAGGAAGAGTTGAACTTCAAAGATTTTGCAATAAACAATACAAATCTTGCACACTAAAATATTATTATTGTTTAAAATGTAGATTCTGTAATCCCTGTGGTTTCAATGGAAACTGACAAAGAGGTTAGATGACGAGATTTCAGACTTTTTTTTTTTTTTTTTTGCTTTAGTTGTACACAATGCGTTTTATTTTTACGTGGTGCTGAGGATCGAATCCGGGCCGCACACGTGCTAGGCAAGCACTCTACAGCTGAGCCACAACTCCAACCCCTTCAGACTATTTTAAAAATAACTTTTCTCAAAGTTATTTTCATTATTCAGAAATAATCATTAAGGAAATAGATACACTAAATCTGATTCAAACATTACACAAAACATACATGTATTGGTTCCCTATAGCAGGTACAACATAAAAAATTTTAAATTAAAAAAATTCTTAAATAACAATACTGTAAATGGAGATTAAATATAAGACAACTAAAAACAACAAACATATGAATCTCTAATAAAAACTGAAAATCATTTTGCAAAATGCTCTCAGTAAAGTTTTATTTTGTAATACTACTGCTAAAGATATGATGAAACATGCACTTTCATACATCACCGATGTATGTGACTATTTCAGTTACTTGAAAAGCAATTTAATGATATATACATAACTTTAACACTGTTACTATTGGCTACAGAAATACCAATTCTGGGAATTATAATGCTATACACAGCTGTACATACAAAGATGTTCACTGGAATAAAAAACTGGAAATAAGCCTAAATGCCCAAAAGCAAGAGAAGGGACAGGAAAATATCTAGTTGATATAAAATATTAAGTAACTATTAAAACTAACAACTATGAAACATAATAATCTGGAAAATATTTGTTTTGTTAAACAAAAAATAAGATGCAAAATACATACATATTACTAACACAACTATACAACAACTAAAAAGAAAATATTGGGAAAAAATATTGAAAATATTAGCAATGATTGCATATGGGTGTAGAGACTATTGGAAATTATTTATTTCCTTTCTACTTATATCTTTTTTCTTTTTTGTTTGTCTTTTTTGTTGTTGTTGTTGTTTTTGAGACAGGGTCCTGGGCTCCTGAGTAGGTGGTACTACAGGCATATGGTCATTTTCCTATTTTTTTTCTTCAAATTAACAAGCAGATGGTACTTTAATTGTACAAGTAATACACAAATATATGCCCATTTTAAAGACTCAACCAATTCAAAAGTGTAGAAATATGTATCCTTCCCCACCAATAGTAATCCCACAATATTCCCCTTCTATTTCTGAAAACTTTATACCATGTTTCTAGTAGTTTTAAAATACATACACTTTTATTTTTTTGGTACCAGGGATTGAACTCAGGGGCACTCCACCACTGGGCCACATCCCCAGCCCCTTTTTGTGTTTTATTAGAGACAGGGTCTCACTGAGTTGCTAAAGTGCCTCGCCATTGCTGAGGCTGGCTTTGAACTCACAATCCTCCTACCTCAGCCTCCAAAGTGCTGGGATTACAGGCATGCGCCACCGCGCCTGGCTAAATATACACTTTTAAAATAAAATTTGAAAGAAGGAAAAAAATCACCATCACCAAACTTTTTACTTATTATTATGTGGACATGAACAAAAAGCTCTACTTCCTGGGGCTGGGATTGTGGCTCGGCGGTAGAGCGCTCGCCTAGCGCGTGGGTGGCCCGGGTTCGATCCTCAGCACCACATACAAATAAAATGTATTGAATAAAACACATTGTATACAACTAAAGCAAATAAATAAAAATATTTAAAAAAAAAAAGCTCTACTTCCTAATTTTATATTTTAGTGTTTTTTTTTCTTTAAATTTCAACATTTAAAACTATTTTATTATTTTGGTTAAACACTTAGCACTTGCAGGCTAAATGTGATTATTTTTAGTGTTATTTTTCTTGAAATTAATGCAAAAGCCAATATTCATCTTGCTTTCTAACTTCAACTAACTCGATTTTGTTACTGTTGTTTAAAGAATAAAATACATAAACTGGGCTAATGCTCCCAAATTAGAGTACTTTAAACACTTTGCCTTTTTCTTGGGATAACATTAATCATTCCTAGTTGGCAATACTGATGCTTTAAAATCAAAACATTACAGAAACCAAGACCTAAGTAATAATCTAAAATGTCAATGTAAAGATCTTTGAGGAAAATGTGTGTACAAATTTACTTCACCTCTTTTATCTAGACAGATGTATAAAGGAAAATTAATGTACCAAATTCAGAATAATCTCCTAATAAAAGCTAATGTTCAGGGCTGCAGTTGTGGCCCAGTAGTAGAGTGCTTGCCTAGTAAGTGTGGGGCACTGGGTTCAATCCTCAGCACCACATAAAAATAAATAAATAAAATAAAGGTATTATATTTATCTACAACCAAAAAAATATTTTTAAGTTAATAGTCTACATAGAGAAAACGTTCTACTGTTTTCAGTTTAGTGTTTCATCAATAAATCAAAGGAAATAATAAAAAACAGGAGGTCCTTGAGTATAGACTCACAAAATTTGTTGATTGAGATAATTCTTACAAAGTGCAATATTTCATTTTTAAAAAGCTTTTAAATTTTTAAAACTTTTTTATTTGGAAAACTTAAAACTTACAATATGTTTGCAAGAATATGACAAAGAGTAAACAAACCTTAACACAGATTTACTTACTGTTACCATTTACTCTCATTTGCTTTATTATTCTCTTTCTCTGCACATTCACACCTTACATACTTTTTTTTATTTTAATCATTAGATGGTGGGTTATATATACCATGGACCTTTATTCCTAAATACTTCTTAAGAATATTTTCTAAGAATAGGAATGTGCTCTTGTAAAACCATGGTATTGTTATCAGCTTCAGTAATTTAATATTTAAACAAACTGTTCTCTATTCATCCATTTTTGTCAACTGACACAACAATGTCCTATACCACATTTTCCCCATTAAGGACAATTAGGTGTATTGCTTGTCAAGTCTTTTTAGTCTCTTTTAATGTATACCTTTTCTGCAGCTTTTTTTTTTTTTTTTTTTTGTCTTATATGACAGAGACAATTTTATTTATTTATTTATTTAAAATATTTATTTTAGTTGTACACAATGCCTTTATTTATTTATTATATTTTTAAATATTTATTTATTTGCTTTAGTTGTACACAATGGGTTTATTTGTACATGGGGCTGAGGATCGAACCCGGGCCGCGCACGTGCTAGGCAAGCGCTCCACCGCTGAGCCACAATCCCAGCCCCACTTTATTTATTTTTACATGGTGCTGAGGATCGAACCCGGGCAGCGCACATGCTAGGCGAGTGCTCTACCGCTGAGCCACAATCCCAGCCCCAGAGACAATTTTAAAATATATAAATTCCCCTGCCTTTTGTAACAGAACATTCCTAATTTGAAGCTTGTCTGATGTTATCTCACAAGGAGATTCAGGTTATTCATTCTTGGCCAGAATACAACACTATAATAATGTTGTATTCTCTGAGTATCATGGATATCCATCTGCCCTTTGTTAATTATGTTAATTTTAATGACCTGTTCAAGGTGTCATCCAATTTTTCCACTTATATATTCTGAAATTTTCCCTTACAATTATGTTGGAGACACTTTAAACCATGCAATTATCCTGGATCCTCACTTGATTTAGAATCCTTTGATGACTCTTGCCTGATCTAATCATATATGTATGTACATACATATATATATGTATATTATATATACATACATATATATATGTATATTTTTCAGTTGTAGATAAACACAATACCTTTGTTTTACTTATTTGTATGTGGTGCTGAGGATCAAACCCAGTGCCTCACACTTGCTAGGCAAGTGCTCTACCACTGAGCTACAACCCCAGGCCCTGATCTAATCTTCATATGATGGTTGCAGAATGATGATTTGCCAACTCCAGCATTTCTATATTTACCAGTTAGCACTTGACATTCTACTCATGAATTCATTTTCCTCCCAATGGTTAATAATTCATTACTATATTTAATTAGTTTAGCATTCAAATTGCCCCGGATTTAGCCTGTGGAAGTTATTTCAAGCCAGCTCCTGCATTCTCTCTCTCTTTTTTTTTTAAGTCATTGATGGACCTTTATTTATTTATTGGTATGTGATGCTGAGAATCGAACCCAAGGCCTCACATGTGCCAAGCAAGTACTCTACCACTGAGACACAACTGGGGTTTGAACTCAGGGGTACTCGACCACTGGGTCACATCCCCAAACCCTTATTATATTTTATTTACAGACAGGGTCTCACTGAGTTGCTAAGTGCCTCGCCATTGCTGAGGCTGGCTTTGAACTCGAGATCCTCCTGCCTCAGCCTCCTAAGTGCTGGGATTATAGGCATGCGCCACCACACCCGGCACTCCTGCATTCTTATAATAAGTCTGTATTATATTTTGGGGCAATACTTTCTATGTTTCATGCTTGTCTTAAACTACTACCCTGCTCGCATCCTAGAATAAGTTGTTCTCTCAAGGATCCCTAGTTTTTCTAGTGAAGGATAGTATTAGAGACAAAAATCTATCCATTAAACATTCTTACTGCTACTGGGGTACTTTAGCTTCTTGTCCTTTATTGCAATGTTATATATGTATTTTGAGAATGTAACTCAGGGCTTTTGCTTAGCATGTGTGAGGCCCTGGGTTCAAAGAAAGAAGGTCCAGAAAAGAAGGAAAGAAATAAAAACAAAGAAAAAATAAAACAAGAAAAGCAGAAAGGGGGCTGGGGATATACCTCAGTTGGTAGAGTGTTTGCCTCGCATGCACAAGGCTGTGGGTTCAATCCCCAGCACCACAAAAAAAAAAAAAAAAAAAAAAAGGCAGAAAGAAGACAAAAATAGAAAAGTAGACAAAAACAAAAAAGTAAAAAAAAAATTAGTGTGTATATATAAATAAATTTATACACATAAGAATATACACAAATATGCATACATATTAGAAAGTCATGTATACATGAATTTAACACACTCATATGTATAGTTTAAAAGTCCTAAGTCCACATCAATACCGCAATCTATTTGCACAGGCTTCTCTTCTTTCTTCCCCTGTTTGATAACTGTTTATCCCTATTTTTTCAATGAGAAACCTGGCTCCCAAGAACACTACCATATATATTCATAATATTATAATACACCTACACTGTTTCAGAATTGCTTTGACTATACTACTAAAACACAAATCTTCTAAAAAAAGAGTTCAAGATTTGTTTAATTCTCCCCTTAACCCTTCATATACCATCTTCCCCAAGAGTATATATATACTCAAATAATGTATTTATAAGTTTTAGTTCTTTTTTTTTTTTTTTTTTTTTTTTTTGTGGTACCAGGGATTGAACTCAGGGGCACTCAACCTCTGGGCCACATCCCCAGCCCTTTTTTGTATTTTATTTAGAGACAGGGTCTCACTGAGTTGCTAAGTGCCTCACTATTGCTGAGGCTGGCTTTGAACTCGTGATCCTCCTGCCTCAGCCTCCCAAAGTGCTGGGATTACAGGCGTGCACCACCGCGCCCGGCTTAGTTCTTTTTTCCTTTAGAATGATTTAATTTTTGCATATAATTTTTTGCATATGTAGCAAGACATTATACCAAAAGTAAAAACTACATAAGTAATTTCTAATATTAATTGGTTACAAATAATAATACCTCAATGAATAACTATGTCTATGTATTTTCATACTACTAATGATTTATCTTTCCAGATAAATTTCTAGAAATGGGAATGCTAGGTGGAAGAGAAAACACCTATGTCATTTTCTAGGATTTTTTTGGGAAACAGAGTCTCTCTAAGCTGACCTTAAACGCTGAGGCACAAGTGATCCTCCTGCCTTAGCCTCCCAAGTAGCTGCAACTGCAGGCACTTGCCACTGAGCCCAGTTACAGTTTCCTTAATTGTCAAAGTCCCCTCCTTAGGAGTACTATATTTTGATTCAAACTTATTTGACAATATACTGATGCCTTGCAAGTTCTGGTGCATCTCTGGATTTCAAGTGTTAGCCATATGTCTTTTTAAGATGCTGCAAGTCTCTTCCTCTTTCCTATCAACCCTGAATGTTTATTTTATATTTTAAAAATCTCTGGAGAACAAAGATAAGTTACTTTAACTACTTACTGATTGGTGTTGTGTCAGGAGGTGGAAAATTCTCAGTAAAGTTGACATTACATAAATCTGTGCTACAGCAGCAAAAACGGTATGTTCCATTCTGAATTGAGGGAGGGGTGGTAGTTACTACACATTCTTCGTAGTGACACTCTTGAGGATCTCCAATGTGAGACCAACATCCTATAAACCAGTATTAATAAAAATAAGTTAGGAAACGATATGATAAAACTAAAAGGAAAACAATAAACTAAGGAATAATTGCAATAAATCTAAGAGTGAGTACATAAGTTGTAAGACAGTCTTGCAAATCAATAAAAAGACAAAGAAAAAATGGCAAAGGAAACAATGGACATTTCATGGGGGAAAAAACATGAACAAAATGTTTAATTGCATCATTAATTTAAGAATTATTAAAACCATAGTAAGGTAACCAATTAAATAGTTCTAGGTTTAAAAAATATTAATATGCAATCATAACAAGGATTCAGTAACACAAACACTCTCATACAATGCTTAAAGGAATGCAAATGATGACATTTTTAGAAAGCGACCTGGCACTTTTTATACAGAGTCTTTAAAATACTCATATGTTTTATATTCTAATAAATCTACATGAGGAATACAATCAGATGCAAAGATTTATGTTCAAAGTTGTTCACTGCAACAGTATATATTACAGTGAAAACCTGAAAACAATGTCCAACAACAGAATAATGTATAAGTAAATTGTGATACATAAAGAAAATGAAATATTATGTAGAGGTTAAAAATATTTTCAGGCTGGGCACGGTGGCGCACGCCTATAATCCCAGCACTTGGGAGGCTGAGGCAGGAGGATCGTGAGTTCAAAGCCAGCCTCAGCAATGGCGAGGCACTTAGCAACTCAGTGAGACCCTGTCTCTAAATAAAATACAAAAAAGGTCTAGGGATATGACCCAGTGGTCGAGTGCCCCTGAGTTCAATCCCCGGTACCACCAAAGAAAAAAAAAAATCAGAGAATATTTAAAGACATACTTTTAAATTTATTATATTTATGAAGAAGATCTTAATCTATTTTCATATCATTTTTAGATAAACTTCAATTGTATGAAACACAAAGCCATGTCAAGTAAGAAAAGCATTACTTGCCTTGTTTTACAAGATTTATGTCCCCTTTTGATTTTTCCCAAAGACCATAGCAGGTGCTACCTTTTGAGCATAATATTGTCCCATTTTCATGAGAGATTCGACTCTCACCTATCCCAAGGTCTTGTTGATATGGATCTTTAAAAGCACATAGCCGTTCTTGATTTTGGGAAGCTAAAATAAAGACAATAACAATGATGAATTAATTTTATTATAATCTCCACAAAGCATTATATAAAATCCGTGTTATTTCAATGACATAAATTTCCCTACTAAATCCTTCAAATTCAAATAATTTATTTTTAAATTTCACTTTATTTAACAACTTCCTTCTGCTAATTAATTTGTAACGTCCAAACAAGAAGCAAATGTGAAAAAAAAAAAAAAAAAAAACTCATTTCCCAAAAGCAATCTCCTTTTACTCAAAGTATGACACTGCGCTTTCTTCTATTAAAAGACACTTTAATGTCCAAACATTGTTTGGACAATGTTTAAATGAAAGAGTCAACAATTAAGTGTCTGATCCAATTTATATACATAAAACTGCTACATTTCCTATAATGGAAAGTACTTCCAAAGAATTGGGCTGGGCAATAGAGTATTCACAAGTAATATAGAGTTCTAGACCTCAAGCATCTTATTTGGATAGACCAAATCACTTTGGTGTCCAAACAAAGAAATATCATCAAAGAAAATGTCCATGCTCTAAAACAATCTTTAAAACAAACAAAAAAAACATGGTTGAGATATAGTTTGGTGATAGAACACTTGTCTAGCATGTACAAGGCACCAGGTTCAATCTCCAATGCCAAAATACACAAATGTACAGGTCTAAAAATTTTGGAAAATTCTACAATACTCATTCTGATCACATTTTATAGTGTATTGCAGAAAGTTAAATTATTAGGCATGGTATGCTAAGGATGCACAGAATGACTACAAATGGGCACATGGTTTCTTTTTGGTGTGACATATGTTTCAAAATTAGATAATGATAATGGTTATGCAATCTGTAAATTTATTAAATAAATAACATGGAATTGTTCATGTAAATGAATGAATCTCATGCCATATAAACTAAACCTTATTAAATCTGTTTTTAAAACTAAATCTACTAGTTGGGCAAGAAAAATTACTTTCCATTATTTAAAATATCAATAGCCAGAAGAACTGCTCAATAGTTCTTCATAATGAAGGGACAACCTAATGTAATTTTAATACCAATCCACCTTTCTCCATGCACATAAACTAATTTCTATACACTATTTGCCACACAACTTACTGGCTAACAAACATTTATCAACATTGTTGAGAATACCAAAGAAGTAAAATGGTATCAAAGGCAACATTTGATCTTTATTTAGTTACTTGTGTTTGATCAGCCAGAAGACTGATCTGATGCACTTGGCCAATATATTCCTCTTGGGCTTCTGACTCATTCTTTTCATTTTATGTATCTACTTGGTATGGCATAATTCACAAGAATTTCAGCAATGGAAACAATTTATTAAAATAAATGTTTTTGAACAAAACTAAAACTCTGGAGAAGAAATGAAAGAGTCAACAATTAAGTGTCTGAGCCAATTTATATACACAAAACTGCCACATTTCTTATAATGGAAAGTACTTTCAAAGAATTAAGGTAGGCAATAGAGTATTCAAAAGTAATATAGAGTTTTAGCCCTCAAATGTCTTGTTTGAATAGACCAAAACACAGAGAGTAATTAGTGAAAAACAAAAAATGAGACTTGATTTGTTTGCTTTAAAATCACTTTAGCTCCTCAGATACAGCATTAATCTCCAGGATATATAAAAAACTCAAAAAACTTAAGACAAAAAAACCAAATAACCCAATCAATAAATGGGCAAAGGATCTGAACAGACACTTCACAGAAGAAGATATACAGTCAAAAATGTATGGAAAAATGTTCAACATCTCCAGCAATTAGAAAAATGTGAATTAAAACTACATTGAGATTTCATCTCAATTCTGACAGAATGGCAATTATCAGGAATACAAGTAACAATAAATGTTGGCGAAGATGTGGGGGAAAAGGTACACTCATACTTTGCTTGTGGGACTACAAACTGGTGCAACCACTCTGGAAAGCAGTATGGAGATTTCTCAGAAAACTCAGAATGGAACCACCATTTGACATACTTATCCCACTCCTCAGCATATACCCAAAGAGCTTAAAATCAGCATTCTATAGTGACACAGGCACATCAAGATTTATAGCAGCTCAATTCACAATAGCTAAACTAGGGAACCAAACTAGGTGCTCTTCAACAGATGAATGGATAAAAAAAAAAAAGTGACATATACACAATGGAATATTAGTCATAAAGAAGAATGAAATTATGGCATTTGCCAGTAAATGAATGGAGCTAGAGAATATCATGCTAAACAAAATAAGGCAATCCCCCAAAACCAAAAGCCCAGTGTTTTCTCTGATATGTGGATACTAGGTGAGGGGAGGGCACTAGGAAAGAACAAAGTTACTCTGGATTAGGCAGAAGGGAGTGAAGGGAAGGGAGAGGGTATGGGGTAGGAAGAATAGTAGAATGAATCAGACATTATCACCCTATGCACATATATGAGTACACAATTGGTGTGATTCTACCCATGTACAACCAGAAGAATGAGAAGTTATACTCCATTTATGTATGATGTGTCAAAGTGCATTCTACTGGTATGTGTAACTAATTAGAACAACAACAACAAAAAAAGAATTTGAGTAACAATAAATGTTGGTGAGGATGTGGAGAAAAATTTACACTCATACATCGTGGGTGGGACTACAAATTGGTGCAACCACTCTGGAAAGCACTATGGAGACCCCTTATAAAACTTGGAATGGAACCACCATTTGACCTACTTATCCCACTCAGCATATACCCAAAGGGCTTAAAATCAGCATTCTATAGTGACGCAGCCACATCAAGGTTTATAGAAGCTCAATTTACCATAGCTAAACTATGGAACCAACCTAGGTGCCCTTCAACAGATGAATGGATAAAGAAAATGTGATATATATACACAATGGAATATTACTCAGCCATAAAAAAGTATGAAATGATGGCATTTGACAGTAAATGGACAGAGTGGAGACTATCATGTTAAGTGAAATAAGCCAATCCCCAAAAACCAAAGGCAGAATATTCTCTCTGATTTGTGGATGCTAACTCACATTAGGAAGAGGTGCGGGGGTAGAGTAGAGGTTTACCTGTATTGGACAGGGAGGACTGGGGGGAAAGGAAAGGGAATGGGGATGGGAAAGACAGTAGAATAAATTGGAAATAACTTTCCTATGTTCATATATGAATACATGACCAGTATAATGCCACATCATGTACAACCACAAAACGGGAAGTTATACTCCATGTATGCATGATATGTCAAAATACATTCTACTATCCTGTATAACTAAAAAGAACAAATACAAAATTTAAAATAAATAAATAAATAGTAAAATAAAATCACTTTAGGTAGTCCTCCAGAAGTTATTTACCAGTATCAATTAAATAGCCAAAAAATATAGTGCTACCTATTTATAAAAACAAATTCTGGGACATTAGTCTAATGATTCTACCACAGTTTTTATCAAGTTGGTCCATATTTAAATTCTTTTAACAATAAGCTTAATCATATTTATTATATTATCTTTTCTATTTAACAATGAATGGCATTTCCTAAGGTTATCCTCTAATTGGCAAATTTTACCAAATTAATTATTTAATAAAAATTTTAATCAAATATGTCTACATATGACACAAAGATTCATAGTTATAAAATTCAACTACAAACAAAAAAACTTGTGAATCTGAAAGGCATCTATCCATGAGGCATAATTCCCCCTCCCTAGCCTGCCCAGGTAAAATCCTTCTTACTTCCTACCAGACATCAAAAGTTATATAATCTACTGTTTCTTTTTTGTCTTGATTGTTAGAAAGTTTTAGAATAAGTTTATGAATTCAATATCTCTATTTTTCCACAACCCAGATAATATTACCCCTTCTCCTCTTCTGCTACTCTCTTTGCCTAGGATTTTTTTATACTGAATATTAAGTAAGTAAGTAGGGATCTGACTGTACTTGGAAGCAGGTAGATCAAAACATGCCTTATTCAAGAATAAAAGAAAAGGTTTATCTTTGTGAAAGAATACATGAAAAACAAAATTTTTGCTTAGCTGGATTTCCTTTACCGCAGAAAAGTAACTAAAGATCAGGACACATACATAATTTTTTTTAGTGGCATTATTATGTAACTTGGTGACTGAAATCTAAAGTTGATACAGAACTAGACAAAAAATAAATCTGGCCCAGTATGTTAGCAGATATCTGTAATCCCAGAGGCTCAAGAGACTGATGCAGGAGGATCACAAGTTTAAAGCCAGTCTCAGCAACTTAGCAAGGCCCTAAGCAGATTAGTGAGATTCTGTCTCAAAATACAAAACAAAATGGGCTGGGGGGAATGGGGTTGTGGCTCAGTGGCAGAGCGCTCGCCTCGCACGTGCGCGGCCCGGGTTCGATCCTCAGCACCACGTAAACATAAAATACATTGCATTGTGTACAACTAAAATAAATAAATAAATATTTTTTTTAAAAAATGGGCTGGTAGCCGGGCGTGGTGGCACACGCCTGTAATCCCAGCACTTTGGGAGGCTGAGACAGGAGGATTGCGAGTTCAAAGCCAGCCTCAGCAATGGCGAGGCACTTAGCAACTCAGTGAGACCCTGTCTCTAAATAAAATACAAAAAAGGGCTGGGGATGTGGCCCAGTGGTTAAGTGCCCCTGAGTTCAATCCCCGGTACCACAAAAAAAAAAAAAAAAAAAGGGGCTGTGGCTCAGTGGTTAAGTGCCTCTGGGTTTAAACCCAGGTACCAAAAAGCAAATAAACAAAAAACAAAAATCCAACCTCTCCTGTCCTACTACTCCCCCACCCCTAAAATAAAAAAATTAACTAAATTGAATATTAAAGCAATACAGGTACAGCTGGAGAGGACTGAATCATATCTTGAACATCTCTGAGATTTCCTAAACTATTTTTTTTTTTTTTTTTTTTTTTGGTACTGGGGATTGAACTCAGGGGCTCTCGACCACTGGGCCACATCCCCAGCCCTTTTTTGTATTTTATTAGAGACAGGGTCTCACTGAGTTGCTAAGTGCCTCGCCATTGCTGAGGCTGGCTTTGAACTCGCGATCCTCCTGCCTCAGCCTCCCAAGTGCTGGGATTACAGGCGTGCGCCACCATGCCCGGCTCCTAAACTATTTTTCTTAAAATAATTTCAGCATACTTCTAAGAAATTATTTGGTGATGAGGGCATCAGTGTAGGCCAATTATAATTTGCTATTTCAAAAATAATACCTTTTTTCAAATTATGATTGTACCCAACATAAAGATTTTCTTGCAAAAACTTAGTAGCCTAATCAAAACAAAGAAAAATTCATTTTGTAAACCAGTGTCTATAACTTTTTAAAAGCCATTTGTTAGAATCAGTCTCAGCAACATACCTAATAAGGTTTTGAACTCTTCATAAATAATGTAGGAAAAGTAGGGATGAAATTAAGACTACAATTAGAAATGGTATAGTCTAGCAAAATTATATCATCATATATTGCATACAGAGACTGGTTATTTACATGTAGGTAATCTAAATTTGTTAACAGAAAAAATTTGATCAGACATATACTGTCAATTAATTATTTAGCCAATCAGTGTTTAGACATGGGTCTTGAAAAAGAAAAAATAATTTTTTTTTTTTTTTTTTTTTGCAGTAGTGGGGATTGAACACAGGGCCTTGTGCACAATAGGCAAGGGCTGTATCACTGAGCTACATCCCCAGCCTTTTAAAAATATGAGTGATTGCTGGGCGTGGTGGCGCACGCCTGTAATCCCAGCACTTGGGAGGCTGAGGCAGGAGGATTGCGAGTTCAAAGCCAGCCTCAGCAATGGCGAGGCACTTAGCAACTCAGTGAGACCCTGTCTCTAATAAAAATACAAAAAGGGCTGGGGATGTGGCCCAGTGGTCAAGTGCCTCTGAGTTCAATCTCTGGTACCAAAAAAATATATATATATATATGAGTGATTGATTGACTGATTTGAGACAGGGTCTCACTAAATTTCCCACGCTTTCCTCAAATTTGTAAGCCTCCTCTCTCAACCTCAGTAGTAGCTGGGATTACAAGCATGCACACCATGCTCATGTTCTAATTTTTAACAGGTGAATTTTGGATATAAGCATTAAAACAATTTTGTTGAGCATAACTACAATAAACAGGAAATAATCTCATCCAAACTGCTGATAAAGGCATCATCACAGAAGACTATGCTGACTATACTTAAAATCTGTTAATTGTGTGATGCTCCTAGAAATCCAAACTCCTTGGCTAGCATATAAGGGCCTTCATAATCAAGACCCAATAGAGCCACAAAATTACTTTTGTGGGTCCTAGGAACTTTTGTTTTCATGGGTTCCTTCCTCCATAACAAACATTCAGATTATATTTTATAAAGATAATGTACACAATTCTTCAACCTAAAAGTTTATTTTTTTCCTTCAAATTTGAAAAAAAATTAAAACATCTCATGAGCTTCCAGAAATACTATGGGCAGGAGGTCTACTGTGCCTAATGGGTAAGATATCCTTGAGACCCAATCTATTCCTCAATTCCCATCTCCAACCACACTCATATGCTGAGGCCTTTCATGATCTTTATACATAATGATCTTTACATAATGTTCCTAGTATCCAGAATGCCATTTTTCCTGAAAAACTTAAGACTTATCTTCAAGACCCAGCTTTAATATCAACTAATCAGTCAAGTCTGCAAATTGTTAAATTATGTGCTCTGCACTCCCAAAGTTCATGTCTGTTCTAACACTGTACTGCAGTGTATTATAGTATTTTATCTGCTTACATGCTTGTCTCCCTTAACAAGATATAGAGTTACTTTACTAGTTCTGAGAGAAAGAACAAATTGATTTAATTTATTTTAATACAGCAATTACCCCTGACAGTGTGAAAGGCAGAAAGTTTTCCTGTTTATATGCATTGTATTCAGTACCATATTCTAATTCAAATATTACAAAATCTGAGCAATAATAATCTAATCTTTCTACCACTTTACTATAAATGAAGCTGAAAATGGTATATTATTTTTCTATAGTATTTTATTATTTCCCCCCACATATACAGTCAAAATTATTGAGAATAAAATAATCATTTTCAGTTTATATATACATCCTGGATCAATACTTGCTAATCATATGCTGTATTTAATTTCCAAGGACAGATGCAGCAGCTCTCCCACATTTCCCACTCAACTGACATGAAACTACAAAGAAAGTAGGGTGTGATGGTATGGCATAGTTTTATCATTTCTGCATTAGTTAACTGTCATTATAGACATAAATCAGCAGCAACATCATGAAAACAGTAAACTATTTACTTGCTTTCAGAAAGGGGGAGAGAAAGGGAAAAAAATTGCTACTATAAAAATATTAACTATTTGTACTTTCCTTTTTTATTTTTTTAACTTTTTTATTACTGTTATTATTGTCTGAATTTTCATGAAATATAATCATGTATTATATATTTGAAAAATTTAAATAGCATTTACATTTGAACTTTTTTTTTAATATTTATTTATTTGCTTTAGTTGTACACAATGCAATGCATTTATGTTTATGTGGTGCTGAGGATCGAACCCGGGCCGCGCACGTGTTAGGCGAGCGCTCTACCGCTGAGCCACAACCCCAGCCCCGTACATTTGAACTTTTAACATTAATTTTTTAAAAAAATAATCGCAGATTCACAGGCAGGAGGCTACAAAGAATTATTCAGGGAAGTCCCATGCTATTCTCTTCAATACCAATCCTATACAATTACTATACAGTATCAAAACAAGAAAATTGATATTAGCACAATCGAGAGAGTTTATTCAAATTCCACCAATTATCATGTACTCATTAGTGTGAGTGTATCTCTACACAATTTTTGTCATATAACATCACAATCAAGATATTCAGGTCAATCCGCACAAGAGCCCAGGCCTAGGTTAGGCCCAGGTCCACCCCGCTGACCAGAAGACCCACTCCAGAGCCCAGGCCCAAGTCAGGCCCAGGACCACCCCACAGGCCCACCTGGGAGCCCAGGCCTAGCCCACCTCCATCTAAGGATACTACGGCCATCGCCATAGCTCTCCCCATGCAGTAGCCTCCACCTTGACACAACAGACAGAGCCTAGAAGCAGCTGCATCTCAGAACAGGCAGTCCAAAGCCATTGTAAGGCCCACCCTTTCAGCCCCATCTCTGAAAGTGACTGCATGTATCTTGGGTCACCCACACTACTATCTTGAGTTTCCTCTGCTATTGCTGCCATCACCTTTAGTTGTAGTAGCATCCATTGTGGGACACTGGCCAGGGATAGGAAGCCCAATACCAAGGTGAGGTACAGGTAATTTACATGGACCCTATAAGATTATAGGGTGGAAACTGTAACACGTCAGATCCACACTTCAAGAAAAGAAGACACATAAACAACATGAAAAAACAAGGGAAGAAAGTGCCCCAAACAAACCAGAATACTACAATAATAGAATCCACGGACAGTGCAGTTGATGAAATGTCAGAGAAGGAATTCAGAAAATACATAATTAAAATTATCTATAAATTAAAAAATGACCTAAGTGAGCAAATACAGGCAAAACTTAATCACTCCAACAAAGAGATAAGACAGCAAATACAGGAAATCATTGATCACACTAACAAAGAGATTAGGAAGCAAAAATAGGTAGCAAACGATTACTTCAAGAAAGAGAGATTCTGCAAAACAAAAAATGAGAAATCCTTGAAATGAAAGAAAACAATAAACCAAATTAAAAAACTCAATAGATAGCATCACCAACAAAAAATGGTAGAAGGCAATGGTCATCATTACCCTAAGAACATGTATTAAGACACGAATGAGGTGACTCTACTTTGCATACAACCAGATATAAAAAATGGTGCTCTATATGTATAATATAAATTGTAATGCATTCTGTTGTCATATATAACAAATTAAAATTATAAAAAATACATGTGTAATAAATGAAGACAAAGCAAATAATAAAAGAACTTGGTGTCTTTAAAAAAGAAAGCATCACCAACAGACTAGATCACTTGGAAGACAGAACATCAGTTAATGAAGACAAAGTATACAATCTTGAAAATAAAGTTACCACACAGTGAAGATGGTAAGAAATCATGAGAGAACATCCAAGAATTATGGAATAGCATCAAAAGACCAAATATAAGATTTATTGGCATAGAGGAAGGCACAGAGATTCAAACCAAAGGAATGCACAATCTCTTCAATGAAATAATATCAGAAAATTTCCCAAGCATGAAAAATGAATTGGAAAATCAAATACAAGAGGCTTATAGGATACCAAATGTACAAAATTACAACAGATCTACACCAAGGCACATTATAATGAAAATGCCTACCATACAGAATAAGCATAGAATCTTTTTTTTTAATATTTATTCTTTAGTTGTAGTTGGACACAATACCTTTATTTTTTTTTTAATGTGGTGCTAAGGATTGAACCCAGGGCCTTACACATGGTAGGCCAGCGCTCTACGACTGAGCCACAGCCCTAGGCCCTAGAATAAGCATAGTATCTTAAAGGCCACAAGACAGAGGAATCAGATCACATATAGGGGGAGACCAATTCATATTTCAGTAGATTTTCAACACAGACCCTCAAAGCCAGGAGATCCTGGAACAACATATAGCAAGTTCTGAAAGAAAATGGATGCCAACCAAGAATCTGATATCCACCAAAATTAAGCTTCAGATTTGATGATGAAATAAAAACCTTCATGATAAACAAAAGTTAAAAGAATCTACAGCGAGAAAGCTTATACTACAGAGTATCCTCAGCAAAGTGTTCCAAGAGGAGAAAATGAAAAACAACAATGAAAATCAGCAAAGGGAGGAACCACACTAAAGGAAAGGCCAATCAAAGGAGAAAACCAAGTCAAGTTAAAAACCAAAAATAAACCAAAATGTCTGGGAATACAAATCATATTTCAATAATAACCCTGAATGTGAATGGCCTAAACTCATCAATTAAAAGACATAGACTGAAAGATTGGATTTTTTAGAAATGACCCAACAATATGCTGCCTTCAAGAGACTCATCTCACAGGAAAAGACATCCACAGACTAAAGGTGAAAGGGTGGGAAAAAACATACCACTCACATGGACCACAAAAACAAGCAGGGGTTTCCATTCTCCATCAGATAAAGTGGACTTTCAAACCAATGCTAGTGAAAAGGGATAAAAAAGGACATTTCATACTGCTTACGGTATTCATATATCAACAGGACATAACAATCATAAATATCTATGCCCCAAACAATGGGGCATCTATGTATGTCAAACAAACCCTTCTCAAATACAAAAACCAAATAGACCACAACACAATAATACTGAGTGACTTTAATACACCTCTCTCACTACTGGATAGATCTTCCAAACAAAAACTAAACAAAGAAACTATAGAACTCAATAATACAATCAATAATTTGGACTTAACAGGCATATATAGAATATTCCATCCATCAATGAGCAAATACACTTTCTTCTCAGCAGCACATCCTTCTCCAAAATATACCATATGTTATGCCACAAAGCAAGTCTTAGCAAATACCAAAAAAAAAAAAAAAAGAGCGATGCTACCCTGCATTCTATGTGACCATATGGAATGAAATTAGAAAGCAATGATAAAATTAAAAAGAGAAGCTACTCCAACACCTGGAAACTAAGCAATACACTATTGAATGGACAACAGAAGATATTAAGGAGGAGATAAAAATATTCATAGATCCGGGCGCAGTGATGCACATCTGTAATCCCAGCACTTGGGAGGCTGAGGCAGGAGGATCGTGAGTTCAAAGCCAGCCTCAGCCATGGCGAGGCACTTAGCAACTCAGTGAGACCCTGTCTCTAATAAAATACAAAAAAGTGCTGGGGATGTGGCCCAGTGGTCAAGTGCCCCTGAGTTCAATCCCCGGTACCAAAAAAAAAAATATACACACACACACACACACACACACACACACACACACACACATATATATATGTTCGTAGAGGTAAATGAGAACTGATACAACTTATTAAAATCTATGGAACACTATGAAGAAAGTGCTAACAGGAAAGTTCATTGCTTTAAGCTCATACATTGAAAGAAGAAACAAGTCAACAAATAAACCACCTGACATTACATATCAAAGCCCTAGAAAAAGAACAAACCAACACCAAAAGTAGAAGACAGGAAATAATTAAAATCAGGGCAGAAATCAATGAAATTGAAACAAAAGAAACAATTCAAAAAATTGACAAAACAAAAAGCCAGTTATTTGAAAAAATAAAATTGACAACCCCTTAGCTACCTCATGAAAAGGAGGGATAAAACTCAAATTACTAAAATTTGTGATGAAAAAGGAAATATCACCACAGACATTATTGAAATACAGACGACAATTAGAAACTATTTTGAAAATTTATACTCCAGTAAAAAAGAAAACATCGAAGACACTGACAAATTTCTAGAGGCATATGATCAACCCAAATTGAATAAGAGGGCATACACAATTTAAACAGATCAATTTCAAACAAAGACATAGAGAATGCCATCAACAGCCTAACAACCAAGAAAAGGCCGGGACCAGACAGATTCACAGCTGAGTTCTACCAGACCTACAAAAAAAGAATTAATACCAATATTCCTCAAATTATTCCATGAAATAGAAAAGAAAGGAACCTTTCCAGACTCATTCTAGGAAGCTAATATCATCCTGATACAAAACTAGGCAGAGACACATCAAGGAAACAAAATTTCAGACCAATATCCCTGATGAACCTTGAATTCAATAAAAATTCAAAAAGCAAAAATTCAATAAAATTCTGGCAAATCGCATACAAAAACATATTTAAAAAAATAATGCACCATGATCAAGTGGGGTTCATTCCAGGGATGCAAGGTTGGTTCAACACACAGAAATCAATAAATATAAAGATAAGAATCATATGATTGTATCAATTGATGCAGAGAAAGCATTTGACAAAATACACTGGCACCAAAATAGACTTGTAGATCAATGGTATAGAACAGAGGACACAGAGACAAACCCACACAATTACAGTTATCTTATATTAGACAAAGGTGGCAAAAACATACATTGGAGAAAAGTTGGCCTCTTAAACAAATGGTGCTGGGAAAACTGGAAATTCATATGTAACAAAATGAATTTAAACCCCTATCTCTACCATGTACAAAACTGCATGGTGGGACTTCAAATGGTGCAACCAATCTGGAAAGCAGTATGGAGATTCCTTAGAAAACTTGGAATGGAACCGCCATTTGTCCCAACTATTCCACTCCTTGGTCTATATCCAAAGGACTTAAAATCAGCATACTATAGTAACACAGCCACATCAATGTATATTATAGCAGCACAATTCACAATAGCTAAATTGTGGAACCAACCTAGATGCCCTTCAATAGATGAATGGATAAAGAAATTGTGCTATAGGGGCTGTGGTTGTGGCTCAGTGGTAGAGTGCTCGCCTAGTGCATGCAAGGCCCTGGGTTCAATCCTCAGCACCACATAAGAATAAAGAAAGGTATTGTGTCCAACAACAACTGAAAACATAAATAAATATTTTTTAAAAAAAGAAATTGTGCTATATGTACATAATGGAATATTACTCAGCATTAAAAGAGAATAAAATCCTGGCATTTGCAGGTAATGGATGGAGTTGGAGACTATCATGCTAAGCGAATCCAACCCCAAAAAACCAAAGACCAAATGTTCTCTCCATTATGGATCCATTATGGATGCTGATCCATAATGGGGGGGGGGGAACATGGGGAAAATGGAGGAATTTTGATTGGGCAAAGGGGAGGGAGAAGTGGGGAGGGGGCATGGAGGCAGGAAAGATGATGGAATGAGATGGACATCATTATCCTAGATACATGTATGACTGCACATATGGTACAATGCTACATCATGTACAACCAGAGAAATGAAAAGTTGTGCTGCAATTGTGTACAATGAATCAAAATGCATTCTGCTGTCATATATACCTAATTAGAATTATTAATTTTTTTAAAAAGACAATTTAAAAAATATATCATCACCATAAGAGACATGTATTAACCCTTTACAGTCACACAATCCCTTTCCCCATTCCTAACCTATCAAACTACTAATCTCATCTGTGGAATCCAGGTTACTTCACAACTGTTACACAAATGGAATCATGTAGTATATATCTTTTTGAGATTGGGTCTTTTTCACTCAGCATTAATTTCCTTGACATTCATACAAGCTGTTGCCTATATCAATAGTTCATTCCTTTTTATGGAGTACCAGTTTGCCTAATTATTGATAGCCTGTTTAATTTTTCACCCTTGAAGACTATTTAGGTAGTTTTTCTCTCTCATTTTGGCTGTTAAAAATAAAGTTGGGGGCTGGGGTTGTGGCTCAGCGGCAGAGCGCTCGCCTCGCACGTGCGCGGCCCGGGTTCGATCCTCAGCACCACGTAAACATAAATGCTATTAAATTGTGTACAACTAAAGTAAATAAAAAAAAAAAAATAAAGTTGGGCCAGGCACGGTGGCGCACGCCTGTAATCCCAGCACTTGGGAGGCTGAGGCAGGAGGATTGCGAGTTCAAAGCCAGCCTCAGCAATGGCGAGGCACTTAGCAACTCAGTGAGACCCTGTCTCTAATAAATATATAAAAAAGGGCTGGGGATGTGGCCCAGTGGTCAAATGCCCCTGAGTTCAATCCCTGGTACCAAAAAAAAATAATAATAAGAAAATAAATAAATAAAGCTGGGGGCTGGGGATATAGCTCAGTTGGTAGAGTACTTGCCATGCATGCAGAAGGCCCTGGGTTCAATCCCCAGCACCACAAAAAGTTTGAAAATTAAAAAAAAATAAATAAAGCTGGGCTGGAATTGTGGATCAGTGGTAGAACGCTTGCCTGACATGCATGAAGCCATGGGTTTGATCCTTAGCACCGCATATAAATAAATAAATAAATAAATACTCCATTGACAACTAAAAAATATTTTTAAAAAAATAAAAAATAAAAATAAAGCTGTCATTAACCAGGCACAGTGGCACAAACCTATAATCCCAGTGGCTCGGGAGGCTGAGGCAAGAGAATAACAAGTTCAATGCCAGCCTTGGCAAAAGAGAGGCGCTAAGCAACTCAGTGAGACCCTGTCTCTAAATAAAATACAAAAAAACAGGGCTGGTGATGTAGCTCAGTGGTTGAGTACCTCTGAGTTCAATCCCCAGTACCCCCCCACCAAAATAAAAATTAAAAAATAAAGCTGCCATGACCATTTGTGTATGGCTATAATTTTAACAGGAATTTTGTTTATTTGAAGATAAACAAAATATGGTGCCTACAAAAAGCAACTTAATATTAAGGCCTTGGATTCTACCAATAGAATACATTATGCCCTATCATATAAACATCCAAAGTTCCTAACTTCCTTCAATAAAGTAGTTCTAAAAGAAACTGTCTTGTACCATGAAATCTTATATTGCAGAATCATTCATGGTAGTCCCTATGTGTAAATGCAATTAAATATGACAAAATATCAGATAATTATGGCATTAAATAGCTGAGGTGATATTATAATGTGGGAATTTTTGTTACTGTAGTTGTTGTTTGAACAAAGACTAATCCTTTGTAACAAGGTTAAGTGGGCAAAATGCACCATCTTTCTCCTCTGATGCCTAAGACCCTTGAATATAAAACTCTGTGGGTCAGCCATTCCTAGAAGCATGCCAAAGATCAAACTGGTCCACCAGCTTTCTCTCTTCGTTCCCCTACATTAAAAACAATCAGGGCTGGGTTGTGGCTCAGTTGTAGAGTACTTGCCTAGCCTGTGCAAGGCCCCAGGTTCAATCTAGCACCAAGAAAAAAAAAAAAAATCAGGTGTTTGGCAAATAAGCTTTCATATGAAAAAAATGTGATTTTTATATCAAAAATGCAAACTAAGCCAGGCATAGTAGCACAGAACTGTAAATCCTAGCTACTCAGAAGGTTGAGTTGGGAGGATCACTAGGAGCCAGGAGTTTGAGGCCAACATGGGCAACATAGCAAGATTCTTGACACCAAAAAAAAAAAAAAGAAAAAAATAAAGAAATAATACCACACCTGCTATATAGAGGGACTAAAATTAGAAACAAAACACAAAAATTTCACAATACCAAGTATTGATAGTGATGTTGATACACATGGGAATATAATTACTGATGAAAATGCAAAATGCTACAGCCATTATAGAGAAGTTCAGTAGTTTCTTGTGAAGTTAAACATATACTTGTCATTTTACTCAGTAATTCCACTCATGAATATTGAACAATGTAATGGAAATCTACATTCACACAAAAGTTACTATAATATTTGTAGTGGCTTTATTCATAATTGCTCAAAACTTGAAAAAACAAATATTCCTCAAGTGAAGAATGGTTAAATAAATATAAACAACATAAAAGAATGAACTACTGACATATGCAAGAAAATGGATAAATCCGAAATACATTCAATTAAATTTAAAAATCCAGGGCCAAAAAGCTATTATATGACTCATTTATATAACATTTTGGAAAAATAAAACTACAAGGACAGTGAATAAATTAGAAGCTGGCAGGAGTTTGGGGGACCTGAAAGGTTGACAACAAAACAGTAATACTAGATAACTTGCAGGTATGGAACTATTCTTCATATTGATTGGGGTGATAGTCAGATGACTATGCCTTTGTCAAAACTCACAGAACCTTTTTTCCAAAAAGAGTGATTTTTACATATGTAAATTTAAAAATAATTAGGTACAATAATTATTGAATATGTATTAAAGTACTAATATATCAATTGTATCCATGTGTGTTTAGATTTTTAAAAGGAACTTCTCACATTCGGAAATCAGAAAAAGAAGAACAAATTAAATTAAAACTAAGTAGAAGAATAAAAATTAGAGAAGAAATCTATGAAACTGGAAACAGGACATCTTTTAATAAACACAAATTGACAAAACTTAAAGCTGGTTCTATGAAAAGATTAATAACATTAAGACTCCAGTCAGATAAACGAAGAAAAGAAAAGGTACACACATATTAGTTTTTCTTTTTTCTTTTTTTCTTTTTTTTTTTTTTTTTTTTGTGTGTGTGTGTGGTGCTGGGGATTGAACCCAGGGCCTTCTGCATGCAAGGCAAGCACTCTACCAACTGAGCTATATACCCAGCCCACACATACACATATTACTAATATCAGAAATGAAAGAGGGGACATCACTACAAACCCCATGAACATTAAAAGGATAATAAAGGAATACTATGAACAATTCTATGCTCATAAATCTGATAACTTAGATGAAATGGACCAATTCTCTGAAAGACATAATTTGCTAAAACTCACATAAGAAGAAATGGACAAGCTGAATAGGGCTATATCTATTAAAGTAATTGAATCAATAATTAATACTTCCTAAACAGAGCCGGGCGCGGTGGCGCCCACCTGTAATCCCAGCACTCGGGAGGCTGAGGCAGGAGGATTGCTACTTCAAAGCCAGCCTCAGCAATGGAGAGGCATTTAGCAACTCAATGAGACCCTGTCTCTAATAAAATACAAGAAAGGGCTGGGGATGTGGCCCCGTGGTCGAGTGCCCCTGAATTCAATCCCTGGTACCAAGAAAAACAAAACAAACAAACAAAAAAACAAAAAACAACTTCCCAAACAGAAAGCACCAGGTCCAGATGAGTTCACTAGTGAATTCTACCAAATATCTAGGGAAGAAATTATACAATTCTCTATAATCTCTTCCAGAAGATAGAAGCAGAGGGAAAGCTTTTTTTTTTTTTTTTTTTTTTTTTTTTTTTTAGTAAATAGGAAGATTCCACCATTTTTTAAAAATATTTATTTATTTGCTTTAGTTGTATGTGGTGCTGAGGATCGAACCCGGGCCGCACACGTGCTAGGTGAGCACTCTACCGCTGAGCCACAACCCCAGCCCGGGAATGCTTTTTTTAAAATATTTATTTATTTACT
Source organism: Tamias sibiricus (assembly GCA_025594165.1). Classification (NCBI taxonomy): domain Eukaryota; kingdom Metazoa; phylum Chordata; class Mammalia; order Rodentia; family Sciuridae; genus Tamias; species Tamias sibiricus. Next base: position 91,818,707 of record CM046660.1, read on the forward strand.
TTAGTTGTACACAATGCAATGTATTTATGTTTACATGGTGCTGAGGATCGAATCCGGGTAGCGCACATGCGAGGCGAGCGCTCTGCCGCTGAGCCACAACCCCAGCCCACGGGAATGCTTTTTTAAAAAATATTTTTAGTTGTAGTTGGACATAATACTTTTATTTTATTTATTTATTTTTATGTGGTGCAGAGGATTGAACCCAGCTCCTCCCACGTGGTAGGTGGGCACTATACCACTTAGCCACAACTTCAGCCCCGGGAATTAATAATTAACCCTGTAAGGCCAACATCAAAGACCTAATGTCAAAACCAAAGACATTACAAGAAAACTACAGGCCAATACATGTCATGAATACAGATGCAAACATCCTAATCAAAATAGCAAATTGAATTCAAGGTGTGTAAAAGAATTATAAAACACAGTCAAGTAAGATTTATCCAAGATATACACTCAACATTTGAAAATTAATGTAACCCAGCATGTAATATATGAAAAAAGAAAAATCACATGATCATATCAATAGATGCAGAAAAAGCATGAAAAATTTCACCCATTTCATAACAGAAATTCTCAGCAAACTAAGACTAGAGGGGAACATCCCTAACTTGATAAAGAACATCTATAAGAAATCCACAGTTAATGTCATAGTTAATTGTGATGGTGAGAAAACAGAAGCTTTTTTCTTTCTTTCTTTTTTTTCTTTTTTAAATACCGGGGATTGAACCCAGGGGCACTAAAAAACTGAGCTACATCCCCTGCCCTTTTTATTTTTTTTATTTTGAGACAGGGTCTTGCTAAGTTATCAAGGTTCTCACTAAGTTGCTGAAACTGGCTTTGAACTTGTGATCCTCCTGCCTCAGCCACCCACGTTGCTGAAATTACAGGTGTGCTCCACCATGCCTGGCAAACAGAAGTTTTTCTATGAAGTTCAGGATCAGGTGAGCATGTTCTCTCTTACCACTCCTTTTCAACATCAAAGTGGAAGTCCTACCTAGCTAATGCAACAAAACAAGAACAGGGAATATGAAAGGTATACTGATTGAAAAGGTAGAAATAAAACCATTTTTGTTTTTGTTCTCGAAAGACAAGATGGTTTATGTAGAAAATTCAAATTGACCAAAAAAAAAAAAAAAAAAAAATCCCGAAACTCTAGGAACTAATAAGCAATTATAGCAAAGTTGTTGGACACAAAGTTAACATGCAAATGTCAATTGCTTTCCTATATTCCCACAATTAACAGTAGAATGTGAAATTTAAAACATTATCATTTATACTAGCACCCTACAAAATAAACTAGGCATAAATCTAAAAAAATAGATAGAAAATCTATTTGAGGAAAACTATAAAAGTCTAGTGAAAGATATCAAAGAACTAAATAGAGAGATAGTCCATGATCATGTGCAGGAAAACTCAATTTTTTTTTTCCTCTTTTGGTACTAGGGATTGAACTCTGAGGTGCTTTACCACTGAGTTACATCCCCAGCCCACCCCCACCCCTGGCTTTTCTTTCTTTCTTCCTTTTCTTTTCCTTTTTTGAGACAGCATCTCACTAAGTTCATTAGGCCCTCAATAAATTCCTGAAGCTGACCTTAAACTTGCAATCCTCCTGCCTTAGCCTCCCAGTGTACACCACTACACCAAGCCGAAGAACTCAATATTGACAAGATATCAGTTCTTTCCAACTTGATATATAGATTCAATGCAATCCTAATCAAAATCCCAGATTATTTCATGAACATGAACAATTTGGTTTTTAAAAGCATGTGGAAAAGCTCCATAGTAACAGTTATAAGGAAACATCAAGAATTTGTCAACCATCTTCAATCAATTCCTGCTATAAAGGTTGTCAAAGCAAGGGGAAATAAATAAATAAATTTTAAAATCAAGCCAATGATTACCCTAAAATATCAAGATCACTGCGAAGTCGAAAGTACTTCCAAATACTTGTTTAAATTTATAATTTAAAATCTTACAGATTTGGTTAAAAATAAAACCCTATATCCTCAAAAATAAAATAACCACTTTACATTGCAGCAGACATTTGTTATCTTGACATAGGAAAATCTTATATATTAAACTCTTAAATGGAAATTACAATTGCTACTTAGGTGATCCTCCTCAAAATTCTGTGAGATAGACATTATCATTTCTATTTCACAAAGGATACTAAAACACATAGAAAACAAGGAAGTCATCTCAAATCACCTAGCTATTAAATGCCAGGGTAAAAATTCAAACCCATGTTTGTCTGATCCCTACCTGAAGGTTGGGGATGTGGCTCAGTGGTAGAGTGCTTGCCTAGCATACACAAGGCCATAGGTTTAATTCCATTACTGTAAAAAAATGAAAACAAAATGCCTATCTACTAGTTCATCATGGAATGATTTTTGCAGCCAATTAGGCTTTTGGTCAACTTTTTCAAGAAAATTTAATTTTAAATTTTAAATTTTAATTTTAAATTTCTAATTATTTAAATGAATTTTTATATAAACTATTCACAATAGCAAAAAAAAAACACAAATATAAGTGATGATCATCTTTGGGTAGATAGATGTTCTTTATGTCTTTTCATTTTTATGCCCTTTTTGATTCTTTTTCTATAATGAAGAACATGCATTACTTCTATAATAGGAATTTTAAATCCAATTTAATATATAAAAAATTAAATGGACCCAAAAACTTGGGCAAGAGGAGGGAAACAATCTAGAAATGTGTAAAAGTGTAAATTTTGTTTAGTTTTGTCTTGATTGTCAAAATAAATTAGGAGATTTTAACTGGCTTTTAATCAGGTAGCCAGGGATGATAAATATTCTAATGTACAAAAGAGTCTTGCAAATGGGAAAAACCATCATCTCCAAAATGCTACTCCATACATACTAGGAAGGAAGAAAGGAAATTTATGTTATAATTTCTGACCTTTAAGAAGACAGGAAAAGTTAATTTGCCTACCACATATCCTTTCTACAATGGTGTGAAAAGATTTGAATAACTGATAACTGGAGCTGAATAACTGCTCTTGACATGTCTGTCCATTCTTACTATGAAATAAATGGAAGGCATACAACAACAACAAGAAGAAGACAGGAAAAATAAAATACACATAATTAATCCAAGTTACGTAGACATGTTTTACAGAATAACTAAGAAGACGGAAAAGGGATTTGATTTTTTTCTTTTCCTTAACAATAGGCAGACAACTGAATCCAGTCAATAATTACTCGGTCAAATGAACTTCTGCTCTGGTTCAAAATTCTATTATTTCTTCTTTATCCTGGAATTATCATTTTTGTGTCAAACTGCTCATTCTGAGGAGCAGATTTTCAGAGGTGAAGTTTGATTTTATTTCCTCTCTAACCTGGGAAGACTGAACTAATTGCAAATGCTAACAGATTTATTTATTTACACACACACACACACACACACACACATTAGTTTTCTTTTTCTTAATAAAGTGAATATCTAATGCCAAATACAAAACAACTTAAGCTTTGTTTTTAGACTAATTTCAAATAATGTTCAGATATACAATCAAAGAACTCTAGCCATGCACAGTGAAATGCACCTACAGTCCCAATTACTTGGGAGGATAAAGATGGAGGTTCACTTGAGCCAAAGAGTTCAAGACTAGCCCAGGCAGCACAGTGAAACTCATGTCAAAAATAAAATAAAATAAATAATGTTTAATTTTTCATGATGTACAAACGTTATTATTTCATGCTTATTAAAGTTATACAAAAATGTAGATGACTGCCAAAAAAAAAAACAGGCTAAAAAAGTGTCAGGCTTGTGGAAGTGAGTTACCAGGTAGCAGCTGGCAAAAAGTTTGGTAAATGGGTATCCAAAAAACTGTAACCTTAGGAAAGACAATGAAGAAAGTTTGTTCAATCAATAGGGAAGTCTTTTTTTTTTTTTTTTTTTTTTTTTTTTTTTTTTTTAAGAATTTAACATTTGGGCTGGGGTTGTGGCTCAGCGGTAGAGTGCTCGCCTAGCACATGCACGGCCCGGGTTCGATCCTCAGCACCACGTACAAATAAACGCATTGTGTACAACTAAGGCAAATAAATATTAAAAAAAAAAAAAAAGAATTTAACATTTATTTTTTATGTATTTGTTTTTTGCATGGTGCTGAGAATCGAACCCAGTGCCTCACCTGTGCTAGGTAAGGGCTCTACCACTGGCAAGGGCTCAACCCCAGCCCAACAGGGAAGTCTTAAAGAAGGAGACAAAGGAATTTTATCAAAGAGAAAGTATGAAAACAACCTTATATTTGCTTTACTTACTCAGCCCAACATTTTGAGGACAGCCCACACTTTTAGCAACTAGAGCCATAAGTCTAAAACTTTCAAAGTTATACACAATTCTAGAGAACAGTTGTTTCAAGTTAAATCTACAAGAAAAAAATTTGTAGAACCCAGTGTTAGCTAATTTATATACTGGGAAGATTTGGCAGGCACAAATACTATAATTGTAAATGACAGTTTAGCTGGGTATGGTGATGTACACTTGTAACACCTACTACTCAGGAGGCCCAAGCAAGAAGGGTAGTAAGTTCCAGGCCACTCTGGGGGAAACAAAAGGGGGGGGGGTGCTGGGGATGTAGCTCAGTGGTAGAGCACTTACCTAGCATGTGCAAGGCCTTAGCATCTGCAAGGATATGGGTTAGATCCCCAGTACTGCAAACAAACAGAAGTCTACTTCCAGGCAGATACAAATTGAAAAATCAAATTAATAAGAAAACTGGTTTAGAGAATGCAGAAAATACACATGTCAAATAAAAATGAAGTCAATTTCTTTAATAAAATAAAGAAAAATGTGCCGGGCACAGTGGCGCATGCCTGTAATCCCAGCACTTGGGAGGCTGAGGCAGGAGGATCTTGAGTTCAAAACCAGCCTCAGCGATGGCGAGGCACTTAGCAACTCAGTGAGACCCTGTCTCTAATAAAATACAAAAAAAGGGATGGGGATGTGGGCCAGTGGTCGAGTGCCCCTGAGTTCAATCCCCAGTACCAAAAGAAAAAAAAAAAAAAGAAAAGAAAATGAAAGAAATGATTACTAGTGGTTATCATCTACTTAGAACATCTGTTAAACACAAGAGATACAGAAAGAATAAAGTGATGTTTTATTTTGTCACAGAATCTTGTATCTAATCTATAATCCTCTTAAAAGTAGTTTCTATGGATGAATATAAATTTTCCCATAAGTTTTGCTGGCAGGAATTTTGTAAAGACGTTCATTATCATTCTATATCTAAACAATTCAAGAGTCACATAACATTTATTTTCCAGTAGCTGTGATATATTTATCTGTAGTGGAAAAGTCTAAATGCCTTATCTTTAGCCTGGAACAAAGTTCAGGGACTAATTCTGGGTATGCTTGTGTGTTTGGCTTCTGTTTATCTAAGTGTCAAAATGAACTATCTAAAATGAACAAAACAGGAACCTTGCAGAAATTGAGCAAATAACTGAAGCAACAATATCACTTTCCCAGAACACAAATTTCTCAGGACAAACAAACCTGGGATTTCAGAGTATCACTACAATTCTGTTATGAAATATACAAAGGAGAAAGTATCTTAATTTATCAAAAATATCCCCATTAATTTTGGTATAAACTCAAATTTACAGACCATAAATATCAAGTAAAGAAGCCCTTAATTTTCTAGTATGAAAAATACTTTTGTAAAGCAAACAATCCTTTTAAAAATGAAATAATTATTACTTAATTTATATATTTCTATATCCAGATTACAACAGATTAAACTGTCATTCTGCTGAGCATTCCCATAATAACAGAGAAAGAGCACAGTTGGAAAATGATTAAAATCTTCATAAGGTGCCTCTTTAGGATATTCCTAAATCTGCTGCTATGCTGGGGGTCCTAGAGAGTCTCAAAACTCAGCACAATGTCATACTCAAGGCTATAAATTATCCCAGCAAAACAATACAAACCAAAATCAGCAAAGAAAAAAGCCACAAGAGTCAAATTCTGGAGGAAATAATGTGCAAGCTTCCGAGAGTATTCTCCCCCTGGACCCACACTTAATTCCTTTAGTACTGAATAGTGACAACATGTGAAATATTGTCTAAGGAAGTTCACTGAAGACTCAGTGTCCAAAATTTTTATTGGAGGATTGTTCACATACAGATACTCAGCCTAACACATACCAAAATGCCAGAACCTCCCCGACCGCCCCCACTCTGACCCCGGAAAGAAAAAAGAAGTGTTCAACATCAACCATATTTTTTGCACAAACAGTTCAGGTATAGTAAACTACTTTTATCAGCTAGGAATGGTGGGAAAACTTCCTGAATCTAAATTCACAGATGCCAGCCAAAGGCCAATCTTGCAAATAGGTCTTTCTAAGGGTAGCAGTCTCAGGCTCCTAATTTTAACTCTTTCCTCGCAGACGCCTAAAGAGAAAGGCAACCAAAAGGTGATTCAAGCCCCACTAACACTCTTTTTTTTAAAACACTTTTTAAGTTGTCAGTGGATCTTTATTTTATTTATTGATACACAGTGCTGAGAATCAAATCCAGTACCTCACATATGCTAGGCGAGCACTCTGCCACTGAGCCACAACCCCAGCCCCCCGCCCCACACACACACATCAATTCTAAGATGACAATACATGTCAGTTAATCTTGGTTCTTTCAAACAGAAATAAAATATTCTTTTCTCCCCTAATTCAGAGCAAAGCTAAACCACACAAAAGCAGATAAGGCAGACCCAACCAAGCCTCTAATAAGAAGCTTTTATATCATGAAGCCTGCAATAATGATCAGCCATTAAAAAGTCAAATATTTCTTAGTGCCTGCTATGTACCAGGCAATTTTATAAATCTGGAAATACAGTGGGAATAAAACAGTATCCTACTTTCATGGTATTTATATTCAGTGACATAAACAGATGTCATTAGCACATCAACAAATAAGTAAATAAAAACTTCATAGGAAGACTCTGGATGACTTAGTTTTTCCACTCATGTTGCAAAAGGTGTCATTCCTAGCTACTACTAGCTACTCTTAAATGAAGAGTGAATTTTTAAATATCCTAGAAATATATATATATTTTTTTTGGTACTGGGAATTGAACCCAGGGGCACTTAACTACTGAGCCACATCCCCAGCCCTTTTTAATATTTTATTTAGAGACAGAGTTCTCACTGAGTTGCTTAGGGCCTCGCTAAATTGCCGAGGCAGGCTTTGAACTCGCAATTCTCCTGGCTCTGCCTCTGGAGCTGCTGGGATTATAGGTATACGCCACCTCTCCTGGCACTGGAAATATTTTTTACCTATGTAATTTGCTAATTTTTTTTTTTTTTTTTTTTTTTTTGGTACCAGGGATTTAACTCAGGGGCCCTCAACCACTGGGCCACATCCCCAGCCCTTTTTTGTATTTTATTTAGAGACAGGGTCTCACTGAGTTGCTAAGTGCCTTGCCATTGCTGAGGCTGGCTTTGAATTTGCGATCCTCCTGCCTCAGCCTCCCAAGTGCTGGGATTACAGGCATGCGCCACCGTGCCGGCTAATTTGCTATAATCTTACTGGACTAATATCAAATAAAACTTTTAAATGTAACTACTCTTAAGATCCCAAATTCCCTTTCAAAATTTTACACTAAGGAAATAAAGAACAAATATGCAAAAGTGTATAAATGCATGCTTACTGGAGCATTGTTTTGAATAAATTTACTATCAATAAATATTATCAAAATCAGAGTATATCCCAAAACACTATGCAGCCACAAAAAATTGTTTAGGTTTGATTTGTTGACTTGGGGGAAAATCTAATTTGTTTTTAAAATTGAAAAGACCATATTAAATGCTGGCAAAACATAACTTCATTTTTGTAAATTTATGTGTGTATGTATGTATACAAAAAACTTCTGGAAGGATTAAGTTATATTATGTTGATATACTTTTTTTTTTTTTTTTTTTTTTGTGTGTGTGTGTGTGTGTGTGTGTGTGTGTGGTACCAGGGATTGAACTCAGGGGCACTTGACCACTGGGCCACATCCCCAGCCCCCTTTTTTTTGTATTTTATTTATTAGTTGCTAAGTGCCTCGCCATTGCTGAGGCTGGCTTTGAACTCACAATCCTCCTGCCTCAGCCTCCCAAATGCTGGGATTACAGGCGTGTGCCACCATGGACACCGGCTTAACTACTCTTAAAGATCCCCAATTCCCTTTCAAAATTTTACACTAAGGAAATAAGAACAAATATGCAAAAGTGTATAAAATGCATGCTTACTGGAGCATTGTTTTGAATAAATAATTTATATCAAAAATATTATCAAAATCAGAGTATATCCCAAAACACTATGCAGCCACAAAAAATTGTTTAGGTTTGATTTGTTGACTTGGGGGAAAATCTAATTTGTTTTTAAAATTGAAAAGACCATATTAAATGCTGGCAAACATAACTTCATTTTTGTAAAATTTATGTGTGTATGTATGTATACAAAAAACTTCTGGAAGGATTAAGTTATATTACTGTTGATATACTTTTTTTTTTTTTTTTTTTTGTGTGTGTGTGTGTGTGTGTGTGTGTGTGGTACCAGGGATTGAACTCAGGGGCACTTGACCACTGGGCCACATCCCCAGCCCCTTTTTTTTGTATTTTATTATTAGTTGCTAAGTGCCTCGCCATTGCTGAGGCTGGCTTTGAACTCACAATCCTCCTGCCTCAGCCTCCCAAATGCTGGGATTACAGGCGTGTGCCACCATGCCCGGCTCTGTTAATATACTTTTTAATTAAGTTGATACTATATAAAAAATGAAGCCCTAATAGGCCTATCATTATGATTTATACTATCAATTCAAAAAATAAGCAAATATAAAATTTTAGAAATTTTAAATTATTTTACACATGTAATGGCAGAGGATTACCTCCACAATATATTAATTTTTTTAGCTTAAAGTTATTACACAAAATTGTATTTGTATATCTTCAGAGGTACCTATAAAAAAGGGATCTGGATAATATTATGAAGTTCATGGTGATGCAACATAGCTAGTCTGTCACTATTTACAATTCTTTTAAAAATGTCTAATTTCAGGGCTGGGACTGTAGTTCAGTGGCAAAGCGCTTGCCTAGCATGCGTGAGGCACTGGTTCAATCCTCAGCACCACATAAAAATAAACAAATAAAATAAAGGCATTCTGTCCATCTACAACTACAAAAAATGTTTTTAAAAAACATGTCTAAGCCGGGCGCGGTGGCGCACGCCTGTAATCCTAGCACTTGGGAGGCTGAGGCAGGAGGATCGCGAGTTCAAAGCCAGCCTCAGCTAATGGCGAGGCACTTAGCAACTCAGTGAGACCCTGTCTCTAATAAAATACAAAAAAAAAAAAAAAAAAAAAAAAAAAAAGGACTGGGGATGTGGCCCAGTGGTCGAGTGCCCCTGAGTTCAATCCCTGGTACCAAAAAAAAAAAAAAAAAAAAAACATGTCTAATTTCCTAAGAGATTGATTGATTGATTGATTGATTTTGAAGATTAAAAAGTGCAAAAGAGCCGGGCGCGGTGGCGCACGCCTGTAATCCCAGCACTTTGGGAGGCTGAGACAGGAGGATCGCGAGTTCAAAGCCAGCCTCAGCAATGGCGAGGCATTTAGCAACTCAGTGAGACCCTGTCTCTAAATAAAATACAAAAAAGGGCTGGGGATGTGGCCTAGTGGTCGAGTGCCCCTGAGTTCAATCCCTGGTACCACAAAAAAAAAAAAAGTGCAAAAGAAGGTTAAGTAAAAGAGTTGTTACAAGATCACTTTTGTAGTTCTCTAAAAAATACTAGCAACCTCCACAAAACATCTGCACCCAATAAAGTTTCACTTAAAGAATACACTAACTGGGGCTGGGGTTGTAGCTCAGCAGTAGAGCATTTGCTTAGCATGCATGACACAGTGGGTTCGATCTTCAGCACCACATAAAAGCAAATAAACAAAATAAAGGTATTGTGTCCATCTATAACTAAAAAATAAAAATAAAAAAGAACACACTAACTTACTAAAATCTTTTATAAATTTTATACAAAAACAAACCCAGGCAAGCATATGGAACAGCTGGAATACACTACTAGTGGAAATGCAACATATTATAGCCACTTTACAAAAAATTTGAGCAATTTCTTATATATATCTTGGTAAGATATATATATCTTACCATGCAACTGAGGAATTTCATTCCAAAATACTCTAAGGAATGAAAACACATGTTCATATCTAGACTAATATATAAGATTCATTTATAGCTACATTAGTCACAATATCTAGACTAATATATAAGATTCATTCATAGCCACATTATTCACATTATTCACTTAGCAATAAAAAGAATGAACTAAACACAAAAGACAGCACAATAAGCTGGGTGAGGTGGTGCCTAGTCCCAGCTATGTGGGAGGCTGAGGCAGGAGAATTACTTGAAACCAAGAATTTGAGACAGAATGGGAAACATGAAATGTCTCCAAAACTATATGATCCCCCCATGCACACACGAAATACTAGAGACAAATATGAAAAAGTCAAATGCATTACAAAAGTGATTTTTAAGATGAAAAAGCACAGGATATACTTTTAAGTTAATTCTATATTAGTTCATATTAATAAATGTATTTCACATATATAAAATACTGAAGAAAGAACTAGACAGAGAGAAAACACTGATAATTGTTTGGAGTGATGGGTAGGAGCAGGAACAATGACAAACAGGCAAAATGGAAAATTGTGGGGAATAATAAAAATGTTGTTATTGACTTTACTGGTAAAATGCTGCCCAGGCCTGGGGACATAGGTCAGTGCTAGAGCAATTGCTCAACATGTGCAAGGCCCTAAATTCAATCCCCAACACTGTCAAAAAAAAAAAAAGACCTAGTCATACCATGTTATTTCATCAAACATTATTGAAATAATGTGGATATCTACAACATCTACATTGAAATACAAATATATGAATATTCATACCTCCAGATACCTTATTCTTAAAAGTAAACCCTAAGTTTTTACACTATCCAGCTGTTCTTTCACATGAAAATCCTTACCTGAACAAATACAGCAACAAAATATATTTCTCATCAAATGATTCACTCCAAAAATAATTTTAAAAAATTAAACTGGGGGTGTGTTTCCATTGGTACAATGGATAACGTACTGAACTGCAAAATTATTGTACCAGATGACATAATAGAACATAGAGGTTTTATTTTGTTAAAATGCAAAAAGACCAATTTTTATATGGCGAATCTATCAAGATTTCCTTTTCAGTTTATTTTTCAATTAGGTCTTTTCCTTCCAGAGATCTGGTACATGTTCAGTTCTATTTTATTTTCTGATTGCCTTTTTTTATGTTAATCATTATAATCCACCTGCCATTTATTTGCATGTAAGAAGCAAAGTGTGACTATAAATGAACTTTCCATACTTGAGCATTAAATAAGCTTAATGAGGAGGAGAAGGAGAAGGATTAAGGGAAGGAGGAGGCAGCAGCAGCAAACCTCTTTCCTTCCCAAAGAAATCCAAACCATGTATTTTTCAGTCTTATCTATGTTACCAATCAGGTTACAATCTTACTTGAAACAAAATACATAACTTCTCTAGTCTTTAATGTTTTTACATGTCTCTTCTAACTCATCTAAATTGTCTTTAATGTCTCATCTAATGCCTCTGGTTATAAAACTCTAAAATTTTCTTTACAAGTCTAAATGCTCCCCCAAAATCTTTACTTCAAAAACAAACTTGCTAAAGAAAAAGTAAATCAATAAAATGAAGACAGTCTATCTCTATTCTATGAATATATCTCAAATTCACTGAGGATATACTCCCCTAAAAATTATTTGGCAAGAATTTAAGGCAATAACCCATTTTGCACATTTCAAAGGTTAAAATTTTGCTGAGCAAAGTTAAGTATTGTTAATGCCAAAAAAAAGCAAAAAATCTAGTCAAATAAAAAAACATGAACGAAGAATAAAACCATATTTTTCTTTAAAGCAGTAAAGTTTTCCACTGGGTACAATTTTATTTCCCAGCAGACATCTGAAGGTATCTGCAGACATTTTGTGGTGGTCACAACTATTGGGCATGGTGCCACTGACATTTGTGGGGTAGAGGTCAGGGAAACTGCTAAAAATCTTACAATGGACATATATCTCCATGTGCCCCCCAACCCCCAAACCAAAAATTTGTTTGGCAAAAGATATTAATAGTGCTAAAGAAAGAAGAAAATGCTCTTCCAAAGGGAATTATAATGTCATACATCTTCAAAGGAATAGGCAGAGAAAGTATCACCTGTTTGGAAATAGGAATAAACATAAAAGTACATTTTCTCTGGTACCAATTTGAAAAATGTTTTTATCTGTTATATCAAGGAAATTACAGTAGCACCTATACTAGAAGACTAAATGAAAGCCAGTAATAGCAAGTTTTGTTGTGGTTATAGAAAAATTGGAAACCTCAGTATTGTTGTTAGAAATATAAAATGGTACAACCACTTTGAAAAATAATCTCAAAGTTCCTCAAAAGGTTAATGATAAAGTTACCCAATAATTCAGCAATTACTCTTCTAACATACATACCTAAGAGAACTAAAAACATATGTCCACATAAAAACTTACACAGAAATATTCATGGCAGTATAATTCATAATAGCCAAATTGTAGAGACAACCCAAATCTCTATCAGTTGATAAATGTATAAATAAAATTTTGTGTGTGTGGGTGGGGGGGGTGTTCTGGGGCTATGGCTCAGCGGTAGAGCGCACCTCTCGCATGTGTGAGGCCCTGGATTCAATCCTTGCACCACATAAATAAAACAAAGGTATTGTGTCACACACATACAAAAAAAAATGTTGTGGGTACATCGACACAATTGAGTATTATTTGATATTAAAAATAAATGAAGCACTCATATGGAAAACTCAACAGATCCTGGACAAAATCCTGAGAAAGTATAAAGCTGGAGGTCCTACCCTTCCTGATTTCCAAACATATTATAAAAGCTATAGAAATCAAACAATATGGTACTGGCAAAAAGAGTAATACGGACCAACAGAACAGAAAGTCCAAAAATAAACCCTTGCATATGGTCAAATGACTTTTTTTTTTTTTTTTTTTTTTTTTTTTTTTTTTGGTACCAGGGATTGAACTCAGGGGCACTCGACCACTGGGCCACATCCCCAGCCCTTTTTTGTATTTTATTAGAGACAGGGTCTCACTGAGTTGCTAAGTGCCTCACCATTGCTGAGGCTGGCTTTGAACTCGTGATCCTCCCGCCTCAGCCTCCCAAGTGCTGGGATTACAGGCGTGCGCCTGGCTTGTTCAAATGACCTTTGACAAGCATGCAAGGACTACAAACATAGAAAGGGTGGCCTCTTCAACAAATGGCTGGGAAAACGGATATCCACATTCAAAAGAATGAAGTTGGATCCTTATATTATATGCAAAAATTAGGTCAAAATATATTAAAGATCTAAATATAAGACCTAGAAACATGTAACTCCTAGAGGAAAACCTTTGTAATAATGAAGTTATCCGTGATTTTACACATGGAACACCAAATGGAACTGCACCAAAAAAAATCTGATTAAAAATGAGCAAAAGACTTGAATAGACATTTCTTCAAAAATATACAAATGGAAAAAAAAACATATGAAAAGATGCTCACTAATTATCATGGAAATGCATAACAAAACCATAAGGTATTACTTCATACCCAATATAATGGCCACTATCAGAAAAACAGAATATATGTTTTGGCAAAGATATGGACAAACTAGAGCCCTGGTGCATTGTTGGTGGAAATGTAAAATGGTACAGATGCTATGTAAAATAGTATGGAAGTTCCTCAAAAATTAAAAAGAGAACTACCACATGATCCAACAATTCTATTTCTGGGTATATATCCAAAAGAATTGAAAACAAAATTTCAAAGAGCCATTTGTATACCTATTATAGCCAGTCAGATTGGGCTGTAAATACCATAGACTGAGTACTAAACACTAGTCAGGGAAGGCCAAGGTCAAAGTGCCTGCCATCATTTCCTGGTGAGGACTCCCATGCCATCCCCACCAACCCCCACCTCCCATCTCTGCAGACAGCGACCTCTTCTCTATGTCTTCATATAGTGTAAAAAGAGATCTGGTGGGCTGGGGTTGTGGCCCAGCAGTAAAGCGCTCGCCTAGCACGTGTGCGGCCCAGGTTGGATCCTCAGCACCACATAAAAATAAAACACATTGTGTACAACTAAAAGCAAATAAATAAATATTAAAAAAAAAAAAAAAGAGGGCTGGGGTTGTGGCTCAGCGGTAGAGCGCTCGCCTAGTACGTGCGCGGCCCGGGTTCGATCCTCAGCACCATGTAAAAATAAAGGCATTGTGTACAACTAAAGCAAATAAACAAATATTTTTAAAAAAAGAGAGAGAGAGAGAGAGAGAGAGAAAGAGATAGATCTGGTATCTTGCACTTCTTAAAAGAGAATCAGATGAGACCCTAATTTTATGATCTCATGTAACCTTTATCACCTCGTCACAGGTCCAATTCTCCAAATACAGTCACACTGGAATTTACTTTCAACATATAAATTTGAGGAGGGCACAATGCTGTCCATACCACCCATATTCATTTCAGTATTATTCATAACAGTCAGGGATGGAAACAAGTTAAATGTTCATCAATGGATAAAAAAAAAAATGTGGCACATACATATGATGGAATACCATTCAGTCTTTTAAAAAAATAAATAAACTGGGCTGGGAGTGTGACTCAATGGTAGAGTGCTTGCTTAGCGTGTGTGAGACCCACCACAAACAAAAACTACAACAGCAACAAAAAAATGTAAATCCTGTCATATGCTACGGCAGGGATGAACATTCAGGACATTATGATAAGAGAAATAAGCCAGTCACAAAAGATCAAATACTGCATGATTCTACTTATATAAAGTACCTACAAACTCATAGAAACAGATAATAAAATGGTAGTAGCCAAGGACTTGGGGGAAGAGAAAACAGGGAGTTGTGTTTGGTGAATGTAGAATTTCAGTCATGCATATGGGGGATTTTTGGGATCTGTTGTATAGCAATGAACATGTGGGTGACAATATTGTACTGCATACTGGAAATTATGAGAGGGTAAATTTTATATTATACAATTTTTTGCCACAGTAAAGGAAAAAAGGAAGAAAACGCAGATGTATACTATAATGTTAATGAACATGAAGCTAGTCACAAAAGACCACAAGTTGTATGATTCTATTTATATAAATTGCCTACAATAGGTAGAAATATAGAAATAGAAAATAAATTAGTAGTTGCCTATAACTGGAGTGAAACAGTTTCTATGGAGGGAAATGGAATAATTGCTGAGTAAGACGTTTTCATATTGGAAAATCATATGATAAATATGAGCTATAAAATCACAGATCACTGAAATTTGACTAGGATAAGAATCTTAAGATTCACTTAAAATCATCCCTTTTATTTAAAAGGGATTAATAAAATGAGTGAATCTCCTAAAAAACAAATTCCATTTTCAACACATTTCTAACTTTTTTTTCCTTTTCAGCAGTGCTAGGGATCAAAACTCAGGGCCTCATGCATGCTACTTGTCTACATCCTCAGCCCATTTTGTAATTTTTAAATGAAGCACATCGGTAACTATTCAAGAGTGTTTTTTGAATTTCAAAAACTATAATTTATTGCAAATAACTTTTATGTCTACCTATTTTCCTTAGAGTAGAAGAGAGAAAATGATTGGTGAAAACTTTGAAAGATCAGTATTATGAATATTTTCTATGTGGGAAAATATATAAATACTAATCAATTTTTTTAAATGTCTTAAGAAATATGTAGCATCTTTTGTGACTAAAATATTCAACAAACTAGGAGTAGAAGAAAACCTTCCAAACTAAGAAAGGCATCTATGAAATACATACAACTAGTATCATCCTTAATGGTAAAAAATTAAAAACATCCAATGAGATGAAGAACAAAACAAAGATGTTGGTACCTCCACTTCTAATAAATAATATCCTGGGAAATTAGGAAGGAGGGAAGGAAGGAAGGAAGGTAGGTTGGGTGTTCATTAGAAAGGAAGAAGTAAAGCCATCTTTGTTTGCAGATGACATTGTCCTACATATAGCAAATCCTAAGAAATCTACAAAAACAACTACTAGACTTAATTAACAAATTCAGAAAGATTACAGAATACAAGATCAATATACAAAAAACCAATTATATTTCTATACACCAGCAGTGAACCATCTGAAAGTGAAATTAAGAAAATGATTCTACTTATAATAGTACCAAAAGAATAAATTATTAAGAATAACTTTTACAAAAGACATGTAAGCTTTACACACTAAAAACTATAAAACATTTTCAAAAAGATTTAAATAAATGGAAAGGCATTTTATTCTCAGAGATTTCAAGACAATATTGTTAAGATCTTCTACTCACCAAATTGATATACACACTCAATACAATCCCTATCAAGCACTAGTTAACATTTCTTGCAAAAACTGGCAAACTACTTTTAAAATATATGGAAATGCAAGAGTCCCAGAATAGTCAAAACAATCATAAAAAAGAACAAGTTGGAGTACTTGCATTTCCTGATTTTAAAAAAAGAAATCAACAAATCAAGATACTTGGATATGGTATGACACTGGCATGAAGAAAAACATACATCAATGGAAAAGCATTTGAGAGTTCAAAAATTTGTATATGTATACATGTATATATGTATACATTGATTTTTTTAAATATAATTGATTTTTTAAAAATATTTTTAAAAAATTTTTTAAGATTTTTTTTTAAAAATCATTTATTTTTTAGTTGTAGGTGGACACAATATCTTTATTTCATTTTTATGTGATGCTGAGGATTGAACCCAGTGCCTCACATGTGCTAGGCGAGTGCTCTACCACTGAGCCACAACTCCAGCCCAAAAATTGACTTTTAACAAGGATAATAAGACAATTCATGGGGTAAAAATTAGCCTTTGCAGTAAATGGTAGTGTGACAATTGGAATGAAGTTGCAAAGGAATGAAGTTGGATCCTCTACATCACATTACATACAAAAGTGAACCTAAATAAATTACAGACTCTAAATTTAAGAGCTAAAACTAGGCTGGGGCTGTGGCTCGGCAGTAGAGTGCAGTGCTCACCTAGCACGTGCGCGGCCCAGGTTTGATCCTCAGCACCACATAAAATTAAAGGCATTGTGTACAACTGAAACAAATAAATAAATTATTTTTTAAAAAGAGCTAAAACTATAAAACTTTTAGAAGAAAATATAGGTATGTATCTTTGTGACCTTGAATTAGATAATAGTTTCTTATGTATGGCAACAAAAAGTATAGCAACAAATGGAAAAAAGGATAAATTGGATTTGATCAAACTTTGAAATTTCTGTGCTTCAAAGTATACCATCTAGAAAAGGAGGATGACTCACAGAAGGGTGAAAAATTTTACAAGTCATATATCTGATAGGGAACTACTATCAAGAATGTTTTAAAAACTCTTATACCTCAAACATACAGACCAGCAATTCTACTTCTATATATATAGCCAGGACATATAAAAACAAGTCCACAAAAAAACTCCATACATGAATTTGCATAATAGCCAAATAGCAAAAACAACAAAATGCCTATCAATTGATGGCGAATGAACAGATAAAATGTAGTATATCCAGCCGGGCGCGGTGGCGCACGCCTGTAATCCCAGCACTTTGGGAGGCTGAGGCAGGAGGATCGCGAGTTCAAAGCCAGCCTCAGCAATGGCGAGGCACTTAGCAACACAGTGAGACCCTGTCTCTAATAAAAATACAAAAAAGGGCTGGGGATGTGGCCCAGTGGTCCAGTGCCCCTGAGTTCAATCCCTGGTACCAAAAAAAAAAAAAAAAAAAAAAAAAAAAAAAGTAGTATATCCATACAATTGGGCAATATTATTAGGCAATATAAAGAAATGAAATATGAGACATGCTATGATATGGATGAATCTTGAAGATGTTGTACAGTGTGAAAGAAGCCAGACACAGTGGGGTGAGGTGGTGCCCATAATCCCAGCTACTCAGGAAGCTGAGGAGGGATGGATGGCAAGTTCAAGGCCAGCCTGGGCAACTTAGCAAGATCCTGTCTCAAAATTTAGAAGGCTGGGGATATAACTCAGTGGTGAAGCACTTGCCTAACATGTGCCAGGCCCTGGATTCAATTCCCAGTACTACAGGGGAAAGACGTTATTAATATCTCTTTGAATGGGGAAAAATAAAAACAGGAATAAAGGAAATAAATAAATATTTTTTAAAAAGAGCTAAAACTATAAAACTTTTAGAAGAAAATATAGGTATGTATCTTTGTGACCTTGAATTAGATAATAGTTTCTTATGTATGGCAACAAAAAGTATAGCAACAAATGGAAAAAAGGATAAATTGGATTTGATCAAACTTTGAAATTTCTGTGCTTCAAAGTATACCATCTAGAAAAGGAGGATGACTCACAGAAGGGTGAAAAATTTTACAAGTCATATATCTGATAGGGAACTACTATCAAGAATGTTTTAAAAACTCTTATACCTCAAACATACAGACCAGCAATTCTACTTCTATATATATAGCCAGGACATATAAAAACAAGTCCACAAAAAAACTCCATACATGAATTTGCATAATAGCCAAATAGCAAAAACAACAAAATGCCTATCAATTGATGGCGAATGAACAGATAAAATGTAGTATATCCAGCCGGGCGCGGTGGCGCACGCCTGTAATCCCAGCACTTTGGGAGGCTGAGGCAGGAGGATCGCGAGTTCAAAGCCAGCCTCAGCAATGGCGAGGCACTTAGCAACACAGTGAGACCCTGTCTCTAATAAAATACAAAAAAGGGCTGGGGATGTGGCCCAGTGGTCCAGTGCCCCTGAGTTCAATCCCTGGTACCAAAAAAAAAAAAAAAAAAAAAAAAAAAGTAGTATATCCATACAATTGGGCAATATTATTAGGCAATATAAAGAAATGAAATATGAGACATGCTATGATATGGATGAATCTTGAAGATGTTGTACAGTGTGAAAGAAGCCAGACACAGTGGGGTGAGGTGGTGCCCATAATCCCAGCTACTCAGGAAGCTGAGGAGGGAGGATGGCAAGTTCAAGGCCAGCCTGGGCAACTTAGCAAGATCCTGTCTCAAAATTTAGAAGGCTGGGGATATAACTCAGTGGTGAAGCACTTGCCTAACATGTGCCAGGCCCTGGATTCAATTCCCAGTACTACAGGGGAAAGACGTTATTAATATCTCTTTGAATGGGGAAAAATAAAAACAGGAATAAAGGACTCATGGTTCCTAACTAACTGGCTTTTTTTAAAAATATAATTATTTTTATTGGTGTATTACAATTATATATAATAGTGGGATTCATTATGCCATATTTGTACATGTACCTAACATAATTTGCTCAATTGAATTCCCCAGACCTACTGGCTTTGTTGATTGCAATGGATTTTGCAGTAATACTTGGTTGCTAAGTGACTGTACTTTTGATCAAATTAAAATTGACTCCTGTGGCGAGAGAGGAAAGGAGTGGGTATAGGGGGAGGAAAGATGGTGGAATGAGATGGACTTCACTATCCTAAGTACATGTATGAAGACACGAATGGTGTGACTCTACTTAGTGTACAACCAGATATGAAATATTGTGTTCTATATGTGTAATATGAATTGTAATGCATTCTGCTGTCACATATAACAAATTAAAATTTAAAAAATAAATTTAAATAAATAAATAATTGGCTCCTACTTGTGCACTCCCATAATCCCAGAGGCTTGGGAGGCTGAGGCAGAAGGATTGAGAGTTCAAAGCCAACCTCAGCAAAAACGAGGTGCTAAGCAACTCAATAAGACCCTGTTTCTAAATAAAATACAAAATATAGGGCTGGGGCTGGGGTTGTGGCTCAGTCGTAGAGCGTTCACCCATCATGCGTGTGGCCCGGGTTCAATCCTCACCACCACATAGTACAACTAAAATAAATAAATATTTTTTTAAAAAGAAAAGAAAAAAGATGTTCTCTTTAAAAAAATAAACAGGGCTGGGGCTGGGGCTCAGTGGTCAAGTGCCTCTCAGTTCAATCCCCAGTACCAAAAAAAAAAGTTGAGTCCTATTCCTATGCTCATTATTAAGTTAAAGAATTTAGTAGGGGGGGGTCCCGGGTGTTGGGGATATAGCTCAGCTGGTAGAGTGCTTGCCTCACATGCATAAAGCCCTGGGTTCAATCCCCAGCACCAGGGGAAAGAAAAAAGAATTTAGTGGGGCAGGTGGGTTTGGGGGAGTGATTTTCCATTCCTTACAATGATACAGTACTAACAGACATGCACACACAGCATAAGTACACAAAATATAGATGGGTAATCATTTCCTAGAGTTGATATTTCTTTCTAATAATGTGTCCGCTATCTATCATTATAGCTATAAACTCTGTATAATCACATCTACAAATGTTCCCAAGAATGAACACAACAAGCTTTCAGTTCAGGGAACACAGGTACACGTGTGCAAAAAATTTCCTTTAAATTATGTTCTCACGATTTCCTACAAGGTATCTCCACCCCTATACTACTTTTCCTCAGGGGGGGGGCGGAATTCAGCCTTTGATGAAAATTCAACTATCCTTTCTAACAGAAAAACCATTTTAACTAACACTATAATTGAAAATACCAAGACGTTAATTTAGAGTAGGCCCTGAACTCTAGAGAGAAAACCTTAGGACTGAGACCATGGTTCCTATCAAGAGAAATGTCACCACAAAGAACATTTTTGCTCTTCCTTTCAAAAGCTGTTTACCTATCTTCTGTTCTACCCCAACCACCATAATTGAGACTGTACCTATTATGAAAATTGACCTTTGTGTTAATCCATACTCCAGGAGTTCTAAACCTAAAGGTTTCAGAATTTTCTACATGGGAAATGGTCACAGCTTTCATCTTAAAGAAAAAAACCTGAAGGCATGGTGGATATTGTAAACAAAGAAACCTGATGATCTTTACATTGAGCAGAACTGCTGGCTGTCCAGCAACTACATCATTTCTCTAAAGAACTGAACCATCATCTTCTTCCTGTCCTTCCTGGTCTTCTTTTCCCTAACCTTCTCCTTCCTGATGTTCTTCTGCCTGATCTTTTCCCTAACCTTTTCCCTGATCTTCTATCTCAGATCTTTTCCCTAACCTTCTCCTCCCTGACCTTCTCCTTCCAGATCACTCCTCCCTAATCTCATTTTCTCTGAATAACCTCTTTAAAAAAAACTTTGTTCCTGCTGATGGGACAGGAGTCCCCTGTGTTTCTTCTTTGCTAACAAAGCAATAAACCTTCTTCTCTTTTTCTCAAAAAAAAAAAAAAAAAAAAAAAAAAAAAAAAAAAAAGGACTGAACCATGACTCTAGCCCAATTAAAATCACTGCCACTTTGCCTAAAGATCTTTTTTTTTTTTTTTTTTTTTGTGGTACCGGGGATTGAACTCAGGGGCACTCGACCACTGGGTCACATCCCCAGACCTTTTTTGTATTTTATTTAGAGACAGGGTCTCACTGAGTTGCTAAGTGCCTCACCATTGCTGAGGCTGGCTTTGAACTCGCGATCCTCCTGCCTCAGCCTCCCAAAGTGCTGGGATTACAGGCTTGCGCCACCGCGCCCGGCAAGATCATTTATTAAGTAGACGTTATGGTTTAGATGTGAGGTGTCCCCCAAAAGCTTACGTGTGAGACAATGCAAGAATGTTCATAGAAGAAATGATTTGGTTATGAAAGCCTTAACCCAATCAAGGAATTAATCACTTGATGGGATTAATTGGTAATTGAAGACTGGTGGGGTATGACTGGTGGAGGTGGGGCAGTGAGGGCATGACTTTCGGATATATATTTGTATCTGGCAAGTGGAGACTTCTCTCTGTTTTCTGATCATCACGTGAGCTGCTTTTCTCTGCCATACTCTTCCGCCATGATATCCTGCCCCACCTCAAGTCCTGAGGAATGGAGCTGGCCTTCTATGGATAGAGACCTCTGAAACCCTGAGTCCTCAAAAAAACATTTCCTCCTTGACAATTGTTCTGGTCCGGTCTTTTAGTTACAGCAGCAAAAAAGCTGACTGAAATAGTACAGCACATAAAAATCAACAAAATTCACTACAAAACAATCACAACTAAAAAACATTAATTAAGGCTAGAGCAAGTTAATGAAAAATACAAAAGTACTGTTTATGATTCAGATCACTAACTCCCCACCAGCTGACGGGCAATTTGTCTGATTTAATAATTCTATAGTTAATCAGAAGACCAATCTCTCCCTTGTCAGGAATTCATACAAGTCCATAGATGTTACTGGATTTAGGTAAGATAGTAAGATCAGGCAACTTTGTTCAAAAGACTAAATTTTTTAATAATTCAGAATTTTCTTCAATCCTGTTAATATTCTTCATTATAATTAAAGAATAATGTAAATGTACTAGTTTCCTACAGCTGTGGTGACAAAGTACTATAAATTGGGTGACTTAAAACAACAGAAATGCATTCATTGTCTAATGGTTCAAGGTTTTTTATATAGCTGCGTTCCCTCTGAAATCTAAAGGGAGAATCCTGTGGCTTTTCTAACTTTTAGCCAACAATCTTGGTATTCCTTGACTTATAAATACATCTCTGCTTCCATCATCAAATCTTGTTCCTTCTATATGTCTCTGTCTCTACCTCTTATCTTATCAGGACCTCAACCATACTGAACTAGCACCAACCCCAACTTCAAGTTAACTACATCTGCAAAGATCCAATTCCTAAATAAGGTCATATTCACAGGTACCAGTATCAATTAGTTAGGACTTACACATACTTTTTGGGGGGACACAACTCAACTTATAACAATGACCATTTACCTATTAATGGTCATGCACAAACTTATTTCCATAAGTAATTATATATTCATATGTCCATTTTCTACCAGGATTATTGCATAAGATTGTATAGTGCTATACAAAATAATCCTAACCCTAGCACAACCATGCCCTTTACAAGAAAGTAATTAAGATAGAAATGGAAAGATTACCCTATTTTATAAAAAGTTCTTCAATTAATGAATGTTTTAAGAGGGACTTTGTTGTTGTTGTTGTTCTTTTTTAGTTACACATGACAGCAGAATGTATTTTGACATATTATACATACAAGGAGTATAACTTCCCATTCTTTTTTTAATATACATTTATTTTAGTTGTAGGTAGAAATAATACCTTTATTTTATTTATGTGGTTCTGAGGATCAAACCCAGGGCCAGTCCCTAACTTCCCCTTCTTGCTGTTATACATGATGTGGAATTACACTGGTTGTGTATTCATACATGAACATAGGTAAGTTATGTCCTGATTCATTCTACTGCCTTTCCCATTCCCATCTCCCCTCCCTTTCCCTCACTTCTCCCTGTGCGATCCCATGAACCACCCCTCCCCCCTCAATTGTGAGTCAGCACCTGCATATCAGAGAGAGCATTCTGGCTTTTGGACTTGGGGATTGGCTTATTTCACTTAGCAATGAGAGCCTCCAGTTCCATCCATTTACCAGCAAATGCCATAATTTCATTCTTCTTCTTCTTTTTTTTTTTTTTTTTTTTTCGTACTGGGAATTGAACTCAGGGGCACTTGACCACTGGGCCACATCCCCAGCCCTTTTTTGTATTTTATTAGAGACAGGGTCTCACTGAGTTGTTAAGAGCCTTGCCATTGCTGAGGCTGGCTTTTTACTCGTGATCCTCCTCCCTCAGCCTCTCAAGTGCTGGGATTACAGGAGTGCGCCACCACACCTGGTTCATTCTTCTTTATAGCTGAGTAATATTCCATTGTTATATGTAGTTCCATTGTTATTTTAGTTGTTGATAGGCCTTTATTTATTTATACATGGTGCTGAGAATCAATCCCAGTGTCTCACACATGCCAGGCAAGGGCTCTACCACTGATTCACAGCCCCAGCCCCAGGAAAAACTATTTCTAAGCAGAAGTTTGTTTATGTATCTTAAATGTGAATAAACTATACTGCAACAAAACTTAAAGATAACTTCTTAATTCAATGGACACTTTTTTTCTGAGACAGAGCCTTGTTGTGTTGCCCAGGCTGGTCTTGAATTCTTGGGCTCAAGCATTCCCAGCTTCAGCCTTACAAGCAGAGGGACTGGAGGTAGGCACTACCGAACCCAGGATCAAGGGACACTTTTTTATCTTTTTATTAATTATCCCTAAGATGTTTAGCATTAATACACATACATTCATCATTGGCTTTGAACATGATTTTTTAATCTTGATTTTCTTATATCTCTGGTTTTTTCTATCGATTTTGCAAGTCACTCCACTTCCATGGACCCCCTAAGTATCTCCAGGGTTCTATTCTGAACATTGTTTTATTCATTCAATACTTCATCCCTAAAACAATGCACTGGTTTCATATGCCAATAGTTCTCTAATGACCTGCAAATCTCAATCTTAGACATTTTTCCTGAGCTCCAAACTTGTATATCAAATAACCTTCTAGACATTTCAACTTGGAATAACCCAAGTCGTCTCACACAACTCAGCATTTCTCAAAATGAATTTACTATCTTTCCTCTCTCATCATTCTCCAACCTGTTTTTCCTCTTTTAATGTGGTGAAGGGTCATCTTTGGAGGGAGAGGAGTGGAAAGATGATAATGAGAAGCAATACAGCATGAAGGTGAAGAAGAATCTGGACTTTGGACTACATCTATTTAAATCTCACTCCCAGTTACTAGTTGTGTGACCCTGAATTTTTAAAAGTTTGTGATTCTAAAAGCAAAAGTTAAGCCAAATATTACAATATAATATCACTAGTCTTCACCTATATCCAATCTGTCATCTTCTCCCTGAAACTCTCATCTTCTTGAAACTTTATCACTCAATACAGAAGTGCTCATTTCACTTACCCCTCATGACTTCACTTCCACCAGATCTCACCTCCACCATCTAGTTGCCAATTTAAAAATTATATTACTAATGGTTATGTAATAGTTAATTTTTGTGTCAACTTGATTGGGCTAAGGGATGTTCAAATTACTGGTAAAACATTATTTCTGATATGTCTGTAAGATGTTTCTAGAAGAGATTAGCATTTGAATCAACAGACTGAATAAAGATGAATCCCTCACCACCACCACCAATGTGGGCAGACATCATCCAATCTGTTGAGGACTTAAATAGAATTTAAAAAGCAAAAGAATAAATTCTCTCATGCATCTTGAACAGGGTCATCTCTTGTCTCTGGATGGTAGAACTAAGGACTTCAGGGACTTATACCAAGACATGCCCATTCTCAAGTCTCCTGCCTTGGGCTAGCTGTTATACCATTGATTTCTCTGGTCTTCAGACCTTAACACTCAGACTGAATTGGACTATCAGCTTTCCTGGTTCTTCGGCTTGCAGATGTTATATCATGGGATAACCTGGCTTCCATAATCACATAAGCCAAATTCCATAATAAAGCTCCTCTTATATATGTTTGTTCTGTTTCTCTGGAGAATACTGACTAATATAAAACTAATACTGAAGGGCTGGGGTTGTGGCTCAGCGGCAGAGCGCTTGCCTCACACGTGTGCGGCCCGGGTTCGATCCTCAGCACCACGTAAACATAAATGCATTGCATTGTGTACAACTAAAGTAAATAAATAAATATTAAAAAAAAAAAAAAAACCTAATACTGAAATTTAGACATGGGACTTGTTGCCTCTAGATCTGGCAAAGAAACACTCTTAGAACACCCTCGACAGATGCTACCTTACCAAATGGCAGATGGTTAGATGATTTTCAGCCTCAAACTGCTATGGAACAGGGCCAGGTCAAACCTCAAATCTAAAAATTAGATTGAACATTTGAGAACCACTTTATCATTTTAGTTTAAGAAAAAACAGATCTCTGCTGCTTTCAATATATATATTGTAGTGGTAGATGGACAGCATGCTTTATTTATTTTTTTTGTATGCAGTGCTAAGGATCAAACCCAGTGTCTCACACATGCTAGGCAAGTGCACTGCCCTTCTACACACACACACACACACACACACACACACACATACATAACACACACACATATTTTTTTAGTTGTAGGTGGACACAACACCTTTATTTTATTTATATGGTGCTGAGGATCGAACCCAGGGCCTCACACATTTGAGACGAGCATTCTACCGCTGAGCCATAGCCCCAGCCCCTCAATATATTTTTAAATGAGGTGAAAACTTGAAAACTTGCAAAAAAATGTCAACACTATATGATAAAATAACTTTAAATATTTTAAGATTACATTCTAAGAAATAACAGATGTACACATCTGTCACACATTAGATAACATTTAAACTAAGATCACTTTAGATTAAAATTATAAAATCATAAAATAAAGAATCAACTCAGACATTATAATTCAAAAAAGAATAAGAGGAGCCATCACTTATCCTCAATTCATTATTATTTATACTAATTCAGGATTTTTAACCTTAGCATTACTTGCATCTGGGGCCAGATAATTCCTTGTTGTAAGAGCTGTCATATGCACTGTAGGATGTTTAGCAGCATCCTCACCTTCTATCCAGTTAATGCTAGTATCAACCTCTAGTCACTAAAAACAAAAATGTCTCCATATATTGCCAATGTCCTTTAGTGCAAAATTACCCCCTGGTTAAAACCACTGTGAGATGGAATTAAACAGCATGATGAAAAATAATCTCAATAAATGGTAAGAAATAAATCATTACTCATGTTAAATATTAATGACTTTTCTACTTATATGTGAATTTTTTGTGATCTAAAAGTTAACAGTATTTTAAACTATAAATGAAAATAAATCCCAAAGGAATTTTCTGATTGCCTGAGTCCTTAAGAAATGTTTAAAGAAGGGAAAGGAAACTAACATTTGCCATTTTAAATCTACTGAAGAGTACTGCGCTATGTTATTTCTTTATACATATAGTTAAATACTGATACTTATACATAAATAGAATACTTATAAAAAGACATAAGAAACTAATAAAAATGGCTGTAAATGCTCTGTCGAAGGAACTGCTGAGCTAGAGCCAGTCTAATGGTTGTAAAGACTTTTCATTGTATATTTGTTTGTAGTCTTAGAACTTTTTAATAAGTGAATGTTTTCATGTTCCACTTTTAAAAGTCATTTAAATAACCCAAATTGTAATACAGATATTTTACAGATTAGAAAACTGAGACTCAAAGAGATTTAAGTCAATGAATCAAGGTTACTGAAAAGTAATATAAACAAAATTCTAGGCTTGTATTATTACTATTTTTCTTATTTTATGGTACTAGAGACTGACCCCAGGGGCACTTTACCACTGAGCTACATTTCCAGCCCTTTTTATTTTCTATTTTGAGACAGGGTCTTGCTAAGTTGCCCAGGCTAGGCTTGAACTTGCAATCCTACTACTATCTCTGCCTTTCAATTCACTGAGATTGCAAGTGTGCACCACAGTGCACAGTTAGCCTTGTGTTATTCTGTAGACTCATTGGCAGCATCAGAATACTCTGAAAATAAAGTGTATCGAGTTGTTATTTTATAAAATGCTTCATATATATTGCCAAATGACCCATTAATTTGGCAAATTGGGAAAAAAGAATGGATCAAACTGCTTTACCAGTAATGTCTAACTGTTCCCTACTTAGGCACTGACTTAATTACAAATCATCAATTTCATTCTATATTGTAATTAACTTAGCTCACTCAACGATTTTTTTTTTTTTTCTTTTTGGTACCAAGGATTGACCCCAGGGCACTTAACCACTGCGCCACATCACCAGCCCTTTTTTATTTTTTATGTTGAGACAGGGTCTTGCTAAGTTGCTGAGGCTGGCTTTAAATTTGTGATCCTCCTACCTCTGCCTTCCAAGCCACTGAGATTACAAGCATGCACCACTACACCCAGCTCAACAATTCCTAAAAACACCACATATTCAAACTCCAAAGAATATAAAAATAGTAAACTACCTCTACTCTCAAGAACTGTTTATCTAATGGGAACAACAATCATGTAAACAGAGAATCATAAAACAAAAGAAATCTAACAAATATTGTATGCTACTATAGACTAAAACTCTCCCAAATTAGAGTTTACCATGTTATACTTTGTTTCTCTCACCTATTAGACAATGGATCCAGGCAAAATTTATTTCTTGAACTCATAATGAATATCTTTCTAACTCTAGTCCCTAGAAGAGTGTCAGGCATAAAAGGTATTTTTACTAGTCAACTTGGGCTGCCATAACAAAATACCATAGAATAGGTGGCTTAAACAAGTAAAAATTTATTTTCTCACAGTTTTGGAAAGTACAAATCTGAGACAGGCTGCCTGAATGATCAGGTTCTGGTGAGGGCTTTCTTCCTTCATCCAATGTTACTGGATTAAGATTCCCACCCTACAATCTCATTTAACCTTAATTACCTATCTCCAATTACAGTTGTAAACCTTATAAGAAGAGCAAGAAAGATTTCTTTGTTTTCACTCTGACACACTGAGGAAAGGCCATGGTGAGTTGGAAACCACATCGCTGCCATCTTAAAACAGGAAGCAGAAGTCCTCACCAGAATGTGACACCCTGTTTCAGACTTTTAGCCTTCAGAACTGTGAGAAAACAAATTTCTATTACTTAGCCCACCTATTCTAGTAGAATAATATTGCCTATTGTGCCAGACACTATACTAGGACCAGAGTTAAAAATATAATTCACCATGAATTAAAGAAAAAAATTCTACCTTTGATAACCCCACTGTCTAACAGGTAAGAGAGACAAAGCACAATGTAGTAAGTGCTCTAATTGAAGAAAGAAAAGAGAATTTTGACAAGTCTAATACAGCTACATCCCTCTACAGATCAAAGAATACTAAGAAATGACAATATCATAGACATATAGCTTGAGTTGAATTATGACAAATAACTAAGGATTCATAAAACAGAACAGGAGAAAAGGAAATTCCAAGCAAGAAAAATATCATAAGCTAAAGTTTGGAGAGACTATGTTAAGTTCCAGTAACCATAAATAGTTCAGAATCACTGGAATGCAGAATGAGGAGGGAGGATAGTAAGAAATGATGCTGAAAATGTAAGCAGGAACCAGATGATGGATGTGCCATGATAAGAAGTTTGAACTTCATTTGTAGGCCACAGGGAACCATGATTAATTTTAAGAGGGGAATAAAATGAATAGATTTGTATTTTAGAAAAGTACCCTGGTAGAGTATGAAAAACAGATTGGGGAGAGAGAGAAGACAAGCACTGCACCATCAGAAAGCTACTGCAGTAGTATAGGGGGAGAACTGACAACGACAGAAACAGAGAAAAATAGTAAGGGAATGAATTACAGAGATATTTATGGGACCAAGTAGAATTAACACAGGGCTCAAGTCATACAAAAAAAAATTTAATGTCAGTCCCTGTACACAGTTCCTTAGCTTCCTTGAACACCTCGCCTACAAAATGGGAATAAGAAAAATCCTTTAAGAGGTATTGCTTTTTTTTTTTTTTTTTTGGCTACTGGGGATTAAATCCAAGATTGCCTAACCACTGAACCCCAGCACTTATATATGTTTTATTTAGGGACAGGGTCTTGCTGCATTGCTTAGGGCCTCAATAAATTGCCGAGGCTGGCTCTGAACTCACAATCCTCCTGCCTCAGCCTCCTGAGCAAGAGTTATTGTTAAGATATAGACAATAACTTCTATATACTATATATACTGTAATTATCTCTAGATAATGTTAGATAATTACCTTAGAAATGATAGAATTATCTTGGATGCTCTGGTGGATATAGACATGAGAGTTCAGGAAATAATAAGAACCAAACATCACTTCTCTATTTGTGGCTTAGGCAATATATCTCTAGACTCAACCTATATATACCATCCACCGTCCAATGTACCATGCTAGTCTTAACTGTCATCATCTCTTGCCTGAACAACTTTGACAGCCTCTTTACTGGTTTGTCCACAACATCTCTTAATCCAGTCTATATATGGTAACCAGAGTAATTTTACTATTTAAATTAGGTAATACATGCTGATAGCAAGAAAATTCATGCATACCAAGACATATACTTCACAGTCTTCCCATCATCTCAGTTCTTAAACCATTTAATTCTTTCTATACCAGTAAAAACAAACTGATTATATACCATAACAAGTTCAGAATTACAAAATTTCAGTGACTTTAAACAACAGAGATTCTCCCCACCAGCTTGTTCATAATCATGTCCTATGGGTCAGCAGGCACATTCTGCTCTTTCTTATAACTCAAATTCTAAGTGATGCATTATTTCTAACCACAACATTCAATTGCTCATGTGAAACAGTCCAAAAATTTTTAAACCCTATTCTACCATTTCTTTGACTAATGTTGCTTCTTTTCAGATGTTCATTAACTATTTAAAGCTTCCTATTTTGTAAATCGCCTATTCAAATTCTTTCCCATTTTACCTTTGGAGTATTACTTTTTTAAAATGTGTTTTTCATATTTTGCATGATAATTCTACTTGATAATATGTTTTAAATATCTTTCCCCTGTGATCCCAGGGGCTGGGGCACTGAGGCAGGAGGATCACAAATTCAAAGTCAGCCTCAGCAACTTTCTGAGGCCCTAAGCAACTTAGGAAGACCCTGTCTCCAAATAAAAAATGAAATGGGCTGGGGATGTGGCTCAGTGGTTAAGTGTCCCTGGATTCAATCTCCAGTACCAAAAATTTTTTAAAAGAAATAATATACCAACCCGGGCGCGGTGGCGCACGCCTATAAGCCCTACACTTGGGAGGCTGAGGCAGGAGGATCGCGAGTTCAAAGCCAGCCTCAGCAATGGCAAGGCACTTAGCAACTCAGTGAGACCCTGTCTCTAATAAAATACAAAAAAGGGATGGAGATGTGGCCCAGTGGTTGAGTGCCCCCTGAGTTCAATCCCCAGCACCAAAATAAATAAATAAATAAATAAATAAATAAATACCTTTCTCAATCTGTAGCTTCTTTTTCACTTTGTAGTGTCTCCTATTATATGAAATTTTTAAATACAATTTATTAATTTTTCTTTTATTATTATTATTCTGTGACCTTTTAAAGAAATTCTCTTTTAGACCAAGTTCAAGGTGATACATATTTTCTTCTTAATGCTTTAAATTTTCCACATATTTCTTTTATTCTGTGGATTTTATTGCAATACTTTTTTTGTCCTATCTTTGGCCAGTGGAAGTACCTCCTACAACTGGTTGTGTCTTTCCATGTGCCATCTTTTTTCTTTTCTTTTCTTTTCTTTTTTTTTAAGTATTTCCTTACTTTCTGATACCATTAAATGTTCCAGGTTCATTCTTATTTTCTCTGCCCTAGCTCTGGAATCACCACTTCTCCAGGGTTTTATTGTTGCTGTCTTATTTAACTGGAAAATGGCTAAAAACCAAGACTTGAGCAGAACTGTAGAGTCATTTCACTAAAGGGAGTTAGGGCTAGACTCAGTGGTGCACACACCTATAATCCCAGAGACTCAGAAGGCTGACAGGAGGATTGCAAGTTCAAGGTCAGACTCAGCAATTTAGCAAGACCCTCAGCAACTTAGCGGGATCTTTTCCTCAAAATAAAAAATAAAAAGGGCTGGGGATGTAACTCTGTTTATAAAGTGATCCTGGGTTCAACCCCAAGTATACCCTCCCCACACACACACCCAGAAAAGAGAATTAGGAACCTAGATATCATTGTTCACAATATTTTTACTTATTTGTTCAATGCAAGTATATAGTTAAATTGCCAACAGTAATTCATAATTGCTAATCCACGGCCCTATGAGAAAGTAACTAACTAGAGTTCACTGTTTGGGTTTAAACTTCTTGTTTTTAGCTTTAGTTTTCCAAAATACCTCAGGCTAGTTCACCCCAAACACACACACACACACACACACACACACACACACACACACACACATTATTCATTTATAATACATTTGGCTTATTTGTTACTGTTTGTATATCTTTTGGGGTTCTCCCCACATCCTGGTCATGAGGAGATTTATTTATTCTGTGTATAATTGTTTCAATGAACATTTAAGAATACTTTGTTTCTTTGGTTAATGAATTGGAAATGGAAAGAAAACTCATGTCTCCTTGACAAACACTCACACGGTTCCTGACATTAATGAATCAATTCAAGACATTCCAGACACAGAACACCCCATCCCGTGTCCTAAAATGATAATACAAAGTAGACAAACACAGTGATACACACACACACATACTTATACAACCATTGTTTTATGCTTTCCTCTGTGTTTCCAAGATAGCTCAAGTGGTATGCGAAATAAAAAACATGGGTAATCTTCCTGTTCCCTTGTAGGTCCTACGCCCTGTTTCCTGCTTCTTTCAAATCTCAAAGATAGAAGACTGATTACAGTGCCTGGAAAGTCTTCATATATTTAGTACGAATTCTTACAAAAATATGAATTTTTATTTATTTTTAAAATACTTGTTGCATGCATCCTTTGTACCAGGCACAATGCTAAGTACTTTATACATATTTATCTGACTAAATGAGAGCTGTGGGAAAGACCCATTAACTCTGCTGATTCACATTGATTTGTTTCCTCCCTAGACTTTATACACATTGTGCCAGTATAGTCAACATCTGGTGATAATGAAAAGCTAAGAGCAAAAATTTGTCAATGCCAATCTTTTAAGAGAAACAATTTAACCTACTGGTGCAATTAGATGCATGTTTAATAGAGCTAATAAGCAACAATAGATACATCGTTTCCATAAGAAAATGAGAATATGAAATTATTTTGCCACCTGCTGGTGCAAAGGTGAAGAAAATCACTCCAAAGAAGTTATATGCCTTTTAGCATTTCACTTATTACCCCAGACAAGATTATAGTCAGCACTATACATTGGTTTCATACAGTAAACAGATATGTTTTTTTTTCAATCCTGTTTTCTTCATAAAATACTAATGTAAAAATTTTATGTAGAAAAAAATGTGAACACAGCATTACAGAGAAGTATCTGAACTAGATGGATCACACCAACATTTATAATAATCAACAAGGTAATTCAAATAGATACACAAATATAAGCATGTAGAATAATGCATGAATGGGACTGTTCAGTTATACTAATCCAGGCTCTCAACCACTACTAATATCAATTACAGCATCACCACAGCTTTATTAGGCCATTCTTGCTGTTCCTGCATGTTCCTGCAGAGCAGCCAGGACACAGCAGTGACAAAGTGAAACACCTGAATTACCAAATCGTAACCTTCAACTAATACTTAACCCTAACTTGGAATGATACCATGATAACGAAAAGTTTGCCCCTTAAAAGAGAATAAAACAATAATGGATAAATTAGCTGCACCTAGAGAGTAATTTTAATTTGCTAAAAATATTCCACACTCATAAAACTGTGTTCACTTTCCAGAAAAACAGTGGGACTCCTGTTCTGGCCTCATTCTTAAATTCCTATTAAACTGTTTATTGCTGTGCAAATGGTTTACAGCATGTAATCAACTTCCTTAAACCCAGGTTACAACCTGGGGTCGTTCTGACAAGGATCTTCAAAAAAGTTCAGCAAAGGTTATCAAAAGAATAACAGTTTCTTCCTCAGCCACAGAGTACAAAGAAAATTTTATCAAATGTTACTGGAGGGGGTTGGTCACAGCCCTGAGAAGTCAAGCTTGCTTATACTTAAAGTCAAGAAAGCAGTGATATTCTGTGAAACACGAACAATCAAGGAACCCAATTGTACTTTTCTTGCTTATATTAGCCAACCACTTGTGCTGAATATGATGACGTACAAGGAAACGTAAAGATAGGACAACTAAAAATTCCTCTTCCTCTCAGTCCTCCCTTTTTTTTTTAATTAAAAAAAAAATTAGTTGTCAATGGACCTTTATTTTATTTATTTGTTTATATGTGATGCAGAGAATCGAACCCAGTGCATCACACATGCTAGGCAAGCACTCCACCACTAAGCCACAACCCCAGCCCTCAGTCCTCCCTTACTTATCAATAAACTGAAGGTAGAATGTTGGAAGAATATGTATTCATTAAGAATTTTTTTAAAAAAATGTTTTGTGCAGTTTTCAGTATTCTAATAAGAACAAACTACATGCAAATAGAAGCTTTTACAAAGTACAACTATGTGCCAGGAGCAGTGGCACACACCTGTAATCCTAGCAGCTTGGGAGGCTAAGGCAAGATGATCACAAATACAAAGCCAGCCTCAGCAAAAGACAGGTGCTAAGCAACTCAGTGAGACCCTGTTTCCAAATAAAATACAAAATAGGGCTGGGGATGTGGCTCAGTGGTCAAGTGCCCCTGAGTTCAATCACTGGTACCAAAAAAAAAAAAAAAAAAGTACAACTGGGCTGGGGTTGTAGCTCAGTGGTAGAGTGCTTGCCTCACATGCGTGAATATGGGTTCGATCCTCAGCACCACATAAAAATAAATAAAATAACGATATTGTGTCCATCTACAACTAAAAAAATATTTTTAAGTACAACTATGCAATTCTAATGGTTCCAAAAATGAATTAAATATTCTTATATTTGCACTTTATTTTTGTTTTGTTTTGTTTTGTTTTGTTGGTACCTGGGATTGGACTCAGGGGCACTCCACCACTGGGCCACATCCTCAGCCCTTTTTTGTATTTTATTTAGAGACAGGGTCTCACTGAGTTGCTAAGTGCCTCGCCACTGCTGAGGCTGGCTTTGAACTCGCGATCCTCCTGCCTCAACCTCCCAAAATGCTGGGATTACAGGCGTGAGCCACCGCGCCCAGCTTATATTTGCATTTTAAATGGGCACTGCACAAATATAAAGATGAAAGGTAAAATTCATGCTAATGCCTTAAAATTTTATTTTTCTTCAAATGACATTAAAAGTTGTTTTTTGTTTTTTATTTTTTATTATTTTTTTAAATATTTATTTATTTGCTTTAGTTGTACACAATGTGTTTTTTACTTGTAAAGTGGTGCTGAGAATCGAACCCGGGGCGTGCACGTGCTAGGCGAGCACACTACCGCTGAGCCACAATCCCAGCCCCTGTTTTTTATTTTTTTAATATGACAAGCCAAAGGAGAGACAACAAAGGGAAAGGTGTGTATTTTAGAACCTTTAACCACAGTTCTTTCCCTACTCTTTGAACAAGAGGACCTGCATTTCCATTTTGCCTCAGGCCCCACAAATAATGAAGTCCCTCTGCCAAACTTCCTTTGTCTGGACTTCTAATGAGTGAATCAAAACATGAGAGAAGAGGAAATGATAAAAAAGTTAAATAGTACTAACTACTATATCTGATCTTCTTTTCAGACTTCAGGACCACAAAACTTAATTGGTGTTCAAATAATAAGAAAAAGCTAGGGACTAATGCACTAAATGGAATTCGAGAAGTGACCAGACATAGTCTCGAATGGTAAAAGATAACAAGGGAGGGAAGTAGATTGCCTTTGACAGAACTTGAATCATAACAGTCTTTTTCTGCTTTATTAAAATTATGATAGTAAGAATCTTATTTTATTCAAGTAGTTCTGTGGGTAATACTACCTTATTAATTCATACACCTATTATGGAAAAGAACGTATAATTTCCTCAAAAAAATAAAAGCAGAGTTAACTTTTGAGCATATGTCCATCAGATTTAAAACCAGTATATCAAAAAAATCTCTACACTCACATGTTGATTGTAACATTATTCGTAAGTGAACATCAACAAATGAATAAAGAAAATGTGATACACAAATTCCATCCACATCACAAACACACACAGAGGAATACTATTTGGCCTTTAAAAAGAGGGAAATTATGCCTTTTGTGACAATATTGATGAATCTGGAGAAAATTATGCTAAGTGAAATAAGCCAGGCACAGGAAGACAAATTCTGCATATTCTCACCTACATATTGAATCTAAAATATTTGAACACATAGAATCAGAAGAAGAGACACCAAAGGTTGGAGAGTAGGGAATGGGGAGATGCAGGTAAAAGGGTACAAAGTTTTGGTTAGACAGAAGAATAAATAACAAATGTTTGAAGTAATGACTATCTTAATTAGCTTGATTCAATTATTCCACATTGTATACACATATATATCATTGTATTTCATTAAGATATACAATAATTTGTCAATGTCCAATAAAAAAAATTTTTAAGCCAGGCACAGTGGCATATTCCTTTAATCCCAACAACTCAGGAGGCTGCGGCAGGAGGATCACAAGTTCCAGGTAGCCTTGGCAATTAAGTGAGACCATGTCTCAAAAATGTAAAGGATGGAGATGTAGCTCAGTGGCAAAGTGCCCCTGGGTTTAATCCCTAGTGCCCCCCCACACTCACACAAATATTTTTTAAAGAAATATAAGCCTAACCAGGCATTAACAGAAATACTAGAAACAGATTAATTACTGAGTTAAAATACTACCCAAATAATTTATCAGGTCAGATAATAAGTATCTTTTAAAGTCAAGGTCCTCAAGGTAAAAAAAAAAAAAAAAAAAAAAGAAAGTGGGGATAGCAGGGAGGAAAATTGAGATACAGAAAGGTGACACAGAAACAATGTACATGCAGCCCTTTTGGGTCCTTTTTGCTCA
This sequence comes from Tamias sibiricus, assembly GCA_025594165.1. Classification (NCBI taxonomy): domain Eukaryota; kingdom Metazoa; phylum Chordata; class Mammalia; order Rodentia; family Sciuridae; genus Tamias; species Tamias sibiricus. Next base: position 91,855,332 of record CM046660.1, read on the forward strand.
ATATACCATAGAAAAGTAACTAAAAAGTAACAATATTATTAATTTTTAAGAGCTTTCAAACACCCAGGAATTGTTTTATTATCATTATTATTTTAAGAAAAGTATGACAAAAAGAGAGGTAAATCAATCCAGGCTGAGTAAAATACTCTCCTGGACTATTCAGTTTAATAATTTCAAATTATACTCACATGGAAACTCACACAGTTCATAACTACTCAAAGTTGTTTTCATGATGTTAGCCTCAATACAGAATTTTATATTTGAGTTCAAATGGAGAAGGCAGAGGGCTTAATCTTCTCTAGACATAAAAGCATTAGAGTGATTCTCCAACTTTTGGGTCTCAGGACCTTTTTGAGTACCCCAAAGAGCTGTTTTAATGTGGACCATATTTATCAATTTTACAATATTTGAAATTAAAATTGATTGTTTTGTAATATTTTTTAAAATATTTATTTATTTACTTTAGTTGTATACAATGCAATGCATTTATGTTTACGTGGTGCTGAGGATCGAACCCGGGCCGCACAAGTGTGAGGCGAGCGCTCTGCCGCTGAGCCACAACCCCCCCTGTTTTCTAATATTTATAATTGTTTATAATTCCTTTAAAATATTATATATAATAACTGTTAATACCATATTTTATGAAAAATACATTTTTGCCAGGCATGGTGGCGCACGCCTGTAATCCCAACACTTGAGAGGCTGAGGCAGGAGGATCATGAGTTCAAAGCCAGCCTCAGCAATGGCTAGGCACTTAGCAACTCATGAGATCCTGTCTCTAATATGTCTCTAATAAAAATACAAAAAAGGGCTGGGGATCTGGCCCAGTGGTCGAGTGCCCCTGAGTTCAAGCCCCGGTACCAAAAAAAAAAAAGAACATTTTCAAAATTAAAAAATGCTTAGTGAGAAGAATGGCATTGCTTAACATTCTCAAAAATCTCTTTAATATTTGGCTTTAAAAAGCTGGATTTTGGCTGGACACAGTGTCACACTCCTGCAATCCCAGCAGCTCAAGAGTCTGAGGCAGGAGGATCACAAATTCAAAGCCAGCTTCACCAATGGTGAAGCACTAAGCAAGTCAGTGAGACCCTGTCTCTAAATAAAATTCAAAATAGGGCTGGGGATGTGGGTCAGTGGTTGAGTGCCCCTGAGTTCAATCCCTGATACCACAAAAAAAAAAAGCTGGATTTTCATATCTGTTTCTATATTCCATCTGTTCTGATATTATTATGGTTGAAGTATCTGAAGAAAATCTAGCTTCACACAGAAGACATGTGATTATAAAAGGAAGGAATATAACAGCTTTTCAGATATTTGTGAAAAAAAAATTTAAATACTGCAACAAAACTTGACAAGTAGTGATTTCTTCAAAGTTAGTTACAAAGTTGAATCAGAAAACATACTGGTGAACTTTTCATACTGTTGTAAAATCCATTGATTACTGCCCTTTTTTTTTCCTCCCTTGGTACCAGGGATTGAGCCCAAAAGTGCTTAACCAATGAACCACGTCCCCAGACTTTTTTATTTTTCATTTTCTAAGACAGGATTTCACTGAGACTGGCTTTGAACTTGTGATCTTCCTGCCTCAGCCTCCTAAACCAGGAAATTACAGGTGTGTACCAGGACACCTAGCTAAAATCCACTGCCCTTTTAAAGGATCTTTTACCCATACAGAATTTTATAACATCACATACTAGTCATTTAGAAAATACTGGTTCATTGTGCTACATAGCTAGTCCAAATGTGGCACATTTCATTATACATTATATTTTTTAAAAAATCACACTTAGCCGGGCACGGTGGCGCACGCCTGTAATCCCAGCACTTTGGGAGGCTGAGGCAGGAGGATCGCAAGTTCAAAGCCAGCCTCAGCAATGGCGAGGCACTTTGCAACTCAGTGAGACCCTGTCTCTAATAAAAAAATACAAAAAAGGGCTGGGGATGTGGCCCAGTAGTCAAGTGCCCCTGAGTTCAATCCCCGGTACCACACACACACACACACACACAAAAAAAAATCACACTTGCTAATATCACTACTAGTTTCATGAGAAAAGTCTTTAAGTAGTGACCTCCTGCTACAAAATGAAATTTTTCCAAAATTCTAATATTTTATGTAAAAACTCAAATTTTTATCATCAGAAATAAATTCTATGAACTCATTTCCTTGAAATGACAAAATACCACTCATTTTGAAGAAAATGTCTGTCAGGACAAGCACGGTGGTGCACACCTATAATCCCAACTATTGGGGAGGCTGAGGCAGGAGCATCTCAAATTCAAGGCCAACCTCATCAACTTAGATAGACCCAGTCTCAAAATAAGAAGGGCTGAGTATGTGGCATGTGCTCAATAATAAAGAGGCCCTGGTTCAATCCCAGGTGCTACAAAAAAAAAAAAAAATCTGTTAAAATCTAAATCACATCGGGTGCAGTAGTGCAGGCCTATAATCCCAGCAGCTCGGGAGGCTGAAGCAGGAGGATCATGAGTTCAAAGCCAGCCTCAGCAACATCAAGGCACTAAGCAACTCAGAGAGACCCTGTCTCTAAATAAAATACAAAACAGGACTGGGGATGTGGCTCAGTGGTGGAGGGCCCAAAGTGTCCCTGAGTTCAATCCCCAGTACCAAAACAAAACAAAACAGAATTACCATATTTTGTCTGCCAATTGTTTTTTTAAAATAAAGACACTACTCCATGAAAAAACTGATTCTGCCCTCAATTCAATCACACAAGTTTTTGGCTCATAATAATCATTCTTTGGAATGCAGCAGGAATGCTTATACTTCCCATTTTGCAGCAAAAAAATATTAAAAAGATAATAACTCGGGCTGGGATTGTGGTTCAGCGGTAGAGCGCTCACCTAGCATGTGTGCGGCCCGGGTTCGATTCTCAGCACCACGTAAAAATAAATGCATTGTGTACAACTAAAGCAAATAAATAAATATTTAAAAAAAATTTTTTTTAAAAAGATAATAACTCGAAGGACTACATTTAATAAAATTAAAGATTTTTGCTGTTTCATTTAAGGGATATTCTTAAGTAAAAATGGCTTTTATTTCCAACTATAATTCTTAGCAACAAAAAACACAATGGGAAAATTTCTACATTGGTACCACTGCCTTGACTTGTGTTAAGGAGCCAGAAGTTTTATCCACTGTTGCCTTTGCATAATGGGTGCAAATAGCAACATAATGAAAAAGCCAAATAACATCTCAGAACTATTAAGAAAATATATAACCTCTCATTCCCTGAAAGTGTCCTAGGGACAACCAAGTCTACCTCAGGAATCCATGAACCACACTTCTGATTTCATGTTATTACTCAGTACTAACAGTGCAGATATCATTGCCTATATGAAATCTGTTTCTTTTTCAAGTGCTCATCCACATCCACATGCACATATGTATGAACACACTCACTGGCCCACTGGAGAAACATTTTTGAGGTAAATTTATTCTGTATATGAAAACACCATTTGGGTTGGAGATACAACAGTAGCAGAATGCTTGTGTAGCATGCTTGAGGTCCTGGATTCAATCCCAAACAACTCAGAAGGAAGGGATGGAGGAAGGAATGAACATATGAGGAAACTCATCTTTTCAACAGTGTCTACTCTAATCAAATTATTCCTATCTACTTTTTAAAGACTTCTTTAAATTGCGTTTTTTTTAACACATGCATTTGCTTAAGTGAAACATTTTTACTTGCACAAACTCTTTTTTCCAGTGCTTGGGATAGAATCCAGGTCCTCAAACATACTAAGTAAGCACTCTAAGCTACATTCCCATCCCCAGATGCAAAAACTAAAAAAAAAAAAAAAAAAATACACACACACACACACACACACACACACACACACACGTGAATCCCTGATCCTCTGAACTATAAACCCCAAAATGAAATATATTTTTCTAGCTTATCACTATATGACAAATATCTGAGGTTCATTAACTATTCATTTATTAAATGAACAATGAATTGCTACTGGACACTCACCTATAAATTCAGATATCTGGTAAAAGACAAAAATTTAACTCTGAAATGAGTATCAATAAGTCATTTTATTACATTTCAAAACTGTATTTATAATGCCATAATTACAAGACATATATAGATAAAATTTAACTATTTTTATTATAAATAAAATTTATCATAGAAGTGTAAAAAATAGAAAGTAAAAGACCTTAATATTTCACTCTAAAGTGAATATATATTCACAAAAATCTAAAATAAAATAAGCAGTAGGCTTAAAACTTTTTTAAAAACAAAATTATAAAATCTATAAATCTAAAGAAATAATATTACTGTTATAAACTTACTTTCATTTCTTTTTTTTTTTTTTTTTTTTTTTTTTTTGGTGGTACTGGGCATTGAACTAGGGCCCCATGCATCCTAGGCCAGAGCTCCAGAGCTCTATTACTGAGCTACATCACTGGCCTTTAATTCTACTTTCTTAAAATGAGCCAAATGTAGCTTTTTAGAGGTGTCATTTCTAATATAATTTCTAATTTAAATAAAAAAAGAATTACTTCGTTAATGTTACACAAGAAAAGATGCAAATCTTGCTTTCAGTACTGTTACTTGTTAACTGAAACCAAGCAGAATGGTGGGAATGTGACTGTAGAAAAACAGAGCTTAAAGACTAGATTAATTTTAAAAGTCTGCTAAACCCATTTGACACAATAAATAAATACATTATTGAGTAAAAATGCCTGTCCCACCTCCCCTCCACCATCCCTTGCTCTCCCACTCTACCAGACTCCTTTTCTCAACTGTTCCTGTTGGGTGGGTTTCAGAAAGTTTGGGTCTTGACCAACTGAATGTCTGGCTATAATCCATCTTTGGCTTAATGAAATCCTGACAACTTCTAGGCACCACAACCTTCCCCAAAAGAGAAGACCCACAGGCAAAATTATGCTAATAGAACTCTTCACAAAAAGCACTCTTGGACTCTTTTTGCAGTATGTTCAATTTTAAGCAACCATTGTGATTTCCAACATTTTACCACATCATAATCACAGAATAATCCTCCCCAGAAAAATGTATTCCTGAAATCATTCAATAACAAAAAATTAAATTATATATATTTGTTAAGAAGCTGTATTACATAGGACTGGGAATATAGCTCAGTTGGTAGAGTGCTTGCCTCACATGTCTACAAGGCCCTGGGTTCAATTCCCAGCACTACAAAAAAAAAAAAAAAGAAGAAGAAGCTGGATTATGTTGAGACTCCTTATTGGATGCTACGCGATTCCTTAATTTGGAACATCTCAATAAATTTTTGCTCACATATCAGTTAAAGATTAACATTCTAGGCTCACCCTTTTGCTTTAAAAATAAAACTCTAAACCAGGTATGGGGGCATACACCTGTAATCACAACAATTTGTGAGGCTGAAGGAGGAGGATCACAAATTCCAGGCCAGCCTGGGCAATTTATCAAGACCCTGTCTCAAATATAATAAATAGGGTTGGGGATATAGCTCAGAGGTAGAGTGACACTGGGTTAAATCCCTAGTACTACATACATACATCTCTAAAATATTGCACATTTTAAATATATAATGAAGACATCATCTTATTGACTTACACCAAAGAAAAGACTACATATATAATACATATTAAGGATTAGCAATCTACATTGAAGATGAAGACATTTTAGTTGGCATCCAAAACTTGGTAAATTTGGCCTTATTAAACATTATCTACAAAATTCATCAACAAAACAAACCATGTATATCTATTCTCACTTCACAATAATTTTCTCTTGAAATGCTTCAGCATTATTTTTAGTATATTGTATCTGCTACCAGAAAAATTTGCATCCACTGGAGTAAAACATGTACAACTTTAATTTACTCTTAGAACTATGTTCCTTTCAGGTATTATTACCACGTGCCATCCAACTTTATGATAATAAAGGAAAAAATTTCTAGCATGTCCAAAGCCCTAAGTTCAATCCCAGTAGTGCCAATCAATCAATCAATAAAAGGAGAAATGAGATGTGAGTTTCTATTGGCAATTTTCAGCAGTTCTCCTTCACTTATTACTACTGAGCTACAAACAAAAAAGACACTTGCATACTAGATAAAGTATGACATCTAACTGAAAGAAATCTGCCAACTTGTGCTTGGCTTAGACCGTAAGAATGTTATAAATGCTCATTTCCTTGTATGCCCTTTCACACAAATTTGCAATTTTTGTAATGTATGTATATTATTTTTAACTAATTATATTTTAATGGTTTAAAATTATTTTATCTAATTTAAGCATAACTTAAGGAAGTTCAAACTTCAGTATCAGAATAGACTGCAGAGTAGAATCAATTTAAATAACAAAAGTTCAAATTGATTTAGATGAATAAAAGAACACAAAATACTGATTAAAAAAAAAAAAAAAAAAAGTTCACTTGGATACAGTGGTACAGACCTAAATACTCAAAGAGGCTTGGCTTAGACCATAGTTCTAAGATCACAAGTTCAAGCCAGCCTGGGCCACTTAGCAAGACCCTATCTCAAAACAGAAAATAAAGAGAGCTGGGGTTGTAGCTCAGTGGAAGAGAGCTTGCCTAATACATGTGTGACCCTGGGTTCAACTCCTAGTACCAGATTGGGGGCAGTGGGTGAGTTTCACAATCAATAAAAATTGAATGAATTACTACTACTCAAGTTAAACATTTAAAAACTATACACTATTTAGATAATTTCTTTTTTATTTGTTTTAATTAGTTATACATGATAGCAGAATGCATTTCAATTCATTATACACAAATGGAGCACAATTTTTCATTTCTCTGGTTGTACACAATGTAGAGTCACACCACATGTGCAGTCATACATGTACCTAGGGTAATGATGTTCATCTCATTCCATCATCGTTCCTGCCCCCATGCCCCCTTCCCTTTCTACCCTCCCCTTTGCCCAAAGTTCCTCCATTTTTCCCATGACCCCCTCCCCATTATGGATCAGCATCCACTTATCAGAGAAAACAACTGGCCTTTGGTTTTGTGGAAGTGGCTTACTTTGCTTAGCATGATATTCTCCAACTCCATCCATTTACCTGCAAATGCCATAATTTTACTCTCTTTTAATGTTGAATAATATTCCATGTGTGTATGTACCACAGTTTCTTTATCCATTCATCTGTTGAAGGGTTATATAATTTATTTTGAGGTCTGAGCTTAAGTATTATTTGTTATGAGAATCACCATATAGGAATAAAAAACATAAATATAAACGTTTCCATTAGATATAATCTTCATGCACATCAACTATGAAAAGATAGCAATGTGTGCTATTATCATCTCCTTCTAAAATCTAAGACTACTTCCTCTGTCAGTCTTCTAAAAAGAACTTACTTTTCAGTGAAGGGGTAATTAAAATCTTTGTGTCATTTCATTTGAATTTAATTCTACAAAGAATACTACATTAATTAACTAACTCCACTGCACAGTTGAGGATGTTCTATATTATAGAGCTGTATTAAGTGAACTTTTGAATCTCCCTAAGTGAGCAGAAAGTAGAAAAGTACTATACATAAAGAAGAACAGCAGGCGGGTCTAGGGCTATGGCTCAGCGGTAGAGCACTCATCTTGAATGTGTAAGGCCCTGGGTTCGATCCTCAGCCCCACATAAATAAAATAAAGGTATTGTGTCCACCTACAACTAAAAAATATATATCTTAAAAAAAAAAAAAAAAACGAAGAACAGCAGGCTCAGGAGTAAATGAGTGAGAAAAGCACAAGGGAATTTGATCTCCATAACTGTATTTAAAATAGCACAAGAAAGTCACCTGATAGCAAAGATAGTGCTCGGGTTTCTTTTCTCTGTTCTTCAAGCAAATGCTGATAAAACTAGTCTTTGATTGTGGAACAGTCCTGGTTAATAGTGTAACCATTAGCATCAATTTTACCAACTAGTGATAAATGCTTAGTAAAATATACTTACAAATACATAGAATATGATATAAATATTATGTCCTCAATATAATATAAATATAGGTGATATAAATATTAGGTCCTCAGTACTTTACATGAGATCCTTATAATAAAATGTGTTGTAAATTATGAATTTTTTCAGATTTTAGGAAAGGACCACATGCATGCCATATATTACACAACGTTCCCAGCAGGATCTGGGTAAGGATCAATTAATTAAACCTATCGGTATTTCCGCAGCAAAAAGTATAAATATTTGCAGTTAGATAAAAACTGTAAAAAGGCTCTTATCAGTTCAGACCTGCTTTTGCCACCCAGTGAGGATGCTGCAAGCTAACAAAATACTGTTGATACACAGTTTTAAATTTCAAAAATTCATTAAGAGATTACAAACTTATAATAACTAATATTTGACTAACATTTTCACATATGTAATTGATTGAATCATTTTACCACCTTGAGAAGTAGGTGCTTAACAGAGTTAAGTGAGCATCACACACACTTAACAAAAACCTAAAAAGGTCTCTTTCACTTAAGAAACGTGCAAATGAATAAAATAAAAGTTTAGACTGATATAAACAAAATAAATGTGGAAAAAGGAAAGGTTTTCCTTATAATAGAATGACAATGTAGAATATTAGATTTAGAAAAATTATCATTTGGCAACAATCATCAATAACTGCTGAAACTAGTCTGATGATAAACAGAATATTCACATAGTCTCAAATCTCTCTTCACAAGTGGCTTTTTAATTACAAAGGGAAAAATAGTAATTTAATCTGGCAAATATCACCCTAACCCAGTGATCAAAATTAACATCACCAGCAATGGGGAAAATTGGTATCATGTGCCCCCTGATGTGATGCACTGAGAACCCAATGTCACTTCTATGGTATTCCGATGCATTAATCTGAGTCTAATCACAAGGAAACATTAGATAAACCAAACTGAGGGACATTCTACTAAATAATCTATACTCTTCAAAAATGTCAAAATCACGAAAGACAAAAATTGAGGAATTGTCAAAGATTAAAGGAAAACAGAGACATAACTACGTGCAACACATGATCCTGGACTGGTCTCTTGGAGCAGAATTTTTTTTTCTTTTTCTATAAAGAACATTATTAGAACAATTAATGTTGTCTGTCAGCCTGCAGATTAGGAAATGTTAATTTCCTGATTTTAATCACTGCACTGTGGTTATATAAGAAAATGTCTCTACTTCCTAGGAAACAGACTGAAGAATTTAGGAGTTTCAGAGTACCATGTCAGTAACTTACTTTCAAAAGGTTCCAAAAAAAGACAATTATGTACATGTAGAGAAAATGAATAAATGAAATGTAAAATATTAACATTGGGGAAGCTAAGTGACGATATACAAGAATCCTTTGTATTACTCTTGCAACTTTTTAAAAATCTGAAATAATTTCAAAATAAAAATTTTTAAAAATTAAAAGGTTATCACTAACATCACTAACACTAGGTCTAAAAGTGCAGCTGACCTCCACCAACAGTGCAGTGACACTCATTAATCCACAAAGAGTCATGTCAGCAGTGTCCTAGGAACTCGTTCATGGTATGCTAAAGAAAAATGAGAGCATACGACAGCTTAACAGAATTAAGTATTGAGAGTACAGGACATTTACAGACACTTTCAAACAATTTTCAAATGCTGCAGTAGTTATGGATTATGGGAACTATAAACAAAATTAAAAGGACCATCTTGGTGATAACTGAAAATGCAATACCTTTTACTAACAAAGAAGTTAGTTGGAACAGGGTGCGGTGATGCACGCCTGTAATCCCCGACTTTAATCCCAGCGACTCAGGAAGCTGAGGCAGGAGGATTCCAAGTTCAAAGCCATCCTCAACAAGATAGCCAGGCCGTAAGCAACTCAACAAGACTGTCTCAAAATAAAAAATAAAAGGTCTGGGGATGTGGTGAAGCATCCAAGTTCAAAATTGCAAGGTGCAATGGACCACATGTTTATGTTTCACTAAAATCCATGTTAAATGGAGCCTGGTAGCACATGCCTGTAATCCTAGTGGCTCAGGAGACTGAGGCAGGAGAATTGTGAGTTCAAACCCAGCCTCAGCAATGGCGAGGCACTAAGCAACTAAGTGATATCCTGTCTTTAAATAGAGCTGAAGATATGGCTCAGTGGTTGAGTGCCCCTGAGTTAAATCCCTGGTACTACAAAGGAAAAAAAAAAAAAATCCTTCAGTGTGATGGTATTAGGAGGGAACCTCTGGAAGATGAACAGGTCATCAGGGTAGGGCCCTCATGAATAGGATTAGTGTCCTTATAAAAGAGACTTCTGGGAACTCCCTTGTTCCTTGTGCCATATGAGGACACAGTGAGAAGACAGCCATCTATGAACCAGGAAGCTCTCACTAGGTGCCTTCATCCTAAAACTTTCTAGCCTTCAGGACTGTAATAAATTACTGTTGTTTATGAGCCACCCCAGTTATGGTACTCTATTCTAGAAGCCTGAACAGATTAAGATACAAAAATATGGTAAATGATTATAGTTTAAAACTATTTTGTTTGACTTTGGAAAGAATCTGATACCTTATAAGTCTCGGCAGGTATCTCCATTTGTGTATTGAGCATCAGAAACCACAGGTTATAATATCTTCAAATTTAAAGTCAAGTAAAAATTCTAATTTACCAACTGTTGGAGAGCAACTCAGTTACTGTATTTTGTAACATTGTGAATGCAATCTTAGTTTTACTAAGGGTAAATGCTAAATTGCAAAGAAATACACATAAAACAAAGGCAACAAGGTGTGTGTGTGTGTGAGAGAGAGAGAGAGAGAGACAGAGAGAGAGGTGTATTTATTTAGGTCTGTTTTTATTTTTTTTAATATTTATTTATTTGCTTTAGTTGTACACAATGCGTTTATTTGTATGTGGTGCTGAGGATCGAACCCGGGTCACACACACGCTAGGCGAGTGCTCTACCGCTGAGCAACAACCCCAGCCCCTGTTTTTTATTTTTTTTTACTTTTTGTTTTTAAGATAGTTATGATGCTGGGGCTGGGATTGTGGCTCAGCAGTAGAGCTGTCGCTTAGCACATGCAAAGCCCTGGGTTTGATCCTCAGCACCACATAAAAATAATAAGCCAGGCGCGGTGGTGCTTGCCTGTAATCCCAGCACTTGGGAGGCTGAGGCAGGAGGATCACGAGTTCAAAGCCAGCCTCACCAGTGGTGAGGCACTTAGCAACTCAGTGAGACCCTGTCTCTAATAAAATACAAAAAAGCTGGGGATGTAGCCCAGTGGTCGAGTGCCCCTGAGTTCAATCCCCAGTACCAAAATAAATAAAATAAAGGTATTGTGTCCAACTACAGCTAAAAAAATATTTTATAAAAAAAGATAGTTATGATGCTATTGATAAGCAAGACAAAGGGGAGGAGGAAAACAGAAGGATATACTGATTCAAGATCACCAACAGAACAACAAGCCGCCAAAAAGGGTATATATCAGAGTGAAAGTTAATCAGAAAATAAGTTTGATGTACCAATAATTCTTCAAAGATTTTATGCATATTATACAGATGTATGATTTGATAAAATTGTATAGAAGTAATCCCAGACCTCTTGCTGACAGATAAACACAGTATGTTAAAGGAAATCTTCTCTACTTGACAAGCATTTTAGTTCTCTGTATTTCAAACTTTTGAAAATACTACAAACCAATCTGCTTATAAAATATAGCATACATGTTTCTCCAAAAGTCATCAATAACTTTGTGTAGCTTTTTCAGCAATCACACTTCAGTGAACCCTCTTGAATGAAATCCAGTGGTTGTTTGGTATACATGTAATATATTGTGGAGTAACTTAATGAGCTACATAAACCATAATGAACATCATTTTGAGACTGCAAATAATTATTGAACCTTGGAATCTGAGGTCTTTTTAATGAGAATTAAGAAAAAAATCATCTGATTAAAGTAAAACTTTTACACTTGGTGGAAAATGCTGCTATTGTTACAGTAACAATTGCATACTTGTGTTTCATCTTTACTCTTACTCTCATTTTTCACTAAAGCCTTCCTAAGCATGGATCTCTAGGAACATTGAAGCTATGGGAAAGTCAAGAAATAGGGGGTTTTCCCCCTTCTATTTGTTCTATCTTATATTATCTAATGATCTTCATATTTTGCTTTACACCTTCAAAAACATCAAAATAGACAATTCTTTCCATTTAGTTTTCTTTCAAACTTCTGTACTATCTCCAATTTGTCTTACTTTCCCCCAAGAGATAAATGATATATTCAACCTTTAAGTAAGCATAATAATAACTGCAGTATTTGCAAAACTAAAAGAAAAATAAAGAAAGGGGAGTTATTTAAGAAAAAAAATGTTGGATAGCTAGTCAATGATATGCTAAATAGGGGAGGAGTTGAGTAATTGCTTCTCACTAAGGCAAATTCTCATAGAATTTTAACTGTTAGACTAAATTAAGAGGAAAAACCTACATAGTGATACTTCAATAAGTAAAGTCCAAATAGGATGAAACCAACTTAAAAATAAAAATTCAGCCTCATATATTTCACACTAATCTACAGTAGAAGTCAAGGTGGTAAACACACACACACACACACAAAGATATAACAGGGCTTCTGGAGTTCTGTTAATGGACTGGGTGTTACACGAATGGTTTCACTTATAAAGCTTACCTGATGAAAATTTATTGTGCTATACCCTTAGGATTTCTGCACTTACTTTAAAAAATCAAATATGGGGGCTGGGGTTGTGGCTCAGGGGTAGAGCGCTTGCCTAGCACGTGCGCGGCCCGGGTTCGATCCTCAGCACCACGTAAAAATAAACACATTGTGTACAACAAAAGCAAATAAATAAAATTTTTAAAAAATCAAATATGGATAAAATATGGTTCTTGAAAGCTAATCTCAGTAGGACATGATGGTGCACACCTGTAATCCCAGCTACTGAGGAGGCTGAGGTAGAAATATTGCAAGTTCAAGGCCAGCCTCAATAACTTAGCAAGACTATCTCAAAAGAAAAAACAAGGGCTAGGGTTGTGGTTCAGTGGTTAAGTGACCCTGGGTTCAAAAAAAAAATAAACTCTGCAGTCATAACAATTTTATTCCAAAGTCCAAGTATGAAAACTAGCAGCTCCAAATAATTCCAATATTATTTGAAAATAATCATGGATGAGGAAAAGTTGAATAAAGAACTACAAGGAATATATGAATGAGCACTTCCTTATGATACTGCAAAGAAAAGAAGAGTATCAACAAAAACAACAAAAATCTCAAAGTGATTCAATAAGTATATGCTCACACCGGAGTGAAAAAAAAAATTATGTGTTCTCCAAGTAAAAATACAAATGAGACAGTTTTCAAATACTGCAATAACAGTCTTTCAAGAACAGGACAAACAGGAAAGTCCTCATCTACAAAGGATCATATAAGTAGAAATTAGTGTCTATGTAATAAAGGGAGTCAGAACGATGGTCTATAATCTTTGAATTATTACTCAAGCCAAAGTATTTTCCATACTTACATTTTTTCTAATAAATAAATAACACTAATACATATTTGTAGTACACACAACTTTGAATAACCCAGACATCTAAAATAAACACTTGAGGGAAATAAGGTTTTTAAACTAATTAAACTACACATTCTAAATCCAAGAAATGGTCGTGCTGCTTCTAGACACTGTATTACAGAAGTAGGTGTGCACAGATAACAAAAAATGCCACTTGGCCCACCAGAGTGAAAAAGGCAACTGTCACCACCTTATCCATCTTTTATTTTTTTCCCCAAGTACTGGGGGTTGAACCCAGGGCCTCATACATGCTAGGCAAGCCCTCTACCACTGTTACATCCTAGTCCTTTTTATTCTAAGACAGAGTCTTAACAAATTGCCCAGTCTGGCCTCAAACTAGTGATCCCTCTGCCTCAACCTCCCATGCAGCTGTGATTATAGGCATAGGCCATGGAGTATGGCTACACTTGTCAAGCTTGACTACTGCATCTGCCTAGTCAGTCTTCCTGTTTCCCCTTTAGCTCCTCTCCAATCCTTCTATACCCACATGCCAGAGTGATCTTTGAAAAATGAAAACTAGATCATGAAATTACCCTGCATAAAATCTTTCAAAAGCATTTCCCATTTTCTCAGAATGGAATTCAACCTTTTCAGCTTTATCATGGCTTACAAGGACTCACATGATCTGACTCCTGCTTGTCTATCTAATACCTTGTCATGCAATTCTCCCTAGCTCACTATGCTCTAGCCCTTTGATTCTGAAAAATACCAAGCTCTTTCCTACCTCCCAACCTATGTATCTTGTTTCTCTGATTGCAGTGTTCTTCCTGTAATTATTCATATATATCTGGCTCATTTTAATTCTTCAGTTCTAACCTCATAAGGAAGGTTTCATTGACCCCCTTAACTTAAAGTGGGCTTCCCCTATTATCCTCTAATATGGCCCTATGGCATTTATTTTTTTTAAAGTTAAATTTTTAAAAAATATATTTTTTTAGTTTTAGGTGGACACAATACCTTTATTTTATTTATGTGGTGCTGAGGATTTAACTCAGGGCCTCACACATGGGAGACAAGTGCTCTACTGCTGAGCCATAGCCCCAGCCCCTGTGGTATTTATCTTAATCTCTGATAAGGTTGTTCATTTATGTGTTTACTTATTTATGATTTGCCTTCTCAACAAGTATACAAGTGCCACTGAAGGCAGGGATCCAGATGCGTTTTTCATGACTACACAAAACTAGGGTATTCTCTTAACTTTACCTAATCTTCATAAATACAACAGAATGTAATAGCTCCAACCTACATTCTATATTTCTTTACAATACTACTAAACAATGTTCAAATGCCAGAAGGCATGGGAAAACCACAAGAATATTCAGAATGCTGCAGATAAGTATTTTATCTTAGTTTATTTGAATAGTGTTACACACTTGCCTTCTTCTTTTTTTTTTTTTTAATATTTATTTATTTGCTTTAGCTGTACACAATGGGTTTATTTGTACGTGGTGCTGAGGATCGAACCCGGGCCGTGCCCGTGGCAGGCGAGCGCTCTACCGCTGAGCCACAACCCCAGCCCTGCCTTCTTAAATATGTAATTTCTTCTAACTTATTTTAATGGTTTCCCTTGCAGGGAAACTGCTGACTTACCTCCCTGAATGGCTAAATGGCCTTCCATCTCCTTCACAAACTGCATGTACCTGGGAATATTGAGTACATTACAAGCACTCGATTTGTTTCACATACCCCCTCTTTTTTTTCTTTTTTTATAGTTAATGGGTTCCCCCACACACATGTAATTCTAAAAGAGCTGAATAAGAAATCTCCCAAAATCAAAAGACATCTCTAAAGATTGCAATGTTTAGAAGCATTTTTAACAAATTATCTATGCTTTTCTCTATAGAAATCCAGTCATAAAATATTGAAACCAGAAAATCATTTTATTTTCTTATACTACTAAGATCTGTCTAAATAAAATTATCAGTCAAAAGTTCTAAATCCTCAATACCAGTTAATAATTAACTTGTTATAACATGTTTCACATTTTAACCTCTCTGAAACTAAGATTAGTCTTTTTTTAAAATATAATATATATATATATATATATTTTTTTTAGTTGTATACAATGTCTTTGTTTTTACGTGGTGCTGAGGATCGAACCTGGGCTGCGCACATGCTAGGCGAGTGCTACCACTGAGCCACAACCCCAGCCCCCGAGATTAGTCTTATAATCACTTTAATTTCATAATCTAACTGGTAGTATACTCTTTCTAATGGTGGCTTTTACAGTTCATAATAAAAGTTATTTATTGGCCATATTCTAAATATTTTTATACTAAAGATAGAAGATATCAATAAAGCTTCTTGCTCAAGAAAACTACACGGCATTCACATCAAGGAAATATACTGTTGTTGATGTATTTTGTTTTGCTTGTTTCTAAGACATGGTCTCACGATATTGCCCAGGCTGGCAAACTTGTGAGCTCAAGTGATCTTCTCACTTCAGCCTCTGGAGTAACCAGGACTATAGACCTATGCCACCACATCTGACCAAATTGGGATTTATTCTTTTTAATCCACAATTTAGCAGTTGAGTATACACCATCATGTTTATACTCTTAAGTTTCTCGGATACTGAAACCATAATTCATACTTCTGTACCCTAACACAATTGTACATGGTAGATTTTTTTTTAAATATTTTTTAGTTGTCAATAGACCTTCATTTTATTTATTTATATGCAGTGCTGAGAATCGAACTCAGGGCCTCACATGCGCTAGGCAAGCGCTCTACAGCTGAGCCACAACCCCAGCCCACGTATGTACATGGTAGATATTTAATGAATACATGCTAACTTGCAAAAAATTGATGGGTCCATAGTAGTCTTTCTACTAATGAATAAAATATTCATATTACATAATTGGTATAGAGATACTAATCAACTTATCATAACTTGTTTTACAGAGAGAACAATTCACAGAATCTCCACGTCAATTGATCTATTGTCCCTTACAACATGAAAAGGTCTTGAGAGGAAAATTGGTTAAGAACAGAGATTTTTAGACAGGTATAGTGGCGCACCCCTGTAATTCTAGCTACAAGGAAAGCTGAGACAGGAGGATTGCAAGTTTGAAGATATCCTGGGAAACTTAGCAAGACTCTGTCTCAAAATAAAACAAATAGGGCTGACTATATAGCCCATACCACCCCTGGGTTCAATCTCCCCAGCACCACTGGGGGAAAAAAAAAGAAAAAAGGGAAAAAGAAGGAAAGGAAGGGAGGGAAGGAAGAGATTTTTAGAAAACAAGAAGCTCCTGGTTTGAAATACAGTTCCGCCATTTTCTAGGCTGTCGGTTTCCTTATCTATGAAAAAAAATTTACTTAATATGTATTTCAGCAACGATAATAAAATAGCCAAGAAAAAAGTAAAGCACTTAGCATAATATGCCTGTCTCAAGGAGAAATCAGTAAGTAATTTGGTAAGTAATTAGTTATTATTAAAAGGATAAACCATACTTGAGCTGACGTGTAATACAGTGGTAGAGTGGTTGCCTAGCATATGTGAGGCCCTGGCTTCAATTCCCAGCATGAAGAGGGGGGAGAGTATACACTATTAAACAAAGTATTTATTCTGTTAGTTGCTTCCCTAACTCTAAAATAGGAAAAACACATTACCTTTTAGCTATTCTGAGGATCTCTGCATTGTCCCTGACATATAGCAGGCACTCATAAATGAAGAAATTACTACTATTAAACAATAGCTGTTTCCCTTCATTGTTACTCTCAACAGCATCTAATATAGTTCTCCATATACAAGTATTACTTTATAAATATCAGGTATTTTTTGGTAAATCTTTCAGACAACAGATTCCTTTAAGCAATAATGAAATATTTATTAGCTGCAGAAGGTCACTGCTTCTCCAATACAATTCTCAAGACAATTACCAAGGACAAGACTCAAGTTAAATCTCACAGGAATCTCTCAACACCATTAGTAGATGCCATCTTCTAAACAACAAATTCTATAATTAGTGACTTAGGTAAGTAAAATGGGCTGAAAAGATACCAGGAATGAGTTACAAATGATATATGTAGCCCAGAGTACATTTTATTTTCTTTCTTTTTTTGGTACCAGGGATTGAACTCAGGGGCACTCGACTACTGGGCCACATCTCCAGCCCTTTTTTGTATTTTATTAGAGACAGGGTCTCACCGAGTTGCTAAAGTGCCTCACCATTGCTGAGGCTGGCTTTGAACTTGCGATCCTCCTGCCTCAGCCTCCCAAGTGCTGGGATTACAGGCATAAGCCACCGTGCCCAGCTGCCCAGAGTATATTTTCTTCATAATTAAAGTACTCCTGACTACTTGTTAACTTCCTTTTCATATTGTCATTTATTTCATTATTCAGAATTCTCTTTTCAAATATAATTCTTTGCTTCAAATAATAGCCCCAAGACTTTCAGTATCAAAATTAAATTTAAAATGTATTTCCATAAATCAACTGCAGACAATAGGGTCTAACTCAAATTTGTTCTGAATATATTAAATGAATATACATGCTATGATATTGTAAGTCATGAGTCATCTATTTACCTATTTGATGTTCCTTTTTTTTTTTTTTTTTTTTTTGGTATGGGGATTGAACTCAGAGACATTCTACCACTGAGCTAACATTTACAGTCCTTTCTATTTTTTTTTTTATTTTAAGACAGAATCTTGACAGGTTGCTGAGGCTGGCCTGGAACTTGTGATCCTCCAACCACTACCTCTCAAAACTGCCGGGATTATAGGCCTGCACCACCACATCTGGCTTCCCTCAATTTATATAAGCTAGAAACCCAAACAACCAAGGTTCTTGGAAACTTTTAAATTAAAATAAGTAAGGCTCTTGAACTGGGGGTTTAGCTCAGTGGTACAAGCACATGCTTAGCATGTGTGAGGCCCAGGGTTTGAACCCCAATCACGAAAACTAAGGCTCTGAGAACCAAAAATGTGTGGGTTCCTATGCTCAGGCATTTTAAGAAACTGACATTAGTCACCTGTTTTACCATGAAAAACATAAAATCTATTGTGTTTTAAGTATATTTTATGCATTTCAAATTAAATGTCCCTGAATGATGTTTTCAACCCAAATGATACACTTTTTCCTCTTGGAATTCTACAAATAAAAGGTAATTTGGCTGGGCAGCACAGTGGCTATAATCCCAACAACCCAGGAGGTTCTGGCCAGAGTATTGCAAGTTTGAGGCCAGTCTCTGCAATTTACCAAGGCCCTAAGCAACTCTCAAATTCCCCAGTACATTTAAAAAAAAAAAAGGCAACATTGCTACATAAGAGGCAGTCAGTTAAAAGCATCAAAGGTGAGGCTAGGGAATAGCTCAGCAGTACAGGGCTTGCTGAGCATGCACAAGGGCCTGGGTTCGATCCCTAGCACTGGGAAAGAAAACGATTTTTTTCTCTTTGTTCCAATTTCCTTATCTGTATATGGGAATAATCATAATATCTACTTCACACTTTCATTATAAATTAACACATGTGGGCTGGGAATATAGCTCAGTTGGTAGAGTGCTTGTCTTGTATGCACAAGGCCCTGGGTTCAATCCCCAGCACCAAAACAAATTTAATTGATTAATTAATTAACATATGTACAACACTAAGAATACTTGCAGGTTGATTAAATTATCTAAACATTTTAAAAAATAAGAAAATAGAACCATATAGAACCACAAGATAAAACTGAAACAGAACATGACTATTTTGCTTTGGCAAAAAAATGAAAAGATAGGTACTATACTTGGAAAAGGTATAAGAAAATAGAAATTCTCATACACTACTTGAGGAAATGAAAACTTGATACAACCTTTTTTGGGAAAATTTTTCATATCAAAATTTTAAATGTACAAATTTTAACTAAATGATCTTACTTATAGAACTGTCCTACACAAATAATTTTTTAAAATTATATATATTATGTGATTCCATTTTGTTTTAAAACTTATTATAGGGCAGAGTGCGATGGCACAGGCCTATAATCCCAGTGGCTCAGTAGGCTGAGGCAGGAGGATCATGAGTTCAAAGCCAGCCTCACAACAGCCAAGTGCTAAGCAATTCAGTGAGACCCTGTTTCCAAATAAAATACAAAATAGGGCTGGGGATATGGCTCAGTGGTCTAGTGCCTCTGAGTTCAATCCTTGGTACAAAAAAAAAAAAAAAAAAAAAAAAAAAAAACACCTTATTATACACAGATTTTTTTTTAATAATACATACAAAACTATGGAATATTATGCTTCAAACTATTAACAATAGTTATATCCAGGAAATGGGATTAGAGAAAAAGAGAGAAGGGATCTTTTTATTTTCTATACTTCATTATCATCTCTATACTTAATCATTAAAAAATATTTTTTACAATTATCTTACAATTTAAGGATTTTAAGTTAAAGAAATAAAATCAAAGTCTAAAAACAAAGACAAGTTTTAAAATACAAAACAAAGTCAACACAAGTTTATCTTATTACTTCCTGTAGTCATCATTGGTTATTGGTCCTCAAATTTGCTTTCTGGACATGTGGGGCGGGGCTGGGGTGGGGGGATCACACTTTTTACAGGTTAGGGAAGACCATGAAATTGAACAATTTAGTTGTTAGGTGGAAGTGATATGAGTCACTTCTAGGCAGAACATAATTGTGATGAGAAACCCTCACATATTATCTTTTACTTCTGGCACAATCAGCAACTTTCAAGATGGTATTTTCATCAACCCAGATCCCTGATCAATGTTAGTAGAGTACTCCTGCAACCTTTAATGAATATACAATGTAAGCAAAAAAATAGCCATTGTTGCCAGGCACAATGGTGTGGGCCTGTAATCCCAGCAATTTAGAAGGCTGAGGCAGTAGAACCACAAAATTTGAGACCAGCTTCAGAAACTTTGCAAGATTCTACCTCAAAATTTTAAAAATGTTTTTTTTATATTAAAAAAGGCTGGAGATGTAGCAGTGGTAGAGCACCCCTGAGTTCAATCCCCAGTAGTACCCCCACAAAAATAAAATTATTTTAGAAGAACCTAGCCTATCTAACTGGTACAGTTCCATAAACCATGCATTAATACACTGAATTTGATCTATTTTCATCAATAGGGTGGTATGAAATAAAATACCTTATTATGTGCTTAAAGTTTAGTGCCAGTCTAAGACTTATTTTTCCCCCTGTGCTAGGGACTGAACCCAGGGCTTCTTGCATGCAAGGCAAGTACTCTACCACTGAGCTACATCCCCAGCCCAATACCTCTCTTTTTCTTTTTCTTTCTTTCTTTTTTTTTTAATTAAAGAGGGACTTAGCAGCAAGTAATCAACGAACTGAATTTCTCATAAACCTAAATAAATGGATGAAACAACAGCTCCTAGAAAGGAGTTGTATAAATAGATAACAGTTCGTGCTAAAACCTAAAGGGTATTTATACACTAACATTCTTGATAACATTTCATTAAGCTAACACACAGGAAAAATCAGTTTTGTCACATGTAAAATTTTGTTTCAAAAAGTAACATGAATAAATCCATCTCTGGATATCATTTGACTGTTTTTAATCTTGCTTTTCTTAACACCATAATACAGTCCTTTGCGTAGTAACTAAATATAAAAAGTTACTCTTCACTCCAGAGTGGCCCCTAGGGGTTTTTAATCACTAACAACACATGAAAAACTTATCCTTGACTAAATATGTCATCATCTCTTTTCTAATCTAACTGGTGCTCTTTCCCAAAACCGAAGTTTTGAATTTTCAATGAAATGCTTTATTATCCACCAACATTTGAATGTTACACACAAAACTAAAACCTAAAATATCTAAAATATCTGCTGTCATTTAGAGCAAAATAAAAGACCATAACCAAGACACAGTTCAGCCTGAATAATTATTTCTGAATGATTTGAATACCATAAGATTTTTAGATGAATGAAATATTTCAAATATTTTATACCTTAAAGCCCATTAAGTCCCAAATATCCAATTAATTTAATGAAATTATTTCAAAGTTACCATAAGTGGTATATTGTTACTCAATTTAAGTTCTATAGGTGTTCCACATCTGGGACATCAGTACAAAATGGGCTTAGAGGGCAATGTGACAACAAAGTAAATAGTAGTGTGTAAAGAACTTAGTAAATATACTAAAGTCTCAAGAAATGTTCATGAGACCTCTCCCTTTCTCCAATGTATATATTTACTCACTAACTGCAGTCATTGTCAAATTACTTAAATAAGGCATCTTAAATCTAACCACTTTTAAAACATTTGATTTTCTGAATTTAGTTCTATGTAAAGTTAAAAACACAATTAAAATTAAGCAAGACAGATTAGCATATAAGGTCACGAACAGTAGAGTCCAGATTATGTAGAATATTTTAAATGATTATGACTTTTATTCTAAATAATATGGGGAAGTGCTAAGAAATTAAAGAAATATCATGATTTGATTTACATTTAAAAATGATTACCCAGGCTACTATGTTGAAAGACTAAAATAAGCAAAAATGCAGAGAAACAGGCTAGTGAAAAGTTACAACTGAGAAAAGATAGTGACTTTTAGATTAAGATGCAGTGGAAGGGGTAAGAAGTAGTCAGACTATTATTTTGAAGGTAGAGCCAAAAGATTTTGTTATCAACTTGAATGTGAATGTGAATGTGAAAAAGAGAGGAGACTAAAAATATACCTTATTTAGGGCTTACACAACAGGAAAAACAAAATTGCAATTTGCTGAATTGAATTAAATTTATGGGAAGAACAGGCCTAGAGAAGAAGCTCAGAAGTTCAGTTTTGGATGCTTTAAGTGAAAACAGTAGATACACAGTTGGCTTCCTGCAACTAGATTTCAAGGAAGGAAAGAGATCCGGAATGGAAATACATTTAAAACTTAGCCTCTGGATGCCATTTAAAGCCATGATACTATATAAGATCACCAAAATAGTCAGTATAGTTAGAGAAAAGGTACAAGAACTGAATCTTGAGACAATAAAACATTTAGGGGTCAGGTGCAAAATAAGGAACTATCAAAACAAAAAAAGAGTAGTAGGGGCTGGGATTGTGGCTCAGCGGTGGAGTGCTCACCTAGCGCGTGCGCGGCCCGGGTTCGATCCTCAGCACCACGTACAAATAAACGCATTGTGTACAACTAAAAGCAAATAAATAAATATTTAAAAAAAAAAAAGAGTAGTATTTCAAGGAAGAAAAAAATGATCAAATTGACTAATGCAACTAATAGGTCAAGATGAGAACTTGGAAATAAAACACAAGAAAGATGTTGGCACAGAAAAATTCAGTAAAGCGCTATTAGAGAAAAAAAAAAATCAGAAAATACCTAAATACCTCCCAATAGGAAATAATAACAAATATTATTTAAATAGTAAATAATATACTCAAATATACTCAATGGAATGTATACAACTATTAAAATGACAGTTAAGATTTCACACACATGCTTACAACAACATACTACTGGATATAAAAAAAATCCAATATATAATAAAAACACAACCATACAAAATTACATATACTTTTTTTATTTAGAAGAAAATATATGGGTTGTGGGCTATTAGTATTTTTTTCTATTAACACAAATGAAACTTTCTAGTAAAGATTAGCTGGGGTTTTACGTAGGTCAGTGGTAGAGCCCTTGCCTAGTATATATATGCAAAGCCCTGGGTTCCATCCTCAGCACAGAAAAACAAACAAACAAACAAACAAAAAAAAAAACACCAGCTTGGAGCACCTATTACAATTATATAGCTTTAGATTATTAGGCAAAAATTTAAATATCCCTTCACACATCTATCATTTGTATAAGTCACATTTTGCTCTAAATCTTCCTATTTTGCACTTGCTGAGAAAGAATGAAAGTAGATTATCAAGTGTATTCTGACACAGATTATAAGGTAAAAACTGCCTAGAAGAAAGAGGAAGTCTGACTTTAACAACATGAAATTTCTCAATCTCCATTTGCATTTAAACTTCCAGACACAAAATTGACACAGACAGATAAATGTGTGTCTTATCTTCCTATTCCCACAAAGATTTAACTCTCCCTAAAATTATTGTGGCCAATGCCTGTGGCACAATACTTTATCATGTCCCATAATTCCTCCATCTACATTCAATGTGAGAATTATTATACAAATTCTGTATTATATCTTGATAATTTGAGTAATGCATTTTAAATGAGATTTAATATGTGCACAGCAAGATTTAATATACAGTGTTGGACACTGGGTTCTAGGCATGTGTGTAAACTTTCTATTAAGGTTTTTTTTTCCCACCCAGTACTGGGGACTATACCCAGAAGCACTCTAACACTAAGCTATATCCCCAACCCTTTTTTTTTTTTTTTTTTTTTTGTGGTACCAGGGATTGAACTCAGGGGGGCACTCGACCACTGGGCCATATCACCAGCCCTTTTTTGTATTTTTTTTTAATTTAGAGACTGAGCTGCTAAGTGCCTTGCCATTGCTGAGGCTGGCTTTGAACTCGCGATCCTCCTGTCTCAGCCTCCCAAAGTGCTGGGATTACAGGCGTGTGCCACTGTGCCCGGCTCCCAACCCTTTTTTATATTGAGACAGGATCTCACTAAATTGCTGAGGCTGGCCTTGAACTTGTGATCCACCTGCATCAGCCTCCTGAGTTACTGGGATTACAGGGGTGCAACATCAAGCCCAGTTCCTAATAGTTCTTTTATAAATGATTCCCCTCCTTACATCTTCTTGCAATGTAGTTGTTTTGTTGTTGTTTTGCACTGCTGGGAACCAAACCCAGAGCCTTGTGCACACACAGCAATTCTCTACCACTGAGCTATAGTCCCAGCCCTAATATACACTTTAAAAGGCAGTAGCCATAGTAGAAAAATTGTACCCTAAATCTATCAGTTCCTATAGAGAATAAAAAATTTAAACAACATATTGAACAAACAGCATAATATTTCAAAGAAACACGGTAATAGGCCCATAACTTGGAGATGAAGGGTTGCCCTTTGTACAAAAGAATGTACTATATTTTGAATGCATCTCGAAGAAAATGTATGAGAAGCAATGAGAACATATTCAGCAAGTTTTCAAATCTATTCAAATTCCTTATTCTTCTCCCTATGAAAATACATACATGAAAAAATGTTCTGGTTATATGACAATAAAACAGAGTTTTAAGGTTGCATACACACACACACACACATGAATACATATATGTATATATGTGTATGTGTATGTATATATGTATGTATACTGTACACACACATATATATGTATACACACTGTAGTATAGTATCATTTTTAAATGTTTGAAAAGAATTTAAATTAAAATCAAGGTATTCATGGAACTTTAGGTGAGCAGGGTCATGATTTTTAAATTTATCTGTATTTTTCTACTCTTTCTGAAATGAACACTTTTTTCATAAACTTTTATTATAGAACAGGTTTTGTTTTACAGAAATGTTGTAGGACTGGGAATATAGCTCCATGGTACAGCATGTGCCTAGTATGCACAAGGCCCTGGATTCAATTCCCAGTACCACAAAAAAGAAAAAAGAAAAAAAAAAAGAGAGGAAAAAAGAAAACACAGAAAAGTTCTAAAAATAGTATAGAGGGTTTCCTGTACTGTTAACATCTTTCATTACTATGGCATATTTGTTACAACTAGTGAACCAACACTACATCACTAAACTCCACACTTCACTGAGATTTCACTAGTTTTCCCCTAATATATTTTTTTCTGATTCTAGACCTCATCCAAGTTACAATATCATATTTAGTCCTCATGTCTCTTTAGGCTCCTGTGGGCTATGAAAAGTTTCTCAAACTTTCTTTGTCTTTGATGACCTTGACAGTTTTGAGATATACTAATCAGGTATTTTGAAGAATGTCTCTGAATTTGAGACTATCCAATGTTTTTCTGATGGCTAGACTGAGGTTGTAGATTTTTGGGAGGAAGACCACATAAGTGAAGAGCCATTCTCTCACATCATATCAATAATACCAATTATCAATCAGCCAGGCATGGTGGCGCACGCATATAATCCCAGCACTTGGGAGGCTGAGGCAGGAGGATCACGAGTTCAAAGCCAGCCTCAGCAATGGCGAGGCACTTAGCAACTCAGTGAGACTCTGTCTCTAGTAAAATACAAAAAAGGGCTGGGGATGTGGCCCAGTGGTCAAGTGCCCCAGAGTTCAATCCCAGGTACCAGGAAAAAAAAAAATTTACCAATTATCAACAGGTTGATGGTAACCTGGGTTAACTGGCCAAGATAATATTTGCCAGATTTCTCCATTGGTACTTTCCCTCCATGTATGGCTTTTGAAAAATAAGAAAAATTTAAGTATTTAAAACTTTTATGTTTTAATTTGATACCAGTTTTTAATGTATAATAAACTGATTTCTTAATCTTTAAAATATGTACTTCTAGGAGACCAATAGAAGAAGAAAATCAGGGGAAGTAGGGGAGAAAAAGGAGAGGTACTGGGGAATTAAATTGATCAAATTATGTTATGTGCATGTGCAAATATGTCACAATAAACCCCACTATTATGTATAATTATAATGTACCAATGAAAAAAATTCTATAAAAATATGTACTTCCACTGGACATGGTGGCACATGCCTGTAATCCCAGCAGTTCAAGAGGCTGAGGCAGGAGGATCATAAGTTCAAAGCCAGCCTTAGCAACTTTGTGAGGCCCTAAGCAACTTAGCAAGACTGTCTCAATATAAAAAAATAAAAAGGGGGCTGGGACTGTAACTCAGTGGTAAAGTGTTGGCCTAGCATGAGGGAGGCCTGGGTTTGATTCTCAGCAACACATAAAAACAAATAAACAAAAATAAAAGTTAAATTCTAAAAAATAAATAAATAAATGAAAAGGGCTAAGGATGTGACTCAGTGGTAAAGCACTCTTGGTTTCAGTCCCTGCTACCAAAATATGTACTTCTGCTTAGTGTTCAAACATGAAGAACATACATTAAAATGTGAGTCTGGTTAAGGTAACATTTCATACTGATATAACAATACCTTATACGTCAAGTTCCTACGCAGAAAAAATTGTATGCTTCCAGAATACTTTTATCTCCTCTCTCCTCTCCTATATATATGCAAACACATCTATTTATATAAGTCACTCCAAGAAAATTGGCAAAAGAAATCAAATAGTCCAAATTACATAATAAGTCATTCCATTATCCCAAAAGTAAGATATACAGTATTAGCATGTTTTCATACAATATTGTTAAATAAGCAGTAAACCAGTGGTTCCATCAAAAATTATCTATTACAATAACTTGGGGAGTCTTTAAATAGTCATATGTTCTAACTCCATAAGAACTAACAAAGTATTTCAACTCTTAGGAGTGGGAGCCAGGCCAGGCACATTTACATTGTAAAAGGTTTCTGTATGATTCTGATATAAACCTCTGATTAAGAATGGAGGTTCATGGGCTGGGGTTGTGGCTCAGTGGCAGAGCGCTCGCCTAGCACGTGCGCAGCCTGGGTTCGATCCTCAGCACCACGTAAACATAAATGCATTGCATTGTGTACAACTAGAGCAAATAAATAAATATTAAAAAAAAAAAAAAAAAAAAAAAAGAATGGAGGTTCTAAGCCGGGCGCGGTGGCGCACGCCTGTAATCCCAGCACTTTGGGAGGCTGAGGCAGGAAGATAGCGAGTTCAAAGCCAGCCTCAGCAATGGTGAGGCACTTAGCAACTCAGTGAGACCTGTCTCTAAATAAAATACAAAATAGTGCCCAGGGGATGTGACCCAGTGGTCGAGTACCCCTGAGTTTAAACAGGTTGATGGTAACCACAAAAAAAAAAAATTTCTCCATTGGTACTTTCCCTCCATGTATGGCTTTTGAAATAAGAATAATGTACCAATGAAAAAAATTCTATAAAAATATGTACTTCCACTGGACATGGTGGCACATGCCTGTAATCCCAGCAGTTCAAGAGGCTGAGGCAGGAGGATCATAAGTTCAAAGCCAGCCTTAGCAACTTTGTGAGGCCCCTAAGCAACTTAGCAAGACTGTCTCAATATAAAAAAATAAAAAGGGGGCTGGGACTGTAACTCAGTGGTAAAGTGTTGGCCTAGCATGAGGGAGGCCTGGGTTTGATTCTCAGCAACACATAAAAACAAATAAACAAAAATAAAAGTTAAATTCTAAAAAATAAATAAATAAATGAAAGGGCTAAGGATGTGACTCAGTGGTAAAGCACTCTTGGTTTCAGTCCCTGCTACCAAAATATGTACTTCTGCTTAGTGTTCAAACATGAAGAACATACATTAAAATGTGAGTCTGGTTAAGGTAACATTTCATACTGATATAACAATACCTTATACGTCAAGTTCCTACGCAGAAAAAATTGTATGCTTCCAGAATACTTTTATCTCCTCTCTCCTCTCCTATATATATGCAAACACATCTATTTATATAAGTCACTCCAAGAAAATTGGCAAAAGAAATCAAATAGTCCAAATTACATAATAAGTCATTCCATTATCCCAAAAGTAAGATATACAGTATTAGCATGTTTCATACAATATGTTAAATAAGCAGTAAACCAGTGGTTCCATCAAAAATTATCTATTACAATAACTTGGGGAGTCTTTAAATAGTCATATGTTCTAACTCCATAAGAACTAACAAAGTATTTCAACTCTTAGGAGTGGGAGCCAGGCCAGGCACATTTACATTGTAAAAGGTTTCTGTATGATTCTGATATAAACCTCTGATTAAGAATGGAGGTTCATGGGCTGGGGTTGTGGCTCAGTGGCAGAGCGCTCGCCTAGCACGTGCGCAGCCTGGGTTCGATCCTCAGCACCACGTAAACATAAATGCATTGCATTGTGTACAACTAGAGCAAATAAATAAATATTAAAAAAAAAAAAAAAAAAAAAAGAATGGAGGTTCTAAGCCGGGCGCGGTGGCGCACGCCTGTAATCCCAGCACTTTGGGAGGCTGAGGCAGGAAGATAGCGAGTTCAAAGCCAGCCTCAGCAATGGTGAGGCACTTAGCAACTCAGTGAGACCCTGTCTCTAAATAAAATACAAAATAGTGCTGGGGATGTGACCCAGTGGTCGAGTACCCCTGAGTTTAAACCCCGGTACCACAAAAAAAAAAAAAAAAAAAGAATGGAGGTTCTTGGGCTGGGGTTGTGGCTCAGCAGTAGAGTACTTGCCTAGCACATGTGCAGCCCGGGTTCGATCCTCAGCACCACGTAAAAACAAAGACATTGTGTACAACTAAAACAAATAAATAAATATTTAAAAAAAAAAAAAAAGAATGGAGGTTCTTGTCTGGTAGGGTGGCACATGTCTATAATCCCAGCAACTATGGAAGCTGAGGTGTAATGGCTACAAGTTCAAGCCCAGCCTGGGCAACTTAGCAACACTCCATCTCTCAAAGTAAAAAATTTTAAAAAGGGCTGGTGATGTAGCTCAGTGATAGGCCACCTGCCTAGCATGTGTGAAGCCGTGGGTTCAATCCCCAGTACTGCCAAAAAATAAATTAAAAAAAAAAAAAGGAAATAGAATGGAAGCTCTAAATTAACTGTATAAATCAGTGGTTCTCATGCTTTAGAGTACATCAGAATCACCTACAGAACAGCTAAAATACATATTACTGGATCCGACCTTTTTTATTCAAAGTCCTCGGATTCAAAAAATTGTCATTTCTAAGAAGCACCAGGTGATACTGACGCCACTAATCCAGGAACCACACTTTGAGAATTATTAGCCTACACCAAATAAATCAGTACTTAAAAAAAATCTTCAGAAAAACCCCACACTTATGGGAGAGGTTTCCAAGAATAGCATCCATGACCAATACGTGCTGGCTCAACCTACATCATTCAACAGACATTTATTATGTGTGAATGTCAAAGTGTAGAACTCAAACTATCAAAATCAATGACTCCTGAGAACTTGTTAGAAATGCCAACTTTCAAACTCCACCCCAGAAATATAGAATCAGAAACTCCAGGGTAGGACCTTGTAATCTATGTTTTAACAAATCCTCCAGGTAATTCTTTTTCTTTTCCTTTTTTTCTTGGTACCGGGTATTGAACTCAGGGGCACTCAACCACTGGGCCACATCCCCAGCCCCTTTTTTTGTATTTTATTTAGAGACAGGGTCTCACTGAGTTGCTAAGTGCCTCGCCATTGCTGAGGCTGGCTTTGAACTCGCGATCCTCCTGCCTCAGCCTCCCAAGTGCTGGGATTACAGGCGTTGCCACCGTGCCCCGCTGACCTCCAGGTAATCCTAATGCACGCTGCATCTTGGAGAACCACTGGATTATGGCATACCACAATGATCTCTGCTAACAATTTACAAAAAAAAAAAAAAAAAAAAAAGGCAAGCATGTATAACAAATTAGAATAAAAATTAATTTTAAAAAATTTACAAAAGCTACCTTCCTTCAAAAAGTTTATAAAATATGGCACTTGCCTAGTCTGGCATGCATGAGACCTGGGTTGGATTCCCAGCACCAGGGGCAGGCAGGGGGATTTATAGATATGTCCAGGGAAGTAAAATACCAAAACAAAAAAAATATAACAATTATAGGATGCTATGAAGTATTAAATGAACAGTATAGTATTAAATAGCTCCAAACTTCAGTGGAAGCATGAATAGTAAAGACTAAAAGAAACTGCAATAAAGATGTTTTTAAAAAATTACAGCCTGGTTAAGATTCCTAAACTAAAAAATATTCTAAGAGTTTAACATACATGAAAAAGTTAATTAGAAGATTTCATGTGAGAAATTATAAGATTTCTATAATATTAATAAGATTTTTTTGGTAATCATTTACTTCATTTTTAAATGCTGCCATAGGAGTTTTA
This sequence comes from Tamias sibiricus, assembly GCA_025594165.1. NCBI lineage: Eukaryota > Metazoa > Chordata > Mammalia > Rodentia > Sciuridae > Tamias > Tamias sibiricus. Next base: position 91,885,657 of record CM046660.1, read on the forward strand.
CATGCTTGGCCAGTAATATAAACATGTAAAATTTACTGCGTATTTATTATATATATTTCATTTACTATATATTTTTTAATCTTTATTTTTATTTATTTATTTTTATGTGGTGCTGAGGAATGAACCCAGCACCTGGCCCATGCTAGGAGAGCATGCTACCACTGAGCCACAACCCCAGCCCTCATTTGCTATATTTTCTATATCTTTACTATGTTTTTTCATTTTTTATTTTCTCTCATTCATTACTGTATTTTCACATAAAATCACATGCTGCCTGAACATCTCACATTTCATATTTTCTATGGATATTTCTCTACTCATCTGCCAAATATTCAACACCTCACATGACTTACATAAAAATAAAATGCATGGGGCTAGTGTTGTGGCTTAGTGGTAGAGCACTCACCTCTCATGTGTGAGGCACTGGGTTCAATCCTCAGCACCACATAAAAATAAAATAAAGATATTGTAATCACCTACAACCAAAAAATATTTTTTAAAAAATGCATAAATAGTAAAAAATTAACATGACTGATTATGTCAAAGACAATCCTTACCCTTATCATTAGTACTTTCTTAAAAAAGGCTTACTGATTCAGAAAAGTACTCAATATGTACAAACAAGAAACAGAAAACCAGCCAGTCACAATGGTGTATGCCTGTAATCCCAGAGGCTCAAGAGGCTGAGGAAGAAGGATCATGAGTTCAAATCCAGCCTCAGCAAACTAGTAATACCCTAAGTAACTTGGCAAGACCCTGTCTCTAATAAAGTATAAAAGGGCTAGGGATGTGCCTCAGCAATACCCAAAACAAACTATCAGTAAACTAAAAAATAATTTTACAAAAGCAAGAGCAGATAAGAGAAATTGATTTTAATTATCAAAGTTTAAAAAGCAGTAAATTATCTTCATTTTTAGCAAGCAACCTTTATTCAAAACAGCTGTTCAAAAAAAAAAAAAAAAGCATGTTATGACATGGAGTAAATAACAGAAATATTTCTTAGATGCTTTAAAACTTTTTTTAATTAAAGGAGAAAAAAATAGAGATTGCCTAATCCCATTAACTAGTACAACTGTGAAACAGGAAATCAAAACACAGAAACAAACTCATTATTTATTAAATAGGAATTACTACATGCCAAATTCCATCTAAACCTTATCTATAAGCACAAAACAGAAATTTCCAAGATATTCCTAGTGGTTTATTTAAAAGCAGTACATTGATAAAAATTATTTTTTAATTCACATGAGCCTAACAAAAGTTATTTCAGTTTACCTCAATGAAAAAGTAATAAAATACCTATTAGAAGAAATAAAACACTTTAAGCTATTCTAGTAAGTCTAATGATAAACTATAACAACAATAAAAACCCTCTTCAACCACATAAGGTAAAATTGAAGTAATTAGCTAATGTTATTCTCTCAGCTTTTCAGAATGGAAATAGTTAATCAACCAAAATCACTATCTCATTAATAACAAATTTAAGTGCCTTAAATATATCAAAAAATAAATTATTCTATCATTTACTTAAGAATAAAACAAGAGCCAGGTGCAGTGGAGCATGCCTGTAATTCCAACTACTTGGGAGGCTAAGGCAGGAGAATCCCGAGTTCAAGGCCAGCCTCAGCAACTTAGCAAGGCCCTAAGCAACTCAGTGAGACCCTGTCTCTAAATAAAATACAAAAAAGGGATGGGAATGTGGCTCAGTGGTTAAGTGACCCTGAGTTCAATCCCCAGTACCAAAACAAAAAAAGAATACAAGAAAGAGAGAGTTCACCAAACTGAAAAAAATACTCAAAGAACCAAAGAATAAAATACCAAGGAAGCTAAACACTGAAGATTAGAAAATGTTACTGACAAAAATAAAAGAGGACCTAAATTAATGGAAAAACATCCCTTATTTATGGATAGGAAGACTCAATATTAAGATGCCAATCCCAAAGTGATCTACAGACCCAAAAAACTCCTATCAAAATTCAAACAGCCTTTTATGCAGAAATAGAAAAGTCAACTCTCAAATTTATGTAGAAATGCAAGAGGTTCTTTCTGATTTGCCACAACAATCTTGAAAAAGAAGAACAAAGTCACAGGAATCACCCATCCCAATTTCAAACTTTACTACAAAGCAAAAATAATCAAAACAGTAATAATACTGGCATAAGAACAGACCTATAGACAAGTTGAAATGAGAGTCCAGAAATAAATTCATACAACTTCAGTCATTTTTGTTTTGGTTTTTGTTTGTGCAGTGCTGGGGATTGAGCCCAAGAACTCATGCACTATAAGCAAGTGTTCTACCACTGAGCTAAATCAGCCGTGGCCTGTTGACTTTTGACAAGACTGCCAATTCCATCAACAGGGAAAGAACAGTCTCTTAAACAAATAGAGCTGGCACAACTGAATTTCCAAGTGAAAAAAGTGAAATCCTTTCTCAAAATATAAAATAAGAAGAGATGGGGATGTGGCTCAGTGGTGAAGCACCCCTGGGTTCAATCCATGATACAAAAAAAAAAAAAAAGTTTTTACTTGGAGTGATGAAAAGGTTTTGGTGATGCTGTAAATATAAGTAATGACACTGAAACTATTGAACTATATACACTTGAAAATGTTGCTGGGCATGGTAGCACACACCTGTAATCCCAGAGGCTCAGGAGGCTAAGGCAGGAGGATCACACTCAAAAAAATGTTTAAAATGGCAAACACTGTGTGTGTGTGTGTGTGTGTGTGTGTGTACATACACATATAATTTTTAAATTTTTGTAGCCACAATTTTAGAATGTACCAAAAATCACTGAATTGCACACCTTAAATGGTTGAATTATATGGTATATAAATTATATCTCAAGACAGCTGCTTAAAAATGAAAAACCTTTAAAGTCTAAATGTCATTAACTAGCTATCACTGATGTAGTATGACAACTGGGTCAAAGACTGAGCTGAAATTTTATTTTAAAATTAAAATGAGGGGCTGGGGTTGTGGCTTAGTGGTAGAGCGCTCGCCTAGCATGTGCGTGGCCCAGGTTCGACCCTCAGCACCACATAAAAATAAAGGCATTGTGTACAACTAAAACAAATAAATATTTTTTAAAAAAATAAAATGAGAGACAAGACTGTAGAGAAGTCTAATAATCCTCTTAAGTGAACTTCTAATTATTTAAGTCCACTAAAAAGGTCCTTTCCTAACCCTAAAATTCTAGGAATCCTTTTTTTTTTTTTTTTTTTTTTGTACCAGGGATTGAACTCAGGGGCACTTAACCACTGATCAACATCCCCAACCCATTTTTATATTTTCTTTGGAGACAGAGTCTCACTGAGTTGCTTAGGGCCTCAATAAATTGCTGAGACTGGCTTTGAACTTGTGATCCTGCCTCAGCATCCTGAGCCCTGGGATTATAGGTATGAGCCACCGTGCCTGGCTATTCTTATATATATATATATATTTTTTTAAATATTTATTTTGCTTTTAGTTGTACACAATGTGTTTATTTGTATGTGATGCTGAGGATCGAACCCAGGCCACGCACGTGCTAGGCGAGCACTCTACCACTGAGCCACAATCCCAGCCCTTATTCTTATATTTTCATTAAAGCATATCCCTAAAGAGCCTTTCTTTATACTTTTGTTGTGCTAATTCAACATATATAATCAAGATATAAAATCTATTTGTAAAAAATTAAATTTTTTTTTCTTGAAGTAGTGCTTTTACAAATTTAGAATGTGGCAGTTTCCCCTAACCTAAGCTAAACCTGAAATACTAAGTCTGGGAGCATATCTTAGTGGCCCTGGGTTCAATCCCCAGCATTGAAAACAACAAACAACTATTTACTTCAGAAGATCATTCAAAGCGCTTACTTACTTGTAAATATTTAGGAGAAAAGAGGGAAGAAGATACAGAACTAGGCAAATGTGAAATCATCAAGGAAGGGATAACCAAAATTGTCAAGTTCAGTAAAGTCAAAGAGAACAAGTTATTGAAAAATAACTGGATCTGACAAATTAGGAAGTCACTGCTGGTCTAATATACATTGTAGGGAGAGGGGAACAAAGGAGTTCAGGATATGAAAGTCAGAAGTTTTCAGTGTTCTTTTAAAAAGGCTAGCTGAGGAGCTGGGCACAGTGGCGCACGCCTGTAATCCCAGCACTTGGGAGGCTGAGGCAGGAGGATCACAAGTTCAAAGCCAGCCTCAGCAATGGTGAGGCACTTAGCAACTCAGTGAGACCCTGTCTCTAATAAAATACAAAAAAAGGGCTGGGGATGTGGCCCAGTGGTCGAGTGCCCCTGAGTTCAATCCCTGGTACAAAAAAAAAAAAAAAAAAAGGCTACCTGAGAAGAAACATTTTAAAAGAGGATGGAGGGCTGTGGCTGTGGCTCAATGGCGGAGGGCTTGCCTGGCATGTGTGAGGCACTGGGTTCAACTCTCAGCTCCACATAAAAACAAGCAAATAAGATGCAGGCATGCTGTCCATCTAAAAGAGGGTGGAGATGATCAACAAGACACAGAAATACCCTGAATGATAGGCAGAGAAAAGAAAGAAAATAATGCTAAAGGTTTGCAAAGTTCACACCCTTGCTTCAAATAGTGTATCTAACTTCTGTGTCATGCTTATGTCATGAGATGGTAGGGAGGAAGGCAGACTTTCTTATTTTCTTTGTATCACTCTAAGATATTTAGAAAAGAAACACAGGAAACATAATAAATATTGGTTGTGTGAATACTTCAGTTCTCCCTCCATGTTATCTATTCTCTTAGTGCTCCCTGCCCTTCTGGCTACTCCTTTCGGTACGTATTTGAATAGAAACTGTCTAGAACATAAAACACTTCTCGCCAGACACTGAATTAATGTAATTAAGAACAAACAGTACATGTTACGTACTAATAGTTTTGGTAAAGCAATGCATTCCAAAATGTTCCTGTCATTTACTACGTGCTTCTTTCTTTTTGGGGAGATTGAAACCAGGGATACTTTACCACTGAGCTATATCCCAGCTCTTTTTTTTTTTAAGATGTTGATGGACCCTTATTTTATTCATTTATTTATATGCAGTGCTGAGAATCAACCCCAGTGCCTCACACGTGCTAAGCAAGTTCTCTACCACTGAGCCACAACCCCAGCCCCATAACCCTCTTTTCATTTTTTTGAGACAGGTCTCACTAAATTGCTTCCGGCCTCAGTAAGTTACTGAGACTAGCCTCAACTTCTAATCCTACTGCCTCAGCCTCCTGAACCACTGCGATTACAGGTGTGTACTACTACATTCAGTTTACTTGCTTATTTCTAACTCCACACATAAATTATGTGTTTTTTTTATCATATCCATCTCACAAACAAAAATGAAAAAGAAAAAAAAAATTAAACAAACCTAGCATGCTTACAACTCCAACAAGGTACTCTTTGCTGCTTCTGAAAAAGATTCAAGACTAGACCATTTAACTAGAAAGGGAAAAGAGTTTGGTAATATGAGAGTCTCTTTATGTATAAATGCTATAAGAGAAGCTCAAAATTTATGAATTCCTAACACAGGCACAGTGGCGCATGCCTCTAATCCCCATTGTCTCTGGAGGCTGAGGCAGGAGGATTTCAAGTTCAAAGCCAGCCTCAGCAATTTAGCAAGGCGCTAAGCAACTCCGTGAGATCCTGTCTCTAATTAAATACAAAAAGGGCTAGGGATGTGGCTCAGTGGTTGAGTTCAACCCCCAGTACCTCAAAACAAAAAAAAAATTCATGAATTCCTAGATATCACAGCACCCACATTATTTTTTCTAGTACACATTGATTAAACCAGAATACAATTCTTTTTTTTTAGTTGCAGGTGGACACAATACCTTTATTTTTTATTCATGTGGTGCTGAGGATCGAACTCAGGGCCTCACACATGCGGGATACACACTCTACCACTGAGCCATAGCCCCAGCCCCCAGAATACAGTTCTTAACTGGGTAATAGAAATGTACTATATGCAGTTTATCCACCTGGAAGGGGCTCAACTGAATATTAATTTGTAACTGAAATCAAAACAAAGTTATCTAGTCTAATTAAGTTTAGCACTAATCCCTTTTATACTTCATCAATAATTCTCATCCAAATTTACTAAAAGTAAAACTCTTCTTTCTACTAATAAGCAATTTCTCCTTTTGGCAGAAATAGGAGGAAAATAAAATGATCAACATAAAAATAGGAGCTAAATTAACATACATAAGCAATACTGGGTCAATAAAGCCTTTTTTATTAAGTAATATATCACCTTATGACCAAAAAATAATGCAAGAAAAACACTGCAAATGGTAAAAAGAAAAAGGTTTGGGGTAGTTGCTTAAAATACAAATAAAATGTTTGGTACCAATGGAGACTAAAAGCTCCAGAATAAGATATAATTAGCACAAAAAGTAAAAATAAAAATATATGGGCACAGTGGCACAGGCCTGTAATCCCAGCAACTCATGAGACTCAGACAGGAAGATCTCAAGTTCAAGGCCAGCGTCAGCAACTTAGTGAGGACCTAAGCAATTTAATGAGACTCTGTCTTAAAATAAAAAACAAAAAGGGGTGGGGATGTAGCTCAGTGGTAAAATATCCCTGGGTGAAATCCCCAGTACCAAAAATTAATTAATTAATTAATGAAATTGTAGAAGCTGAGAATTAGAAGGAATCTTAGATCCAGTTCTGAAGAGCACATAGGTGCTAGGTGTGCTCAGAATCCAGGCCTTAACTCACGACAGTGGCCTTCCTACTATGCCACTTAAACTACTCTACAGTTGAAGAAACTAGACCAAAGAAAGAATAAGTTACTAATATTTTGAGTCAATAAGTTCCAATTGTCTTTTATAACTCATTAACCAAGTATTTCTTAAGAATCTCTTATGTGCACACCAATATGAAAGAATACAAAACAATTTAAGATATGAACTGGGGGATGGCTCCGTGATAGAGTGCTTGTCTAGCATGCCAGAGGCCCTGGGTTTGATTCCCAGCATTCCCTCTCCAAAATGACATGAAACCTATCCTCTATAAACAATTACTAATAAGGAGGACAAGATAAATACATAAACCGATAATATGAAGGCTCCAAGAGTAGGTACCAAAATAAGTGGTATGGCCAATTGTAAAATTAACTTATTTATTCTGACTTCACTCAGTAACTTTTACAGTTAGAATTTACCCGACAGAGATCAAAATTTTCTTCTCCTTTATTATTAAAAAGTTGGCCTTTGGCTGAGGATGTAGCTCAGTAGTAAAGTAACTACATGCTAGGGCAAAGCCCTGAGTTGTACCCCAAGCAGGGAGGGTGAAAAAATTAAAAATTTTTAAAAAATATACACACACATATATATATACATACACATATATACAAACATCTTTAATGAAAGAAAAATGTCTTCCTGTGGAACAAACATCTCTCTCCACACACTTCATAGACACACCAACATCAACACTGCATACCACAGGCCACATTCCAGGACAGCTTATGTAGAGACCAAACCAGGTGTCATTTTAATGCAAAAGCCTATTTAAGAGCTTGGTCCCATTCTAATGTTAAGGAAAGTCCCCTTCCTGTACCATCTTCCTCATCTGATGTGGTAGATTGAAGGTTTCAATTCTTCATTCCCCTGCAATAGAACTATAGGCAAAATGTACTTCTACACCCTGACCCCTCCCTTGTCTTTGGGCTTGGCAGTAAGACTTAGTTAGCCAATGAGATGTTAGAGAAGCAGAGTCTGGAAAAGTGCTGGTGGGTTGGGCTTGCCCTCTTGAACTTCTGCCACAGCACTGATAACAAGCTTTTTCCAGGTAGATGTTACCCTGCCTCCAGCCTGGGCTCCATAATGAGAGAAGTGGAGCAGAAAAAAATGCTTATTGTTGCACACCACTAAGATTTTGTGATTGCAAATTATTATGCAGCAAGAGGTGACTGCATCACCATATTTAAGAAATCTACTCAGGACTGATGATATAAAGCACTGATTCTCAAATCTACCTGATATTCTCTGGAGCTTAAATTAAAAATAAAAAATACTTATTGGTCCCAAAGAGATTCATTCAGAACAACTAGACTGCAGGACTAAAAAGATCACTTTTTCAACCACAATTGATTCTGTTGCAGTGCCCACATTTCTAGAAACACTGAAATTAAGATTACTAAAGGGCTGGGGTTGTGGCTCAGCAGTGGAGCGCTCGCCTAGCACGTGCGCGGCCCGGGTTCGATCCTCAGCACCACATACGAATAAACGCATCGTGTACAACTAAAAGTAAATAAATAAATATTAAAAAAAAAAGATTACTAAACTTCCAGTTGCTCAACAATATTCAATAACTGCTCAACAATACTAAGTAAATAGATGACTCACTTGAAACAATGTGTGCTCCCAAAGGAGATGTATATAATTGAAATCTAGTCAAGAGAATTATTTCAAATGCATTACAGAAGCCAACACTTAAACAACACTTGTACTTTGCTAAAATTAATCCATTTATAAGTAAAGTACATCTTATTTTTTCATAAATTCTAATGTTTTGCATACCAACTGTTTTAAGAATTAAGGAGTACAAGAAGACAGAATAAGTGAGAAAGAGGAATTCAGAAATGATTTATCCATGATCCCAAAGAAGCATGTGCTCTGTATTCCAGTATTTTTTTTCCTATTCAGGTGAACTATGTGCATCTGTCCAGTTACATCACAACATCCATGTATCCCAAACCCATTCTGGTCACCTTTAACTTAATAATAAAACTGCACAGCCATTTCAATATTAGGCAAAGTTTTATACATTCAAAACCATGACATCTGCACAACCAGTGCCTATACTATTATTCTCTGTAATGTCCTCACTGCTTTTCAAAGGTTGATCTAGTGAAACATTACTCTATCTTCATGTTCCAATAGACTGAGAAGTTGTTGCTGCCTCTGTTGCTGTTGTTAGCATTAATTTGGTAGGTAAGGGTGCAGGCTATAAGCCTGTCTCCATAATTTCCTGACTGTGCGATTAGTTATTTTAAATTCTTTGTACTTTTTTTCTCCCTCTCTAAAAAGGGATTGATAACAACCTGCAATACAGAATTGTCATGAGAATTAAAAAAAAAAGTAAAGCTACTTGAATATTTGCTGGTGCATAGAAAGCACTCAATAAATAATACTAGCTATTATTATTGTTACAGCTTTGAAATCCAACTTCATAGCACTGTCATCAGGTGCCAGGTAATACTAAAGAAAAAAGAAAATTAACACCACTTTTAAGCAGTGTTTCTTTTAATCTATCCCCTTTAAGGGACACTATTCTATGAATATTTATTTTGCCAAACAGAAATGGTTTATTTTAAAAACAATGATTACTTCTCTGGCTTTTATCAGTTCTGATCATAAAATGATAAGCACATCACTATAAAAAGAGAATATACATTCCAAAAAGGTCAAGAATAAAAAAGAACAAAACTATTCTGAGATTTCTGTTCAAAGAATGACTGCTTAGCTTAAGGCCTTTTTTATTCTTCATATTTTACAAGAATCACATGGCCTGTGGCTATGGAATTTAAAAAGCTAAATAACAAATAAATTTAGAGAAAAAAAGTGTTCATTTTTACTTGAAAAAGAATTACAATGATTAAAAATATTAAAATATATTTGATTCAGAAGCTCATATGATTTCAATATAAAATATAGACCTAATTAACTTACCATAATTAACAATGGACATGAATCAGTAAAGCCAAAAGCACAGAAGGAAACTTTAAATTTTCTTTCAGTATTATCCCAGAACAGACTTTTATAATCTCTCTAACAAAGCAATGAGAAATTTATTCAATGTGAAAACTACACACTTAGAAAAAAGTAATTGGAAAGCCAACATCTTGTCCTTCATTTGTTTTTAAATGCATAATCCATGTGGCTATTCTTTGCCAAATTTAAGAATTATATGTACAATTCACTCCTGAAGATTTCTAAAAGCAAATCACCAAAAGACTGCTTGAAAAATAACTGCATTATGAACATGGGGGCTTCTTTCTTAAGGTGGCCGAGAATTTAAAAAAAAAAAAAAATAGCCAAAGAAAAGGAGGACTGTTTCCTTTTACACTTCAGTAAAATGTCAAAGAACTTTCAGGAGTCAAATCTCTTAGAAGTGTGACGTGAAGTCAAAGTTGTCTCAATGACAGGGAAGTCAATAGATGACAGGTGACCAATAAAAGTTATCAAAATACTTGATGCTCAACAGTAATTCCAGAAGCACATTAAATGAGTGTGTACAAGTTGAAAAGATGGAGATATAATTGCTCGGACACTTGGTAGCAAAATAATACTAATGGTAACAGTAATAAATAGTATTATAGAGTGTATCAAGAATCTCAGTCTGGCTTCCTCAACATTTATCCTATTCATTCGGTAACATTTTTTAATAATGAAAAGTAACACGCATTCCCAAAGAGTGGTGGAAATCTAAAAATAAATGCAAGTATGTGTTTAGTTGATGTTCTTTTTACTACAAACCAAATCCACTTCTTTTTGTTGGGGGAAAAAAAAAACTACAGCTCTGTTTCCAAAGATCTCCTAATAGACACAGCTCACTGGTGATTAAAATATTATTTTTATTCCTTGCATTACCTCACAGCTAAAAATGTCAAGATACCACACCCAACATGTCTTTTTTTTTTTTTTTTTTTTTCTTTCCCATGGAGGGGGATGGGGTTGGGAATGTGGGAGTGAAGATATGAAACTACACGAAAACACTAAAGGCGATTTCCCTGGCAGGTACCCGGCAGCGGATTCCCTCCACAATGACCCGAGGGGACGTGTCGCGAACGGCGAGCGCAGGCCTGGGCCTCCGCGGGCTCCCTCCCTCGCCACCGCTGGGTAAGTGGCCGGGACGCGCTACCCGGGGCTACTCACCGGCCGCAGTGCTGACCAGCAGAATGGCCCACGGTAGCCAGGGCACCCGCCAGGGCCGCTGCAGCGAGGAAGCCATCCCTGGACCAGCCAAGAAGCAGGAGGGAAAAGAAAAGAAATATGGAAAGTAAATACGGGCAGAGAAATCCGGCAGGGAGGCTGGTCTTCTGTCTGGTCTGACTTATCCTGCCCGTATTACAATGCAGTTTGAAAGGACAAATGGCAGATGAGAGGACCTAGCTGCAGAGCTTTCATTCCGCTGCAGAAATTCCCTTCATTTCGCTCCCTGACGACTGGGAGGCTTCATTCGCCTAGGACCGGGTGCCTCGGCCCCCCAAACTGATGGCATATCCGTGAGGAGAAGCAGGGGGAGCAGAAGAAATCCCTGCAGTTATTTTCCTCGTAGTTTCACGATATGAAAAAAAAATATCCAGGTCTGCGAGAAAACATATCCAGGGAGCAGAGGAGTGGAGGGCGGGGATTCGATGGGGGGCCGAGGATCAGAACAAGTCCCGGACTGCCGCGAAGGGCGAAGCCCGGCGGGCGGCAGCGGCACCCGGCGGCCCGAGTCGCATCGCCCGCGGCTTCGGGGAAAGCAGAATTCCTTTTAAAGTTTCGCTTCGGTGCTTCCTTCACTCCGATTTCGAGAACAACAAATCCTCTCCTTCTATGAGATCGAAAACGGTGGCTGCCTCCATGGGCAAGCCCAAGCCTACACGCCCCGCGGAACAATCGCGCGAGGGTCGCGCAGGCCCGGCCGCGGGCTGCCAGGCGGCGCGAGGCGGGGGAGGGGGTCGGCAGGCAGGGCCCGAGCTCCGAGGCGGCGCGTCGCGGGGAGGTGCGGGAAGCTGCCCTTCTCTCCCTGCCGAGCGTGCGCCTTCTCTCTCGTACTGGGCTATTCCTGACCCTCGATCTTGCCTGACAAGAATTCCACCATAAAAGCTTCGTCTTCACCCGTCAATGGCTCCTGTGAACGGATCACACACCCCCGAGGAAGCCGCCGCCGCCGCCGCCGCCTCGTTCTCCCGCAGCTCTGGGCTCCGGGCGGAGCTCGGGCGTCGCGGGCCGAGGGCGGGGGGCGGCGGGAGGGCGGATGTAGGTTGCTGGAAAAGAGGGTAGGCAGCAAGCCGGCGAGACACCCTGTGCCCCTCCGGGAAGCACTTCCAGTGGCTCGGAGCAGACCAGACACAAAGGGGGGAGTCGCCGCAGCTGCCAGTCTGCGGCGCTCCCGGTCACCGGAGTCGCCCCGCCTCCGCCGCCGCCTCCTTCTCAGTCTCCGGCTCTTCCCGGCCCTGTCTGTCTCAGGCCTGTGGTGCAGCGCTGGCGGCGGCGGCGCGACGAAGCCTCACTGCGCCTGCGCCCTCGCGGCCTCGCCCTGCCCCGCCCCTGGCTCCCGGGCTGGCAGAGGTTCCGAGGCCTCGCGCAGCGTCTCTCGCCGGAGCCGCGGAGGGCAGGGTGGGGCTGGCAACCTGCGGGGCAGCAGTGGCCCTTCTCCCTCACACACACTTGCCTTGCGTACGCGGATGGTTAGACTGTCGTGTGTGTACGTAAGCCCCATCTTTTGTCCAGCATTTGGGTAACTCTTGCGAGCCCCTAGATTTAGCCCGACTGAGGCGTCGCTGTCGCCCCAAGTCTCTTGGAGAAAAGGCTCGGGGGCAGAAGTGTCCCCGTTGTTTCATGCGGCCCAAGCCTCTATCTCCGTAACCCAAAGAATCCGGACGGACCTGCCGGTCCCAGAACCGGAGATCCTGGCCTCCTCCGTCTCCTTTTACTGCTCAAACAAAAGCCCGAATTGGAAAGACCACCTCTAAACCGATGTGCTTGCTCTGATCGGTGTCGTGCTTTCCTCAGGCACCCTTTCGCCTTAGTCCTTTTTAGCTGACAAGAATAACTGAGCATTAGCAAGGATGCAAAGCCAAAAAGGAAACTCTCTGAAAATTCTACACAACGTCTTGCCATACGTGCACGTTTGTCTGTGCAACGCGGTTTCCACATCTCCAAGGGAGCGCTTTTATTCACAAAGACTGCGGGTCTTTAGGGGCTTTTTATGGCATATGGAAGGAAAATTGCAATGGAGTTAATGCCCTCGGGGTAGAGAGTGAGATCAAGCCTTCACACACCCTTAGAATTGAGCAGGTTCTGTTGGTACCGCAGTTCCGTAGTCTGTTTAGACTTTTTTTTTTTTTTTTTTTCTTCCTTTTTTCAAATTTGGTTTGACTCAGGCACCAGGACAGAGGAGGGAGTTCCATCCTACACCCTGCAGGGTCAGCCGACTTGGGTGGGATTTTGCTGGAGGAGAGGGGAGAAGGTGCTGTGTCTGGCGCCATGATCGGAAGTCTGGATTTAATTCTTAGCTGCAAGGTGGAAAAATTACGTGGGAGGGAGATCTTAAGAGGTGAAGGCTAGTCCCTTCTTTTAGTAGGCAGAAGGGTTATTTTGAAGGCTGGTTTTGCTGGTCTTTCCTTGTAACTAGGGGCAGTTCCAAAGAGGTATTCATGAGTGCACTCCTAAAATCATACTCTTTGCTTGCTTATTCAAGTCTTCTATCTCTTTATCTGAACTTGATGTAAATAAACCTCCACATTCCTTAAACTGGTTTCTGTTATCACATATATCAGCTATAATTAGGGGTTGTAGTACTACCTGCCCAGGATTCTAAGACTCTTTTTGGTTGAAATATTTTTATACTGTTTACCCTTCAGGCAAAGAGAATTTTTTCTATATAGTAAAATCCCTTTTTTAAAAGAGAGGAGCACATGCTTTGATTCATTAGTTTTATTTACTACATTTTATTTTGCCTAAAATGTCTAAAACAAGCTGGTATTACTTTAACATTTGGCTTTTAAGAAATGAGATCTGACACTCAAAAAAACAGGTTTTCGGTATGTTGGAAGGGCAGAAAGTTTATTGTTTTTCTTCAAATTCGGATCAAGAACTTAAATATTTATTTGCTGGGGATGGAACTCCGGGCTTTGTGCAAACTAGGGCCTCATGCATGATAGGTAAGCACTCTAACCCTGAGCTACATCCCAGCCCTATTCTATTTTTGTTTGCACAAAATTTTCCTAAGAAACATTAAATACCCTTATGTAGGGTAAATTATATTAAAAAGAGTCTTAGGAAATTCACATGAAGAAATATATGACACTAACTTAGAAGGAATAATTAGTAAACAACTAGATATGAAGCCCTTTCCTTTTTGTTGTCTTTGTATTATCTCAGTTGGGGCATAGTTGTTCACTACAGTGAGAAAGAACATCAGAGAATTAGAACTTGGCAATGATTTAGCTACTACACACAGAGACAATACTAGTCAAGCTTAGGTGAGAACAAAGGACCCATACTGCCAGTGAGGTCTGGCATCTGTACTAATCAGGATAGGTAGATTGTAACAACATCCCCCAAATTCCAACAGCTTATTGCAATAAAGATGTATTTTTCACAGATTACATATTTGATACTAATCATCAAAGAACCTATCATGAGTGGGGTTCACTAGGAAATAAACACTAAAACTCTAAAATCTGTATGCAGGAGGTTATTGAGTAATGCTCCCAAAGACAACCTCCTTGGGGACTGAGGAGGCAAGATTGAATAGAGGGAGAAATGGAACTATAATGCAATTGCAAATGATCCTTCACCCAATTTTAGCATTGTCCTTCATTGAGTCAGCGGGATAGGTCTTTACGGCCTTTCAGCAGCCAGGTATTGGATATGGGCTGCACCCAGGGAAGGAAGTTAACCTTAGCCAAGAACAACCGACAGAGAAGGATTCAGCTTTCAGTCACCAACATTTCCAGTATTTGGAGAGAAAAAAAATGCTTCATATCTAAAGGGTGGATCTAGGGAGCTCAGCATAATATCCACTGCAAGGACCCTGCTCATCGTAGTTACTGAGATTCCCAGATTGATGGAGACTTCACTAGAATATATGCTTTTTAGAATTGCCACAGTAGAAATCATAAAATTTAAATCCTAGGGATACATCATCTTGCTCTAGCTATTAAAACGTTTCCACTAAGAAAATAATGTGCTTTACTTCCATTCACATTTTATTGGTCATTGAAGTCACATGGCCAAACCTAACTTTAAGAGAGCGGGAAATGTAATTATACCACGATACTAGATGGAGCACCTGGATACTTGTGAATAGTTCTAATGACTACTATGACATCCAAGGGTAAAATAATACCTAGTGTACTAATCACCAAAAGTCCAACAAATAGAATGGTATTGTCCTCAAGCAGATGTTGAAGGGGAGCAACACAGAAATCTAGAACAGACCAACAGCACCAATAAGACTGATAGATCCTCACTATGTATTACAGCCCCTCATGAATTATGTCTTTCCTTTGAATTGGAAGGATTGGCAAAAGCAAACGGCCATGGTTTTAGCAAAAGACAGAATTACTAAGCGGATTCTTAGAATAAGAATTGGAGTAAGAACTCGGGCAGAATCTCTGTTGAATGAATTAGAACACAGAGGAGTTACCTGGGCCCAGAAAGACTGAGTACTTCTAAGAATAAACTTGTGATCATAAAGGGTAGTATCAAAGAAAAGTAGAAGAAAAATTCTTAACTCTAATAGAAAAACAATATGGATGCCCAGAGATTAGCAGTGAGACATCCTTCCAGATCAGAATAACAGAAGATAACTTAAAGGTGCTTAGAATCTTTAGAATTTAATCTTTAGGTTTAAACTGAGAAATGAGACATGGTATAGTCTCTTTTTGGAAGATCAAGGTATAGTTATGGGGAGATAGGAAAACCCAATTGTGAGGTACAAAGAAGATGAGATTGAGATTGACCTCCCTGACATCCCAAGACCTGAAAACAACTTTAAATCTCTCTCAAACCTTTAAGGAAATAAATAAATAAATAAGAAGAGCTATTGAAACCTAAATATATAGTCCTATCTTTCCCCTTTCCTTTTTATCTATCTTTTGAAATTTTAATTAGCCCAGCTAACCTAGGGTCACCCTTTCCTTCAAGAACAAAATAAAATCATATGAACCTCCCATCCTGAGTTACAGCAGAAAACCCTAGCTTCTCCCCAAGCATTTGAAAAAATCCCAAGGAGAACTAATATTTACCACACCTTTACTTGATTTTCTCTGGACTTTTTTACAGACATATTCTAAGAGTTTTTCCTTGCTGATGCCAGACACTGTGCTAGACTTTCCTCCAGAGAGTAGACATAGGTCCTTTCATTTAGTCTCCAAGCTACTCTATGTACCATATGTGGTTAAAATTTTGGGTGGTTAATTTGTTTTAAGATGGTTGTAGATGAAGAAGGAGAAGAAAAGAAAGAAGAATGAGAAGGAAAAGAAGGAGGAGGAGGAGGAAAATGTGTACTCCCCTTCAAAACTATTATACCTTAACCTGTAGACAACAACCATATTCTTAGGATCCAGTCCCATCTTCTCCATTCATCCATCAATTTATGTAACCTTGTTTTGTTGTTTATTTTGTTGTTGTTGTTGTTGAGATAGAGTCCGCCTATATTAAACAGTGAACCAGTCACTGTTGTAGGTATTAGAGATAAAGCTAGGAACAAGAGAGACAAGTTCCTTCCTTTCATCCTCTCATGGTACTGACCATGCTCATTTTCTATTGCTGGGTAACAAATTACCATAAACTTATCAGCTCAAAACAACATATTTGGTTGTCTCAGTTTCCATGAGGCAGGAGTCAGCAGTTTAGCTGGGTTCTCTGTTCAGGGTCATGAGGTTGTTTGTAATCAGTGTGTCATCCAGGCTGTGTTCTCATCTGGAGGCTTAACTGGGAAGAATCTAATCACTTAGGTGCTGGTTTTTTAATTGAGCTCCTTCTAGCTTCTAGAGGCCCCCACAGTTCCTTGCTATGGGGACTTCTCCACAGGCATTTTCACAATATAATAGCTTATTTCTTTAAAATGGGGTCTCCCTTGTTTCCTTCTGCTAAGGACAGAGTCTTATATAACATAACATAATCATGGAAGTCATATTCCATGAGCTTTGCTGTAGTCTACTGGTTAGAAGTAAGGCACAGTTTCTACCCCCCACTCAAGGGGAAAGACTTATACAAGAACATGAATATCTTGGTGAGGAGGAGTATCACATTAGGGTGTTCCTTATGTTGTCTTTTAGCAAGAAGAGACTATGAAAGGAACAGCTGTTTTACCTTAGAAAGACTCATCAGGGAAGGCCTGTTTGAGCAAGTGAGACTTGGCCTGAGACATGAATGAAGAAAAGGAACCAATGGCTGGGCAGAGATCTAGTAGAAGAGCCTTTTTGGCTTGGAAAATATGCAGAGGTTCTGAGCTAATAAAAATAATTTTGAGCTGGGCATGGTTGCAGGAGCCCTGTTTGGGGAGATAGCTAAGATTGCGGTTGACTACGGGCCACAGACATTTTTGGGCATTTTCCGCCTTCCGTAGTCTCACGGGA
Organism: Tamias sibiricus; assembly: GCA_025594165.1. Taxonomy (NCBI): domain Eukaryota; kingdom Metazoa; phylum Chordata; class Mammalia; order Rodentia; family Sciuridae; genus Tamias; species Tamias sibiricus. The sequence continues at coordinate 91,902,959 of CM046660.1, forward strand.
CTTGGCCTGGGATCTCGCAGGACTTGGCCCAGGATCTTGAGAGATTTGAGCGGTGACTCAGCAGATCGAGCTAGCGCCATTCCTGCTCGGGCGCATGGGAAGAGACCAGAGAGAGAAAGGACAGGGTTATCGCTATTGTATAGATATATTGTAGTTTTAGGTGCCTTGGTTTCTTATGAGAGTGTATATGTGGTGTTAGAAATTACAAGAGACAGAGACAGAAAGATTAAAGAATTTTTTCGTCTCCATCCTGTCTCCGGACTCCTTCCTGCGGCGCTGCCGTTCCAGGCTGCAATCCCTTTCCGGCGGCTAACAGTTGGTGGCCCGTACGGGGAATTCAGCACGGCAGGTAAGAACTGAGAAACCTCGCAGGAGTCTCTAGTCAGAGCGGTTAAAATGGGTTCGAAAATAACTAAGACCCAAGTGTACGAGGCTCTTGATGAATTCTTTGATATGGATGAGTCTGTCGTTAGTGAGGAGGATTTAGAAAACAGTGAAGGCGATCATGAAAGCGTAGATTCCGCTGAGTCAACTAAGACCAGTAAGGAGAGTATTAGAAGCGTCCCCAAAATGACAAAGATCCGAGCTGCTAAAGCTATTCAAGATTTATTAGAGATACTTCAAGGATACATGGTCTCAATTGAACCTGGGACTCAGGATGTTACTGAGTCAGTTAGGACCAATGAGAGTAGTAGTAGTGAGGAGGAATTAACTAAAGGTGATTTTGAGAAAATGAACAAAAGGAAATTAAGGAAGACCAAGATAAGGGATCATCAAGTGGAGGAACTTGTGTCCTCTACTCCCCCATGGGTGAAATCGATTATAGAAAATATGAAGGGTATCACTAGACATTTGCATACCCTAGAAACAGAAATAAAAAGTCTTTCTGAGCGCTTATGTGCTCTCGAGGGTAACTCACAGATACATTGGGAACTGCCAGTATTTGAATATGAAAATGGACACAGGGGCCACCAGCCAGTAGATTTCAAAACAATAAAAAATCTCAAAGAGGCAGTAATGACTTATGGACCCCAAGCTCCTTTCACGTTGATTATACTGGAGTCCCTTAACACCTTTAGCTTAACCCCCGCATACTGGAAACGTCTATGTAAAGCAACATTAAGTGGGGGACAATACTTGGTTTGGCGATCGCAATTTCAAGAACTTTGTATAGAAACAGCTAAAAGAAATGCAGATGCAGGGTTTGGAGACCATAATATAGAAATGCTCACAGGAGAAGGTCAATTTGAAGACGTAGAGGATCAAAAATATTATACCCCAGGAGTATATGCTCAGATAAACGCAGCTGCCTTAAAGGCATGGAAAACTGTACAAGGACCTGGGGATCTACAAGGTAGCTTGTCCAAAGTAATTCAAGGACCTAATGAACCATATGCTGAATTTGCTGATCGACTTTTGAGAACTGCAGGTAGAGTTTTTGGAGACATTGATCAAGTTATGCCATTAGTTGTTCAATTAGCGTACGAAAATGCTAATAAGTATTGCCAGGAAGCCATCAGGCCATGGAAAAATAAAAAGGATCTTTCCATATATATACAATTATGTAAAGATATAAATGATGCCTTTGTCACAGGGAATATGATTGCAGCAGCTGTGAGAGATGCTGCCCCTCAAAATTTTACAAGAGCTCAACATAGACATTATAATCTATCAGGATATTCTAGGCAAAATTATCATAATCAATCAGGCTATTCTAGGCAAAATCCTAAAAGAGAAATAAGACCAAATTCATACCGTGCTCCAGGTTGCTGCCCCAGGTGTAAGAAAGGAAATCATTGGGCCAATAAATGCTATTCAAAATTTGACATCCATGGAAATCCTTTGTTCAGGAATTCAAAAAACGGGGCACAGGGCCCAATGCCCCGGGGCCCACAAATGTACGAGGCATTGGAGGAGGAGTATCCTCAAGCATCCACTCAGATGCTTCCCCGACACAATCCCTATTACCCATCCACTCCCTCGCCAGAGGAACAGGAGGAAATGCAGGATTAGACCTCTGTTCCACTGCCCAAATAGTGTTAACACCTGAAATGGGGGTTCAACTGATTCCCACAGGAGTCAGGGGACCTCTTCCCTCAGGGACTGTAGGACTTATTATCGGGCGAAGTCCTGAGAGCTTATTAGGTTTGCAAGTGACCCCAGGCGTAATAAACTCAGACTATAAAGGGGAAATAAAAATAATGCTTAGCTCACCCCAAAGTATAAGTTCTATTAATCAGGGAGATAGAATTGCTCAGCTGCTCCTCCTTCCAAATTTACATAAGTCATTTAAAATGAATATGCCTCTAAATAGGAACAATAGAGGATTTTGTTCCACTGATTCGAAACCCATGGTTTGCTGGGTTTGGGACTGTACAAGGAGGCCTATGTGTAAAATAAGAATCCAAGGAATAGAAATGGAGGGTCTTATAGATACTGGAGCTGATTCTTCCATCATTAATTTATGTCAATGGCCCAAACACTGGCCTCTGCAAAAAGCTTCAACCAGTTTAAGAGGCTTGGGATATAATAACCTCCCAGAAAAAAGTGCGGTAATTTTAAAATGGGAGGATGATGAAGGACATAAAGGCACGTTTCAGCCTTATGTTTTACCTAATCTACCCGTTACTTTATGGGGAAGAGATATTTTACAACAAATGGGAGTACACCTTGCAACCAAACCTGCAGGTGTTAAATGTAAAAACTACAGGGTAATCTTAACCCTATAAGAAATCATCAAAAAGTACAGGGTAAGCTTAACCCTAAAAGAAATCATTATCATATAGGAAAAAGACATTTTTCTTCGGGGCCACTGAGAAAATAATTTTGAAAATACCATGGCTTTCTGATAAGCCAGTGTGGGTCCCTCAGTGGCCCCTATCTAAAGAGAAATTACAAGTGGCCCACCTACTAGTTCAGGAACAATTAGAAGCAGGACATATAGAACCTTCCACCTCTCCCTGGAATTCCCCCATATTTGTGATCAAGAAAAAATCAGGAAAATGGTGATTATTACATGATCTTAGACAAATTAATAAAACCATGCAAGTCATGGGCCCTACTCAACCTGGACTTCCAAATCCTGTAGCTATTCCAAAAAGTTTCCATGTTATTAGTCTTGATATAAAGGATTGCTTCTTTTCTATTCCCCTACATCCTCTGGATGCCCCCAGGTTTGCTTTTTCAGTTCCTTCTATTAACAATAATGGCCCTGATCAGAGATATCAATGGAAGGTTTTGCCGCAGGGAATGGCTAATAGCCCCACCATATGCCAAATATATGTGGACAAGGCCATACAACCCATTAAAAATAAATATCCAAACCTCATGTGTCTACATTACATGGATGATATTTTACTGGCCCACCCTAATCAAAAAATCTTATTTAATATATTCAGTGACATGGTGGAAAATTTTAAAAAATACGGATTATATATAGCAGAAGAAAAAGTTCAAACCAGATCTCCCATATTATATTTAGGATTTAAAATCATGGATACTTTTGTTAGACCCCCAAAAATTTTAATAAATAAAGAACATTTAACCACCCTCAATGATTTCCAAAAACTACTGGGAGACATTAATTGGCTTCGCCCTACACTAAACCTCACTACTGGCCAATTAAAACCTTTATTTGATATCCTTCGAGGGGACCCTGATCCATCCTCACCGCGAACATTGACTCCTGATGCTAGGAACGCTTTAAAGGTAGTAGAAAAAGCCATCGAAAGAGCTCATTGTGACAGATTTGATTTAACTCAACCGCTGATATTGATTATTATTTCTTCACAATATACACCGACAGGAGTATTTTGGCAACAAGGGCCTTTATTATGGATACATTTGCCTGTCTCTCCTAAAAGCATAATTGAGTCTTATACCTCCATGGTGGCTAAACTTATTCTTTTTTTTTTTTTTTTAAGATTTTTTTTTATTTGCTTTAGTTGTACACAATGTGTTTTATTCAATGCATTTTATTTGTACGTGGTGCTGAGGATCGAACCCAGGTCGCCCACGTGCTAGGCGAGCGCTCTACCGCTGAGCCACAATCCCAGCCTGGCTAAACTTATTCTTCAAGGACTTAAAACTTCTACTAAAATATTTGGCATTCATCCTGCTACTATTATTACTCCCTATTCATCGTCACAGATTGAATATTTATGCTTCAACGATAATGACTGGGCTATAGCTAGATGCTCTACCTCTGCAAATTTTGATAATCACCTTCCTAAGTCTCCTATATTGTCTTTTTGTATTAATCATCCTATTATATTTCCACAGGTAATAAAAAATCAACCTATTCCTAAGGCATTTAATGTATTTACAGATGGGTCCTCAAATGGTACTGCTGCAGTAGTCACTACAAAAGAAAATATGACTTACATAACTGCACACAAATCAGCTCAACTAGTGGAATTGGAAGCTGTGGTAAGAGCTCTGGAAAATTTTAGAGACCAGCCCATAAACATTTTTTCAGATAGCCACTATATTGTACAAGCCGTCCCAAAATTAGAGCTAGCAGGACCAATAGCACCTCATACTCTAGCTTTTAAATTGTTTGATCAAATACAAAAACTTTTGTGGGCAAGAAAAGAACCTCTCTTCATAGGCCATATTAGAGCACATACTAATTTGCCTGGCCCCCTCCATGAAAGTAATCAAAAGGCTGATGAACTTACAAAAACAATATTTATACTTTCAGCGCTACAACAAGCTACTTTATTTCATTCCCAGTTTCACGTCAACAGCACCACCTTGCAACGTAGGTTTAAAATCACAAAGGAGCAAGCCAGAAAAATTGTAAAAGATTGTAAATCTTGTATGACACATTTGCCCAATCCTCATTTCGGCGTTAACCCTAGAGGATTAATGCCCAATCATTTGTGGCAGATGGATGTTACTCATGAGCCAAGTTTTGGAAAATTGCGATTTATTCATGTAACCATAGATACATGCTCAGGCATGATTTTTGCTTCCTTACATTCCGGAGAAAAAGTTAAAGATGTCACATCTCATTGTTTACAAGCTTTTGCTGCATTGGGCATCCCCAAAATGCTTAAAACAGATAATGGCCCCGCATATACGTCCTCATCTTTCAAAGAGTTTTGCGCAAAATTCAACATATCCCATAAAACAGGCATCCCATACAATCCTCAGGGTCAGGGCATTATTGAAAGAGCAAACCGCACACTAAAAGTTATGTTGTTAAAACAGAAAGAAGGAAACTGGAAAAATCCTAAGGACAGATTGGCAGTTGCCCTGTTTACCTTAAATTTTTTAACTTTAGACTCTGATGGTTATTCTGCTGGAGACAGACATTGGAACCCACATCAACAACATAAACCTTTGGTTTACTGGAAGGATGTTCTTTCAGGTACATGGAAGGGTCCAGATCCAGTATTAATTTGGGGAAGAGGATCTGTTTGTGTTTTTCCAAAGCATGAATCCTCTCCAATATGGATACCATCTAGATTAATAAAGCAGGTACCAAATCAAAAGGATCAAGATGAAGTTGTTGAGGAATCAAGATTAATAAAAAAGGTACAAAATCAAGAGGACCATGATGAAGATATGGAATGATTCCCTTAAAAGAGTCCTTCAAAATATGTCACAACTTAAGTGTCATTCCTCCCGGCTGGGACGAAGAGATCTCTCTTTAGTGTGCACACAATTGTATTTTTTTTTCTTTTTATATATGTGTTTATGTCTGTGTATTTGTCTAAATTTCATGTTAATGTGACGTCACAAATATATGTTTGTATGTGCGTCTGTCTGTCCAGTGTGACATCAAAAATAACAAAGCGCTTGTGAATATATATATATATATATATATATATGTACATATATATATATATGGATCCAAATAACTAATTCATTTAAGTTTAAGAGTATTCAAATTGGGTAAATAATTTAATAAGTGAAGGTACCTTCAATTTTGTTTTATAGGTGTCCCAGGGATTTCTCTTTAGCGAAAAAATATGACTAGGGCTGTATAACCTGTTATTTTGGTGTTTTGACATAAGGTTGCTTATTTGTTATTAACTTCATTTGTTTAATAAATGATTAATTTCAATTATTTCAACAGGTAAAGGACTACTGTGTATGCAGAAACTCGAGAGTTCCAGCTAACAAATTATTTCTCCAAAGTGCTTTTAGTTTTTCTTTAATCTATCTTTAATGCAGTAAATACCCTCAGTCTTTCTTTGTTTTGTTCTAAATATGATGTTTTGCCAGCTTATGTTTGTGGGAGCTCAGGCTGCAATGTGTGTGAGCAGAAATCAACTTTAATTTTCTAATCTAATAATTCTATTTTTTTAAATATTTATTTATTTACTTTAGTTGTACACAATGTGTTTACTTGTACGTGGTGCTGAGGATCGAACCCAGGCCGCGCACGTGCTAGGCGAGCGCTCTACCGCTGAGCCACAATCCCAGCCCTAATTCTATTTTTTAGTTTGACAACTCGCCTCTTGACTCAGTGCTGGAATAGCACTGCCTTTCCTTTAATAATTGATGCTTGAGTCTCTAGGGAGCGGGCCCTGAAGATTTGCCGGTGGCATTGTCTAGACATAAAAAAGACGGCTGCTGCTACAGATGCAGGGATCGTGGTCGCTGCAAGCATCCCTGCTGCTCAAATGTCAAACAACCTCACCAGCAGTGTGGCCTCTGCTCTGCATGCATGGTGCCTCCTAGATCTACGTGTTATAACAAGTGGACATTTTGATCTTTCATTGTTTGGGACTTCATAGGACAGTACCTTGTGGGTATTGGTTTAGAGAACTCAGTGTGTTACTTGATAGAACTTAGGGCAGCTGATTTGTTTAAAGAATTTGATATGCTATGCAATTTGGCTCGTCACCAAAAGGCTTGTTGCCTTAAAGCCGCAGCATCTCCCCACAATTGGACGGCTGTTAGTCATCTTACACAGTCGATCCTAAAGGGTTCCATTGGATGGCTGGTTAGCCAATGACGGGTAAGATCCCCAGAGGGGGACAACCTAAGACAGGCACAGTCGCACGGGATAGTCTCATGTGGCCGACATATCAACCTAAGACAGGAGTCAAGGGCACAGCCTTGATTATCCGATGATGGGTAAGAATGTTGGTTGCACATAGATGTCCTAGAGCATCCCCTCTTTTAAAACAAAAGGGGGAAATGCAGGAGCCCTGTTTGGGGAGATAGCTAAGATTGCGGTTGACTATGGGCCATAGACATTTTTGGGCATTTCCGCCTTCCGTAGTCTCATGGGACTTGGCCTGGGATCTCACGGGACTTGGCCCAGGATCTCGAGAGATTTGAGCGGTGACTCAGCAGATCGAGCTAGCGCCATTCCTGCTCGGGCGCATGGGAAGAGACCAGAGAGAGAAAGGACAGGGTTATCGCTATTGTATAGATATATTGTAGTTTCTTGTAAGAGTAGGTGCCTTGGTTTCTTGTGAGAGTGTGTATGTGGTGTTAGAAATTACAAGAGACAGAGACAGAAAGATTAAAGAATTTTTTCGTCTCCATCCTGTCTCCGGACTCCTTCCCGCGGCGCTGCGGTTCCAGGCTGCAATCCCTTTCCGGCGACAACACATGGTGGCACAGGCCTGTAATCTCAGTGGCTCTGGAGGCTGAGGCAGGAGGATTTCGGGTTCAAAGCCAGCCTCAGCAAAAGCAAGGTGCTAAGCAACTCAGTGAGAACCTGTCTCTCAATAAAATACAAAATAGGGCTGGAGATGTGGGTCAGTGGTTGAGTGTTCCTGAGTTCAAACCCTGGTACATCCCCCCCCCAAAAAAAAATGTTGATATGTTTTAGGAATGAAAAGGAAGCCAGATTATTGGAGCACAGGAGGTGAAGTTTGAAAGGTAGGCATGTGCCAAATCATATAAGAGTAGTAGACCATAATAAGTGTGTAGGTCATTTCCTACATACTCTTAGTTCCATTCCTTCTCGTTTTTTCTTCTTCTTCTTCTTCTTTTAAATATTTTATTTATTTGGTTTTAGTTGTACACAATGCATTTGTTCATACGTGGTGCTGAGGATCGAACCCAGGCCATGCACGTGCTAGGCGAGTGCTCCACCACTGAGCCACAACCCCAGCCCCATTCTTCTTTTTTTTTTTTTTTTTTGGCAGGGGTTGGGTGGGGTGGTGTTATTATTGTTGTTTTTGTGTTTGTTTGTTTGTTTGTTTGTTTTGTTACCAGGGATTGATCCCAGGGGCACTTAACCACTGAATCACATCCCCTTCTCTTTTTATTTTTTATTTTGAGACAAGGTCTTGCTAAATTGCATAGGGCCTCATTAAGTTACTGAGAATGGCCTTGAACTTGCAATCCTTGTGCCTTAGCCTCCTGATTCACTGGGATTACAAGTGTTTGCCACCACAGCCAGTCCCATTTCTTCTATGTGTAAAATGCCAATGCTCCCTTGCCCACTGGCTTACAATTAAGTTCAGCCAATCAGAGGCACAAGACTAAGTCCACTTTCCTTAGAATTGTACAAGATTCCCTCTCATTCATTACTTTGTTCAGAAATAGTTATTGTATTCTGTGCTCCATGCTCTGTACTAGGCTACCTTGAATATGAAGAATAAAACGAAGTATCTACTCTCAAGGAACTCTGTGATACCAAAGAACTTAACAGTTTCTCAAACCTGAATAACTTTGTGCCTTTGCCCTTGCTATTTTGTCTGCCAAGAATGGTTTTACACCTCTGATTATCTCATGAGTTCTCATTTATCATTATTTAATCATCTTAGTCAGTACTACCTGTAAGAAGATTCCACTGGTCCCAAACCCCTAAAAGAATTAATTATTCTCTCTTTGCAATACTTCTTTGATAAGCTTCTAATGTTGCACTTGTCACATGTATTTTGATTGCTTGCTTTCATTTTGTCCCTACCAGATTATAAGAAACTTAAAAAGAGGGACTATGTCTTATTTATCACTACATTCCTAGCAATGAGCTCAGTAACTAACACATAATGGATCCTTGAAAAGACTGTTGAGTTGAATTGCATTGGATTGTTTAGGACTGATATTTTGGTAGGTGAACAAGATTGGTGCTGAAATCCTGGAGTTCCAGGAATCTGTGATATAGTATTTAACCTCAGAGGTGAACAGTTGAAGGAGCCCTAATTAGGAAGGGCTGTTGTAGCTAGCTGGAAGCCATAAGTTCCACCTGATATGTATGTGACGCACCTGTAGGCACCCGCAAACCTGAAGGTATATAACTGGGTGAAAGCGGTCCGAGTTAGGAGAACGGAGAATTCAGTCAGCCGGGCAGTCACTCGTCGGTCAGAAGAATCAGAGCGGCCAGAACGTAGGCAGAGCGGTTACAGAAGAGAAACCAGATAGAAGACAGAAGAGAAACCAGATAGAAGAAGTAATGACTGGTCAGAGTTAGGCCGAGACTCCTGAGGAAGACAGAAGACAGAAGAAAGAAGAAGGAAGAAAGAAGAGAGAAGAAAGAAGCTCTAATCTTTCTCTAAGCTAAGCTCTATCTTTCTTTCTCTCTAAGACTCTAAGCTAAGAAGACAAGAAGAAAAGCTCGCTTTAATCTTTCTCTCTAAACTTTCTTTCCCTCTCTAAGCTCTCTCTAAGAAAGTAGAAGTAAAAGTAGTAAAAGCTTAACTCTGCCTCCGAGATTTCCTCCCGGTTTTCGATACCAGGTAGCTTACAAACAGTTTGTAAAATAATTGATGTTTATGACCACAGTCCTTTTGCCTCTGGCTATACATTTTAAGGATATTTTTATATTTCATTCCACCACATTAAAATAGCCTTTTTCAAGTTATGATCATTATTGTTAAATCTTATTAAGACTTATGCTATTAGTTAAAACAGTATTAGTTCTCTGGGTTTAAATTTTTAAACACAGGAGGTAATATCTAAACATTCACTATTATTGATTAAGTCAGGGAAAAGGGCACTTGAGTCAATGAGTAAATGAGGCCTAACCTGTAGGATATAAATATTTGATTTAAAGAAACACAATGCATTAAAATAATGAGTTAAACATAATAATGTGTCTATAAATGTAAGTGAAATATTGACCCACTTAAAAGAAAAATGCTTCCTTGAATTTTATTTATGCTTTTGAAGAACTTGCTAAAGAAATTTTTTTCAGAGATAATCTGACTCAGTCCTTGGATACATTGTACATATTTTACACTTTTTAAAAATATAATTAGAAGCCGGGTGCGGTGGCGCACACCTGTAATCCCAGCACTTTGGGAGGCTGAGGCAGGAGGATCGCAAGTTCAAAGCCAGCCTCAGCAATGGCGAGGCACTTAGTAACTCAGTGAGACCCTGTCTCTAATAAAATACAAAAAAGGGCTGGGGATGTGGCCCAGTGGTCTAGTGCCCCTGAGTTCAATCCCGGTACCAAAAAAAAAAAAAAAAAAAGAAAGAAAGAAAAATATAATTAGAGGGCTGGGGTTGTGGCTCAGCGTCAGAGCGCTCACCTTGCACGTGCGTGGCCTGGGTTCGATCCTCAGCACCACGTAAACATAAATGCATTGCATTGTGTACAACTAAAGTAAATAAATAAGTATTTTAAAATATATATATAATTAGAGCCTGAAATAATTGGCATAAAGATATATGGTTTTTTTTTGTTGTTGTTGTTGTTTTGTTTTGGTACTGGGGATTGAACTCAGGGGCACTCGACCACTGGGCCACATCCCCAGCCCTTTTTTGTATTTTATTAGAGACAGGGTTTTACTGAGTTGCTAAGTACCTTGCCATTGCTGAGGCTGGCTTTGAACTTGTGATCCTCCTGTGTCAGCCTCCCAAGTGCTGGGATTACATGCGCCACCACGCCCGGCAAGATATATGTTTTTATAGGACAAATGAGTGCATATTCTTGACAAATATTACTCTAAGCATAACTATGAAATTCTGGAGTTTTATCCTAAAGATGTATTCAGAAACATAGACAAAGATGACTATCACAGAATTACTTATAGTTCAAAAAAAGTTGGGAAAAAAATTGGAGGAAATTTAAATGTAGATATAAAAAATGTACAATTTTAAATAGAAAAAATAAAATATTTTAGAACTATTAAAATGGCATTTACAAAAAATATAATGTTAAACTGGAAAATCTGAAAATTAAGTAGGAATAATTATATCACTGTATGTATGCTAAATTATGTACATAAACATATACTTAGAAGTTGGGGATGTAGTTCTGTGGTAGAGTGCTTGCAAAAAGATAACAAAAAAAGAAAAAAGAAACATATGAATTTCCAAAATATATACTTAGAAGAATTCTGGAAGAATACATATCAATACAAAGTTGTCTCTGTGTAGTAGAATTATGAATAAATTTTTACTTTCTATACTCTTTGATATTTTCTGTAATACTAGAGCTTTGTAATCAGAAAAAAAAATGGTTTGCAGCTGGGCATGGTGGCACATACCTGTAATCCCAGCACTTTGGGAAGCTGAGGCAGGAGGATTGTCAGTTCAAAGCCAGCCTCAGCAATGGTGAGGCACTTAGCAACTTAGTGAGACCCTGTCTCCAAATAAAATACAAAAAAAAAAAAAGGGCTGGGGATGTGACCCAGTCGTCAAGTGCCCCTGAGTTCAATCCCCAGTACCACCAAAAAAAAAAAAAAAAATGGTTTGCCATTTTTATTTTTTAACTTTTTTGGTTTTTATTAGTGCATTATAGTTATACATAATATCAGGGTTCATTTTGACATAATTTTAGAAGCATGGAATATAATTTGCTCCAATTCACTCCCCAGTACTTCCCTTTTTCTCCCCTATAACTTTTCCACTACTCTAGTGTTCTTTCTTCTATTTATGTATAGTTTTTTTTAATATTTATTTTTTAGTTGTAGTTGGACACAATGCCTTTATTTCATTTATTTATTTTTGTGTGGTGCTGAGGATCAAACCCAGGGTCTTGAAAATGCTAGGCAAGTACTCTACCGCTGAGCCACAACCCCAGCCCTGAATAGTTTTTTTTGTTTTTTTTTGTTTGTTTGTTTGTTTGTTTGTTTGGTACCGGGGATTGAACTCAGCGGCACTAGACCACTAGGCCACATCCCCAGCCCTTTTTTGTACTTTATTAGAGACAGGGTCTCACTGAGTTGCTAAGTGCCTCGCCATTGCTGAGGCTGGCTTTGAACTCGCGATCCTCCTGCCTCAGCCTCCCAAAGTGCTGGGATTACAGGCGTGCGTCACCGCGCCCGGCTGAATAGTTTTTTTAATTAGTGCTTTTTAGAGATACAAAAGGGTGAAACTCCCATTCCTTCTCCCTCTCCCTCAATACTTCCTCCACTTCAAGAATCTCTCGTTTATTTTCACAGGACTTCCCCCACCACCACTTTTTTTTTCTTTCTTTCTTATTTGAGTCTAGTTTCTGCATATGAGAAAAACATCTGACCCTTGACTTCCTGAGTCTGGCTTACTTCACTTAGTATGATGTTATCCAGTCCCATCCATTTATTGAGCAAATGCCATAATTTCATTCTTCTTAATGGCTGAGTAAAACTTCCACTGTATATATATGCCACAATTCCTTTATCCATTCATCTGTTGACAGGCATCTGTGCTGGTTCCATAACTTGATTATTGTGAATTGTGCTGGTATAAATATTGATGTGGCCATATCACTATAGTATGCTGATTTTTAGTTCTTTTGAATAAATACTGAGGAGTCGGGGTAGCTGTGTGATATGGTGGTTCCATTACTAGTTTTTTGAGTAATCTCCATACTGCTTTCCAGAGTTATTGAACTAATTTGCAGTCCTGCCAACAATGTCTGAGTGTACCCTTTCCCCCAGGTCCTTGCCAGCATTTGTTATTAGTATTCATGATAATTGCCTTTCTGACTGGAATGAGATGAAATCTCCATGTGCTTTTTTTTTAATATTTATTTATTTGCTTTAGTTGTACACAATGCCTTTATTTTTACCTGGTGCTGAGGATCGAACCCGGGCTGCGCATGTGCAAGGTGAGCACTCTACCACTGAGCCACAACCCCAGCCCCTCCATGTGCTTTTTAATTTGCATTTCCCTGATAGAAATGTTGAACATTTTTTCATATGTTTGTTAGCCATTTGTATTTCTTCTTTTGAGAAATGTCTGTTTAGTTCTTTTGCCCATTTATTAATCAAGTTGTTAGGTTTGGGGTTTTTTGGGGGTTTTTTTTTTGTTTTTAGTGTCTTTAGTTCTTTATATATTCTGGATATTAATCCCTTGTCTGAGGAGTAGGCAGCATGGTTTGCTGTTTTTGTTTTTGTTTTTGTTGTTGTTGTTTGTTTTGGTACCAGGCATAGAACCCGGAGTGCTTAGCCCTGCGGATTTTTTATTTTGAGACAGGGTCTCGCTAAATCGCTTAAGGCCTGGCCAAATTGCTGAGGCTGGTCTGGAACTTGTGATTCTCCTGCCTCAGCTTGCATGTCACTAGAGTAACAGGAGTACGCTGCCATGCCCAGCTCAATGTTAATCTTTGAAAGCTTATTATTTCAGTATGATGAGCATAACAGTCATTTTGTCAAGAAGTGATAAAAGTGTAAGGTATTTTTCTCTAATTATTTCAGGTATAATTATTTAATGTGTGAAAATCTTATTTCCTAGAAAGATTTGTCAGAGTAGTGACTAAGTCACACTGCTACATACTCAGAAAATGTTCAATCAATAGTCACTGAAGGGAAAAACCAGCCAATTGAGGACATAAAACAAATCAAATATTTAATCCTATGTAGGGTTATTTGTATCTTGAGTATTAGGGAAAAATCATAATGAATATTTTATTTATTTCACATTCTACAAATGTTTGGTACATTTCCAGTAGTTTCTTCAGTTATTAAGCATGTCTACATTTTTTCTCACTTAGGGGCTAAAGCTGTTGTATACGCATTTGAAATGCACTGAAATTAAAAAACAAGACCTTCTTATGGCCTTGCATTCTAGTTTTTCTGACTTTTGATAAATATTTATCTGGCCCTTCCTGATGACCTCCAAATAACTGCACTGAACTATCTGCTTGCAGAAATTACGCAAGTAATCTCAAGAGCAGTATTTGTGTAATAATGAAGCTACTGTAATACACACCCTCATAACCTTCACCCTACAGAAGATAAATGCATATTCATCCTTTTTTAGAGGCTCCTAAAACATAGACATACCCATGTCAAAACTTACTTTTTTCTTTCTTTCTTTTTTTTTTAAAGTATTTATTTATTTGTTTTAGTTGTACACAATGCCTTTATTTTTACGTGGTGCTGAGGATCAAACCCTGGCCGCGCACATGCTAGGCGAGTGCTCTACCGCTGAGCCACAATCCCAGCCCCTTTTTTCTTTCTTAATCTATAATTATCATAGTTAAAATCGATTAGATATTTCAAGTTGAATATAATGCTTTTATTTTTCAAACATAAAACTAACCATGCTTTAATGTAGATTTCGCCAGAAGCCGTGGCACACACCTGTGATCCCAGTGGCTTGGGAGGCTGAGACAGGAGGATAGTGAGTTCAAAGCCAGCCTCAGCAATGGCGAGGCACTAAGCAACTCAGTGAGACCCTGTCTCTAAATAAAATACAAAATAGTGCTGGAGATGTGGCTTAGTGATCAAGTGTCCCTGAGTTCAATCCCCAGTACCAAAAATCAATCAATAAATAAAATGTAGATTTCTTCTTCCACTTGAATGTATTACCTTTTCCTTAAGATAAGGTTGTTGGTTTTGTTTTGTTTTGTTTTGTTTTCATTTTTTTGTTTTTGGTACCAGGGATTGAACCCAGGGGTACTCTACAACTGAGCTACATCCCCTGCCCTTTTCAATTTTCATTTTGCCATGGGGTCTCACTAAATTGCTCAGGCTGGCCTTGAACTTATGATCCTCCTGCCTCCACCTCCTGAGGAGCTGGGATTACAGGCATCTGCTATAGTGCCTGGCTCTTTATTTCTGTATGTGTTTCTATATATGTTAACTTCCTACAATGTATTTTTAAAAATAAGTATTATTTCAAAATAGTAGTTCAGGGCAAAGTTCAGAACAAAAGTTTTACTCAAGGTAAGGAAGTGCAAAAAATGATATAAACTCTGTTTATTATCAAAACTAAATTATTCACAGATGATTCTTTTTTTAAAAATATTTATTTATTTGCTTTAGTTTTACACAATGCAATGCATTTATGTTTACGTGGTGCTGAGGATCGAACCCGGGCCACGCACGTGCGAGGCGAGCGCTCTGCCGCTGAGCCACAACCCCAGCCCAGATGATTCTTATTATAAGTTCCATATCCTAATATCTATTGAAGCCTTCTGGGTATGTTAGCATTCTGTGTGGCACTCTGGTTTATAACCTTATTCTTTTTTTTAAAGATTATGATTACTTTAGCCAGGCGCGGTGGCGCATGCCTGTAATCCCAGTACTTGGGAGGCTGAGGCAGGAGGATCGCGAGTTCAAAGCCAGCCTCAGCAATGGCGAGGCACTTAGCAACTCAGTGAGACCCTGTCTCTAATAAAATACAAAAAATAAAAGGGCTGGGGATGTGGCCCAGTGGTCGAGTGCCCCTGAGTTCAATCCCGGTACCAAAAAAAAAAAAAAAAAAAAAAGATTATGATTACTTTATCATAGTGTATGATTCTAGTAAGCCTCCTCAAGCCCTTAGTGGAATAGAAAGGGTATAACTAAGTTGTTCCAAGTAACAGAATTCTGATTGTTTCTGATGGGCTCCAATAGATCCCATATTTAGGTGGAAAAAGAATGCTTCCTTAGAGCAAGACCTAATGAAAAAATAACTAACCAAGTGGCTAAACTCCACAGTATAAAAAAATTGTCATATAAGTCAACACAAACATGTCTATATGCAACAAACTATAAATGATAGGTAGAAGGTTCTGATATTTATTCCCATTTCCTCGTCATTATAGAATAGTGAAAATCCTTAGGCATACATGGCTAAGTTCTGTTTTCTATATTGATTTATCCTCTTGTGTTGTCCAGTGCTGATTTTTGTTAGTGTGTCTCCCCCGTTTTTTTGAAGACATAAAAATAGTTATGTTATCCATTTCTAGAGAAAAGCTTAAAAATATAAAGTAATATATGGGGTTGTGGTTCAGCGGTAGAGCGCTCACCTAGCCTGCGTAGCCTGGGTTCGATCCTCAGCACCATGTAAAAATAAAGGTATTGTGTACAACTAAAGCAAATAAATAAACATTTTTTAAAAAAAATATAAAGTAATATAAATGAACTAAAAGGAAACATAAGCAAGTATCATAACTTTAGCTGAGCTTGATGGAAGTGACACACAACTAACTATACAATTAAGTAACATATATAGAAAACTGCACCCAAATTTTTAGAATATGTGAACATTTAACTATGTATACATTATGTTTTCTCTACTTTCTTTCTTTTTTTAATTTAATTTAATTTGTTATACATGCTTGCAGAGTGCAATTCCTTTCATATTACATATAAAGAGCACAGTTTTTCAAGTCACTGGTTTTACACAAAGTATTTTCACACCATTTGAGTTTTTATACATGCACTTAGTGTATTGATGTCCAACTCATTCTGCCATTATTCCTATCCCCTTGCCCCCTCCCTTACCTTCCCTCCCCTTTGTTCTATTTAACATTCCTTCATTCCTCTCATCCCCCCTCCCTTGCCACCATAATTCAGTATCATCATAGCAAAGGAATCAATCGACCTTTGGTTTTCTGGGATTGGCTGACTTCACTTAGCATTATTTTCTCCAACTCCATCCATTTACCTGCAAATGCCATGATTTTATTCTCTTTCAGTGCTGAGTAGTGTTCCATTGTGTATATATACCAAAGTTTCCCTATCCATTCACCTGTTGATGGGCATCGTGTTTTTTCCACAATCTAGCTATTGAGAATTATGCTGCTATAAACATTGATGTGGCTGTGTCCCTGTAGTAAGCTGTTTTTAAGTCCTTTGGGTATAGACTGAAGAGTGGGATAGCTGGGTCAAATGGTGGTTTCATTCCAAGTTTTCCTAGGAATCTCCATACTGCTTTCCAAATTGGCTGCATCAATTTGCAGCCCCACCAGCAATGTGTGAGTGTGCCCTTTTCCCCACATACTCGCCAGCATTTATTGTTGTATGAGGTTTTGATAGCTGCCATTCTGACTGGCGTGAGATGAAATCTTAGAGTAGTTTTGATTTGCATTTCTCTAATTGCTCGAGATGTTGAACGTTTTTTCATATATTTGTTGATTGATTGTATATCATCTTCTGAGAAGTGTCTGTTCAGTTCCTTAGCCCATTTATTGAGGTGAACAGAGAATCTACAGAATGGTAGCAATTTTTTACCACAAGCACATCAGACAGAACATTAACTTCAAGGATATATAAAGCTCTCAGGGGCTGGGATTGTGGCTCAGCAGTAGAGCGCTCGCCTAGCACGTGCGCAGCCCGGGTTCGATTCTCAGCACCATGTAAAAGTAAAACCACATTGTATACAACTAAAGCAAATAAATAAATATTTTTAAAAAAAAACTCTCAAAAACCTTTACACCAAAAAACAAACAACCCAATCAATAAATGGGCTAAGGAACTGAATAGTGTGTCCCCTTTTACATGTGCAGGTCTGGTTAAGATGCAAGGTGGTTTCCAAGGTAGTGCCTTTATTATCTGTGAAAATAGTGAAGGGATGTGTCTCGGTGATAGAGTGCTTGCCTAACATACTTGAGGCCCTGGGCTCTATCCCAGGGTAGGGGGTGAGGGGAAAAAGGAGAGTGATATTTTCAAATCCTATATCTGAACAATGACATCAAATACAGATTCTATCAGCGTATTGTTGAGGGGGTTAGCCAGTGCTTTGCATAAGCTTCCTGTTTTATTTAGTCCTAGAAAGTGGCCTTTCTCCTGTTCTATCCTGCAAACTCTGCTGTGATGCCAGCATCTCTCACTCAGCTGCTTTCATGTTTGATATGCTCAGCATTTTCTGTACTATTTTGACTGATGAGAGACATACTTGGTATACTATGACTTTTTCCACTTAACACAAAAAAACTCCAGTGTATTTACTGCAGCATTAGTTAAAATCTTCTTGTCAGTATCTTTACAGGGGTTTTACTGTTGAGGGGTTTTAATCTCACACTGCAAAATCTACAATAGTATTTACAGCATTGTGTTGCAAAATTATCTCCTTAGGAATAGAGATTGTGGGTTCCTTAAGGTCTGGGACTTTAGCACCAAGATTTAGCATAAATCTGATGGATTATTGGGTCCTCAATTAAAGCAGTATTTATTGCAATGAATGAATGAATAAGTGAATATAAAGCATACTTTTTCTAAGGAGCAGAGAAACATCAGGAAAAAATCTCAAATGAATTGAAGATATGAACAATTTCCTGAAGTAAAAGTGAAAACCTAATTTAAAAATGGGCAAGGCAGGGGCTGGGGATACAGCCAGTTGGTAGAGTGCTTGCCTCGCATACACAAGGACCTAGGTTCAATCTGTAGCACCACCAAAAAAAAAAAAAAAAAAAAGTGGTAAAGCATCTGATAGACATTTCTCCAGAGAAAGTGTACAAATAGCCAACAAGCACATGAAAAGATGTTTAACATAGAGCTAAGTGTGGTGGCACACACCTGTATTCCTAGCAGCTCCGGAGCCTGAGGTAGGAAGATCCTGAGTTCAAAGCCAGCCTCAGCAAAAAGTGAGGTGCTAAGCAACTCAGTGAGACCCTGTCTCTAAAGAAAATACGAAATAAGACTGGGGATGTGGCTCAGTGGTTGAACGCCCCTGAGCTCAATCCCCAGTACCCAAAAAAAAAAAAAAAATTGATGCTCAACACCATGAGTTATTAGGGAAATTAAAAGTGCAATGAGATTCCAGTTCACACACACTAAGATGGCTAAAATTACCAAAAAAAAAAAAAAAAAAAAAAAAAAAAAAAAATCAAAAGAACAATATGTTGACAAATTAAAATCTTGATGTTTGGGGCTGGGGTTGTGGCTCAGTGGTAGAGCGCTCGCCGAGCTTGTGCGCAGCCTGGGTTCCATTCTCAGCACCATGTAAAAATAAAGGCATTGTGTACAACTAAAGCAAATAAATAAATATTTTTTAAAAATCTTGATGCTTGCTGATAGGAATGCAAAATGATTCAGCTTCTTTGGAAAGCAGCTTGACAGTTCTTCAAAAGATGCAATTCTGCTGGGCACAGTGGCGCACGCCTGTAATCCCAGCAGCTCCGGAAGCTGAAACAAGAGGATCACAAGTTCAAACCCAGCCTCAGCAAAATCAAGGCACTAAGCAATTCAGTGAGACCCTGTCTCTAAATAAAATACAAAATAGGACTGGGGATGTGGCTCAGTGGTTGAGTGCCCCTTAATTCAATCCCTGGTACCTCCCACAACCCCGCCGAAAAAGGATGCAATTCTACATGTATAACCAAAAGAGGTGAAAGTAGATGCCTAGGGATGGGGATGTAGCTCAAGGTAGAGCACTTGCCTAGCATGTACAAGGCCTTGGGTTCAATCCCCAGATTGTAAGCAAAACCAAAACCAAAAATAGATAACAACATAAAAACTTGTATACAAATATTCATGGTAGCACTATGATAACTATATGGTATCTATGATAACTATAAAGTTGAAACAACCCAAATGTCCATCAAGCAATAAATGGATAAATAAAAATGGCATAGACTTGCATTTGAGATTATTTAGCAATAAAAGGGATAAAGTACATGTTACACACCTGAACATGGGTGAAACTTAAAAATATGCTAGCCAGGTTATTTGGGAGCCTGAGGCAAAAGGATCATGTGTTCAAGGCCAACTGGCAATATGGCAAGAATTTACCTCATAAACAAAAACAAAAGACATGCTGAGTGAAAGAAGCAAGTTACAAAAGATTACAAATTATAGATGCTCCTCTACTTACCAGGGGGCAACATTCCAACAAACCCATTGTAGGCTAAAAATGTTGTAAGTCAAAAATGCATTTGGGCTGGGATTGTGGCTTAGCGGTAGAGCGCTCGCCTAGCACGTGCACGGCCCAGGTTCGATCCTCAGCACCACGTAAAGAATAAATACATTGTGTACAACTAAAAAGAACAAACAAATAAATATTTTTTAAAAAATGCATTCACTCCACCTAACCAACCGAACAGCAAAGCTTAACCTAGCTTACTTTACACATGCTGAAAACTCTTACATTAGCCTACAGCTGGGCAAAATCATCTAGCACAAAGACTATTTTATAATAAAGTGATGAATAACTCATGTAGTTTATTGAATACTGCAATGAAAGTAAAAATCAGGATGGTTATATGGTTATGCTTTGGCATTATCATTAAGTTGATAAGTCAAAACTTCATGGTTCAGGGATCCTCTGCATATAGTCCTTTTTATATGAAAGACCAGAATAGGCAAATCTAGAAATAGAAATTTCAGAAAATGATATGCCACTATGGACTTTTAATTGAGAGCACCTGGAAAGCAGAAAATGTAGGGGAGGGCTTTCTCTGAAGTTCCCCTACCTGATTTAAAGACTGAACCCTCCAAAATATAGTCATTTTTTGTGAATCCCTTCCCCAGATATCTCATCAACCAGGGGAGATTAATGGAAGGAAAACTAGAGGTGACACCACACTCAGAGCCCAGACAAACTTTATCCCAGGATATTGTCTGTTCTCAGGGTACATTCATTTCTCCTAAAACTTACTCTTCTAAAACTGTGAACATCCTCCTCTTCCTTCTCCCCTAGGGAGAAGGTATATAATCTTCTACATTTTTAAAAAAAATATTTATTTACTTTAGTTGTACACGATGCAATGCACTTATGTTTACGTGGTGCTGGGGATCGAACCCGGGCTGCACACGTGCGAGGCGAGCGCTCTGCCGCTGAGCCACAACCCCAGCCCTCTTCTACATCTTGTTGGATTATTGGGCACTTTCTTATAATGCCCCTTTGCATGTAATAAACTTGTATATCTTTTCTCCTGTGAATCTATTGTCTTTTTTTTTTTTTTTTTTAGTAGACTAATTTGTTGAGCATCCAGAGGGCAAAAAGAAAGTCCTTTCACATCTACAAATTAGATTAGTGGTTGCCTAGAGTTGGAGGGTGTGGAGGAGAGTTGGTAGTAAACAGGGAGTCACTACTATTGGGTAAAGAGTTTCTGTATGGGGTGATAATTTCACAACTCTATGAATATGGTAAAGACTATAGAAATGTCTACTTTAAATGGGTGAATTGTGTTCTATGTGAATTACATCTTGACAAAATTGCTTTAAAAAGCAGTACTCTACTTTCATGTCTATCTAAAAAGAACAAATTTTTTTTTTTTTTTTTTTTTTTTTTTTGTACTGGGGATTGAACTCAGGGGCACTTGACCACTGGGCCACATCCCCAGCCCTTTTTTGTATTTTATTTAGAGACAGGGTCTCACTGAGTTGCTAAGTGCCTCACCATTGCTGAGGCTGGCTTTGAACTTGCGATCCTCCTGCCTCAGCCTCCCAAGTGCTGAAATTACAGGCGTGCGCCACCGCGCCCGGCTAAGAACAAATTTTAAAAATTGTTAAAAAAAAAAAAAAAGCAACTAGATGTCAGGAGCTGTCCATGGGTTGTGTGTGGGTCATGCATGAAAGCCTAGTAGATAGAGACATCTGATGTCTGGGAATGACCAGTGGACATTTCTCTGGTCAATTGCCCAGGGACAATGTGAATTTCTTTTTCTTTTTTTTAAATATTTATTTATTTGCTTTAGTTGTACACAATGCATTTATTTTTACATGGTGCTGAGGATCGAACCCGGGCCACGCACGTGCTAGGCAAGTGCTCTACCGCTGAGCCACAACCCCAGCCGGACAATGTGAATTTCTATCCCACTCTGCCATGGCCCACACGGCACCTGACATGGGTGTGACCTGCCAAGAGGTCAATCAAACTGCTGACTGCAAGACATTGGAAGCAAGACTCCGCCCTTGAAGCCTTATTCCTGCCTTTGATGTACCCCCTTAAATAAACCACCAGAGCTATATTTTCTTTGTCTACCTCCAGAACCCATGTGGACTAGATCTATCAGAGGCTTCACCTTTTGTAAATATATTTCTGAATATTTGTGTTTTGTTATTCACTAATTATTTGAGATTTTAAGTTTTAGGGTGGCTTAGATTCTCCTGGGCAGGAAGAAGAACCCCCCAAAGAGACGCTGGCTATCAATCCCGATAACTGGAAGCCAGGTGCGGTAGCTGATGCCTATAATCCCAACATCTCAGGAGACTGAGGCAGGATGATCAAAGCCAGCCTAAGCAACTTAGCAAGGCCCTAAGCAACTCAGTGAGATCCTGTCCCTAAACAAAATACAAATAGGGCTGGGGATGTGACTCAGTGGTTAAGCACACTGGGTTAAATGCCCCGTACCAAAAAAAAAAAAAAAAAAAAAAAAAAAAAAGCAACTGGAACACATTTTGTAGCACTATTAAATTACTAACAAGGAGACCAAGGCTATAGCTCAGTGGAAGAGGACTTACCTATCATGCCAGCACGGGGAATAAAAACACAACACACACACACACACACACACACACAAACACAAAGACTCTGAGTCCTTATATTAATCTTACAAGCAGGAGAAAATCAAGATGATGAAATTATATCACTCCTTTCCCACCAGCCTTTACCTGATGTTATCATCATATTATAAACAATTTGGCTTGTCAAAAATAATACCTGAAGCCGGGCGCGGTGGCACACACCTGTAATCCCAGCACTTTGGGAGGCTGAGGCAGGAGGATCGCGAGTTCAAAGCCAGCCTCAGCCATGGTGAGGCACTTAGCAACTCAGTGAGACCCTGTCTCTAATAAAAACCAAAAAAAAGGGCTGGGGATGTGGCCCAGTGGTTAAGTGCCTCTGAGTTCAATCCCTGGTACCAAAAAAAAAAAAAATAATAATAATAATAATAATAATAATACCTGATATCTTATGCTGTTTTAAGATGCATGATGAAAAAACAACAAACAAACAAAAACCTTAACCTGTAAATTTTAGGTCTCAAAAGAGATCCTGGAATTTGTAAACTTTGCTTTAGATTACCAGTGGCTTTTCTACTCCCCTTAAAATTCTTTCAGTGGTGTATTAAGCATGAGACAGACTTGCGATAAGAGGAGAATGTCTCATAATAATAGTGTGCCTGCACCTCTGCAGAGATATCATCTTTCTGGTGAGAGGTTTGTTTTAATTTTTCTCAAAGAACTGCCAGCCAGTAATGCTAGCACTCAGTCCCATGCAATAATTACAGCAAAAGAGATGATGAAAAAAAAGCTAAGCAATGGTAGGAACCCATTACAGTGCCAAAGCTGGTCTCTACTTCACAGAGCATTTCAGTAAGTGCTAGAGAAAGAAAAATTAAGGAGCTCAGAATGGAAAACAAACAACAACAGATCTGTGAGTGAAGTCACTGCCTTTCTAGGATGTACTTAAGAAATCAGCAGAAGTCTGCAGGCATTTTTGCAAACAACGTCCCAGTAGGTATAAAAAGGTGCTATCCTTCAGAAAAAGTTCCAGGAAGATGGGTTTCTATGACTTATTTTAACAGTCAGTGAAGTGAAATACATTTAACTTTGCAGATTACAAAGCACTTCCACATCTATTTGCATTCGAGCCTCCATGAATAGGCTGGAGCAGGTATTACTTGTCTCATCATCTCTGTCATAAGAAATGACCCTTGCAGAGTTCTTAAATCCCAAGCCAAAAAAAAAAAAAAGAAAAGAAAAAATGTGTGGACCCAGCATTTTAACCTGATGAATGTTTTGACTGAGTCAGAGAGAAAAGTCAAACTTCATGGAAATCATAGAAGATTCATAGGCTGGGGTTGTGGCTCAGCAGTAGAGTGCTGGCCGAGCATGTGCACAGCTCTGGGTTTGATCCTCAGCACCACGTAAAAATAAATAAATAAAATAAAGGTATTGTGTCTAACTACAACTAAAAAATATATATTTTTAAAAGAAAGTTCACAAGTGCAGTAGTTTAAAATTGACAGTTTGATGAAGATAAAAACCTGATGAGTTGGGGTTGGGGATGTGTCTTAGCCTTAGAGGGTTTGCCTACCATGCAGGAGAACCTGGGTTCATCTCCAGCACCACAGAACAAACACCCAATGATTAAAATGAATTTCATTTTAAAATGTACATGAAAAATTTTATCTTAAGCATAAATATCTCAATAAAGAAAAACAGGAATAGGAAAAAAAAATAGAAAATTTCACTGTAATGCATAAAAATTTTTGTAAGAGCCTTTGATGAGGAAGTAGCTCTAAGATGGCAGCTGGCAGAGAGCCAAGAGGTGGTGCTTACTTGTTTCTCAAAAACAAAGCTTTGTTTACTACAACTTACATCTGACTTGTAGTAGCTCATGGGCACTGCATGCTGCACCTGTAGGTCGGGCTTGTGAGACACATGTATGCCTGTTAAGAGAACTAATGCACCTGTGATGGGTAAAGAGTATTTAAATAGACGGTAGAGAGGAACGGGGGAGGAATCAGAGAGAACAGAAGATAGAGAAGGAAGGAAGAAGAAGAAGGAATAATAAAGGAATCACTCATTCCCAGTCTGCCTCCGATTTCTTTCCCGCAGTATTGTTGCTGCAGGCGGCAACAAATTTTATCAAAAATTAAATTGATTATAACAATAGCTTAAATTGATATATTCATAAATATAGAGTTCAAAACAGCAGGAGGCTGGGAGTATAGCTCAGTGGTAGCACTTGCCTGGAATGCATGAAGCCCTGAAGCCCTGGGTTCTATCCCAAGCACTGCAAAACTAACAAGCAAACAAACATAACAGGTTAAAATCATACAACTGATTCAAGGGTTCAAGCGAAGAGAGGGACACGGGGAGGTGAAAATAACATAGCATTTTAAATAGTATTATTGAGCTGGGCACAGTGGTGTACACCTGTAATCTCAGCAAGTTGGGAGACTGAGAAAGGAGGATTGCAATTTCAAGGCCAGCCTCAGCAATTTTGTGAGGACCTAAACAACCTAGTGAGACCCTGCCTCAAAATAAAAAATAAAAAGGGCTGGGGATATTGCTCAGTGGTTAAGTGCCCATAGGTTCAATCCCCAGTACCAAAATCTAAAAATAAAAAAATGAAAAAAGACTTGTCTCATCATCTCTGTCATAAGAAATGACCCTTGCAGAGTTCTTAAATCCCAAGCCAAAAAAAAAAAAAGAAAAGAAAAAATGTGTGGACCCAGCATTTTAACCTGATGAATGTTTTGACTGAGTCAGAGAGAAAAGTCAAACTTCATGGAAATCATAGAAGATTCATAGGCTGGGGTTGTGGCTCAGCAGTAGAGTGCTGGCCGAGCATGTGCACAGCTCTGGGTTTGATCCTCAGCACCACGTAAAAATAAATAAATAAAATAAAGGTATTGTGTCTAACTACAACTAAAAAAATATATATTTTTAAAAGAAAGTTCACAAGTGCAGTAGTTTAAAATTGACAGTTTGATGAAGATAAAAACCTGATGAGTTGGGGTTGGGGATGTGTCTTAGCCTTAGAGGGTTTGCCTACCATGCAGGAGAACCTGGGTTCATCTCCAGCACCACAGAACAAACAAACACCCAATGATTAAAATGAATTTCATTTTAAAATGTACATGAAAAATTTTATCTTAAGCATAAATATATCTCAATAAAGAAAAAAACAGGAATAGGAAAAAAAAAATAGAAAATTTCACTGTAATGCATAAAAATTTTTGTAAGAGCCTTTGATGAGGAAGTAGCTCTAAGATGGCAGCTGGCAGAGAGCCAAGAGGTGGTGCTTACTTGTTTCTCAAAAGCAAAGCTTTGTTTACTACAACTTACATCTGACTTGTAGTAGCTCATGGGCACTGCATGCTGCACCTGTAGGTCGGGCTTGTGAGACACATGTATGCCTGTTAAGAGAACTAATGCACCTGTGATGGGTAAAGAGTATTTAAATAGACGGTAGAGAGGAACGGGGGAGGAATCAGAGAGAACAGAAGATAGAGAAGGAAGGAAGAAGAAGAAGGAATAATAAAGGAATCACTCATTCCCAGTCTGCCTCCGATTTCTTTCCCGCAGTATTGTTGCTGCAGGCGGCAACAAATTTTATCAAAAATTAAATTGATTATAACAATAGCTTAAATTGATATATTCATAAATATAGAGTTCAAAACAGCAGGAGGCTGGGAGTATAGCTCAGTGGTAGCACTTGCCTGGAATGCATGAAGCCCTGAAGCCCTGGGTTCTATCCCAAGCACTGCAAAACTAACAAGCAAACAAACATAACAGGTTTAAAATCATACAACTGATTCAAGGGTTCAAGCGAAGAGAGGGACACGGGGAGGTGAAAATAACATAGCATTAAATAGTATTATTGAGCTGGGCACAGTGGTGTACACCTGTAATCTCAGCAAGTTGGGAGACTGAGAAAGGAGGATTGCAATTTCAAGGCCAGCCTCAGCAATTTTGTGAGGACCTAAACAACCTAGTGAGACCCCTGCCTCAAAATAAAAAATAAAAAGGGCTGGGGATATTGCTCAGTGGTTAAGTGCCCATAGGTTCAATCCCCAGTACCAAAATCTAAAAATAAAAAATGAAAAAAGTAAACAGCATTGTTGCTAGGCTCAGGGGCAAAAAGAATGCCTATAATCCCAGCTACTCAGGAGGCTGAGGCAGGAGAATCACTAGGATCACAAATTTGAGGCCAGCCTCAGCAATTTAGTGAGACCCTGTCTTACAATAAAAATAAAAAGAACTGGGCAGAGGCAGAACACTCCTACTAACACACACACACACACACACACACACACAACACACACACACCATTATTGATTTGATGGTTTCAATCCTGCCCTTTTAGCCTCCTATGTAATGTTAAATAAATCTATCAGGTTCTCTTTTTATCTGTGAAATGAGAAGTGTAATGGTTGGAACTACCTTATCATTTTGTAGGTTAAACTACCTGGCACGAGTGAAAGGCATTTTAACCCTGCCTTTTTCAAGAATGTATCTTAATCCCAGCTGCTTGGAAAGCTGAAGCAGGAGGATCACAAGCTTGATGCCAGCCTTGGCAACATGGTGAGAACTTGACTCAAAATGAAATTTTTTAAAAAAGGGTTTGGGATGCCGGTCAGTGTAGAACAGCCCCAGCACCACACAAATATCGTGTATACACCCTGTAGCTTAGCCTTAAGATGTGCCAGGACATTTATCCTAAAACTCACTCTCCTACTCACTGAACCACATTACTTCATCTGTAAGTACATTTCTTGTTTTGTTTATTGTACTTCATTTATTTTTATTTCGTGTGCTAGGGATTGAACCCAGGGCCTTGGAGACATGGGGACAGGTGTTCTACCACTGAGTTACACTCCATGCCACTACATGTCTTGTAATTGAAGAAATACCCAAAGCAGATTTTAGATGATACTGTGATCAAGCTCTACCTCTGATTATTTATTTATGTATTTTCAAATAGAATTCAATTTTAAAACATTATTACAATCAACTTTGTGGTATAGAATAAATTAAAAATACTCCAGGTTGTTTACTAATACAAAAATTAAAAATACTTGTGTTTTAAAAATATTTGACATGTGAACAGTTATTTTAGTTTGGTTTATTCACCAGTTGCTTTATCACTTTTAAAAAATGGCTAATGAAGTAATAACATTATTAGTTTCACTAACAATAAGGAAGCAAGGGATACTAGGAAATCATTCAGCCTCTCAATCTTGCATGTGGAAAATACACATAATAAAATACACTTGCTTCACAGAATTGTTATGAGACCTAATTAAAGTCTTCAAACTGCTTTGAAATTCCTATATGAAAGACACTCTGATCTTTATCTAGGAGCGATAGATAAGGCATCTATGGAAGAAGCTAAAATTGACTCTTGCTTGTGTAACTTGAATTTCTACTTGGCAAGAATGTAATTTAGCAGAGGGAATGATGTTATACAACTTTTAAAATACATGTTTCAAAAGCCTATCATATTCATTTTTTTTCATTACTTCATCCATCACAATATCTATGTAGTACCAACCATCCATACACAAAGTTCTCAATTCAATATTCAAACACAGATAGCACATCAAGCCCTATTATTTACTTATTTATTGTTTATTTTTATATTTTTTGCCATATTGGGGATTAAACCTAGGGCCTCGCGTATGCTAGGAAAGCCTCTACCATTCATCTACATGCCCAGCCCCCCTTTTTTAGAACTGTATTTTGAAACAAGGTCTTATTAGATATACATATGTATATATTCATATTTATATGCCTTCTAAAAAGTTTGTGCCAATTTACACAATTACATATATTGTGCATTTATATAAATATTTTATGTCATTTATAATTTTAGCTATCCTAGTGGGTATATAAGTGGTTTCTCATTGTGGTTTTCTTTCTTTCTTTCTTTTTTTTTTTTTTTTTGGTACAAGGGATTGAACTCAGGGGCACACTTGACCACTGGGCCACATCCCCAGGCCTTTTTTTGTATTTATTAGAGACAGAGTCTCACTGATTTGCAAAGTGCCTCGCCATTGCTGAGGCTGGCTTTAAACTTGCGATCCTCCTGCCTCAGCCTCCCAAGTTCTCATTGTGGTTTCAATTCAGAGTTCCCTAATGGTAATCTTTTCATGTGCTTGTTGTCCA
This sequence comes from Tamias sibiricus, assembly GCA_025594165.1. Taxonomy (NCBI): domain Eukaryota; kingdom Metazoa; phylum Chordata; class Mammalia; order Rodentia; family Sciuridae; genus Tamias; species Tamias sibiricus. The sequence continues at coordinate 91,931,578 of CM046660.1, forward strand.
TTTGTTTATTTTCTTTGGAGAAATGTGTATTCAGGTCCCTTGCTAATTTTAGTTACTGTTTTTTAATTCTTTAGATATTTTGGATGTAAAGTCTTATTGGACATAAGGTTTGCAAATATTTTTTCTTGTATTGTGGATTGCCTTTTTTCTTTGTTGAGCTTGTTTTTCGAAACAAAAGTTTTAAAATTTGGTGAAGTCGCATTTATCTATGTTTTCTTTTTTTTTCTTATACTTTTGTGTCATATCAAAGAAAATATTGCCCATTCTGAGGTCATGTACATTAATTTCTATGTTTTCTCCTAAGAGTTTTTTATTTTGCAAAGTGGGGGGGCGGGGGGGGGGGGGACCGGGGAGAGGCAGGTACCAGGTATTGGACTCAGGGGCACTTGACCACTGAGCCACATCTCCAGCACTATTTTGTATTTTATTTAGAGACAGGGTCTCACTGAGTTGCATAGCACCTCGCTTTTGCTGAGGCTGGCTTTGAACTCACGATTCTCCTGCCTCAGCCTCCCAAGCTGCTGGGATTACAGATGTGCACCACCACGCCTGGCTCTCCTAAGAGTTTTATAGTTTTAGTTCTTACTTTTAGGCCTTTGGTACATTTTGAGTTGTTTTTGTATAAAGTGTAAGGTAGAATCCAACTTTATTTATTTTTTATTTCTTGTATATGGATATCCATGGGTCCTAGCATCATTAGTTGAAAAGTCTATCCTTGGGGCTGGGGTTGTGGCTCAGTGGTAAAGAACTTGCCTAGCCCTGGTGAGGCCCTGGGTTCACATATAAATAAATAAATAAATAAATAAATAAATAAATAAATAAAAGGTTAAATTTGGTTAAAAAAAAAAAAAAAAAAAAAAAAAGACTATCCTTTTCCCATTGAATTATCATGTCATCACCATCAAAAATTCATTGAGGGCTGGGGTTGTGTCTCAGCGGTGGAGCGCTCGCCTAGAGCGTGTGCGCGGCCCGGGTTCGATCCTCAGCACCACACACAAATAAACGCATTGTGTACAACTAAAGCAAATAGATAAATATTTTTTTTAAAAAATTCATTGAATGGGCTGGGGATGTAGCTCAGTTGGTAGAATGCTTGCCTCGCATGCAAAAGGCCCTGGGTTCAACCCCCAGCACACACACACACACAAAAATTCATTGACTAATGACATTACCCCATTAGTATGTACAATTTTTATGTTCTATATCAGTTTAAATAAATTTAAATTTAAATTAATTGACCCTAAATATGTGCACTTATATCTACTTTTGATTCTATTTCACTAATTTATGTATATATATGCTTATACCCATATTGCACTGTCTTGATTATTGTCACCTTGTAGTCAAGTTTTTTGTTTTTTGTGGTACTGGGGAGCAATCCCAGGGCCTTGCACATGCCAAACAAGTGCTTTACTACTATGATGCATCTCCAAGCCCCATAGTTAAGTTTTGAAATGAAGAAGTATGAATCATATCACTTCATTTTTTCTTAAGATCATTTTGACTATAGTAGGTCTCTTTCTTTTTCTTCTTCTTTTTTTTTTTTTTTTTTTTTTTTTTTTTTTTGGTGGTACCGGGGATTGAACTCAGGGGCACTCGACCACTGGGTCACATCCCCAGACCTTTTTAGTATTTTATTTAGAGACAGGGTCTCACTGAGTTGCTAAGTGCCTCACCATTGCTGAGGCTGGCTTTGAACTCGCGATCCTCCTGCCTCATCTCCCAAAGTACTGGGATTACAGGCATGCGCCACCGCGCCCTGCTCTTTTAAAAAAAAAAATATTTATTTATTTGCTTTAGTTGCACACAATGCATTTGTCTCTGCATGGTGCTGAGGATCGAACCCGGGTCGCGCACATGCTAGGCAAGCACTCCACCGCTGAGCCACAACCCCAGCCCTGGTCTCTTTCATTTTCATATGAAATTTAAGATTAACTTATCAATTTCTGCAAAAATGTAGCTGTGATTGCTGCCATTTAAATTTCATTAATGTATTTATTCATCATTTATTTTAGGACTATTTCTATGCCGGTATTATCAACAAATCTCTTTCAAACCTGACTTTAACTTTATGTTCTAGTAACAGGCTGTTAAAAGATACAGAATTTGCATAACTAATAAGAACAAATAAAAATGACAGAATTTAGGGGCTCTCTAAATACTTGTCTTCTTTATCCAAGTTGGTCTAAAATGCCAAATATCACAATACTTGATTACTATCTATACTGAACCATTAATATCAAACAAAAAATACAACTTAGCAATGTGCCCATATCTAGAAACCAGATTATAAGTCAGATGTTATGTTATTTGTTTTACCATCTTTACCTTAAAATTTTTCCTCTCATTTTAGATCATTTGTCAAATGACTGAGATTTAAACTCTTACATAGTAGTATATGTTTTTTGCATAAGAGGATCCTAATTGTTTGGCAAAGTCAGAAAGAAAGGCATTTCAGTTAATAAACAAATTCTACATCTTATTTCATAAAACATCTCAATGTAATATAAAAATAAATTTATGATTTGATTTAATTAATTTTATTTAGTTAGTTTAATGCTAAACTGTCCTTGCTAAAATTATGATTCTGAAATTACTCTCCCTTATATCACCTATAATACCTAATGCATTAATACTTAATGCATGCATGTAGGATATATCTTAGAATGTTTGATTAAACACTTTAAAATATACCACAGAAGTAGTACTTTAGGATCCTAAGGCAATTCATACTTGTATACTCATTTGATTTGCTGAGTTAACCATACCTTATCGTGGCAAGCACTTCTCTTTTTTTTTGTAAACTATCTTACCATGTATGTTTTCTTATTCTCATGCATCATTAAAACTTTTAGAGCTGAGCACAATGGTGCATGCCTGTAATCTTAGTGACATGAGAGGCTGAGGCAGGAGGATCAAAAGTTTGAGGCTAGCCGGGCGCGGTGGCGCACGCCTGTAATCCCAGCACTTTGAGAGGCTGAGGCAGGAGGATCGCGAGTTCAAAGCCAGCCTCAGCAATGGCAAGGCACTTAGCAACTCAGTGAGACCCTGTCTCTAAATAAAATACAAAAAAGGGCTGGGGATGTGACCCAGTGGTCGAGTGCCCCTGAGTTCAATCCCCTGGGTACCACAAAAAAAAAAAAAGTTTGAGGCTAGCTAGCCTCAGCAACGGGTCGAGTGCCCCTGAGTTCAATCCCCGGTACCACAAAAAAAAAAAAAAGTTTGAGGCTAGCTAGCCTCAGCAACGTAGCAAGACCCTATCTCAAAATAAAAAATAAAAAGGGCTGGGGATGTTTGTAGCTCAGTGGTAAAGCAGTCCAGGGTTCAATCCTCAACACTGAAAACAACAACAACAACAACAACAAAAACCTTTTGGGTCAAATTTGCCCAATCAGCAATGTCCTCACGTCCAAAGTAACTCCCTCATTCACACTGAGGAATTTTATGTTTTGAGCATTATTCTAAGTGCTTTCTTTGCACATATAACTCAATACTCATAGCAACTTTTTGATTTATTCCATTGGCCTCAAATAAATCACATGGGGTTTCTATGGCCAGAGAAGGTTTGAACTCTGAAGAACAGATATTTGGATGTGGTTGTGCATGCCTGTAAGGGCAGCAGCTTGGGAGGCTGAGGCCGGAGGATCACAAATTCAAAGCCAGCTTCAGCCATTGAGCAAGGTTGTAAGCAATCTAACAAGACTCTGAATCAAAATAAAAGGGCTGGAGTCGGGGCTCAGTGGTTGAGCACCCTTGGCTTCAGTCCTTGTACCAAAACAACAACAACAACAATAACAGACAATTATTTAAATTCCTTATGTTTTCTTATTGAAAATCAAGGAAATCCCTAAGTTCATTGCTAGCATTTGAATCACTGAATTGCCTCAGCCTTCCCAGTCACTGGGATTATAGGAATGTGCCACAATGCCCAGCTAACAACCTTAAATTTTATGTAAGCAGATAAGGAGTTTTACAGAGGAGCAAGCATTTTTTAAAAATGGTTGTCAGCCGGGCGCGGTGGCGCACGCCTGTAATCCCAGCACTTTGGGAGGCTGAGGCAGGAGGATCGCGAGTTCAAAGCCAGCCTCAGCAATGGCGAGGCACTTAGTAACTCAGTGAGACCTTGCTTCTAATAAAAATACAAAAAAGGGCTGGGGATGTGGCCCAGTGGTCAAGTGCCCCTGAGTTCAATCCCCGGTACCAAAAAAAAAAAAAAAAAAAAAAAAAAAAATGGTTGTCATTGATGGGAAAGTAAATAAAATGGTCTTCTTATATTTGTATTCAAGAGTTGTCAGATAGAATAGCCCAGATTTTCTGACTCTAGAACACACAAACTCTTAACCATTTCTAATGTAATTGCCTCCTCCCCAAAATAATGGCATTGATAATCTGATAACCTTTGTTTTAGTCCTAGGTTTTACACATAACTGCGTGATCATGAGAAAATTATGTATCTCTGAGCTATATCTATATCAATTGTAAAGTTTATGGTATTAGAAAAAGTAGACCTTGAAGGACATTTCCCTTTATAAGATGGATATAAATATTGAATATTTGACCAGAAGGACCAAAAAAAAAAAAAAAAAAACACGGTTTTGGGTGGATTGAGGTCTGATTGAATATTAATTATTAGATCTTTGTACTTATCCAATTCAGTTGAAGAAGAGGAAGAAGTACTAGTAGAAGAAGAGACATCTACCAAGAAGAAGAAGAAAAAGGATAAAAAGAAACACATTAAAGAAGAACCAGTTTCTGAGGAAGAGCCATGTACCAGCACAGCAATTCCTGTATGTTTAAACAGTTCCTGGTTTTTAACTAACCGCTTTCTTTCTTTTTTTTTTTTTTTCTTTTTTCTTTTTTTGGTACTGGGGATTGAATTAATGGGCACTTGACCACTAAGCCACATCCCCAGCCCTATTTTGTATATTATGTAGAGACAGGGTTTCATTGAGTTGCTTAGCGCCTTGCCTTTGCTGAGGCTGGCTTTGAACCCATGATCCTCCTGTCTCAGCTTCCTGAGCCCCTGGGATTACAGGAGCGCCCGGCATGATAAATCTCAAATTAGTTAATACATGTAAAACATTTAGACGAATGCATAGTATGCAAAAATAACTTAATAGATATATTTGCTTTTTGTCACTACAATCAAAATACCTGGAAAAACAACTTAAAAGTAGGAAGGATTGATTTTGGCTAACGGTTCCAGTTTTCAGTCCAACCGTAAGTGAAACAGAACATCATGGCAGAAGGGTGTGGCAGAGAAAAGTTGCTCAGTTCATGGCAGTCAAGAAGGAGAGAGAGGGGCTGGCGTTGTGGCTCAGTGGCAGAGCGCTTGCCTAGCACAAGTGAGGTACTGGGTTTGATCCTCAGCTCCACATAACAAATAAAATAAAGGCATTCTGTCCATCTACAACTACAAAAAAGAAAAAGAAAGAAAGAAAAAAAGAAAAAAGGGGGGGAGAAGGGATAAGATATAGTCCAAGCAGCTCCCAGTGACTGCCTCCTCCAACCAGACTCTGCTTTCTACAGTTTCCACCACATCCCAATAATCTACTCAAATCATTTCAAATTATTAATCCAGCAAATGAATTAATCCACTTCTGGGTTAGAACCTTCATTATCTAATCATTTCCCAAAATCCCCACCTCTGAACATTGCTGCACTGGGGACAAGCCTTCAACACTTGAGACTTTGGGATACATTTCAGATCCAAACCAAACAATGTTATTCTTTATTATGAAGTTTTCTTAGTTTGGAATATATGGAGGAGCTTTATATACTCATTTTCTTTGAAAATGTTTGCAGAATTTGGAGTATACTTGCTGGAGTGTTCATATTTTATGACATTGTCAATGGGTTTTCATATCTGCAAGAATCTAAGGACCATTTACTTTCAAATGTGTATGTTAGAATTGTTTACAAAGTTACATAATTTGAAATTTTGTCTATTCTATGTAGAATTATAAGTATATTATTATAAGTATTATTTATTTATTTATTTTTGGTGGTGCTGGGGATCAAACCTAGGGACTTAGGCAAGCATTCTACTATACCACTAGCCCTCCAATCTTTCTTTTGTAATCAGAATTTTTAAATAGTTTAGGATATAAAAAAGAAATCTGAAAGAAATATATTTTTTTTTTTTTTTTTTTTTTTTTTTGGTACTGGGGATTGAACTCAGGGGCACTCGACCACTGGATCACATCCCCAGCCCTTTTTTTTGTATTTTTATTAGAGACATCACTGAGTTACTAAGTGCCTCGCCAAGGCTGGCTTTGAACTCGCGATCCTCCTGCCTCAGCCTCCCAAAGTGCTGGGATTACAGGCGTGCGCCACCGCGCCCGGCTGAAAGAAATATTGAGGCATTTTATTTTATCTTTTTCTGCTTGTCTATTTGGTACCAGGGATTGAACTCAGGGTGCTTAACCCTTAACTGAGTCACATTCCCAACCCTTTCTTTGTTTTTCATTTTGACACAGGGTCTTACCAAGTTGCTTAGGGTCTCATTAAATTGTTGAGTGAGGCTGGCTTTGAACTTGCAATCCTCCTGCCTCAGCCTCCCAAACCACTGGGATTACAGGCATGTGCCACTGTGCCTAGTGACATTTTATTTTAAAAGCCTACTTTACAGAGAACAAATCAACATCATCACCCTTTTCCATGTTAGCACCAGGTGTCAGAACGTGATGAAGTAATATTGCAAAGTTTGAGGGAAAATGATTGTGATCCAAGAATCCTTTACCAAGAGAGGCTGGTTTTCCTAAGCAGTGCAACTGTAAGTATTATCATATAGTCTTCATTTATTCAAGGGCCCACAAAATATATTATGTACACTTTGCACAAAGATGTTACTGAGAAGTATTCTAGTTGACCCAAAAATGACCAAAGACCCTTGAATAACAAAAGCTATAATACAAGGACATGAACAGTGATCAAGTAATATAGAATTTATATGAATTATAAAAAAAAAATTCAACTAAGTAGCCCAAAGTGGTGGTACATCACTGTAATCCCAACTACATGGGAGGCTGAGGCAGGAGGATCACAAATTCAAGGCCAGCCTTGTCAACTTAGGGAGACATTGTCTCAAAATAAAAAATAAAATAGGCTGGGGATGTTGCTTGGGGGTAGAGCAACCCCGGATTTATCTATAGTACCAAAAAAATAAATGAATAAAAAAAATGGGAGCCGGGCGCGGTGGCGCACGCCTGTAATGCACTTTGGGAGGCTGAGGCAGGAAAAGTTCAAAGCCAGCCTCAGCAATGGGCAACTCAGTGAGACCCTGTCTCTAATAAAATACAAAAAAGGGCTGGGGATGTGGCCCAGTATAGCTCACCCCTGGTACCCCCAAAAAAAAAAAATAAAAAAAAAATAAATGGCTAGGGATATAGCTCAGTGTCTGCCTTGTGTGCACAAGGCCCCGGGTTCAATCCCCAGCACCATAAATAAATAAATAGGAAGAAAAAGAAAAAAAATCACCTAAATTTATCTAATTATTTATTGAAAGTTTCTTAAGCAAGCAGGGCTCAGTAGCTGAGACAACTGGGGAGGCTGAGGTGGGAGAATGTCTTGAGCATAAAAATTTGAGACCAGGGCTGGGGATATAGCTCAGTTGGTAAAGTGCTTGCCTTGCATGCACATAGGCCATGGGTTCAATCCCCAGCACCACACACACACACACAAAAAGAGTTTGAGACCAGCCTAGGCAAAGTAGTGTAGACACTGCCTCAAGAAATAGATAAATAAAGATTTCGTAAGAAAAAACAACATGAACTCTTCAGCTCCCACTAGTTAGGCCTTTTTAAGTGAAGCTCTCTCTTGGCCAATAACACCTACTCACTTGAGAAATCTTCTTCATAAAGCAGAGGTGGGAAGAAATCAGCCTGGAGGTGTTTGGGCTGCACACTACAGCTGTGTGATCAACTGCCTATAGTGAGTCAAGCCAAGTAATAAACAAAGGGCGAGTCTCAATGTCTGAGCAGGACTCAACTTGATAGGAAATCAAGGGAATTCAAAAACAATCATCCAACATTACATGGTTTGGGCCCTTGTTTTTCAGAACACTATAATTTTTCATAATCTTTGCCTTGAACTTTCTGTTATTAGATATATCCCTTCCTGTGGATTATTTGGAAAGTCTTTCATCATGTCCTCCTGAGGGTCAGATTTGTTCCAGAAGTGCAATGAAAATAATACCAGACATCATCAAAATGCTTACATTCTAGTCCAGCTCTGCTAGTTACGAGAATGATTCTTGGGCTAGTGATCAAAACAGTTTTTCTGGGTGTTAATATCCTTATTCCTCACTGCTTCAGTTGGGATCAAATTAGTGGTTGCAGAAATGTACTGAACAGCCTAAGATGCTATATAAAGGTAAAATACTATTATTACTCTTTTACTCCAAAATCACCATTATTAAAGTCTTGATCACTTAGCATCCTTTATTTACCCTTAAGATTAATATCAATCTCAGTTTCACCATCATCATGTATTGAACAAGTACCAGAAATTTTCTGAGCTGTAAGCCATTGCTACTCTGAGATAAGGAGAGTTATCATTGGCACGTCCACATCTACCTTTCTTTCATCTTTTTTCCAGGAACCCTGATTTTTTTGTGCTAGTCCACAACCTTCAACCAATCTGTAAAATTAATCAGTAGATAATTTATATTAAGATATTAGTAATGTGTTATCCTTAAGTGAAGTATTTCTATTTCAAAAGAAGTTTCTTGCTGGGCACAGTGATGAATGCCTGTAATCCCAGCGGCTCGGGAGGCTGAGGCAGGATCATGAGTTCAAAGCCAGCCTCAGCAACAGTGAGGCACTAAGCAATTCAGTGAGACCCTGTCTCTAAATAAAATACAAAAAAGGGCTGGGATGTGGCTCAGTGGTTGAGTGCCCCTGAGTTCAATCCCCAGTACCCCCAATAATAATAATAATAAATATCTTATAATTGAAGTTTATGCTTTCTTTCACCTAGAAAAGACCTCTATGTTTATCTGTCAAAACTCTATCCATCTTTCAAATCCCATTTATCCCTAGGAATGGGACAGCTGTTCCACATGTAATGTTTCCTATCTTAACATATATGATAACTGGTAAAGCAGGTAAAGTAGGCAGAGGAATTATAAGGCAAGAACCTGAGGGGACTGGGTCCAGGCAAGGAGTTTATGGTTAAGTTTGCTCCAGAAAAACAAGGTAGGTAAAAAAGATACATCTAGATAAGAAATAATGTGCTGTTTTGTTGCTGCCTGTATAGATTGCCGCTTGCAGCAAGGACGCCCCGGGAAAAAAATTCAGAGGCAGGATGGAAATGAAAAAGTTCTTTTATTCTTCTCTCTTCTAACTTCTCTCTCTAGCTCCAACAACAACTCCAACTCCAACTCCAACTCCAACTCCAACCACCCTCTAACTAACCCTCACTTTTTGCCTTAACAAGGACACGTGCTAACAGCTCGAGCTTACAGGTACGTCACGCAGTGTTCACGGGCATAAAAAGATTCTTAGATAAATGTATGAATATCAGGTGAAAATACTTGAACACCTTTATGGCTCTCAGCTAGCCACCATCTTAGCTATCTCCTCAATTAGGGCTCTTACACTGTTTAAACCATATTGCTGAGTTCTTTCCCTATATAATACCACCTGCACCTGGGATCCTCTGGCTTCTCCATGAGAAAAAATTAGGATGTTCAGGACCAAAAACTTTAGATTAAAATCTAGATACTTCTCTTTTTTATTTAAAAAAATGTAATTTTATTAAACAACATTTATATTTTTGTATCATCTTTTTTTTTTTTTTTTTTTTTTTTTTAGTACCAGGAATTGAACTCAGGGGCACTCAACCACTGGGTCACATCCCCAGCCCTTTTTTTTGTATTTTATTAGAGACAGGGTCTCACTGAGTTGCTAAGTGCCTCGCCATTGCTGAGGCTGGCTTTGAACTCACGATCCTCCTGCCTCAGCCTCCCAAGTGCTGGATTAAAGGTGTGTGCCACTGCACCCGGCTTATCATCTTATTTTTAATGAAAAAGTAGTATGTGGGGTTGGGGTTGTGGCTCAGCGGTAGAGAGCTCATTTAGCATATGCGAGGCCCTGGGTTCAATCCTCAGCACCACGTAAAACTAAACAAATAAAATAAAGGTATTGTGTCCAACTACAACTAAAAATAAATATTAAAAAAGTAGCATGTGTTTTTTTTTTTAAACATTATTTAAGTTTTTATTTTTGTAGGTGGACACAATACCTTTATTTTTTTTATGTGGTGCTGAAGATGGAACCCAGGGCCTCACACATATGAGATGAGTGCTCTACCCTGAGCCATAACCCCAGCCCCATGTGTTAATTTTTTAAGGAAAACCAAACATTATAGAAATAAATAATTTGGAGGGGCTGGGATTGTGGCTCAGCGGTAGAGTGCTTGCCTAGCACGTGCGCAGCCCAGGTTCGATCCTCAGCACCACATGATAAATAAACAAAGGCATTAATAAATAAGGCATGTGTGCAACTAAATAAATAAATAAATATTTTAAAAAAAGAAATAAATAATATGGAAAAGTAAAGTTCCCCCAAATCCCAGCCCCAGAGATAATAATAGCAATAACTATAATTAGTTGAGTATCTATGGTATGCATCTCAGTAATATGCTGGAACTTGAAATTTGAATGACCCTCAAGGAAGTAACTTTGTCCCCAGCTGGGACTTATTAATTAGGTGGGGATGTGTGTGAATACATGAGGTTAGTTATCCAAACATGATTGTTCTCACTTTAACCAAGTGAACAGAGAGGCTGCGAAGACCATCAAATGGCAATGCACAAGATTTACAGGAAGAAAAATGACCCTCAGTGAGTTAACCATTGAAGTGACCAAAGCTGGTGTTAAATCCAGATTCCCTTTGCTTATTCTACTATGCCTTAATTCCATTGTGAAGCTTCCCATACATAGGGACAGACTGGGACTCAGGAAGAAACAGGTGTCTTGATTTGTGCTTCCACAACACAATTCCTGAGACTGGGTAATTAACAAACAATAGAAATTATTCCCCATAGTCTGAGGCTAAGAGGCCCATGATCAAGGAGGTGAATGTTTGGTGTCTGACTTACCAGAAATGAGCATGCTCTCTACTTCCAAGATGACACCTTGAAACTGCATCCTCCCCAGGGGATAAACACTGTGTCCTCACATGGCAGAAAGGATGTAAGGGCATAAGGACTGAAAGCTGTGTGAAATCTTTTTTTATAAGGGCCTTACTGGAGGAACCCTTGTGATCTAAATGCTTTTTTTTTAATAAAGAGAAATGTTATTGCTCTGTTGCCCAGGTTGACCTTGAACTCCTGGACTCAAATAATCCTCTTGCCTCCCAAATATCAGGAACTACAGGCATACCACTGTGCCTGGCTCCACCAACTGCTTCAAGGATCCACCTCTTTATACTATCATTTCTTTCTTTTTTTTTTTTTTTTTGGTGGGGGATGGCAGGGCGGGGTGGGGGAGGGGCAGATATGGGGTACTCAACCACTGAGCCACATCCCCAGCCCCATTTAAAAAAAATATTTATTTATTTACTTTAGTTGTACACAATGCAATGCGTTTATGTTTACGTGGTGCTGAGGATCGAACCCCGGGCCGCGCACGTGCGAGGCCAGCGCTCTGCCGCTGAGCCACAACCCGAGCCCCCCAGCCCTATTTTGTATTTTATTTAGAGACAGGATCTCACTGAGTCACTTAGCACCTCGCTTTTGCTGAGGCTGGCTTTTTTTTTTTTTTTTTTTTTTTTTTTTTGTGGTACCAGGGATTGAACTCAGGGGCACTCGACCACTGGGCCACATCCCCAGCCCTTTTTTGTATTTTATTTAGAGACAGGGTCTCACTGAGCTGCTAAGTGCCTTGCCATTGCTGAGGCTGGCTTTGAACTCGCGATCCTCCTGCCTCAGCCTCCCAAAGTGCTGGGATTACAGGTGTGCGCCACCGCGCCCGGCTTGAGGCTGGCTTTGAACGTGTGATCCTCCTGTCTCAGCCTCCCAAGCTGCTCAGGATTACAGGCGAGAACCACGGTGCCCCAAAATACTATCATTTAAAAAAATTTTTTTGAATTTATTTGCTTTAGTTGTACATGATGCATTTACTTGTATGTGGTGCTGAGGATCGAACCCGGGCCGCGCATGTGCTAGGCTAGCGCTCTACCGCTGAGCCACAACCCCAGCCCCACTATCATTTTTTAACAATTAAGTTTTAGCACATGAATTTGGGGGGACATAGACCACAGTACCAGTCTCTGAGCTCTGTTACCACTTTGCTTTGTAACCTTGAACACTGCTTTATATTTGACCTTGCATCCCTCATCTATAAAGAGGTAATAAGGGGGCTGGGTTTGTGGCTCAGTGGTAGAGCGCTTGCCTAGCATGCATGAGGCACTGGGTTCAATTCTTAGCACCACATTCAAATCATATATATATATATATATATATATACATATATATATATATATATATATATATATGGTACTGGGGATTGAATTCAGAGGCACTCGACCACTGGGCTACATCCCCAGCCCTTTATGTATTTTATTAGAGACAGGGTCTCACTGAGTTGCTAAGTGCCTCGCCATTGCTGAGGCTGGCTTTGAACTCGTGATCCTCCTGCCTCAGCCTCCCAAGTGCTGGGATTATAGGCGTGCTCCACCGCGCCTGGCTCTAAGTAAATAAAATAAAGATCCATCAACAACAAAAAAAATATATATATGTATTTTTTTAAAATGAGGTACTAAGGAGCATCATCTCTACCATCCATCATTCTACTACCATCAGCCCCTGCAACATTTACCCCATTTCCATGTTATTCCTACCCTGCACTATCTCGTAGTTCCTGAACATACTATATAGTTCTTATGGGGAAAGATTTTCTGCTGTGATTACACTAAACGCACAGCTTGGTTAGTTTAGTGAGGAAAAATATGTAAACAAGTGAGTTTGGAGCCAGAATAAGGAGAAAATAAATATGATGTGGACAATGGATCAGGTGGCTATTCAGTAGAGGAAGTTCACGATTAAGAATCCAAAATCAGCCAGGCTGGTGGTGCATGCCTGTAATCCCAGAGGTTTAGAAGGCTGAGGCAGGAGGATCGTGAGTTCAAAGCCAGATCAGCAATTTATCGAGGCCCTAAGCAACTCAGCAAGACCCTGTCTCTAAATAAAAAATAAAAAGGGCTGGGGATGTGACTCAGTGGTTAAGCACCTCTGATTCAATCCCCAGTTCAAAAAAAGAAAAATCAGAGAGGAAAGAGATCTTCGAGAAATTGCTTGCTATGTTACTAATTCCTTGTAATGTTCAATGGCAAGTTCAATGTATAAAGCCTTCATATCAAATATAAAAATTAGCACAGGTGCAATGGCATGTCTCTATAATCCCAGTGACTCAGAAGGCTGAGGCAGGAGGATTGAAAATTCAAGATCAGCCTCAGAAACTTAGTGAAACCTGTTTCAAAATGAAATATAAAAAGGGCTGGGGATGTGGTTCATTAGTAGAGAGCCCCTAGTCTCTAGTACCACTTGGTGAGGGGGATCCATAGCTACTTCTCCACTTTGACCCATTAGCCTAACTTCTCCCTTCTTGCTTTATACCAAACATGTTCTCACCTCTGAGCCTTTACAATTACTATTCTCAGACGGGCATGGTGGCGCACGCCTGTAATCCCAGCACTTTGGGAGGCTGAGGCAGGAGGATCGCGAGTTCAAAGCCAGCCTCAGCAATGGTGAGGCACTTAGCAACTTAGTGAGACCCTGTCTCTAAATAAAATACAAAAAAAACGGCTGGGGATGTGGCCCAGTGGTCGAGTGCCCCTGAGTTCAATCCCTGGTACCAAAAAAAAAAAAAAAAAAAAAAAAAAAAAATTACTATTCTCTCTACCTAGAATGTTGTCTCTACTTTTCCATTTTCCCATATCTCACCCTCTCACTTTCTTCAGCCTCTGCTCAAATGACATCACCTTGGAGGTCCTTCGATGGTTACCCCATCATAGAGCTCCATTCTCTTACTCTGAATTAGTTTTATTTAAATCACTTATTGCTATAAAAATATATATTTATTTATGGATTTGTCTCTCCCACTAGAATGCAGTCTCCATAAGTAAAGGCACTTAGTTTATTTTGTTCATTGTTGCACAGAGCTGGCATAGGTCCTCAGTAAATATTTGCGGAATGAATCATGAGTGAAGAGCTCTAGACCTTTGAAGTTCCTAGCCTAGCTTCTCTACATATGCCAAGGTCCTAGTAACCCTATCCCCCAGAGCATCAGAGATTGGGTAGGTACAAAAGTGGAACTAGTGAAGAGGGCACAAGAACTATGAAGGCTATTTGCAAGTTAATAAGTTAGCCTGTTGCTATTTCATAAATGCTGGCAGTAGACATGAAACTCCTGACTCAAAGGCAGAGCACTTTATCACTCAAGGCACAACAAATAACACGAGCATCAGCATGTGTGCATTGGTTCCTCTTGCCCCAAAGTTCCAGCAGGGCAATGCAATGGACCTGGACTACACTTGTATCTGCACTGGGTTGCTTTACAGAAGAGGGGCCAAGTGGGCCAAGGGCTGAGCAAACATTGTAGAAAGCAGCAAACAAGGAAATCCTCCCTTTGGGTAAGGTTCATTATTATAAAGAACCACTTCCATTTGTGCAGAAGAGGAAATGTTCTCAAAGGAGTAGGACATCTCAGTGAAGGAAATAAACTCCCAAATATATATTCTATTGTATGTTATATAAGAACCCCAGCTTCTACAATAAATAAACCCTGAAATTCTAGCAGTTTAATAAAAGTTTACTTCTCTTGTTCACAGTCCAGTATGGGTTGGTGAAAGGGTAGGGGGAGAGGAAGGAAGAGAGAAAGAAAGAAGTAAGAGAGGAGAGACAGAGGAAAGGGGTAGAAGGAAGCAGGGTAAGGAGGAGAAGGGGCTGTGCTCCACATAGTCATTCAGGGAACAAGGCTTTTCCCACCTTGTGACTCCACCCTTTTCTTTGTCCTTCTCTTTATCCTCTCCACTGATCAGGAGAAGGGATGGCAGAGGAGTGAGGATTGTGCTTGAGAGATTTCCATGGATCTAGAAGTGGTGTCCACCACTGCTGTTCACATCCATGGGCCGGAGCAGTCACATGGCCAGGCCTAACTGCAGTGGAGGCTGGAAAATGTACTCTAGCTTTGGGTTAGAAAAAGAGAACAAAATCATCCGTGAGCACCCATAGTTGTTGCTACCTTTAAGGAAACATGTGATACAAATGTCAGCTAAGTCAGAAACTATTTTTCTTTCTTTGGAATTCCTTCAGTATTTACATAGCCTTACATTCCTTCAGTATTTACATATTATATATCATGTTTCATCATATTTGATTATATATTATCTTAGATTTATGTCTTCTTCTATTTTTATATCATAAGCAGGGATCACACTCTTTTTTTTTTTTTTTTTTTTTGCTTTAGTTGTACACTATGCGTTTTATTTTTATGTGGTGCTGAGGATCGAACCTGGGCCGCGCACATGCTAGGCAAGCGCTCTACCGATGAGCCACAACCCCAGCCCCACACTCTTTTTTAAAAATATTTTTTAGTTGTCAATGGACCTTTATTTTATTTATTTATTTATATGTGGGTGCTGAGAATCGAAGCCCGTGTCTCATATATGCTAGGCGAGAGCTCTACCACTGAGCCATGACCCCAGCCCCAGGGATCACATTCTTTAATTGCTTTGATATTCACCATGGTGCAGCCTATAGTATAGGCACTATAAATAAATTAAAGATCATGCTAAATGATTTCAGTAAAGACCTAAGAGAATGGAATTTGTGAACTTTGACAGTCTGGAAACAATTAAGTTTGGTTTAGTTGCTATGGTACAAAGTAATGATTTAAATATGTAGAAGAGTATTTCTAATAGTAAAAAAGCAGAAAACAAGTTAAATATCCATCAAGGGTATATATTGACTTGGGAAAGATGCTAACAATATACTGTGAATCACACACACACCAGAATGAGAAAAGTGTGCAATAAAGTATTAATGGTAATTTTCACTACATAATAAGATTATGGATCATCTCTTCTTATGAATTTTCCTACAGTGAATCCAATTTACTAATGTAAATTTTTTAACAAGTAAAAGAACCAAAGTAGTTAAAGATAGGGTTGGGGATGTGATTCAACAGTACAGCATTTGCCTAGCAAATGTGAGGCTCTGGATTCCATGTCCAGCACTGCAAAAATAAAAACAAAAACCACATTACTGCCAGGCACAGTGGGCGTACACCTGTAATCCCAGTGGCTCAGGAGACTGAGGCAGGAGGATCTCGAGTTCAAAGCCAACCTCAGCAACTTAGCAAGGTCCTAAACAACTCAGTGAGACCTTGACTCTGAACAAAATACAAAACAGGTTTGGGGATGTGGCTCAGTGGTTAAGCACCCCTGGGTTTAATCCCCAGTACCAATAAATAAATAAATAAAACCACATTACTATTGGTAGAGCACTTGCTTAGCATTCATGAAGCCCTGGGTTCCATCCATCCCCAGCACCATAAAAAATGAATAAATAATAATAATAATAAATAAATAAATAAAAGGAGTTAAATGTAAACCATGAGTCATTAAAATAGCAACACAATCAGATTAGGAAAACATTGCTTCTCTACCCCACCCCAGTGTTGTGGAGAGCTACATCCCCAGTCCATTTTAATTTTTATTTTGAGACAGGTTCTTGCTAAGTTTTTTTTTTAAATATTTATTTATTTGCTTTTAGTTGACGCGGTGCTGAGGATTGAACCCTGGTCGCGCATGTGCTAGGCAAACGCTCTACCGCTGAGCCACCATCCCAACCCACTTCTTGCTAAGTTTTCAGGCTGGTCTTGAACTTGTCATCCTCCTGCCTCAGCCTTCCAAGTAGGTAGGATTACAGGTGTGTACCATTGTGCCTGGCTAGGAAACAATTGCCTTTTTACCCCCTTAGCTGTAATTGAACTCAATACCTTTTTATTTTTTTTTTATATTTATTTATTTGCTTTTAGTTGTACATACACAATGCATTTTTACGTGGTGCTGAGGTTCGAACCCAGGGCCGCGCACGTGCTAGGCGAGCTCTCTACCGCTGAGCCACAACCCCAACCCCACCTTTTTATTTATTTATTTTTATGTGGTGCTGAGGATTGAACCCAGCGTCTCGCACGTGCTAGGCGAGTGCTCTACTGCTGAGCCACAATGGCAGCCCAAAACCATTGCCTTTCAAAATAATTTTTTTTTTTTTTTTTTTGGGTACCAGGGATTAAACCCTGGTACTTTATCACCAAGCCATATCTCCAGTCCTTTTTTATATTTTATTTAAAGACAGGATCTCACTGAATTGCTTAGGGTGTTGCTAAATTGCTGAGGCTGTGTGGGGATAGGTGCATGGAGTACTGCATATGCGGCATACATTAAGGGCGCCTGAGTGGCAAACCACTACTTTCGAGCTAGGCGCCAGAGCCTCAAACCGCTTACCCCATAGGCACAGCCCTGGGCATGAGGCCACGTGTTGCAGTCACAGCACTTGCTCCACGGCCTGCTCCTCAATTGGTTGCCACAAGGGCAGTTGGCAAGAAATTGTATTGGTGGCTGCCTATAATCTGCTTAGCTACTGCCCAACTATATTTACATGGTAACTATGCAAGAAAATTAGACCTGCTTCCAGCTTGGTCTCTGGAGGTCTTAAATAGCGACTCCGCAGGTCTTAAATAGTGACTGCATTGCCACACTCTTCTCTGCCCGTTCCATGGACCTCCTCGCTGGACAAGAGAGAGCCCACGCAAGGCTGGCTTTGAATTTGAGATCCACCTGCCTCAGCCTCTTAAACTGCTGAGATTACAGGTGTGCGCCACCATGCCCATCTAAAATGACATCTCTTTTGGACTCATTGGAGAATGGTCAAATCCATGTATGTAATGTTAAGAATAAAGTGCCTCAGAAGGTAAGTATCTTTCATTTGTATGTTTATAAAATTTAATTAAAATGGGAGTGTGTCAAAGGGACACAGATCAACCTGAAAGAACTCTAGAAAGCCAAAGCTGGAACAATTTGAGTAACAAAATAAATAACATAGTATTGGACTATAACCCAAATTGTAAAATAAGTACATCTGAGTTTGTACAGATATTAATGAGCAAATAATCAGGAAAAATAAACAATCTGTTAGAAAAACATTAGAGAATCTTGATTTGAAGGACATTCTACAAAATGTCTGATCAGACATAATGACCAAATGTAATGTACCCTGAATAGAATCTGAAACAGAAAAGAACATTAGGGGAAAATTAATAAAATTCAAACAAAGTGTGTTTAGTTAATAGTTAACAGACCAATGCTAGCTTCTTAGTAGTGAAAATGTGCCATAGTACTGTTATATGTTAACTATGAGGGAGATTGGACAAGGGGTATATGAACTATGTTATCTTTGAAACTTTTTCATTAACCTAATATTAATGCAAAATAAGGTTTATTTTTTAAAAATAATTTTTTAATCTGCAGTGCTGGAGATCAAATCCAGGACCTCACACATGCTAAGCAAGCACTCTACCACTGAGCTCTATCCCCAGCCCTAGTTCCTTATAGAACTAGTGCTGTAGCACATGCCTGCAATCCCAGTGACTTCAGAGGCTTTGGCAGGGGGACCACAAGTTCAAGGCCAGCCTCAGCAACTTAACAAGACCCTGTCTTGAAATAAAAAATTTAAAAGGGGAAAGGGGTATAGCTTAGTGGCAGAGCACCCCTGGGTTTCATCCCCAATACTGGAAAAAAATTTCCTCATAGGAAATGAGAGAAAAGGTACTTCTTTGGAGGGAACCACAGGTGGTAAAATGCACTTTTAAATAAATTATTCCTCCATTAAAGTGATCCTAACAAGAGAGAAAGAGGCCACAAGTGTGCAGTGCCCTTTAATGCCTAAAGTTAAATATCCCTTAACTTCATAAGATGTATTTTAGGGCAGAACAGATTAGCATTTGGTCTAAGAACTCCAGGCTAAGCATTTATGAAGAATTTTTTTTTTTTTTTTTTGTGGTACCGGGGATTGAACTCAAGGGCACTCGACCACTGGGCCACATCCCCAGCCCTTTTTTGTGTTTTTATTAGAGACAGGGTCTCCCTGAGTTGCTAAGTGCCTCACCATTGCTGAGGCTGGCTTTGAACTCGCGATCCTCCTGCCTCAGACTCGAAAGTGCTGGGATTACAGGCGTGCGCCACCGCGCCCAGCTGAAGAATTTTTTTAAATGCTCACATAAGCAACATAAGGGCTAGCCTGTCCTTGCCTGCGGCGTTATTCATCTGTCCTTGTTTTCTGATAGAAGCTGGGATTTGACATCTAAAAGAACATTTTCCCACTGATTTCTCATGCTAGCCTGGGGCCTCCCAGAATCAGGGGGGTGAGCCTTCAAGTGGAGCTCTGCTCTGCATTTAGGGAGGGCCAGCGGGAGCATGATTATGCGGACAGAGCCTTCTGCCTGATTTTCCCTTCCTCTGCTTGGCAGCACAAGCACAAAGTTTTAGAGATAAAAGGCTTCCGTTATTACCAAACCAACAGAAGTCAAAGAGATTTTTTTTTTTACTATGGTTAGGTCATAACTACAATTTCTGGTTTTCTTTCATTCTTTCATCCATCCATTCATTCTTTCTTTGTCTTTTTTTTTTTTTTTTTTTTTTTTTTTTTTTTTTTTTGTTCAAACATGTTTATGAATCAAAGTCAGGATTTTGACACTCTTAGGCTATTTTCCAGGCTCTAAACTCTGTGAGTGCAGCAAAGAATCAGATGCAGTTTTGTTTCTAAGATGAATAGGGACAAATGCCTTGATCTTTGGAAGCTTCTTTTCCAGCTTCCAAGGAAGGGAGGGAAATAGGGAAGCAAAAGAAATTGTCTGTTTTTCTTACACATCTTTGTCCCGTATTTCATAGGTACTTACTTTCTTCACTGATGATTCAGAATGCTGCCTCTACTGCATGTAAGGGATTCACCCACTCCTCTACTCATTGGACCTCATCATTCCTGGTCCACTTCCTTCACTAATGTGCTCTCTGGTCACAACCTCCTTCCTCCTTTGTTCATTTATTCATTGGAAAGCTACTGAGCACATCTTGTGAGTGTGTGTGTGTGTGTGTGTGTGTGTGACACACTTCCACACAGTACTGGAAATTGAACCCACATGTTAAGCAAGCACTCTACTACTGAGTTGTGCACCCAGCCTGAGCACATCCTCTTATACTGAATTAGGTGCAAGCAATAGGGAGATGCACAAGATGAAACTCATCTAGTTTTGGGGTATTTACAGGAGATTAGAGAAGGCAGAAATGGATGGGTGAATAAATAACTGGATAATGAAGTGTTGGGTTGGGGGATTGGGCAATGTTACCTCCTTTAAGGAGGTAATACAGGAAAAGCAAACTGAATGATGAGGAATCAACCCTATGAATTGGAGGAGGAGGAGTCATGGGTCCATTACCAATGGGGATCTGTTCTGAGAAATGAATCATTCAATCAGGTGACAAAGCAGCATGCCTGTCATCCCAGCTACTCAGGAGGCTGAGGCAGGAGGATTTCAAATCTGAGGCCAACCTTGGCAATTTAGGGAGAAGCTGTTTCAAAGTAAAAAATAATTAAAGGGTTGAGAATGTAGTTCAGTGGTATAGGCCCCTGGGATCAACCCTAGTACTTCATAAATAAACAAAATAAAATAAATAAAACAAGTCATTCAGCAATTTTATCACTGTGCAAATATCACAAACATAGTTGGTATAGCCTAATACAGACTCAGGCTACATGGTACAGCCTATTGTTTCCAGATTACAAATCTGTACACCAGGGTACTTTACCAAAGACTATAGATAATTGTAAGATGGTGGCAAGTATTTGAGAATCTATGTCTATACATAGAAGAGATATAGTATACACTGTGTGGTGGCATGCTCCTATGACCAGTGACTCAAGAGACTGAGGCAGGAGGATTGCAAGTTCAAAGTCAGCCTGGATAATTTAGTGAGATCCTATCTCAAAAAAATAAAAATATAAAGGGCTGGGGATGTAGCTTGGTAGTAGAGTGCCCTTGGGTTCAATCGCTAGTATAGCAAAAGAAGAAGAAAAAGAAAGATTTTTATAATTTTGACAATTAAAGTGTAGTTAGCTAAGGAAATGTCCTTGTTTTTAGGAAATTCATAAAGCATATTTATGAGTGAAGGGGCAAAATTGTCTACAACTTACTCTCAAATGATGGAGAAAAAATTATATATATAAAAATTGTGTGGGGCTGGGGTTGTGGCTCAGCGGCAGAGCGCTCGCCTCCCACGTGCGCGGCCCGGGTTCAATCCTCAGCACCACGTAAACATAAATGCATTGCATTGTGTGCAGCTAAAGTAAATAAAAATAAATATTTTTTTAAAAAAATTGTGTGTGTGTGTGTGAGAGAGAGAGAGAGAGAAAGACAAAAAAAATGAGGATAAAACTTAAGAGAGGAGGGGGATGGGGATGGAAAAGATGGTGAAATGAGACAGATATCATTACCCTAAGTACATGTATGATTGCACAAATGGCGTGACCCTACTTTGTGTACAACCAGAGAAGTGAAAAATTGTACTCCATTTGTGTACAATGGATTTGTGTACATGACAGCATTCTGCTGTCATGTATAACTGATTAGAACAAATAAATAAACAAATAAATAAATTTTTTAAAATGTAAGCAATTTGCCGGGCATGGTGGCGCACGCCTGTAATCCTAGCACTTGGGAGGCTGAGGCAGGAGGATTGCAAGTTCAAAGCCAGCCTCAGCAGTGGCGAGGCACTTAGCAACTCAGTGAGACCGTCTCTAATAAAATACAAAAAAGGTCTGGGGATGTGACCCAGTGGTCGAGTGCCCCTGAGTTCACATCCCCGGTACCAAAAAAAAAAAAAAAAAAAAAAAAAAAAAAAAATGTAAGCAATTAGTGAATTCGAGTAAAGAGTATATGGAAAAAGTTATCTCATCCAAAGAAAAGTTACTGACTGTGTTAGCCCCCTTGTTTATAACTCTATAATGGCTTGCCATGATAATTAAAATGAAAACTCCTCATGAGGACCTACAGGGTCCCTGTGATGTGGACATTGTTTTCATCTGGCTTCATCTCTTTTCATTCTGTTCTTGTATATTAAATAAATATTTTACTACTGGGGATTGAATCCAAGGTATGCACTGCTACTGAGCTACATCCCCACCATTTCTTATTTTTTTTATTTTTTTATTTTGAGACAGGATCTCCCTAAGTTGCCCATACTAGCCTTGAACTTGCAATCCTCCTGCCTCAGCCTCCTAAGTAGCTGGGGTTACAGGCACCATCCCTGCCTTTCATTGTCTTTCTTTTCTTCTTCTTTGGTTCTGGAGATTGAACTCAGGAGCACTTTGCCACTGAGTAATGTTCCCAGCCCTTTTATTTTTCATTTTGAGACAGTCATTGGTTACAGGCAAGCACCACTGCACCTAGTTCAAAATCAGGAAATATAACATCGAAACAGTGCTACTATCTAATCTGCAGGTCATATGAAAATTTCAGTACTCCATTAATATTCTTTATGACTACTTGTATCCTAGTCCCAGATCCTATTCAGGACAAGACATTATATTTAGTAGTTTGGTCTCTTTATTTATTTATATATATAATTAGCTGTAGATGGACCCAATATCTTTATTTTATTTATTTTTATGTGGTGCTGAGGATCAAGCCCAGTGCCTCATAAATGCGAGGTAAGTACTCTACCACTGAGCTACAACCCCAGGCCAGTTGTTAGGTCTCTTTAGTCACCTTAATCTAAACCAGTTCCTCTGTACTACTTTGTCTTTTCTTGACATTTTTGAAGAATGTAGTCATTTTGTAGAATGTTCTTCCATTTGGGTATGTCTGATGTTTCCTCGTGATTCTATTCAGATTATGCATTTTTATCAGCATATCTGCAGAAGTGATGTGTTCTTTTCAGTGAATAATCAGGAGGCACCTGATGTTGACTGGTATCATTGGATTTACACTTAAAAAGATAATTAGAACTCGAATGGAGAGTGGGTTGCAGGATGATAAGAACTGATGAAGGAAGAAGTCATTTCAGTGGACCAAGAGAGATGACAGTAGTTACAACAGGTAATGGAAATGGTTAAATATAGAAATGGTTAAAGGTGGACAGATACGGTGTATACTTAGAGCAGAATTGCTCAATTATCCACACTCCCCTAGTTCTCTGCTGTCTAGCCCATGGAGCCCTCTATCTTTTCTCTTTTGGCCCTCTCTTGTTTTTAGTCCCCAACCCCGACTTACATTCCTTAGGCCCTATCTTCTCCCACACTCTCCCCAATTCCCTGTATTTCTCTGCCCTTTGTCTCTTCATTGCCCCTGCCTGAAACACTCCTGGTGTGGAGGACTCCAAGGTTTTGCTTTCCAGGTACCCACAGTTGGGCTGTTAAATGTGGCATACTTGGGCAGACCTGCACACCTCAAATTCATGAACACAACCCTCCACAGTGGCTATTTCCAACCTTTCCCATTTTCCCCAGATCTCCAATTTCTTTCTTTCTTTTTTTTTTTTTTTACATTTTTAATTTGTTCTTTTTAGTTATACATGGCAGCAGAATGTATTTTTTAAATATTTATTTATTTGCTTTAGTTGTACACAATGCCTTTATTTTTATGTGGTGCTGAGGATCAAACCCGAGCCGTGCATGTGCTAGGCGAGCGCTCTACCGCCGAGCCACAACCCCAGCCCCAGCAGAATGTATTTTGACACATCCTACTACATGGAGTATAACTTCCCATTTTTGTGGTTATACATGATGTGGACTTACACTGGTTGCATATTCACATATGAATATCCAGATCCCCTTCATTTCAGCAGATCATCTCTCTCCTTTCCAGGGGGGAAAAAAAAAAAAAGAATCCAACTCAATTCCCACTGACAAGTAACAAACCCACTCAAATTTATAACTCCTCCTTTTTTTGTACCTGTTAAAGGAGATTTCCTTCTTCTTTCCTTCTTCCTTTCTCTCATGTCCTCTTTGGATTTTGTGCTATTGATAAAGTTATCTCTCAGTCTCATCTTCTCAACTGGCTCCTTCCCATCAGCATAGGAACACACACGTACTTCCTGAACACACACGTTCTTATCACACACACACATGAACTTCTCACATCTCGTAAACAAAACATCAACAATGAAAAGACCTCTGTCTGGACCCCACTTTCCCTTCCAACTGCTGACTTCAGTTTCCTTCTCTGGAAGTTTCTTTACCTCCTTCCTGCAAAGCTACCTTCCTTCTACCTAGAGTGCTCCTCTTCTTTTACCTCTCCTTCATTTGGTTAATGCCTATTTCTTCAGGTCTCAACTTAAAGCTTACTTCTTCATAAAACAACTAGAGGAAGTGAAAAGTAAAGATAGAATTACTGTTGGCTCAATTAATTCCCCTGAGAAACGACTTAATGATTTACATTATGCCAGTTCTTAAGCAGGATCTGAGTGAGTGTGGAAGGTTAGACCGGATGATTTTGTTGATGTCTGGCAGAATATCTCTTCAAGAACAATCTTGAAATGCAGTAAAATTTTAAAGACCTTGTGCCATATAATTTTATAGAACTAAAGATCAACTTAACATTGTAATTTTTAAAATTGCTTTTAAAAAGATTTCCAGTTTTTGGAGAATTTTTCTGTAAACAGATAGTCTATGAAGAACAATCATCATAAAAAGAAAAAACAAAAACAAAACTTGCTTCCTCAAGGAGACATGCCCTGGCTTCTGAGTCAGAAAGTGTCTTTGTTATGTGTTTTCATAGAGTCCTGAACTTTCTCACATCATTACTCATTGTTATAAATTCCACTCAAGTGCCACTTACTTTCTCCTTTATAGTATTTAGGAACCAGGACTTCTTATTCTTTTTTTTTCCCCCTCACTATTATATCCCCAGCATCTGACACAGTGCCTGGAACACAGTACTCAATAAATAATTGTTGAGTGACTATGACCTTGAGTCATTTGGGAACTTGCAAGGTTAATATAGTGTAAAAGTGAATGCTATATGTAAAGACAGTGTTAAATGTGGCACACATTTGATATTTTTGGAATACCAAAGGTTTCTGCATATAGATTGCTAAATTAGGAGATGAACAGCAGGTGAAAAACTGGCGCTGACAGCAGCGGATATAGGGAAATTGAGTAACTTGAAAATTTCAGGCCTTTTTCTTCAGGGTAACTCTCTCTCTATCCAGAATCTCTTCAACAGCTTCAGCCCGTTGTAGATGTCTGTTTCAAGGCTTTGTTCAAATACAGGAGCTTTGGGGGTCACAGTTTGGCTTGGGGAATTTTGTTCCCTTTGGAGTAGAAATCCTAGTTCCTACAAGTCTATGGGGCCCTGCTAAGTAATTGCCTCTTCTGACTATAGCCCTTACTGGGAAATCAGACAGCAAAGACCAAATGTCATAGGAATTAAGATTCTGGGGGTTCCTTTTGCCTCGTTGCACCCTTGGAAGCAAGATGGGTCACCAACAGCTCTGTTGGAGCCATCCGCTAAAATTTGGCCAGGGTTCTCGCTCTTGCCGCGTGTGTTCAAACCGGCACAGTCTGATCCTGAAATATACGGCCTCAACATGTGCCGGCAGTGTTTCCATCAGTACGCGAAGGATATAGGCCTCATTAAGTTGAACTAAGTGATCTTCCTCGAATGGATTGCCCAAGACAGCCACCAAATGAAAGAGAACTTTGTACATAAAATAAAGTTCTAAAAAACTTCCAAAAAAAAAAAAAAAAAAGATTCTGGGGCTGAGGTTGTGGCTCAGTGGTAGAGCACTTGCATAGCATGTGTGAGGCACTGGGTTCCATCCTCAGCACCACATAAAAATAAATAAATAAAAATAAAGATATTGTGTCCATCTAAAGCCATGTGGTCTGGGCTCCAATCCCAGCTCTTGCACTTTCTAGCTTTGTGGTCTTAGATGCACTACTTACTCTAAGTCTGTCTTCTTCCTTTACATATGCCTCATTGACAGTGGCATGCGAGTAAAAGAACAAAAACAAAGCTTTTAGCACTATGGTTAATATGTAGTAAGTGCTCAGAAAAGCCTACTGTTACTAGTGCAGCAGAGGCCCGAGAGTGTTCTTGTCGTCTGGGCATACCTCCTCCCTCCAGGTTCCTCAGACTATAAAGGGAAGTGGCACCAGTGTTAGTTGAGACTAATTGCCCACTTCCAAATCATCCGTCCTTAGATTCTGAATTACCAGGCTTATTCAGCATCATTATATATTTTTTAAAATATTTATTTATTTGCTTTAGTTGTACACAATGCGTATTTTTTTTAAAAATTTTTACGTGGTGCTGAGGATCGAACCCAGGCCGTGCATGTGCTAGGCGAGCGCTCTGCCGCTGAGCCACAACCCCAGCCCCAGCATCATCATATTTTGACACCTCTATATCCAATTTATTTTAGAGCTAGGCTGCAATCCTTCTGTTTCATGAAGCCCCAGGAGCCTCTGGAATTAACTCTCAAGCCTGGTCATCTGACTTATCTGACTTCATAGGAACTAAAGATGGTCTTACACCATATTTTCAGATTTCCCTGAAAAAACGACAACTTTCAAGTCCAGCAGGCAGCTGGTAGGGATAGTGGACACATTTCATTGGGGAGTGACGTTTTGAGTTATGCAAATATAAAGATTCTCTTTTGAAATGAACACATTTTATATTAGCTTATGAATTAGACTTTGCTGGGGCATGGTGGTGGCACATGCCTATAATCCCAGCAACTAACTGGAGCAGGAAGATCACACAAGTTCAAGACCAACCTGGGAAACTTAGTGAGACCCTGTCTCAAAATAGAAAATAGAAAGGACTGGTGGGTGGCGGTGGCACATCTATGTAATCCCAGCAACTCAGGAGGCTGAGGCAGGAGGATCTCAAGTTCAAAGCCAGCCTCAGAAATTTAGTGAAGCCCTAAGCAATTTAGTGAGACCCTGTCTCAAAAATGAAAAGGGCTGGGGATGTGGCTCAGTGGTTAAGTGCCCCTGAGTTCAATTCCTGGTACCAAAATCAAACAAAAAAACAAGCAGGGGCCATGGGGGTAAAATAGACAGTGGAATGAGATGGACATCATTACCCTAAGTATATGTGTAAATACATGAATGGTGTAACTCTACTTTGTGTACAACCAGAGACATGAAAAATTGTGTTCTATATGCATACTGTGAATTGAAATGCATTCTAATGTCATGTATAACAAATTAGACTGGAGATGTAGCTCAGTAGTAGAATGCCCTTGGGTTGAGTCCAATCCCCAGTATAAAACAAACAAACAAAACAAAACAAAACAAACAAACAAAACCCTGCACCAGACCTGTTTTAGAAAGAATGGGTCAGAATGTGACTTAGTTTAATTTTTATAAGTGAAGAGCTAACAAGGAAAGTTAGTGATACTTGGGATGGTGGTGAGGGAGATGGAGGGTCAACTTGGTTTTGAAGTGGACAATGAGTGTCAATGAACCAGACTTATTTGTTTTGTTTTGTTTTGTACACAATGAATTTTATTAGCTCATGAGATATCCAGGTGACACCACAGAGTATGTAATTTTTTTTACATATGTATGCTCATACAATAAGAATTCTGGAGTGACAAACATCAGTGATTTTTACAGGAATTGCCTGAGTGATTCTAATTTTCTTTTACTATAATTATTTGCATTATTTGTGTATAAAGGAGGCAGTTCCTATCCCAAGCCTCTTGCTTTTACCTACTTCCTAGTTTTCTTCCTGTCAATTCAAGATTTCCTGAATTCTGACCTCAGGATTTTAATTTTCCCACTTAGACTCTCTCTCTCTCTTTGAAACAAGGTCTCTCACTAAATTGCCCAGGCTGCCTCAAACTGGCAATTCTCCTGCCTGCACCTCCCAAGTTGGGATTTTAGGTGCATGCCATCAGACCCAGCTCAGTTTGTGGAATTTTGTATGATTTTGGAGAGAAGGGCAACAATATGAATTAGAAGATTGCGGGGGTATCTTACAGATTTATGAAGTATATGAAGAGGATAAAGCTTCAGTTTTCAATTACTTAATGATGATTTCCTTAAGAGGAATTTTGTATGACATGTGAAAATTAAATTCAACTTACATAAATTCATTTCCTTAAAATGAACTAGATAGCCGGGCGTGGTGGCGCACGCCTGTAATCCCAGCACTTTGGGAGGCGGAGGCAGGAGGATTGCAAGTTCAAAGCCAGCCTCAGCAGTGGCGAGGCACTTAGCAACTCAGTGAGACCGTCTCTAATAAAATACAAAAAAGGTCTGGGGATGTGACCCAGTGGTCGAGTGCCCCTGAGTTCAATCCCTGGAACCACAAAAAAAAAAAAAAAAAAAAAAAAAAAGAACTAGATAACCAACTGTTCTCCATCTCCACTGAGGGAAGACGAATTAAAAACGGACTGAAGTTAAAAAAAATAAAAAGATTCTGGTTAGATCAGGGGATTTTTTTTTTTTAGAAGGAAAATAGCCTTTATTTCCATCACCTCTGGTATGAATTATTAATACTTGGGGTTTAGTCTACCAGTACTTTCTCTGCATGTAAATTCTTTTCTGTGTAATTTGTCAAGATCAGGGGATTTTTAAACTTTTAATTATGAAACACTTTAAATAAAGCAAAATTTGGGAGGCCAATATACAAAACAGAAAAAAAAAAAAAAAAAAAGGAAAAAGGAAGACTGGGAGGCATTTCTGTAGCCAAGCCAGTCTTTCTCCCCCTCAGATGGGTTGCCAAAGCAGTTTGAAAACCACTGCTTTTAGATCAGGGATCAGCAAACTATAAGCAGTTTATGTGGCCCCATGAGCTAAGAAAGGCTTTTCCATTTTTTAAAAAATATTTATTTATTTGCTTTAGTTGTACACAATGCAATGCATTTATGTTTATGTGGTGCTGGGGATCGAACCCGGGCCGCGCACGTGCTAGGCGAGCGCTCTACCACTGAGCCACAACCCCAGCCCTCTTCCATTTTTAAAAAATATCTATTTATTTGCTTTAGTTGTACACAATGCTTTTATTTTTACGTGGTGCTGAGGATCAAACCCAGGCCATGCACTTGCTAGGTGAGCAGCTCTACCGCTGAGCCACAACCCCAGCCCAGCTTTTCCATTTTTTAATGGCTGGAAATAAAGGGAATAATATTGTATGACATGTGAAAATTAAATTCAATTTACATTTCAGTGTCCATAAATAAAGTTCTATTGGAACATAGCCACACTCATTTGTTTTGGTATCACAATGCTGCTTTGTTACTACAATGGTGGAATTAAGTAAGTAGTCCCAACAGAGATCATGTGGTATGTGAAGCCTAATACTGGTTCTTTGCAAAAACCAACCTCTGGTTTATTTTATTCTTGCGGTGCTGAGAATTGAACCTAAGGCCTCACGCATGCTAGACAAGTGCTCTACCATTAAGCTACACACCAACCCCAACCTCTAGTTTAGGTGAAAGAAAAGGTTTCATAAGTTTTTTTTTTTGTACCGGGGATTGAACTCAGGGGCTCTCAACCACTGGGCCACATCCCCAGCCCTTTTTTGTATTTTATTTAGAGACAAGGTATCACTGAATTGCTAAGTGCCTCGCCATTGCTGAGTCTGGCTTTGAACTCGCAATCCTGCCTCCCAAGTGCTGGGATTACAGGCGTGTGCCACCGTACCTGGCTTGTGATTGGTTTTTTAACATTGATGATCTGTTATCAACAGAGTTTATGTGGTTTCTACTTTTAGAAAGCATTAAAATTTGCTAGACTGTGGTTTAATAGAGGTCCTGCTTGTATAATAGAGAAATGACCAGGATCAACTCAACTCCCAGGATCCCTGAAAATCCCTCCCTTCCAGGCCTGGAGGCTGTGGTTTTACCCTTGGGCTCCAGCCAGTCGCCTGCAGATGGCTAAAGGGAAGAAGAAGGCAATTACATGGCAGTGTGCCAGTGCAACCCCCTCTTCTCCCCCTTTTTGGAGCCTGAAATTCCTGGCAGTAAAAGAAAGGATTTCCTCCAGAACACAATTACAGTAATGCTCTGGCTAGCCAGTCCCTAGTTTTCACTGGGTGGGAAAACATCTGTGATTTGGAAAGGGGGAAGAAAACCCAATCACAAGAATTGATGAGAAATGAAGGAAAACTTTGAGGAAGACAGTGAGAAAGAGAAAAACACATCTAGAGCAAGCAGAGAATGAAGAGCAAAGTCATTAATATCTATTTGTGCTTTCTTTTCAATCATTACAGATAATGTAAGATCAAATCAGGTCATTTGCATTAATTCAAATCAGCATTTCATAACATAATGTTTCTTCAACAAATTAAACAGGTGGGAGCTGCAGTTGTAATTCTGTCACCATAACTCTTCTGTGATTACATTTCTTCTGCTATAAAATGAAGATGAGGCATTAATAACTTCAAACCCATGGGATGATTTTTAGCCTGAAGTATAAAGAATAATAATTGGAAGCTTATGAACTATGTGCAGAGAACTGATGAAACTCAAAGAATTTGTCCACTCATACTTTACTCTTCCCACTTTGTTTCTTACTGGAAAAACCCTATTGATAACACTGTTGAAACCACAAAACTAAAAAAAAAAAAAAAAAAAAAAAAAAAAAAATGCCTCTTGGATGGGCTCAGTAACATGTACTTGTAGTCCAGCCTAAAGAGGCTGAGGCAGGAGAATTGCTTGAGCCAAGGAATTTGAGGGCAGCCTGGGCAAAGTAGTGAGACCACATCTTGAAAACAAACCAGGTGCAGAAGTGCACACCTATAATTCCGGCAGCTCAGAAGGCTGAGGCAGGGGTATCTAAAACTCAAAGCCAGGCTCAGCAACTTAGCGAGGCCCTGAGCAACTTAGAGAGATCCTGTCTCAAAATAAAAAATAAAAACAGGCTGGAGATGTGGCTCAGTGGTTAAGCACCCCCTGGGATCAATCCCTGGTACCCCCCCTACCCCCAAAAAAGAAAACAACAACAAATTCCCTCATGATCTTTGCAGGGAAAAAACAGACAAGCAATAACAAGACAAATAGCCAACATCACTGTTTTCAGATAAACAGAGTAATTTTTGCCGATAGCTTTGTGTGTTTGATTTACTTTTTTTTTTTTTTTTTTTTTGCTACTGGGAATTGAACCCAGGAATGCTTTACCACTGAGCTATGTCCCCAGACATTTTTTTTAAAAAATATTTATTTATTTACTTTAATTGTACACAATGTAATGCATTTATGTTTATGTGGTGCTGAGGATCGAACCCGGGCCGCGCACATGCAAGGTGAGCGCTCTGCTGCTGAGCCACAACCCCAGCCCCCAAGACTTTTTTTAAAAAAATATTTATTTATTTATTTACTTTAGTTGTACACAATGCAATGCATTTATGTTTATGTGGTGCTGAGAATCGAACCGGCAGTGCATGTGCGGGGCAAGCACTCTGCCGCTGAGCCACAACCCCAGCCCGTCCCCAGACTTTTTTTTAAAAAATATTTTTAGTTGAGCCGGGCGCGGTGGCGCACGCCTGTAATCCTAGCACTTGGGAGGCTGAGGCAGGAGGATCGCGAGTTCAAAGCCAGCCTCAGCAATAGCGATGTACTTAGCAACTCAGTGAGACCCTGTCTCTAATAAAATACAAAAAAGGGCTGGGGATGTGGGCCAGTGGTTGAGCGCCCCTGAGTTCAATCCCCGGTACAAAAAAAAAAAAAAAAAAATATATATATATATATATATATATATGTATATATATATGCATATATATATAATATTTTTAGTTATATATATATATTTACTTGTAGATGGTCACAATACCTTTATTTTATTTACTTATTTTTTATGTGGTGCTGAGGATCAAACCCAGTGCCTCAGGTGTGCTAGGCAAGTGCTCTACCACTGAGCCACAACCCCAGATCCTGATTTTTTTTTTTATTTTTATTTTTTTTTTTACTTTTGAGACAGGTTCTTGCGAAGTTGTTCAGGCTGGCCTTTAACCTGCAATCCTTCTGCCTCAGTCTCCAGAGTTGCTGGAATTACACCACTGTGCCTGGCTAGTTTTATATATATATATATATATATATTTTAGTGAAAATGACATAGGCTTTTTTTTTTTAATGTAACTAGAGAAGGGGATGAAGAACAAAAATCTTACCACCCTCTGATTTCCAAACCTCAAACCTCTCTCTCTCCAAAGGTGGCAAATATTAATAGCTTCTTGTATATGGGTCACAGGGATAGGAGTATATACACATTGCTATGCTTTGGGTATAGTTGAGTGTATGTCTGAAGGATTCACATGTTGAAAACTTGGTGGTCAGTGAGGCAATGTTGAAGATAGTATTTTTTTTTTTTTTTTTTTTTTTTTTTTTTTGTGGTACTGGGGATTGAACTCAGGGGCACTCGACCACTGGGTCACATCCCCAGACCTTTTTTGTATTTTATTTAGAGACAGGGTCTCACTGAGTTGCTAAGTGCCTTGCCATTGCTGATGGCTGGCTTTGAACTCGTGATCCTCCTGCCTCAGCCTCCCAAAGTGCTGGGATTACAGGCGTGCACCACCGCGCCCGGTTGAAGATAGTATTTTAAGGCAGTCCTCTTGGGTTAAGTCTTTCAAGAGGGGTTGTAGTAAAAGTGCAAGTTCCTCCCCACCCTCTGGCTTCCTGTTTCTCCATGTGATCGCTACTTATTTACACAATCCTGCCATGATTCCATCTGCCACAAGGCTCTCATAAACCAAACAAGTAGGGCCATCCACTTTAACTTCAGCCTCCAAATCTGTGAGTTAAATACACCTATTTTCTTTGTAAGTATTTAGCTTTTGGCATTTTGCTGTAGTAATGGAAAACAAATTAGTACACATATCTTTCAAAATATTTTATAAACTAGTTCCACACTGTTCTCTGTACTTTGCTTTTCACACTATAATAGTTTATCTAGGAGATCTATTTGTATTTTAATGGCTAAACTTTTTAGTGATAAGATGAACTACTAGCCCATTTATGGGATATTATAGTTGTTCTGGTTTGTTTTGCTATTATAAACCAGTGCTTTAGTGACTTTTGTGATTATATATGTACAAAACTAACAGTAGCATTGCTTGGTTGGTATTTTTACTTTTCATAGCTATTAGGAAAATATTCTCCCTTCAGGCCCCAGTACTGCTTAAAAAAAAAAAAAAGAAAGAAATATTCTCCCAGTGCTCTAGAGAACCAAGAGTTATTTGACAAAGTATAACTTTTCTTACATTCTTTGATCATTAATCTATATACCTTTTTTCTAGAACTGCCTGCTACTTTTTTTCATCTTAATTTTCTTAATCTCTTTACATATTAAATAAAATATTTCTTATATTTTGACTATCTTACAGTATTATTGCCAAGAAGTTATTAATACCAAGAAGTAGTTTTCCTACACAAGATTTTTTAAAAATATTTATTTATTTGCTTTAGCTGTACACAATGGGTGTTTATTTGTACGTGGTGCTGAGGATCGAACCCAGGCCGCCCACGTTCCAGATGAGCGCTCTACCGCTGAGCCACATCCCCAGCCCAAGATTTTTTTTTTTAATATTTATTTATTTGTTTTGGTTGTACACAATGCCTTTATTCTTTACGTGGTGCTGAGGATCGAACCCGGGCCACGCACGTGCTAGGTGAGCACTCTACCGCTGAGCCACAATCCTAGCCCCCCACACAAGATTTTTGTTGTTGTTTTCATGTCTGTGGCACTAGGGACTGAACCCAGGGGCATTCTACCACTGAGCTATGTCCCCAGCCCCTTTTTTTTTTTTTTTTAATTTTGAGACAGGGCCTCACTAAATTGCTGAGACTGGTTTTCAACTTGCGATCCTCCTTCCTCAGCCTCCTGAGCCACTGGGATTACAGGTGTGCACCACCGTGCCTGGCCCCAGCCCTTTTATTATTTATTATTATTTTTTAATATATATTTTTAAATATATCTACTTACTGATTTTTATGTAGTGCTGAGGATCACACCCAGTGCCTCACACATGCCAGGCAAGCACTCTACCACTGAGCTACAACCCCAACCCAGCCCTTTTATTTTTTAATTTTGGGACAGGGTCTTGCCAAGTTGTTGAGATTGCCTTGAACTTATATTCCTCTTGCCTCAGCCTCTCTAGACAATGGAACATGCCATTAAGATGGTATATTACAGTTACAATATCTCCTAAAACAATCCAAAATATGTCTTAGGTTGAATTATATAGAACATATATATATATACATATGTGTATATATATTTTGTTTTGTTTTGTTTTGTTTTTGGTACTGGGGATTGAACTCAGGGGCACTTGACCATTGAGCCACATCCCCAGCAGTATTTTGTGTTTTATTTATAGAGATAGGGTCTCACTGAGTTGCTTAGTACCTCACGACTGCTTAGCCTGGCTTTGAATTTACAATTCTCCTGTCTCAGCCTCCCAAGCCGCTGGGATTACAGGCATGCACCACAGCACCCGGCTTCTTCTACTTTGTATCTTCTCCCCCCACCCCCCACCCCGTGCTGGAGATTGAACCAGTGGCCTTGTGCATAAGAGGTAAACACTTTATCAACTAAGCTAAATCCCTAACCCTTGTATCTTCTATGACAATACTTCCAAAGTCACTCTGTGCCTGCATGAGCCAGCATCTGAGGATTGAGACTTAAGGAGTGTAGTGTTTTTTTTTTTTTTTTTTTTTTTTTATGAAACAGATCTTTTTTTTAAAAAATATTTATTTTACTTTAGTTGTACACAATGCAGTGCATTTATGTTTACGTGGTGCTGAGGATCGAACCCGGGCCGCGCACGTGCGAGGCGAGCGCTCTGCCGCTGAGCCACAACCCCAGCCCCAAAACAGATCTTAAGTGATGTACATCACTGCCACCCATTACCATCCCATTGGTTAGAATTCAGTGACATGGCCACACCTAACTGCAAGGCTGAGGAATATAATGTAGGTATATACTCAGAAATAGAGAAAATGGGTATAGTAAACAGCTGGCTGCTAGCCACCACACAAAATTTCCCTAATTCCTGTTATGGTTTAGATATTAGTTATCCCCAAAAGCTCATGTATGAAACAATGCAAGAAAATTGAGGTGAAATTATTGAGTTATGAGAACCTTAACCTAACTGGTGCATTAATCTACTTAAATGGATAAACTGGTTGGTAACTGTTGGCAGGTAGGGTGTGGCTGGAGGAGGTGGGTCTCTGGGAACATGCCTTTGATATATATACTTTTTTTTTTTCAGTTGTTGATGGACCTTTATTTTATTTACTTGCTTTTATGTGGTACTGAGAATTGAACCCAGTGCCTCACACGTTTTTTTTGTTGTTGTTGTTGTTTTTTTGGGTACTGAGGATTGAACTCAGGGGCACTCGACCACTGGGCTACATCCCTAGCCCTTTTTTGTATTTTATTAGAGACAGGGTCTCACTGAGTTGCTAAGTGCCTCGCCATTGCTGAGGCTGGCTTTGAACTCGTGATCCTCCTGCCTCAGCCTCCCAAGTGCTGGGATTACAGGCGTGCGCCACCGTGCCCGGCTGCCTCACACGTTTGAGGCAAGCACTCTACCGCTAAGCTACAACTCCAGCCCCTGATATATATATTCTGGAGAGAAGAGTCTCTCCCTTCCTCTCTCCCTCCCTCCCTCCCCATCCCTTCTCCTTCCTGGTTTCATGTCCTGAATTGAACCCAGTACCTTATGCATGCTAGGTAAGTGCTCTACCGCTAAGCCAAAACCCCAGCCCTACAAGGAACTTTTTTAAAATATATATTTTCAGCTGTAGATGGACACAGTATCTTTTATTGTATTTATTTACTTATTTTTAAATATTTTTTGTTGTAGATGGATACAGTATCTTTATTTTTTTATATGGTGCTGAGAATCGAACCCAGTACCTCACACATGCTAAGCAAGAACTCTCCCACTGAGCCGTAACCCCAACCCTGTGAGGAACTTTTGCATAAGTTATGTTTTTTAGATAAACAGAAACTTATGTCTGCTTTATAGATAGGGCACCTGAGACTCAGCGAGGGCACAGGTTGACTTGTTTAAGGACACAAATTAATAGATGGTGAAATCAGTTCATGACAATAGTAAGGATGTTTCATAGCGACTTTTGGCTTATGCAGCACTTTAACATATATTATTTTCTTTGACCACTTGTGCAGGGCTCTTTCCTTTCTGACAGTCAGCCTGTGGCCTCTCCATCATGCTCAGTTGGTTATTAGCTTGTTGCTGGCCCAGCAGATTTTAAGATATAAATAGATGCACTTGTTGTCTGCCTGAATCTTTTCCTGGAGTCAGACACATTTAACCCTGCTTGGAACCAAGGTGTTCCCTTCTTCTTGGCTCAGGTTAAAAAGGCAGCTTTATGAGGCCCCAAGAATGCACCTGATGGATTCCCTACACTTTTATGGCACAGAAAAGTTCTCCAGGTCAGTACCAAATTGCTCCAGGGACAAGTTTGGGGTGGGGTGATGGAGTACAATGCGTTGCTGCTGTATTTCCAGCTCCATTACCTGTCATGGCTCTCTTCTGCTGCTCTCTCTACTGTTTTCTAATTTCAAATGTGTAGTATCTTGTGGCTAGGAGAGAGAGGGAGAAGGATGGTTTCTTTTCTATAAACACAACTTACAAGTCATGGCTTTTGTCTGCTTTGCATGATTTCATAATTCTCATCTTACTTGAGATCTCTATCTGCTGCTTCCCTGCTTTCCTCCTTCCTCAAGAAGGGACTTAAATGAGAGCATGCCTTTTCATTTGGAGGGGAGGACCGGAGGTTAGAGGTTCATTCTGGGAACTCCCTACAGGCAGAAGCTGTTGCAATTTCTGTTCAAGTTCTCCCTGCTATCTAATGAGTGCCTGGCCCACAGTGAGTGTCCCAAATACATGTTGGCCAAGAATGTCATAAAGATGTTGGAAGTTTTCAAAGAACTCAGAATTAAAGCAAAATAAATACCATGTTCTTGGTTTTTAAAATAGGGTTTTATTATGATAATTTAAAGCATATAGGAAAAAAAAAATGAGTAATATGAACTCCATATACCCAAATGCTACATATTTGAATAATTGTTTGCCATTTTGGGGGGGGGAGGTACTGGGGATTAAACTCAGGGGCACTAGACCACTGAGCCACATCCTCATCCCTATTTTGTATTTTATTTAGAGCAAGGGTCTCACTGAGTTGCTTAGCACCTCTCTTTTGCTGAGGCTGCTTTTGAACTCACATTCCTCCTATCTCAGCCTCCCAAGCCATTGGGAAAACAGGTTGTTAGCCATATTTGCTTCATCTATTTATACTCATCAATTTTGCCGAACCACTAAAAAAATAAATGATTGACAACAGGGTACTTCTCCCTAACAGAATGTATCTTTAAAAACTAAGGACATTCTCTATGACAGTACTATTACCACAGCTAAAACAAGTTAACTATAACACAGTTCACATTCAAACCTCCTTGTCTCAGGCTGGGGTTGTGGCTCAGTGGTAGAGTGCTTGCCTACCATGTATGAGGCATTGGGTTTGATCCACAAGCACCACATAAATAAAATGAAGGTATTGTGTCCATCTACAACTAAAAAAAGAACTTCCCTGTCTCCATGCTCTTTTATATATTTTGTTTTTTGGAACCAGAGTAAATAAAGGTTCACACATTGCATTTGACTCTTTCAAGTTCCTTTTTAATCCAAAGTAGGGGTCAGAAAATCTTTCCTGTAAAGGACCATATATAGTAAAGATTTTAGGCTTAGTGGGCTATATGTCTTCATAAATACTTAATTCTGCTGTGGAAACACAGCCATAGACATACAGCCATAGATAGTACTGAAATGAATGGGCATGGCTATGTAGTATTAAAAATTTATTTGTGAAAGTTGGCTGTTGCCTAGATTTGGACCTCAGATTGTACTTTTCCCACATGATATAGAAAAGCCCCTCTTCCCCACATGTATTTCTTTTTAAAGATTTTTTTCTTTTTTATTCAAATCCAGGCTGGGTGTGGTGGTGCACACCTGTTAATCCCAGCTATTCAGGATGCTGAGGCAGTAAAATGGTAAGTTGGAGGTCAGCCTGGAAGGCTTACAAAGTCGTCTCAAAATAAAAATTTAAAAAGGGCTGAGTTTATACTTCTTTAATAGAGTACTTGCTTACCTTTTGTGAGATCCTAGGTTCAATCTCCAATACCGAAAAAAAAAGCAAAACTTTTTTTGTCTAAGCAATACACAAGACTAATAATGACATAATGAAACCAGTAGTCCTATATTCCCCTCACCTCCCTTAATTCTCAAGAAGCGATCATAATGAAATTCTTTTGTAGCCTGTTCCCTTTTTTTTTTTTTTTTTTTTTTTTTTTTTTTTTGGTACCGGGGATTGAACTCAGGGGCACTCGACCACTGGGCCACATCCCCAGCCCTTTTTTTTTTTTTTTTTTTTTGTATTTTATTAGAGACAGGGTCTCCCTGAGTTGCTAAGTGCCTCGCCATTGCTGAGGCTGGCTTTGAACTCGCGATCCTCCTGCCTCAGCCTCCCAAGTGCTGGGATTACAGTCATGCTCCACCACGCCCGGCGCCTGTTCCCATTTTAATGTTACATATTCTGGGTCTGATTGCTTTCTATGATTTTGGTAGATGGATTCAAATGTTCAATTAAATGTGTAAAAAAAAAACAACAACTTTTTTTTTGTACTGGGGATTGGCCGCAGAGCCTCTCACAGACTGGAAAAGCTCTGTACCACTGAGCTACATCTCCAAGGCTCTTTTATTTTGAGATAGGGTCTCAGTAAGTTGCTTAGGCTGGCCTCAAATTTGTAATCCTGCCTCAGCCTCCCAAATTGCTAGAATTACCGGAGTGTACCACCGTGCATGGATCACACTTTTTGTGTGTGTGTGTGGTACCAGGGATTAAACTCAGGGGTACTCGCCCACTGGGTCACATCCCCAGCCCCTTTTTGTATTTTATTTAGAGACAGGGTCTCACTGAGTTGCTAAGCGCCTCACCATTGCTGAAGCTAGCTTTGAACTCGCGATCCTCCTGCCTCAGCCTCCCAAAGTGCTGGGATTACAGGCGTGTGCCACCGCGCCCGGCTCCTGGATCACACTTTTTATAAGAGAAAATTGTTTTCTCCCTGTTGCCAAGAGAAAAGGGCAAACCTAAAATAAGCCAGCACACTGGGTAAAGTGTGGTGAAGGTCTCTTTCAGACCCAAATCTTCATTTGCAGCAACAGAGCTATACTAGACAATCTGATTCCTTTGGCCTCTAAAATCTCCTATTCCCCTCCACTGGTACTAACAGACACATCAAATTTTTGAGGAATTTATTGTCATTCTCCATTGTTGTCTCATTTCTACTTTTTTTTTTTTTTTTTTGGTACCGGGGATTGAACTCAGAGGCACTTGATCACTGGGCCACATCCCCAGCTCTTTTTTGTATTTTATTAGAGATAGGGTCTCACTGAGTTGCTAAGTGCCCCACCATTGCTGAGGCTGGCTTTGAACTCGTGATCCTCCTGCCTCAGCCTCCCAAGTGCTGGGATTACAGGCGAGGGCCACCGCGCCCGGCTGGCCTACTAGATCTTGGTGTTTGGTTTAAACCAAATAATAGAATATATCAGCAGTGGGATTCTTACGTTCAATGAAAAAGCTCTGGTTCTGGTGACAGCTATTCCAACCTGTCTCTGCAAGGGTAGCCAACACAATTTATTTCTAGACCCAATTTATTTATTTTGAAATTATAGGATTCTCTTTAGGCTACTAATAAAATGTTCCAACATAGAGTAGCTTGCATTTTTCAGAATCACTGGCCACTGGCCTTAGAGGCAGACGACCTACATTATTCCCATACCCATTGTTCCCAATGATTTAAATAACATCAACCAAGTTTCTTAACCTGTTATCAATTTCCTCATGTGTAAAGCAGGCAAGATGATAATATCTGTTAGAAAGGACTCTTGCCGGGCGCAGTGGCGCACGCCTGTAATCCCAGCACTTGGGAGGCTGAGGCAGGAGGATCACGAGTTTAAAGCCAGCCTCAGCAATGGCGAGGCACTTAGCAACTCAGTGAGACCCTGTCTCTAATAAAATACAAAAAAGGGCTGGGGATGTGGCCCAGTGGTCGAGTGCCCATGAGTTCAATCCCCAGTACCAAAAAAAAAAAAAAAAAAAAAAAAAAAAAAAGGCTGTTAAGAGTAAGTTAATTAAAGGGCTTAGAGGAGTGCTGGATATAGAGTAGTACCCAATAAATGTTAATTATCCTTTTAGGCTTATTACTTTGAATTTTCCAATAAGTGATGGTGGACCAGAATTACAGCTTGCTAAAAGTTGTGCAGGATGTCCACTGCACAAAAACAAGAAATCAGTGGCAGATACCTCCTAGTCATTGACTTACAGTCCTGAAAATTTTCTGGTACTTCAGCATTACAATGTGTTGAAGGGGTATCTTGTTCTAGTCACAAATTCCCTCTTTTGGGGCTGGGGTTGTGGCTCAGCGGTAGAGCGCTAGCCTAGCATGGACACGGCCCGGGTTCGATCCTCAGCACCATGTAAAAATAAAGGCATTGTGTACGACTAAAACAAATAAATAAGTATACTTAAAAAAGAAATTTTAGGTTGATAGCCTTCATGAACATAGAGATAAACATTAATTAAAAAAAAAAAAACAAAAAACAAATTCCCTCTTTGGATTAGTAGTATAAGGCTGAGTGGGACTGTATGAACTTCATATGATCTCAATGTTGTACTGATAAAGTGGAATTTTCTTATTCATCTCGAACTACAGAATTTTAAGAGGAAACTAACTATCCTGGATAGTTGTAAAAACCACTTGATTCAAAGTAACATTTAAAAAAAAATGTTTACTGCTGTGTGAAAAACTGTGCTAGTGAGTAGTTGGGATAAATAACTCTTTTAAAAAGATAAGATAGTTTCTGAAATGGTGACTTTCTAATATTTTTGGTTGGACTGAAAATTACTGCTGTTTTAAAAGCAAACTGGCACTATTTTACACTTATATATTCCCTTTGTCACAGTAATTCTTCAAAGGAAAGTACTCAATAGTAGAGATGCTTGAATATTGTTTTAATTAGCTTTTTTGCTGTTGTGACCAAAAGACCTGACAAAAACAATTAGGAGGAAATGTTTATCTGGGGGCTCATGGTTTCAGAGGTCTCAGTCCATAGATGGCTGACTCCACTCCTCAGGGCCCAAGGTAAGGCAGGACACCATGGCCAAAGAGTGCAGCAGAGGAAAGCAGCTGAGAACATCACACCAGAAAGCAGAGACTAAGCTCACAAAATACATATACCAAAGGTACACCCTCAATGACTCACCTCCTTCAGCTATACCCTACCATTCAGATAATCCCTTTCAGGGGGATTAATTCACTGATTGGGTTAAGGTTCTCATAATCCAATCATTTCACCTGTAAACGTTCTTGCTCTTGCGTTGTCTCACATGTGCTTTTGGGGGATACCTAATATGTAAACCATAACTAATATGAAGCACCAGTCCTTGTTTATAGTCAACCAAAATAAGTCAAGGATATGCTTGATCATTTACATTTCTGGGACTAGTCATAAGTTTATCATCTCACTAATATTTCTTTTAAATGCTTTTGTGTTGCACATGTGCTTTTTGCTGTATATTATGTGCTGTTTCAAATACGTCCACAAACGTAAACACAACTTTTTTTCCCTTTTATACAAAATGTACACAAGAACACTCGCAGAAACAGCAAATTCAAAAAGCAAATTCTGATAGAAAATAACTTAAAGTTTGCTATAACTATATAGGAAGAACATTAGTCAGATTATGCCCAGTCCCAATGTGCTCAATAATTGACACCAAGCCAGTTCAATTGAGACCTGATGATGGTATTTTGGACATAAAATTAGGTTCTAGTTTGAAGAACTGCAGAGCTAGGTAAGACAACAGAAATCCTCCTAGTAAAGGTATTGTCCCTTAACCATCATGAACTAGAATTCGTCAAAAATGAAAATTCTTGTCACTTGTGGTCCACACCTGAAATCCCAGCTATTCTGGAGGTTAAAGCAGGATGATCCAAGTTTGAGACCAGCCTGGCCAACTCTGAGACCCCATCTCAAATAAACAAAAAAGCCGGGCGCGGTGGCGCACGCCTGTAATCCCAGCACTTTGGGAGGCTGAGGCAGGAGGATCGCGAGTTCAAAGCCAGCCTCAGCAATGGCGAGGCACTTAGTAACTCAGTGAGACCCTGTCTCTAATAAAATACAAAAAAGGGCTGGGGATGTGGCCCAGTGGTTGAGTGCCCCTGAGTTCAATCCCCGGTACCAAAAACAAAACAAAACAAAAAAAAAAAACAAAAAACAAAAAACAAAAAAAAAACACAAAAAAACAAAAAAATCTCCAGGAGAATCTTACTGACATTTGCATTAATAAATGTTTTTGAACAAAAACCGACTGAAGCCAGGCATGGTACCATACATCTATAATCTAGCCATTACAGATGCGTACCACCATTAGACCAGCCTCAGCAATTGAGTGAGGCCCTAAGTAATTTAGTGAGACTCTGTGTCAAAATAAAAAGCAAAAAAGGGGCTGGGGTTGTGGCTCGGCAGCAGAGCGCTTGCCTTGCACGTGCACAGCCCGGGGTTCGATCCTTAGCACCACGTAAACATAAATGCATTGCATTGTGTACAACTAAAGTAAATATTTAAAAAAAAAAAAAAAAAAAAAGCAAAAAGGGCTGGGGATATGGCTGAGCGGTTAGGCACCCCTAGATTTAATCCACAGTACCAAACAAAACAAAATCTACTAAAAATTACCATCTGAAAGCACTTGTTCACCATGCACATGAAGGCCTGGGTTCAATACCCAGTGCTAGGGAAAAAAAAGAAAAAAAGCACCTAGAATGTTGTTTTATTTTTAAAAAATGGTAACAAGTTTTGACTTTTGGTGATGAGTTTACAGTTACTTGCCATAAAAGAAAGCAGATTAAAAACCTGTGGTTAAATACTAGCTCAACCACC
Organism: Tamias sibiricus; assembly: GCA_025594165.1. Classification (NCBI taxonomy): domain Eukaryota; kingdom Metazoa; phylum Chordata; class Mammalia; order Rodentia; family Sciuridae; genus Tamias; species Tamias sibiricus. The sequence continues at coordinate 91,974,620 of CM046660.1, forward strand.
TACAGCCTTATGATTAGGTTAATGGGGGCTGTGGTTGTAGCTCAGTGGTAGAGTACTTGCCTAGCACAGGTGAGGCACTAGGTTTGATCCTTAGCACATTAAGACAAATAAATAAAAAATAAAGGTTAAATTTAAAGTTAATGCTGTTCTCAAGGCATTTGCAGATAAACCAGAAGGGGCATTATTTAATCAGAATAACACATAAACCTAGTAATTTCTCCATGAACCATACACTCACCAATGAATATTAAACCTATTTTATGCAGGAACAATTGCTGATAGTTAAGTAGAGTTCTACTGAAGATGTCAAGGAATGAAGAAGGAATTTTTAAAAACTCTTCACAAATACCTCAATCCTCAAAACAATCCAGTTGCAGATAAGGAAAAACAGGTTCTATGAGTTTAAATTATTTACCCTAGTACTTTGTTGCTGTGTGTACCTTCACTCTATACTACCTGAGAGCTTGCTAAAAATGCTCTCATGGGTCCTAACAGATTCAGATTAGTATTTATTATAAAGGTCCCTACATGATTCCTATGCACATAAGTTTGAGACACTTGGCCCTACTGCATGTCATTCTAAGTGGTAGAGTTGGGATAAAGGATGAATCCAAGTCACATCTTTAAAAGTGGCACTGAGAAACAAAGGTTGAAGAGAACTTTTCATGGGCAACAAAAGAAACTTTTTTAAAAAGAGCACCGGGACAGAGAACTGCAAATAACTTTTGAGGTTAGAGAGACAGTTTAGCCAAGGCTTCATGAGAGTGTTAAGGAGCCAGAAAAAGAGAGCAGATTACAGACACTTAATCCAGAAAATAGAAATTTTCATTTCTGAAGGGAAGAGGGCAAATGGGTGCAGTGGCATGAGCCTATAGTCTTAACTAGGAAGGCTGAGTTCAAGGATCACTTGAGCTCATGAGACAGACCTTAAGGCTTTCGACAGGCCTTTAGAGAATGATTCAAAACCACTCGAAGTTTTTAGTTAGCATTCTCAGTCTAAACGTGTTTCAGATGTACAAGCTTTTGACTATACCGCTCTTGGTAGATCAATGAATTACTTTCATCAAAGGTGTTAAAATAGCCAGTTGTGGTGGCACACACCTGTAATTCCAGTGGCCTGGGAGACTAAGGCAGAAGGACTGTGAGTTCAAAGCCAGCCTTAGCAACTTAACAAGGCCCTAAATAATTAGCAAGACCCTGTCTCTGAATAAAATATAAAAAAGGCTGGGGGGGTGTAAGCTGCCTGGTACCGTAAACCGGGATAAAAAAACTCTCGGGGGCAGAGTTAAGCTTTTACTACTTTTACTTCTACTTTCTTAGAGAGAGCTTAGAGAGGGAAAGAAAGATTTTTCTTAGAGAGAAAGAAAGATAGAACTTAGCTTAAAGAAAGATAGAGCTTAGCTTAAAGAAAGATAGAGCTTAGCTTTTCTTAAAGAAAGATAGAGCTTAGCTTAGAGAAAGATTAGAGCTTCTTTCTTCTCTCTTCTTTCTTCCTTCTTCTTTCTTCTGTCTTCTGTCTTCCTCAGGAGCCTCGGCCTAACTCTGACCAGTCATTACTTCTTCTATCTGGTTTCTCTTCTGTAACCGCTCTGCCTACGTTCTGGCCGCTCTGATTCTTCTGACCGACCGAGTGACTGCCCGGCTGACTGAATTCTCCGTTCTCCTAACTCGGACCGCTTTCACCCGGTTATATACCTTCAGGTTTGCGGGTGCCTACAGGTGCGTCACATACATACCAGGTGGAACCCATGGCTTCCAGCTAGCTGCAACAGCCCTTCCTAATTAGGGCTCCTTCAGGGGGGGGGGAGAGGGAGAGACTGGGGTTGTGGCTCAGTGGTCCAGTGCTCACCTAGCAGGTGTGCAGCCTGGGTTCAATCCTTAGCACCACGTAAAAATAAACGCATTGTGTACAACTAAAGCAAAAAAAAAAGGCTGGGGATGTGGCTCAGTGGTTAAGTGTTCCTGCGTTCAATTCCTGGTACCAAAAAATGTAAATAAACAAAATTTTTAAATGAAAAAAAAAAAAAAAAAAAAAAAAGAAAAAAAAGAAAACCACAACCCACAACCTATTGTTTCAAACCAAGAATGTGTCTGGGACACATCCTACTGGGTACTGAAAAATGACATTGTTTTGTCAAAGCAAAACAACCACACTATTAAAGCTAACAGAAAACTAGGAACCTGGAGTATTGACTTGGTTGTGGTCACAATAAAAGCGGAAATAAAGCTAGACTCTAGCTTCTAGCTTCTTCCGTCTGATAAATGCTTTTATTGAATCACACTTCAGCATGATTGTCCACAGGATATGAAGAGGCAAAATATAATATATCTATGATAAACTTACAGCTGTCATGACTATACAGAAAACGGGTTTCTGTTGGCATAATAAATACTATTTCTAAGAGGTAAAGATCTTTCTCTAGTAATCTTTGTTGTAGGTTTATGCCTCATTTCTACTGACATTTTATTGCTCTCCAACTGTTTTCCAAGTCATATTGTTTTTCTTTTTGGTACTGGAAATTGAACCCAGGGTGTTTTAGTGAATAAGTTACAAACACAGTTTCTTTCTTTTCTAGAAGAGATCCCAAAATGTTTTTTGCTCACCTAGTTTAGAATCTGAACAAGAAACAAATTTTATTTAAATAAATACAGGGGGGTGGTGGTAATGAAAAATAGTCCAAAAAAGTAATAGAAACACATTAGTGAGGTACTCAAATTAGTACATCTAATCATAATTATAGCCTTACAAAAAACTGTTTCAAATTAACCATTCCATTACCAACTTTTCAACCATATGATCAAAACAATAATCACCAGATGTCAAATAAAATATAGAAAAGATCCACTATTTAAATGTAAAGAGATCACAGACCTGCCTTAAAATACAAAGAAAATATTTTTATTTGTATATCAAAGACTCTAAGAAATGCTGACATAATAAGGTTAACAAGAGTTGCTTGCCATAAAGACACAAGTTTGAAAAGCTATAGATTATTAATCACTGTTTCATTCAGCCTCCCCTTGATTATTTTAAAGAGCATCTCTGGCATACTCCCAACTGAATCTTAAGCATGATGTTTCCAGGTGCCAAAATTATGTTTCCTTTTCCATCAGTCCTCACTGTCTTTCTTCTTCTTTTTCTTCTTCTTTTTTTCTGGACTCTGAAAATAATCAACAAAAATGTTTTTGAAAGAGCTTCAATTGTATGCACGAGGAATAACTTTTCCTTATAGCACTCGCCTAGCATGTGCACGGCCTGGGTTAGATCCTCAGCACCACGTAAAAATAAAAGGCATGTGTACAACTAAAATAAATAAATGTTTTAAAAAAAATTTTTTTTTTAAATTGGAGAATGGCATTTAAAATGGGCATGGTGGCACATGCCTGCAATCCCAGCAGCTCGAAAGGCTGAGAGGCAGAATACCAAGTTCAAAGCCAGCTTCAGCAACTCAGTGAGGCCAAAAGCAACTTAGCAAGACTCTCTGTCAAACAAAACAAAACAAAAATAAAACCCTGGGCTATAATAGTACAAACACAGTAAGATGATTTTATTTACTTCCCCATCAATGAAAACCATTTTTTAAAATGTCTGTTCATTTCTAATAGAGAAGAGATTAAAAAGATCCTGCCCACACTGAGACAGTACTGGTTAAAACAAAACAAAACAAAAAAAAACAACAGGAACTGTTTAAACATACAGGAATTGCTGTGCTGGTACAAGGCTCTTCCTCAGAAACTGGTTCTTCTTTAATGTGTTTCTTTTTATCCTTTTTCTTCTTCTTCTTGGTAGATGTCTCTTCTTCTACTAGTACTTCTTCCTCCTCTTCTTCAACTGAATTGGATAAGTACAAAGATCTAAGGATTAACATTCAATCAGACCTCAATCCACCCAAAACCGTGGTTTTTTTGTTTTTTTTTTTTTTTGGGGGGGGGGGTGCCCTTCTGGTCAAATATTCAATATTTATATCCATCTTATAAAGGGAAATGTCCTTCAAGGCCTACTTTTTCTAATACCATAAACTTTACAATTGATATAGATATAGTTCAGAGATACATAATTTTCTCATGATCACGCAGTTATGTGTAAAACCTAGGACTAAAACAAAGGTTATCAGATTATCAATGCCCTTATTTTGGGGAGGAGGCAATTACATTAGAAATGGTTAAGAGTTTGTGTGTTCTAGAGTCAGAAAATCTGGGCTATTCTATCTGACAACTCTTGAATACGAATATAAGAAGACCATTGTATTTACTTTCCCATCAATGACAACCATTTTTTAAAAATGCTTGCTCCTCTGTAAAATTCCTTATCTGCATACATAAAATTTAAGGATGTTAGCCGGGCATTGTGGCACTTTCCTATAATCCCAGTGACTGGGAAGGCTGAGGCAATTCAATGATTCAAATGCTAGCAATGAATTTAGGGATTTCCTTGATTTTCAATAAGAAAACATAAGAAATTTAAATAATTGTCTATTTTATCTATGCAGGTGCTGTGTCCATGCTTGTTGACAGTATGTTTATGATAACTAAGCCATTTAGAAACCAAGTTGAGGGGCTGGGGCTGTAGCTCAGTGGTAGAGTGGTTCGATTTTCAGTACCACATAAAAATACACTGTGTTTTACGCTTTCTAGACAGGCAAGAACTCAATAAACAGGTGCAACTAATAAATGGGGCACTGTTTAAATCAACTTCATAAAATAGTCTAGTTCTCTGGTGAGTACCTATTAAATATCACTATAATAGCTACATAGCATGCAAATCCTCCAATTAATTAACCAAATAACAAAGAAAACCACTGCTGTTAACGAGTCTACTTTCGTTCTTAACCATATGACTAAAAAAAAATCTCAGCAACCAACTTAGAAATCTCTCTTTTTTAAAATTCTTAACTGATAAAATAATGCACATAGTAGGAACTAAGTATTTTGGTACACCTAGTTAAACACTTAATTTTATATATTTGAAGTTACACTTCTCACATTCCTCTGAAATCTGATGCCTTTAACTATCCCACTTATTCCCAGGGAACATAATAACATATTAAAAAACCCCTGGCTTTCAGTATGAACTCAATGGTAAAAGTGGGTACTTTACCAAGTTTCACAAAGTCTGTAATTCTTAAGAGTAATTAAAAGAGTGTAAAATCATAATAGCATAATTGGCATTTAAAAATTTTAAACCAACCTTTTACTTTAATCTTGGCTTTTTTTGCTTTCTTTTCAGTTACTTCCTCATCTTTGTCTACCTGTTCGATTTTGCGTTTTTTAGAAAAGGTTGGAAGTGTGGAATCACCAGAGGGATCATAAGTCTTCACTTCACTAAAAGAGCAAAAGAATTTTAGAAAATCCCCACACATATTTGTAACTAAAATAATTCAAGATAAAAGAAAAGGTCATTAGATAATACACAAGCACACAATGTGGTTTCATTTTTGTGGCTTTGGTGTATTTTAAGAGGACTAAGTTTCCAAAAGGTAAAGCAGTGCCAGGTGTGGTGGTGCACACCTGTAATCCCAGCAACTTGGGAGGCGGAGGCAGGAGGATCCCAAGTTCAAAGTCAGCCTCAGCAACAGCAGGTGCTAAGAACTCAGTGAGACCCTGTCTCTAAATAAAATAGAAAATAGGATTGGGGATGTGGCTCAGTGGTTGAGTGTTCCTGAGTTCAATCCCCAGTACCCCACCTCACCCTCCATAAAGGAGAAAACATCTTCACAAGAAAGTAAAAACTGAATCCCATTTTAAGAAAATTGGATAATTAAATGAAACAAAATCAAAACCAAAGTTAATGCAGACACCTTCATCACAATATCCCACGTGGCAAAGGAGTAAAAGGGGACAGATACAGAAAAAAGTTAGGCATGTTGTTTGCATGCCTATAATCCCAGCTTCCTGAGAGGCTAAGGCAAGGGAACTGCAAGTCTGAAATCTCCTGGTCAATTTAACTAAACCTTGTGAAAGAAAGAAAGAAAAGAAAGGAAAAAAAAGAAGAAAAGAAAGAAAAGAGAACTGAGAGAGTAGATCTGTGGTAGAAGGTCCCTGGGGGGTTCAACCACAAAGAATATGTGGCCACTGTAAACAACTTAGAAAATTCACAATAGATATGTTAATGTTAATGTCCATAATGTAAGCATATAGGAAAAAATTTTTTAACATGTATATTTTAATAGCTGCATGTATGAATAGATACATAATTATATATTGCTTTTTCTGATCAATTATGGCATAAAATTTACCTTCAAATTCTTACAGGTTGGGCTGGGGTTGTGGCTCAGTGGTAGAGCGCTTGCCCAGCATGTGAGAGGCCCTGGGTTAAATCCTCAGCACCATAAATAAATTAAGAAATAAAGATAATGTGTCCATCTACAACTAAAAATATTTTTTAAAAAATTCTTTGAGCCAGGCGCGGTGATGCACGCCTGTCATCCCAGCACTTGGGAGGCTGAGGCAGGAGGATCACGAGTTCAAAGCCATACTCAGCAATGGCAAGGCACTTAGCAAGTCAGTGAGACCTTGTCTCTACATAAAATACAAAAGGGCTGGGGTTGTGGCTCAGCGGTAGAGCGCTCGACTAGCTTGTGCGCGACCCAGGTTCGGTCCTCAGCACCATGTAAAGACAAATGCACTGTGTATAACTAAAGCAAATAAATAAATATTAAAAAAAAGAAAGGGGGGGGGGGGCTGGGGATGTGGCCCAGTGGTCAAGTGACCCTCAGTTCAATCCCCAGTACCAAAAAAAAAAAAAAAAAAAAAAAAAAAAAAAAAAATCTTACAGAGCTAAAATAATCTTCAAAGTAGAATTAGGTTAATGAATGACTAGGAGCACTTTGAAGGATTTTGATACATGATGTCTTAATGTTGTTTCCCAAAACAGCTGTACCACTCTAAGTAACAGCTGTACCACTCTACGGCTAATCACCACAACCTGATGAATATAGAGCATTACCTCAAATGATAACCAAAGCGCCCCTCCATACACAAATCTTGTTGACAGTGAGATCTGAATATTTTATCATGCCTATGTTTTTAGACTTATTTTCCATCCTTGACTTTTGTAAAAGGGTTGCATTTGTAGATTAATCCTGAATAAACTTTCTTTTTTATAAATAGCATAAATTAGAGGAACTTAGTATGAAAAATATTTACTGACAACACCTGAAAGTTAGAAACTAGAAATCAGAAGTTAGAAGTGATTAGAAACTAGAAATGATTTGGGCATGGAGCTGCACACCTATAATCCTAGTGACTTAGGAGGCCGAGGGAGGAGAATAAGTTTGAGGCCAGACTGAGAAAGTAGTGGGGCCAAAAGCAACTAAGAGATTCCTATTTCAAGATTTAAAAAAAAGTAAGATAATGCATGTTAGGTTAATTTAGCCATTTTACAATATACATATTTGGTGAAACAACACATACATGATAAATATATAAAGTAAAAAATATTGGGGGCCAATTAGGTACTTAAGTTTATAATTGAAAAATTGCTGTTGCTGGTTGTAGTGATGCATGCCTATAATCCCAGCTATGTGGGAGGCTGAGGCAGACTGCAAAGTTGAGGAAAGCCTGGACTCTGGGCAACTTAGTGAAACCCTATACTTAAAAAGAAAAAAACAAGTCAGGGGATGTATAGGGTCCCTGTGTGCACATGTGTGTGCGCGCAAGCTTTTGATAATTACTTTTAAATAATCAAAGTGTTCATTTATCCATCTAAATATACTCACCTTTTGTGTTCATACTTTTCTGTTTTGGCTAACGCTTTTCCTGTTCCACTTATTTTTCTTATCTGAGAAGAAAAATAGAAATTACTAGTAAAATTCCAAGCATAATATCTTTCTTTCTTTTTGTGGTGCTGGGGATTGAACCCAGGGCCTTGTGCATGCAAGGCAAGCACTCTACCAACTGAGCTATATCCCCAGTCCCCAAGCACAATATCTGTTTTTCTTAATATTTATTTATTTATTTTAGTTGTATACAATGCCTTTATTTATTTTTATGTGGTGCTGAGGATCAAACCAGGGCCACGCATGTGCTAGGTGAGCACTCTACCTCTGAGCCACCATCCCAGCCCAATATCTTTATAATACAGTATGTCTACTGAGTTCAGTGGACCAACAGGCAGCAACATCTGATAATTCTGTTACTCTGAACAGCATATCTTAATGACAAACGTGGCTCAATACATCAATTCTTTTTTGTGGTACTGGGGATTGAACTCGGGGGCACTCGATCACTGGGTCACATCCCCAGCCCTTTTTTTGTATTTTATTTAGAGACAGCATCTCACTGAGTTGCTAAGTGCCTTGCCATTGCTGAGGCTGGCTTTGAACTTGCGATCCTCCTGCCTCAGCCTCCCAAGTGCTGGGATTACAGGTGTGCGCACCTGCACCCAGCTTTCAATACATCAATTCTTCGTAAATACAAGAAACTTATCAACAGGTACAAAAGTATATCACACATACTAAAACAGATCACAAAACAACAGTTTTGCAGGTAAAGTTCATAAGACTCTCATTGTTTATTAACAATTTACAGGAAACACTGTGTAATTGGTGAAATATTGTTCTTACCCCTCTGTCCTCCAATGTTCTCAATCTGGCCTCCAATTTGGCTCTATTCTCAACTCCCATTGCAGAACTGGAGTCCTCACCAAAGGCATCATAACGTATAGCTAAAACAGTTTTGGCTGCTAGCATTCGAGAAATCTAATAGAAAACATGAAGTCAGAAGCAATCAAACTATATCCCAAGCGCAGATGTACAATTTTCAATAATTTATTCATGAGAAAAATACCAAATCAACATATTACCATTCATTCTAGAATTTTGGGGGTGTGTGTTAGTGTGCTTCAGAATCAAACCCAGGGCCTTATGTATACTAGGCAAGCAGCTAAACCACTGAGCTACACCTGCCAGCCCTCATTCTAAGATCAGAATCAAAAGTATTACAATTCATACAACTCAAATCACCTACTATATTTTTTTCATCTTTGCTACAGTATAATGGCTTACTGGTTATACATCACTGTCCATACTTTGGTGGACAAAAGGATGTCTTAACAATTTGTGTTTAAAATTATCTCAAACTAGCCAGGCATAGTGGCATACACCTGTAATCCCAGCAGCTCAGGAGGTTGAAGCAGGAGGATCACAAGTTCAAAGCCAGCCTCAGCAAACATGAGGTGCTAAGTAACTCAGTGAGACCCTGTCTCTAAATAAAATAAAAGTTAGGGCTGGGGATGTGGTTCAGTGGTTGAGTGCCCCTGAGTTCAACCCCCAGTACCAAAAATAACATAAAATAAAGTAACTTCAAGCTAATCTTCTAATGTTTTTCTTGAGTTTCACACAGTGATACTATTTCAATGCCTTAAGAGGTCCCAGAACAACTATATTCATTTCCCTCATAACAGTCTTAACTATTGTGGGTACTTTTTCAAACTTATATTGTTTCATTGAACACTTTATTTCTGTGAAACACTGAAATTACTTAATTTTTAAGTCTGTTTTCATCACCTATAAAACAGAAACAAAGCCGGGCGCGGTGGCGCACGCCTGTAATCCCAGCACTTTGGGAGGCTGAGGCAGGAGGATCGCGAGTTCAAAGCCAGTCTCAGCAACGGTGAGGCACTTAGCAACTCAGTGAGACCCTGTCTCTAATAAAATACAAAAAAGGGCTGGGGATGTGGCCCGGTGGTCAAGTGCCCCTGAGTTCAATCCCTGTTACCAAAAAAAAAAAAAAAAAAAAAAAAAAAAAAAAAAAAAAAAAAAAAAACCAGAAACAACCCCATCTGGTCATTGAAGAACTCAATGAAGTTCTAAGTATTCAGCATAGTGTACATACTATTATTATTTTGGCAATGTGTGATTGAACCCAGCCAGGGTTGCTCTACCACTGAGTTACACCTGAATCTCTATTTTAAATTTTGAGACAGGGTCTCTCTAAGTTGCCAAGGCTGGCCTTAAACGTGGGATCCTTTTGACTCAGCCTCCTGAGTAGCTGGGATTACAGATGTGCACCACCATGCTTGGCCTATATGATACAGTTTTAATAGTTCATAAATGTTAGATTGGCTTTCTTGCAAAATCCTTGTGTATCACTCACAGGAGGATCCTAGAAAAAGAATCTAACAGTGAAAGGAAATGGCTATAGTTGGACCAATAACAATTTCTTCTAATCTTTTTTTTCAGGACACACAAATTTAATTTAAACAATGCACCACTTTAAATTAAATGATAAAGACAACAGAAAGACTGAATGTGCACTATAATAAGAACAGGAGAAACTTGTGTTTTTGGAAATAAAAGTAAATAGAAAGAAAACACATAACTTCAGAAAAACTGTAACTCACCTTCCCTTTGTGTTTTGGACTTGACTGGCCCACAAGTGAAGCATGATAAATAAGACCATATTTAGGGGTATCCCGTCTAGACTTAAGGGCTCTGAAGAGTGCCTTTTCTGCTCCAAGAATCTGAACTGTAGAAGCTGCATGCTTGGCCAAATTCAAAAGAGAACCTACCAAAAATAAATAGTAGTCACAAATAAAGCAATACCAAATATGTTCATTCCACATATTTAATAAAATACATAGTTTGTTACAGCTAAATAAATTTAAAAAATCATCAAATGATGCAGGATTATGTGATCTTGTATGAATTCCCTGAATTTTAATGCTTCATTTGACTCTCCGGCAGAGATTTGTGGTGTTTATTTATGACAAACTGAAAGTTAAGCTTAAATTCAATGATACTTATTTGCCTGAGATAGTATTTCTATTCTATATTCATTAGCATACCACATGTCATACATATATGAACACAAATATTTACACACATCAATCTATCTCCCATTTTCTGAGATTTTGGACATAAAATATTCCATTGCTATAGATATGTATTAGGTAGTATCAACTATATGAACATCTCAGTAGTATTAACTGTGAAAATATATTCTCACTTCATTTACCCTTATTTTGGATATGGATTAGGAAGCAATATGTCTGGAACTATATGAAGTTGTTTTCTTCGATTTGTTGCAAAGAATATTTTCTGTCAAAAAATACAATGAGGGACTGGGGTTATAGCTCAGCTGTAGAGTGCTTGCCTTGCCTTGCACATGTGAGGCACTGGGTTCAATCCACAGCACTGCATACAAATAAAATAAAGATATTGTGTCCATTATTAAAAAAAAAAAAAAAAAACCACAACGAGGGCTGGGTACATAGCTTAGTGGTAAAGCACTTGCAGAGCATCCCGAGTACCACTAAAACAAAAAAAAAACACTACACACCCAATATTAATGTTATGCACTCAATTACTGGAGATATGCTTAAAGTGCAACAAACTCATATTTCTGTTAATCTATGTATGCATGTGTTACCGTCATAAGTTTAGATGCACATAAGTTTAGATGCATCTACAAAACTGGGTGAAGCCAAGAAAACCAGGCCAGATGATTGTGATCCTGTAGTGAAGGGTACTTGAATGGAATATTATATCTAATAAAAGATAAAGCTAAGAGAGTTATTCCAGTTTAAACACTTTGATGTAGATGATAAATAAGATCTGTCATGGATTACAACAATGTCTCTAATAGTATAAAAATAAATTTGGGGGCTGGGGATATAGCTCAGTTGTTAAGAGTGCTTGCCTCGCATGCACAAATCCCTGAATTCAATCCTCAGTTCAACCACCAAAAAAATAAATAAAAAATAAAAATTTGTACTTCAACCATAGTTACAAGTATTTATGCAGGGTTTTTTTTTTTTTTTTTTGGGGGGGGGGGGGGGGGTACCAGGGATTCGACCACTGGACCACATCCCCAGCCCTTTTTGTATTTTATTAGAGGCAAGGTCTCACTGAGTTGCAAACTGCCTTGCCATTGCTGAGGCTGGCTTTGAACTCTTGATCCTCCTGTCTCAGCCTCCAAAGTGCTGGGATTATAGGCGTATGCCACCGCGCCTGGCTAATGCAGTGATTTTTGTCATAGCATATCATCCTTACAATATTGCCACATACACATTAAGTTTTGTTATAAATTGATTCTTCAAAACATTTTGAAAGTCAAATATATTAAAAATAGCATATTCAACAATGAAACTGACATAATCAATCAAGGACATACATTGCCTAAACTATATTCATCTTGGTCTGATGTGGGTTTTGTTTGTTTTGTGGTACTGAGAACTGAACCTAGGGCCTTGTACATGTTAGGTGAATGCTCTACCACTGAGCTACATCTCCCAAACTCATGACTTTTTCTTCCCACATTTATTAATTGGTATATTATAGTTATACAAAATTATGAGATTTGTTATATATTTGTAAACAATATAATTTGGCCAATACCACACCCCAGCACTTCCCCTCTTCCTCCTTACCTCCCACCCTTTTCCACTACTAATCTTTTGATTTTCTTTTTCTTTTCTTCTTTTCTTGGGCAGTAGAGAGGACTGAATCCAGGGTCCCTACTACAACACTACATCCCCAGCCCTTTTTAACTTTTTTTGAGACAGGGTCTGGCTAAACTGCCCAAGCTGGCCTTGATCTTGTAATCCTCCAGCCTCAGTCTGCTGAATAGCTGGGATTACATGAGTGTACCACTGTCCTGGATCCATAAATTTTTAATATTTTGAAAATAATAATTAATTATATTCTTTTGTAATTATTTGAGTTTCTGATTAACCATAGCAAACATCTGAAAAAAGCACAAGTGTCTCAGAAGAGGTAGTGACTAAAATGCCTTCATTATCCAAAAGGAAATCTGGCAAACAAAAATCATCATTGAACACTTGGCTGTTATTCTTTAATAGTTGTCTGTAAAGCTCAAAACTCAGAAAAAACGACTTTAAATATTCATGTTTACAAATTACATTAAAACATTCACCTGCATGAGCAATAAGCCGTGCTCCAACTAATTCCCCAACCATGACTGTAACATTGGGTGCAATGGCCATCATTCGATTTTGTAGATATTCATAGAGCTGAGTTCTATATTCCGAGATTTCAATCACCTAACAAAAGGAATAAAATGAGTAAGTCACAATTACCTATCAGTAAAAATGTCAAGTTTATATGACTAAAACACTCAAGTCCAACAGCTTGGGCATAGTGGCATGTGCCTCCTGTCTAATTACTCAGGAGACTGAACCAGGTAGGTCATAAGGTTAGGAGCTTGAGGCCAGTGTGGATACACAGTGAGACCCTGTCTCAAATTTAAAAGGGCTGGATTCCTGAATTATCAAAGAACAACTGCTTGACCCTAGGTGAATTTACTTTTAAGACTGGTTTTCTACAAAATGAATTCTGTAAGTCTTTAATTAAACAAATGTATCTAAACCACTTATAGTATACCTTCTGAAAAAAAAATGCTTGTCAATACTATTCTAATAGTTTTCAAAAAATTCAAACAGCTACACATTTGTGTCATCTGTGATTTTTTTGTATGTAAACTATCCTCAAATTTAGGGCAAAACAATTGCCATAGGCTATAAACACAAAACTCCAATAACTCAAGCCATATTTCTTGGACTTCTTAATAAATATACTAGTAGTACAAATTATTTCATTCTACTATGTACTTCCCCCTTCTAAGTATACCAAATAAGATGGCATCAGATGAGGTAGTGACTGAACACCCTCATATTGTTATCAGGTGAACAATAAGTGTAAATATCATCATTGCCATCAGAAATTATTATAGATCTGGAAACAGCTGGATTCACATGGACACAATTTACCTGGGTACAAAGATGCAGGATGTTGCAAATATCTTCTTCAGAAACCTCTGTTCCCATAGATATCTCTGCAGCTGCTTTCACTTCAGCTTCAACTTCTTCTGGCAGCAATTCAGATAGTGTGGCAGAGGCATAGTTCTTCCTATCACCTACAGAATGTTTGCAGAGGATGAGGGAGAATCACTCTTCAACAAATTATATAAAATCCACCATACAGTCAAGAGGAAAAACAGACGTAAGCCAATGAAAAGGATGTCTAAATGAGGGTTTGGGATATAGCGCAGTTGGTAGAATGCTTGCCTTGCAGGCACGAGGCCCTGGGTTCAATCCCAAGTACCACCAAAAAAAAAAAAAAAAAAAAAAAAAAAAAAAAAGTGGGCGGGGGATGCCTAAACAAAACAAAAAGCGAATAAGTTGTACCTACTAGTTTTCCTGATGTAAATGCTTGGTTTTAGAGATAAGGAACCAGCATTTCCTTCCAAAATTTAATTGTGATAAAAATAATACACAAGCTGGGCTCGGTGGCGCACGCCTGTAATCCCAGCACTTTGGGAGGCTGAGGCAGGATTGCAAGTTCAAAGCCAGCCTCAGCAATGGTGAGGCACTTAGCAACTCAGTGAGACCCTGTCTCTAAATAAAATACAAAGAAGGGCTGGGGATGTGGCCCAGTGGCCGAGTGCCCCTGAGTCCAATGCCAGGTACCAAAACAAAACAAAAACAAAACAAAACAAAACAAAAAAAAAAACACAAAACCCACAACATCCCATGAAAACTTAGTTCAGAAAGAGCAAAATTAAGTACAGGACTAATAATAATGTCAATTTTTTATGGAAGATGGGGCCATTAATTTTGAAGATGTTAATATGAGACAAGCAATTCTTGTTTATTAATCATCAGGTCCCTCTACTCATAGTATTGCTATGATAATTGTATAGTATAGAACATGACATCAACAATATATACAGCTACATTACTATACTAGATGTTAATATATTACAGGGTACACCCAGTCTACAATTGCCCCTATTATTAATTAGCTTACCATAGGAAGCCACTTGAAAAACTCAAAAGAGAACCATGTACTGTTGTGTTATGTCATCAAAATCAAAATTTAACACCGAAATCTAACAGATTGTTACTAAAATTTGTGTTCTTACATGCAACCAAATTTAGTTATTTTCAATGTCTTTAAGGATAAACAAATTTCTCACCAACTTTCTGTAAACACTTGCAGTATGTCAAATTATCTGAAATAATTTTTCCTAATTCAGGGAAATGCCAGCCATACCACTCTCTACATCGCATAATGTAGTTGTTCAGTTCTTTATCCAAGTCATCTAACAAGGCTGTAGTAGATAAAAATGGGGGTGGGGGGGTGGAGGAGACATAGAGTTTATTACAGTACAATATATGTAACATAAAATTCACCTTTAACCATTTTCAAAAGTACAATCCAGTGGCATTAAGTACACTCACATATTTACACTGCATTTCCAGAACATTTTCATTACACGGAACTGAAAATTCCACAGCCATTAATACATAACTGCCTATTATGACCTCCGCAAGTCCCTACTAACATCTATACTATTTTGTCTCCACGAATTTGTCTATTCTAGAACTTCATATAAGTGGAATCCTGTATTATCTGTCCTTTAACATTTGGTTTATTTCAAGGTTTATCCACATTGTAAAATGTATCTGATGTGACCTTCCACTGTTAAGTATATATGACATTTTATTTATCAATTCATCTGTTAATGGATATTTTCCCCCCATCTTTGGCTATTGTAAATAATACTGCTATAAGTATGAGTATAACAATATAGGAGTCCCTAACTTCAATTCCCTTGGGTATGTATAAAGGAATAGAATTACCAGTCATAGGGATTTTAAAAATTCAAATAGACTAGGACGATGTTCCTAAAAACTGTTCTCCGTGGAGAATAACACATAATTAAAAAGCTAAGTGAAAAAGGCAGCTATATAGACCCTACCCCAGTTTTCACATTATTCATAGAGGAAAACACATCAGTTTACACTTTAATATTGTGATTCATGTTATCCTATAATAATCAAATTATGGGTAATTTCCTTCTTTTCCTTTTTGCAATTTATCGACTTGCTTAACTCCTTTGTCAACAAATAGCTTCAATAGTTACAAAAACCATGAAGAGACACACAGGTCAGACCTTGCCATGTACTATACTTACAAATTGCTTGAACAATCATTGTATCCACCTTATCAGCACTAAACTTTAATCTGTATCGAGACAAGCTGAGGAGGAGAGAGAAAATGGCAAATTAGTAAAGCATTTAAAACGAACATGTTAGGTGTGCTGAAGCATGCCTATAATCCGGTGACTCAGGAGGCCCAGGCAGGGGATCTCAAGTTTAAGACCAGCCTGGGAAACTCAGCAAGATCCTGTCTCAATAAAATCATAAAAAGGGTTGAGCATATAGGTGGGTGGTAGAATACCCTTGTGTTCAATTCCTAGTAATGGTGACAAAAATTAACACCTTAAAAAAATTCAAATCAAAATCTCTGTCCTCAATTACATTGTTTTCAGTTTTTCTAGGCAGGAAACCAAGTTAAATACAAATGCACTATGAAAGATCACTAAGCACACATTTGCTACAACCTGTACTTCTGCAACATAAATTAGTTTATATGTGAATACTAAAACAATGCTGTATATAGTAAAAGTGACATTGGCTCATGTGATTTTTTTTTTTTTTTTTAATCACATCAAGGCTTTATACCACCTCAAATATTCTAGGGCTGGGGTTTTAAGTGGTGGAGTGCTTGACTAGTATGTGTGAGGCACTGGGTTTGATTCTCAGCATTGCATATAAATAAATAAAATAAAGGTTGATTAACAACTAAAAAAAATTATAAAAATAAAGAAATATTCTAGTCTCTTAACATATGTAAACAAAGTTATAGAACAATTTCTTAATCTTGGCAATACTGAAAATAGTTATTACTTATTAGGAGGGTGTCAAGCTATGCTTTGTAGGACATTTTCAGCATCCCTGATATTTACCAATTAGATGCTGGTGGCATACCATATTACAGCATCAGTTGCAATAACTTAAAATATCAAATAACCCAAGGGAACATCTGTTTGTCCTTCAGATTAGCAGTGATGTAAACATTGTTGTTTAATTCTAAATTTGGGTAATGATTCAGTTTCAATACTTGTTCTATCTTAGAAAAGCTCATTTAAAAATTCTTCCTGGCCTTTGCTCTTATTTCTATAATCCAGCAGCTTCAACCTTTTCATTATTCTATGTTCACCCCTCTCCCTACTCTGTAGGAGATTGAACTCAGGGCTTCAAAAATGCTCAACCAGCTCTATGCTCATCTTTAAAAATTTGTACGTACAGACTACTGTTCATTGTAGTACTTCTTTCTTTGCACTACTGGGGACTGAATGGAGTTGTGCTCTACCACTGAGCCACATCCGTAGGCCTATTTTGTAATTTATTTAGAGACAGGATCTCACTGAGTAGCTTAGTACCTCGCTTTTGCTGAGGTTGGCTTTGAACTGTTCATCCTTCTGCCTCAGCCTCCCGAGCCGCTGGGATTACAGGTGTGTGCCACCATGCCTGGCTTGTAGTATTTCTAAACTTAACTTGTCTTTTTAACTGTGCTATACCACATACAGAATTGCTTTTAACACATTTTTTTAGTTGTTCATGGACCTTCAATTATTCATTTATATGCAGTGCTGAGAATCAAACCCCTGCCTCACACACACTAGGCAAGCACTCTACCACTGAGCTACATCCCCAGCTCTTTTTTGTATTTTATTTAGAGATAGGGTTTAAGTCTCTAAGTGCCTCGCCATTGCTGAGGCTGGCTTTGAACTCGCAACCCTCCTGCCTCAGCCTCCCAAATGTTGGGATTACACGTGTGCGCCACCGCGCCAGACCAGAATCATTTTTAAAAATTTTTAATATTTATTTGCTTTAGTTGTACACAATGCATTTGTCTTTACGTGGTGCTGAGGATCAAACCCAGGTCGTGCACATGCTAGGCGAGCGCTCCACCGCTGAGCCACAACCCCAGCCGCCAGAATCATTTTTGATAGTGCTCTAATCATATAGTTGTATAGGTTTTTAGTATTCTACCTATAGTCCCTTACTTTCTTCACAAACTATTTTTAGTACACCAGAATATCATGTTTTTGGTGAACATAGCACAGCAGGAATGTGCACAATAAGGAACCTCTGGTTAAACATGGGAGAGTTGAGCTGGGCACAGTGGTGCACACCTGTAATCCCAGCACTTGGGAGGCTGAGGCAGGAGGATGGCGAGTTCAAAGCCAGACTCAGCAATGAAGAGGCACTTAGCAACTTAGTGAGACCCTGTCTCTAATAAAATACAAAAAAGGGCTGGGGATGTGGCCCAGTCTTCGAGTGCCCCAGAGTTTGATCACCGGCACCAAATAAATAAATAAAAATCATGGGACAGTTAAGGTGTCTCATTCTAAAAAATCATGAAAAAACAGGATAGAACAATCAACACTGACACAGACAAACAAATGGAGGGAGACCATAACAGATATGAAAATTCTGGGAAGTGGCAGTAGGTGGAGGCACAGTATATGACTTAGCAGAGATAAAACGAGAGATCCAACACTAGTGGTAAAGAATTCCTATGATGAAGTTTTAAGAGCCCAGGCAATAAGGTCAGGCTGTATGGGTTCAAATCCTGGCTTATCATTTATCAGCTTTACTATTCCAGGGTATCAGTTTCCTCATGAGGTTAATACTACCATCACCTTCATAAGGTTGTTATGAAGATTAAGTTAATACTTGTAACATTTTGGGAACATAGCTTACATAGGTAAGCTGACTATGTTTCACAATAATTCTCACCTGTGGGCCAATCCAAGACACATGGCTGACATTTCACGTGGTTCTACCCCAGGGATTAATCCATCCATTTGTGATCGAATTCCCCTCATAAGTTCATTAACAACAGGACTATGGATACAACTGAGATTCAGTTTTTCCTACAAGAATAAGAACATTTCTATTAAATAAAGAAAAAGGATTTCCTGAAATTATTTTTTATATATTAAAATAGCACTGATTTAAGTACATGCATTTACAGTTTGATGAAGTTTTTTGTTTATACAAAAATATTTGAGCCGGGCGCGGTGGCGCACGCCTGTAATCCCAGCACTTTGGGAGGCTGAGGCAGGAGGATCACGAGTTCAAAGCCAGCCTCAGCAATGACGAGGCACTTAGTAACTCAGTGAGACCCTGCTTCTAATAAAATACAAAAGAAAAAAGAAAAAAAAGGGGGCTGGGGATGTGGCCCAGTGGTCAAGTGCCCCGAGTTCAATCCCTGGTACCAAAAAAAAAAAAAAAAAAAAAAAAAAATTCAGAGTGCCGGGCATGGTTGGCACACACCTGTAATCCTGCACTTGGGAGGCCGAGGCAGGAGGATCGCGAGTTCAAAGCCAGCCTCAGCAATGGCAATGTACTTAGCAACTCAGTGAGACCCTGTCTCTTATAAAAAATACAAAAAAGGGCTGGGGATATATATGGTCCAGTGGTTGAGTGCCCCCGAGTTCAATCCCCGGTACTACCAAGAAAAAAAAAAAAGATGTAAATGATGAATATAATTTGACTTAGTTTTATTCCTGTTTTTTTTCCCTTTGATGACATTTCATTACTTTATGTTATTTGACTTTCAAATGTAACTAATTAAAAACTCCCAATAGCTTGAGAGGTTGAGGCAGGAGGATTGCCAAATTCAAATTACCCACAAATGAGATTTTTTTTTTCCCCCTGCACACCTTCAATTTTCCATCTGCAGTGTATTTGCTAGCTACTTCACACAGGTCTACACAGTTTTAGTCTATCTCATGCAAATAGTAACAGGCATGCAAAAAACATTTAAGAAAAAATATATAGCTGGGTACAATGATGCACACCTGTAATCCCAGCAATTTGGGAGGCTGAGGAAGGAGGGTTGCAAGTTCCAGACCAGCCTCAGCAACTTACCAAGACCCTGTCTCAAAATAAAAAATAAAGAGGATTGGGGATGTGATTCAGTGGTTAAGTGCCTCTGGGTTGAATCCCTGTCCCCCCTCCCCACCATCAAAATTTAGTGTATTACACATGATAATCTGTATAAAAACTTACTAAATAATGAAAATAATTTTTTAAAAAATCATCTCACCAGTTCAGCAATATGCCCTTCTGCATGCCTTTGTAGGTATTCTTATACCATAAGTGATGAACACTTATTCAAGTAGTACTATTTGCTATATTCTGTCAAGCTTTCACTCTCTTGAGTACAATGTCTACATGCAGAACTCAGAATTTTAATACTTCAGTTCATAAGGATGTTGAAAATGTTTGTTTCTTCCTAATGTGCTAAAAGTTATAGCCTTTAACGGAAAAATATAAAAGTCAAGCCTGTGGGTACTACAAATGATGAAGAGATTGAAATAATCAACGAAAAGCTCATTGCCTTAGTATTAGTATTACCATAGTATTAGAAGTAATCTGTTCAAATGAACTTCTTAAATTAACCATTGACTTAATACTAAAGCTCTTAAATCTTTAGTATTTTGCTGCCATTTCATAGTTTTCTCCTGACTTCATGAATCAAGAGACCCTGTTATTTTTTTTAATGATCACAATAATGAACCTCTAGCAGAAATATTTAGTATAACTACTAAACATCAGTCTATCATAAATGGATCTCAACTGTTCTACTTATTTGTGGCTAAACAAGGTGAGTACAGCAGGACATGTATAAGGTATTAAGAGTAGCAGAGATAGGGCTAATTTAAGTATTTTTTTTTCAATATTTATTTGTTTTAGTTGTGTACAATGCCTTTGTTTTTTATGTGGTGCTGAGGATGGAACCCAGGCCGCACACATGCTAGGCGAGTGCTCTACTGCTGAGCCACAATCCCAGCCCCCGTTTTGTTTTGTTAATCTATATTTTCTACAATGAACAGGAATTACATGTTTGGTTCTGCTAATACTAGTGGAAATTATTATGTAGCTTAGAAAAAAAGATGTAATATGAGAACTTCAGACACAAAACTTATTACAAAGGCTAGGCTATGTAATTAGCACCCTGTGAGATTAGACTAACAGACATAAAAGAAAAGTGATGACATTAAATTCATTTATTCATACATTTATTTTAGTGTTCAGGGGGCCTAACACAGGGCTTTGTGCACGCTTAGCACATATTCTATCATTAGGCCAAACCCTCACCCCTACTTTACCTTTATTACTCCTCCTAGTTTAGCATCAGCGACAGCCAGAGGTTCATGTGCTTCTTTTACTATTTTCTTCAGAACTTTCTTCAGCTGCTTATTGATTTTGCCCTCCATCAGAGCTGTGAATGCTTTTTAGAAAACAGAAAAAAAACACAGGAGTTACCTCAAATTTTTAACTGCAAGAACTTGTCTTAAAATTTAAAGCAAAACAAATACTTCCAGCCGGGCACAGTGGCGCATGCCTATAACCCCAGCACTTGGGAGACTGAGGCACTTAGCAACTCAGTGAGACCCTGTCTCTAATAAAATACAAAAAAGGGGCTGGGGATGTGGCCCAGTGATCGAGTGTCCCTGAGTTCAATCCCGGGGAAGGGAGGGAGGGAAGGGAAGGGAAGGGAAGGGAAGGGAAGGGAAGGGGAAGGAAGGAAGGAAGGAAGGAAGGAAGGAAGGAAGGACGAAGGAAGGACGAATACTTCCTTTTGAAAGGCCCAAATTTAATGTTACTTCTGGAACAATCAATGTGAATGGTTACGTATTTTATAGGAAGGGTTCTCCTATCTTTATGTCATGCAAATGTTCTCACAAACTCTAGGAGAGGATTGTAAAGTCTTAGATTGACTCTCCTGTCATTTCAGATAGACTGGTTTGATGTCCTGGACTACAAAATACCCTAAAATCGTTATCAAAATGGGCATCAGAATAAAGGAAGGCTCTGCAACAGTGTAAGCAAGTTTTGAGTGGGGGGGGGGGGGGTCTTATTTTTGCTAATCCCCAAACCAGAAATATCATCAAGCCTGTGCCTGTAAACCTCCTGTTCTAACAAACCCTTCCTTAGATATATACTTCTATCTTCCAGACCCACATGGACTTAACATCTTGTCTGAGATTCGTTTGAGGTTAAAAGTATGCCTGGAAAAAAAAAAAAAAAAAAAAAAAAAAAGTATGCCTGGCAGGAAAAAAAGAATCTGTCAGTTCCTAGTATCAAGCAGTTTGCTTATTAGGCAGGTACCTGCTCTTACCTCCTGATCCCATCTCATCCATTTGAATTACAAGTCCATTCCATCAGTTATCTGGGAAGATTAAAGGTGAGGGAGGACAAAAAGCATCTGGCTCTCAGATAGCTTTTGCAGGTTTATAAACTCTTATAATTTTTACATTGATTCCTTAGAATCTACCCTTCTCACAAGAGTGTTCTTTGCATGCCAGTAATCCCAGTGACTCAGGAGGCTCAGGCCCTAAACCATTTAGTGAGACTATCTCAACATAAAAAAAATAAAAGGGGTTAAAAATGTAGCTCAGTGGTAGAGGGCTGCTAGGTTCAATCCCCAGTACAAAAAACAAAAGAGAGAGAGAGAGATCTTCCTTATATTCTTTCCTTATGTAAGGTTTAAAATCCTTGGGGTTGGGGTTGTGGCTCAGTGGTAGAAGGCTCACCTAGCACATGCATGGCCTGGGTTCGATCCACAGCACCACATAAAAACATGAAAGCATTGTGTACAACTAACTAACTAAATAATATTAAAAAAAAAATCCTTGGGTTGGGGATGTAGCTAGGTGGCAGAGCACTTGCTTAGCATGCTTAAGGCTCTAGGTTTGATCTTCAGCATTACATACCTACCTACACACATACATAAATAGCAAAACTTCTTAATTGAAAAGTTTAAATTTAACTTCTGCTGCCTGTTCCTAATCTTCTATATCATCTTTTATTTATAACCTAGTGTTCATCCTCATTTCTTACGTTAAAAATGTCTACTCTAATAATTACACTTATCTTCCCTTTATCAAAGTTTACATATAAAAATATAACCAAGAGTAAAAACAAGCCTCTCCATGCAAATGGCACATGTGAATTTCTGGGACCAATACACAATCTTGATTTCACACTCCACAGGACTCTAATATTTAAAGCTATGGGATTTAAAATGTGTACAATTGACAATTACAGATACCAAGTTTGATACTATCATGTCAAAACTGGAATGAGGCAATCCCCACTACTACAAAACAAAACTCTAAAAAACAAACAAAAAAAAAGTTGCATTGTTACATGTAGTGGAATGTTAATTCTTAGAAAAGGACTCTATTCTCTTTAATAAAGGGATGTTTCCCTTTCTAGTAAAAACAGGAAAAGAAATCACAGGTTTCTATGACTGGACACCTTAAAGAACTTACTCTTCATTTACCCCAAAATATTAATTATAAATCCTGTATAGCCAAATGCTGTCCTAGAATCTAAGAATTTGTCAGTTTACAGCAGTCCCTGCATTGTGGAGACCAGAGCAACTTGACTTTTTGAAAATTTTTGGTGGTTCTGAGAATTGAACCCAGAACTCAACATATGCAAAGTTATGCACTCTACTACTAAGATATTTTCCCAGCAGGAGATGTGACTTTAAATAACAATGTGATGAGTACAAATTTGAGAATCACTGTGTGATAAATCTATTAGCTATTAATAGTAAAATCTTGCTTTGCATTTGGGAAAGAGTGGGCTCATACATTTAATATGTTTAATAAGAGCTGGTCAAAGATATCCCCAAAACATTACAGAGATGATATGAAAAAAGAAGACACAAGGATCAAGGATGCAGCATTTCACAATTTGAGGAGGAACTGGTCATATCATGATCTATGTGAACAATGCCCTCTACTGTTGGGAGTATAGTTAACACAATATTGCTTGGGATTTTACCAAAAATCTACCCATACTTAAAGCTAAGATGAACAGATCTTTTAAAGAATTCTCCAGGGCAACAATATCATTGTTGTGCTATATGGCTGTAGAAGGAAGGTGCCTTAGAACTACTTATTTAAAATATAAAGAAACAGCCAGGGCGGGCAGTGGTGAAGGAATGTAATCCCAGCAACTCAGGAGGCTGGAGCAGCAAGAGGATCCAAAGTTCAAGGCCGTTATAGCAACTCAGGGAGACCTCAACTCAAAATAAAAAGGGTTGGGGATGTGGCTTGGTGGTTTCAAAGACCTCTGTATCCAATCCCCAGTACCAAAACAATAAAAAATAAACAAACTCAGCCAGGCGCGGTGGCGCACGCCTGTAATCCCAGCACTTTGGGAGGCTGAGGCAGGAGGATCACTAGTTCAAAGCCAGCCTCAGCAATGGTGAGGCACTTAGCAACTCAGTGAGACCCTGCCTCTAATAAGATACAAAAAAGTGCTGGGGATGTGGCCCAGTGGTTGAGTGCCTGAGTCCAATCCCCAGTACCAAAAAGTAAAAATAAAAATAAACAGACTCATCTCATTGGATCCTCATTTCGCTTACCCCTCTGCAAGGACAGATGGCCAAATAACAGTCAAGCATATTTATTTCTAATATTCACTCAGAATCATATCTTTTCCCATGGTTGATAAACAAATTATTATTATTATTATTATTATTTTGTGGTACCAGGGATTGAACTCAGGGGCACTTGACCACTGGGTCACATCCCCAGACCTTTTTGTATTTTATTTAGAGACAGGGTCTCACTGAGTTGCTAAGTGCTTCCCCATTGCTGAGGCTGGCTTTGAACTCGTGATCCTCCTGCCTCAGCCTCCCAAAGTGCTGGGATTACAGGCGTGTGCCACCGCGCCCGGCTAACAAATTATTTTTATCTGTCAGATTCTTACCTAATTATAATATTCTTCCTTACAGATATTCATTTTTTAATTATATCACCCAAGTAGTTGGCTGATTTGAAATATAGAATTTTCAGCAGCTTTGTCTCTTTCTTCTTTTTTGCTAACTTAATATAAACAAAACGCTTGTGACCCTCTGTAGTGTATTTAAAAAAAAAAACTATATTAGTTTTCCTACGATCTTTAATTATATTGATATGCTTACCTGAAATAAAAATGTATGCCCCTGGATAGCCTTATTATTTTTTTCAATTCTGAATCCCAGCTATTCTCAACTTTACCCTTGGATCAAAACTATCAGAGAGCTGTGTATTTGACCACATTACCTTGGTCCCTTGCAGAACAGCTTTTACTGAATTGTGCTTCAGCATTATGCTGCTGGTTTCCACAGGGAGATCAATTTAACCACTTCTCACCTCTCATCACATGGTGGGAAACCAGCCCTATGGTGAAAAAAGCTAACTCAATGTTGTCTCAGTGGTAGTGACGAATTTGAGTTAGATCACTTAAATTCAGTTTCATTAAGAATGCATCATTGACAACATTGAATAAGGTTAACTCAAGGCAACTGAAGCAAACAACCTTTTAATAAGGAAAATAAACTACCAACACCAAATAAAAAAAAAAAAAAAAAAAAAAAAATAAGCAAGCTTCTAGTCTCTTACTTTACCTGCTAATGCTTCTGCTGTATCCTGAAATTTCTCAAAATGCTTTAGCTTTACTCTAGAATTTAAAAGAAAAGAAATGTTATGGAAGCATGTTATTCTACAAAAGCCATGAAAAAAAAGGATTGGTGTTTCCAAACCATGTACCGATAAAAGAAACTTGCCTATTGCTGGGAATCAAAGTACAAAATTAAATATTCTTCATAAAGTGACAATATCCGGACTGGCACAAACAAAGTTATATACTTTGAAGGAAACTTAGGCCAAGAAAAACATGCTGAAGCTTAAACATAATCCCTACTGCTTAAAGTTGGACACAGGTAACTTTTACTACACAGCACAGAATTGACCCAAGAAAAAATATTTGAATCCCTCTTAGGGAAGATATCTTAAGACATTCATTTGTCTAACTAGTACAGATGCCTTTTAAAAAGTTTATGGACGGGGGCTGGGGTTGTGGCTCGCCTAGCACGTGTGTGGCCCGGGTTTGATCCTCAGCACCATGTAAACACATTGTGTACAACTAAAGCAAATAGATAAATATTTAAAAAAAAAAAAAGTTTATGGTCGCCATGTACCACCCCTAGTGGCTCTGAGGCAGGAAGATTGAGAGTTCAACCCAGTGAGACCCTGTTGAGTTCAATCCCCAGTACCCCCCAAAAAGTTTATTGCCACATCTGTTTCCTTTTATCCTTTTTTTCCCTTGTCCCTTTTATCCCCTACGCATTCATATGCAGGGTTACAATTTTTTTTTTAAACAGCTGAGAGAACCAGCCACCAGGAGGAAAGGCTCATTTAAAAAAAAAAAAAAATATTTATTTGCTTTAGTTGTACACAACACAATGCATTTATGTTTACGTGGTGCTGAGGATCGAACCCCGGGCAGCGCACGTGCTAGGCGAGTGCTCTACCGCTGAGCCACAACCCCAGCCCCAAGGGTTACATTTTTTTAAATTTTATTTTTATAATTTTTAATATGTACAACTCATAGTGCCTATATTTAGTATCTTTTTACATACAACTGTTTGTATACAAAGTATATTCATACAATTCAGGTCTTCAATCATGCATTAAGGACCAAGGGTTACATTTTATGTAGAAAGAAATGTACATGGTTAATTCATAGTTGTCTCAGTGGTAGTGACGAATATATGAGCTAGATCACTAAGATTCAGTTTCAACAGGAATACATCATTGACAACCATGAATTACATTAAGCCAGCAAAGCATGACCCTTGAAAAAGGAAAATCAAGTCTTCTATTTGCCTGAAACAACTGTTTTGTTCAAAAAAAATTATAACTATTAACACTTATTAATTGTACATTACAGTGTTAACTTAAATAAGATTTTCTTACCTGACAAGGGAACATGCTGGTGATCCCTTAAAAATCAAATAAATAAATAAAAATTAAGAAAGAAAGAAAAAAGAAAGAAAGAAAGAAAAAAAAAAAAAATCAAAAAGCTTGGTGCGGTGGCACATGCCTGTAATCCCAGCGGCTCGTGAGGCTGACACAGGAGGATCTCAGAGTTCAAAGCCAGTCTCAGCAATGGTGAGGCACTAAGCAACTCAGTGAGACCCTGTCTCTAATAAAATACTAAAAAGGGCTGGGGATGTGGCTCAGTAGTTGAGTACCCGAGCTCAATCCCCAGTACAGAGAAAATTTCTTGCCAAGAAATCTTGAGGAGTCCAGTATACCTTTTTAGGATTTATTAGCTAGTTGTTTTTTATTATACTAGAGGGAGCTAGGAAGTAGAAGTCATAAAGAATGAATATGCTAAGTAAACAAAGAAAACAAAACAAATCAATATGCAAGAAACCAAGCAAATCAGTATTCCATGGTTTGTACAATTACTTTTAACAAAAATTTATCCTTGACTCACAATCAACTGTTTTCAAATACCTATAAAATATTCATTTTGGGGTACTGTCTACTCTAGTCTGCAAATAATATAAATAAGCTGAGATGGCCTATGTTCCAAATAAAATATCCATAATAATTAGGCTCATATTACTATTACTCATAAAGCAGATTTCAAAAGAAAAAACTGAATGTAACATTATACAAATGGGGGCACAATCTTAAATGCTGTTAAATTTTAGGTTTCATGATTACTTACATTTTATTTGCTTTCTCTGGAGTTTCAAATTCTTTCCACAAACTATCAACCTCTTGAAGTTTCTTCTCATTTAGAACCTGCAAGAAGATATTTAAACATTTTCTTCAAATGGACCAACTTAAGCATTTGCTACATTCTTCAAGTACTATACATATAAAATGAGGGTGGTTTAAGCCCATTTTTCTAATTGTTGAAATAATGAATTAGGTTTCTTACCCAGTGCACACTTTTGATCAAATTACTAGTTCATGCTGTTCATGTATACTTTTAGGAATCACACTATGCACTTATCTTTGCACTGTATGAATATACCATCATTTTTGCTTTAAGGATGTCTAATTTTTCTTTTTTAATGCTTCAGAAAACATCTTTGAGCTGGATTCAGTGGTGCACGCTTGTAATCCCAGCAACTCAGAAAGCTGAGGCAGGACTGCTGGTTCAAAGCCAACCTCAACAACTTGGCAAGACCCTGTCTCAAAATGAGAAATAAAATAAAAAGGGGATGGGGACGTGGCTCAGTGGTAAAGTACCCCTGGGTTCAATCCCCAGTACCAAAACAAAAAGATATTTGTAGTTATACATTATATTCAATAGGACAAGTTATTGGAAGTGGAGTTGATTGATCATATAAAATAGGCTTATGTTGACAGATGTGGCCACATTCCTTTTAAGAGATTTTACCAGTTTCACTTAAATCAAGAGAGTAAATAAAAGCCCAGCACTATGGCCATGCCTGCAATTCCTCATCTACTCCAGAGGCTGAGGCAGGAGGATTGTAAGTTCAAGGATAGTCTCAGCAACTTAGTGAGACTCTATTTCAAAACGATAAGTAGGGGGGAGAAAAAAAAGGAGGTGGATATAGTTCAGTTGTATAACAATCCCAGGTTAAACCCTAGTACCACAAAAAGGAAGAAGGAAAAAAAAATAATAAAGAATACTGTGTGGGCTGGGGTTGTGGCTCAGTGGTAGAGCATTCGCCTAGCACATGTGAGGCCCAGGTTCGATCCTCAGCACCAAGTTAACATAAATGCATTGCATTGTGTACAACTAAAGCAAATAAATAAATATTAGAAAAAAAAAAAGAATACTGTGAAGATGAGGCAAAATAATTTTAAAGATTTTTTTTCCAAATTAAACCCGACACAGCTTAACTAGATAGATTTACAGAATTTGAAAAGTTGGTTAAAACAAATCAAAATGGGAAAATATTAAAGGAACCACAAGTTATGGAGCTGTAAACATTACAAAGTATACAGTTGGTATGAAAAAACTATAAGCTATACTTGTTCTATTTTGCAAAACATGAAGCTTTAGAATCCAAAAACATTCAACCAAATTTCATGACTGCACTAAAATATTTACTGAAGTTTTTTTTAAAATGGAGGTTTCACAGAATATTCTCAAGTTTTTAAAAATTATTCATATCCAAAAGTCACCAATTGTCCAGAGGATGTGTTATCAGATAAGGAATATGACTTATAAGATCCACATTTTTGCCGGGCGCGGTGGCGCACGCCTGTAATCCCAGCACTTTGGGAGGCTGAGGCAGGAGGATCACGAGTTCAAAGCCAGCCTCAGCAATGGCAAGGCACTTAGCAACTCAGTGAGACCCTGTCTCTAATAAAATACAAAAAAGGGCTGGGGATGTGGCCTGGTGGTCGAGTGCCCCTGAATTCAATCCCTGGTACCAAAAAAAAAAAAAAAAAAAAAAAAAAGATCCACATTTTTTTCTAGCTGAAAAGAAGTATATATGAAGATAACATTTTGGTAATAAAATTGGCATATTTAGAAGATATTATCACCACTCTAAAATTGAAGTTAAAATAACAAAGGAAATGTAATAAAATCATGGTGATTTGTGACTAACCAAAATGTTTGCAAAGACTTTCTTAAGGCAAACAAAACCTTGGCTATTATGTTCCCAACCATGATGTAACATATGGAAGATAACATTACTAATGAAAACAGAAAAACAGTATAAACAACAACAACAACAACAAAAAATACATTTTATTTTTCATTTGCCTCAAATTTATAAACATTCATTTTAGACAGGGAAATTTCAAACACCTGTATATAAAATCCATTTTAAATTTTGCTTTGGATTAAGACAGCGAGGCACTGGGTTTGATCCTCAGCACCACATAAAGATTGTGTTCACCTATAGCTAAAAAAAATACATATATAAATCTTTAGTACTGCTATTTATACTGTTTGCTATTTTTAAAGCATGCCTATTATCTTATGAACACACATCGATGATATTTACAGATGAAATGGAATGTCCAGATTTGCTTCAAAACAACTTAGTGGAGGTGAGTGAGAACTAACATAAAATGAGTCTATTAAGGCTGTGTGACAGGATACAGGGAGGTTTATTACTAACCTTGCCCCTGCTATTTGAAAATTCTCACAGTAAAAAGCAAAAAATTCCATAGTGCCAGAAATGACCAGAGCATCCTTTTCTACTCCAGACAGGAAATAAATCTGACTAGGAAAGAGCGTCAGTATACCAAAAACTATCTTAATTTTCATTTTTGATTATTTGGGATTTTCTATTTTACTTAATAGTTGATGGTATTTTTTGAAGTTTTCATCACAGACAACATGGACAAGTAATATATTATGAAACTTGTTTGAGGTACAGGATAACTTAATAATTGAATAGTGTAACATGTAATTACTCAAAAAGGTACCAATTGATACATGCAACATGAATAACTTCAAAAGCATTATGCCAAGTGAAAAAGACCAAACACAAAGATTAAAATACTACTGCATTTACATGAAATCACAAAATTATACAGAAAGTCGATCAGTGATCGCCTACAGCTGGGACCAATTTGAAAATAGGTGGAAGATAGATTCCATCTCACTCTGGTCATATTGGCAGTTATCAAGAATAAAAGTTAACAACAAATGTTGGTGAGGATGTGGGGGAAAAAGTACACTCATACATTACTGGTGGGACTGCAAATTGGTACAATCACTCTGGAAAGCAGTATGGAGATTCCTCAGAAAAACTGGAATGGAACCACCATTTGACACAGTTATCCCATTCCTCAATATACCCAAAGGACTTAAAATCAGCATACTACAGTGACACTGCCACATCAATGTTTATAGCAGCTCAACTCACAATAGCCAAGCTATGAAACCTACCTAGGCACCCTTCAACAGATGAATGGATAAAGAAAATGTGGTATATACACACACAATGGAATATTGCTCAGCCATAATAAAAGAATGGCTTTATGACTTTTGTCAGTAAATGGCATGGAAAGGGAGACTACCATGCTAAGTGAAATAAGCCAATCCCAAAAACCCAAAGGATGAATATTCTCTCTGATATGTAGATGCTAACATAGAAGGGGAATGGGAGAGGATTGGGAGAATAGAAGTTCAGTGGCTTAGACAAAGGGGAATGAAGGGAAGGAAGGAGACATAAGAATATGTAAGACAGTAGAATGAATCAGACATAACTTTCCTATGTTCATAGGTAAATAAATCACCAGTGAAACTCCACATCATCATGTATAACAAGAATGGGATCCTAACTGGAATGAGGTATACTCCATGTATGTACAATATGTCAAAATACACTACTGTCATGTATATATTAAAAAAAAAACTTTTTAAAAAATAGGCAGAAGAGGGATGATGGCATAATTGCATTTTTTCCCTAAAACATATTAGGTGAGTTATATAGCATGGAAAGTATATTCAATACAGCTAGAAAAAATATATCATTCAGTAATGTTGTTGTATACAAGGATTTGGTATGTGCACCAGAAAATTACCTAAGTTCTAAGAAAACGAAAAAACAAAATGCTATGCTATACAGCTGCACTGTACAATGTGACCACTGAAATTAAAGTTAATTATTACTTTTAAAAAATCTGCGTGGGAGCTAGGACTGTAGCTCAGTGGCAGAGTGCAAGCATGAGGCACTGAGTTTGATCCTCAGCACCACATAAAAGTTGTCCATCTACAACTACAAAAAAATTTTTTTAAAAATCTGTGTGGGACTGGGGATACAGCTCAGCTATAAGCATATGAGTCCCTCCCTCCGTTCATTCCCCAGTTCTACTCAAGCCTGACCCCAAATCATCCCCTCATACATGACAAGTATGAAGGCTGGGGTTGTGGCTCAGCAGTAGAGTGCTCTCCTAGCACGTGAGACCCGGGTTCGATCCTCAGCACCACATAAAAATAAAAATAAAGACATTGTGTACAACTAATAAGTAAATAAATATTTTTAAAAAACAAGTATGAAAGTTTTACATGTGGTTAGTGGCTCCTATATTTAGGACAGTACGGGTAAAGTTCTTTTCATCTTATGCTGTGCCCCATGTGACACAAATTGAGTTTTGTTAACATTCTAGAACTATATTAGTTATAAGTAATAATAGAAGTAACTATAATAGCCAGGCATAATCCCAGCAGTTTGGGAGGCTGAGGCAGAAGAATCACAAGTTCAAGGGCAGCCTCACCAACTTAGCGAGATCCTGTCTCTTAAATAAAAAATAAAAAGAATTGGGGATGTTCCTCAGTAGTTAAGCACCCCTGGATTTAATCCCTGGTACCCTGCCCCAAAAGTAACTATAATAGTTCCAATAACAGTCTTTGCACTAGTGTGTGTGTGCATGTGCAACTAGAAACTGAACACAAGGCCTGTACTAGGACACCTAGAACTCACAGCCAGCCCTATATAATCTTCTTAATGAGCAATAAACTTTTTAAAAAAATATTTATTTTGTAGTTGTAGTTGGACACAATACCTTTATTTACTTTTATGTGGTGCTGAGGATCGAACCCGGGCCGCACACATGCTAGTGCTCTACCGCTGAGCCACAACCCCAGCCCAGTTGGCTGATTTTTTAAAAAAATATTTCCAGATGTTAATGAATCTTTATTTTATTCGTTTATTTGTATGTGGTGCTGAGAATTGAACCTAGTGCCTCATACATGCTAGGCAAGCACTCTACCACTGAGCCACAACCCCAGCCAGCAATTGTCTAATTTCTAGATCTGGGTCATAAAACAAATATACAACCATGTCTCTTGGTGAGTTTCTGGTTTATATTAATAAAGAATACCCTGGCCTATAAAAATAAGTATTTTGTTACAGGTTTCAATGTTATTTCTCTGCAAGTTACTGTTCAAAATTAATGTGGTTTATGTAACCTAAAGTCAGGCTTGACTACATAGATATACTGATTATTTTATAACTTTTGGAATTAATATTAGTTATTAATTTATTCTGAATAAAACGAATTCCACTCCATAACAACTTTCAACTCAAGCAATCTCAACTTGTTTAAATACAAAAATATCCTTGCTCCCCTCCCTGTAATAGTCTTTACACAGAATAACCTGTGTTAAATGACAAATTACATCGGGTTCCTCCTCTGCTTACAAGATTTCCCTCATTCCTCAAAGAACCCCAAATAAAACTCCATCTCTTTAACATAAATGCATAACTCTCTTTTAAAAAAAAAAATATTTATTTATTTGCTTTAGTTGTACACAATGCAATGCATTTATGTTTACATGGTGCTGAGGATCGAACCCGGGCCGCGCACGTGCTAGGCGAGCGCTCTACCGCTTAGCCACAACCCCAGCCCCTTTGAAAAAAAAAAAAATTATACTGCAGAACTCTTAACACGGCTCCTGTCCATCTCTTCAACTAAGCCAAATTCTCTAAGGCAGAAAGGGTCGCCCAAACGGCGGGGCCACGTGCTCACCGCAACACCAGACCCTCTGGCCTTTCACTTCCTTTCCGAGCCCGGGGACCTAAAAGGCACCCACACGATCCTCAGTACATTCGGTCTCTCCTTAAGTTTTATCCCTCTTCTCGCCTGTTCAATACAGGCCCTCCCCTTCAACGGCTCAAGTCTCCCACCTACCTTAAAGATGGCGTAGCCAACCGACGTTTCAAATAGCACCAACATAGTAAGGCCAGGTCGGGGGGGCGCCGCACGGCCCGCCACGAGCTCTTGTACCAGCACGAAACAACCCACCAACTTTGGAGCCACAAAAGGCCCGCTAAGCCAAAGCTCAGAGCACAAACGTCCACGCCTTCCCGTACTAGATCAGACCACGCCGGCCAAACGTTCCACGTTGGACTGCATGGGGTACGCTAGTAAGCGCGCCCCCTCCTCCAAGGATTCTGGGATATCTACGTCACTTCCGACAGCCGACTGCTGCAGAGAATGCAGTCACTTCCCGAATGTTCCCGCCATTGGGGGTGGAGTAGTTGGCCACGAAATATCGCGAGATGTTTCAGGGCTTGAAACGAGCCTTGGCGCAACCAGGCTTCCTTACTAAAGGGAAAAGAGTTCGCGTTTTATTATTTTAAAATTCTTCCCCACCTTTAAAGAAGTGTGGAGCCGTCTCGGTGCAAGTCTGTTTCAGACACCTGGAATTCGAAATGCTAGATAGTACCGTTAGAGTTCCTCCCTCTCAAGTCTTACCTTGAGGGGAACGCCTTGAATGACACCACTACGGTATCTGCGAGTATTCTTGGTTCTTCCGTCTGCCCAAACTGATTAATAGCACAAATTTCTTTCAAATATATGTAAATGTCTCCTGTTTTTTCTATATTTGTTAAAATGACCCCAGGGTATGAATTTAGACTTTGTCTCCTTATCTCAATGTAATTTGCTTTTCTGGGACCTTTCATTCTTAGTGACCGGGTTTAAATACCCCAGGTTTTCCACACCACAAGTCTGGCTTCCAGTAGTTGTTAAAAACTTCCTACCTCATTTACCAAGCCCTATGTTCAGATTACCTTTAAATTGAAGCTTGCTGAAGATTATAGAACACTAAATGATTTGATTTTTCTCCAACTCTACAACCTGGGATCAAAAGAAAATCCTGATTTGAATAATAGAAAAGATGAAAGTGAGGTGAAATCAAAGGATAGGGGAATCTAGAGAGAAGACTAGAGCATGATTGATTGTAGCCGTAGCTATAATCCAGTGTAGTCAGGAAGTCAAGAGAAATCAAAATAGCTCGACGAATGAGGGCTGAGATAGACGCACTGTTTCTCTTTATAGTATTGTTTGTCTTAATGATAGTTTTCTGACTTGTCTCCTTAACAAAAACGCCATTTGCTACAGAGTGGAATCTATTATCTTACACTTTTTTGTGTGTGATTAATATAGAACATCATGATGTGCTAGTTATGAACCAGGATCTCATTAGGTAATTCTAAATTTTTAATGAATGAATGCCTGCCGGAAGTAAGATTTTTTTCCTTGCATCTAAAGCTTTGCATCATTTATCTAAAACAAAATGAAACCATTTATTCAATGAAATATCTTCACCATGTATCTCCTAGATTTTGTCCTTGCATACTGCCATTTACATAATTACCTCGATGTGATGCTTCAGAGCTGACTCTGATTTTGGATTTGGATCTCAGCCAAATTCAGTAGTTGTCTGGAAATTCCCTGTTGCAAGGGAAAAAGGAGAGCCTTAATACTTTATTATATAGTACTACTAGGTCAAGGGGAGATAGCACAGAGAAGTATAAGGAATAAAATATGGATGAGTATAGATAACAAGGGCTTATAATTTTTTCCTGGGCTGAGGGTTTATCTCTGATAGAGCACTTGCTTGCATGTGTGAGGCCCAGGGTTCAATCCCCAGGGCTGCAAGAAAAAAAAATATGCCTAACATGGTGAAATGACATTAAGAAGACACATAGTTTTTCTGTTTTATCAGTACACTTCAACTCCATCCCTGTTCCAACTAGAATATAAGCTCCATAAAAGTTTGTCACTGAATCCCTGGTAGTACACTAGTATCTAGCATATTTAGGGATTCCTTAAATGTGACTAGTGAATGAATAAATGAGGGAGTAGAATAAATGAATCATAGGTTTAAATTATTTCAAGGGGCTAGTAGAAGCTTCAGGTGCTTTTTGAGACTTTCTGAGAGTAACGAAAGATCGTTATGCTCACAGACCCCCCATATGCCTAGTAACAGGTAGGGAATGTTCTGGTTGGTGAATATCTTTTGCATATTCAACAGATATTTGACTATCTTTTCTGTGCCAGGCACTGAGGACCTAGCAGTGGCTGATGGGGAAGAGACACACACACATTTTAAAAACCTCCATACTTCATAGAATTTATATTCTAGTGAAGTGAAACAGAAAACCAAAAATTAAAATACCTAGTATATTAGATGAAACTATATCCTACAGAGAAAATAAAGTAGGGTAGGAGAATAAAGTATTCCAAAATGGTCAGGAAAGAACTTAACAAGCTGATAATAGAGTAAATGACTTTAGGGAAATAAGGAGCTAGCCATGAAAAATTTAGAGAAAGAGTTCTCCAGGCAAAAAGAACATCATAGTCAAAGACACTGATGCAGGAGTGTGGATGGTATGTTCTCATAACAGTAGGACCTGTATTGGAGTGACTGTAAGTCACTATAACCGTTTTAATAAATTAACATTTTTATTTATGCAACAATTGACATATTTGTTTGTCTCCAGTCTTTGTTGTATGACGTAATCCTAGGCAACAAACCTAGGGAATAGGTATTATTACCCTCATTTTCCTCAGAAAATTTGAGTAACCCAACATCACACAACCTCCCTCAGAGTTTCCTTTAGGAATACTCAGAAGATGGACATGGTGATCACTTCTATCATATAATCATTTACCTACTGCCTATAGCTCTGCATACCCTTGCTCTAGTGTCTGCTAGTACTCCAGTCCTCTGCTAGGTCAACTGCTGCCGCTTTACTAAATTCAGGTGCTGCCCACATCATTGCACGGATCTATATCACCACCTTCAGGGGGCACATCCCCCTCCAGTTTCCAGGGAAACAACTTTTGTGATTCCTATCTTGTTCTTTCAGAAGTGTTGGCCACTTGTGACATTTTTTCTTTTGGCTAAAGCCCTTTCCTTTCTTCCAGAGCCCATGGTGCTTGAAAGGAACAGAGGCAATTAGGATACATGTTGGAAGATGAACAGAAACGGGATCAAATTTCTGGCCATTTGCCGGGCCAGGTGGCGCACACCTGTAATCCCAGCACTTGGGAGGCTGAGGCAGAAGGATTGCAAGTTCAAAGCCAGCCTAAGCAATGGCGAGGCACTTAGCAACTCAGTGAGTCCCTGTCTCTAATACAATACAAAAAAAGGGCTGGGGATGTGGCCCAGTGTTTTGTGCCCCTGAGTTCAATCCCCGGTACAAAAACAAAAACAAAACAAAACAAAACAAAAAAAAACCTGGCCATTCTTTCTTTCTTTCTTTCTCTCTCTTTTTTTTTTTTTTTTTCCCCTTGGGGTAGGGTGGGGATTGAACCCAGGGGTACTTAACCACTGAGCCACATCCCCAGCCCTTTTTTATTTCTTTATATTTTATTTATTTTCTCTGAACTAGTCAACTCTGGGTCTATGGGCAAAACTGAGTTTCTGATCTTTCTTGGTCACATCATAGTATATATAGCCCTAAATAGACTATGATCTGGCGTCTAGCTTTGGCATTCCATCTCTGCTCCAACTTTAAGATTCCTTGCCCTCAGGGAGTTTATAAACTCTTTAAAAAATAAGACTTTTGTACATGAAAAAATGCTCAACATCACTGGCAATTAGAGAAGTGCAAATCAAAGCTATTCTAAGATTTCATTTTACTCTAGTCAGAATGGCAGCTATTAAGAACACAAACAACAATAAATGTTGGAGAGGATGTGGGGGAAAAGGCACACTCATACATTGCTGGTGGGACTGCAAAATGGTGCAACCGTTATGAAAGGCAGTATGGAGATTTCTTGGGAAAATGGGAATGGAACCACCCTATGACCCAGCCATCCCACTCCTGGGTCTATTCCCAAAGGACTTAAAAACAGCATATTACAGTGACACAGCCACTTCAGTGTTTATAGCAGCACAATTCACAATAGCTAGATTGTGGAACCAACCTAGATGCCCCTCAGTAGATGAATGGATAAAGAAAATGTGGTACATATACTCAATGGATTTTTACTCAGCAATAAAAGAAAATAAAATAATGGCATTCGCAGATAAATGGATGAAGTTGGAGAATATAATGCCAAGTGAAGTTAGTCAATCTAAAATATCCAAATACAGAATGTTTTCTCTGATATAAGGAGGCTGACTCACCGTGGTGTTGTCGGGGTACATAGGAGGATTAGAGGAACGCTAGAAAGGTCAAAGGGGGGGAGGGGAAGGAAAGGAGCAAGGGGGGATGGAGGGGAAAAAAGAAAAGGTGGTTGAATAAGATGGATGTCTTTATCCTAAATGCATGATTGAAGATTTGAATGGTACGAATATACATTGTATACAGTGTTTTGTAAAAAGATGCTCTATATGTTTATTATGAATTATAATGCATACTATTATAAATACAACAACTTTGAATAAAAATAAATTTAAAAAAATAAGACTTTCACGGGCTAGGGTTGTGGCTCAGCGGTAGAGCGCTCACCTAGCACGTGCACGGCCCAGGTTTGATGCTCAGCACCATGTAAAAATAATAAACGCAGGGCTGGGATTGTGGCTCAGTGGTAGAGCGCTTGCCTAGCACGTGCTCGGCCCGAGTTCGATCCTCAGCACCATGTAAAAATAAATGCATTGTGTACAACTAAAGCAAATAAATAAATATTTTTAAAAATAAGATTTATGTGTATTAAACGTTATAAGACACTTCTAAAGGATAACTTGTTTATATGCCTACTACATATTAGGTACTATATATTTTTTCTGGTCAGAGACATGCAATCCCTGAACTCAAGAAAGCTAATGATTGGTGGAGAAAACAAACTAGCACAAAGCAATTGTAATACAGCAGAAGGAAGCCTTATTTCCTACCAGTTATATCCTATGTATCTTTATATTTTATCCTATCAGAACTTTGCTTTGCTTCTTATTACTTATGGGTCCGTGAGACCTTGGGTAAATGATTTAACTTCTCTGGTACTTTACTTCTGTATAGAGTAAGAGTAACATCTACCTCACAAGTGTTATTGTGTCTTTTAAACAAGATAAAATTTTTTATTGACATAATTTAAATGTTCACTGGATAGCCACCATTACTACATAATTAATTAAAGACAATAAGTCAAATAAACCAAAGGAGAGCAGTAACAAGAAAGAAACTAAAATGTAAAACAAAATCCACCAAAAGTAAACATATATACCTCATCCCACTCTCAGGAAATGTACATGTGCACACACACACCCCTTTGCACCTTGAGAAACTGAAACAAAACCAGTGTCTAGTTTTAGATAACCAAATTAAATGAAAATTTGGGCCTTCCCACAAATTCCTGACTCTCAAACAAAAACAACTTTAACTTTTACAATCGCAGTATTTGAAGATACAGGAAAACTTCAGAGGTAAAATAATCTTGTAACAAATTGCTATTCTTTTATTAACAGGCTGTTAACTTGGAGACTCTATGGATATTTTTATTTAAATACACAGTTGTGTCTGTTTGTTCTGCTTTGTAGTGAACAAGCTCTTTTTTCCAAGTGCTGGGGATTGAACTAAAGGTTTACATGCATAAGAGGCAAGGACTCTACCACTGAACTATATACCCTCAACCCCTAGCAAACTATTTTAATACTGGCCACCTAAAAAACTTTATTTGCAAGTAAATTTCTTTTCTAAGTGATTTTTT
Organism: Tamias sibiricus; assembly: GCA_025594165.1. Classification (NCBI taxonomy): domain Eukaryota; kingdom Metazoa; phylum Chordata; class Mammalia; order Rodentia; family Sciuridae; genus Tamias; species Tamias sibiricus. The sequence goes on from CM046660.1 coordinate 92,013,692, forward strand.
CTTTTAGACTTCGTCAGCCATTTTTTTTTTTTATTCCACTGAGACCCAAGAGTATTTACTTGTCAATCTTGAGGAAGCTGCAATGTCAGAGAAGGGCACTGTATGGTCTTTTTTCACTTATGTATAATTTTTCTGGCTTCTGAGCTAATGCTGTGACAAGAGAGCTTTACTCTAAATCAGTGTGTGTGTGTGTGTGTGTGTGTGTGTGTGTGTGTCTCACACAGTATCTTGTTTGCTATGTCACTTAGGCTGGAGTCAAACTCATGGGCTCAAATGATCCTCTTACCTCAGCCTTCTAAGTAGCTGAGACCACAGGTGTGTTCCACTGTACCTGGCTTCTTTATGTGTTTCTGAATCTGTGTTTCCAATTAATGACCAAGTCTGGACCTACTTCTGGCTTTGATTTGTGTTTAACTGTTGGTGGCAGCAACATGGAATCTGGCATTTATTTATTTGTTTGTTTGTTTATGAAAACCATTTGGCCTCTGCCAGATGGCAGATAGACACAGGAAATCTAGCCACTGTTGAGTAGCAGACGTCAGGGTATCTGACTATCATTTTAAGTTTGTTTTTTGATGACCAGTTGGTTTGTCTCTTTGTTTGTCCTTGCATCCTCTGTGTTAGGTGTCTATAGGTCATTTTGTTAATTAGCTAAAAACATTTTATATGTCTATAAGCAAAAAACATCTCTTTGAAATCTGTAACTGCTATAACCAACTGGTGAATTTTTTGTTCTATGCTTTCTTTTGACCGTCAACTGAAGTGGGAAAACTGACTGCTGATGTTCTGAGTGTATATGAAAGGAAAAAGCTTTCCTCCTCCCTGCAAAAGAAAGATAGCTTTTATAATACCTCATTTAAATTTTTGTTTCTGCGGTTATATACTCTCTGAAAATGATAAGAGACTTAATTGGTCATAAGAATCTATTATTTGTATGCAATTAAATAGGCACCGTTCTAAAACCATGTATACCACATTAAATTAAATTTTAAAAAAAGTCACCGCAAGAGGAGAAAATGTATACAAAAAAAAGGAAAAATGGAGCTGGGCATGATGGTGCACACCTATAATCCCAGCAGTTTGGGAGGCCGAGGCAAGAGGATTGCAAGTTCAAAGCCAGCCTCAGTAACTTAGCAAGGCCCCAAGCAATTTAGCAAGACCATGTCTCAAAACATAAAATGGGCTGGGGATGTGGCTCAGGTGTTTAAATGCCCCTGGGTTTAATCCCTGGTACCAAAACAACAACAAAAAAACCAAAACAATAAAAGGAAAATTAAAGTTGTTTTCATAACTGTGTATAGTAAATAATTTGGTCTTGCCTGAAGAGAGGTCTAGCCAATTCTCTCAGCTTTCAGGAGATAATCTACATCATACCTGATACGAGTGTTTAGGGTAGGAGCTGGCCACAACAAATATGCCAGAAAGACCAGACATGTGGTTTAGGGTAGGAACTGCAGATCATGAAGTTTTCAGCCAAACTGGAGACAGAATTCAACTAGGTATGTAATCAATCAATCAATCAATCACACCTATGTGATGAACTCCAATAAAAATGCTGAGCATTAGGCTTGGGGTTTGGCTCTGTGGTAGAGCGCTTGCCCAGCACTTGTGAGGCATGAGGTTCAATCCTCAGCACCACATAAAAAATAAAATGTTTGTTTAAAAAATAAAACTCTGAGCATTAAAGCTCAAATGAACTTCTCTGGTTGACAGTACTCTATAAGTATTGTTATACATCAATTCTGGGAGGGTAACACATCCTGACTCCATGGGATAGGACAATGGAAGCTTTGAGTTTGGGACCTTAGTTTGTCAGGCTGCTATAACAGAATATCATAGAGTGGGAGACTTATAAACAATAGAAATTTACTTATTTCAGTTCTGGAGGTTAGAGAGTCCAAGATCAAGGTGCCCACAGACCTAGTGTCTGGTGAGGGTCTACTTCCAAGTTCACAGGGGCTGTCTTTTTCGGAAACTCAAAGAAGTAGGCAGGACGTTCTCTGGGATTTCTTTTATAAAGAAAAAATCCTATTCATGAAGACTCTGCTTTCTTGATCTAATCACCTCCCAAAGGCCCTACCTCTAAATACATCACATTGGGGATTACATTTAAACATGTTAATTTTTTAAGGATACAGTTAGTTGATAGCAGAATTTTTTATTCTTTTTTTATTTGAATTAGTTATAAATGACAATAGAATGCATTTTCACACATCATACATAAATGGAGTATAACTTCTCATTCTTCTGATTGCACATGATATAGAATTACACTGGTCATGTAGTCATATATGCACATAGGGTAATAAAGTCCGTTTCATTCTATTATTCTTCCTACCCCCAAACCCCCTCCCCTCCTTTCACTCACCTCTGCCTAATCCAAAGTACCTCTCTTCTTCCCTATACTCCCCCTTTAATGTGAATTTGATAGCAGGATTTTTCCAGATTTTGCCCTATGTACTTTTTTTAAATATATTTTTTAGTTGTTGATGGACCTTTATTTTATTTATTCATATATGGTGCTAAGAATCAAACCCAGAGCCTCACACATGCTTGGCAAGTGCTCTACCACTGAGCCACAATCCCAGGCCCCTCAGTACTTTTTCTCTTGACTGATTTGATCTGTATCTGTTTCCTGTAATAAATTATAACCATGAATATGACAGCTTTTAGTGACTGTCAGTTCTTTTTTAAATATTTATTGTTTAGTTGGAGTTGGACACAATACCTTTATTTTATTTATTTTTACATGGTACTGAGGATCGAACCCAGGGCTGCACAAGTGCTAGGCAAGTGCTATACCGTTGAGCCACAACCCCAGCCCTTCTGTCAGTTCTTATACCAAATTTTTGAACTCCAGGTATGTGAATTTAGAACAAACAAGAGAGAAAACTTAATGGGGCTGGGGTTGTGGCTCAGCGGTAGAGCGCTCGCCTAGCACGCATTGCATTGTGTACAACTAAAGCAAATAAATAAATATTTAAAAAAAAGAAACTTAAAGAAATTTATTTGGTTTGTATAATAATTATTGAGTGATCCTGAATGTATGATAAATGGGAATCAAAATAGAGTAGGACTTGGTGCACGCCTATAATCCCAGCACTTTGGGAGGCTGAGGCAGGAGGATTGCGAGTTCAAAGCCAGCCTCAGCAATGGCGAGGCACTTAGGAACTCAGTAAGGCCCTGTCTCAGGCTGGGGTTGTGGCTCAGCGGCAGAGCGCTCGCCTCGTACGTACACGGCCCGGGTTTGATCCTCAGCACCACGTAAACATAAATGCATTCCATTATGTACAACTAAAGTAAATAAATAAATATTTAAAAAAAGACCCTGTCTCTAAATAAAATACAAAAAAGGGCTGGGGATGTGACCCAGTGGTCAAGTGCCCCTGAGTTCAATCCCCAGTACTACAAAAAAAAAAAAAAAAAAAAAAAAAAGTAGAGTAGGACTTTTGCTTCTGATTTTTTGGGAGCTTCATTATCATTTGGAAACCCTAAAGGGTTCTGGAGGCATGACTTTTTTTCCCCTCTCCTTTTTTGAAGGAAAAGTTAGGAAAGTCCCATAGAAATACAAATGAACTAAATCATGGTGTGAGGGAAAACTTCATGTATGGACGAAATGTTAACAAATCCTAAAGGCATGCCCCTAGATGATCCATCGTTGGACAAGTATTACAAAACATGGCACATGTTGGGTGCGGTGGCGCACGCCTGTAATCCCAGCACTTTGGGAGGCTGAGGCAGGAGGATCGCGAGTTCAAAGCCAGCCTCAGCAATGGCGAGGCACTTAGTAACGCAGTGAGACCCTGTCTTCTAAATAAAATACAAAAAAGGGCTGGGGATGTGGCCCAGTGGTCAAGTGCCCCTGAGTTCAATCCCCGGTACCAAAAAAAAAAAAAAAAAAAAAAAAAAAATAGGGGTGGGGATGTGGCTCAGTGGTTGGGTGCCCCTGAGTTCAATCCCTGGTACGCCCCTCCATAAAAAAACCACAAATAAACATGGCACATAATGACATAAGGAGAGATCCATTTGCAAAATTCTTCAGTCAGCCCAGATGCCCATCAATGGACGAATGGATTAAGAAAATGTAGTATATATACACAGTGGAGTTTTACCTAGTCATAAAGAAGAATGAAATTATGGTATGTGCCAGTAAATGAATGGAAATGGAGAACATCATGCTAAGTGAAATAAGACAGACTCAGAAAATCAAGGGTTAATTTTTTTCTCTCATATGTGAAAGCTAGAGCAAAATAAGGGAAAGAAGGTGGGGGTATGGGTAGGGGTCTGAATATCATAACAATATAGTGGAGTAGAAGGAGATGGAGGGAATGAGGAAGGAGGAAAAAGGGGAGGAAATGTGGAATTAATCTAACAAAATCTCATTATATGCATGTTTAAATACACCGCAGGAACTTCACCTTTATGTATATGTAGACAGTACCAATCAAAAATAAATAAAGAAGCCAGGGGCGGTGGCGCACGCCTGTAATACCAGCACTTTGGGAGGCTGAGGCAGAAGGATCGCAAGTTCAAAGCCAGCTTCAGCAATGGTGAGGTACTTAGCAACCCAGTGAGACCCTGTCTCTAATAAAATACAAAAAAGGGCTGGGGATGTGGCCCAGTGGTCTAGTGCCCCTGAGTTCAATCCCCGGTACCAAAAGAAAGAATGAAAGAAAGGAAGGAAGGAAGGAAGGAAGGAAGAAAGGAAGGAAGGAAGAAAGAAAGAAAGAAAGAAAGAAAGAAAGAAAGAAATGATGGGGCTGGGGTTGTGGCTCAACAGTAGAGCACTTGCCGAGCATGTGTGAGCCACTGAGTTAAATTCTTAGCACTGTATATAAATACATGAATAAAATAAAGGTCCATCAACATCTAAAAAAATATTTAAAATAAATAAATGAGAAAAAGGAAAATCAGTAGAGGAGAGGAAGGAGAATAGGGGGAGAGGGGAGGGGAAGGAAAGTGGATAGGAACAGGAACTAAAATCAAATTCCAAACATGTATGGGCTGGGGTTGTTGCTCAGCGGTAGAGCACTCGCCTAGCACGTGCGCGGCCCGGGTTCGATCCTCAGCACCACGTAAAAACAAATTGTGTACAACTAAAAGCAAATAAATAAATATTTAAAAAAAAATTCCAAACATGTATGATTTTGTTGAAATAAACCCAACTGCTATGCATAAGTATAAAGCTCTAGCAAAAAAAAAAAAAAAAAAAAAAAAAAATCTTCAGATATCCCTAGCTTACCCAAGGTAAAATTCTTGTGTATATGTGTATTTTACTGGGAACGGAACCCAGAGACTTGCATGTGTTGGCAAGCACTCTGCCACTGAGCCATATCCCTGCCCCTTTCTAAAATTTTATTCTGAGATAGGATATTATATGGCTGGGAATACAAAACACATCTCAATAATAATAACTCTGAATGTTAATGGCCTAAATTCACCAATCAAAAGACATAGACTAGCAGATTGGATCAAAAAAAACAGACCCAACAATATGCTGCCTCCAAGAGACTCATCTCATAGGAAAAGACATCCATAGGCTGAGGGTGAAAGGTTGGGAGAAATCCTACCACTCACATGGACTGAGAAAACAAGCAGGGGTTTCCATCCTCATATCAAATAAAGCAGACTTCAAGCTAACGTCAATCAAAAGGGATAAAGAAGGACACTACATACTGCTCAAGGGAAACATACACTAACAAGACTTAACAATTATAAATATATATGCCCCAAACAATGGAGCATCCATGTTCATCAAACAAACTCTCCTCAAGTTTAAGAGTCAAATTGACCACAACACAATAATTCTTGGTGACTTTAACACACCCCTTTCACTACTGCATAGATCTTCCAAACAAAAGTTAAACGAAGAAACTATAGAACACAAAAAATATAATAAACAACTTAGGCTTAACTGACTTATAATAGAACATTTCATCCTTCAACCAGAGAATACACTTTCTTCTCAGCAGAACATGGATACTTCTCTAAAATAGACCATATACTATGCCATAAAACAACTCTTAGCAAATATAAAAAAGTAGGGAGGGATACTACCCTGCATTCTGGGCTGGGGTTGTGGCTCAGTGGTAGAGAGCTTGCCTAGCATGTGCGCGGCCCGGGTTCGATCCTCAGCACCACATAAAAATAAACGCATTGTGTACAACTACCCTGCATTCTGTCAGACCATAATGGAATGAAATTAAAAATCAATGATAAAATAAGAAATAAATGCTACTCCAACACCTGGAGACTAAATAATATGCTACTGAATGAACAATGGGTTGCAGATAAGATTCTTGTGTGAGTATGTTATGTTGCCTGAGAAAATGTATTAGTATACTTTTGCATATCTCCAGAAAAATATTAATAAATCAGATTATAAATTGATCTTCAGTTTTGTAGAGATTTTGTTTTAATGGCTTATAGCATTAGTTACTACTTATATGATTTATGTACATACCTTGTCTCATCTGACAAGTTTTTTAAATAGTTTTACTCTCAAATTCCAAATTCAAAATAATAAAACTTTCCAGATTTTTAAAACCATTTTTAGTTGCTGAACATAATAATTATTTATGTATTTATACATATATTTATTTATTTATATGGTGCTGAGGATCAAACCCAGTGCCTCACATGTGCTAGGCAGGCAGTCTACCACTGAGCCACAACCCTAGCCCTCCAGATGTTTTTTACACCTAAGCTTTATTTGGAATTTTCTAGGTAGTAATGGACAACCACAAAGATATTCTGTTCTACCTTATTAGAGGAGGTAATGCTAAATATCATTATGTTTGGTTTTCTCCAGAATTTTAATTATTTTAATATTACTATGAAAGTTCTTTGTTTCTCAAAATTCACAATTTTGATAACTAGGGTGGGCTATAGCTCAGTGGTAGAGAATTTGCTTAGTATGTGGGAAGCCCTGGATTCAATTCATAGTACCACCCAAAAAAAAATGTTTTGAGAACTGCTAAATCAAAAAGAAAACCCAAATTCTACAAGATAATTTGTATAATTAAAATGATAATTACTGATATATTTCAGTTATTATATACTTTCACAACTGGAGAGATATACACTTATAATCACATACAATGACAGTTTGCTAGTTTCCCATTGTAGCTGCAACAAATTACCACAAAATTGCTGGCTTAAAACAACACAAATTTAGCCGAGCTCGGTGGCACACGCCTGTAATCCCAGCACTTGGGAGGCTGAGGCAGTAGGATTGCAAGTTCAAAGCCAGCCTCAGCAATGGCAAGGCACTTAGCAACTCAGTGAGACCCTGTCTCTAATAAAATACAAAAAAGGGCTGGGGATGTGGCCCAGTGGTCGAGTGCCCCTGAGTTCAATCTCTAGTACCAAAATAACAAAAACAAAAAAACAAAAAACCCCCCACAAATTTATTACTTACAGTTCTAGATGTTAGATGTGAGAAATGGGCCTCAGTGAGGTAAAGTCAATGTGTTGGCAAGGCATCTAGCATGTGAAGACTTTAGAAGAGGATATTTTCCCAGCTTTTACAGTATTATGGACTGAACATTTGTGTCTCCCCAGAATTCATATGTCTAAATTCACTTATTCCTATCAACACACCAGAATTCATATGTTTAAACCCTAATCCCTAATGTGATGATATTTGGATGCAGAGTCTTTGGGAGCTAATTTGTTTAAATTAGGTCATGAGGGAAGATTCCCCATGATGGGAGTAGAGCCTTATAAGAAAGCATAGAGACCGGCACAGTAGCATATGCCTGTAATCCCAGCAGCTCCAGAGGCTGAGGAAGAGGATTGCAAGTTCAAAGCCAGCCTCCCCAACTTAGTGAGGCCCTAAACAACTTAGCAAGACCCTAAATGAAAAAGGGCTGAGGACATGGCTCGTGGTTAAGTGCCCCAGGGTTCAATTCCTAAAAAAAAAAAAAAAAGAAAGAAAGAAATAAAAGAAAAGGAAGAAAGAAAGGAAAGAGAATGTAGAGCTTGATTGTTTTCTGCCACATGAGAATACAGCAAGAAGAAACTAAGCCAGGAATAGAGCTCTCACAAAGAATCAAATCGGCTGGTACCTTGATATTGGAATTCCCAGCCCCCAGAACAGTTAAGAAATAAATGTTTACTGTTTAAGCCAGCCAGTCTGTAAGAGCCCTAATAAGGAGATAGCTAAGATGGCGGCTAGCTGAGAGCCATAAGAGGTGTTTCAGTATTTTCACCTGATATTCATGCATTTATCTAAGAATCTTTCTATGCCCGTGAAAGCTATGTGATGCACCTGTAAGTTTGAGCTGTTGACATGTGTATACTTGTTAAGGCAAAAAGTATTTAACTGGGTGAGGTTGGTTAGAGGTGGTTGGAGTTGGAGAGGTTGTTGGAGCTGGAGAGAGAAGTTAGAAGAAGCAAGAATAAAGAGCCTATTCATTTTCCGAATTTTTTCCCACGGTATCTTTGCTGCAGACGGCGACAGCTGCAGATGGCAACAAGTGGTGGCCCGTACGGGGAATTCGGAATCAGCAGGTCAGAACTGAGAAGTCTCTAAAGATGGGTTCAAAAATAACCAAGACCCGAGTGATAAAGGCTATGGAAGAATTCTTTGATATAGCTGATAGTGAGGAGGAAAGTGATCATGAAAGCATAGCCTCCGCTGAATCAGATAGGAACAGTAAGGATAGTATTGGTGTGAACTCAAAAATGACGAAGATCCAAGCTGCTAAAGCTATCTGATATTTATTAGAGATAGCCGAGGAATACGTGCTCTCAATTGAATCTGTGACTCAGGATGTTACTACTAATGAAAATAATAGTAGTGAGGAAAGCACAGCTTCCTCCGCTGAGTCAGTTAAGACCAGAAAGGACAGTCAAGTGGAGGAACCACTTGTGCCCTCTGCTCCCTCATGGATTGAATCAATTACAGAAACCATGAGGGGTATTTCTGAGCATTTGCATGCCCTTGAGGCAGAGATTAACAGCCTTTCTGAGTGCTTACGCGCCCCTCGAACGCCAAAACCCTCAGGAACATTGGGACCTGCCAGTATTTGAAAACGAAAACAGGCAGAGGTACCACCAATCCCTAGACTTCAAAACAATAAAAAATTTCAAAGAAGCAATAATGACCTATGGGCCCCAAGCTCCTTTCACGTTGAGTATGTTGGAGTCCCTTAACACTTTAACTTTAACCCCCTATGTAAGGCAGTATTGAGCGGGGACTATACTTGATTTGGAGGTCACAGTTCCAGGAGTTTTGTGTGGAAACAGCTAGAAGAAATGTGACTGCAGGATTTCCAGACCGCAACGTAGACATGTTAACTGGAGAAGGGCAGTTTGCTGACTTACAGATTCAAATTCAGTATGATCCTGGAATTTACGCTCAAATATACGCCGCAGCTGTTAGGCATGGAAAACTTTACAAGGAACTGGTGACTTACAGGGTAGCTTGTCTATAGTAATTCAGGGACCTAATGAGCCATATGCTGACTTTGCTGATAGGCTTTTGCGAACTGCAGGTATGTTTGGAGAAGTTGATCAAGCTATGCCATTAGTCATTCAGCTGGCATATGAAAATGCCAACAAATATTGTCAAGACGCTATCAGACCATGGAAATCTAAAAGGGACCTTTCAGTATATATAAGTTTATGTAAAGATATAAATGACAACTTTGTCACAGGAAATGCGATTGCAGCAGCAATGAGTGGTGCTTCCCCTCAAAATTTCACAAAAGGGCTCAACCTAAAAATTATTATAATCAATCAAGTTATTCTAGACAATATCCCCAAAGAGAAATAAGACCAAGCTCATATCGTGCCCCAGGCTGCTGCCCCAGGTGTAAAAAAGGAAACCATTGGGCTAACAAGTGCAGATCTAAAATCAATATTTATGGAAACATTTTGTCTAGGAATTAAAAAAACAGGGCACGGGGCCCAATGCCCCGGGGCCCACAAATGTACGAGGCGTTAGAGGAAGAGTATCCTCAAACATCCATCCAGATGATTCCTTGACACAATCCCTCTTACCCATTGACTCCCTTGTTAGAGGAACAAGAGGAAGTGCAGGACTAGACTATTCCACCACCGGATAGTGCTAACACCTGAAATGGGGGTTCAACTGATTCCCACGGGAGTCAGGGGACCTCTTCCCTCAGGAGCTGTAGGACTTATCCTCGGACGAAGCTCTAAAAGCTTATCAGGTTTTCAAGTGACTCCAGGTGTAATAGACTCAGACTACCAAGGAGAAATTAAGATTATGCTTAGTTCACCTAGAGGCATTTGCTCTGTTAACCAAGGAGATAGAATTGCTCAGCTGCTTCTCCTTCCGAGTTTACATGACTCATTTAAGAGTATGCCTCAAAATAGGAAAAATAGGGGATTTGGTTCCACTGGCTTGGAACCTATGGCTTGCTGGATTCAGGATTGTTCACAGAGGCCTATGTGCAAGTTAAAAATTCAAGGTATAGAGATGGAGGGATTGATTGATACTGGGGCTGACTCTTCCATCATCAATCTATGACAATGGCCCAAGCACTGGCCTCTGCAGAAACTTAATCCAGTTTAAGAGGCTTGGGATATACTAACAGCCCAGAACAAAGTGCAATAGTTTTAAAATGGGAAGATGATGAGGGGTTATAAAGGAACATTTCAGCCTTATGTTTTGTCCAGCTTGCCAGTTACCTTATGGGGAAGAGATATTTTGCAACAAATGGGAGTACACCTTGCAACCAAGCCTGCAGGTGTTAAAAATAAAAATCTAAAGGGTAATCCTAACCCTATTAAGCTTAAAAGAAATCATCCTCAAAAAGGTAAAGGATATTTTTTTTAGGGGCCACTGAGAAAACAATTTTGAAAATACCATGGCTTTCTGATAAGCCAGTGTGGGTCCCTCAGTGGCCCCTATCTAGAGAGAAATTACAAGCGGCCCACCTACTAATCCAAGAACAACTAGAAGCAGGATATAAAGAACCTTCCACCTCTCCCTGGAATTCCCCCATATTTGTGATCAGGAAAAAATCAGGAAAATGGTGATTGTTACATGATCTTAGAGAAATCAATAAAACCATGCAAATTATGGGCCCTACCCAACCTGGACTTCCTCATCCTGTAGCTATTCCTAAAAATTTCCATCTTATAACTCTTGATATAAAGGATTGCTTCTTTTCTATTCCTCTACATCCTCTGGATGCCCCCAGGTTTGCTTTTTCAGTTCCTTCTATTAATAATAATGGCCCTGATCAAAGATACCAATGGAAAGTTTTACCCCAGGGAATGGCTAATAGCCCCACTATATGTCAAATCTATGTAGATAAAGTTATTCAGCCTATCAAGAACAAATACCCAAAGCTTATGTGCCTCCATTATATGGACGATGTTTTGGTTGCTCATCCTAATCAAGAAGTCTTATTCACCATATTTATCGATATATCAGAAAACTTGAAATGATATGGACTAAACATTGCTGAAGAAAAGGTTCAAACTAGATCTCCAATATTATATCTAGGATTCCAAATTATGGATACTTTTATTAGGCCTCAAAAAATTTTAATAAATAAGGAACATTTGGCCACTCTTAACGATTTCAAAAATTGCTGGGAGACATTAATTGGCTTTGCCCTACACTAAGCCTCACCACTGGCCAATTAAAACCCTTATCTGTCGCTGACTGCAGCTATAGCTGCCTGCAGCAACAAAGCCGCGGGAATAAGTTTAGAGGCAGACTGGAAACTAACAGGCTCTTTATTCTGCTAGCTTCTCTCTCCGGCTCCAACAACAACTCCAACCTGCAATCCACACTCCTCCAACCACCACAATATGGCACCGACCCGATCTGCAATGTCCTGGGCCAAGTCTCACGAGATCATGGAAGGTGGTAATGCTTGAACATCTTTATGGCTCACAGCTAACCGCAATCTTAGCTATCTCCTTAATTAGGGCTCCTACACTTATTTGATATCCTTCGCGGGAACCCTGATCCATCTTCACTGCGAACATTGACTCCTGATGCTAGGGAAGCTTTAAAGTTGGTAGAAAAGGCCATTGAAGGATCCCATTGTGATAGAATTGATTTTGCTTGATCGCTGATATTGATTATTATTTCTTCACAATATACACCCACAGGAGTATTTTGGCAATAGGGGCCTTTGTTATGGATACATTTGCCCGTCTCTCCTAAAAGTACAATTGAGTCTTATACCTCCATGGTGGCTAAACTTATTCTTCAAGGACTTAAGACTTCTACTAAAATATTTGGCGTTCACCCCGCTACTATTATTACTCCCTATTCATCATCACAGGTTGAATATTTATGCTTCAATGATAATGATTGGGCTATAGCTAGATGCTCTACTTCTGCAAATTTTGATAACCATCTTCCTAAGTCTCCTATACTATTTTTTTGTATCAATCATCCCATTATATTTCCACAGGTAATAAAAAATCAACCTATTCCTAATGCATTAAATGTATTTACAGATGGGTCCTCTAATGGTACTGCTGCAGTAGTCACTCAAAAAGAAAATATGATTCATATTACTGCCCATAAATCAGCTCAATTAGTAGAACTAGAAGCTATTATTATAGCTCTTGAAAGTTTTAAAACACAGCCCATAAATATTTTTTCAGACAGCCACTATATTGTACATGCTGTCCCTAAATTGGAGCTAGCAGGTCCAATAGCACCTCATACTCTAGCCTTTAATTTTTTTTTTCAAATTCAAAACCTTCTATGGGAACGTAAAGAACCTTTGTTTATTGTATATATCAGAGCTCAGACTAATTTGCCTGGTCCTCTCCATGAAGGTAATCAAAAGGCCGATGCCCTCACTCAAACAATCTTTATATTTTCAGCAGTCCAACAAGCTACCTCGTTCCATTCTCAGTTTCATGTTAATAGTACTACTTTACAACAAAGGTTCAAAATAACTAAAGATCAAGCTCGAACAATTGTGAAGGCTTGTCAATCTTGTGTGACACATTTGCCCAATCCACATTATGGGGTTAACCCAAAAGGATTAATGCCCAATCATTTGTGGCAGATGGATGCCACTCATGAGCCAAGTTTTGGAAAATTGCAATTTATTCATGTGACCATAGATACATGCTCAGGCATGATTTTTGCTTCCTTACATACTGGAGAAAAAGTTAAAGATATTACATCTCATTGTTTACAAGCTTTTGCTGCACTGGGCATTCCCAAAATGCTTAAAACAGACAATGGCCCTGCATATACATCCTCATCTTTCAAACAGTTTTGCTCCAAATTCAGTATACTTCATAAGACTGGTATCCCATATAATCCTCAAGGCCAAGGTATAATTGAACGAGCTAATCGCACACTGAAACTTATGCTTTTGAAACAAAAAGAAGGAAATTAAACAAATCCTAAAGATAGATTAGCTGTTGCCCTTTTTACTTTAAATTTTTAAACTTTGGATTCTAAAGGATATTCGGCTGGAGACAGACACTGGAATCCACACCAACAACATAAACCTTTGGTTTACTGGGAGGATGTTCTTTCAGGTACATGGAAAGGTCCAGACCCAGTATTAATTTGGGGGAGAGGATCTGTTTGTGTTTTTCCACAGCATGAAACCTCGCCGGTGTGGATACCATCAAGATTAATAAAACAGGTACCAAATCAAAAAGGCCAAGATGAAGTTGTTGCAGAATCAAGATTAATAAAAACAAGTGCCAAATCAAAAGGGCCAAGATGAAGTTGTTGTGGAATGATTCCCTTAAAAGAGTCCTTCAATAAATTCACAACTTAAGTCTCATTCCTCCCGGCCGGGATGAGAAGATCTCTCTTTAGTGTGCACACAATTGTATTTTTTTCATTTTTATATATGTCTTTATGTCTGTGAGCTTGTCTAGATTTCATGTAAATGTGACATCACAAATATATGTCTTTATGTTTGTGCGTCTGTCCAATGTGACGTCACAAATAACAAAAACCAAGTGCTCATGATAATTAATAATATAAATATATATATATGGATCCAAATAACTTTAATTCATTTAAGAGTATTCAAATTGGGTAAACAATTAAAAAGTGAAGATACCTTCAATCTTAATTTATAGGTGTCTCTAGGACTTCTCTTCAGCAAAGAATATGACTAATACTTTATAACCTGATATTTTGGTATTTGACATGGGATTGTTTATTTGTAATTAACTTTATTTGTTAAATAGCTGATTAATTTAAATTGTTTCAACAGGTATATTCATGGAAGGTTGTTGTGTACGCAGAGGCTCAGGGGTTCCAGCTAACAAATTATTTTTCTAAAATGCTCTTTGCCTTTCTTTAATTTATCTTAAATATAATATTTTGTCAGCTAAATACCCTCAGTCTTTCTTTAATCCGTTCTGAATGTGATATTTTGCCAGCTTATGTTTGTGGGAGCTCAAGCAGCAATGTGTGTGAGCAGAAATCAACTTCAATTACCTGATCTAATAATTCTATTTTTTAGTTTGACAACTCGCTTCTTGACTCAGTGCTGGAATGGCACTGCCTTTCCTCTAATGATTGATGCTTGAGTTTCTAGGTAGCGGGCCCTGAAGATTTGCCGGTGGCATTGTCTTGACATAAAAAAGACTGTTGCTGCTACAGCTGCAGGGATCGCAATTGCTACAAGCATCCTTGCTGCTCAAGCATCAAACAACTTCACCAGCAGTGTGGCTTCTGCTCTGCATGCACGAGGCCTCCTAGGTCAACGTGTTAGCAAATGGACATTTTGATAAATCTTTCTATGTTTGGGACATTGCACGGGACAATGCCTTGCAGGTATTTGTCTAGAGAACTCAGTGCATTACTTAATGGAACTTAGGGCAGCTTATTTATTTAAAAAAACTTGATACGCTATGGAACTTGGTTTGTCAGCGCGAAGCTTGCCACCTTAGAACTGAAGCATCTCCTCATATTTGGTTGGCTCGATTGGACGGCTGGTAGTCAATGATGGGTAAGATCCCCAGAGGGGGACAACCTAAGACAGGCATAGTCGATCCGGATGTGGTGAGGGTTGTCACCCATCCACGGGAAAGTCTCATGTGGCCAACATATCAACCTAAGACAGGAGTCAAGGGCACAGTCTTGATTATCCGATGACGGGTAAGAATGTTGGTTGCACATGTAGACGCCCTAGAGCTTTCCCTCTTTTAAAATAAAAGGGGGGAAATGTAAGAGCCCTAATAAGGAGATAGCTAAGATGGCAGCTAGCTGAGAGTCATAAGAGGTGTTTCAGTATTTTCACCTGATATTCATGCATTTATCTAAGAATCTTTCTATGCCCGTGAAAACTATGTGATGCACCTGTAAGTTTGAGCTGTTGACACGTGTATACTTGTTAAGGCAAAAAGTATTTAACTGGGTGAGGTTGGTTAGAGGTGGTTGGAGTTGGAGAGGTTGTTGGAGCCGGAGAGAGAAGTTAGAAGAAGCAAGAATAAAGAGCCTATTCATTTTCCAGTCTGCTTCCAAATTTTTTCCCGTGGTATCGTTGCTGCAGGTGACAATAGCTGCAGGTGGCAACACCAGTCCATGATATTTTGTTATAACAAACTGATCAGTCTAAGGCAGAGGGTTCCTGCATTTCTGAGCTCATGGCCCTCTTCCTTTGTCACATTTTTTACTCTGTTTCTTCCTCCTTTCACTTATAAAGGATCCTTGTGATGACATTGGACCTACACAAATAATTCAGAATAGTCTCCTCACTTCAAGATACTTAATTTGATCACATATGCAAAGTCACTTTTGCCATGTAAGGTAACATATTAGTGGATTCTAGGAGGAGAGGAAGAAGAATGTGGGCAAAGTCTTCATTTTTTAATCTGAATTATGTGTATTTGGAGATTTAAAAAGGTGCCAAAGGACCTACAATTTGAGTCTTGCTAAATAGAAAAGGGTGAACGTGTAGAGGGCCAAGGTGATACACAACTAAAATCTCAGCGGTTCAGGAGGCTGAGGCAGGAAGTATGCAAGTTCAAAGCCAACCTCAGCAACTTAGCAAGGCCCTAAGCAACTTTTCAAGACTCTATCTCAAAATAAAATAAAGGGATAGGGATGTGACTCAGTGGTTCAATCCCTGGTACCAAAAAAAAAAAAAAAAAAAGGCAGGGAAGGAGAATGAGATGGTCTTCTATTCTGGGAGAGAAGTAATGTACTAATCATTTAAATTTTTTAAAATTTAATGATGCTTTGACATTTTGGAACCTTGAGAACCCAGGGAGGGACTGCTCCTTTCAAGGTTAGCTAATTCCTAGAGATGGTAAAGGATTTATCTGAGAGCATGCCTTTGATATGCAAACCAAATGTTTTAGTCAGCTTTTTCCTTGCTGCAACCAAAAGCAGATGCTAACAAGAACAATTTTAGAGGAGGAAAGTTTATTTTGGGGCTCACAGTTTCAGCGGTCTCAGTCTATAGACAGCCAGCTCCATTCTTCAGGGCTAGAGGTAGGGCTGAACATTGTGGTGGAAGAGTGTGGTGGAGGAAAGCGGCTCAGGACATGATGATCAAGAAGCAGTGAGACTCCACTCACCAGCGATAAAATATATACCACAAAGTCACACCCCCAGGGACCTACCTAATCCAGCCATACCCTACATGCCTACAATCACCACCAAATTAAATCTCTATCAGAGGATTAATGCACTGATTAGTTTCAACTTCTTATAGCCCAATAATTTCATCTCTAAACCTTTTTGCATTGTTTGATACATGAATTTTTTGGGGACACCTAATATTTAAACCATAAAACCAACTACTCCTGCAGTCTGGAACATTATTATCCAGCTCTAATTCAGCCCATGTCTAGGTATCAGACAACTAAGGATGACTCTGGTAGCTCAGAGGTCTCTGAATTATTTAAACTGTCCAATCCTAAACATTCTCAGCTTGCTAACCCTGTCTTGCCTGTGTCCTTCCAGAGAAAACCACAATAAAATCTTTTGCCCAAGCTTTCATCTCACTCAATCTCTTAACCTGATGTCAGTGACTTTGCATGATGTGCTATGCCTCCAACATTTAGGAAACAGCTAGTATAAAAAACTTCTTCCTTCATGACAGTCATTTTTTGTTTGTATGTTTTTCTGCATCTGCTTAAAACAAATCCTGGGTGCATTTTAAGACAAACATTACCTTCCTAAAATAAAATCATATGAAGAGTTAGAAAAATTCTCTAAAATGTAGGCTTGATAAAGGTAGAGGCTGTCTCTGGTTTTGTTAATGGCTTGAAGTAAATTTTAAAAATGCAAAAACAAATCATAACTAAATATATATCATTAACATAGTAGGTCATGGTAAACTGCAATGAATTTGATATCAGTAGATGAAAGATGGTATACCCAGAGATGCAGTAGTAGAACACTTGGCAAAGTTGTTGCCTGAGGTTACTTGAGCAGCAGACCATGTGTCTACTGAGTTAGCAATCCTGGGGGAAGGGAATAGAAAATAGAAACCTAATATGATGATGATGATGATGATGATGATGAGTTTTGGTATCGGGGATTGAACTCAGGGGCACTCGACCACTGGGCCACATCCCAAACCCTTTTTTGTATTTTATTAGAGACAGGGTCTCACTTAGTTACTAAGTGCCTCTCCATTGCTGAGGCTGGCTTTGAACTTGCGATCCTCCTGCCTCAGCCTCCTAAGTGCTGGTATTACAGGTGTTTGCCACCATGCACGGCTAATATGATTATTATTATTTTTTAAAAGGCTTTTTATTTTATTTAAGGAATATATAATTATATTATACTTTTTTTACATATTTGCAGAGTACATTTCATTTCATATTACATAATTGTTCAAGTTGTTGGTTTTATATAAAGTATTTTTACAACAATTGTGTCTTCATACATGTATTTAGGGTAATCATGGATAACTCAGTCTGCCATTATTCCTATCCCCTTGTCCCCTTCTCCTCCTTCCCCCCTCTTTGTTCTATTTAAAGCATTTGGCAAGATATTAAAAGGAATAGATGTGATCAGGAAAGAATTCATGGATTTGTAAGCAGAAATAGGAGGAAGTAGAATAAAAAATTGGAGGTTTGCAGGTGGGAAATGCTGACTTCTTCTACACCCTATGTTGTGTTTGGATAAGTGTCCCCCCAAAGACCTATGTGTTAAAGGCTTGTTCCCTAGCCTGTGGCCCTATTGGGAACTAGGAAGTGGTAGAACCTTTAAGAGGCTAAGCTTTGTGAGAGGTAGTTAGGTCACTGGGGCTGTGTTCTAGAAGGGAATTGTGGGACAGCAGTTTCCTAGAAGGGAAGCTTCCTTCACCACACATTCCCCACCATGATGTACCTCCTCACCACAGGCCCAAAAGCAATGGGGCCAACTGAACATGGATAAAATCTCCCAAATTGAGCCAAAATAAGTATTTCCTCTTTTTTGGGGGAGGAGGTGGGGGTGCTTTACCACTGAGCTACATCCCCAATCCTTTTATGTTTTTTATCTGAGACAGGGTCTTGCTAAATCAGTAAGGGTCTTGCTATGTTGCAGAGGCCAGTCTCAAACTTGCAATCCTTGTGCTTCAGCCTCCCAAGTCCCTGGGATTACAGGTGTACACCATAGCACCTGGCAAAATTTCCTCTTTCTATGTTGAATATCTTGGGTATTTTTTGTAAGAGTAATGGAAAATTGACAAACACAGGCAGCTACCCCATAACTAGGCAGCAGGAATTTCTCAGCTTCACACAATGTCATGTCTGTGTCCAGTCATTAACTATAATGTTATGTGGAACATGCCTATAATTCATATTAAGAATTATATGGATGGACAACAACTGAAGAAAGAACTCATGAATTGAATATAAGTCAGGAAAAATCCAGACTAAAAAAAATGATTTTTATTTTTTCTAACATAAAAAACTCTTCTATGTAGGGGCTGGGGTTGTGACTCAGTGGTAGAGTGCTTGCCTGGCATGTGTAAGGCCCTGGGTTCAATCCTTAGCACCACATAAAGATAAATAAATAAAAGTATTGTGTCTATCTACAACTAAAAAATATATTAAAAAACTCTTCTATGTAGCTTTTGTCGGGACCTTACACTGTCTGCCAAGGGGATGGAAGAGCTCTGGCTTTCTGGCTGCTTGCCAATTACCACGCCCTGTTACAGGACCTAGGCTAAGCAGGGGGCATGGCTGTGAGAACTGAAACCACCCCAAGGATAGGCCAATGGCTCTGCCAATGGCATCCACCCATGCTCCTTATGTGTCCCTATGATCTTTCTGCTGATTGGCTGATGTCCACTATAAAGCATTGTGCACCCCTTCAATAAACGAGTTCCAGCATTTTACTGACTGGGCTCCCGAGGCAGCTCTGAGTCTTTTGAAGGCGGGGGAGGAGGCGTTGGCGGCCTTTACTTTCCCAATCCAGTCTCATCGTTGAGGTAGGCCCCTCTGGCCTCTTTTGGTAGACAGAAGAGGTCCATCCTGGGTACAGGGGGGCTATAGACCTCAACCCCTTATAATAATCCGACAGCTTTTTGGATTAAAATTATATATTTAGAATTTATATATAGTCTTTAATTTTTTATTGAGATGAAATTCACATACCATATGGTTAACCATTTTAAAGTGTACAGTTCATTGACATATGGTACGTTTATTATGCTATGCAACTACCACTTCTTTCTAGTTTAAGAATATTTCCATCACCTCAGCAGAATGCTCTGTATCCAGTAACTAATTATTCTCAATATTCCACTCCTTCTATCCCCTGGCAACACTAATCTGTTTCAGTCTCTATGGATTTGTCTATTCAATGTAGTTCATATAAAAGGAATCATATGCCAGGCACAATGGTGCCCATCTGTAATCCCAGCTACTCAGGAGGATTGTAAGCTCCAGTTCAGCCTTGACAACTTAGTAAGACCCTGTCTCAAAATAAAAAATAAAAAGGGATGGGGAATGTAGCTCAGTGATAGAGTGCCTCTGAGTTCAATTTCCCATTACCACAAAAAAGAAAAATACATAAATAAATAAATAAACAAGAGGAATCACACAATATATGTCCTTTTGTGCCTGGCTTCTTTCATTTAGTATAACTATTAAGGTTTGAATATGAGGTGTCTCCTGAAAAGCTCATGTTAGATAATGTAGCAATGCTCAGAGTTGAAATGATTAGATTATAAAAGCTGTAACCTAGACTGGGGTTGTAGCTCAGTGGTTGAGCACTTGTCTCGAATGTGTGAGGCACTGGGTTCAATCCTCAGCACTACATAAAACAATAAATAAATAAAATAGAGACATTGTATCCATCTACAACTAAATAAATAAATTAAACATGTAACCTCAACAGTAGATTATTTCACTTGATGATTTAATAATTTGAATTGATTATTTGGTGGTAACTGTAGGTAGGTATGGGTGTGGATGGGGGAAGTAGGTTACCTGGATCATGCCCTTAGGAATATGTCTTGTTCCTGCTCACTTCCTAGCTTTCATGAACCCAGTAGTTTTTCTCTACCTTGCACTTCTACTGTGATGTTCTGATTCACCTCAGGCCCAGTGCAATGGAGTTGGCCTATAATGAACTGAACCTCTGAAATCATGAGCCCAAAATAAACTTTTTCTCCTCTAAGTTATTCTTGTCAGGTATTTTGACCATAGCAATGAAACATTGCCTAACACAATGTTTTCCAGTGTTGTTCAGTGTTGTAGTATGTATCAGCACTTCCTTCCTTTGTTATGGCTGAATAATTGTATGCATATACCATGGAATATTCATGCATCCATTGATGAATATTGGAATCATTTCCACCTTTCCACTATTTTTATTTTATTTTATTTTATTTATTTATTTGGTACCAGGGATTGAACTCAGGGGCACTTGACCGCTGGTCCACATCTCCAGCCCTTTTTTGTATTTTATTAGAGACAGGGTCTCACTGAGTTGCTAAGTGCCTCGCCATTGCTGAGGCTGGCTTTGAACTCGCGATCCTCCTGCCTCAGCCTCCCAAGTGCTGGGATTACAGGCATGCGCCACCATGCTGCCAAAGTCTTAATGTTAATGGTATTAAGAGGGTGGAAACTTAATCCCACTATGGTGTTTAAAGCTGGGGTATTTGGGAAGTGATTAAATTAGATAGGGTAATTAGGGTGGAGTTACAGAGATACACATATTGTCCTGCCCTAAAGTAATGCAATCAAGTTCTTACTCTTGTAAGAACTTGTGCCACATCCTGGTTGTACTTCCAACTTCCAAAACTGTGATTTAAATAAACCTCTTTTCTCTATGAAGCAGCCTGACTCAGTTATATTTTTGCACTAATGAAAAACTTACTTGTATACCCAGAGAAGCAACCCCTGCTTTGTTGCCACTTTTCCCTTTCTGGAATTTGCCAACCCAAAACTTGTAGCTGAGAGACAAACAATGGCTAAGAGACTAAACAACTTTTGATTGAGGTAGGGTACATCAATTAGTATTCTCTTGAAGAATATACATTCTTTCCAAGTATCCAAGTGGATCACTTACCAAAGTTGACCCTGTACTAGAACTTAAAGCAAGCTTTTGTTTGTTTGTTTTTTGGTACCAGGGATTGAACCCAGGGGCGCTTAACCACTGAGCCAGATCCCCATCCCTTTTTATTTTTTATTATGAGACAGAGCCTCACTAAATTGCTGAGTGGCTTTGAACTCCAGATCTTCCTGCCTCTTGAGTTGCTGGGATTACAGGCTTGCGCCACACACACCTAGCACAAAGCAAGTTTCTACAAATTTCAAATCATACAGTATGTTCTTTGATCACTGTGAAATTAAGTTAGACATTAATAACAAAACAATAAAAAATCCTATATGTGTTGAAAATTAGGGATAAACTTGTAAATAATCCAAGAGTCAGAAGAAATTGCAGTGAATATTTAGAAACTATTTTAAATTAAATAACAAAGAAAATATTTGTGCAACATGTCCAGGTTTTTGAGAGGAAGCTAAAACTGTGCAGAGTAAAATTCTTAGCCTTAAAAAATATGTACTATTAGGAAAGAACAAAGTTAAAAATCAATTATCTCAATATTAATCTCAAGAAGCTATGAAAAGAAAAACCAACCAAACCTAGAGAAAACAGAAAGAAGAAAACAAGATAAAGCCGGGCGCGGTGGCGCACGCCTGTAATCCCAGCACTTTGGGAGGCTGAGGCAGGAGGATCGCGAGTTCAAAGCCAGCCTCAGCAATGGCGAGGCACTTAGCAACTCAGTGAGACCCTGTCTCTAATAAAATACAAAAAAGGGCTAGGGATGTAGCCCAGTGGTCGAGTGCCCCTGAGTTCAATCCCCGGTACCCAAAAAAAAAAAAAAAAAAAAAAAAAAAAAAAAAAAAAAAAATAAAACAAGATAAAAGCAGAAATAAAATAATGAAAACCTACAGTATGGAAGATCAAGAAATCCAAAGCTGGGTTAGGGGTGCAGCTTAGTGGTAGAGTACAAGTTTAGCATGCATGCATAAAGCCCTTAAAATAATTAAGAAAGCAAGCCAAAGTTTTTTTTTTATATATATGTGTATATTTTTATTTATTTGCTTTAGTTGTACACAATGCCTTTATTTTTATGTGGTGCTGAGGATCGAATCCGGGTCACCCACGTTCTAGGTGAGCGCTCTACCTGTTGAGCCACAATCTCAGCCCCCAAAGTTGGTTTTTTGAAATCACTAGTAAAACCAATACCCAGCAGGGCATGGTGGTGAATGCTTGTAATCTCAGGAGACTGAGACAGGAGGATCATGAGTTCAAAGCCAGCCTCAGCAATTAGGGAGACCCTAAGCAGTTTAATGAGACCCTTTCTCAAAATAAAACATAAAAAGGGCTGGGGATGTTGCTGAGTGGTTAAGCATCCCTGGGTTCCTCTCAAGGTTTTTGAGAGGAAGCTAAAACTGTGCAGAATAAAACTCTTAGGCTTAAAAATATGTACATAGGGCTGGGGTTGTGGCTCAGCAGTAGAGCGCTTGCCTAGCATGTGCGCCACCCGGGTTCCATCCTCAGCACCATGTAAAGACAAATGCATTGTGTACAACTAAAGCAAATAAATAAATATTTTAAAAAAATTTAAAAAAATATGTACATAGTAGAGGAGCTGGGGTTGTGGCTCAGTGGCAGAGGGCTTGCCTAGCAGGTGTGAGGCACTGGGTTTGATTCTCAGCACCACATATAAATAAATAAAATAACGGTCCATCAACAACTAGAAGAAAAATTAATTCATCTAAAAATGTACATATTAGAAAAGAACAAACTTAAAAAAATCAATTATCTCAATATTAAATCCCCACTACCAAACAAACAATACTGATACCCACCTGATGATGTTGTTCAAGAAAGATAGAGAAGGTACAAATAAGCAATATTAGGAATAAAATAGGGGGCATCCTATTGATCTTACAGACATTCAAAAGATAAAATCTTGCTGGGCGTGGTGGCACACGCCTGTGATCCCAGTGGCTTGGGAGGTTGAGGTAGGAGGATCATGAGTTAAAAACCAGCCTCAGCAAAAGCGAGGTGCTAAGCAACTCAGTGAGATCCTGTCTCTAAATAAAATACAAAATAGGGCTGGGGATGTGACTGTGGCTCAGTGGTTGAGTGCCCCTGAGTTCAATCCCTGGTCCCCCCCTCAAAAAAAAAAGATAAAAATTTATATTCTTCATAATTGATATACAATCATTTCAGAATAATAATACTGACATTATTAATATTGAACTAGTTTGAGATTTGCACTCTTTTTATGCCTAGACTATACCAATTAGGGATGTATAATCAAATTTACTGTCCCCTAAATAATTTCTCACTAATAGATCACTGATTTTATACACAATTAGAAGTTTAACTGTATTTATTTCAGAGGAAAAAACAAGCTATATGATTGTCCTTATGTTCCAACTTTGTAGAGCAAGTTTTATGAGATACAGTGGCTTACAAATGTTTGGTGATATTTCTTTTTTTTAAAATTGTCAATGAATCTTTTGTTTTATTTATTTATATGTGGTGCTGAGGATTGAACCCAGGGCCTCACACATGCCATGACAACATTCTACCATTAAGCCACAACTCCAGCCCCATGGTGATACTTCTATTTATTGTCTCCCTCCCCTTTTTGTGGGGCAGTACTGGGGATTGAACACAGGTCCTCGAACATGTTAGGAAAACCCTCTACAACTGCTGCTCCCCCCCACCCCGCCCCCATTGCCCCCCAGTCCAGCCCTTTTTATTCTGTCTTGAGCAGAGTCTCATTAAATTACCCAGGCTTGTCTCAAATTTAGCAATCCCGCCTCAGCCTCTTATGTATCTGGTATTACAGATGTGCACCACCATTCTTAGATTGATATTTCCCTTTGATAAGTTCATCCTTTCATCTGAATAGGTTATTTTCCACCTGATCATTAAAAATTTACTTTTAGTTTAGTCAATATAATAACAAAATTTGTTTAAGAATCGGTGGAAATGAGCACAGCTTATAATTTTGAAATGAGAGCTGGGTGCAGTGGCGCATGCCTGTAATCCCAGCACTTGGGAGGCTGAGGCAGGAGGATCGCGAGTTCAAAGCCAGCCTCAGCAATGGTGAGGCACTTAGCAACTCAGTGAGACCCTGTCTCTAAATAAAATGCAAAAAAGGGCTGGGGAAGTGGCCCAGTGGTTGAGTGACCCTGAGTTCAATCCCCGGTACCAAAAAAAAAAAAAAAAAAAAAAAAAAAAAAAAAAAAAAAATCAGAAACAAATAGATTAGGTTTAAAAATCACCATGTCAAAAAGCATCCAAGTTGTATTTTGGCTCTTAAAATCAAATGGAAGTGAATCACAGTAAGAAGTCAAATTTTTTCATTCTATATCTTTTCTCTTTTGACCCAATTTTAAAAATCTTCTTTTATACCCTCTGACTTTTCTGTCCCAAGTGAGAAACTATGAGTGTGAAGGTTGTAGTGTGAGTCAGTTTCTAATTTTTTGTACAGTTCTATTCATAGAAGACACAAGTTAGTCTCAGAGGCTGAGGTAGGAGGATGGCAAGTTCAAGGTCAGCCTTGGCACGTTAGCATGACTGTGCCCTTGTCACTAGGTTAAATCTCCCATACTCACCCCCAACAAACACAACATGTTAATTGTATTTGTAGTTTTATGGAAAATGCTTCTTTTTCAAAGTTATTGATAATAGCAACAACAGAGAAATTATTAGGAAAACAGAGATAGTTGAAGTTCTTCTAAGACAATTGAATGATTTGACAAGGGATGGGAAATGCTTATGCTTTTTGTTACTTTGCTTTTGAATGGCACTGGGTGCACAAACTGGTGGTATTACCTCTTCCTAAAATCACAGGAAAAGAGATATTTCCAGTGAAGGGTCCAAGGAGTTCCCAGAGGAGAAGGGGGGACTCAGGATCAGTGGGGTTCATGGCATATGTGATGGAAAAGACAAAGGCATGTGTAAGCTGCCTGTCACGGCCAGCCACGGCGCCCGCCACGGGAGGAAAATTCTCGGAGGCAGAGTATAGCTTTTACTACTTTTACTTCTACTTTCTTAGAGCTTAGAGAGGGAAAGAAAGATTTTTAGAGAGAAAGATTAAAGTGAGCTTTTCTTCTTGTCTTCTAGAAAGATAGAGTAGAGCTTAGCTTAGAGTAAGATTAAAGCTTCTTTCTTCTCTCTTCTTTCTTCCTTCTTCTGTCTTCTGTCTTCTGTCTTCCTCGGGGAGTCCTCGGCCTAACTCTGACCAGTCATTACTTCTTCTATCTGGTTTCTCTTCTGTAACCGCTCTGCCTACGTTCTGGCCGCTCTGATTCTTCTGACCGACCGAGTGACTGCCCGGCTGACTGAATTCTCCGTTCTCCTAAACTCGGACCGCTTTCACCCGGTTATATACCTTCAGGTTTGCGGGTGCCTACAGGTGCGTCACATACATATCAGGTGGAACCCATGGCTTCCAGCTAGCTACAACAGCCCTTCCTAATTAGGCTCCTTCATATTCCTTCCCTTTAGTTTAAAAAGGTGCTTTTGTTCTATTTTCTCTATTTTATTTTCTCTATTTTCTTTTATTTTCTTGTCCCTACCTAGCTTTTCACCTTTTATTTTTGAAAGGGTGGATATTTGAGCCCTTTTTGAGAAGGTGCTGTGGCTTTAAGGAAGCCTAATGCTGAGGAGCAGCTAACGCACTTAGTTAAGCACAACTGCATAAGCGGCTTTGACTTTTTTTTTTTTTTTTTTCTCTCTTCTTTATTTTCTTTATGGCTTTCTTGCCAAAGCTCAATGGCTTTTTTTCTGCATGGTTTTTACCATGCTATTTAATTCTCTATTTTCTTTTTAAGCTCATGGCTTTTTTCTTTATACTAAAGCTCAAGGCTTTTTCTCTATATTTTTTATGGCTTCTTAACTGGCCTCAACTAAGTCAGAGGCTATGCTCTCTTGTTTCTACTCTTTTTGCTGGTCTCAACTGAGTCTGAGGCTATGCTTTTTCATTGCTCTTATTTCTTAGCTTTTCTTCTCTGCCTGCCGAGCCCCGGACGGACCACCATTTGTAAGCTGCCTGTCACGGCCAGCCACGGCGCCGCCACGGGAGGAAAATTCTCGGAGGCAGAGTATAGCTTTTACTACTTTTACTTCTACTTTCTTAGAGCTTAGAGAGGGAAAGAAAGATTTTTAGAGAGAAAGATTAAAGTGAGCTTTTCTTCTTGTAGAGCTTCTTTCTTCTCTCTTCTTTCTTCCTTCTTCTGTCTTCTGTCTTCTGTCTTCCTCGGGAGTCTCGGCCTAACTCTGACCAGTCATTACTTCTTCTATCTGGTTTCTCTTCTGTAACCGCTCTGCCTACGTTTCTGGCCGCTCTGATTCTTCTGACCGACCGAGTGACTGCCCGGCTGACTGAATTCTCCGTTCTCCTAACTCGGACCGCTTTCACCCGGTTATATACCTTCAGGTTTGCGGGTGCCTACAGGTGCGTCACATACATATCAGGTGGAACCCATGGCTTCCAGCTAGCTACAACAGCCCTTCCTAATTAGGCTCCTTCAGGCATGGACAGAGGTTTATTTAGGAAGAATAAGTAAATTCTTAAGGGAGAATTCAGGCTGTCTTGAGATTGAGAAGCAGCCCTGACTTGGGCTGGGGAGGGGTCCAATATTTATAGAAGGGCTGTATCAGGGGCCAGATTGGAGGTGGGTCCAGGGTGGAGCTACACAATTTCGCTGTGCTTACATATTTCCCTTATTTTACAAGGGCATGGTCCAAGGGCATATTGCTCAAGGTTTACAACTATGCTTTCTACATCTCAATGGTTTGTGGGTGTTTCCTTTAAGATTCAGCATTTCTCTCTCTTTATCCTAAACCCCTGTCTCACTAACATGTACAGCTCTGTATCACTTTTCTCTTCTTTCTTGCTTTTATTTTGTTTGCCTTTTCCAGTTCCTAAAAAATGTTCTCAGATTACAATAGTTCCCACAAACAGGGTTTAACTCCTTCCTATATTGAAAAGGTTGTTTTTTGCTAGACTGAGAAGTTTATTATGTAAGCTAATTTGTTTATTAGTTAAAACAGCTGTAGCATGCTACTTCACCGATGGTACCATATGGGTGTGGGAGAGACTTGTGATTCTTTTTTGGAGAAGGGAAGGAGAAGAGATAAAGGGTGGTGATATCAGAGCAAGGCTAGATTATGGGTGCATAATAGATATCCAGGTAATGTTTAATTTTAATTTGTCCAGTAATCTTATTGGAGAAATTAAAAGATTGGTCCAAGATTGTCATGTTTCTAAATTCTCTCCAATACTACTTTGACTACCATTTTTTTTTTTTGTTTAAAAAACTGTCCTATGCTTGTAATCTCAGCAATTTTGGCAGCTGAGGTAGAAAGATCACAAATTTGAGGCCAGTCTGGGCAACTTAGTGAGACCTCTCATGATAAAACAAAAAGGGCTGGGGATATAGCTCCAAGATAGAGCACTTGCCTAGCCTCAGTACCATAGAACAAACAAAAAACCTGTCCTTCCTCTTTATTGTGATCTACCAAATTCATTCATTAACTCACTGACTTCCCTATATTCTCAAGATCTGCTCTCATCTAGGATGACATCAATTTCCATCCAACTCCTAATACTCCTCTATCTCTTCATTTCTTGGGACACTTTGGTGACTCACTTCCAAGGCCACACCCTAGTCCTTATTATCACCAAGAATTGCTCCACCTCTGAAATCTTAAATTCAAACCACACTTTTATTGCTGTAATACATTTGAGGAATGTAACAAATGCCCAGTAATAACTGGTTTAATATGACAGTAATTTTCAAGGTGAGGATTGAGGAAGAAAGAAAAAAACTCCCAAGGACATTCATCTGAATCGCAGAGGTTTGCTTGATTTGAAAACCTACAAAGGTGATTAAAAAAAAATATTTATTTATTTGTTTTAGTTGTATACAATGCCTTTATTTTTATGTGATGCTGAGGATCGAACCCGGGCCATGCACGTGCTAGGCGAGCGCTCTACCACTGAGCCACAACCCCAGCCCCAAAGGTGATTTTTTAAAAGTTGTTGATGGACCTTTATTTTATTCATTTACTTATATGCAGTGCTTAGAATCCAAACCAACATGCTAGGCAAGTGCTCTACCACAGAGCCACAAAACCAGCCCCTACAAGGTGATTTTTATGGGCCTCCTATAAGTAGTATTTCTTCTGCCCTCTGTACCTGTTGTAAGTCAATGAAGGAACTGGAGTCGAAAATTAAAAAAAAATTTTTTTGGACTAGTTTTTTATCATTTTTATGTTTTTGGAAAACATGGTCCTTTTTCATAAAAAAATGCTATATATGCTAACATATAAAGGGTTTGGATTTTACTTCAATGGATTAACAAAGATTTAAAAACTTTCTCAGTTTTAATTTCTAATAAGATAAATGTTGATAGAACACACATAAACAAAAACTCTTTGATATCTTCAGTAATTATTAAAAGCTTAGCTGGGCATGGTGGCACATCCTATAATCTTAGCAACTCAGGAGGCTGAGGCAGGAGGATTACAAGTTTGAGGCAAGAGCCTACTTCAAAATAAAAATAAAAATAAAAAGGGCTGGGGATGAAACTCAGTGGTAGATCACCTTTGAATTCAATCCCTAGTACTACCAAGTCAAAACAACAACAAAAAAAGACAAACCAAAAAAAACCCCAAAGTTTAAAGGAGTCCTGGGGTCAAAATGTTGAAACACTGCTGCTCTAGCTTATAGCTTATTTCAATTTACCCTTTGAGTTTCAATTTATATGCCATTTCCCTCCGTAGGTGGTTTTCCTGAACATCCTGCTTGGATGTGGATATCCTACAGGCTTCTTTTTTTTTTTTTTTTTTTTTTTTTTTGGTGCTGGGAACTTGAACTCAGGGGCACTCGACCACTGGGTCACATCCCCAGCCCCCCTTTTTTTTTTGTATTTTATTAGAGACAGGGTCTCACTGAGTTGCTAAGTGCCTCACCACTGCTGAGGCTGGCTTTGAACTCGCAATCCTCCTGCCTCAGCCTCCCAAGTGCTAGGATTACAGGCGTGCGCCACCACGCCCGGCTCCTTTTTTTTTGGTACCCGGGATTGAACTCAGGGGCACTTGACCACTGGGCCACATCCCAAACCCTTTTTTTGTGTTTTATTATTAGAGACAGGGTCTCACTGAGTTGGTAAGTGCCTCGCCATTGCTGAGGCTGGCTTTGAACTTGCAATACTCCAGCCTCAGCCTCTCAAGTGCTGGGATTACAGGCGTGCACCACCGCACCCGGCCCCTACAGGCTTTCTTAATAATACTTTATACTTAACAGCTCTGCAGGACTACTGTGTGTATATGTATGTATGTGTGTATGTATGTATATAGTTTTTAAAAAATTTTTATTCATTTGCTTTAGCTATACACAATGGGTTTATTTGTACGTAGTGCTGAGGATCGAACCCGGGCTGCGCACGTTCCAAGCGAGCGCTCTACTGCTGAGCCACAACCCCAGCCCTGTATATAGTTTTTTTTAAAAAAATATTTATTTAGTTGTAGATGAACACACAGTATCTTTATTTTTATGTGGTGCTGAGGATGGAACCCAGTGCCTCACCCATGCGAAGCAGGCGCTTTACCACTGAGCTACAGCCCCAGACCCTGTAAATAGTTTTTTATATATATTGTTCATCTCTTTAAAGTGTTGATTTTT
The DNA here is from genome assembly GCA_025594165.1 of Tamias sibiricus. Classification (NCBI taxonomy): domain Eukaryota; kingdom Metazoa; phylum Chordata; class Mammalia; order Rodentia; family Sciuridae; genus Tamias; species Tamias sibiricus. The sequence goes on from CM046660.1 coordinate 92,043,799, forward strand.
AAAATTTTTAGTATAATCACAGAGTTGTGCAATTATCACAATTTTAGAATATTTTCATTACCCCTAAATGAGACCTTGTAATCCCAGCACTTTGGGAGACTGAGGCAGGAGGATCGCGAGTTCAAAGCCAGCCTCAGCAATGGCGAGGTACTTAGCAACTCAGTGAGACCCTGTTTCTAATAAAAAAACACACAAAAAAGGGCTGGGGATGTGGCCCAGTGGTCGAGTGCCCCTGAGTTCAATCCCCAGTACCACAAAAAAAAGACCTTGTACTCATCAACAGTCACTCCCTATTTCCTTCCTAATCCCCCAGCCTTAGTAATAGATTGCTGCAGTCCCTTGGTCCTCTAATTTTTTTTAGTACTGGGGATTGAATTCAGGGCCTCAAGCTGCTAGGCAAGTACTCTACCACTGAGCTACATCCCCTGCCAAGAATTTACTTTTTGTCTATAGATTTGCCTATTGTGAATGTTATGTGAATGAAATCCTACATCGTAACTGTCTTCTTTCAATTAGCACAAAGATTTCAAGGTTCATCACATAGCAAGTATCAGTACTTTATTTCTTTTTATAGTCCAATGTTCCATGTATGAATATACCAGTTTGTTTATCCATTTATCAGTTGCTGGACAGCTGGATTGTGTCCACTTTTTAGCTAGTATTAACAATGTTGCTATTAACATTTGTGTACTTTTTTGTGGATATATATTTTCAATTCTCCTAGGTACATACCTAGGAGAATGGCTAAGTTATGAAAGGAAAAACAAACAAAAAAACAAACCCCAAACAAACAAAAAAGAAAAGAACAAGCAAACAAAAAAGAATTGTTATGTTATATGGTTACCTTACATTTTATAGTTTGAGGAAATGTTAGCCTGTTTCCCAGAGCATTTAATATTCCCATTACTAGTGTATGATTATTGCAATTTCTCATATCCTTGTCAATACTTATTAATTATTATTATTATTATTATTTTGTGGTACCGGGGATTGAACTCAGGGGCACTCGACCATTGGGTCACATCCCCAGCCCTTTTTTGTATTTTATTTAGAGACAGGGTCTCACTGAGTTGCTAAGTGCCTCACCATTGCTGAGGCTGGCTTTGAACTTGAGATCCTCCTGTCTCAGCCTCCCAAGTGCTGGGATTATAGGAGTGTGCCACCGCGCCCAGCTATATGTGTATATCTTTACTGGAGAAATGTTTATTCCAGTTTGTTACCTGTTTTTACATTGGATTGTCTTATTGTTTGTGTGATAATAGTTCTATATTATAGCAAACATAAATATATACCCTTATCAAATGTTTTATTTGTGGTTATTTTCTCCCATTCTTTAGTTTGCATTTTTTAAAAAAAAATTTTTGTAGTTGTAGATGGACAGAATGCCTTTGTTTATTTTTATGTGGTGCTAAGGATCGAACCCAGTGCCTCACACGTGCTAGGCAAGTGCTTTGCCACTGAGCTACGCCTCAGCCCCTTCAGTTTTGTATTTTGAACGATAAAGACAAACGTTTAAATTTTGATCAAGTCCAATTTTTCAGTTTTTCTTTGGTTTCTTGTTATTTTGGTGTTCTAAAACGCCATCATCTAATCTAAGTCATGAAGACTTGTGTCTGCTTTTTCCTAAGAGCTTTTTCGTTTTAATTCTTTTTTTTAATATTTATTTTTTTAGTTGTAGTTAGACACAATACCTTTATTTTATTTATTTATATTTACGTGGTGCTGAGGATTGAACCCAGGGCCCTGCACGTGTGCTCTATCTACCGCTGGGCCACAATCCCAGCCCTACATATATGCTTTTGATACATTTTAAGTTAACTTTGTATGTCCAATTTCATTCTTTGCATGTGGATGTCCAGTTGTCCCAGTACTAATTATTGAAGACTGTTATTTCACTTTCGAATTATCTTGGCATTCAAATTGAGGTAAATGTGAGGGTTCATTGATCGCCGCTCCCCCCCTACCCCCATTCTCTATTCTATTCCATTTATTTATGTCCTTATCATCCATGCTCGCGCCAGTTGGGCCATAGTATTCTGAAAAAATCTTAAAAGGCTCATTCTTTAACTCAAAGCACCAATTCAAGGGTTGGAATTAGCTCTTCCCCCCGTGAGTTTAGAACTTTCAGCAGCATCTTTCATCAGTAGCCATCGAGATTGTGTTTAAGGGGTTGTTTTCAGTTGTTGTTTCAATCAAGGTCATGTGTTTGGCAGGGGGTATGGAAGGTGTGGGAGCGAGGGGATAACCAAAAATGTTAGCTCTAGAAATGAGGGCTGGCATTCAATTCAACACTTTTAGGGTGGGCCCACGAGCAACGCTGGGAGGAGACAAAAGAAGTATCTAGGATCAGAATTGAGGAACGCGCAAGGTGTTGGAGGGGAGGAGTCTAGGTTGTCAGTATGGCTCCAAATATTGAGACTGGGAGCTGGGACCTTTTCCCAATGGAGATGGACTCGGATCTGATACTTAAGGCGAGGTCCTCCAAGGAGGTGACGAGACTCCAGCTTCCTCGCGCAACACCGGCAAAGCGGCTTCTAGGGATCTCCCGCCTCGGACCGCTCCCCCACTCTTTTTCCCGCCTCCTTTTTCCTCTGTTCCCCATTCCTCCTCCCTGCGCGTAGCGGAAATGACGTGAGGCGTAGCGGAAGTCCCTGCAGCCGCGGTGTTGTGCTGTGGGGAAGGGAGACGGATTTGTAAACCCCGGAGCCAGGTTCTGCCTACCCGAGGCCGCTGCTGTGCGGAGATCCCCGGGTGAAGCCACCGTCACCATGTCTGATCAGGTACCGGGCTGGAAGCCATCCGGCAGCGGCGGCCAGGGCCTTACCCTGCAGGTCCGCCTGCCGCTCGGCTGGGGCCGGGGATGGAGGCGCGGGGGAGGGAGCGCGGACTTGGGGAGGGTCGGCCGGTGGGGACTTAGCCGGGTGAGGGAGGGGAGCGAGACGCCGGGGCCTGCCTGGGTGCTCCGGGAGTCGCCCCACCCCTCTTCAGTCTCGCTCTTCACCCCCTGTTCCCCAGCGCCTCTGGTCGCGGCCTCCCTCACGTCGTTCCCCTTCTTTCTCCCGGGTCGACCAGGTGCAGAGCCCTGCTTCTACCTCCCTGAGAGGATCCCTGGGGAACCTGTCCATCTCCCTCCAGAGGACTGATTGCAGAAACAGGGCCTTAGGCCCCAGTTATGTAACGGGCGAGAATCCCTGACTGGGAGGCTCTGTGGCCCTGAAAAGCGGCTGGACTCCACTTTCTGATTCTTGGTCCCGGAGGGCGCGGGGCGGCGAGGGAGACGTTGTCTGATATTGTTGGGAGCCTGGAAAGCGCTGCTTTGCGTTCGGGTTGCTTCTAGGGCCCAGCCGACGCTGCTCGCCTCAGAGTCTTTTTTTTTCCTTGTGGGGGTGCAGAGCTGTCGCCTCTTTTCTGTACTTTCCTATCTCTTACTCGGGATTGGTTCATCGACTCTCCACTTGTAAGAGAGCACTCAGAATAACCAAGAAACAAAACAGTAGAACAGAACTGTTCGGAGCAACCAAAAGCTTTTTATCTGAACATTAACCTGCAAATGATTGATACTTTTGAAGAAAAGGATAGGAAAACTTTGTGCTTGTAGAGTAGTTCCAGAACATTTGCAAAACCCTGCCTGTTAATGGCAAAGTGCTTCAGCTCATCTTTGTTATCAAGAATTTGCTTGGGATTTGCATTCAGTCGGCAGTGATAGATTTTGCCTAAAGTTGTTTTTCCTCAACCTGTTCTAGTTAACTACATTTATGGCAATTTTTTAATTCAGAGTTTTGATCTGGTCCTCGTTATGTTTGCTCAGAAGACTTTGAGTTTTAAAAGTATTTTTGGACCTTTTACTTGTATTGTGACAGTTATTCAGAAAACTTATATTTTAACACCAAAATGTACTTGAACTTTTAAATTTCACACACTTATTCCTTTGTTTTTTAACCTAGTTTTGTACCACTTGGTGAAAGCAAGTGAGGTTTTTGTGGATTTGTATTATTGTACAAAATGTACACTTCTGTATTTAAAGCTTAACCATAATCTAGATTAGTTTTGGGTGGATTTACTTAGTGATAATTAGGTTAATTCCCAAGTTAGTTTGGGAATGGTATTATAAGTATCTCTCTAGACAGTTGTTTACTTAGTAACCAGGGAAGAAAGAACAGCTGTAAATGCTTAGTTTCACCAGCCTTTTATTTTGATGCTCAGAAGTAGCTAGAAAGCGTGTTGAAATTTATGATAGCCTGATGAAAGAACAATGTGCAGAAAAAATAAATTGTAGAATTATTTTTGTCTAGTTCATCTAAGAAGTCAGATCATTTAAGAAGGATGTGAGGAAAGAAATAGAGGACCTAGGACGCAAAGAGATTGTTTTCAGAGGATCTGTGAGGTCAAAACTATTTTCATATTAACATTAGAGCAATGTTTGTTTATTCTCATTCTTCCATGGATGTTAGTGAAGCTTTCTAGAAACTAACTTGACTTGTGATATCACAACAGATTGAAATATGGAAGCATATAGGATATCCAGCTGTTTTCTATTGAGCCAGACATTATAGAGATTTGCAAAAATGTGAAATAGTGATACTTTTCTAATGTTGTTTTGAAAAATATCATTAATAAAATGTTACTTGTTAACAAGTAATGGGTTTATTCTTGTTTTAAAATGACTTAATAAATATTTAAAACATTTCTCAGTTTCAGTGTTTAATGCCATAATGTCAATAAATATAGTCTTTTGTTTTTTAAACAACAGTTTCATGGGGTTCAGAGACCAAACTGAGAACTGTTGCTCCAGGCTGATTGACCAGCATCATAATTAATAATTAGGGCCCAGTACAAGTTAAGTGTTGGGTGCTAAAGATTTAACAAGATAAGAAAATGAATTCTTACCCTTAAGAGTCCTGTGAGAGCAAAAAATCCCATATTACTACTGTGTAATATGAGGAGTATGATAACTGAACCACTGTCCCCAGAAGACAACCTTAGGATGATGTGGTAAATAAACTCTTGCCTAGCACCACCAGAATATTTTTTATTTTCTGGGGCAACCCAGAAGTTTATTGTTTGGTGCTAAGATAATGAAATAGAATAATTTCAGGTCAATTGCTGGGTTCTCCATTGATGAAATAAAAAATTTGTTTTTTAAATTTGAATAAAAACTTTTTTTACAGTTTTAACAATCTTGTTATCAACATCTAGTGGATTTTGGACCATTATTGTCTGAAACATTTTCTAAACCTAAGGGCCATAGGCTCTGAGGGCTAAAAATCTACTGAATTGTGTGGAGTGTTCTGTGTACTTTTTTTTTTTTTTAAGGGAGAAAGAGAGAGGCCATAGCTCTCATCATGGGTACATGATCTTCTAAAAAGACTGGGTGTTCTCCTTTCGCTTAATTTCACTTTACAATAAAACAAAGCACTCATATAGAACCAGAAGCTTAATATCAAACTATAACTTAATCTGTACAAAACTTCCCTTACTCCTTTCTTATTTTCTAGTTTCTTTCTTTCTTTTTTTTTTTAAATGACAGTCATCCTCAAAAGCATCTTAGGGGCTGGGGATATAGCTCATTTGGTAGAGTGCTTGCCTCACATGCACAAGGCCCTGGGTTCAATCCCCAGCACCACCAAAAAAAAAAAGCATCTTAGGCTGGGCATGGTGGGCGCACGCCTGTAGTCCCAGCTGCTCCGAAGGCTGAGGCAGGTGGATCCAGTTCAGAGCCAGCCTCAACAGTTTAGCAAGACATTGTCTCTAACAAAATATAAAAAAAAGGACTGGGGATGTGGCTCATTGGTTAAACGCTCCTGGGCTTAATCCCTGGCACCAAAAAAAAAAAAGCATCTTGGACCTAAGCTCTTCAATTCAGGTCTGTTAATTGTAACAGTCACCCCACCCCAGAAAGAGATACTGATTAAATGATTTATCTTTAGACAAGTATTTGGAATCTTTATATAATTCTAGTTATCTGTTGCTGCTAAACAAACTACCTCAAAATTTAGTGACTTAAAAGCGTCTTGGGCTGGCACTGTGGCTCAGTGGTAGAGTGCTTGCCTAGCATGCGTGAGGCACTGGGTTCGATCCCTGGCACCACATAAAAATAAATAAAATAAAGGTATTGTGCCCATATACAACTAAAAAAAAAAATTAAAAAAAAGCGTCTTTTATTTTGATCAGGTTTAGCTGGGTGGGTTAGACTCATCTCTTCTCTTTGGTGTGTGGGGCCTCAGCTGGGAGGTGTGTAAGGCCTAAGATGCCTTCAGGGAGGTAGAGTAGGGTGGAACTCCGCTCTTCAGCTCTTCATGGGTGTGTCTTAGCCTCTCTGAGTGGAGAGACCCTAGCATATTCAGATTTATGGCAGCTCAGTGCGTATAAAGAGTGTGTTTCAAGATAACATGGGTGGAAATAGTAAGGCCTGGGACTAGTTTTGGAGGTTACTTCTGTATTCTCTTGCTCAATCAAATCCTTGAGACCAGCCCAGATTCAAGAGAATGACATTTGGATCCAATTTTTCAGTAACAGAATTTGTAATTATCTTTAACACATAAATTGTGTTTTTTTTCTGTCATGATAGCATTAGCAATGTTCTTTAGCTCCCTGCTAATGTTTACTGATCTTAGCAACTGTAGATTGGGGTTGCAGGAGAATATGATGAAGTGGTTGTGTATTAAAATTCATAATTATGTGTACTACTATTTATATCATTAAAACAGTTAAGCTCTAGCTATTACTTGAGCATATGATTAGCAATGGGCACCTTAGCCATTTCATGCCCTAAAAGTGGAATGATATATATTCTGTCTTCTCTCTGATAGACATGGAGTGCTGCTGGTGGATAATGCAAACATAGATGATTATAATGAAACACTTCAAATAAAATGTTACCTAAACAGGGGCTGGGATTGTGGCTCAGCTGTAGAGCACTTTTGCCTAGCTTGTGTGAGGCGCTGGGTTTGATCCTCAGCACACATAAAAATAAAGTAAAGGTATTGTGTCCAACTAAAACAAAATATTAAAAAAAGAAAAATGTTAATTAAACAATAACTAATAGTATTTTGAAAACTGAGTATGATTGTTATGGTTAGAGTACTCATTAAGATTAGTTGAGTAGTTCAACTTCAAAATTATAAAGCATTTTTCAAATATATTGTGAAAGCCATCAGCCCCCATGGCAGGATATTAATATTATAACTCTTTTTTTAAAAAAATTTATTTATTTGCTTTAGTTATACACAATGCGTTTGTTTTTTTACGTGCTGCTGAGGATAGAACCCGGGCAGCGCACGTGCTAGGTGAGCACTCTACCGCTGATCCACAACCCCAGCCCTATTATAACTCTTCTATATAGCATTACAGCCCTATTGTAATTCTTCTGTATAGCATCATTATGTTCTCAGCACTATTCTAGACTCTAGATTTGGAAGGTTGCCTCAAACACATGAAGCAGCAAGTATCCTCTCTGTTTCTGATCCCTTGATATTGTTTTGTTATTGAGGAAGCACTGGTTGTCTCAGAACTTAGTTTTTTTTTTTTTTTTTTGGTGGTGCTGGGGATTGAACCCAGGGCCTTGTGCATGCTAGGCAAGCGCTCTACCAGCTGAGCCATATCCCCATCCCATTAGAATAGTTTTTTTTTTTTTTTTTTTTTTTTTTTTGGTACCGGGGATTGAACTCAGCGGCACTAGACCACTGGGCCACATCCCCAGCCCTTTTTTGTATTTTATTAGAGACAGGGTCTCACTGAGTTGCTAAGTGCCTCGCCATTGCTGAGGCTGGCTTTGAACTCGCGATCCTCCTGCCTCAGCCTCCCAAAGTGCTGGGATTATAGGCGTGTGCCACTGCGTCCGGCCAGAATAGTTTTTTTTAAAATATGATGTTTCTGTATACTTTATTGATCTTCTTTTAACAACGGACCTGGTAACTTTATATCCAGGGTTGGATGATTTACTTCTTCCAGGACATTTGGATTGTTATGGATATTTGTCTTGACATCCTCAGCATTCCATTTTGGAATTTCCTGAAATTGTGATTTTTTTTTTTTTTTTTTTTAAATAATTCTGGTACTATTCTAGTTCTTAAAGTCTTTTAGGAAAGTTCACATGGACTGTATTGTTGAGCAACAGTTTTGCAACTCAAAATTTGTGTATTCCTGAAATATAACTATTTAAAGGTGTGTGTATGTGCATGTGTGTATATATATATATATATATATATATATGTAACATATACATATTGTATGTGTGTATGTATTTGACCTCTTTTTTTTTGCATTCAGTTGCCTTGTCTGTGCTAATGAGTGTCTTAAAGGAAGGAAGGGTGGAGTTCTGTTCTCTGTTCTCAATATCTAAGGCCAGTTATTTTTAATGGTCTTACTAAAGATTACCATACTTAACAGTAAAGTGCACATTCATATAAGGTTTGCTAAATTTTCACAAATAACATATCTGTGCAACTTGTACCCAGATCAGGAGCCTCTGCCCTAACTTTAATAAAACACATAGATTAATTTTGTCTGTTTTTGTACATTATAACATTTTATAAGTGGAATCATACAGTATGTATTTCTGGGTCTGGCTTCTTTTGTTAAGTATTGTTTAGAGATTTGTCCATTAATATTTTTGTGTAGTTGTGTGTTGTTAAATCTTGTTGCTGTATTGCATGCATTGTGTGACTCTACCACTTATTTATCCATTCTGCTTTTGAAGCACATTGAAGTAGTTTTCTAGAATATTTTTTTTTTTGTACTAGGGATTGAACCCAGGGGCACTTAACCACTGAGCCACATCTCCATTTTTTAAAAATATTTAATTTAGATACAAGGTCTTGCTAAATTGTTTAGGGCTTTGTTAAGTTGCTGAGGCTGGATTTGAATTTATGATCCTCTTAACTCAGCCTCTTGAGCTGCTGGGATTATAGGCATGCACCACTGTGCCTGGCTTAGGATCTGTTTTAAACATGGGTCAAGTGATTATAGTACCTTCTGTGTCAGTTAAGATTGCTTTTGGACTGAATAACAGAAAATCTGATACATACTAGGTTGAACAAGTAAGTATGCTGTTAATTTTTCATAGAAAACAAGAAGTCTAGGGCTGGGGTTGTAGCTCAGTGGTTGAGCACTTGCCTCACATGCACTGGGTTCAATCCTCAGCACCAAATAAAAAAATAAATAAATAAAACAAAGACATCGTGTCCATCTACAACTTAAAAAGAAAGAAGAAAACAAGAAATCTAGACATAATTAGCTCAAGGGTTGATGAGGTAGCTCCACAATGCTTTCTTGCTCATTTCTCCTCCATCCTTAATAGATAAGAGTTCACTTTCAGGGGCTGGGGTTGTGGCTCAGCGATAGAGTGCTCGCCTAGCACGTGCACAGCCCGGGTTCGACTCTCAGCACCACGTAAATATAAAAGGCATTGTGTACAACTAAAATAAAGAAATAAATATTTAAAAAAAAAAGAGTTCACTTTCATGCTTTTGGCCTGTGGGTAAAAACAAAAAACAACCCCCCCCCCAAAAAAAAAAAAAAAAAAAAAAAACAAAACCCACTACTTTGTGTTTTAGGCAGGAGAAAAAGAAGGAAAAGCAAAGGGAAAGAAAAGTATGTTCTATCTCTGGCTAGCACTATGTTGCAGGGCCATAAAAGAATCTGGGAATAATAGCCAATCATGGTGGTCAAGTCTGTAATCCCCACTACTCCAGGTTGAGGCAGGAGGATCACAAGTTTGAGGCTAGCCTGCAACTTAGCAAGACCTGTCTCAAAGTAGAAAATGAAAAGGGGTAGTCCCTGGGTTTTGATCCACAGCAACGCACAAGAAAAAAGAAGCCAGGAAAATTAAAAAAAAAAAAAAATTTATTTATTTGCTTTAGTTGTACACAATGCAACGCATTTATGTTTACATGGTGCTGAGGATCGAACCCGGGCCGCGCACGTGCTAGGCAAGTGCTCCACCGCTGAGCCACAACCCCAGCCCGGAAATATGTTTTTTTAAAAAGCTGGGCATATTTAGGCTTCTCCTTGTAAGGAGGAATGGGAAAGATGTTTCCTAAATTTGGATACAAACAAACTAGTTTGTTCCAGGTTTTGCACAGGTCCATAGTCTATGCTCAAAGAGTATGATTTACACAACCAGCAAAATTTTCAGTTATAATTTTTAGTTCCTGAGATGATGTTCCTATTTGGTTTTATCACAATTCAAGGTTGAATGTAAATATACAGAGGGCCCAGTGTCTTGATGACTTTGACTTAAATCTTGAAGTTTTGGAGTTAAATCTGGTCAGTTCTATTCCAGATTTCCAGTACTGTTTTATGTTTGAACATATGCAGTAGGAGATGAAAGTATACATGTATTTTTAAAAAAATATTTATTTATTTACTTTAGTTGTACAAAATGCAATGCATTTATGTTTACGTGGTGCTGAGGATCGAACCCAGGCCGCACACGTGCGAGGCGAGCGCTCTGCCGCTGAGCCACAACCCCAGCCCCTACATGTATTTTTGTATTTTTGGAATCCTGGTAAATCCGTTGAAGTATGAGGGAAGTGGCTTCTTGTAATTCTGAGTTATTACCTTTTAATAATAGATATAACTTTTAGAATTATATAGTTTAACCCTTGTCAAACTTTCTTTATTAGGAAATAAAGTGAAATAAATTGATGCATACAGATTGTTTTGAAACTTTGAATGCTCTTTCTTTTTTTTGGTGGTACTAGGGATGAAACCCAGGCTTTACCCCTGAGCTACATCCCCAACCCTTTTATTTTTTGAGACCAGAGTCTCACTAAATTGCCAAGGCTGGGCTCTCAACTTGTGATCCTCCTGCCTGAGCATCCAGAGTTGCTGAAATTACAGGCATATGCCACTGTACCCAGTTTTGAATGCATTAAAAAAAAATTTTTTTTTAGTTGTAGATGGACACAACACCTTTATTTTGTTTATTTACTTTTATGTGGTACTGAGGATCAAACCCAGTGCCTCACACATGCTAGGCAAGTGCTCTGCCACTGAGCTACAGCCCCAGCCCCATGAATTCATTTTTAATGAAAAATTTTACAAAATTATAAGTATATATGTATTGAAATCTATGTACCCTTCTCATGGCCTATTTTATTTAATCTACGGGACCCCACTCTTTCATGTTATTTGGAAGCCAGTCTCAGACATTGTATAATTTCATTTGTAAATATTCAGTATGTGTGTCTGAAAAAGGACTTTTTTTTTTTTTTTTTTTAGATTATTTATTTACTTATTCATAATGCACAAGTATATCATCTTTTTACATACAACTGCTTGTATGCAAAGTATATAAGTACCATTCAGATCTTTAATCATGCATTTAGGATAGTTATATCCATCTCATTCAACCACCATTTTTCCCCCCTTCCCCCCTCCCCTGCTCCCTCCCTTGCCCTCCCTTTCCTTTGACCATTCTAGTGTTCCTCTAATCCTATGTACCCCCATCCAATCACACTGTGAACTAACCTCCTTATATCAGAGAAAACATTTGGTGTTTGGATTTTTGAGATTGACTAATTTCACTTAGCATTATATTCTCCAACTTCATTCATTTACCTGCAAATGCCATTATTTTATTCTCTCTTATTGCTGAGTAAAATTCCGTTTTGTATATATACCACATTTTCTTTATCCACTCATCTACTGAGGGGAATCTAGGTTGGTTCCACAACCTAGCTATTATGAATTGTGCTGCTATAAACATTGAAGTGGCTGTGTCACTGTAATATGCTGTTTTTAAGTCTTTTGGGAACAGACCCAGGAGTGGGATGGCTGGGTCATAGGGTGGTTCCATTCCCATTTTCCCAAGAAATCTCCATACTGCTTTCCATAGCGGTTGCACCATTTTGCAGTCCCACCAGCAATGTATGAGTGTGCCTTTTCCCCACATCCTCTCCAACATTTATTGTTGTTTGTGTTCTTGATAGCTGCCATTCTGACTGGGGTGAAATGAAATCTTAGAGTAGTTTTTATTTGCATTTCTCTAATTGCCAGAGAGGTTGAGCATTTTTTCATGTATTTGTTGATTGATTGTATATCTTCTTCTGAGAAGTGTCTGTTCAGTTCCTTAGCCCATTTATTGATTGGGTTATTTTCTTTTTTGGTGTAAAGTTTTTTGAGTTCTTTATATATATTCTAGAAATTAGTGCTCTATCCGATGTGCATGTATTAAATATTTGTTCCCAATTAGTTGGCTCTCTATTCACCTCACTGATTGTTTCTTTTGCTGAGAAGAAGCTTTTTAGCTTAAATCTATCCCATTCATTTTTCTTTTAACATAACCACAATACAGTTGTCATATCTTAAAAAAATTAACATGTTAATTATCACCAAATACTAGAAAAATAATTTTTAATTTGTTTTTGGGTTTCTGCAGGATCTCTGCCTCTTTCAATATCAGTGAACAACAGTCTTTGACTGTTAAGTTTGATGATATGTCCATGTGACTGAATTGCCAAGGAACTGATTGCAAGAGTACGTCTTTGCACAGATCTTGTTTTGACTTTGAAATGGCACAATACATTCCTTCTTATGAATTTTGTACTTTTGTAAATGAGAACTGTTGTGTTTTTCATATTTATTCCAGTCTAGCCCTCTTTCCAGACCCAGACATCTATTTCCAAGCTGTTTGATTTGTAACTTGGAAAGTAGGGTTGATAGTGCACAGTACTTAGTAAATTCCTTTACCATTCCAGTTATCAGGGTTCAATCTCTGAATGACTCAGACCTGAAAGATTAGGGGTTTTAGCACATACACTTATTTTTCGTTCCATCCCTAATTTCTTCTGCTCTGGGGCTGTGTGTACCCATTTCAGCTGAATCAACCAGCCCTCTCTGGAATTCTCTTTTTTTTCATGATCAGGTGTCCTCGAACCAGAGCTGAATACTTTCACTGTTTTGTAACCAGTGTGCCATACTATACTGGCTGTTTTTCTTTCTTTTCTTTCTCTTTCTTTCTTTCTTTAAAGGAAAGAAAGCATACAAAAGACACTGATGAGATCACTGAAGATAAACTTTGGCTTTTTTTATCCAGGATCTTCTCATTTTCCAGGCTAGTTTGTTAAAGAAAAGGTAAAACAGGCTAGGGTTGTGGATCAGTGGTAGAGTGCCTGCCTAGCATGTGTGAGACATTGGCACTGAGTTCCATCCTCAGTACCACATAAAAATAAACAAATAAATAAATAAAGACAAAACAAATAGCATATTAAAAAGCTTGATGGCTATTAAACAAGCATGGCACTGTTAAACAAATTGTATAATATCTGTTACTATAGTGGTTCAGAGTTGGGAAGACATCACCAAAATGGAGTGCCTAGGGAAGGTGGCAGCTTATTTTTGGAAATTTCAAATCCTAGTGTTGACACATTCTTATGAAATTGAAGTGAAGTCATTGTCTGTCTCCATGTGTGTCTGTCTGTCTGTCCCCCCTCCACCCCATTCGCTCATACTGGGGATCAAACGCAGGGCCTTGCCTTGTGTATGGTAGTCATGTGCTCTACCACAGAGCCACATCCTCAGCCCTTTATTTATTTGTTTATTTTGGTACTGGGGATTGAACCCAGGGGTGCTCTCCCACTGAGCTATATCCCCAGTCCTTTCCCCCCAGTTCCTTAAATTTTTTAAATTTCGTTTTTTATGGTACTGGGGATTTAGTCCAGGGGCACTGCACCACTGAGCTATACTCTCAGTTCTTACTTATTTTGAGACAGGGTCTTGTTAAGATGCTGAGACTGGCTTCAAATTTGTGATCCCTGTGTCTCAGCCTCCTGATTTGCTGGGATTATAGGTGGGTGCCACCTTGCTTGGTTTCAATTCTGGTTTTTTTTTTTTTTTTTTTTTTTTTTTTGTGTGTGTGTGTGTGTGGTACAGGGGATTGAACTCAGGGGCACTCGACCACTGGGCCACATCCCCAGCCCTTTTTTGTATTTTATTTAGAGACAGCGTCTCACTAAGTTGCTAAGTGCCTCACCATTGCTGAGGCTGGCTTTGAACTCGATATCCTCCTGCCTCAGTCTCCCAAAGTGCTGGGATTACAGGCGTGCACCACCGCGCCCGCTTCAATTCTGTTTTAAGACAGCAACTTCCTCAGTTGCCAAGGCTGTCCTCAAACTTGTGATCCTCCTGTCTCAGCCTCTGGGGATTATAGGCTTGTGCCACCATGCCTAGTAAATTATCTCTTATTTGCAACCATGAATATAAAAAACTGAAAAAATTTTTGCTTAAACTGATGATTGTGTATGGAAGTATGATGCAAGTAAGGTTTTGTGCTATAACATAATAGTGCTGGCAGCTTTATTAATTGAACGAACATTTCAATAATTGCCTTGTATTTGCCTGGTATTGTAGATACAACTATGAAGGTGAAATAGCCTGGAGACGCTTGTAAGTTTGTAGAGAAGGCAATGCATATAAACCTGTCATAGAAAACCTTATATATATATTTTTTTCTGTATTGGGGATTGAACCTAGGGGTGCATCAGTGCTGAGCTACATCTCTAGCCCTTTATTTGGTACTGGTGATTGAACTCATGGGCACTTTACATGAGCTACATCCCTAGACCTTTTTATTTTTTATTTTGAGACAGGGTCTTGCTAAGTCGTTGAGGCTGACTTCGAACTTGTGATCCTCCTGTGTTAGCCTCTTGAGTTGCTGGGATTATAGGCGTTTGCCATTGTGCTTGGATTGATTTATTTGTTTTTGGTACTGGGGATTGAACCTGGGGCGGCTTTACCACTGATCCACATCCCCAGCACTTTTTATTTTTTATTTTGAGACAAGAGTCTTGCTAAGTTGCCTAGGGCCTCACTGAGTTGCTAAGGCTGATTTTGAATTTGTAATCCTCTGCCTCCTAAGTGACCCTCCCAAGTGACCATCCTGAGTCATTGGGATTACCAGGTGTGTGCCACCGTGCCCAGTTTATTATTTTTTTTCTTTTTGAGACCAGGTCTTGCTAAATTATTTAAACTGGCCTTGAAGTTGCAGTTCTCCTGTCTGAGCCTTCTGAGTTGCTGGGATAACAGGCATGCACCACTGTGCCCACTTGAAAACATTAATTTATTGAATATCTTCAGAGTACTGGCTCTGTCCTTGACCAGAATTATAGAGTAAGGCATACTAATAAGGAATTCGAATCTTAGATATTCAAATGTATTGTTATAATAGATAAAGAAAGCAGTATGTGAACATTTAAGAGGGTAAAGGGGAAATCATTTTTGTAGAAAATGATGTCTGAGTGGTCTTGAAAGGGGAGTAGCATGAGAAAGTACATTCGAAGTAGAGGAGATCAACATGTGCAGAGATAATTGAGTTAAGGTAGAGAGGATGCCATGTTCAAGGAACTGTGTTACAGTTTATTATGGCTGTAGGATAGGCTATACTAGCAGAGAGAGGTAAATTGGACTATGAAGCAGGGACCAGCACATGAATGACAGTGTTATATCAGCAAAGGAGTTTGAATTTAATCCTGAAAACTTTTTTTGGGGGGGTACTAGGGATTGAACCCAGAGGACCACTGAGCAACATGCCCAACCCTTTTTATATTTTATTTAGAGATAGGGTCTCACTGAGCTGGTTAAGGCCTCCCTAAATTGCTGAGGCTGCCTTTGAACTAGTGATCTTCCTGCTTCAGACGTCTGAGCCTCTGGGATTACAGGTGTGTGCCATGGCACCTGGCTTAATCCTGAAGATTTTTAAAAAAAAATATTTATTTATTTGCTTTAGTTGTACACAATGCGTTTACATGGTGCTGAGGATTGAACCCGGGCCGCGCATGTGCTAGGCGAGCGCTCTACCGCTGAGCCACAACCCCAACCCACTCCTGAAGATTTTAAGCAGATCAGATTGCATTTTTAGAGAGATGGCTCTTTGCAGGAGCCCTGTTTGGGGAGATGGCTTAAATTGCGGTTGACTATGGACCATGGAGATTTGGGCATTGTCGCCTTCCGTAGTCTCACGGGACTTGGCCCGGGATCTCAAGTGACTTGGCCGAGATTGCTGATCGGGTCAGCGCCATTTTGGTGGTGTGTGTGGCGCGTGTTAGTCGTTGTTAGAGCCAGAGAGAAAAGTTATCAGAATAAAAAGCTGTTTGTTTCGAGTTTGCCTCTGAACTTCTTCCCGCGGCTTCGTTGCTCCAAGCGGCCATCGCTTCAGACGGCAACAGCTCTTGTAGCAGTTTGGAGACTTAATTGAAGGGAGCAAGCCTGGGGGTGTCTGTTAATGCTGTTCCAGTAGCATTAATGATCAATGGATACCTGAACTAAGGCTATAGTAGAATGGATAGAATTAAGGGGCTCACAGTGAGCATTATCAGAATGATGAGGTATGAAATTTAAGAGAGGAAAAGTAGCCAAGGATGACCCCAAGTTTCTATAGGCAAGTTTCTATGGGCAGCTGAGTATATGGTAACCATTTATTGTAATTGGGAATCCAGGAGGAGTTGTAAATTTTTTGATGCTGGGCATCAAACGCAGGGCCTTGTACACACTAAGCCTGAGTTCTGCCACTGAGCTACCTACCTACACTCTCAGCCCTGTAGTTTGATTTGGTTTTCAGGAAGAGGATTTAAAGTTAATAGAGGAGCTAGAGATAATATGTTCAGTTTTGGACACTTTTGTGGCAAGGTGCCTAAGGGACATCCAACTAGAGATGTTCAGGTACTTGGATTAAAAAAAGAGTGAAACTCGGTAAAGTTGTCAGGTTGGAAAGAATGATCATGAGTCATTAGTATCTAAGAGATTGTTGAAATCATGGGTCACCCAGGGAGGCAAAGAATAAAGCAGTGGGTTGAAGGTCAGTGATTCAAAGGAAGTGGCTGAAATGAGGAGAAAATGGAATCTTTTTTTGGGGGGTACCGGGGATTGAACTCAGGGGCGCTCAACCACTGAGCCACATCCCCAGCCCTTTATAGTATTTTATTAGAGACGGGGTCTCACTGAGTTGCTAAGTGCCTCGCCATTGCTGAGGCTGGCTTTGAACTCATGATCCTCCTGCCTCAGCCTCCCAAATGCTGGGATTACAGGCATGCGCCACCGTGCCCAGCTCAGAAAATGGAATCTTGAAAACCAAAGTTTTCAGGGAAGAAGTCACCAGCATCTGTGTTTTTAGAGAGTTAAAGATGAGATTTGAAAGTGTTCATTGGATTTACAATAAGGTGTCTGGCTGGTAACCATCGGTAAGGGCAATGTTGAGCAGGATGGTGAAGTATAAACCAGATTACAGTGGGTTGAGAGTGAAAATGGAATAGGAAATCTGAGTACTCTTGTGAGAAATTGTCTATTAAGATAAGGACAACAACTAGAGAAGTCAGGTCAAGGGGGGAGTAGTTGAATAAATACTGTAGAATATATGAATAAATTGCAAATAGGAACATTCTCCCATTTGGTTGGGAGAATGCTATGGTTCCTAGAAGAGGGTTTTTTTTTGTTGTTGTTATTGTTTTTGTGGTGGTACTGGGTGTTGAACTCTTAACACTGAGTTATATCTCCATCCCTTTTTATTGTTTGTTTGTTTTTTTAAAATTTGAGACAGAATCTCATTCAGTTGCCCAGGCTGGCCTCAAACTTGTGATGCTCCTACCTTAGTCTGCCAAATTGTTGAGATTACAGGTATGTTCCACTGTGCCTGGCTATAAGAGGGTTTTTTGTTTTTTGTTTTTTTATGATGAACTTCAGTTAATGTGTGGAGTAGACTTTCTCTCTTGAGATGATTGAGATGATTTCAGGAAAGGCTGAGAAAGGATATATATATATCAGAATGTTTGGAGGAGAATTCAGAATTCATGGCGTGTGTGTAATTCCCCCCGCCCCAAAAATAAAGAAAAAAGAAAACTGGAGCCATAAAGGACTGAAGATTGGAGATTGCTGATGGACAACTAGTCCAATTTATCAGAATCTTTGGGTTTGTAAAGAGAATGGTGAGGGAAAAATGAGAGTTGAGCTTGGTGATGGAAATACTGAATGCTGTGCTGTGGTGTTTGGTTCTTTCAGACCTTAAAGTATTGGAAGCCATTTATACTTTTGATCTTAGTAGTTATAGGAACAGGGAAGCTGTGCTTTAGAAGGAGAGTTCTGAAGTACTGTGGATGATGGATTGGAGGAGGGGAAGAATTCTTTTTCTTCTGAGTAACCTCTTAGTTACCCTATCTGGGAAACACTGGAGCGGAATCACTCCTCTTGTGCTGATGTATTCCTGCTAGGGGAGGGGCCCTTTCCTCCTCTTTGTTAACTTAAACAAAGCTGCTTCCACCCCCTCTCCTTCCAGTTAAAGAGGACTTCATGGCTTGGGTGCTTTTTATGGCCCTTCACTGCAATAAATAATAAGCTGTTTTTGCCCTCTAGATACTTAAAGGGAGGAGCAACTGTTTATTAAGAATATAAGTCACAGAAATGCGGTGATATGGTATTTGAAGTCAGTCTGTAGTTTCCGGTGAAATACTGTCTCTCTAAAGGTTAAGAGTGACCACTACTGTAATATTAAGTAGTCAGCAAATGTTGAAAGCACTGTATAGTGAAAAACAGGCAAGGATTCATATTAACGAATCAATTCAGTTATCTAAGCATTTCCCTAGACTACCTCAAGTAAAAATCTACATCTAGTTTAATACATTCTCTTAATTTTTGAATGTTAAAGAATTTATTAAAATTACTGATATGAGATACATAAGTAATGATTCTGTGATTTTTAACTTGCAAGATGCAGTATGGTTAGTTATATTGTTACTGAGTATGGGATAACTCTTTGAAATTAGTATGAATAATAGAAGAGTATATATTTAAATAAGTGGATAATTTGGTGGCCTAACTAAGGTATAGCACATAGGATACTCCTTTAATAAAAATGGTTTACTTATTTTTGAGATGCGTTTTGGTGAAGTTGTTTCAGCTAATTTATTCTGTTAACTTCATTTGCTTTTCAGTTTCCTTTTATGTGAAGTTATTTTGTAATCCTCTGTTCTTGTCTTCCTGTGGGTCTCTTTTTTTCTTTTCCCACTTATTCTGTTTGTGTTTTTTTTTTTTTCTCCCCAGTTCCAGTCCAGTTCTTCTAAATTTTGTTTTCCTCCAAACCTTTTCTTCTAAACTTGGATTATAATGCTTCAGATAGTTTAAACTAATAGATGACATGAAATTGATTTTTTGACTCTATATTAGGCTAGTACTTTCCTATTTGAATTTCTTTTAGTAATAAATGCCTCAAGATAGGCTGTGAGAAGCTAATCTTGGATTCAGAATGTTTGAAGGAGAATTCAGAATTCATGGCACATGTGTAATTCCAGCTACTCTGGAGGCTGAGGCAGGCTAATCAAAAGTTTAAGGCCAGTGTGGGCAACTTTGTGAGATTACTGTATCAAAATAAAAAGGGTTGGGATGTAGTTCAGTGGTGTAGCGCCCCTGGGTTCAGTTCCATTCCTAAAACAGGTGTGGGGAGATCCATGGAGGATGACCTGGCATGTTGACAAACTGCTGTAATGCCAGTGACTTGGAAGACTGAGGCAGGAGGTATACAAGTTTGAGGGCAGCCCAGGCAATTTAGCAAGACCCTGTCTGAAAATAAAAAGGGATGGGGATGTAGTTCAGTGGTATACAGCTTGCCTAACATGCTCAAGGACCTGCATTCAACCCCCAATCCCCGCCCTTCCCACAACCACACACATACACATGAAAGAAAGAAAATAGGAAAGAAAACATGGACTGAGGATATAGGTCACTGGTAGAGCTTGCCTATCATGTGCTAGGACCACCAAAAAAAAAAAAAAAAAAATTCACGGAGGATTTCCTTCCTCTAGTTTCCAAGTGGTTTCTCTACCCAGCAAATCAGTATCACCCGGTACTTTGTTAGATACATATTCATTCTCATTCCCACTCAAGAAGATAAAATATGATGAGGTCCAGCTGTTTGTTTTAACAAGTCCTCCAGATGATTTTGATGCACGGTAAAGTTATATCTCATACTGTGGTTTATACTCCAAAGAGACCTCTTGCTTGATTTCTAGTGAACCAGTGTTTGGGAAAATAATTGACTTAGGACACTTTTTGCTTGCCTGGCAGAGAAAATAAATGTTCTTTGTATGCTCAGGATAGATTTTGTACCCTGAGGGAAAGGAATGGATACTCATAAATGAGTAATTGAAATAGCGTGTAGGAGCTTTTATTTTGAAATTTACTTTTCTTTCAGGAGGCAAAACCTTCAACCGAGGATTTGGGGGATAAGAAAGAAGGAGAATACATTAAACTCAAAGTAATTGGACAGGTGAGTTTCATTATTTTTCTCCTTTGACACTCTCTTCCAACATGTACATAATTTCTCTCACAGGAAAAATAAAGGTTTAAGTAAGGCATGTTATTTAAAAATGGCATTTTCATTTACTGTACATGCATCTGTTGGAGGTAGAAGAAGCAGATACTGTATTTTAAATTATTCTGCTAGGCAGGTTTAGATTACCTCATGTATTAGCTTTTTGTTGTTGTGAACAAAATACCTGACAAGGACAAGTAAGACAAGTTTATTTTGGCTCACAGTTTCAGAGGTTTATTAGTCCAAGGTCACTGAGTCCATTGCTCTGGGCCCAAGGTGAGGCAGAACATCAGGGCAAGGTGGATGAGCACTACTTTCACCTCAGCCAGGAAATGGAAAGAAAGAGGCTGGGACCACAGGGCATACGAACCCTTCCCTTCCTGTGCGCACTCTTAGTGACCTATCTCCTCCATCCAAGCCCCACCTGTCTACAGTTACCGCTCACTTAGTCCATTCAAACTAGGAATGGACAAATTAGATTATAGCTCTTAAAATCCAATCATTTAATCTCCCAAGTATTCTTGCACTAACACAGACAGGAGCTTATAGTTTTTCCAAATGGAAACTTCTTGTTGACTATTGTGCTCTAGGGTCAAATACAATGAATACCATTCAGTAGTAATTCTGGGGCGACCCTTAAACAAAAAGAATCCGTCAGCCCTTTTCCTAATCTCTACCTCCACACTTTTGCCTTTTCTGGCACCACATTTCCCTGGATTCTAGCCTGCATCTTATTGATTCTTTCTGAGGTGTTAGTTAAGGTAAGCTAAAAACTGTTGGAGGAATGAATCTTTATAGGTTCTCCATAGTTACTTCTTCTTTTTTAAAGGACAAAAGACAGAATTGGTGGCATGGTAGGTTGTTCCGATCAGAGTATACCAGTTTCCCATGTTTGGGAGATTATCGATCTTTAAATTTTGTGTCAGTGTGATAGGTAAAACATTTTTGTTATTTTTCCATTTCCCTGATTATATCCTTTTCCCAGTTTTCTTTGAGTATCTTATTTTGAAAATTTTTTGTTAAGATGCAATTCACATACTACAAAACTGAACATTTTAAAAGTGTATAATATAGCCGGGCACGGTGGCACACGCCTGTAATCCCAGCACTTAGGAGGCTGAGGCAGGAGGATCACGAGTTCAAAGCTAGCCTCAGCAATGGCAAGGCACTTAAAAACTCAGTGAGACCCTGTCTCTAATAAAATACACAGAAAAGGGCTGGAAATGTAGCTCAGTGGTCGAATGCCCCTGAGTTTAATCCCCAGTATCCAAAAAAAAAAAAAAAAAAGTATATGATTATAGTGGTTTTAGTATATTTAGGGTATGCAACCCTTGCCACTATTTTTTTGGGGGGGTTGGGAGGGTGGTACTGGGGATGGAACTCAGGGGCACTCAACCACTGAGCCACATCCCCAGCCTTATTTTGTATTTTATTTGGAGACAGGGTCTCACTTATCACTTAGCACTTAGCTTAAGGGTCTTGCTTAGCACTTCGCCATTGCTGAGTCTGTCATTGAACTCTAGATCCTCCCGTCTCAGCCTCCTGAGCCGCTATCTTAATTCCATAACATTTTCATCACTCCCAAAACACCCTTTACCCATTAACAGTCACTCCGCTTTCTCCTTTTCCCCAGCCCTTGGCAGCCACTATTTTATTTTTCTATCTCCATAGATTTGCCTGTTATGGACATTTCATATTAATGGAATACGTGACCTTCATATCTGGCTTCTTTCATTTAGTGTAATGTTTTCAAGGTTCACCCATGTTGTAGTACTGGCATTAAAAAAAATTAATTAATTAATTTAGTACTGGCATTTTTTTTTTTTTTTCCTTTTGGTACCGGGGATTGAACTCAGGGGCACTCGACCATTGGGCCACATCCCCAGCCCTTTTGTGTATTTTATTAGAGACAGGGTCTCACTGAATTGCTAAGTGCCTCACCATTGCTGAGGCTGGCTTTGAACTCGTGATCCTCCTGCCTCAGCCTCCCAAGTGCTGGGATTATAGGGGTGCGCCACTGCGCCCGGTTTAGTACTGGCATTTTTTATGGCTGAATAATATTCCATTATATGGCTAGAATACATTTTGTTAGTCATTTACCAATTAATGGACATTTTGGTTTGTTTCCCTATTTTAATTATTATGAATAATGTGAACAGTCATATGTATTTTTGCGTGGACATAGTTTTCAGCTTCCTTGGGTATAAGGCTAGGGGTGGAATTACTGAGTCTAATATAGTAACTTTGTGTTTAACCTTTTGAGAACTACCATACTTTTTAGCAGGGGCCTGCACCACTATATATTCTCATTGGCATGTATGGAGTTTTCAGTTTCTTTGTATTCTGGTCAATATTTTGGGTGTGTGTGGGGGTTACCGGGGAATGAACCCAGGGGCACTCAGCACAGAGCCACACCCCCAGCCCTATTTTGTATTTTATTTAGAGATAGGGTCTCACTGAGTTGCTTAGCACCTTGCTTTTGCTGATGCTGGCTTTGAACCCAGGATCCTTCTACCTCAGCCTCCCAAGCTGCTGTTTTATACAAGGGTTCACCACTGCGCCTGGCTAACAGTTTTTTTTAAAAAATACTTTTATTTATTTACATATATGTTTTTAGTTGTAGATGGACACAATACCTTTTTTATTTTATTTTTTATTTGTATATGGTGCCGTGGATCAAACCCAGTGCTTCACGCATGCTAGGTAAGCACTCTACCACTGAGCCACAACCCTGTCTCTATTTATTTATTTTTATGTGGTGCTGAGGATCGAACCCAGCACCTCACATGTGCTAGACAAGCACTCTACCACTGAGCCACAATTGCAGCCCTCGTCAACATTTTTTTTATTCTCCATCTTTTTGGTTATAGTCATTGTGTGAGTATGAAATTGTATCCCTGTTTTTTTTTTAATATTTATTTATTTGTTTTAGTTGTACATAGTGCTTTTATTTGTATGTGGTGCTGAGGATTGAACCTGGGCCATGCATGTGCTAGGCGAGCGCTCTACGGCTGAGCCACAACCCCAGCCCACCCATTGTGGTTTTGATTTGTATTTCCCTGATAGCTGTGATGTTGAGAATCTTTTTATGTACTTAACTGGCTTTTTGGATCTTTTTCCCACTTTTTAAATTGGGTTGCTTGTCTTTTGATTTTTGTAATAGTTCTCAATATATTCTGTGGAGTAGACCTTTATCATACATATGACTTGTAAATATTTTTCTCCCATCTTTGGGTTGTTCTCACTTTTGTGATTGTGTTCTTTGGGGGCATAGTTTCTACTTTTGATGAATTTTTTCTGTTTTTTGTTTTTGATCGTTGTGATTTTGGTATCTTATCTAAGAAACCATTGCCTGATCTAGGTCACAAAGATTTATACCTATGATTTCTTCTAAGAATTTTTATAGTTTTAGCATTAAAGTCTTGCATCATTTTGAATAATTTTTGAATGGGTGTGTTGTCTGAGACTGTTAGTGGAAAAGACTATTCTTTTCCCATTGAATTGTTGTGGCATCCTTATCAAAAATATTTGGACTATAGATACATGGGGCTTATTTCTAGGCTTTCAGTTTTATGCCATTGATCTATATGTATGCCATAGATTACCTTTGTACCAATTATTTCTTTGAAGTTCTTTCTGTTGTCTTGATTTCCCTTTTCTGTTACATATTGTGATATTTCCTATAGTGTGTCTTAACTTTTGTTTATGGTATCTTTTACTGTATAGATGGTTTAAGTCATGCCTCCTCTCCACTGAGATTGAACCCAGGGCCACTGAGAAACATCCCCCCTGCCTTTTTTTTTTGGTACCCGGGATTGAACTCAGGGGCACTTGACCACTGGGCCACATCCTCAGCTCTTATTTGTATTTTATTAGAGACACGGTCTCACCGAGTTGCTAAGTGCCACGCCATTGTAGAGGCTGGCTTTGAACTTGTGATCCTCCTGCCTCAGCCTCCTAAGTGCTGGGATTGCAGGTGTGCCCAGCTACACTGATCATTTTTAACATCTAAGACAGATCATCTTGGTTTTATTAAGTTTCTTTTGTAATGGATATAAAATACTTTGAGGATGATTACAGTATTTTATAAAGCCTTTTAGGAATGCTAAGAAGAATATTTTGGTGGAAAAATAAAGATGATATGGTTTATGTTTATATTACATGTATAATTAAATAATTTGGTTCAAACAAGTAAATAGTTTATATAAAGAGGGATAATTGTTTTTCTTTTATCTTCTTAGGATAGCAGTGAGATTCACTTCAAAGTGAAAATGACAACACATCTCAAGAAACTCAAAGAATCATACTGTCAAAGACAGGTTTGTAAATTATGGTATTGAATACAATGGTTTATCCTAAATTTTTTTTTTTTAACTAACGGTTGTCAAATGATCTGTTTTATTATTTTCACCTTAGGAAATCAAGGAAAGCACTCTAATTTTATCATTATACTGTGTTTAATTTCCTTTTTTCTCTTGTGGACTATTTTTAAAAGTTTGAATTCATAAGATGCCAGTTCATTTGAAAACTTTAACTCAGTTGTAAAGACATCTCAAGAGAATGCTTCTATCTTGATGTCTTATTAGTTATATAACAAGAAAGGCAAGTAATTTTTGGTGATTACTATGACATTTCCCTATGCTTCTAATCATCAGTGTTTAGCCAAATGTTAAATTTAAGCAATAGTTTTATTAGTATATTATCTTTTTACATAGGACTAACATCACTATGTTCTGCTGATTCCATCCATATTTTCAACACCAAGAAATTTTCTCTCTCTCTCTCTCTTTTTTTTTTTTTTGGGGGTGGTGGTACTGGGGATTGAACTCAGGGGCACTCGACCACTGGGCCACATCCCCAGCCCTTTTTTGTATTTTATTAGAGACAGGGTCTCACTGCGTTGCTAAGTGCCTCACCATTGCTGAGGCTGGCTTTGAACTCGCAATCCTGCCTCAGCCTCCCAAAGTGCTGGGATTACAGGCATGTGCCACCGTGCCCGGCTGGAATTTTCTCTTTAAAAAAAGAAAATCGAGGATCTGAGGATGTTGTGCAGTGGTAGAGCACTTGCCTAGCATGTGTGAGGTTCTGTGTTTGATCCCAGCACTGTAAACAAAACAAACAAAAAATCTGCATGAAAGTCTAATTTATTAATACTAAATCCTCACGGATTTTGGTTTTCATGAATTACATCATTAGAACAATAACTAATTCCTTTAACCTACCTGATTCATATTTGGGCTGTACTACTGCTTTTGCCTTTATTAGTAAAGGGAGGATATTATAGTAATACCTCACAAAGATGAATTGAGATAACCTACATAAAGTTCTTAACTGATGCCTAAAAATGCTTAATAAATGTTATTCATTATTATCCTTGTTAGTAAAATAGTTTTTAGTAAATATAATTTACAAGAAATATGGTTAACCAGTGTCTGTTAAAGTTGAATTTTTTTAAAAAAAATTTAATTGTATTACATGATATCAATTCAGGTATTGTGGGGTTTTTTGTGAAGGGGGGGTACCAGAAATAGAACCCAGGGGTGCTTTACCACTGAACCACATCATCTCCAGCCCTTTTTTATTTTTTGTTTTGAGATAGGGTCTTGCTATGAGGCTGGCTTGGAACATGTGATCCTCCTACTGCCTCAACCTCCCAAGTTATTGGGATTACATGTAGGCAGGTGCTTACTGTACCTGGCTGTAGGGCGTTTTTTTTTTTTTTTTTTTTTTTTTAAAATATTTATTTATTTATTTTAGTTGTAATAATGCCTTTATTTTTACGTGGTGCTGAGGATTGAACCTGGGCCACACACGTGCTAGGCGAGTGCTCTACCGCTGAGCCACAACCCCAGCCCAGTTGTCTGATTTTTTTAAAAAATATTTACAGATGTTAATGAATCTTTATTTTATTCGTTTATTTGTATGTGGTGCTGAGAATTGAACCTAGTACCTTGAATTTGTGATCTTCTTGCCTCAGCCTCTTTTAGCTGGGGTAGAGCGCTCGCCTAGCTTGTGCGCGACCCAGGTTCGATTCTCAGCACCATGTAAAAATAAAGGCAGGCTGGGATTGTGGCTCAGTGGTAGAGCGCTCGCCTAGCACGTGAGCGGCCCGGGTTCGATTCTCAGCACCACGTAAAACTAAAAAAAACACATTGTGTACAACTAAAGCAAATAAATAAATATTTTAAAAAAATAAATAAAGGCATTGTGTACAACTAAACAAATAAATAAATGTTTAAAAAAAAAGATTAATAAAACAGCTGGGTGTGGTGGTTCATGCCTATAATCCTAGCAGCTCCAGAAGCTAAGGCAAGAGTATTGTGAGTTCAAAGCCAGTCTCAGCAATACCGAGGTGCTAAGCAACTCAGACTCTGTCTCTAAATAAAATACAAAATAGGGCTGTTCAATCCCCAGTACCTCTCCCCTCCCACAAAAACATAAAAAAAGTAAACAAATACCATTGTATATTGTGTCTTATAGCTTTTATTTATTTATTTATTTTTAGTTGTAGGTGGAACACAATACCTTTATTTTATTTATGTGGTGCTGAGGATCGAACGCAGGGCCTCACACATTTGAGACGAGCGCTCTACCGCAGAGCCATAGCCCCAGCTCCTGTTTTATAGCTTTTAATTATTAAATTCAGTAAAGTCTCATTAATTGGGGCTCAAATAATTTACATTTGTAATAATTTTGATGTGAGCTAAAATGGAGGTAGAATTCACTCACATTTATTGAATAATCATCATGTACATGATACTACAAGTACTTAAGAAAAATGTATTTTATCTTCATAACAACAACTGAAGATAATTATATAGCTTTTTTTACCTTATCTATAGGGAATTGATTTTTGAGGAAAAACAGTGCAAAGTAAAGAGGTAAAACAAAGCTTAAGGGGGCTGGGGTTGTGGCTCAGCGGTAGAGCGCTTTCTCCTAGCATGTGAGCGGCCTGGGTTCCATCCTCAGCACCA
Organism: Tamias sibiricus; assembly: GCA_025594165.1. Taxonomy (NCBI): domain Eukaryota; kingdom Metazoa; phylum Chordata; class Mammalia; order Rodentia; family Sciuridae; genus Tamias; species Tamias sibiricus. The sequence continues at coordinate 92,071,069 of CM046660.1, forward strand.
CGTAAAAACAAACAAAGAAACAAACAAACAAAAAAACCACAAAGCTTAAGTGAAAACTAAAAATTGACCCCAAAATTGAAGGTACTAGGTTTTGAGATATAATTATAACATCAGCGTAGAATCATTGCCAAGTTTCTTTTAGTTTTAGAGTAACTTTACAGTCTTTAGAAAAACTTTTTTTCTTTCTTTTTTTTTTTTGGTACTGGGGATTGAACTCAGGGGCACTCGACCACTGGGCCACATCCCCAACCCTTTTTTGTATTTTATTAGAGACAGGGTCTCACTGAGTTGCTAAGTGCCTCGCCATTGCCTAGGCTGGCTTTGAACTCGCGATCCTCCTGCCTCAGCCTCCCAAGTGCTGGGATTATAGGAGTGTGCGCCACCACACCCGGCCAGAAAAACTTTTTATACTTAGTTTATAGGTGCTTGGTAATTTTCTCCTTAGTTTAATGATATGCAAGAAATAGGAAATTGAATTTGTCTGAACTATGCAACTCTTACCTACGAGTGAGTGGAAAGTCATAAACTTCTTTTTTCTTTTTCTTTCTTTTTGGCATCACTGGGGATTGAACCCAGCAGTGCTCTACCACTGGTACTTTTTAGTTTTTGAAATAGGTCTTCCTAAGTTGCCAAGCCTGGCCTCAAACTTTTAATCTCCTTACCTCAACTTCCTGAATCATGGGGATTACAGACATGTGCCACTGTGCCCAACCTGTAAACTTAATTATTTATTGAATCCCTTTATCATTTTTCGTTTATAGATTGGTTTCTACAGAAACTTTTGTTTGTGGGGGAGGGGAAGTGCTGTGGGTTGAACCCAGAGCTTTTCACCTTACTGGGCACACACTCTGCCACTGAGCTATATATACCCCAAAACTCTGTAGAAACTTTTTTGATTCCATTACAAGGTAATGTTTCTTATTTTAAAAAAATTCTATGAATCAAAGAATATTTTGCTTTTGTAACCTACTTTATTATTTTATATAACTTTGGAAGGAATTTAAATTAAATGAAGGGTAAGTTGTCTGGTTTCATATACTTATGTAATAATGCATATTAAGAAATAGTTTTAATTCTTGGGTATTTTGGGACAGTGTTTAAAAGCCCATAGTGAAAATCTTTATATTAGATATTGAGCAAAACTTTCATAAATAGCTTTGGACAAACTAAAAGATTCTTGATTTGTATTTACTTTTGTAGTTACTTCCCTTTAATTAGACACCTCTGCCCTTTTGGCTATTACTGTTCAACAAGTGATCAGAAAAAAAAATATATAATCAATACGTTTTATTATATTTGAAGTGCCATCTATACCATTATAGGTTCATTGTAGCCTATCTGGCTGGCTAGCTGTTGTTGTGCTCTTGACAAATTCCTATGATTTATCTATTTAAACAAGTTTGCTTGTGTTGTTGGAAGCTGTTAAAGATGCTCATTTAATTTCTGATTTTGTTTTATGCTAGCTCATGGGTTTTAAGGGGAAAATGAATAGAATAGTGATCAAGAGCACAGACTTAGAAGAAGCTTTGGGCTAAAGTTCCTAGCTAATTATGTTCTCTCCAAGCCTTAGGTGTCCTAGTTATAAAATGAATATGAAGTGGTAATACCAGGGTTGTTGTGAAGAACATTTTTGATTATGTGTATAAAGTACTTGGTACAGGCATAGACTAGCAAATAGTTGGTACTCAGTGTATGGTATTATGATTGAATTAGTTGTGTAGTTTTAAATTCTGTTGTAGTCTGTGTAAGGCTTTCATGCTTGCTTTTTGTGGATCAAAGTTTGTATTATGTCTTCTGAAATTTGTGTGTATATGTGTACATATATATACTTTTTTTTTTTTTTTAACCTTTTTAGGGAGTTCCAATGAATTCACTCAGGTTTCTCTTTGAAGGTCAGAGAATTGCTGATAATCATACTCCAAAAGAAGTGAGTATAATTTACTTTAAAAAAAATTTCTTTTGTAGTTGTAGATGAACAGCATGTCTTTATTTTGTTTATTTTTATGTGATGCTAAGGCTCGAACCCAGTGCCTCACCCATGCGAGGCAAGAGCTCTGCCCCTGAGTTATAATCCCAGTCCGAGTATAATTTCTTCCTTATTAAAAATTTAAAAGTTTTCTTTGAATGATTTGATACACTGGTATCAAACGGTTCTTTTCTTAAATATCCTCCAATTTAAGTGGTATATCATTTGTCAGAGAGGAAAATAATCTTTTGGGTGCCAATAAAGCAGCCAGGCACTTTCAGGTACATGCCTGAAATTCTAGTTACTATGGATACTGAGGCAGGAGGATCACAAGTCCAAAGCTAGCATGGGCAACTTGGCTAGATTCTGTCTCAAAATAAATAAAAAATTAAGAAAAGAAGGTAAAGCTCAGTGTTAGATCACTCCCTGGGTTCAATCCCCAGTGTCACCTATCCCTACCCTCCCACCATATACACACACAAAAAAGTCAATAAAGTGAGCTAGCATAAGGGATTGAATACTGAAATTGTTATAAGGCATTATGAAAACTTTTTTGAAGAAGGATAAATATTTCTTTAATTTGGCAGATTCCTGATACACATTTATGATGAGACTGACCTTAATAGTTGGATTCTGATATTTGGCTCATTTTAAGATTGTGAATATAAAAATTTAGCCTATATTCAAAATGGTTGAATCTATTTTTCTTGTTTTATGTGGGGTTTTTTTTTTTTTTTTTTTTTTTTGCTTCTGTGTTTTTGGTTAATTGTTCTATTGTATGGATTGTTTTCTTTGCTTACATATTCCACTACCCTCAAACAGGTATCTAAAAGTGTGCATATGAATCTGTATATATGTTTATCCCCCTCTTTATATACAAAATAACATTTCTGATGGTGAGAATGATGTATCATTATTATTAATTTTTACTTTTAAACTATTTCAAATTTATAGACTTGTGAGATAGTGTAATACAGTGGTACTGCATACCCTTTCCCTATATTCATTCATTATGTTACATTGTGCTGTGTTTGCTTTGTCACTTTCTGTATATACATATTATCATTACTGTTGACCCACTTGAGATTAAGTTACAGATACCATAGCCCTACCCCTAAATATTTCAACATGTTATCTCTTTTCTTGTTTTTATTTTTTGGAATGGAACTGGAAATTAAACCCAGGTATACCCTACCGTTGAGATACATCACTGGCCCTTTTTTAAAATTTATTTTGAGGCAGGGTCTTGCTGAATTACCCAGGCAGCCTTGAACTTGAGATCCTCCTGCCTCAGCCTCTCACTGAGGATTAACGATGCCAGGTTGTTAATCTCTTAAGAGCCACCATTCACTTATTAAATTTAGGAGATTTGACATTGATATAGTATTCTTATTGACTCTGCAGTTAAAGTAGTCAGATTTGCCTTTTGTCCTAGTAAGGTCCCTTTATGGTCATGGTTTTATTAGATTCATTCAGGACATGCATTCTAACTGGTCAGCACACCTCTGTAGCCTTCTTTAATCTGGAGTATTTCCTCATTTCTTTTTTTCCTTTCTTTTTTTTGTCACACTAACAATTTTTAAAGATTATAGTCCATCTTCTTTTTTAGAAAGTCCTTCAATTTGAGTTTGTCTGGAGTTTCCTCTTGATTAGATTTGGTTTTGCCTTTTTGGTGGGAATGTTACAGAGTGAAGCTGTATACTTCTGAGTGTTATCACATCAGGAGGTATGTGATGTCTGTACGATTATAGGTAATGTTAATTTTGATCACTTGGTTAAAGTGATAACTGCCAGATTTATCTACTATAAAGTTGTTATTTTCCCTTGTAATTAATAAGTAATCTAGGAAGATGCTTTTTAACTTTGTGAATAGCCTTTAGCCATTGGTAAGTGGGAGTTCTTTTAGGTTTAACACAGGAATACCTGTGTCCTTTTTGACATTTCTCCTTTTTTGTTTTTATATACTTGAAAGAATTTTCAACTTACAGAAGAGTTGCAAGCCGGGTACAGTGGTACATGCCTGTAAGGCCAGCTGTTGGCAGGAGGATCACAAGTTCAAGGCCAGCCTCAGCAGTTTAGTGAAAAACCTGTCCCAAAATAAAATTTTAAAAAGGCTAAGAATGTAGCTCAGAGGTAGGGGGGCTTCTGGGCTCAATCCTCAGTATCTGGGTGGGGCAGGGGATTAGGGAGGAGGAAAAAAAGAAAGAAAAGTTGCAAGAATACTTCAGAAAATTCATTCATACTTTCTACCTAGATTTATGTATTTCTAATATTTTTTGACTTGTGTTTCATCTTTCTCCCTTTATGTATGTATTTGGGTCCGCATGTGCATGCGTATTTTTTACCTCCCCATCACTAAACCATTTGGAAGTAGTGTATATACCTTGGCCATTTGCTTCTTAAAATTTCAGTCAGTTTATTAAGAAAAAGTGTATTATTTTACATAACCATAGTACTATTAATCAAATTTAGGAAATTTAACACTTAAGAATGCTTTTTATCTGCAACCCAGTTTGCCATTTGTCCCAGTTATGTTTTTTTTTTTTTTTGGTACTGGGGATTGAACTCAGGGGCCCTTGAGCACTGGGCCACATCCCCAGCCCCTTTTTTTGTATTTTATTAGAGACAGGGTCTCACTTGAGTTGCTAAGTGCCTCGCCATTGCTGAGGCTGGCTTTGAACTCGCGATCCTCCTGCCTCAGCCTCCCAAGTGCTGGGATTATAGGCGTGCGCCACCGCGCCCGGCTGTCCCAGTTATGTTTTATAACAAAATTTTCTCCTGTGACAGGCTCCAGTTTAGTACCAGCTATTTTATTTAGGTGTCTCTTTAATCATCTTTTAATTTGGAACAGTTCCTTAGCCTTTTTTGGTCTTTCATACATTGAGGGCTGCTGCTCCACCCCCGCCTCCCTCCCCATACTGGCAATTGAACCCAGGGCATTTTGCATAGACAGGTACTCTATCACTGATCTTATCCCCATCCTTTTAAAAATTTTATTTTGAGACAGGGTCTCCCTAAGTTGCCCATACTCCTTGCACTTGAAGTCCTCAAGCCTTAGCCTCCTAAGTAGCTGGTATTATAGGCATGCACTACCATGCATGACTCATACATTGACATTTTTGAAGACTACAGCAGTTATTTTGTAGACAACCCCTCACTTTGGGTTTATTTGTTTCCTCATGCTTAGATCCAGGCAGTGTAATTTTGACTGGAATATTATATAATGATGACATGTCTTTCTCAAGGTATTTTATCTGAAGTACATGAAGCCTCTTATTGATGATGTTAACTCCCCCTTCCCCCAGTACTAGAGATTGAACCCAGGGGCACTCTACCACTGAGCTACAATCCCTACCTCCCTTTCCTCATTTTCATTTTGAGAGAAGGTCTTGCTAAGCTGACAGCTGGCCTTGAATTTATGATCCTCCTGTCTCAGAATCTTGGTGTGTGCACTTGGCTTATAAGGGCATTTTGAAGATCCTTTTTTTCCCTACAAGAATTAAAAAGGAAGCTGGGTGTGGTGGTGCATGCCTGTAATCCCAGCACTTGGGAGGCTGAGGAAGGAGGATCGCGAGTTCAAAGCCAGCCTCAGCAATGGTGAGGCACTTAGCAACTCAATGAGACCCTGTCTCTAATAAAATACAAAAAAGGGCTGGGGATGTGGCCCAGTAGTCGAGTGCCCCTGAGTTCAATCCCTGGTACCAAAAAAAAAAAAAAAAAAAAAAAAAAGGAGAGAGAATTAAAAAGGAATGGGCTAAAAAATCTTGCTTGTAAAATTGGAGATATTAAATAAGAGTTAAATGTATAGGTAAGCTTTCTGCATTGAGAGTAATCACTGTTGAAAAAAAAATAAGCTATATGCCTGAAGGAACTGTAGGTGACAAAGCAAACCACTTAAATATAGTCCTTAGGCAATATTTTTCTAACTAAAACAACACACACACACACACATTTCTTTTTTTCTTTTTTTTTTTTGGGGGTACTGGGGATTGAATCCAGAGGCACTTTACCACTGAGCTGCATTCCCAGCCCTTTTTATTTTGAGGCAGTATCTTGCTAAGTTGCTGAGGCTGGTCTCAAACTTTTATTACTCCTGTCTTAGCCTCACGAGTCACTGGTATTGCAAGTGGGTGTCTCTGTGCCTGGCCTTAAAACCATATATATTTCAAAGTGAAATTCAGTTTTTGGAAAAAGTGAAATTCCACAGTAATTACAGCTAAAAGTAAAATGCTTTTTAGAAAATATGCCATCAAACTTTAGTTAACTATTAAGTACATGTTTTGTTAGATTTAAAGCTTCTTTAACTTGTTAATAACACTTGAGTTTTATATAGTGAATAAACTAGGAAGTAAAATTGACTCTGAGCAAAATGAATGACAGAACCAGAAGGAAAGTTATACCTCTATGTTCTTTAGATTAAAGGAAACAGGATTCTGTTTTTTTTCTTAAATATTTATTTATTTGCTTTAGTTGTATACAATGTGTTTATTTTTATATGGTGCTGAGGATCGAACCCGGGCCACGCATGTGCTAGGCGAGCGCTCTACTGGTGAGCCACAATCCCAGCCCCTTTTTTTTTTTTTTTAATTTAAAAAATTTTTTGGTACCAGGGATTGAACCCAGCCAGGGACAGTAACCACTGAGCCATACCTGCAGCCCTTTTCTTTTTCTTTCTTTCTTTTTTTTAATATTTTTTTTAGTTGTAGGTGGACACAATACTTTTATTTTATTTATGTGGTGCTACGGATCGAACCCAGGGCCTCACACATGCTAGATGAACGCTCTACCGCTGAGCCATAGCCCCAGCCCAACCCTTTTCTTTTTTAGTACCTTTACTTTATTTTTTTTAAGTGGTGCTGAGGATCAAACCCAGTGCTCATATGTGGTAGAGGAACACTCTATGATGAGCCAAAACTGCAGCCCCAGGAAACAGGATTCTTAATCTTAGAGTATAATTAAGTATAGATCACTTTTGTATCTTTTTGCACTTTAAAATAGTGGCCACATAATTGTAGCCAATTTAAAAATAGTGCTTTAATATTCTACTAACATATTTTTCTTTTTACAGCTGGGAATGGAGGAAGAAGATGTGATTGAAGTTTATCAGGAACAAACAGGGGGTCATTCAACGGTTTAGATATTCTTTTTTTTTTTTTTTTTTTCTTTTCCCTCAATCCTTTTTTATTTTTAAAAATAGTTCTTTTGTAATGTGGTGTTCAAATGGAATTGAAAACTGGCACCCATCTCTTTAAAACATCTGGTAATTTGAATTCTAGTGCTCATTATTCATTATTGTTTGTTTTCATTGTGCTGACTTTTGGTGATCAAACCTCAGCTCCCTTCATATTGCCCTTTCCTTTTAAAAAATTACACGTGTATACAGAGAGGCCACCTTTTTCAGGACTGTGCATTTTCAGGCTTGTGGTGGTAAATAAGATCGACCAATGTGAGTGTCTATAATGACTTTCCAATTGGCCCTGAAGTTCTAGCATGTGATTGCTTCACTCCTGGACTGTGACTTTCAGTGGGAGATGGAAGTTTTTCAGAAAACTGAACTGTGGGAAAATGATCTTTCCTTAACTGATGCTACTTTTAAAATCTGAGGGTCTGGACCAAAAAAGGAGGAATATCAGCTTTGGAGTCAAGATGACAGACGTGGTGAGAGTAATGACTAACTCCAAAGATGGCTTCACTGAAGAGAAAGCATTTTTAAGATTTAAAAAAAACAAAAATCTTGTCAGAAGATCCCGGAAAAGTTCTAATTTTCATTAGCAGTTAATAAAGTTATTCATGCAGAAGTGTATACAACAGAACACTGCTCCTTTGATTTTATTTGTACTTTTGGCCTGGGATATGGGTTTTAAATGGACATTGTCTGTACCAGCTTCATTAAAATAAACAATATTTGTAAAAACCTTACTAATGCCTATTTTATTTTAATTGTATAGGAAAGAAAAAAGAAAACGCCAAAAATAAGGTTTTCTTGCATAATACTGGAAATTATTTGCACATCATACAAACATTTCTTCAGTACTGTATAGTGATGATGTTAATGACTTTGAAGCACTGGAAGTTACTGAAGTGCCTTCTGAATCAAAGATTTAATTAAGGCTAAAATATCTCTTTAAAACTCAGTGTTTTGTTTTTTAAAAATTTGATATTCCTGTACGATAGTTACCAATCATGTTGAATAAGTGGGCACACCAAAAGTTCTTAATTGATTTATATTGATAATTTTAGTTTTCCCTTTAACTCTGCTTAGTTAAGGTTTGGTATATTTTGTTTATATTTTCCTTTTATTTTTTTATATATTAAATCTTTAAACTGTAAAATTAAAATACCATATTAGTTTGTTCATTTCAGAGTGTCTAACTTTTTTTTTAAACTAATGAATACAGAATTCAGTATATCTGTGCATACACATAATCCAGTGTCATGTTATCCTAGTGTCATCTGACTACTTAAGAGCAAATAAAACCAATCTTGTGTTTTATAAAAAAAATTATAGATATATCTTCTATTCAAGTCACTAGCTGAAAAAAATTGACTTGATATTAAAAGTGTTTAATATTAACTCTAACTGAAAAGTTATTTGTATGTAATTTAGATATTCCTGGCCCTTAATCATTATATTCATTAGTGACTAGAATTAGACCCGTGTTTAGAGAATCCTCATGAGTTGTTTCTTTCTGTCAAGATTGAATAACAGGGGGCTGGGGTTGTGGCTCAGCGGCAGAGCATGTGCGTGGCCCGGGTTCGATCCTCAGCACCACGTAAACATAAATGCATTCCATTGTATACAACTAAAGTAAATAAATAAATATTTTGAAAAAAAGATTGAATAACAGATCTGATTGGCTATTAGAGCCATCCAGAATGCATGAGTATTTAATATCATATTTTAATTTTGTTTGCATTCTAAACATCTGAAGGCTCTCAACATTTAGATAGTGGAGCTTACTTTATTTTTTTTATTTTTTATTTTTTAATTATTTTTTATTTTAAGATGTTATAAATGACAGCAGAATGCATTACATTTCATATTACACATATAGAGCACTTTTTAACAAATCTCTGGTTGTATGCAAAGTATATTCACACCATTCGTGACTTCATACATGCACTTAGGGTAATGATATCCATCTCATTCTACCATCTTTTTTTTTTTTTTTTCCTTCACCTTTTTGCCCCCTCCCTTCCCTCCCTCCCCATTGGCCATTCTAGTATTCCTCTAATCCTCCTATGCTCCCCATCCCAACCCCACTGTGAATTGGCCTCCTTATATCAGAGAAAACATTTGGCATTTGGCTTTTTGGGATTGGCTTACTTCACTTAGCATTATATTCTCTAATTCCATCCATTTTCCTGCAAATGCCATGATTTTATTCTCTCTTATTGCCGAGTAATATTCCATTGTGTGTATATACCACATTTTCTTTATCCATTCATCTACTGAAGGGCATCTAGGTTGGTTCCACAGTTTAGCTATTGTGAATTGTGCTGCTATAAACATTGATGTGGCTGTGTCCCTGTAGTATGCTGTTTTCAGGTCAGAGCTTACTTTAAGAAAGTAATTTTGTTGTTTTTAGTTTATTGGATTCTTCCAAGTGCACTGCACTCTGCTGTGGTTAATTTTAAAATGTGCTTATCTGTTGAAGTAGTGCTGATAAAACGGGCACTTCACAGTAAAATCTAATAAGACAACATATTTGGAAGGGACTTTGAATCACATTTAGTGTAGCCACATTAGCCAGTGCTTGGCTATAACATCCTACGTGTAAAAGAAGGGAGCAAATAAAGTCAGTAATGATAATTTTCCCCACAAGGGTGTTTTCCTTGAGTGTTAATTCTTATGTTCTTGGTTGAATTATTTGAGATGCTCTTACCTGATTGAGTACGTAATATTAAGTGAATTGATTGTGCACATAGGGTCAACAAGCTTGAGAAAAAGTTTAAATGACATGTTCAAATTCACTGTGATATTATTCAGTGCTTTGGCTGTTTTCTATAAAACAAGGAGTTAAAATACACATCAGATCTAAGCAAGTCCAGTAACACAGCAATATAGAATCCAAATTAATTCAGCTTCTGGGTTGTAGAGGTGTAATGCATATAGAAAGCAAATGCCTGAGCATTAATCAGAAATCAGAGGGAATAACTTGTGAATATTAAGTTTTTCACTTGTGGACAGTGAAGTATAGAGTAGGGCCAAAGGAAGTTTGTGAGAAAATACAAGTTTAGATACTGGTTGATTGAACATCCTTTTATACATCTTGTTTCTAAAGCTATTTCATAACTTTTAATGATGGTTCTGTGATACTTTTTTTAAAAGGGATGTTCTATTAGATATAAGTGATGTTATCTGATGTGGTAGCACATGCCTATAATCCTAGCAACTTGGGAGATTGAAGCAGTAAGATTGCAAATTTGAAGCCAGCCTAGGCAAGACCCTGTCTCAAAAATTATAAATGACTGAGGTTTAATCCCTAGTACTGTAGGGTGGGGAAGAAAAAATGTTAAAGATAAATTATCTCATCAAGACTTCCTTTTGGAGTCTGCGTGATTATTAAATTTTGTGAGAGCTTGGTTTGTCAAGGTACAGTTAGAAACAAAATCTCAAGATTTGTTAATTTTCAGGGATCAAAATAACAAAAACTTTTTGTTATTATGGAAGTGTTCTAGCTCTTAGCTGTTAGCTATGGTAGTCTCGTGGCCATTGAGCACTTGAAATGTGGCATATGAGAATTGATTCACAAATGACTCGTCTTGCTTAAATGAACATTTACCAACTGATCACAAACATACTTTGTCATGAATAGACAGTTCATTTTAGATTCTTGGGATGAAATGACCATGGTTTTGCCTTATGTAGGGATTTCTTAATATATAAATAAATGAACTAGCTCCTCTTGGCTAATTCAGAATTATTTGCATTACAGAACCTCTATTAACCAACTCTACTAAAATACATTGACTGAAATGAAATACATTGAGTATCCCAAGACTACACAGTGTTTCAAACTAAAATTATGGGATTATGGGCAGTTTCAGGCACCAAAGTTTTTGGATTTAGTTGGATCTAGAGAACATAAAGGGTTTAAGTAGACAAAGGGTTTGTTGGATTGAATGAGGTTCTGGTGCAGCGGTAGGGTGGGAATGGTTGTTTTGGAGTAGAGAAGATCTTAGGTGTGGATTGAGGTTAACCAGGTGAAATGGAACTAATTGGGCTGAGGATGGAACTTTATTATGAAAGGAAGTTTCTTTTTTTTTCCATCACTGCCTCTCAACTTACTTTTTAAAAGCTTTCTTTTATCCTTATGGCCTGGGTATTTGTAGGAACTGGAAATAAGAGTAAACCCATGGTCTGGAAATGTTCTGTGTCCACTGCAGGCCACTGGCTTCCTTCTGGAGTTCTCGATGGAAATGAAGATGTTTGTCCAAAGCAGCTTTTTGCCTAAGGAGACAACCCCAACCCCAATTTCAATAATGATTAAGCACCCTAGACATTGTCCTTGTAAGTTTATAAAATTTCGAGTTTGAATAACCATCAATTAGACTTTGGGCTGTTGATCTTGGATTTTAGTGGAAGATCATAGCCTTTAATATCTTTACATCTGACATTTAGGGTGTCATAGGCCCTCTATAAGAAAAGTAAAAAGAAAGGAATAATTCATATTCCTTGAAGTTGTATTGGTAGAAGAGACTCCTGCTTTAGAGATGAGGAAACAGGCCAAAGCAGTTTAAAGTACCTGGGCCAATGTCACACAAGGGTAAAGTCAGCTGGCATTAAGTTCTAATCCTTGGTGAAGTGAGCCTCCACCCTTCGGTCCTTTACTTGGTTTCTTGCTCTCAGCTACTTGGACTAGATGCCTTATGAAATTTTCCACTTCCCTTCCAATGACTGTCAGTTTTCTTTTTTGGAAAGTTGGAGTTCCAGTAGCTTGCTTTTGGTCTCAGTACTGCTGCTCTGAACCCAACCCTGTTGTTATGATACACGGAACCCATATTTCTGAAGCTGAATCAGGACTTTCCTAATGATCTATTTTGTGATTTCACATAATAGCTGAAGAAAGTCCAGGAGAGGAACAACTCAAAGTTAGTGGAAATTCTTAAAACAAAGTTGTTCTGGCTGCCTTTTCTTTTGGTCCTCTAAAGAGTATTTATTGTCTTAGAGTCAGCTTAAGTTGTAAGAAATGCATTTCAGGGGGAAAAGTGATTATGGTTAAGTATGAAATCAAATGGTTTTCTGGGTTGCACTTCTTTATCCTTCAGATTGACTGATGGATTTTTACCCTTCAGTTTTTATAATTTTCAAAAGGGATGACTATTAGTTGCTTTCACTAAGAAAGGACAGTCATAGTGTAGCAACTACAGAGGACCTACTTTTTTTTTAAAATATTTATTTATTTTACTTTTTTAGTTGTACACAATGCAATGCATTTATGTTTTACGTGGTGCTGAGGATCGAACCCGGGCCGCGCACGTGAGAGGCGAGCGCTCTACCGCTGAGCCACAGCCCCAGCCCCGAGGACCTACTTTTAAAAGAGCATTGAAACCACATTACTCAAATTCTATTATCAGAAAGATGGATTGATAACTATTGCAGAATAAAGGGGGGAAATGCCCTTGGTTCGTGAGGAGTTTGTTTCTGTGCCATTTCTTCTAATAAGACCCTCTTTAGGTCTGATCTTGACCTTCCTCTCTGACTTCACTTGGAAGTATTCTTTGCCCCCTATTAACTTCATTATAGCCTTATTCTTCAATACCTCAGTCTCATTTCTTTGTTCAGACCTTTGCACTTACTGTTTACCTGCTGAAATATTTTCCTCCTAGATGTTTATGTGGTTAACTCCTTGTCATGCAGATCTCACCTCATATCTTACTCTGGCCAAACAATCTGAAATAAGTCTCCTGTAATCCTACCACGTTTTAAATTTTTCTGAATAGCCTTTGTTGCTAGCTTTAAACAAAGGTTTTATTTCTTTCTTTATTTTTGAGTCTGTTTGCCACCCCATGGAAGAAGATACCTTCCTTGCTTATTCCTGAATTCCCAGAGTCCAGAAGTTGCATAATAATCTCTCAATAAATATTTATTGAGGAAGGCAGTGGATTCATAGTCAGTTGGTCTTAGATCTCATCCTGGCACTCTCTTTAACTCATTGATTGGCTCTGATCAAGATCTTTCCCTTCTTTGGGACATGACTTTCCTTCTCTCTTGGTGCTAGAGATCCAACCAGGGCCAATGCATGTAGGTAAGTGCTCTGTAGTGCCACTGAACTATATACTCTCAACCCTGGGACTTGACTTGCTCATCTGTAAACCAGAAGATTGAGATAAATGGTTTCTAAACTCTGTTTCAGCTTCCTTATAAGTTCTGCAAGCTATGAAGGAATCCTGTGATTTTTCCAGCCAAAGAATCACTCTTTGTGTTTTAGTTTTCCAAACCATGCTGGGGTTGAGGGGTGGGGAGAGGACTTTGTTCAATTGCAGTGCTAACACTAACACCTGGCAGTTAAGCCCTTGAACAATCCCCCTACTCAATCATTGCCCAAATACCAGTACCTGGCTTGTTCCTGGTCTTGTTTCATGGCTTCTTCCAGAGCCAGCTTAGCTGCTTCCTCTTCCTTTTGCCTCCTCTCCTCTGCCTCTGCCCTAGCCTTCTCTTCTGCTTCCTGTTTCTGCCTCTGGTACTCCAGTCGTTCCTCTTCAGCCATTTCCATCAGGCGTTTTTGTTCTTCCGCTAACTGCATTTCCAATTCCTTCTGCCTTTGCTTGTCTGCCTCTGCAGAATAGATAAGGGGCATGGGGTTAGCAAGAGGGCACTATTGGGGAAAACCATATTCTGATTCAACTCTCAAATCTGATTTCTAAGGACTCAATGTGAGCAATTTTGAAGCTTATGAGGCTGTCACATCCTCTGTGGGGATTACCTCGGGAGTATTAATTTGAGTCCTTTATCAAGCACCTTCTATGTACGATGCACTGCACAACTAATAAAAGTCTGTGGGGAAGATTCTTCTAGAGCCTGGATCGCTCATGGGGTGGTATGCAGCTGGGTTGGGATGGGGAGGGGGTGTGCCAGATCAGGGTCTAGAGAAATTTAGTGCTTGCTTAGCTGAACTGGCCCATTTAAAGAGCCAGGGCCAGGAGGTGGCCACAGCTTCATCTACTTAAGTTACTACCTCTTTCTTGAAAGTGAGGCTGGAGAGATTATGAGTAACACCTGAAAGCCTGCCCTGAAGCTATCCAGGTACTTGTGACTGTTTTTTTTTGCTGGGGAAGGAAGCAAGGAGGAGAGTTGTGTCTCCAATATAGGTAGTTCTTAAGCAATGTTGAAAGGGCAAAGGAAGGGACAGAGTCCCAGTTCAGATTATTGAATTGGGAGTGGGACCCTGGAGTCATTTGCACAAGTCAGTCCTTTTCATATTCTGACCATCTATACCACATCACTGTAGTCACATGTAATAATCACTTTGGAAAAAAAAAAATTAGCTCATACATTTAGAGTACTTCAATCGCGAAAACCTAGGATAGAAATAAATGAACACCCACAGGAGGGATAAAAATATTTCTGCCCCAAATAGATGGGCAAGGAAAGAGCTCAAAAGTCCTCCTCACCAGCTCTCTCAGCTTCCTCTTGCTGCTTTTTTCTCTGTAGTTCTTGCAGTTTCCTCCGGAATTCCTCTTGCTGCTGTCTGGCTCTTTCCTGCGCTGCTTGCAATTGGAGCCGCTGCTTTCTCTCCACCTCTTCCTGCCGCTGCCGTTCTTCTTCCAGTCTCTGTCTCTTCAAGCTGAGAAAACACAAGATGGTCAGTGAAATGGCAGGAAACACTGGGGCATCCTTGTGAGACAATCCAACAGGCAGTACCCCTGGGGAGACTGCAGCCTACAGACTCAAGGGAGCATCCCCTTCCAAGGGGAAGACTCGACTCATCTTTCCAAGGGAAGCCAGGACTGAGGGACAGAGGCAAGAACTAAGGGTCCTAGAAGGAGAAGCCTAGAGGTTTTCAGTATACAGCTCAGCACCCTGGGTTAGAGACCTTAAGTTCTCAGAGCTTTTCCATTCTTATAAAATAGATTTTGAACTTCCTACTTCACAAGGATGTTGTGAGGCTAAAATTAGAGTCAAGGCCCATGAAAGGGCATAGTGCAATGCAGACAATGTGGTAAGGTTCAATGAATGTTGGTGGACTGAATCTTAAAGCTTTCTCAAGAAGAGTACATGGACATGTATCTTGAGTAACCTGGTCCAGGTTGCTCCTAAGAACAACTGAGGAGAGAGCAAAATGAGACATGTGGTTTTGCTTCATGCCAAGAGCCTCAGCACTGAACCTTGCCCATAGAGGTGGTCCACCCCTTCCTTTTCCCATCTACTGTCTAATAAAGCCATGTCTCTTGGCTGCTGACCTACCGGCTCTCCTCTGTGCGTCTCTGCAGTTCCAGTTCCAGCTCCTCCTTCATCTTCTCTGCTCTCTGCAGCTCCTCCTGCTGGAGCCGGCTCTGCTGTTCCTGCTCCCTTCTCTTCCTCTCCACCTCCAACCTCCTCATCTCTGCTTTCTCTGCTCGCAGCCTGTCCCGGGAAGCCTTCTGCTGCTCCCTCTTAGTGAGGGCCTAAGAGACCAGAACGTTCTCAGTCAAGGAACAACCTGGGGCTGCAGCCCAGACAGTGTTGTCTAATGAGAGATGAAGTCATGAAGCAGACTCCACACTCTGACCACAGCCACATCCACCAGCTTGCGCGCTATGGTCCAGTTGACCTAGATTCAAGTCCCTTCCTCATTTGCTTTGGGATTTGGGGGTCACAATTTAATTTTTCTGATATTGTTGTCCTCATGGGGCTGTTACCAGGATTCACTGAAATAATATGATTCTCAATCCTAGGTGCACTTTCAGGATTGTCCAAGGAGCTTTTGAAAATGGCTGGAGGCCAGAGCTCCACCAAGACCAATTAAATGAAAAAAAAAAAAAAATTTTTTTTTTTTTGGTACTGGGTGGTGAACTCAGGGACACTTGACCACTGGGCCACAACCCCAGCCCTTTTTTGTATTTTTTAATTCAGAGACAGGGTCTCACTGAGTTTCTAAGTGCCTCACCATTGCTGAGGCTGGCTTTGAACTCGCGATCCTCCTGCCTCAGCCTCCCAAGTGCTGGGATTACAGGCGTGAGCCACTGCGCCTGGCTAAATGAAAATTTCTAGGTTAGAGGGTCTCCTTGGGTTTAAAACAAAACAAAATAAAAATTTCTAACTTGAAGCTGGGGCTGGAAACCACAGGGTCTAGGGAGGGATATTGTACCAGGGGCAATTTTAGATATGGAGGAAACCCACCTTTTTAAGGAAAGGTCTTTCAGTTTGCATGACAACTGTTGTAGTTTTCTTTCTCTCCCTAATGCCTTTTTTTTTGGTACCGGGGATTGAACTCAGCGGCACTAGACCACTGGGCCACATCCCCAGCCCTTTTTTGTATTTTATTAGAGACAGGGTCTCACTGAGTTACTAAGTGCCTCGCCATTGCTGAGGCTGGCTTTGAACTCGCGATCCTCCTGCCTCAGCCTCCCAAAGTGCTGGGATTACAGGCGTGCGCCACCGCGCCCGGCCCTAATGCCTTCTTACTCAGAAATATGCCTGTGAGGGGAACTTGAGAGGCTATTCCTTCATGAGAGTTCTGTGTCCAACCCAAAGTGAAAGCTCCTTGCTTTTTGTCTTTGCAGAGGTAAAACAGTACTATGGATTGATAACAAATCTAAGAAATTCTGATGATCTAGCTGACTTACAAAATTTCTGCCCATAGATTAAAACTTTCATCTGTTGTGCAGAGCAGAATTCTGTTATGTAGGCTGCTGAGAGGGTTTGAGAACTACACAAGAAAAATCTTCCTGAAATCTTATTTGGAAGACGTGGTGCCATAAGATAGACAATCATTTTAAAAAGCGAGTCCTGAATTTGGAGTTAAATGATCTAAGTTTAAATCTTGGCTCAACCATTCAACGGTTGTGCGATTTCTGGTCACTGGCATTTAACTTGTAGTATTAGTATCTAGGTCCATAAGCTGAGGTTAATCACATGTGGTTCACAAGGGTGGTAAAGGTTAAAGGAGACAACAGCATTTACCATGTGCACATGAAACAAGCAAGCTAACCACAGACTTAGCTGTGTGTGTGTGTGTGTGTGTGTGTGTATGTTTAAAGATTTTTTTTTTTTTTTTTTTTGGTACCGGAGATTGAACTCAGGGGCACTCGACCACTGGGCCACATCCCTAGCCCTTTTTTGTATTTTATTAGAGACAGGGTCTCACTGAGTTACTAAGTGCCTCGCCATTGCTGAGGCTGGCTTTGAACTCGCGATCCTCCTGCCTCAGCCTCCCAAAGTGCTGGGATTACAGGTGTGCGCCACCGCGCCCGGCTCAAGATTTTTTTTGTTTTGTTTTGTTTTTACAAGACGTCTAAAGGTAGTTCAGTGCCTGCATCTCAGTGGAAAAGATAGTGATATGTTTCAGTAGCAGAGAGAAAATGGGCTGTGTTGTTTTTACTGAGAAATGATGTATCTATGAGGTATTCTTTTTGGTGAATTGCAGAGAATTTTAAGAGTAATTTTCCTTACACTCAGTTTTTATCTTTAAAACTCCAAAGGTTTAAAACACCTCTTCCATGAAAAGCACCTTGTAGAAGCAGATGTGTGTAAACGAGCTGTTGTATACCACAGAAAAACATATTCTGAAAGAAGGTATTTCCATGGACTTGGGAGACAGGTAACGGATGAGCTCCAGGCCAAGTCAAGGATATGCTCTTGGCTCTGAAGACCTGCATCTACCTTTCTCTGCTCTGAGGAGATGTGCACCTCTCATGGGTGGGTGCTGTGCCCACCTCCTGCTCTTTAAGGGATAAATAGGGGCTTTAGCAATTTGGTACCCCATAGAATGCCTCACTTCAGAGGGATATTACCCTTCTGTGACTCTGATCAGCTCTGGCTTCTACCTAGGGTCAGAAGCACTAAAGTAGAACAAATAAAAGTAGAGCTGTTCCAGGGATTATAGCTTCATTAGGGGAAGTTTTCTCTTATGTCCACAGTTGTGCCAAGTGAATACAGAATTCTCTTGGCAAGACTCTACCTCCGAAGGGTCTTCATGGCTTCTCTCTTCTTTTGATTCCACATTTCCAGTGACAGCCATGGTCTGGGTTGGTGATGATCTTCCATCTATAGAAACCTGGCTCTCCTGAACATCGTATCTGGGAGAAAGCCAAGGATCCTCCACATAGGTTTGTGAAGGGGAGAAACCTCTATTTGGGATGTCATCAGGACCACTCAGCTCTGCTGCCATCTCCACATTCCTTTCCTTCTGTGGCCTTTTCATTTTGGCTCCTGTTTTTTTTTCCTTTGGGAATTAGCTCTGATTTATTTTCAGACTTTGAGTCCTCTGACTTGCCTGGGGGGAGAATAAGTGGGGACAGAGGTATAACTGAATTAAGGAAATGTGTCTCTGCACAACCTGTTAAGTACCTTTTAAACTGTAGCATGCAATGGAATCAACTGGGGTAAAGAATCCTGAGCCCCAGGTGGGTTGGTAGGAATCTGCACTTGATAACCACTCTGAACTGTTTTGAGTGGTCGTCAGATTACCTGTTGTGAAACTGCTTAATCTGATTTAGATCACCTGTCATTCAGCAGTTGTTATAGTTTAGATGTGAGGTGTTCCCAAAAAACTTATGTAAGAAAACTTAGAGATGGGCTGGGGTTGTGGCTCAGCAGTAGAGCACTCGCCTAGCACTTGCGCGGCCCGGGGTTTGATCCTCAGCACCATGTAAACATAAATGCATTGCATTGTGTACAACTAAAGCAAATAAATAATTTTTTTTAAAAAAGAAAACTTAGAGGTAAAATGATTGGGTTATGAGAGTATTAACCTAATCAATGCATTAATCTCCTGATAGAGATTAACTGGGTAGAAATTATAGGCAGGTAAGATGTGGCTTGCAGGAGATGGGTTGATGAGGACATTCCCTTGGGTTTTATATTTTGGCCATGGTGAGGGGAGCTGTCTTTCTCTGCTTCCTGGTGTCCTGTCCTGAGCTGCTTTCCTCCTCCACTTCCTTCCGCCATGGTGTTCTGCCTCACCTTGGGCCCAGAGCAATGGAGTCAGCTGTCTATGGACTGAGATCTCTGAAACTGTGAGCACCGAAATAAACTTTTTCTCCTCTAAAATTGTTTTGGTCAGGTATTTTGGTCACAGCAGTGCAAAAACTGACTAAAACAGCAGTGGTTGCTATTTAAAAGTTCCATTTCACCCTGACCGGTGGGGGTGTCAAGACTTTGTGGGGAGACCTGAAACGCAGCTGGAAAGTCCTGTCCTGAGAGTCTGATTTGAGGTTGCCCCTCTGTAACCTGGTGAAGTTTAATACCCTCAGGACTTAGTTCACCTTTGGGAGCCATGAAGAGTTCCTTTTCCTAATCCTGCCAATGCCATAGACAACACAATGTAAATTCAGCAAGAGTTTATAAAGGTAAACCTCAAAAATAGATCTGGCCCAAGAGTGTCTCCAGTGTTGTTCTTTCCAACAGCACTGGTTTTGTTTGGAGGGTCTTCTGAATCATGTGGGAGGTGAAGGGTGGGTGTTAAGTGTTAGGCTAAAGGATGTCTTCAGAAGCGTAGGAATCTGAGTTCCTTATAAGGTACAACAGAAGGAACTGAGAAGGAACATAGTTCTGGAAAGACCATTCAGAGCTTGCACATCCTTCCCCATTCCCAAATGCTCTCACCACCCAATATAATTATGATATACAGGTTGAGCATCCCTTATTGGAAATGCCTGGGATCAGAAGTGTTTTGGATTTGAATGTTTTCTGATTCTGGAATGTATTGATTATATTTATATTATATCATATTACATTACATCATGTTACATTATATTATCCTTAATGAGATGGATGGAACCTGAGTCTAAATACAAAATTTATTTATGCTTCATATACACCTTATACACAGCCTGAAGATAACTTTATACAGTATTTTAGTGTGCCTGCATTTTGATTGCAACCTATCACATGAGGTCAGATGTGTAAATATTCCACTTTTGGTATCTTGTCAGTGTTAAAAAAGTTCCAAATTTTGGAACATTTTAGATTTTGGAATTTCAGATTAGGGATACTCAACCTATAGTCAAGTGGTACCAGTGTGCATTGGGAGTCAAATAGGAAAGGACAAACCCTGGGTCCACCTCTTTACTATCTGTTTGATGTTATATGTCACCCAACCTCTCTCAGCCCCCACTGTTATATATGGCAGTAGCACTCACAGAGATGTTCTGAGGGTTTCATGAATTCCTAATACAGCATGTATTCAGTAAATGTGTGCTGTTAATATTAGTATTATCATTTCTTCTCTTGGTGACCTCAGGTATACTGAACCCCACCCCAGTCTCTATTCCTGTCTACTAAGATAGTGACATGCAATAAGACTGCACCACTGTCTAAACCATGGTAGCCAAGGAGACTCAAGACAGTGAGCTTCCCCTACAGAATCCATGCTGATGCCCGGTACCACCTCCTACCCCTATCAGGAGGCTTCTGGATTGTTCCTCACAGGTACACTCTTACCTATAATAGTCTTTGCTTCTCCAAGGACAATTCTTTCATCCCCCTTCTTGGGTGCTTTGGTCTTATCTGTCTTGATTCTTTTCTTTCTCTTGGACTTGTCAATCAACTCCCTCTCCTAAAGGTAAGAAATTAAGGAAAGGGACTATGATACATGTAGGAAAGGAAAAAGCCATTGAGAGAAGATTGTGTTGAACAAGGTGACACAATGGATTGGAATGGGCTGTGTGGGTTCTGGATAAGCAGAAGAGTGAGTTTTAGAGAATGCGGAGCCAGTGGGGAGAGTTGAAGTTTGAATCTTTGATTTAAAACAGCTAGGATAATTTCATAGGAGAATAGAGGAAGAAAATACACTTTATGACCTGCCTCCTTTTTTGATGCTAAATCATGGTCTATACAGCTGAATCCAGGTGAAGCAGTTTTTACCTTTAATTGATTGGTGCTGCCACTAATACTAGTTAATGACTTCAGATAAAAACCAACTTGATTCACTGCTGCATCATTTACTAACTTTCAGGAAACCTCAGGCAGGTCATGTCAGTCTTCACCTTTCCCCATGGGCTGCCTCAACATGGAAGTTCCTCTTAAGACAGGATGGTAGTGTGGGGACATGGTTACCCACTCACTACCTTTTTTTTTTTTTTTTTTGTGGTACCGGGGATTGAACTCAGGGGCACTCGACCTCTGGGCCACATCCCCAGCCCTTTTTTGTATTTTATTTAGAGACAGGGTCTCACTGAGTTGCTAAGTGCCTCGCCATTGCTGAGGCTGGCTTTGAACTCGCGATCCTCCTGCCTCAGCCTCCCAAAGTGCTGGGATTACAGGTGTGCGCCACCGCGCCCGGCTACCCACTCACTACCTTTGAAGGAATTATCAATGGGTTTCGTCCTTCAGGATGATGCTCCCCAATGCTGAGGTGATGACAGCTGTCAGCCACCACTCCCTTTGTCAGGTGCCCTTGTATAGTGAGCAGCTCACACAAGTGTATGTGGTAGCCTTGGCAGGATCCAGGTAGTGTTTTTGGACCAAGCTTCAAGGTGTTTACACTCACATTGCTGATGTTGGCTGGTGCTTCCTGGTTGAATAATCTTGGTCCAATCTTCCCTTCTCTTTCTCTTGGAAGAGATATATCCACAGCACCTGTCTTCTCTGGAGACTCAGGCCTATGTCCTGGAAGTCCTCTGTACAGGTGCTGTGCTTCATAATTGCTGCCTCTTTTAAATGAGCAAAGCAACAGAACCAAATGAAAGAAAATTCTGGTGGTAAGGAAGAGAGTAGTGGACAGACATCAACTGAGCACCTGTTCTCTGCCAGGCACTGTGTGGGGTGTTTGACATACTTAGTCAGCTTTCTTTTCCTCAGCATATCCCCAGATAAGAGAGATGAGAGCTGGGTGCGGTGGTGTACACCTGTAACCCCAGTGGCTCGGTAGTCTGAGACAGTAGGCTGAAGCAGGAGGATCATTCAAAGCCAGTTTCAGCAAAAGCAAGGTGCTAAGCAACTCAGTGAGACCCTGTCTCTAAATAAAATACAAAAAATAGGGCTGGGGATGTGGCTCAGTGGTTGAATGCCCCTGAGTTCAATTCCTGGTAAACACCCCTCACCCCTCCCCCCCCCAAAAAAAAAGATCAGAATGATCTGTCTTCACTTTTGGTTTTCCTCAGGTTAAATCTTGACTTAATAGTTTGCCTCTTTGCGTTTGCACATTTATGCCTTTAATTGAATGACATTTTATGCTGTAACTGAAATTTCTTCCATCAAAGGCTTAGCTGAAAAAAGAAAGTGACCTTTAAAAAAGATTATCTTAGGAACAAGTGACTACTATCCATTCCTTTATCCCCTCTGAGTTTTATTCTTGATCAAATCCAGCCACTGAAAGGTCCTGTGCTGTTAGTTTTATCTGTTGCAGATAAAACTGCAGATAAATCACAGTGCCCTGAGGATAAATGAATTGTGCCCTGTGGACAGAACAGGCCATCTAGATTGCAGTAGCTGCTGCAGCAGTGAGTTTTGTGTGTCTGCTGTGTGCCAAGCCTGGTTCTGGGCATTTTCTCTTTTTAATAAAAATCAGTATGATTACTGTGCTTGTACAGGGCCTTACTGTGAAATTATTGAGAAATGTTTGTTGAATGAGGTAAATGGAATTTCCTGTAAATATATGAGTCTTTAAATCATTCAGTGTCACTCTATAAAAACCCATAGAAGTCTCCTTAGGATTTAGTGCTAGGAAAACCTTTCTTTTCCCAGAGGAACAGGTAGGCTGCAAATGAGCACCACAGGCCTGATTGCATGTTCTTTCTTTCTTTCTTTTTTTTCCCCCTTTCCCCCCCCTCCCCCATTTAGGAATCTCTTTGTTAAATCTGAAATTTAGTCACAGTGACTATGATGGTCATTGTGGGGCTTTTATGTGTTTTGTGGTTCTCCTGATTTAACAAAAATTCTCTTTGATTATTCCATCTTTTTTGATGGTGGGTTGTTGTTGCACTAACCATTTAAATATGTGGTGTTAAAATTTAAAAGTGAAACTCCTGATGCAGTCGCCTCAATCACCCAAGTGCCCTTCTCCCTTGGTTCCTGGAGGTCAAAAAGTTTGAGCTTATACTGCTGGGCAAGTGAAAGGCTCATGGAGGTCACATGGGGCTATGGTTCCAGGTGGAGACAGAAATGGCTACACCAGCTGCTGGGTCCAAGGGGGCTCAGGTCAAATGTCTGGGCCTGACTGGCTGAACTCTGTCAGAGACCTCCTAGTAAGCACCCAGGGAGTACACAGGAAGTGCTCAACACACTTTAGCAACTATTAGTAAGTATTAGTATTATTAATGTTACTCAAAGCTGAGAGAATGCTGAGAGGAGAAACCAAGTGAATGGATAGACTCAGCTTTCTAGACATCTCTATAGATCTCAGATACATGGACAATGGAAGAAGATGCCTCCAACTAGCAGAGAATGTGATTTAAGCAGGAAACTCATCACAATGTAATCTTCCCCCCAGAATTTCTTTCTTTCCATTCTGGCTGTCAGCATGCTGGGTCAGTTGAGAATGCCCCTCAGTCTCAGAAAACAAAACAAAAGAAAAACCAAAACCCTAGAAAACAGATTAATTAAAAATAAAGAGAAACAAAATAAAAGCAGGAAAGACTACATTGTTACAACTTTGAGCACTTACATGTTTTTCATAGTATCTGCCTCAGGGGTCTGGATGTGTTCAGCCAGGGAAGCACTGAGGGGGTCAAGGGTCACACTCCTTGGCTCTGGATCTGTGAAAACACAGAAGATCCTCAATCGGCAAAGGACACGGGCAATTATCCCAGGAGGAGATTAGACTGGGGAAGTGTCTATCTGGGGAGTGGTCAACAGTCTGTAGTTTGGAACAATGACATATGTTACACCTAGAAAATTAGCAAATACTGTGGAAACCAGTACTGTCACATGGCAAGTGACGTTGAAATTAGTATTACAATATCTTCTGGTAAAGTAGTATAACAGTGTGTATCAAGAACCAGAGGGGCTGGGATGTGGCTCAGTGGTAGGGCGCTCGCCTAGCACGTGTGTGGCCTGGGTTCGATCCTCAGCACCACATAAAAATAAATTCATTGTGTATAACTAAAGCAAATAAATAAAGTATACATATAAAAAAAAGAACCAGAAAAATGTTCTGGTCTTTCATCAGGACTCTCACTCCTGGGCATTTATCATATGGAAATAATTCAAAAGAAGAAACAAGTTTTTTGAACCAACTTATTTTATTATGTTATTGTCAATAATGAAAATTAGAACAGCTCAATAGGGAAAACTTTCCTTGTAATTTATGATGCTTTACTTTGACACTTAAAATCGTTGTTAAAAAGAAAAACAATAAACAATATGGAAAGAATTTATGATATAGGACAAGTAAAAATACAGACTATAGAATAGTGTGTGAGAACTCAATAAAGCCTAGGTGGATAAGGACTGGAAGAGAAAACAGAAAAAAGAAAAATACGTTAGATGGGGAGGTTTATATATATGCTTCATTTTTTTTTTAAACCCCAGTGTGGTTATAACATTGAAAAGCAAATTAATTTAAAAAACAAATGTTATCCTCTGAGGAAGGAGACACATGTCATGGAGCTACCCTTCTAATATCACAGTTAATCCATTTTTCAGTGTACTCCATCATGGTGTCCCATCCCCAGGGCTTCTTTGCAACTTGGGTTCCTTTCAGTCATTCCCAACCATTCAGGATGGCACTCACTCTCACAACCTCCAGATTTTGAAGTGGGGACAAGATTGTTAATGTACAATGCAGTTGAGAAAAATGGAAATGCTGACTTAGGGCTGTAACCGGGAATTTATTTTGCTTTGGATAATATGCAACATTTTTTTTTTAAACCGGGGATTGAACTCAGGGGCACTCGACCACTGGGCCTCATCCCCAGCCCTTTTTTTTGTGTGTGTGTATTTTATTAGAGACAGGATCTCACTGAGTGGACCTCACTGAGTTGCTAAGTGCCTCGCCATTGCTGAGGCTGGCTTTGAACTCGTGATCCTCCTGCCTCAGCCTCCCAAGTGCTGGGATTACAGGCGTGCGCCACCGCGCCCGGCTTGATTAAAGAATCTCACAACAACAAGAGGAATTCTGTGAGGGTTTCTTTAGTGTGGCTGGCTCAGAAAAAAAACCCTCATGGAAGACATTGACAGGTCTTCGCAATTTTCAAACTTGGGTGCAGGGCGCGATGGGACCAGTAGAGGGCGCGTTTGCATTGCCCAAAAGCAGAGGTTCTACTTTGGTGTAATTTCAACATTTTGATTAGAATTGATGTGAACTACAGAAGGGTGATTTCTTTCCCTTAGTAAAGTGACCTGATATTTAGGAAGTATTGGAACAAATTAAGGCTGAACTTTGAATAATAACTTACAAATCTTAACTTCTTTTAAAAAATATATAATATCTTTTAAAAATATCTTTATTTTTTAGTTGTACACAATACCTTTATTTTTATTTATTTATTTTTATGTGGTGCTGAGGATCGATCCCACAACCCCAGCCACAACCCTAGCCCTAAAAAATATACAATATCTTAAATATTCTCCACTTCCAAATACCATCACACTGGTGATTAGGTTTCAACATAAGAAGTTTGTGAGGGACACGTTCAGATCATAGAAGCTATTTTTGGCTCTTATATATGAATTTTAGGATCAACTAATCTTTTTTTTTTGGGGGGGTACTGGGGATTGAACTCAGGGGCACTCGACCACCCAGCCCTTTTTTGTATTTTATTAGAGACAGGGTCTCACTGAGTTGCTAAGTGCCTCGCCATTGCTGAGGTTGGTTTGAACTCTTGATCCCCCTGCCTCAGCCTACCAAGTGCTAGGATTACAAGTTTGCACCACCGTGCCTGGCTCAACTAATCTTGCTCAAAAACCCTGAAAGAGGATCACGAGTTCAAAGCCAGCCTCAGCAATGGTGAGGCACTTAGCAACTCAGTGAGACCCTGTCTCTAATAAAATACAAAAAAGGGCTGGGTGGTCGAGTACCCCTGAGTTCAATCCCCGGTACCAAAAAAAAACCCTTTTGGGAATTTTTAAAAAAAATAGTTTTAGTTGTATATGGACACAATGCCTTTATTTTATATATTTATTTTTCGGGCTGGGGTTGTGGCTCAGCGGCAGAGCGCTCGCCTCACACGTGCGCGGCCCGGGTTCGATCCTCAGCACCATGTAAACATAAATGCATTGCATTGTGTACAACTAAAGTAAATAAATAATTTTAAAAAAATATATTTATTTTTATGTGATGCTGAGGATCAAACCCAGTGCCTCACATGTGCTTGGCAAGTGCTCTACCACTGAGCTACAACCTCAGCCCCCTGTCGGGGATTTTTTAAAAATTGGAATTTCATGAATTTATAGATTAGGGAAATTGTCATCTTTATGATGGAGATTCATCCTATCTATGGACACCATATACAGTATTATATAGAACATTATATTTATTCAGGTCTATTTTTGCTTAATTTAATGAAATATTATAGTTTTTTTCATGAAAGTTGCATATCTTTTTGTACACTTATTGCCAGAATGTATGCTATATTTAAAAATTACATTTTTATATGTTTAAATCCACAAGTACATGATACTAAAAAAAAATAGGTCACTGTAGGAGGGTCCTGGGGAACTGACTCATTATTATGAAAACTGATACATAAAGGGACAGCATTGAGCATTTATCCTTCCTTCCTACATTAAGCTGTACCACTGGATAACTAAATAGTAGAGGAGGAAAATTTTATTTTTGTGGGAATTTCGTAACTAATATGTGAAAAAAGAACGATAGCATTTCATTATCACTATTTTGTAAACTCTAATGAATTCATGGACCTGTAGCCACTGGCATCATGGAGATGAGGAAAAACCATGTGTCCTGAAAGAGAAACACACTAAGTTATACAAAGAGCCACACCATCAGTGAAATCTAGACTGTGGGAAACCCGGCAGGACACATGATCCAGTTTTCTAATACAGTAAAAGGAGGAAAAAAGAGAAATTTTTGGAATCTATAACTTAAATTATACTTAAGACCATATTGAGCAATTGTAAACAAATTAAAGAACAATCACAAGATAATTAGAACTCTGAAAACTGACTACTCATCTATAATAAGGAATTATTTGGATTTTAGGTGTAGTAATGGTATCATGGCTATTTCAAGAGTCCTTTTTTGTCTTTTAGAGATATATGCTTAACTGTATGGGTAAAGTGATATGATCCTGGAATTTGTTTCATAAAAACATGGAAGAGAAGAAGGCATTGGGGTTATAGATGAAAAATGTTGGCCAAGAGATGAGAACACTGGATTCATTGTGCTGTCCAGCTGCCTTTGTATAAGATCAGGTTTTTTTTCCTACAATAACAAATGCTTTTAAATTCCATTTTAAATTGTGCTTTGTGTTTTGAAACACTGTTTTTCCCACAAGTGATTTCTGTGTATTTGTCTATATTTAGTAATTTGGTTGGATTCTTTTGTCTTTTAATAGCTTACCTGTTGTTATCATTTGGATTGTAAATGTCCCCCAAAAACCATGTGCTAGAGGCTTTGTCACCATCTTGTGGTGCTATTGGGAGGGAGTGGACATTTAAGAGGCAGAGCCTTGTGGAAGGAAGTTAGGTCATTGGGGGTGTGCCTGTGAAGGGAATATTGGGATTCCCAGCCCCTTCTGTGCTCTCTCTTTTCTACCTGGCCACCACGAGGTGAGCAACCTTACTCTGTGGTGCTCTCTGCCATGATGTTTTTCTCTGCCACAGGCCCAGTGAGATGGGACCAAGTGACCACAGACTGAAATCTCTGAATCTGAGTCAAAATAAACCTTACCTCCTTATAAGTTGTTTATATCAGGTATTTTGTCACAGCAATAGAAAGTTGACTAACACATCTATAGAGCCCTTTCATAGAAGTAATAATATTGTCTGGGAATAATGACAGTGTCATATCCTTCTTTCCCTCCTTCCACCTTTCTTTTCTTTTGTTTTCCTTACTGTGTAGGCTAGGACATCGAGTATGATGTTAAGTAGGGACAATGATAGCTGGGATCCTTGTCCCAGACTACTTTGAAGGCTCTAACATTTATTTATTTATTTATTTGTTTATTTATTTTTTGGTACTGGGGATTGAACTCAGGGGCACTCGACCACTGGGCCACATCCCCAGCCCTCTTTTGCATTTTATTAGAGACAGGGTCTCACTGAATTGCTAAGAGCCTCGCCATTGCTGAGGCTGGCTTTGAACTTGTGATCCTCCTGCCTCAGCCTCCCAAGTGCTGGGATTACAGGCGTGTGCTACCACACCCGGCTCTACCGTTTATGTGTGATGATTGATGGTTACAATGTGATGACTGATAGGTATTTGTACTCTATCAAAATCAGGAAGTCCTTTTTTATTCCTAGTTTGATTTTTTTTCTTTTCTTTTCTTTTTTTTTTTGAGATGGGGGTCTTGCTATGTTTCCTAGTCTGCCTAGAATTCCTGGGCTGCAACCATCATCCCACCTTAGCCTTCTCAGTACCTACTGTGCCTGGTTGATAATTTTAATCATAAATAGGTGAATTTTATAAATTTTACTCCTATTTGCATATCTATGAAATGGCCCTAAGACTTTCCCCTTTAACTTCTTGATGTGAATTACATAATCATATTTTCAAATGTTAGGCCATCTTTGAATTACTGAGATAAACTCAATTCTGTCATGGTGTATTGTGTTATTTTTTTGTAGGAGCCCTGATTGGGGAGATGGCTGAGATTTTGGTTGGCTGCGGGCCATGGAGATGTTCGGGCATTGCCGCCTTCCGTGGTCTCGCGAGATCCCGGGCCAAGTCCCGCGAGATCCTGGGCCAAGTTCCCGCGAGACCACAGAAGGCGGCAATGCCCGAACATATCCATGGCCCGCAGCCAACCGCAATCTCAGCCATCTCCCCAATCAGGGCTCCTGCATTTCCCTGGTGGTCTAGTAGTTAAGATTCGGCGCTCTCACCGCGGTCCGGGTTTGATCCCCAATCAGGGCTCCTACATTTTTTAAAATACAAGCTTATGAATTTGATTGGCTACTACTTTGTTTAGGAGTTTCGCATCTTTGATATAAGTGAGATTGGCCTATAATTTTCTTTTTTAGGCTGTCCTTGCCTCTTGCTTTCAGCAAGAGGTTTTTGGTTTTGGTAAATTTAGCTCCCTTGTTGGAAATGAGCTTTTGTTCCTGAAGGTGAAGAGATTTTCAGAATAAAGGGGCAACAGCTGTGTTCTGGGGACTTTTTTGGGTTCCCAGGCTGGGCTGAGTGGGGAGTAAGCCAGAAACATTCTTATGAATCTACCACTGCCCATCTCTCCTTGCCCAATGTGAAGGAAAACTTTGAAATTTTTTCTAGGGGAAAACCAAAGCAATGCAGAGTGTGTAGGTCAGGTCATCTAGGTGCTAAGAACCAGCAGGATATTCTGAACCTGGGCTCCAGGTAGCAATGCCAGCAGCATGTTGAGACTGAGGTCCTCCCTAGGGCAGTGTGGGGCTCAGGACCCCAGGACCACATGATGAGGCTGATCTTCCCTACAGGCCTCCTGCTGGGGGCTCTAGATTCTGGTGAGTGGCACCACCTTGACTACTGGGCACAGGCTTCTGGTCCTCCTGCTTGCTCCACAGCTTTAGACACTTCTTTGCACTCCTCAACTTCTTTGCACAGGTTGGGCGGTCATTATATTTGATATAAGAACTGCCCCTGAGGAAAGACCTCTAAAACTGAACTGAACTATACCAGATACCCACAAACACGGGAAGGAGATTCCAGTTACCTTTTTTTTTTTTTTTTTAAATGTTTATTTATTTGTTTTAGTTGTACACAATTCCTTTATTCTTATGTGGTGCTGAGGATTGAACCCCGGCCACACGCATGCTAGGCGAGTGCTCTACCGCTGAGCCACAACCCCAGCCCTTACCTTGGTTTTGATAATTACTTATGACTGCATAATTCTCTTGACTTGTAGGCCTCAGGTTCCTTCAACCATAGTATAAAATAATTTCTAGGGACTCCAAATAATCTCCATGATTCATGCTGGCTTTAAAAAAAAGCTGCCATAATTTTTGCCATACATCTCTGACTTTGTGACTATTTACTAGTCAAAAACACATTGATGACATTATAACATCTAAAGAGATGAGAGCCTTGGAGTTGTAGAAACTGGGGCTCATGTCTCTGAGTGACTGTAGGCAAGTTACCTAACCTCTCTGAGCCTCATTATCTGTACCTGTGAAATAAAGATAAAACATGAGTCTTATTAGGTTATGGTGAGAATAAAATGAGACAAACATCAAACACCTAGCACCATGTCTTGCTTCATATTAGGTGCCAAAAATTACTTCTCTTTTCTCCATACTTCCAGTAACTATGTGGAAAACTAGCGGAAAGACAGCCTGTACAAGTTAAAAAAGACTAAATTGTTTGGGTGGAACTCCGGAGGCTTGTCTGCCTCCCACCTTTCCTCCAGGTTCTTTGCCTGTGGCTTGTCAGATTTTCAGACCTTCCAGCTCTGCAAGTCTCCACCTAAGGATGGAATCCATAGGAGGTCCCCAGTGCTTGTGGGGCTATCACAAGCTGCCACAATGAGGAGAAGAAAAGGTGAAACACCTGGGAAGCACCTTCCTGGGAGAGCCCTGCCTGGGGTCTTGAGCTCTCTGCCAAGGAACTCTTTTTGTAAGAACAGGGATGACCTCGCCCAGGGAAGAGGACCTAATCCGGAGACTCCTGGTGAGCAGGCTCTGTAGGAACTAGGGAGGTGTTATTGAAGTCACTAATGCTGCGTTCAGGGACAGGAGCTGTGTCCAGGCCCTGCTGGCTGTGACTGCCTTCCCTTTCCTCACTGACCCCCCCCCCCCTTTTTTTTTTCTGTCTTCAAAAATCCTGCCGGAAAAATCTTTTCAAAAATTCAGGTTGCTCCACTTAGAGACAGGGGTGGGTTGGGAGTGGTGGGGATTGATTTACTCAGCTCTTGATTCCCCCTTGACCTTCTTGCTTTCTCCCCTCTACTTCAGAGCATCCAGGATTCACAAACCCACTCTTTGCTAGCTGTTAGTGAACGACCAGAAGAACTAATCTTGCAGCAGAGCCTGGGGAGGTGGTCAGACCTAGGGCCTCTCCATTGTCCAGCTCTGGCCAAGGATGTGCTACCTTAACCTCTTTGTTTTTGGATTTTCTCAAGTGACAAATGGGGCTACCCAGAGATTCTCAGACACTTTATAGGAAACAGCAAGTGTGAACCACTGCCCTTTTTGCCTTCACTAGACATGGACAAATGCAATCTGGGTTCAGGAACTCCTTCCTTTACGCCAGGCATCGCCTCCTCCAGGAAGCCCTCTGTGTGGTTTGGATGTGAAATTTCTCCGAAGGCTCATGTGTGAAGCCTTGATTGCCAGACTGTGGCTCTCCCTGAAGGTGGTGACACTTTCAAGAGGTGAGGCCTGATGAGAGGAAGTTAAGTCACTGTGGATGTGTCTTGAAGGATGTTATGGCTTCCATGTGAGGTGTCCTCCAAAAGTTCATGTGTGAGACAATCCAAGAAAGTTAAGAGGTGAAATGACTGGGTTATGAGACCCTTAACCTAATCAGTGCATTAATCCCCTGATAAGGATTAACAAGGTGATAACTGGGGGCAGGTAGGGTGTGGCTGGAGGAGGTGGGTCATTGGAGGAATGCCTTTGAGGTATGTATTTTGTTCCTGGTGAGCAGACCTCTCTCGGTGCTTCCTGGTGGCCAAGTCCTGAGCAGCTTTCCTCCCTTCCGCCATGATGTCCTGCCTCACCTTGGGCTCAGAGCAATGGAGTTGACCATCTCTGCACTGAGACCTCTGAAACTGTGAGCACCAAATAAACTTTTCCTCCTCTAAAATTGGTCTTTTTGGGTCTTTTGATCACAGGCAGGGCCAAGCAGCCAGGGACTGAAACCTCTGAAACTGTGAGCCAGAATAAATCTTTCCTCCTTATTGATCCTTTATCTCAAGTGTTTTGTCACAGTGATGGGAAGCCCATTAACACACCCTCTATGCCTTCTTGTCCTTCCTGCTCCAATCTGGATCAGCTACCATTTCTATGTTCTCTCAGGCACCGCTGGTGCTGTGTTAGAGCCATCGGCACACAAGCCTTTCTCCTCCAACCAAAGCAGGAGCTGCAGCAGGTACTACTGCGAGGGTGTGGAACTTAGCAGGGGATCAGTAAATGTTTGCTGAATGAACAAAAGAATCTTTCATCCATGCAGTCAGTGCTGAACCATGGAGCTCTCTGAGGATTCTGCTTTTTTTTTTCCTTACTAGAAACAATTCCAAGGTCATTGAACCATAGAAAACGAGAAACAGAGATTGGCCAGTCGATGTTGTGACTTTCCGTGGAGGGAGTATAAGCTTCCAGAGGCCGAGGGGTTATTGAGGCCTTGCATGGTGCAGAAGGCCATGGTAAAGCTGTCTTCTCATTCATGACTGTTGGGCTCTTACTGGCTGCTGTCCCCAAGCCGGGGCTCACATTTGGCATGGGGGTGTCTCAGTCATCACCTACCCAAAGTGGGGCTGGGTGTAGCAGAGCTTTATGTGGGACACAGTGAAGATGGCAGGTTGGCCTTCCCTGGGAGCAAGATGGAGTGGAAAGAACTTGTAAGGAAGCATGGTCCTAGCTCTGGCTCTGCTGCTTGTCACCATCAAACCTGTGTGAGTCATAGATGCACAGAGCGTGAGGGTGGGACATGTCCCTAGAGATCATCCAGCTCCACCTCCTTGGTTATATGGAAAAGGAAACCACAGCCCAGAGAAGTGACGTACCCTGCCCTAGACTGTGGACCTTAACAAGGACAGAGCTGGAAAATGAGCCCCTGTCTTGTGAATTTGAAATCCAGTGTTCTCAATGAGTCTATTCTAGTTTCCTCAAAGATAGACTGGCATGTGAACCATATGGGAATCTTGTTCAAATGCAGGTAGGTCTGGGTGAGACCCTAAGATCTAGCTAGAAAGGATCTAGATAGCTGGTTCTCACAAAACCCACTGGTCCAGAACTCCCAGTTGCACTGTGATGTAACTATTTAGTGTCCTAGCCACTAATTAGGGCAGTCTCCTCATGTTAATGAGGGTGTTGCAACTTTGTTCACCTAGAAGCCAAAGGAGACAGTGTACCTTTCCCCATTGGTGGTGGCCCCTTGCTACTCTTTAAAAAAAAATTTTTTTTTATTTATTTACTTTAGTTGTACACAATGCAATGCATTTATGTTTACGTGGTGCTGAGGATCGAACCCGGGCCGCGCATGTGCGAGGCGAGTGCTCTGCTGCTGAGCCACAACCCCAGCCCCCCCTTGCTACTCTTTATGGCTGCTTTTTTTTTTTTTTTTTTTTTTTTTTTTTTGTCTTTGGTGGAGATGCAGGTCCTCACTGGTTGCTGTATGTTCTCTGAGTCCCTCCAATTGGAGGACTGTGACCTTCCTAATGCCTGCATGCAGTGTTTCTTCACAGGGAGTCTGCCATGCCCAGAGTTGAACTTTTCATTGTCGGCTCTTGAGGGTGGGGAACTTGGAATCCCCATCTATGAATCTCCTCCATACTTGACGTGTTCATTTATTATTCATTCATCTATGGAACATTTACTAGGCAGGAATAATGTCCTTCTCTTTGAGCACATGTAGACCTGGGGCTAAAAAGTGGTGCACTGTGGCTCCCCAGTACACATGTATGAACTTGAAGTAGACTTCAGGGCTCCCAGGGAAGTGAAAGCATCATCAAGTGATAGAAAGTGCGATGAGAAGCCGTCAGGGTCAGCTGCTTCCTAATAAAGGGCTTATTTTCAAAGAAGAGAGCTGGGCTCCCTAGGCAGTTTTTTCATTAGGGTCAATGGAAATTACACCACCGGAAAACTCACGGAAGTCTTTGTTCTTTTAAAAGTTATTGGGCAAATTCACAAATGCATTGAATAGTTTTCCTTCTCCCTTTTGACAACACAAAGACCAATGGAAGAAGCAGAGATACCCTAGTTCCTTTTTCCAGGCAAACCACAGGGCTGACAGCTACAGCCTGCAGTGTTTGTGGCTACAAGGGAAGAAATATTGAGCTTAAATGCCACTGTGGGTCTGAGGTGGGAAATTGGCAGCATCTATAAAGACAGAGACATCTGCCCATGAGTGTCTGAGACACTACTTGGCCCCCAGTATCCATCCCCCTTCTGCCTGTAGCAGATCCCCCTCAGGTTCTGGTGCAGCACATGGACACCTAGCAATACCTTTTAATTTCCAGGCTTCCTTGTGGCTAGGAAGGCCCATAGGATTGAGCAGATGTGGGTGAGGAGCAATTCCTGAATGGTGCCCTTAAACAGCAGTACAGGCCCAACACTGACAACTTTCTCTCCTGTCCTGCCTAATGAGGGAGATTTTGAGCCAGCCATGATCATGCATACAAGGGTAATGGCAAAAGAAAAGGCAGAGAGAAACAGAAGGAACTGGGGATCCTGCACAGCCTCAAGGAGTGGACTGTGTCTTTCTGTCAGCTTGGACTTTTCCATGAGAGTGAACTAAATCTTCCATCTCGTTTAGTCTCTCCTTGGCCTTCGTTAGAATGCTGCAAGCAACTATTGCACATCCATCTCTTGAACAAGGCAACAAGGCTCTCAGCTGCTTTTTCTGCTAGAATAAGATAATGGAAGTGGCTTGCTGGTTTCCCAGTGTACCCCAAAGACCTGCTTCTTTTTTTTTGTGGTACTGGGAATTGAACTCAGGGGCACTCGACCACTGGGTCACATCCCCAGCCCTTTTTTGTATTTTATTTAGAGACAGGGTCTCACTAAGTTGCTAAGTGCCTCGCCATTGCTGAGGCTGGCTTTGAACTTGTGATCCTCCTGCCTCAGCCTCCTAAGTGCTGGGATTACAGGCATGTGCCACCGCGCCTGCCCGGCAAGACCTGCTTTTTGTTCCACCCATTTGTTGTTCCAGGCTGCTCCTTGGAGGCTCCCTGCAACTCAAGCAGTGTGTCCTAAATCTCTGTTCTCTTCAGCATCTTAAAGTGAGGACTGGAGATACAGCTAGGCAGTAGAGCACTGATTTGATCCCCAGCATCAAAAAACAATCTTTTTTTTTTTTTTGGTACTGGGGATTGAACCCAGGGGTGCTTAATTCCCAGATCTTTAAAAAAATTTTTAAATATATACAACTATTTTTTTATACTTTTTTTTTTTTTTTTTTTTTTTTTTTGGTACTGGGCATTGAACTCAGGGGCACTCGACCACTGAGCCACATTCCCAGCCCTTTTTTGTATATTATTGGAGACAGGGTCTCACTGAGTTGCTAAGTGCCTTGCCATTGCTGAGGCTGGCTTTGAACTTGCGATCTTTCTGCCTCAGCCTCCCAAGTGCTGGGATTACAGGCGAGCGCCATCACACCTGGCTTATTTATTCATTTTTATGTGGTGCTGAGGATTGAGCCTCGTGCCTTGCACATGCTAGGCAAGTGCTCCACCACTGAGCCACAACCATAGTACCCCCAACCCTTTTTATTTGGTATTTTGAGGCAAGGTCTCCCTACATTACTTAAGGCCTCGCTAAGTTGCTGAAGCTGGCTTTGAACTCATGATCCTCCTGCCTCAGCTTCCTGAGCCACTGGGATTACAGGCATGCACCACTATGCCCAGATTGAAAACAAAAAACAATCTTAAAGCAGTTCTGCTGCATTTTAAAGAGTTATGCAGAGGCTGGAAACACTGCCTTGTTTAACAAGGCTCCAGGTGATGATGATGTGTGGAGTTTGAGAACCACTGACCCAGGAAATGAGAATTGAAAACTCATTCTTTTCTCGACTCTGGGGGTGGGGTGGAACAGTGGAAAGGAAAGTTTTGTATTTAAAATAAGAGTGATTGCTCCAACCTTCTCTGATTTGGATGTTGTTGATTTACTTTGTTTTGTGAAAACTTGCATCCAGTACTCTCACCGAGTCCAAGCCTCATGCTATTCTCACTGAAGGTGCATTGGCTTCCTGCTTATAATTAACCATGAAGATCACTACTTAATTTGGAGTACGGGGAAAAAAAATCCTGACAATTAGCCTTAAGACTTATGGGGGAAGAAACTGATCCTAAAATAGTTGAAAAAAGTTCCTTAACATTCTTCAAAGACTTGAAATTCTCTTTAAACATAGCATTTATCATTCAGGACAGGAAAATGCCTTCTTTAACTTTCTGCAGTGATATTTCATTGCATTAGAGTCTGAATAACTTTTACGGAACCCAGCCGGAGCCTGCCTTGCTGTCATGAGACAGGAAATCTGTTCTGACTGACTTGGTCATTTGCTTAGTTTTGGCTACATTCTGTGCAGCCTAAAATCTCCACTGCACTTGGCCAAGACCTTGGGAGCTTGTCAGTATTCACATTCTGCATATGTGATTTATGATATGGAAGATCTGAAGAGTGCATTTCCCTGGCTAGTGTCACTCAGCTTTGAAAATAGAGGTGACAGGAGTCTCATGTTAGCAGAGACCTTGCTTAAAAGCTTGACCAAACCCAGGGTTCAGGCTACCATAATATATTATTGCCTGACATACAAAACAGTGAGACCTTTTAAAAATTAGTATAAAATTATTTTTGGATAGGACATTAACAGAAAGAAATGGTAAAAGATGTAGACAGAAAAAGATCAAGTTTAGGCCTAGCAAATGTGAGGCCCTGGCTACAATCCCCAGTACCACCACCAAAAATGCAAAGTTGGGCTGGGGTTGTGGCTCAGTGGAAAAGTGCTTGCCTAGCATATGTGAGGCACTGGGTTTGATTCTCAGCACCACATATCAATGTATAAAATAAAGATCCATTGACAACTAAAAAAAAAAAGTTTTTAAAAAAAATGAAAGAAGTTTTGGTGAAATTCAAAACCTGTGACTTTGCACATTTCTCTCCAATGTTCTCTTAAGTTCTCTCTCGTTCACTCCATAGGATCCACAGGAAATAGGAGGAAACATGGTGTCATTTCACAGATTGCTAAACAGTGATCCTGGGAAGGTAGGTATTTATTCGTCGTGATATCTAGGTTGACATTAATAATCATTAAATGGCTACTTTATGTGAATTTTTTCATTTGTTCCTCATGCAGCCAAATGCAATGAGTTCTATTTCAACTTTTGCAGACAGATGAGGACTCTGAGGCACTGAGGGGTTAAGTCCCACTCCAGAGTGCACGCTCTCAACTCAGCAGCTCTGACCTGCAGCTGCTAGCCTGAATGCATCACTTTATTTGAATTAGGAAATTAGGAAATTAGGAATCCCCCCACACTGGGCACCAAGTACCGGGTGCTGCAGTGAATGTTTTAGGCCACACAGCACAGGCTGGATTCCAGCCCCACGTGCTCCCTCTGCTGGACACCTTTATGCAACAGAAACAAGCACAGGGCTCATCCCTGGCCTTGCACGGATTCCCCCAGAATCAAGAGTCTTTTTAACGTTTCCATTGCTGCAAGAAGCAATGAGGACAAAGAATGGCTCTGCTAGCTGGGCCTAGCCAACAGCAGCATCATAAAACATGCCCTGTGTGCCCTCAGGATAGGGCTTTAAGTCAGTTCAGGGCACTGGGCTATAACTATGCTGAAAAGCCCAGTGGTTCTGGGCCCAGTGTTTCATAGAACTTCCTCTCCTCCCTCTGGCCCCCATCATCATCAAATGCAGGGTAATTTCTAGAGTAAGCTACCATCAATCAGCTCTTATCACCCAGGGCTGTGGGTGGTAGGGGCTTGGTCTCTAAAAAGATGGTCCCTGTTCTGTTGGAATATTGTTCTTCTAGGCAAGAAACCTCAACCCCTTCACCAAGCCCTCCATGAAGGTGGAACAGAGAAGTGGAGGTGCTTGGGGGGACTATTTTATAATGTCCCCAAAGTCTTCACTCTCTTGCAACAATCTGCTGTCTCTGGCAGAAAAATAAAATCTTTCAATATGTTTTAGTTAGCTGTTTCACTGCTGTAACTTAAAGACCCAACCAGAACAACTGTAAAGGAAGAAAAGTTTTTATTTAGGGGCTCATGGTTTCAGAGATCTCAATCCATAGACAGCAAACTCCATTCCTCAGGGAGTCTGAGGCTGAACATCATGGAGGAAGAGTGTAGCAGAGGGAAGCAGCTCACATGATGATCAGAAAGCAAAGGGAGAGAGACTCCATACACCAGATAAATATATATCCCAAAACCATTCCCCCAATACCTCACCTCCTCCAGCCACACCCCACCTGCCTTCAGTTACCACTCAATTAATCCCAACAGGGGATTAATTCACTGATTGTGTTAAGGCTCTAATATTTCTCCTCAGAACCCTCTTGCTTTGTCTCACATGTGAGCTCTTGGGGCATCTCACATCCAAACCATAACACAATAGAACAAGGACATAAAACACGTTATCATTTGCTTGTGATGCACTAAGAATGCAGAGTCATGACTCAGCATTTTTTGGTCTGTGTTATGACTTCTAACTCATAACTGGAAAGGAAATGGAAGGGTCATTAACATCTTTGAACAGCACAAAGTTCACCTGACGATTGTAGTGATAAAGTTATACAACCCGACTCAGCTGTCCCTACCTTGGCCGTCTTCATCATTTTCTTGGAGGGATCCGCCTAGTTCTTCCTGAGAGTCCAGTTCATCTCCACTTTCCTATTAGGTTAACACAACACAAATAAAACATAAGACAAGATAAATGCAAATATTCCTCTGGTCCATGCCCATTGGTAAAAGGGAATCTAGTTTTCTTAGTTGTTTCTTCTTTTTCTGAGGGTGCTGGGGATGGAACCCCAGACCTAGAAACTGCAAGGCAAGTGCTGTACCACTGAGCTACACTCCTAGCCCTTTTCTCCTTATTTTTCAACTTTTTTCAGCTTAAGTATCCAGGAAGGCTGCTACTTGCTACTGGTGTGATTAGACGTAAAGAATCAGGCAGGCTTGGCAGTGACACCAAGTACTCATGATTAGGTTCTTAGTCATGCTTTTTTTTTTTTTTTTTTACATATTTTTTTTTTTCTTTCTTTCTAGTACTGGGGATTGAACAGAGGTGCTCTACTATCTTCAGCTTTTTTTTTTTTCTTTTTCTCATTTTAAAAATTTTGAGATAGGGTCTCACTAAGTTGCTGAAGCTAACCTCAAACGTGCGTTTCTCCTGCCTCAGCCTTCTAAATTGCCAAGATTATAGGCATAGCCATGCCACTGCACCCAGCCATACTTATCTTGAAGGGTTCTTGTCCCATTCACTGTGCACTGCTTGATGTGTGGCACATGTAGGAGAAGGAGAGATGAATGTCATAGGCAAGGCCTGGCAGAAGGAAGGGGCATCTCCAGCGATTTGGCAGAGGACTAGACTGACCAGAGCAGAGACTGAGAGAAGTGGCAAGGGTGTGGGCTGGGATTGTGGCTCAGCGGTAGAGCGCTTGCCTAGCATGTGCGCGGTAAGAATAAAGGCATTGTGTACAACTAAAACAAATAAATATTTTTTAAAAAAGAAGTGGGAAGGGTGGAAAGGGGTCAGAAGCCCAAGGCCTTGAAGGCATGTTAAGGATTTTGTTTATTATTTTGAGAACAAATGGAAGGCATTGAGGATTTATAGCAGGGAAACCAAAGAGTCAGCATGGCTTTGTGTGGAGTCCCCAGGATCACCACAGTTTGGTTTCTTAGTGCATTCGATCCCCTCTTCCTCCTCCTCCTCCTTCTTTGTGGTGCTGGGATTGAACTCAGGACCTCGTCCATGTTGGGCAAGTACTTTATCACAGAGATACACAAGCAGCACCGCCTTTCTTCTTTCGCTGAGTTACACCAGCTATTTGCAATCTCAATACCCCAAAATATCCACAACAGTGGTTCTCAATGCTGGCTGTACATTAGAATTATTTGAAGAGTTTTTAAAAGTATAATTCCTAGCTGAGCGCAGTGGTGCACGCCTATAATCCTAGCACTTGGGAGGCTGAGGCAGGAGGATCATGAGTTCAAAGCCAGCCTCAGCAATGGCGAGGTAGCCTCAGCAATGGTGAAGCACTTAGCAACTCAGTGAGACCCTGTCTCTAATAAAATACAAAAAAGGGCTGGGGATGTGGCCCAGTGGTCGAGTGCCCCTGAGTTCAATCCCAGATACCAAAAAAAAAAAAAAAAAAAAAAGTATAATTCCTAGGATCTAACCCCAAACAATAAAATCAGAATCTCTAGAGCTGGGCTTTTTTTTTGTTTTCTTCTTCTTCTTCTTTTTTTTTTTTTTTTTGTTTTCCCCCAGTACTGGAGATAGGGTCTCACTAAGTTCTACCACTGAGCTATATCCCTAGCCCTTTTATTTATTTATTTTTTTATTTTGAGACAGGGTCTTGCTAAGGTTCTCAGAATGGCCTGGAACTTGCAATCCTCTTGTCTCAGCCTATTGAGTGGCTGGGATTATAGGTGTGTGTCACCAACTAGCTGAGGTGGGGCATTTTTAAGGTTTCTAGGGTGGTTCCAACATGCAGCCAAAATCAAGAGTCACTGATCTTCTCCAGAGGTTTAAAGGCAGCTCTTTAGTAGCAGAAGAAACATGGCAGGTAGAGTTGGTGACCCAACTAAAGCCTGATGTGTCTAATCTGGCAGGTTATTGGCCTTTGCCACCTGGGTGCCAGCTCCATCATTTCAGCAATAGAGCTGGAATCTAATGTGCAGGGCCTTGAAAATCTGCTGTCTTACTCTCACCCATTAGTGACTATCAGTTTTCTACTCTATCAAATACCAGCCTGCTTTGGGAAGAGACAATCAACAGCTAATTCAGCCCATTTTACAATTCCTTCCTGAGTTTCCTCACTTGCTGGCTTTTTATCATTTGTTTCTCATTTGTTAGTTGATGAGATACACTGACATAAAAAGGTAAAGCAGGTAAATAATTTTCTTTTGTTTGGGTTTCTTACTTTGGAGATAGGCAGATTTGTCCTGGTACAGTAAAAAAAAAAAAAAAAAAAAAAAAAAAATCCCTGAATAAACCGAAAGGTATCACAGGAAAAAAACTTGCTTTAGTTGCAGTAAATGCCTAAATTAGAAGACTAGAAAAGAGATACATTTTTAAAAGGATCCCTTTGTAAAGCCTTTTAATCTAACAGGAAATTGGATTGAAAGTCAAAGTGAGAAACAAGCTTCCTCTTTTGGAAGAATTTCAAAGCCAAGGATAAAGCTTTCAGTCTTTTTTTTTTTTTTTTTTTTTTTTTTTTTTTTTTGTACTGGGGATTGAACCCAGGGGCATGTTACCACTGAGCTTTATCCCTAGCCTTCCCAACCTGCTTCCTCCCCCACCCCCCCAATTTTGAGTCAGGGGTCTCACTAAGTTGCTAAGAGCCTAAGTTGCTGAGTCTGGTCTCAAACTTGTGATCCTCCTGTCTCAACCTCCTGACACCACACCTGGCAAAACCTTCAGTCTTAACAACTTGTAGCTATGAGCCTTCAGTGCAAGGAATGTTCTCATTTCACAGATGGAGAGTTGGAGGCAGAATCAGGGATTCGGAAAGATCTTCAAGCAAATCCTTGTTAGGAAAAAGAAAAAGTCTTAATATGAAATTCTGTCCACTTAATTGTATGTTGCTTAGAAAAGTGTTCAAAGAGCTATCTTTTTTTTTTTTTTTTTTTTTAAGATATGAGAACACACATGTGAAATAACACCTAAGGTCATTCATTCATTGGGAAAGATTGGAAATAACCTAAATGTCCCATCAACTTGAGACTTTAAATAAATAAATTATGGTAATTTATACAATGGAATACCATACAAGCATTAAGAAGAACAACATATCTCTTTTTGAATTAACATAGAGCTCCAAGAAATACTAAATGAAAAATAATGACTCTGAAAAAATGTGTATAATATTCTATATTTGCACCAAATTTCCTTTTAAAATTGGTTCTTTTTAATAATTTGCACAAAATTTCTATCTCGTATTTATCTATATGTATTTCCTTATACATGCATTATACATCTAAGACAGGGCACAATAGAGAAACTGGCAATAGAAATTGTCTAAGGGAAGGGAAGTGGGAAGCTGGGAGACACACCATGTTATATTTGAAAAATTTAAAACTTTGTAAGTACATTTCAGATTTTACTTTATTTTTTTTGCAGCACTAGGGATTAAACCCAGAGGTGTTCTACTACTGAGCTAAATCCCCAATTTTTATTTTGAGACAGGGCCTCACTAAGTTGCCATGGCTAGCCTCAAATTTGTAAACCTCCTGCATCTGCCTCCCCAGTTCCTGGGATTACAAGCATGTGCCACCATACCCAGCA
This sequence comes from Tamias sibiricus, assembly GCA_025594165.1. NCBI lineage: Eukaryota > Metazoa > Chordata > Mammalia > Rodentia > Sciuridae > Tamias > Tamias sibiricus. The sequence continues at coordinate 92,113,395 of CM046660.1, forward strand.
TATATTTAAAATTCAAATAAAACACAAACAAACAACTAAAACTGGAGCTATTGTGGTGGCACATGCCTTTTGAAATTTTTTTTCCAGATTTTGAAATATTTGCATATGCATAAGGAGATACCTTTAGGATAGGACTCAAGCCTAAAAATGAAATTCATTTGTTTTAGATATACTTTAATAGCCCAAAGATAATTTTACACAATATTTTTAGTGCATTTTGACTGCAACCTGTCATATAAGGTCAGATGTAGAAATTTCCACTTGTGGCATCTTGTTCGTGCTCAAAAAGTTTCAGATTTTAGAGCATTTTGTTTCAGATTTTCAGATTATTGATTCTTATCCTGTAGTACTTGATGAATAAGCAAAATAAACTGATATATGATATACTGAATATCTCAGCTCTGTTATTCTGATAAAATCATTTGTTCTCCCTTTATTCATTCAACTAGTGAACATTTATTAAGTGTCTGCTGTGTTTCAGGTACTGTGCTAGGTATTGGAGGCACAGATACAAAAGACCTATTTGTAGGAAGCTTACTGACTTGTGGGGAAATGATGAGAAATCTCACAGTTGCAATGCAGTGTGGAAAATGCTGTGACAGATTATAACAGGTTTCCACAAGACCTCATGGGAGGTGAAGCTAAATTAGGCTGAGAAGTTTTGTTTACCAGGGGACATAGTGCTGCTAAGTCTTGCAGTGAGATCCCAGGCAGAGGAAGCAGCCTGAGCTGGCTAGGGGGGTTAGTCTGATGTTACTACAGTGTGTGGACGGTGTAAATTAGACACCCCGCCAGAGCCAGATCTTGCATGGTGCAGTTTGGAGTTTTAGAAAAACTGTATTTGTTATATGTTTCCATTTGTAACAGGAATATATCTTTGATACTGTGAATTTAACTGGAAGACCAGTGGGGACACAGTAAAAACTTTCAAGCAAATTGGTGATAAGAACTGAGCTACATTTGGAAAGAGCAGCAGTGTGGAAAGAATTATAGGCCTGGGGCAGGGAGGGAGGAGATTAACAAACTCTCTGTAAACACAAAGGGCAATGCTGAAACCAGCACATGAGGGGTTCTTCCCAGACACTGGGGTGCAGATCCTGGAATCAGTCTGCTTGCACTGAATCCTAACCCCTGCCCCTCATATCTTACAGACCATGAGAGAATTTCTTAACCTTGAGCCTCAGTTTCTTCTAGCAGTTCTGTCCTTGGCCCTCTTGCCCAGCACCCCATCTGAGCATAGTACTCCTAGGCTCACGGCAGGTTTTCCTAGGGCACTGCTAGGAGGATGGGGGAACATAGTAAGATGCAGGAGAAAGAAGGGGCACTCCTCTCTGCCTCTGGTGACCTACATGACTTATCATTGAACTGAAGTTTCTCTATCTGTGAAATATATATTTTTAGAAAATATTTATTTATTTGCTTTAGTTGTACACAATGCAATGCATTTATGTTTACGTGGTGCTGAGGATCGAACCTGGGCCACGCACATGCTAGGCGAGCACTCTACCACTGAGCCACAACCCCAGCCCTCTATCTGTGAAATATAATAATGAATATTGTACAGAGTTCCTGAAAGGCATTTGGAAATTTTGTGTGATATGCCATGTGAGACACAAATGTAAATTACTATTTTCAGTGCTTTCTTAATGATGGAAGAAAATCAGCATCTTATTTGAAAATTTCAATCTCAAGGTAGTCCAGTTTTTCTTGGATACTTCATATTTCTCTTTAGTAAAGAAAACGGATGCTGGGGGTGTGGATCAGTGATAGAGCACTTGCCTAGTATGTGTGAAGCCCTGGTTCCATCCCCAGCACTAGAATGAAAAAAAAAAAAAAAATCTCCAGGTACAGTGGTGCACACCTGTATCCCAACTACTCAAGAGGCTGAGGCAGGAGGATTGCAAATTTGAGGCCAGTCTGGGCAACTTAGCAAGACCCTATCTTATAAAATAAAATAAAATAAAATAAAATAAAATAAAATAAAATAAAATAAAATAAAAAGGACTGGGGAGGTAGCTCAGTGTAAAATGTCCCTGGGTTCAATCCCTAGTATAAAACAAAACTGACTCTATGAAAATCACAAGGTACCTTGTGTTATTATTAATAAATTTAAGATATGTTACCAAATCTCTGCTCCCTTCTCAGGTTCTGAGTACAGAACAGGGATGTACAATTAAGCTGGTCATGGGCACAGAATAGGCAGAACTCCCTCAATGTGGGGTACTGTGGACTTTATGGCTTTGAAACCAGTTCCTGCTGCTGTCAGCCATGCCACTGATCATATCTGAGCCTCAATTTCCTCATCTGCACAGGACAGATCTGCATACTTACCAGGAATGGGGGTGGGTGGGAAGATTAAATATATAGGTCCCTCAATATAGGAGGGACCTGGTCCTCAGCAGGGACCAGTTAATGTTCATTTCTTTCTCTCTCACGAGGTACGTCCTTTATGATGTGAAATTTCTTTTTTTTTTTTAATATTTATTTATTTGCTTTAGTTGTACACAATTCGTTTATTTGTATGTGGTGCTGAGGATCGAACCCGGGCCGCGCACGTGCTAGGCGAGTGCTCTACCGCTGAGCCACAACCCCAGCCCGTGAAATTTCTTTGAAAGCTATTATTTCATGTAATTCTCACTTTACTGTTAAGAGGCAGGTGTGGAATTCCCAGTATTATCATCTCCATTTTACAAAGAGGAAATGGGAGTCCCAGAGCATTTCAAGGTCACTCAGAGTCAGAGAAGACCCAGGGCTTCCCAACTACTAGCCTGATAACTTAATATTGATCATATTCTACTTTAATACCAAGCTTCTTTCTTTGGAAAATTTAGGACTCGTTGTCCTGAATATTTTTCCTAGAAATATTTTTTGAGTGTCATGGAATCATCTAATCTTGAAACCAAGCCGTGATCCCTCTGCACTGTTCCTGCCAAGTGGTTAACAAAGCACATTTAAAGGACTCTGGGGGGGCTGGGACTGTGGCTTAGTGGTAGAGCGCTTGCCTACCATGGGCCCGGCCCGGGTTCGATCCTCAGCACCATGTAAAAATAAATGAAGGCATTGTGTACAACTAATAAATAAATAAACATTTTTAAAAAATAAAAAAAAAAGGACTCTGGGGACCAGAATTTATCTCCTAAGGTACCCTGCTCCAGCATCTTAAGCCAAGCATTATTTTCCTGCTACTTCCAGTCATTGAAATTCATGTTGTTTCACCTCATTGTGACCACAGGATTCAGGGGCAGTTGTCCTCTACTTGGTGGGATGTCCCACCTCTGTCCACAGCTGGGAGGGCTGCTCTGACCTCAGGTGTGGCTGGCTCTTGTGCCTGCTTTGAGGCAGGTCCTTCCACCTTGCACCAGAGGATACCATGCTCTAACTGTGATGGCTGTAGGGTGGAAGTTTATTCTCATTCTTTGTATTTTTCTGGACATAACATTACATACCTTTTCATGTTAATATGGAGTATAAGTATATTCAAATATGTACCTAGCATTCATAGGCATTATTGCCATTTTCTTTCTTTTTTAAAATATATTTTAAAAATATTTTTAAATTTTTATTTATTTATATGCAGTGCTGAGAATTGAACCCAGGACCTCACACATGCCAGGCAAGTGCTCTACCACTGAGCCACAACTCCAGCTCCCCATTTTCTTTCTTACTACAATGACCTAACCCTGACAATTTAAAATATCTATTCTAACTCATTAATTAATTACCATTTCTTTTTGAAAAAGAATAGATTCAAATAAATTTAAATAAAAAACCAAATATAGTTCAATTTTTATATGAACTCAGAGTTACTCAGGATCAATTGTATTTTCTCAGATTGAAGCCTGACAAAAAACAGGTTATCAGCTATCTTTAGTGTTGTAAAGAGGTTCTGAACTAAGGGGAGGATTCCATGTGCAATAATGGAGAAATAAATGGGTCTCTCTGGTAGCAACCTGAGCCTGCCTCTGTCACAACATTATGCTGATATTATCTGCTACATTGTTTATCCCCACTCTTAGATTATAGGCTCCTGGAAGGTCAAGGGTGCAAATGATTCATCTCTGTATCCTCAGGGCCTGCATAGTGTCTGATACACAGAGGATGCTCAATGTAAGTTGTTTGAGGGGAACTAAATGATTGCTGGGAGAGAAAGCTTTATATTTTCATAGAACTCAGGTAGGAATAGAGGAAAGTGCAGAGTCTTGCAGGATAAGAAAATCTTCCTGTAGCAGACTGAATGCATACACAGAGTGGAATTTTCTAGGAGTGTGTTGAAGCTTAGTTAATATGGCAGGCAGTGCTTTTGATTGGATAGGGCTCATCTGGAGTGTTCAGCAAAGCTTTATAGCAGATGGTTGAGCATGGGTTCTGAAGCTTGGCTGCTTGCCTGTGAATCTGTGTCTACTATTTACTTTCTGATTTTCTGCAAGTTACTTAACTTCTTAGTACCTTAATTTTCTCATCTGTAAAATAGGTACGTTCTTAGCTTCAGTTTGTGAATTAAATGAGTTCCTGCGTATAAAACTTAGAACACAGCCCAACAGAATAAGTGCTCAGTAACGTTAGCAACTGTGATTATTTCCTTTCTTTCCATTTCCTTTTGCTGCCTCTGTCTTTCTTATCTCCTACCCTCATTCCTTTCTATATGCATCAGGCAAAAATGAATGAAATGCCCTGTGGATGGGCAGGAAATATATGAATGAAATGCATATAATGGGTTGGTTCCCATGCAGCTCCAGCCTGGGTGCTTTTCTCTGTTTGAACTAACCATTCTTGTCTGTATAACCCTGAAATGGTGTCATTCTATGATGCATTCTCAAGAATCCAGAAGCTATCTGTCAATAGGGAGAAGGCCCATGTAGGGTAAGCTGTTAACACTCAACCTTCCCAAGAGAAGGTGTGGTTTTCTGGGCAAGGACTGATCTGGGAGTGGGTATTCTGTGAATCCTATGGAATTTCCATTCACTGAGTCTTGAGGAGGGTGGATTAGAAAGTGGGACGGAAGGATGTTGCATTTTTCCTTCTCTAGTGCTGTGCAAAAATGATGAACTAAAAAATTGTAACACAAAAGCTTTGTGAACACCAAATATACAAAAAATTGTTGTAAAATTTCCCACTCTGAATGCTTTGCTTATTTGCTAATAACAGATGCTAATAATAATTTGTTGCCTACGCTAGTGTGGAACAGGGTAGGGATCTTGGTCTCCCCACCTGCTGTGTATTTGTTTTTTGGTGCTAGGGGTGGACCTCAGGGCCTCACACATGCTGGACATGTGCTCTGCCATTGAGCTATATCCCCAGCCTATTGTGGTCTGTTTTGTTCACAGATGTACTGGTGTCCAGAAAGCGCGAGACACAAAGTAGGTAGCAGGTGATTAAATACTGGTTAAATGAATATATAGCAGTAATGACGATGATATCACACCCCAGGAAGTACCAAACATAATTCTTCAAGTCCTAAGGGAAGAACTAAATCATTACTAAGAGTAAATGGGATAGTTTTACTAATATACATAATGGTGCATGCCAATATTGTTTTGAATTCTTATAGCAAACATCTTTTGTTTTGCTGCCCAGAATAATTTTCCCTCCTTATGTTTTTGTTTGTTTTTTGCTTTTGTGGGGTTGATTGAACCCAGGGTCTTGCACATGACAGGCAAGCACTCCACCACTAAGCTACACTCCCAGCCCTCTTGTAGTTTAAAGCACCCTGTGAGACACCCTTCCTTTTTCCCTTCTCAGTCCTTGTGGCTCCAGGCTGGGCTGATGGCATTTCATCTGGGCATGTCACTCAAGACAGTTTCACATTCAATTCTGGAACAATCAGGGAAGGAGAAGTCAGTGGTTATCTCACCACCACTGGGAAGAGACTAAGAGGAAGCCCAGGAAAATGGGGTGCAGTCACAGAGACAGATAGATTTGGGTCAAATACCTGACTCTTAATCTAAGCCCCACCTTGCAGAACTGGGTTTGGGGCAGCTCAGAGAGGTGTCACCTGAGAACTCTGAAATGGCTGAGGTTGGGAAGGTGATGCTCATGATCTCCAAAGTCCCTGGGTCAGTCTACATAGCACTAGGTAGTGCCATCACCATGGACATTATAAGTGTCTCTTCTCTTCTCCCCCATCTTTCTTTCTTTCTTTTTTTTGGTACTGGGGATTAAACTCAGGGGCACTCGACCACTGGGCCACATTCCCAGCCCTTTTTTTTTTGTATTTTATTAGAGACAGGGTCTCACTGAGTTGCTAAGTGCTTCACCATTACTGAAGATGGCTTTGAACTCGTGATCCTCCTGCCTCAGCCTCCCAAATGCTGGGATTACAGGTGTGCGCTACTGCGCCCAGCTCTCCCCTCTTTCTGAGTCAATTCCTACCAAGGGCCTGGGATGGTGTCCCCTAAGGTAGTGTGAAGGACCTGAGATCCTTCCATGCCAGACATGACTTGGTTCCTGGTCAGTTTCTTGGACTCCATGGTCATTTATTTCCAGTTCAGTAAGCTCTAAGGAGGCAAAGAATGGGTGGGAAGGGCCCTAAACAAAAGGGCTTGGGAGGAAAAGGGTGGGCCAATTCTTGGAGCACTTGGTGAGCACCTTCCAAGTGCCTGGGGATGCTGGGATGGGAGGAAGTATTGCAAAGATAGACAAATGACATCCTCACTGCAAGAACACTTGGTGGCCTTAACTAGAAACACAGCTGAGCTTGGGAGATCAATGAGCTCTTATTAGAGTACAGGAAACAAGGCCAGATATCCAAAAGAGAATCTGCAGTTGACTTGTGAATAGTTAACTCAAGAGTCAGTCTTCTTCACAGTAGGAATATCAACTCTACCAAGTTACAGTGATAAAACAGTAGCAATTATGTTAGCTACTGTCAAGATAAAATGAATTATATTTGCCCATTTTATCAGGTGGTTCAAAGTTATCCTTTTTCTTCTCTGTTCCCTGTCCCCACCACCCAAACCAGACACCCAACTGATTTGTTCCCGATGGCTGGCTGTGATTACTGTCCTAATTTGTTCTTTCCTCATCTGCTACAAACTGCGTATTTTCTGTCCCTTCTGATAAATCAGGAGCACTGAGGGACTTCTGAAGCTGTTTTTGTACCATGCAGAAGTGTATTAACTGGAATTCCTGTGTATGTGTCTATAAAACCCCTCGTCTTCTCAGTGTGAGATCACCTTCAGGAACGGCGTCATGTCGATGTGCAGCTTGCGTGTGTAAAATTCTTTTCCGTTTGAACAAATCAGCCCTTTATTTATACAACTTTGAGGTTCTCCCGTCTTCTGAGCTGCTGCCTCCAAGGACTGCAGGGCTCCCTGGGAGAGAAACAGAAAGCCCAGCTTTCATAGGCATGACACACAGAGCAATAAGAGCTAGTCCAAATCCCCCAATATTTATAAAAAGCAATGTTTTCATCATGGAACACTAATAATAACACCTATTTTTACCATGGAAGACACAGGGGACCCAAATGTGCAGAGAATAACTCAAGACTGGTTAATAATTAGTACCCAGAGAAGTGGAAAAAGGGACCTTCCCAAGGTTGTAATTATTTCATTTAATTCTCTGGACAACCCTGTGAGACAGGTATGGTACCCCCATTTCACAGATGAGGAAACTGGGAAGTGCCAGGAGAGTAAGCAACTTGCCCAAAGCCATCCAGCTGGCATACAGCAGAGTTCTAAGATCACTGCCCAAGACTCCTTTTTTTTTTTTTTTTGTACTGGGAATTGAACTCAGGGGCACTCCACCACTGGGCCACATCCCCAGCCCCAGCCCCCCCCCCCCTTTTTTTTGTATTTTATTAGAGACAGGGCCTCACTGAGTTGCTAAGTGCCTCACCATTGCTGAGGCTGGCTTTGAACTCGTGATCCTCCTGCCTCAGCCTCCCAAGTGCTGGGATTACAGACACCCTGACCCAAGACTCTTTTTAAAATTAGATCATTTTGTTACTTTTATAGCTTGCAGTAGCTAGGAATGGTTACTAAATCTGCCTTGCAACAAATAAGGTTACAGCAAGATTACAATTTATTTCTAAGATGAAAATGTATTCAATGTGTTAGGAAGAGTGATTTGAATAAAAGTGGCTGAGAGGGAAGGACGAATGGGCTAAGAGAGGAGGCCCAGGGTGGGGTGGGATCTGTAGTCACCATACCATGCAAATGATGTCACATTTCAAGTACCAAAAAGCTTGATCTGAAATTGCCTTCCAACCCATGCCCTGCACTGCAACCTGAGTGATCTTTTTTAAAAGGCAAACTGACCATATTACCCCTCTGCTTAAAACCTTTAAAGGCCATTGCCCTCAGGGTGAAGGCCAATAGGCTTAAAAGGTTTAAGTTTCCTGCCTGGCCCTGTACTATCTCTCTGGCCTTGTTCAGTCAGTCATTCAAGGAATATATATTGGGTGCCTTTTCTATGGCAGGAAGAGCTAATCCAGCAGCGGAAGTCTGCACCCCCATGTAGAGTATACCTCCATTGCACAGAGGAGGAAGAGAGAACAGAGAAGAAGAGGAACACAAGTCATGTCTGAAGGGGATTTGTGATATAGAAAAAAGAAACACAAAGGGGTTGAGGGGCAGCTGGGGATGGATGTGGAGGCGTCATATCCCATCATTCTATATATAGGTCACCTATAAAAACCTATAACATTTTATAGGACACCTACAAAGTTGCTCAATTTAAGTTTTTATAGGTATCCTATATATAGGACAGTGGGGCATAGTGGATTAAGCAGGAGAGTTGAGGAAGGCCCCACCAGAAAGGTTTGGCAAGGCTCTGAAGAAGGTGGGAGAAGGTATGGGGGCTCTCTCTGTGAAGTGTTAACCTCACTGTGGGAACAGCAAGTACAAAAGGCCACCATCAACACTGGCCTTTCGGTTCCTGGAGCAAGACATTCGCTTGCCCTTCCCTCTCCTGGGAACACGTTTCCCCCCTTTGATGACCCCTCAGCCTTCAGGTCTGGCTCATCTGTGTCTCCTGGGACCACTTTGTCCCTATTGCCCACAGTGATGCTGAGGCTGTGCAATGTTCCTCCCCAGTAGATGATGGAAGCTCCACCAGCACAGGGACCACAGCTATCTTGTTCCTGTCGTCACATCGGTGCCTGGCTCAGGGCTTGGACATGAACATGCAGTTGCTATATGCCTGCTGAACACATGAGTGAAGGACACCAGAGGCAATCTGCAGACAGGGCCTGCCTCAGTTCAGATGAGGAGGGGGCAACAGCATACCTCTACGGGAAGTGCGTGCTGACCTCTGGAGGCCTGACCTCTGCGTCGCACTGGCTGCTCATTCCCAAGGAGAAAAGTTATTTGTTAGTTTTGGGGGCTGATTTGCTGGGGTTATATATATTAGTGTGCTATGAGATCACCCTGGGTGTGGATTTGATCATTTCCATATTTTCTAGGAGACTATCTCTCAGATGTCGGTCTTTCTGGGCAGTCATAAACTCTCCCTCCCAGAACTTTTATATTACCCACAAGTATTCATGAGGCATGAACAGTTGGTGGGTCCCCACAAGTGGCCATCATTCCAATGAACACCCACACCCTTTTCCTTTGTTTTGAAATGTGGCTTGAGATAAAGATTTTCCTGGACAAATACACATCCAATTTCTTGTCATCTCAGCAATATATCTGATTAGTTTCTCAGGGTAAGATGGCTCCTCCCCTTTTCCAGATCAAATGAAAGCATTTGGTTCAAGCACAAATCAGACAAAACATTTCAAGCTTTCTCGCCTCCACAATCTTGTATGAATCACTGGATGGAATAACAGAAATCAGAAAGTACTGATATGAGGGAAATGTCTCCATTATCTCCAAAGATTTTGTGTTAGACAAAAGACATAGCCAAGACCAGTTCCAATGGCTGGGATTACTTTCACTGCTTATGTGGGACTCAGATTGAAGATTGGGGACTCAAGTGCTTTTAAGAAGGTCCCTTCCAGCCACTTGACCTGTAAATCTTTTTATCTAACAATTCTCCTGACTGTATGGCTCATCTCCCTAATGTTTAGGGGCCATCAATTCTAACCTGATGGAATGTTTCAGTGAAAGCTCTGTAGCCCCTGGAATGTGCAGTACTGCTTTTGCCTATTATGTGCAAGTGTTCTAGCAAATCAATGAGAGTGAGAGGGAGTTTGGGAAGATGGGAGGAAAGAAAAGATTGAACATATAAAGAGGATTCTGGAAGGTAAAGATAGGAAGAGAAAAATGTCAGACAGCTGAAACCAGGAAAGCATGTCATGTGCTTGAGTTGTTTTTCATTTATTCATTAAATTGATACTTATCGAGTGTTTCTGTATGTCAGACAAATGAGCACATAATGAGATGATTTGAGATGGTGACTCATCTATGAAGACAATACAAGGGTGGTACGGTGGAAGGTGATGGGGAGGTGCTGGCCACTTGCCTTGAGGTGGCAGGGAAGACCTGTCTGAGGAGGTGGCATTGGAACCAAGAGCTGGATGGTGAGAAGGAGCCAGCTTCGGATGGATCTATCTTTAGCAGTCAGTGTAGCCTGTAGTGTAGCTCTGTGGTCTGATTATTTAGAGATTAAACTCAGGCAGGGGTTCTTTGGAAAGGAAAGCTGAGAGTTCCTGATTTCTAGGCCTGCTCTGCCCCAGCCTCATAGGCTCCAGGTACCCTGTTTTCTTAGGGGTAGAGCCTTTGAACACTTGCAGCTCTTGGGTATGTTGGGAGCAAAGAGAACAGAATAAAGAGTAATCAGAAGTTTAGGTCTCTAAAAGCATAGTAGGGAGAAGAAAACACAAGGCTAGTTGGGTGCAGTGGCACATGCCTGTAATCCTAGCAGCTTGGAAGGCTGAGGAAGGAGGATCACAAGTTCAAAGCCAGCCTCATCAACTTAGTGAGGCCCTAAGCAACTCAGCAAGACCCTGTCTCTAAATAAAATGCAAAAAGGGCTAGGGATGTGGCTCAGTGGTTCAGTGCCCTGGGTTCAATCCCTGGTACCCGCCGCCCCCCACCCACCCAATAAAAACCCTAAGGCTAAATGGAAGGGAAGGAACATGGGGGACTGGAAGAAAACAGAGAAGCCTCAAGCTGTTTTTGTTTATTTCATGTGCAGACTTTGGTGGGGATGATTTAAAAACTGATAGAAAGGTGAAATGTTTAGTAGAAAATCAAAACCCAGCTCTTCACCTATATTGTACTGTAAATAATATTTTTATGTTCTCCTAAAAACACCTGGAAGCCTTTCTCTTCAGTAAGTGAAACAATAAAGATTAACTAGTTAATTTGGTAAAGCTGATTTGAATTGCACAGAAGGCATTGAGTAATACTTGGCATTTAAAAAGTTATCTGACATTTAAAAGAAGATGACTGTTAATGAATTCAAGAGCTAATCTTATACTCTGACAGAGTGAGCCATGGAAAATCCAGGATTATTATCTTGCTGTAAACATAATGTGATTCAATTGAGCTATCAAAAAAGGGAGCTATTGCTGTATACAAATATCCATAGGCACACTCATTTACCACAACTTGAAGGGGATGGCCATTAAAATTAAATAAATTCTTGTCATTTATTTTCTTATGGATTATAATACCTGTGTGGAAGACCCAGGGGGAATAAAACCTTCTTCCCAGTAATTTTTCTTCTTCCTTTCAGTTGGTCTTTTGAAGGGTCACTATCAGGGGTTGGCTCTACAAACAGATCTCAGGATGTCTAATTTAACGCCTGTAATCCCAGCTACTTGGGAGGCTGAGGCAAGAGGACTGCAAATTCTCGGCCAGGCCAGCCATGGTGATTTAGCAAGATTTAGCAAGATCTTGCTCCTAAATAAAAGGGCTGAGGATGTAGCTCAGTGATTGCCTAGTATGTGGGAGGCCTTGGGTTCAAACCCTAGTGCCGAAAAATAAGTGGGATAAGTGGGGGGGCGTAGGGAGGGAGAGAGAGAGAAGGGGAAGATTCTGAACCCAAGCAGTCACATCCCCACCCATGGATCTCACAGTAGAACCAAAGATAAGGATCTGTAAGGATCTGTCCTGTAGGCGTCCCTCAGGCCTTCCTCCCACGACATCTCCCACTCTTTTCTAATTGGGGTTCCCCACCTTTGTAGCTGCCGCTCAATGGCTCCAAGAAGAGCTATTGTCCCTCATTAAGGAGGCTGCAACACTCTGGCTGTCTAACTGCCTCCCACGCAGCTCACAACTTCATTCTGCCTGAGAGGGAGCTGCCAAGAGTCTCTGGGAACCTGTGGGCAAGCTGAGCTGGAGGAAGAAAACAGGAGGAGGAGGGCCTTTGTAGCCAAGATCTGAAATGTGCAGGGGGAACACACCCCACCATTATCTTAAAGCATGGGGAGCGGGTGGGGAGGCCTTTGCTGAAACCCTTAAGAGGTCTATGAAGTTGTCACATCAAACCTCTGTGCACACAGGGCATTTGTCCCCTCCTGTGAGCAAACAAAGGAAAAGAGTCTGTCTCTCCTCTGACCACCAGGCCCCCCACCTTGGCTGGGAGTTAGTTCCTTCACTTCCCTGAGTCCTGGTGGGGAAAGAGAGATCTGAGAGATTTAGTCACTGGAGTGGGGGAGAAGGAGAGCTGGGATTTCGGAAACCCTCCCCCCACAAACCATCCCAGACCAAAGCCTGGCAGGGGCACTCTTGCCAGGAGCTACTGGCTGAAGGGCCTGGCTGGTTTCCATCTTGGGCTCTGTTACTTCTTCCCATGGCAGCCTAGGGACCTTCAGTAGAAATGAGGACACTGGTGGGGCTGTGCACTGCATGGAATCCGTTGCTTTCCTGTGACCAGGCTGCCTGAAGAGGAGATCTGAGAGGGCCTTTGTACACTATCAACCTCAGGTTAGCTTAGAGGGGACCTATCCTGCAGCAAGGCTGACCACCCCAGCCACCTCTGAGTTTCTACCCTGAGACTTTACCTCTGTCTAGTTCCCCTGGCCTGGAGGAGGAGGGTCTGTCTGGTGTACAGAAGGCCCCATGGGACACCCAGGATCTCAACAACCCAGCCTCCCTGCACTGCATCTTTCCAGGGAGCAGAAAGATCTCAAACCAAGGGCTGCTTTCATCCCCCACAAATGTGCTCATCCATCCTGTGCCAGTTACGTGGGTCCATCTTGCTCATCTCGGCCACTTGAGGTCCTGGCCCACTTTTTATGTTCTAAAGGCAAATTTGGTTCTGACAAGATAGGCCAAGTAGATAAGTTTCAGGATGGTTCTACCAGCAGACAGGGTGGAGATACAGTTTGGTTTTTAACTACAAAAAAGCTTTTGGTTCCTCTCCTGTTAGGAATTTTGTCTCAATTCACTTTTTTATACCTCAACTCAATAAAAGGAGATTTTTACATCCTCCCGAGTGTTTAGCCCAATAGCTAGCAAGCATTAGCATAGAAGGGAAATATAGCGATCTCCAGTCCTAGCCTTTAGGAAGGACTCATTGGCCAAGTCACTGGCCTTTCTGTGCCTCAGTTTCCCTGCCCAGAAAACAGGGCTCATCTCATTGTTCTCTTGAAGGAGATTTAGAATAATGAAACACAGGGCACTTTCATTCTAGTCTATTTGGAAGTAAATCTTTATCTGTGACTTCTAATTTATATTGTCCTTAATTTAATTAAGAGCTTTGTTGACACAACAGAATCATTGTTTATCCGGCTTAGCAGGAGCTGCAGGAGAAAAATTTTGAGCCAAAAGAATGATCTGCTCTGCCCCTAGGGAGGCAGAAGCCACGTTGTCTGAGAGGGGGTGTCCAGCTGTGCTCGGACTGAGGCTTCACCACAATGGAACTATGACACATCTCATCTTAGAGCAGAGATGGGAGGTGGGGTGGAAGACGGGTAGTGGGAACAACTCCCCAGCTCCTTCTGACCCCAAATTTAAATCGCACACTGTGTGACTTCCTTGTTCTATTGGGTCTGCTGTGGCTTTTCCAATCTGACAACCAACAGACAGGGAATCTCCACTTGCACATTGATTCCAAAAAAAGTTATCTTAAACCAGTTACTTTTCACTAGGAAAAAAAAAGTCACTCATGGTGCTTTGAACCCCAGACCTCATAAAAGTTTATCTAATTCATAATTTAGATGGGCTATGCAAGCCCTTGGGAATGCTGGGACAGCCGAGGGCTGAATGAAGAAAAAGAAAAATGTCCTTTGCTCTCCACTGGGCCCTTCTGTCGTCTGACATCCCAGTTTTCCTCAGCAGCTATGTGCCGTGGGTAGAGGCCCTGCTGGACAAGAGGCCCCTGGATTCCCTGCCTCCCCTTCTCCCCAGCCTGCAGCCCTGCTACCTCAGGTAGAGGTGGAAAACAAGTTTTTTTTTTTTTTTTTTTTTTTTTTTTTTTTTTTTTTTTTTTAATTCTCGAGATGGAGAAACCCAAGGAATCTCTAATAAGCAGCATTTTGAGCAGTGAAACAAGGTCAACCCTCTAGACAGTACAGAGGATGCTCAGGAGGAGGGGTTGTTTGTCAGGAGCCGGGGGGTGGGAGAGACGGTTGGCTCAGTCTTCCTTTCAATTATTCTTGCTTTTCAACTTCTCCTTTTATACATCTGAACACTTGGATTGTATACAAGTTCCAAGTCCTCTGTGTCATGGTTTTCAAGGTAGGGGACTAAAATAATAATAGTTATTATAATTTACTGGGGGCTGCCGAGTGCCTAGCATTGTGCTAATCCTTTCCCATACGTTGTTTCATCTTATCCTTGTCATGACCCCAGGAGGGAAATATTATTATCCTGAACACGTGAGGAAAGTAAGCCTCAGAGAGGGTATATAACTTCTTCACAGCCAGTGAAGAAAAGGTGGAATCTAAATGTAGCTTTATGGGATTCCTAAACCTCTAGGCCTCTTTGGAAGTGCAGGTCCTGTGTGAATGTGGTCCTGACATCTATTTCATCATGGGAATAGTAACTGTGCCTACCATAGGGCTGTTGTAAAGATTAAGGGAGCTAATTTTACACCTTGCACACAAACCTCAGAAACATGGGCTGGAAGACCCTCTTGGTGGTGCACGCCTGTAATCCCAGAACTTAGGAGACTAAGGCAGGAGGATTGCAACTTTGAGCCAGTCTCAGCAATTTAGTGAGGCCCTAAGCAATTTAGCAAGACCCTGTCTCAAATTAAAAAAATAAAAAGGGCTGGGGATGTGGCTCAGTGGTTAAGTGCCCCTGGAACCAAAGCAAACCAAACCAAACAAAAACCAAAACCCCTCTTAAGGTACTGGGTAAATAATTGGTTAGTCTTGTGGATAGGTACATGGAAGTTCATTCTACTGTTCTTTTAACTTTTACATATATTAGAAATTGTCCACAATAAAAAGACAAAGGAAGTAACTAGGTAGGTATCATGTTTTACTAGCAGCCAAGAGATCAATAAATACAGACCCATTGGAATGAATGATAATCATGAAAATTCAACAAATAAAAACCTTGATTTTTGTAATTAAAAACAACCCTTTCAAGAAATTATCCTTAAATTGCCCAGTGGGTTTTGGGCAGAAAAAGTAATCCTGTGGGTAAGGTTGGACCAGAAGATGAAGTGTGTTTAGTTCCTCTAAAAGCCTTTGAGCTGGGTGCTGTGGTGGGTACCTGTAATCCCAGCTGCTCAGGAGGCTGAGACAGGAGGATCTCGAGTTCAAAGCCAGCCTCAATAACTTGGTGAGGCGTTAAGCAACTCAGTGAGACCCTGTCTCTAAATAAAATACAAAAGAGGGTTGGGATGTAACTCAAGTGGTCTAGTACCCCTGAGTTGAATCCCCAGTAACCCCCCAAAAAAGAAAAAAGAAATAATAATAATAACAATACAGGTGTGCACTACCACACCAAGCTAAGAGAGACTTTCTGAATGGTAATAACAGCCAATGTTTTTTGAGGTTCCTGTGCAGGATGTATGATTATCTCCCTTAATCCTTACGACAGCCCTATGGGAGGCACAGTTACTATTCCCATGAGGAAACAGATGTCAGGACCACATTCACACATGTAATTCCAGAAGCTCAGGAGACTGAGGCAGGAGGATTGCAAGTTTGAGCCAGAGAGAGAGAGAGAGATAGAGAGAGAGAAAAGGGGGAGGGAAGGGGGGGAAGGAAGGGGGAGAGGAGACAAAAAGGGGGGAAGGGAGAGGGAGAGGGAGAGAGCAAGTGCAAGTATATGTATGCCCATGAGCACAAGTATGGACCTAGGGGAAATGTGTCCAGAAACAGAAAGCTGACTTTAGAAATAAAGCCGGTGTGGAGGTCCGTGCAATTCTCTCCATGGGAAGTAGAGAAAGTTAATTCTAAGCGTCAGTGCTAGGACTGATCCTACTCATCAGCTCCCCAGGGATCTCCAAGAAGGATATCTGCTGACATCTCCAAGTCTGCACGTGACCCAGAGCTCTCCTGGAGCAAAATACCAAATGGTAGCCAACAGCAGGAGGCACTGGAGGTTGTGTGAATTGTGGGAGAAACGTCAGCTGAACTTCACTGTCATTATTAGAGAAGATAAAATAAGTACAGGCTCTGATGCCTCTTTCAGGATTCTGGGCTCATCCTTCCTTCCTTCCTCCTTCCTTCCCTTCCTTCTTTCTTTTCAGTACTGAGGATTAAACCCAGGGATGCTCTCCCACTGGGCTACATCCCCAGCCCTTTTTATTTTTTTTGAGACAGGATCTCACTAAATTGCTCAGGCTGACCCTGAGAACTTGCAATCCTCCTGCCTCAGCCTCCAGAGTAGCTGGGATTATAGGATTATTTTTTTTCTATGAATTTATGTATTTCTATGGATTATGGGCTTCCTATGATATGGAAACCTTCATGTCACTGAAGAATTTTATTTGTTGATTTTTTTTTTTAATATTTATTTATTTGCTTTAGTTGTACACAATGTGTTTATTTGTACATGGTGCTGAGGATTGAACCCGGGCTGCGCACGTGTTAGGCGAGCGCTCTACCGCTGAGCCACAATCCCAGCCCCTGTTGATTGTTTTTTTAAAGTGGTTTCCATGTGCTAGTAACTGTGCTAAATACAGGGATACAAAGGTAAATTAGGCAAAAAAAAAAAAAAAAAAAAAAAAAAAAAAGTCAAGTCCTGTAGCTTGTGTTCTTTTTTTCGGTACTGGGGATTGAACTCAGGGACACTCAACCACTGGGCCACATCCCCAGCCCTTTTTTGTATTTTATTAGAGACAGGGTCTCACTGAGTTGCTAAAGTGCCTCGCCATTGCTGAGGCTGGCTTTGAACTCGCGATCCTCCTGCCTCAGCCTCCCAAGCGCTGGGATTACAGGCGTGCACCACTGTCGCCACCTGAAGTGATGGCCGCTTGGAGTAGCAAAGCCGCGGGAATAAGTTCAGAGGCAGACTGGAAACAAACAGGATCTTTATTCTGTCAGTTTCTCTCTCTGGCTCTAACAACTCTAACACGTACCACACACCAGTAAACAACAAACAACCAAAATGGCCCCGACCCGCTCTGCGCTCGGCCCAAGTCTCTCGAGATCCCGGGCCAAGTCTCGTGAGACTACGGAAGGCGGCAATGTCCAAAACTCCATGGCCCGAAGTCAACCGCAATCATAGCCATCTCCCCAAACAGGGCTCCTACATGCCACCGCATCTGGCTCTGTAGCTTGTGCTTTTTAAAAGGTTTTCTTATAGTTGTAAATGGACATAATGCCCTTATTTGTTTATTTTTATGTGGTGCTGAGGATCGAACCCAGAGCCTCACATATGCTAGGCAAGTGCTCTGCCACTAAGCTACAGCCCCAATCCCTGCAAGTTGTTCTTTTAGGTAACAGCTTTCCAAAAAGTTAACCAGAAGGCAGGGTATAGTATTGCTTTGAAGGACACTGAGACAAAAGATTACTTTAAAACCTTTGTGCAAAACATAGTGTGTCCACAGGTGTATGTGTGGGCTTATTGTCTTGAAAGAAGGCAGCTGACAAGAAAAATGAAAAACATCTGTGAACTCCCTGAGGAAACAGATGGGGTACACAGGTTTACAGGCTGCTCACTGAAATCCCAAAAGAGCAAATTTAGGACACTACTAAATTGTGTCTAATCTCCACAAAGCAACAAAAACCAAACCCAAGATAAAGCGTGTGAGAAAGGCTGTTTGCTCTTCCAATATTGGAGATAGTTCGAACAAAGAGGGAAAATCCATTAGAAGAGGCTGGGGGAGATACTCTTTTTCTTATTTTAAACAAAGTGATGCAATGATTCTTGGGAAATCTAATTAGAGGTTTCGTTTGCTCTTTACTCTCCACTGACAACCTCTTTGCCTTGACAGCTCTATAAACCAGTGGGCTCAGCACCCCTGCCTTTGTCCCAAGCTGACTGGATGGACAGAGTTTCATACTTGAGACCCAAAGTTTTCAGAGAGAGAGAGGCAAATTCATTGTCTCCCTGAGCCTTACATTCAGAGGGATAAATGTTGAAAAGGAGTTGAGATCTTTCAAAGGTGAATTCTGGTGGCTCTATTTAATAGTCTAATAAAAACCTAGCTAAGCTTAAATACTTAAAACTAATAGTAGTTAAAGAAAATGATGGTGCTATGGTGTTGAGCCCTGCCTAGCTTGCTGTATTCATGTTGTATATTGCGACTCCTAGATCATTTTAAGCTGCTTGGATAAAACCAGCTCTTCTCATGATCCATCTTTCCCTTTTATAGGGAGAATTAAAAAAAAATTGAGAAAAATCCCAGGAAAATAAAATAAAAGCAAGCAAGCAAACAAACAAACAAACAAAACCTCAGTGCATCCCTAATTTCAGGTTAGCCTGACTGTACTTTTTTATTGTATCATTTATAAATCTTTTCCTTATAGTTTAAAACAAAACAAAACAAACAGTAGTTGCAATCACAATTGACTTATTTTGATTTATACTTTCAAAATGTTAAATCAGTGGTTCTCAACCAAGGTAGGTGATTTTGCTCCCCTGGGGACATTTAGCAAGATCTGGAAACATTTGGTTGTCACAACTGGGCAGGTGTGCTACTGACATCTAATGAGTAGAGGCCAGGGATGTTGTTCAATATCCTACAAGGCACAGGACAGCTCCCCATCTGGTCCAAAATGTCAATGATGTTGCGGTTAAGAAACTGTGTTGAATCATTAGCATTAAATCACAGTTTTTAGCATGAATAATCATCTTTTAAAAAAAGTGCCTGAATTAATCCCCTATGCCATCATAATAATCAATTCTCTGATGTTAGACTTCTAGGCTGTTTCCAATTTTTCCCTATTAAGGTAATGCTGCAGGGCGGGGGTTGTGGCTCAGCGGCAGAGTGCTCGCCTCGCACGTGCAAGGCCTGGGTTCCATCCTCAGCACCACGTAAACATAAGTGCATTGCATTGTGTACAACTAAAGTAAATAAATAAATATTAAAAAAAAAGGTAATGCTTCAATGGACATCTTTACTCATTTTTTTTTCCTACTGAGTTATTTCCTTCAGATAAATTTCTAGATATACTGAGTCAATGGGTATGAATACCTTTTCATATTTCGTGAGTCATATTGCCATTGCTTTACAAATGAATCAAACCAAATTATAATACAGCATAAGTATGTAGGTGTACCAGTTTTACCAACACCTTGGCAGCTCTGGGTGCAATCACTTAAAAAAGTGGGAGGTGGCAGAAATCTCAAATATGAAATGGTAACTATAATTTGCCTCAATATGCATTTAATTTGCTACTCAGAAAAATATTGCTACTCAGGATGAATATTTTTCCATATTTGTTTTCTATTACCATCTTTTTTTTTTTTTTCTCCCCAAATGGTGATGCTGGGAATTGAACCCAGGGCCTTGTGCATGCTAGGCAAGATTCCACCACTGAGCCACACCCCCACCATCCTTTCTTATATATGAATCACTTATGTATTTTGCTTATTTTTTGGACTGGTTTTCAATGTTGATTTTAATCTTTATTGAGTATGGACAGTAGTGTTAAAGTTAATGAAACGATTTTGCTTTTACTAGTTTTACTTTCTTCCACTACTGCAGAGATATGTTAATGATTCTTTCAGGAATTTTAACACTCTTTTTAGGTCCTGGTCACCTCACCCAACCTGCAGCCTCCACAGAGAGGCCCTGGGGAGGAGGAAAAGCTCTCTGGCGATTGATGTCAGCTACCCACAGAGGGAAGAGCAGCGCTTGGTCTCTGAAGGTATCCTAGGAACTAATTTCCCTTAATGAAATGCAGGGCCTGAGGAGGAGCCACAAGGCAGAAAGGGAAATAAATCTGAAGAACACCAAATTCGGTGAGGAGTTGGGAGGACCTGCATTAAAAAAAGGGCACCGTACCTTTAGGACTTCAGAACTGGCAAGGCTCCATCCATATGCAGCTATTAATATGCAAAAAATGCCTTCATAAATACTTGATTCTGTTCACAGTGGGGAGGCAGTTCATTTGAAAGAGGAAATGGGAGCTTGGAGTTGAAACATGTCTGCTTGTCTCCTTTTTCTTTTTTCATTGCTCTTTTCATCTCCACATTTCCCCTTGTAGTTTTCTTCCCCCTCTTTCCCACGACTTAACCCCCTCTTCCAACTCCTAGAAGTTGCTCATGGCAGTTGCTGCTCTCATTTCTACGGAAGGATTTACCGCCGAGGCCCTGATCCTCCTGATCTTCGGGTCAGGCGTGGAAGGGGTGCCTCAGGGGCTCTTACCTCCTTTTGTCATCCTTTCCGTGTGTTCTGCAGGCTACTGGAGGCAGGATCCTAACCGGTTCTGCTCTGGCCAAGGCGTGGGCAGCCGCTCCGAACACAGAGCGGAGGGTGCTCAATCCCACCAGTAGGGGGCACCAGAGGCAACCTCCAAACCTGGAAAGCCCACTCAACCCAGGCTGCTAAGCGCCTTCTACCTTGCTCTCCCACCCACAGGTCGTGGTGGTACCAAAATATTCCACCTTTGGGATAACCCGCACCCGCTCCCTCAGCTAGCACTGTGATTAAAAAAAAAAAAAAAAGTATTTTATGTGGCTCCCTTGGGGGCCAGACCTCAAGGGAGGGAGTTGAGTCAGTGGGGGAATTAATGGAAAAGAAACAAGGGCAAGAATGGCTGATGCTGATTACAATCAATTTTGTGTGATATCGTCGCCTGCTTCAGAGTGGGAAAGGCCATAGTGGAAGGAATCCACCCCATTTGCCAGTGGCCCATCAAGGTAGGTAACTGAAATCTGCTGTGCAGAGATTTGTTTCTAAATCTTTTCCAGATGCTTTATAGTAAACATGAAATTAGTCATTTATGTGGAATGGGTTGAGGAAGTGGTTAACATGGAAGTCAGTGATTAATCCAATAAAGGGCCATTAGCTTTAAGAAGTAGGGGTTGTGAGATGCCAGGAGTACCTCTAACCTTCTCCCCATTTTCTCTGGGTTTGAGGACTGGTGGGGCCCCCTAGACTTTTCCTCAGATGCTTTCTTATTCAGGGCTTTTTTCTAAAGGAATAAAGACCACTGAGATTTTATAATGAACCAATGGTTCTGGAGGGAACTATCCCCTCTTTTCACAAAGGAGGCCCATGAAATTCTCATAGTAGGGGACCTGCCACAGCTATGCAGGAAGAACCAGGATTCAAATCTAAGACCCAGGACCTGGTGCTCTTCTTTCTGACAGCAAAGTTCATGATTCAGTCTAGGGCTTAATTTTACATGACTGAGGTTCTCTTTCATTCCCAGTGATATGAAAATACAGTCATGGGGCTGCATGAATTTGAAGTGTGTTTGGGGTGGAGGAAGCAACTGCATGGCCTTTGAGTTGTGGAATTACCAAAATATACCATATTATATTTTCCTTAGTCACAGGTTCTCTTATTTTTAAAAAAGCCTCTAGATCCCTTATAAGGGGTGTCTTCAAAGTAGGCATTTAAAAAAACAAAAAACCTTAACGGTTGGTTCTGTGGTTGCTCGGTAGCAGGGAGGGGCGGCCCAGCTGTGTTTACCTCAGCAGAGGCCTGACCCAGGCCTGGGTTCCAACAGTGAGCGCTCAGGCCCACCTCAGAAGCCAGAGTGTGGGCACAGGGGAAACAAATCCATTTCTATTATTATTTTTAAGGGGCGAGGGGGAAGAGGGGAGCCAGACTGTGGCAGGAAGTTGGAGATATGGGAGAAATAAGAGATCATGGCTCCAGAGACTGTCACACAGCAGGGAGAGACCTGAGAGTGCCCTGGTGAGTGTGCTGCTTCTGCCTCAGCTTCTTTGAGACTTGGATTCAGCTCTAGGAATTGCCCTGAGTTGACTCTCTAGAGAGAATCTGAAGGTGGTCCCAGCCTCAGAGCTTTCAAAGAAGAAGCAGACTTGTAAATATTTCTGCACATATGCCCTTGAAACACTAATAGATATTCCTAGTATCTATTAATAGAGGAGATGTTTTCTTCTTTCTTCATGATCATCCTTGCAATTTTTTCCATGATTGCTAATTTTCCCCCCATTAGGGGTGAAAATGTGCGCCTTTTGCCTCAATAGAGGATACCTTTTGGTGTTTCCCTATTCCTTCTCTGACTTTGCAGAAGTCAGGGAAAGGCCTGCTCAGCCTATTGACATACATGAAGAACCAGACAATAGTCCAAGCTCAGTTAAGACATTCCTTCCAAGTCTGAGTAAAGTAACCTCTGTGATGTGATGGTTTATGTGCTTCATTTTTATTTTTAATTGTTGGCAGACTTTTATTTTATTTATTTATTTTTATGTGGTGGTGAGGATCAAACCCAGTGCCTCATACATGCTAGGCAAATGATCTACCACTGAGCCACAATCCCAGCCCTTCTGTGCTTCATTTTAGTGAGTGGCAAATGAGGCTCAGAGAGGTGAAGAATCTCACCTAGGGTCACTCAGCAAGCTGGAATAAGAACCCAAGAGTCTTAACCCCCAGTATCATGCTCATTCAGAATCAGTACTGTACCTGCTTCTCTGTTGTTTGGGTCAAAGGTGAACTTTCATAAGGATTCATGTGAAGATTGGTTCCAGATTCAGTGTTTGCTATGTTGAAAATCAGAGAGAAAAAGAATCAAGGTTGTCATATCTAGGTCTCATGAATTTTTATATGTACCACACACATGCACACCTACTTCATAGGTATGTAAAATTATAAACACATATACACCTATGGAATTCAGATTTACCCACCAAATAACACCTGTAACTTTTATAGGCACAGACTAACACCACACTATACATGGTGTTAAGACCTTATATTCAAATTTGGATTTTTCTTGTTTTGGTTGTTCTTTAGAAGAACAAAAGTAAATTCTTTGTGCTATTAAAATTCAAATAACACTGGAATTAAAAAGGAAATATTGATGGAAAAAAACCTGCTGATGCTGTGGAATATAAATTTTGTATGATCATCCTTTGCTAAAGTAGGAAAATGCTTCTGCAAGCTCCCAGACAGAGAGATGAGAGACTTCTGTTTCCCTTCATAATGTGGACCAGGGACAGGAGAGGTGGGAACAAGGAACAAAGGAAGGTAAAGGCCAAGGTGGGGCTGGTGGGAGGAGACTAATGGACATGGTGGAGCCCACCATGAGGCAGGCACCACCTGGACACTGACATAGTGTTGTGTGTAATCCCCAGGATTCTACTCTATGATGGTGTTATTATTGCTCTCTGCAGGCGTAGAAGCTCAGACTCTAAAGGTCTAGTCACTCACCCAAGGTTATACAACTAGTGAGGGTTTAAGCCCTGGACTGCCTGACTCTTAAGACTCCATGGTGCTAGAGGGTAGAATTTATTTTTTCTTTTTCTCTCCCTAAGAAAGTAACTGTAATGTTTATAAAGGAATGTTTATTTGAGGAAAAGATTTAGCTAAGCACATGGCTGTACTGATAAGGATTTTAGTCTCCTCTCTGGGATCAGTGTTCAACAAAAGTTCTCTCCATTCTTGGTTCATAGTAGCTCTTTTATGAGCCTGTGACCATCCATGGCTCTGTTTTTTTGTCTTTTTGACCTAAAAAAAAGGTCCCCTGGGGGTTGACCTTCCGTTTTTTGTTGTTCCTCAGCCATCCCCTTCTGTCTTGTTTGAAAATGGCTTCTGCAGAGACTTTAAACATTTTTTATTTTAAGTCAGGTTGGGGGAAACTGAGGCCTGGAGAGTGGTTTTATGAGATTGGCTCAAGGCTGTATCTCAGAATAGCACAAGACCAGGAACCAGAACCCAGATGTCCTGACTTAACGTCTTGTGCTTCTCCCTCCACTTCCCTGCCTCCTGTTAGCCTCGCTGGAGCTTGCCACATCACAGCTGCCTGGCAGCCATCCATCCTCTGGACAAATCTGGCCCAGCCGAATTGTGTTGCGATGAGGTTCACTTCACTGTGGCTTGGAAAGAACCTTGGGTCTCTCAGAAAAGAAACTTATAAATTCTAATGCATAAGGGAAGTTCTTGCAACACCAGGAGAATGAATCAGTCAGCCAGAGTTCAAGAAATGTAAACACATTTTTAGATAGGAGACTGAAAAATCACTTAGGACTTCTCATCTCTTGGGTCAAGACCCTGGTAATTTACTGAGGTCCCAGCTGTCAAGGAGGAGACACCACTCCAACTGCATTCCTGGGAGATAAAGCAATGGGGGTGGTAAAACTGCCTCTTGGAACGATACAGAGAGATCTACCCCTGCGATCAAGTCAAAGAAAACGACTAACCCGTTGACCAACCCAGGCACCTGGCTGTGAGCACAAGGCCTGGTTCTTCCTCCTTGCTCAGGAGCTGGTGTGTGCATCACGGGCTACACACTACACCACTTCTAGGCATGCCTGAAACTGGGAGCTCACAGTCTTTGTGTGATGAACATTTCTGCCACTAAAGAGATAAACAGAAAACACATTCCTTCCTTGGCTGCCCACCATCAGGCCCCAGCAGATTTTCAAACGCTAGCATTAATCTAACCACAGGCTTTTAGTGAGGAGATAGCATTCCTAGCCAGATAACCAGGCCGTCTCAGAGATGACCCTTACTAGAGGGGGTCTCATCCCAAACCCCTTCTGCCCTTTCAGATCATGGGATCCTTCAGCTAACACTCAAAACCTAAAAAGCAGGAAAGAGCATCAGATTCTAGAGAGAATATGGCCTCTTAAAATTTCCTTCTAAGTTCATGTTGACAGTGTTCCATCCCCAAGTTGTTATTTTAAAGAAAAATGGAACATAGTCATATTTATGACATTTGTTTCAGGGTACTTATTTCCTTTGATATGAGAAATCCCAATGGGGCCCCATCTGATGTCAAAATAGAAACCTAACTACAAAGAGTTACCTTATCAGGTCAGGAGGGCCACCTGACTCCTTCCTAGATACATGTCAGGGCTTGGCAAACATGGACCTTCGGACGGGCTCCGAAGTGGCCACATATTCTGTGGTTACCAGGGCAGTAGCTGTTGGAGGTGCTGGCAGGAACCTCTTTGAATCTGTCTAGGGCCTTTTCCCACCCATACCATCTCTCAGGTACGAGTGCTCTTTGATTACTAGAATGCTTTCATGGAACCCATAACTTGTAGTATCTCATTGCCTGGAACATATCCACAGCCAAAAAGATCTCAGAAAGTGCTCTGCTTTCTCACGGCTTCACGGTGGACTTGCTGGCCCCAGCAGAAACCAGTGGGTGAAGGCTTAAGTGTCAGCCCTGGTACCTTCATGGTTTTGTGTTTTTGGTCATAAATGGCAAATGCAAATTCCAAATTATTAAAATAAAATTCTTCCCAGTATAAACTTAACTATAAATGGAAGAATTATTCTGGTCCTGTTGGACTTAAGACTATCTAAAAATACTTTATTTTATATGGGGTGACTCAAGATGCCTATGACCTATAGAGCATTTGTAGCATTATAATAAATTTGAAGTCTGCCTGTTTCATGCAGGAGACCAAGACCCAACATGGCCTTTTGGTATTGTAATTATCAAATTCTTGGGACAAGATTTAAGACCCTGCTTATTTTGCACAGTCTCCCTTTAAATCTTCCTAGATGAGGAGGAGGGTGAGATAGGCATATCAAATAGTTCCTGGAGACCTGAGAAAGTCTCCAGGCTAAAGACATACCCCTGGGAGTAGATGGATCTAGAAAATATGAGTCAGTCTGAATTTAAATGTGGAAGTGCCTAGCAAATATGAGGGCTATATTTTTCCTCCTATTTGGAATAGCAGTCCCTTTATTTACTTATATTTTCTTAGACCAAGGCTAGATAAGTCTCAAGGGTCTGGCTTTCATTTTGGGAATACCAGCTTCTCTCAAAAGTTTATGAATTATTTTTAATGGGCAAGTCCAAAGGTGCGTGGCAGTTTACCAAGCCCCAAATGGAAGCCAAGCTATATGATAGAATTAATTTGAGTTGTGTTGTAACTATATATCAACTACATGAGAAGCCCTCCAATTGGGATACACCACCAGGATTGATTAGGATACTTGTGATAGAAGACCGACCATGTGGAAGAAGGAAATTCAAAAAAGAGCTGAAACTGCATCTACATACAAAGTGACCAGTAAATTCAGTTCCTGGGGTAGTTGCTCTCTCTTCTTCTTCACTTTTTTTTTTTTTGGTACCAGGGATTGAATCCAGGGGCATTTAACCACTGAGCCACATCCTCAGCTGGTGTTGACATTAATTTTCAAATGAAGAATTGAATGGAGAAAAATAGCAAAATCCTTAGGCCACAGGGGAATGTGTGAAGGAAGCAAGAGTGACAGAAACTAAGAGGGAAAAACCTCATTAAAAAAAAAGAGAGAAAAAGAAAAACCTTATGCTTTTTATGACTGTTTTTGATGAGAAGATAACACAAATATTTGAAATGTGATGAAACAGAAAATAACATTTATAGGGCTGGGGATGTAACTCAGTGGTAGAGTGCTTGCCTAACATGCCTAACAGGAGGCCCTGGGTTCAATCCCAGTTCAGGGGGAAAAAATATTCTAGAAAGTATTTATTGATTTCTGGTTAATGAAAATTATAATTTCTGATTGCTCTGACAAAAGAGAAATTAATATTTTAAGTTTTATTATAGGTTGAGAAATAAAACTGATATACCCCATGCAAGCACACACACAATTTTAAAATTCATTCCAGCTCGAAAATGCATTGTACCAAATAATTCACAGCTTGGGCCACCTCCCTCATGCATTTCACGTACTGAATGACAGCAGATCCTGGCTACCTGGGAGGGACACACCTTGAGAATTTCAAGAATTCTTAGGTTTGTGAATATCCCTGATATATCACATCCACAGTAAAATTGAAGTAGAAGTGAAAAAAGAGGGAGGGTTCTTTAGACTATTAGTGAATCTATAAGTAAGAACCTGAGTGATTTATAAAACTATTTTTTTTTAAATTTTATTTTTATAATTTTTAATATGTACAACTCATAGTGCATATATTTAGTATCTTTTTACATACAACTGTTTGTATACAAAGTATATCCGTACAATTCAGGTCTTCAATCATGCATTAAGGAAAATGATATCCGTCTCATTCAACCACCTTTTTATAAAACTATTTTTTTGAACAGAGAACCAACCAACTGTTAGACCATTTCATTTTTTCTTACTTTCATCTCTGGCCCAAGAGTTGGTCTTTTTAGAGCCTTTACAAATGTGTATGTATATGCGTACATGTAGGTAATATATATGTCTATTATATATAAATGAATCAAGGTTCTTCTATATAAAATAATGGCACAAGAGCTATTGCAGACGTTGTAATGACTATAGACCACAATACTGAGACGTGGTGCTGGTGTGTTGTCAGGCTCGCCTGCTAGCTTAGTGATGGTCTTCTTCCAGCCTTGTAGTGTCTATGATTTGACTTCATGCCTCTGTAAAATACAAATTATATGTGTTCCTGACCTTTTCTTGTTTGTGTGATACTGGGAATTGAACCTAGGGGGTGCTTTACCACTGAGCTACATTTCTAGCCTTTTTTTTTTTTTTTTGTACCAGGGATTGAATCTAGGGGAGCTTAACTACCAAGCCACATCTCTATTCCTTTTTATTTTGTATTTTGAGAGAGGGTCTCTCTGAGTTGCTTAAGGCCTTCCTAAATTACTGAGGCTGGCTTTGAACTAACAACCCTCCTGCCTCAGCCACCTGAATCGCTGGGATTATAGGTGTGTACCACAGCACCTGGTTGTATCCCTGACTTTTAAAATCACTTGCAAATAGTTGAAACCAACCTTCACATTCACAAATACCCATAAAGTTCACCATCTGTATAACATATATGGAATACTATCACTTAAAAAAAGTTTTTTGTAGTTGTAGGTGGACAGCATGCCTTTATTTTATTTGTTTGTTTTTATATGGTGCTAAGGATTGAACCCAGTGCCTCATACATGCTAGGCAAGTGCTCTGCTACTGAGCTACAGCCCTAGCCTACTATCACTTTTATTGAAAAATGTTCATTAAAACAAGTGACCAATACTTGTAAAGAAAAAATTAAAAAAAAAATAAATAAAGGAAAAATGGAAATGGAAAAACAAAAACAAAAACAAAAACCCAACCCAAAAGCCAAATAACCCAAAAGAAAACAAAAAGTTGCGACAGTTGTGTAGGTGATTCCAATGAAAAGATGTCATGAATTGCTCTTTAGCTCAGTTCCAGAGGGTATCAGGTATTTTCATATTACTGTTACATCCATTTCCTTAAAAACAAATGGGGGATGTTAGACATAAAGAGATGTAGGATTTTTTTTTTTTTTTTTTTTTTTTTGGTACTGGGGATTGAACCAGGGGCACTCGACCACTGGGCACATCCTCAGCCCTTTTTTTGTATTTTATTAGAGACAGGGTCTCACTGAGTGAGTGCTTCACCATTACTGAGGCTGGCTTTGAACTCGCGATTCTCCTGCCTCAGCCTCCTAAGTGCTGGGATTACAGGCGTGCACCACCACACCCGACTTGTAAGGACTTTTTGTTAAGGTCATTGAGCAAATTGAGGGAACAAATAAGGTTCTTATATTCTAAGTCCTGAAAGAGGCACTCTGAACTTATGTATGGGCAGTGATTAGAATGCATTTTCCAGCAGAGAGACTATGTTCTGCATGGCGATTAGACTCTCAAGTCAATGTGAAAAAACAAAACAAACAAAAACCCTGTTTAACTCCTCTAGTAACCGAACTCCTTCAAGCAGCAAAAACTTAGGAAACATTGACAGTAGGTGTGTCACCACTAGCACTGCACCAGGTACTGGGCATGCTAATGCACCCTGCCCTTAAAAGGCCTGCAGTCTCATAAAGAGAAAGTCTAGTAAGTAGAAAATTCTGTGAGAAAGATGCTGTGATGGGGAAAGCATGGGTACACTGGAGGGGGCCTGTCACCCAGTTGGAGGGGGTGAAAGAAGGTGAGGGTGAGGAGAGTGGGGGAAGATGGGCTGAGGGAAGCAGAGAACCTGCCTCTCAGCTTGAGAGCTAAATTGGGAACTGAGGATTAACAGGAGTTAACCAAGAGAGGGGGGTAAAAATTGAGGATAACAGAAAGTAGAACAGGTTGCCAGGGGTTAGGGAAGGGGAGAAGGCGGAGTTGGTTATTGGGTATAAAGCTTCAGTTTTGCAAGATGAAAAGAGTTCTGGAGATTGGCTGCTAACGATATGATTGTAACTCAGAGCTACTGTGTGCATTTAAAAATGGTTCTGATGGGAAGTGTTAGGTTATGTGAATTGTACCACAATTAAAAAATATATCGGCTACGAGGAGATAAGGATTGTGCCCCAGGCACAGAGAACAGTATATTTTAAAGCTTGGAAGAAAGAAATTTGTGTTAGTCTATGGTCTTTTAGTTATCAGGAGTAGAGAGGAGAAAGAATAAGTTTCCTTTCTCTTTCTTGGATATAGAGCTTGCCATGGGGCCCTGCTGTAAAAGGGTAAGTTTGTCTTTGACATCCCACATTTCCCTTACTGTGCTTTCTCCTTTTAGTGTCCCCTCTCCATATACTGACATGCTTCTGTTCATCCAAGCTGTATGAGTTCTCCCACCTGTCAGGAATGTTTCAATTCTTAAAATTCCACTTACTTCCAAATGACTCTTCTCTGTTTCTATCCTATATCAGAACTTTTAGTTCCTCAGTGCATCTAATCTCAGTTGGGTTGCAAGAGGACCAATGATTAAATTTTTACTAATGTGTGACTGACTACATATTAGCTTCTCAGAAGTATGAACCTTGTGCACACAAGGCAAGTACTTTACCATTGAGCTATATCCTCAGCCCAAGGGGATTCTTCTTAATCCAAACAGAATCTCTTGTTTGGTGATGTTTTAGTAAAAAATAAGTGAAATTATAACATTTTTTGGCTGTACTAGGAAGAATGTTTTGGTTTGGAGAACTATCCTGTAAAACAGAACTATCTTGCTTGAAAATTTGCCTCCAGACTGGTTCTCCCATAGTTTTTTTTCCCCCAGCTTCTCCTCTTTTTCCCATAAATTTGCAAAAAGTTAAAAATCATTTTCAGTGTTATCCACAAAAGGGTATTTGATACTGAGTAAGTGGAATTGGAGGGGGACATGGGTGTTCAACAGAAGACATTTGTTTGCAGAAGTCATTATGAAGTAATATATTGTCAAATAGAAATGTCCCTATTTATATTGATACCACTAGTAACCAGGCATAGCAGAAAAATGCAGGATTAAATTCTAGCTTTATACTTCATATAACTTTGGGCAAGTCAGTTAACCTTTCTGAGCCTATTATCCTAGATAAAAAGTGAAGATAGGGGCTGGGTCTGTAGCTCAGTGGTAGAGCACTTGCTTAGCAAGGGTGAGGCACTGGATTTGATCCTCAGCACCACATAAAAATAAATAAATAAATAAATATATTGTATCCATCTACAACTTAAAAATGTTTTTTAAAAAAGTGAAGATAATAATTTACCTCATATCATTGCTGTGAGAATGAAGTGAAATAATGAGTATAAAAAACTCAATGTCTGGCATATCAGAGCTATGGATGGTAGTTGTCACTACCACCGGCACCATCATCATTCACCATAATCACCACACTATTACCACCATCCTCATCACCACCACCATCATCAACATCATTATCACCACCACTATCACCATCACCACCACCACCACCATCTTCTTACTAGAAGGCTCCTATTTAAGAGTTGCTCTGGCCCAGAGTGAAAATGAGCAAATGGACACTGAAATCCCTCCTGTTGAGGAGGTAATGCAGGAGCTAGACTCTCAGGTATTTCTCTGCTTAGAGATTTTGAGATTGGCAAGGATATGACTGTGCCTTTTCTCCTACTTTTGCAATCTCTGGCAAAAACAATTGCCTCCACCCAGCTCTGGCTCCAGCCCTCCATCTGTTGCTTCCTGTTACTAGGCCAGATCCCTCCTGCAAGCTGCCTCCCCCAAATAAGCAGCAAGGAAGACCACACACATTTCCCTGTTAATCAAAGACTATTTTTAGGAGAGGGAGAGAGTCTCTACCTAATCATCCTTTCCCCCTGGTCTGAAGCAGCAGCAGCAGCAGCAGCCATGTCTGTGGGTGGAAGATGAGCTAGGAAATCTTGTGTATCTTTCCATGGGGGAAATGACACTTAAAGGAATCTTGGAAGAGGCAAAACTGGCCTTAGTCTTCCACTTAAAATGCATGTTGGAGGGTCTTTTTCAGAGAGCTTCCTAGTCTGTGCTTTTGCAGGCTGAGGTGTGGACAACTCCGGGGAGCAATGTCCACCTCATTATCATGGGAGTTGTACAGTGTGCAGCCTGTGGGACCCACAGGACAGCCTTGCAATTTACCCTTCCTGGGCCAGCTAAGTGCAAGCACTTGGTTGGAGCCAAATTCTAGTCATTCCTAATATTTATATTCAGATTATAGCACACTGGTCTGTCCACGAGTAATTCATGAGGATTCCACTTTTCTTAGGCTTCCCAAGAAATAAAGCCCCTTTTACTGGTATATTAGGGGAGGCACTATGTGCTCCTGGAAGTCTAGGTATGAAAATAATATGTTCACGAGTCAAATGAGACAGACAAGTAGAGACAATCTTTTAGGGAAAAGCTTACTTTGCAGGACTTGCTGGATCCTGGACCCTTCCTCTTCATGGCTGATATTTGAATAGACTGAAAAAACAACAGGGGAATTTACCTAAGAGTGTGAAAAACTTGAGAAAAGTCCCTTTTCCTTACCCCAAGACAGGGGGAAACACCGAGGGGATACCTTGATGCCTAAGCATTACAATGAGTTGGATAGTTTTGAGAATCTACTGATGCCACTAGAGAGAGAATGTTGATCTAGGATTTTTTTTTTTTTTTTTTTTTTTTTGTACCAGGGATTGAACTCAGGGGCACTTGACCACTGGGGCACATCCCCAACCCTTTTTAATATTTTATTAGAGACAGGGTCTCACTGAGTTGTCAAGTGCCTCGCCATTGTGGAGGCTGGCTTTGAACTCGTGATCCTCCTGCCAAGTGCTGGGATTACAGGCGTGTGCCACTGCGCCCAGATGATCTAGGATTTTTTAAAACACTGAGGAAAATACTGTTTATAATCTAAGATGTTTAAAGGTGAAACACTGCAGGGCCCATGTTGCTGAAATCCTGAGAGAACTTTTAACAGAGCAGGAACATAAAACAGTGAACATATGACATATGCTGGAGGAGGTGCCCAGATCTGAAAAGGAGATGTGCAGCCACAGGGCTGAGACACTAGCATGAGGAGCCCCAGTCTCCAGCTGTAGCTTCCAAACAAGGGGCAAATTGGACCAGGGCAGACAGGAGGGATCTCAACCCATCTGATTCCAGCTTTTTCACAGCTCTTGATGAATCCTTTTGTGATCTGTTAGTCACCAGGGGTGAGAATTCTTCTCCTAGCTGTGCTTGTCAGTCAAAATGAAAACGAATTAAAACAATGCTGTTTGAATGAATGGAAAGAATAAGGATGACTGACCTAGGAAAGAAAGTTTTGGGACAGGTAACAGCAAAGAAGGCCTCTGCGTGGATCCTAAATGTAGGAAAAATGGTTTATAAAGGGAAAAGTGTGTGTGTGTGTGTGTGTGTGTGTGTGTGAGAGAGGGGGGGGGAAGGGGGGAGGGAAAATTGAGCTAGAGAGAAAAAGATATGAGATAATAAAAAAGAAAAGGTCATAGAGAATCCTAGCAAATTTGATCTGGAAAAGATTTAGATCTTTTTGGCTAATTACCCACCCCAATTCATTTCCAAGTATTTTATTTATTTTTGCTTCATTGTCTCATTACTGGTAATAAATATATTAGAGAGTTTGCCAAAAAAGAAAACGTTTGGGTTTATTGATTGGCTCAGCGGCAGTGAGGCCTGGGAAAGGCAGCCTTCTGTGCGCCTGCGTGCTGCACAGCAGAGCACATGCACGCCCATCCCCGAGGCGGAGCCGGCAACCTGGGACTCTGAGAGCCCACGGTGGAGGGAGGAAAAGCCATAATTAGTGTTAATTGTTGACCCCACAGTTCAAGAATAGATGCTCTGGAGAATGGAAAATGAGAACAAACATTAATTATTGAGCAGGGACCTTGGAGACAGACACTCTGGATTAAAAGGAGAGAGATAAATTGCATAATGAATGTTAATTTTCCCTCCAAGAATTGAGTGGTCGGTGGTTGAAAAGGAAAAAAGGGGCTATAACAGTCCTGAAAGAGAAAACTCCATGTGTGTCGGGTGAGAGGGTAGAGGAGGGTTACCCCAACGCTTCCCCTCACCGTTCATCACCGCACCCTTTGCCTCATTGCTCCCAAGAAATCTGCTCTCTGGGGTTATCCTTAGAACTCTTATTTTCCACGGTTGTTTGTTAGAAAGCTCAACTGTTTTTCCTGTAGCACATAACCAGAAACCAGCCACACTGCATTACTGACAAGCTGAGGGGCACATACCACTGGAATCTATTTTCTGTGTGCTGTGAGCCCTGTGACTTGAAAGGAGGCCCCTGGAACTGTGGGCCTGTGGGTGCTGTTGCTGGGGTATGTGGGCTCCAGGGCCTTAACTGTTGTTTTATCTTAATTTCAATACAGGAGCCACATATACATCACCTCCCCCAAAGTAATTTCTTAACTAAAAGTAAAAACAGAATAAAGGTAATTATAGCCAATTTGCAGACTCCACAAACAGGCTTGTCACTGGTTACTTTGATTTCAAAATGCTGATTGACATCCCCACATCTAGGCAGTGTCTCTGGGGATCTTCGTTTTCGTCATCCTCTGTCCAGGCTCTTATCAGCTGTTGTCTGGATGATTTTGCAGTAGCCAGGGTTCTCTGCCTCTCCTGTTCCTTCATGCTGGCACACACGTTGGGTTGCATGACATCTCTTCTCAAACATCTGTGATTCCTTGTTGCCTAAATGGCAGCATTTCAGCCCTAACCTGGCACACAAGGCCTTCCCTGGCCTGGCCCTGGCCTGCCTTTCAGCCCTAGCTCCCCACCACAAACCCCCTCTGCAAGGTCCACTCACACTGGGCCACTGCTCATTTCCCACATGTTCGCTACGTCCCAGCCTCTTGGTCTTTGTTCATGTGGGTCTCTCAGTGGGCTGTGTCATTCCTTCCCCTTCTCTGTTTTTCTACTTATACTAATTTCTCAAAGGTCAGTGCAAATAAGGATTGCTTTGTCAAAGTTGTTCTCAGTCTCCTAAGCTAGAATTATTCATTCCTTCTTTGAGCAACACTGAACTGCGTTGCTTAAGCCTCTGCTATAGATGCATTTCCTTTTGTTTTGTGGCAGTGTTAGTTGCTTGTGAATCTATTCTCTGCACAGACTGTGAGGTCTCTGAGGGCAGTAGCCACAGTGCTGGTGCAGCGTCCTGGGGAGTGGAGTGAGGAAAGCACAGACAGGCCTAGGAAGGAATCCCAGCTCTCCCCTTGCCAGGTAAGTTATCACCCTGTGTCCCAATTTCCTCACCAGTGATATGTGAATGAATATACTTCATAGGATTATTGAAATGACGAAATGGGATGACTAATGTAGCACAGGGCCTGAGAAGTTTCACTCTCAATATTAACATCTTTTTGTATGCCTTGCACATGGTAGGTGTTCAGAACACTGCATTCTTCTTTTAGGCCCAATTATAATTTCATATTGAAATTTTACTTAATACTTTACAAGATGGAGTACAGGTATGAACTAGTTTGATTTTCATAGATCAACATGACATAAGCCAGCAGATGTTGAATTATATTAAGGTACAAGGTAAGCTGCTTTAACAAGATGACCCCCCAAAATAAACATATACTTCTCTTTTACATAAGAGCCCAGAAGTAGGTGGGCAGATCAGGATGGTTTTTTCTCTATGAAGTTACCTGGGCACCCTGGTTCCTTATATATTTTTGCTTCATCAACCCTTTGAGTATGACTTTCTTTCTCATGGTTAAAGTTATTTCCCCACCACAACCAAGACTAAAGGGAAAGAGAAGAGGCAGGGAAAAGTTTTTTTTTTTTTTTTTTTTTTTTTTTTTTTTTAAGGAAATTGACCTGGAAGTAGTACATATTACTTCCAATCAAATCTCATTAGTCAAAATGTAATCACTTAGCCATATCTAGCTGCAAAGGATGCTGGGAAATATCATCTTTAGGTAGCCACCTGCTCAGTTAAAGTTCAAGGATAGAAATACTATTAATAAATGGAACAATGGAAGAATGGGTATTGGGAAACAATTAAAGTCTCTACTATTTACAGTTTTAATCAATGTTTATGGGCAGTGCTGTGTGAGTACCAGCTGTTTTCTGGGATATTCAGAAGTAAAGAAGGGGAGTCTACCTACCAAATTTTTAAATTTAGAAGAGGAAAGAAGAAAAAGGGTAAAAAAAGATAAAGTGAGGGAGTGCCTAGTAAGAGGCTCAGGCAGTCATATGTGCAGAGCCTAAGGTCATAATAATCCGTGTGGCTGGGGTGGTCAGGTCAGGTGTCACTATGAAGGTGAGACTCCAGCTAGTCCTTGAAGCCTGGAAGCATGGACAGAAGGGACTAGAGGCAGTGTGATGTTGTGGGAAGAGCTCTGACCTCACTAAGTGCAGAACCCCAGATTTGCCATATATAAGTTGTTGATGACTTTAAGCAAATCACACCTCTCTGGGCCTCAGTTTTCTTATCCATAAAATGAGAGGTTTTTTGATCATGGCCTTCCAGCTCTAGTGGCCTTGCATGGACACTCCCCAACCCCCTCCATAAAACATCTTAGGAGAGGAAGATTTAGCTGGACTATGGAGAGGTTAGGAGAGACACAGACCATCTTCACTTCATTCAAGCAGTTCTGCTTTTTTGTTTTTATCTATAGGTGTCCGAGCAAGTCTGATTAAATGCTTCCTTTGCATAAATGCTAATGACGGTGATGCCCAAGGTCCCTATTTTTTTTTTTTTTTTTTCTTTTGGGTACTAGTCGTTGAACCCAGGGGAGATTTACCACTGAGCCACATCCCCAGCCCTTTTTATTCTTTATTTTGATACAGGGTCTCACTAAGTTGCTTAGGGCCTCGCTGAGTTGCTGAGGCTGGCTTTCACCTTGTAATCCTCCTGCCTCTGCTCCCTGAGCTGCTGGGATTATAGTCACACACCACCATGCCCAGCTCCTTAGAGTTCTCCAAAACAGAGCAAAGTTAGGGGAGGTAGAATTCCTAGCTTCATATGCTCTGTAAAAAGATATATCATCTGCAAAAAATAAATATAAATTAAATATACTTCAGTACTTTTTACTAACTTTTTCTTTAAAAAGGAAACTCTAGTGTATTCAGAGCAAACTATTATTTTTGACATTTTTCTTCTTTGAAAGTTAAGTGGTGATGATGCTACCTTTTCAGTTAAATATGAGGTCAGGAGTCTTTGTGTTTATAAGAATCACAAAGTTTTTGTCAAAGGAAAGGAAGGAGAGCCCTAATTTTTTTTAGCCACTCTGCTGGTGGCTATTTGGACACCTTTCAGTGTGGGCTCTGGAGGCCTTCCTGGTTTCTCTATGGCAAGGGAAAGAACCCTACCTCTTTCTAAAGTCTGGGACAAACATGCTGTCACAGCTGGCCTTTTTGCAACCACTCAACACTATGGTACATGTGACTGACCCAATTTAGCTCCATACAGAAGCTGATGGGAATCTTCCATAATTTCTGTAAGGAGAACTTATTGGTCAGGGTTCAGTGCAGAACAGAAACCACCCATGCAATTTAGGAAGAAACTGGGTCACAAAGCAGCTGCAGAGCCTGGTGTGGTGGCACAAGCTTATAATCCCAGCGACTTGAAAGACTGATGCAGGAGAATCCTAAATTCGAGGCCAGCCTTGGCAACTTAGTGAGATTTTCAGGAATTTAGTGAGATTTTGTCTCTCTCTCTCTCTCTCTCAATCTATCAATCAATTAATCAATCAGACTGGGGATGTAGCTCAGTGGTGAAGCACTCCTGGGTTCAATCCCCAGTGCCAAAAAACAAAAATAAAACCAAAACCCTGTAGCAGAAACTGCTTCTAGTCATGCTCAGTCTTCATGAGCCCAGTGCCAGCTTAAGTAGCCCTAAACTCGGACACCTTTGCCTCACTTCTGCGCTCCAAATGTCATGCAAGCACATCTAATTGGCAAAACGTAATTTGCATCCAGCCCCCAAGCTGCAAAGGTTATCTGGGAAATGTAGTTTTTAGCCTTCTAGCATCTGTTCTACAGAAAGGCCCATTGAGAGGAAATGCTGGGTGCCCAATGACCATATCCAGCCATGTTTTCATTTATTTAAACATTTGACTTGAAATTAGTAGAACTGGTAATATCTGCCAACATTATTGTTATTAAGAAACATTGATTGGCCAAAAGGAGCAATGTAAATTATTACCACATAGGCCTCCTCTACCTTTCTGTACTTCTTCCCACCTAGAGGTGGATGGATTGTGGACCCTATGTTTCCAAACTAATGTTTATAGAATAAAAATAAGAACAATCATAAATTAGTGAATGACTGAGATCCTGCTTCAGGATTTAGACAGCAGAACTGCCCCCACTGAAAGTCTCCTTGGGGAAGGGGCATATTTAGAAACATCCCTATTAGAGCTGGAAGGAACCTTAGAAATCATCAGTTTAGCATTTTCCAAAGTATGTTCCAAAAACAATTTAGATTCACATGATGCGTTGCTGAGAAACAAAAGCATTCAGCAGTCAAATAAGTTTGGGAAATGGTGCATATCCCTATCTCAAAGAACCATGATTCACATTAGCAGATGAGAGATTCTATGTTCTTGGTAAGGAATCTGTTTAACTTTAGTCCACTGGTTCCCAAATGGATTTGACCCCAGAACCCTTCCCTTTTGACATACTGCCTGTTGACCTTCTGAGACGCTGGCATTTATTCCCTAGGCCATGTGCTGTGAGGATTTGGTATAATATGGACTTCTCATTTTCCATATGAAGAAGTTGAGGTTCAAAGGTGAGAAGTTATTTGCTGGTGATCACAGAAACCACAAGTGGTAGAACTGGAAATAAAACCTAAGACTTTGGATACTTAGTTCAGAGTTCTTTCTTCTTCCTCACATTATGGCCTCATCTAATTCTCCTCCTCTAAATCTCTAAGCATCAAGACAGTAGCTGCTACAAGACAGGCTTCTCAAGGGAAATCATACTTTATCAAATATCCTACCAACATGGTAGGTCCCCCCAAGGGGACCCCACAACTTATCACAAATGACAAAGTGGAGAAGAAAGACAGAAAATCAACCACTGAGCATATGTTTGTCTCTAAATAATCATTGTTTGGAGACCAGATGGGATATTCTCAGACCCTTGGTCTTTCTGCTTACCAAATCACAGACCATCAGGAAATAACACCAAATGTATTAGTCTATTACCATAAAGCAAATTACCCCCAAACCTAGTGACTTAGAGCAATAAACCTGTCTTGTATCTCATCTTTTTGGTGGGAATCTGGGAGTGGTTTAGGAGTGGGATTCTGGCTTAGTCTCTCATGAGGTCACAGTTACACCACCAGCCAGGGATATAGTCATCTGAACACTTAACTGGGGCTGCAGAATTTCCTGTCAAGGCAGCTCACTCTCAGGGCTGAAAAATTCATTCTACTGTTGGCAGGAGGCTTCGGTTCCTTGCCATGTAGACTGCTTGCCGTATGCTGCTAGAGTGGCCTCATGGCCGACACTGTG
The DNA here is from genome assembly GCA_025594165.1 of Tamias sibiricus. Classification (NCBI taxonomy): domain Eukaryota; kingdom Metazoa; phylum Chordata; class Mammalia; order Rodentia; family Sciuridae; genus Tamias; species Tamias sibiricus. The sequence goes on from CM046660.1 coordinate 92,152,394, forward strand.
GTTACCTTTCTCTAGAGGGAATGATATAAGCAGGGAAAAAGTTGCAAGGCCTTTATGACCTCAGAATGGTTTGTCTCCCACCAAAATTTATGATGAAATTTGATCCCTAGAACAGAGGTGATGGGATCTTCAAGAAGTGTTTTGGTCATGAGGGCTCTGCTATCTCATGGGACCCAAGCAAAAGAGTGAGTACTCACTCTTGCAGAACTCTGTTAGTGTGAGTGTGGGTTGTTATAAAGTGAGGCAATCTCCTTGTCTCTCTGGCACTCACTTACTTCCCCTTCCACCATGTTATGACGCAGCACTTTCTGTGGATATGTGTTGAAACCACACACCAGGGAAGAGTTGCAAGGGGAAAGGATGCTAGTTAGATGACAACAAACAAATATACAAACAACAACAACGAAACAAAACCAAGAAACATTTTGGGAGAAAAAAAAAAATCTATTTAGGACAAGGGCAAATGCTAATTAGAAACTCCAGAAGAGACCAGGAATTTAAACTTACATAGACCTGAAGTCCCAGTCTGAATCGTTGGCACAACATTCTTGAACTTCTTGCATTAAAAAGTTCTGAATAAAAGAACTTCTGAGAGAAAATGTCTATAGCTGGCACTGTGACTAGGAGACTGGATGAAGGATTTGAATCAAGGATAAGCAATTCAGAAAGCAAATCCAATGTTTTGACTCATATCCGTCCAAGTTAACTTTTTCTTTCTTAAGCCTTTGAATTTTCTAAGTATTGCAACATCTCGACATGACCAAGAGGGTCAAATTCCAGCTCTAGTCTTCACATCTTTTTTTTTTTTTTTTCCTGAAGGTAATATTCATCTCTTGATGCTGTCTGAAAGCAAGAGATCATGATCTAATTGCCTAAGAATTTATTTCCAAATAGTTGTTGACACAGTCTGAAAGTTTCAGAAAGATCAGACAGATCATATTCCCTTCTTATGTTTTTTTTTTTTAAATTAAAAAACAACAACAACAAACTATGATCCCCAAAGAACTTTCCTTTATGGTACCTGGAGTATTCAGTCAATCAACAAGCATTTCTTGGACATATGATAAAGAAAAAAGTTCCCTAGGACTCATATATTTGGGAGCTAAACAGAAAACAGATGCAGACAAATACAGTCATCACAGAAGTGAGATGGAGTGAGAGGAATGGGCCAAGGCTATGTCGAGGCTGTTGTAGGAGATGAGGATTTATTCAGAAAAAAAGTCCTAAAATAGATAAACTTAGAGCTATCCTAGATGTTTGGGGGGGGGGTGACCTAGGCAAAAGCTTGGAGAGAAAAGAATGGAGACCGAATGGACTCCTTAAAGAGATGAGAAAAGGGTGAGCTGGAATGTAGGGGGAGATGGGATGGGAAGGTGGAGATGGTGATGGAGATGGATTTGAACAAACTGAGCAGCAGAGTCTGGTGTGGTTGGAGCAAATCCTGAGCAAGAGGGAAAAATTTGGTTTTCAGGATACTTCTCAAACCAAACCAGACCAAAAAACCAATTTCCCCCAAAAGAAACAATCTTTTCCCTTTATAGAAACTCAGAAAGCTAGACCTGCTCTGTGGATCCTTGTAGGAAGATATGGGTTTAAGAACTTCCCCCACCTTCTAGGGGACCATCCAATCACCAACAAGGCTGAAAGTCAATCAACTGTATATGGAGGACAGACAAGAGAGAAGCAGGTGACTGACTGAGCGATTGATTAATGGATCAGCTCATTCATTCAATAAGCACATGGTGAATGCCTTTGATCCGAGAGGCGAATGGGATTAAGTGTATTGTCCATGGAACCGGGACAAAATGGCAGACAAGTCTCCATTTATTCAGCACAAGTTTCATTTCTCTCTCTCCTGAAAATTATCAAAAGATTTTTCAGTGATCATTTACTGTTATCCTGCCGTGTATGTGTCAGGGACTATGCTAGGTGCTGGGAATACTAAAGTGACTGAAGCCCAAATATTTCTTTTTTTGCTTCTGGCTTTTTCTTTGCCAAAAGGGAAACTATGTCTTCTGGAACACAGGGGACAAATGTGCAGCAGGTGAACAGAATCACATTTGTTGTCCAGCTGTTGTACCAGCTGTGCCACACAGGCAGTCCCCTCCACCTGTCTCATTTCTGCTCCCACCAATTCAGAACCAAGATATTTTTATACTCATCTCATATAACCCGAGCACAGTAATGGAAGTCCTTTGACACTGAATTTGGAACCAAGCACATTCTACTTTCTGGAAATCCACATACTAGGTGGTTACTTCAATAGCCACAGACGCAGGTTATAAAAGGCAGCAAGTCAAGGGGTTTCTTAGTGACAGGGAGGTCAGTCCTCTCACTTTAGATGCAGGAACCATGGACAGAGAACGGATGAGGGGATGACCCAAAGTCATCTGGCCACATAGAGGACAAGCCAGTGTGACTCAAATCTCCCGGCTTTGAATTCTACACTTTTTTTTTTTTTTTTGCCAAGCCAGTTATGGCATAGGCCACCAAATGAATGCAGTTTTTCTCCTCCCTCATTGAGGGGCCTGTTGGCTGCACAACTCATGCAGACACATCACGGCAGTTTCAGGTGGTTGACAGTCATCACCCTCTGACTTTGTCTTTTTTTCTTTTGCAAAATGGCTATTGCCCAGAGCCAGCATTTCTTTTCCAAAAAGTGAATGTGCCGGGAGGAGTTTTGGAAACTGCTTTGTTATCTGTCAGGAGCCAGATGATTCACAGCAATGAACCAACACACATGACAAGGATACCTGATTGGATTACCAATTAGCCACCTCCACCTCTGGAGAGTGGTTGGAAAGAAGAGAAAAAGGCAGTGTTTAGTTTGGGCAAATACCAAAAGGGCTTTATCATCCCCATCAGGGCATCAGCATGGCACAGTAGACCTCTTCCAAACCATTCCTCTGGAACTCCTCTCTCCAGATGCTCCAGCAAGAGTGAACTTGTTATGTGAACATAGGGTTATTGTGTCTGAGCTACAGAAGCACCTCTGTGTCAGCGAGAGGGGAGAAACTGGCTGACTTGTGTCTGTTTTTAATGATGTCTCTGCTGCTGTGGAATTTTGGAAGCTGCAGGTAGAAATCTTTCCCTTTGAAGCCAAGGCTGACCTGGGATATGTCAGCTCACTCTCACCCTGGCAGTAGCCTTGGTTCCGGTGGGCCCTGGGAGGGAAGGGTGGATGTTTTTCTCCATCTGGACCCAGCAAGAAGCACCCCAGTGTGGGATCTCTGGAATCTTCTCGAAAATAAGCATAAGCATGGGCAACATTAGCCCCAGTGCAAGTGAGGGAGGCTGAATCTGGACTGTGATGTTCCCCTAATCCCTGGTGGGTACATGCATGCAGATGCTGCTGTGCTCAGGTGCCTGCCAGAGCACAGGGCAAGCCCTACTCCTGGGAGGTGGAGGAGCAGGGCCATTGCTTAGGCCCCGTCCTCTGGGGGTCAAAATGGGATGATAAGGAGGAGCTGCCACAAGCCCCTATCATGCCTTTGTGAGAGTGCAGAGAAGGTAGTCCCTCTGGCCTCCTGGGGGGCAGGGCAAGGCTGCTGGGGACACCTCATGTGACAGGAAGGGAGCCCTTTCTCCAGGTTATGTAGCTTAGCCTCTGGGCATGGGGCTTGGTGACTCCTGCCTCTGCTTTCCCTCTTCATCAGATGCCTTTGGGCAGCACTCAGCCTGCTTAGCTGACACCTGGACACAAATGCTGGAGCTGCTTAGGTACTCCAGGGGCTCAGGCCAAGGAGCAGAAGGGAGCCGCATTTCCTTCAGTTACTTAAAAAGAATGAAGGTGTCTCTATGACTTTACTATGAAGGCAAAAAATAGATAAATAAATAAAAAAACACAACAACAACAACAAAATTAAATAACTCTTTTCACCTACTCTACTCTCCCATTCACCACAGAACACTTCTGCGACCAGATATATGAAGGTTTTTTTCACCACACCAAGCACCTCTCTAGCAGACATCGACTTGGCTGGCATTCTATAACTCAATTCAGTTCTGACATTGTCTACCTGGAGATGGCTCCCACAGGGTAAGGACTCAGTTCCACAAGACTGCTCCTCCTTCAGATACCAATCGAACATCCCAGTGGGTGTCTTGTCCTTCTGGCTCCCTCCTTGAGTATGATAATTTGCTCTTTGGCTCACAGAACTCAAGGAAACACTGACGTTTACTGATTTGTTATAATGGATGTGAAAGCTGGGGTAAATACCAGATGAAAGAGGCGCATAGGGTGAGGTCTGGCAGGGGGCTGCTGCCAAGCTTCCATGCTTTCTCTAGGCATGTTACCTCCCAGCACCCTGACGTTCAGCAGTCTGAAGCTCATCAACTCTCTTTGAGAGCTTGATCTCCAATGCTACCCCCCTCCCCTCTTCCTGGAGGCTGGTGGGTGGGGCAGAAAGTCCCAACCTTCTAATCCCATAATTATTTGGTCTTTCTGGTGTCTGGCCCCATTCTGAGGTTATCTGTGGGGCCTACCCTAAGCTACTGCATTAGCATAAACTCAGTTGTTGTCAAAGGGTCTCCCTATGAATAAGACACTCCTATCATTCTGGAAATTCCAGGAGATTTAGCTCTGTGACAAAGACCAAATACAGTTCATATTATACCACACTTGTATTCCCCATCTCCAAGGCAAAGGGATCGGGGTAGGGCAGGCCGCCAGCCAGAGTGCTTAGGAGTATACACACACACACACATATGTCCACACACACATACACACCAAGGCACAACACACACCCATTCATACAGTGGTACATATTTTTGCACACATTCATATATGCTTATAGTCACAAGACAAACATGCACACATGCACAACCACACACACAATCATGCATGACCATACACATGTATACATATACGTACATATGTGTCACACATGAACAAGACACACATAAACTGAAACATGCACTCATTCACAGGCCTGCATTCATCCAAAGACACAAAGTCACTCATGGGTGTGCATGGATGCACACAAGTACACATATATACCACGTGGGCATATAAGCACCCACACACCACTACTTAGAGACACATGTGCTTACAACACACATTCACCTGAACACATGCACACACCCACCATACACACTTGAGACTTCAGGCTGCCCTTTTGTCCCTGTCATGGCCATGGCATATATTCCAGTCAGACTTTCCCTTTATAAGGCTGTCCGAGAGTAGGTGTGTGTGTCTGCTGTGATCTGTCCTGAGCTATGGGACCTCCAGGATGGTCATTGGTGCTAACAGGACAGCCCTTCAAGCTCGGCTCATTTGCCTCAGAATTGGAAGACCAGGGCTGCCACACCAGTGTGAAGCAGAAGGCTCCAGTCAGAGGTGGTTTTGGGGGGAGAGAGAGAAACGGAGAGTGTAAGGGGGGGTAGAGAGAGTGTGGGGAGGTGGGGAGGAAGGGATTGTATTTTGACCATCTCAGCCTTAAACGAAGAAGCTGCAAGCACAGGATGGAGTTATTGATCTAGGTATCTAATTTATATTTACAAGAATTCAACTATTTGGGAGGCTGAGGCAGGAGGATCATGAGTTCAAAGCTAGCCTCAGCAATTTAACGAGGTCCTGAGCAACTTAACAAGACCCTGTCTCTATATAAAATATAAAAAAGGACAGGGGATGTGGCTCAGTGGTTAAGCATGCTGGGTTCAATCTCTGGTACCAAACCAAATCAAACAAGGAAAAAAAAAAAAAAAGAATTCAACTATACTTGCTTAGGGGACAAAATGAGAGGGGGCAGGGAGACAGAGAGAGAGAGAAAAGAGATAAAGAGAGAGAGAGAGAGAGAATATTTAAATAGAGGCATCCGGTCCCTGAGTGAGCCTGAAGTGCAAGAGTGCTATCTGTCATCTTCCTGATGGCTCTCAGTCCCACGTCCTGAGTGTGAGCTTCTCACAGCCTTTCTTCGCACAATCTGTCCCCAAACACTTGCCAGCCTCTTCGTCTGGTCCCACCCGCCGCCGCCGCCGCCCAAGTGGTTCCGGGCTCCCGTGAAGGAGCAGTTGGCTGGGCTGTATTTTCTTGAGGATGGCCTGTCAGTCTCCAGCATGGCCCCTCCCTGGGGATTTTCAGGGATGATTTGCTCTATGAGCTAACTTGAGAGCTCTTGTGGTCACTGCTACAGCACCGCCCTTGCTCTGGTGCACTTGGATAAGCATCTGAATCTCCAGGCTCCTTCAGGATAAGACCTTTAAGCCAGGCTAAATCATAGAGGGCGGGGTCTTGTGCTGCCTCATCCTCCAGTAGAAATCCAGGGTTTTTTGCTCTCTGTGACTGGACCTCCAGCTCTGCCTGGGCTGGAGGGTGGCTTCCCTCTGAGGACTTTTGCTATGGGCAGGGTCCCCAGGCTCTCTTTTCCAGGTGGGGAGGTTATGACTGGGTGTGGAGTATGACTGCGGCACCCAGTGGGTGCCTCTCCCAGGAGCTCCGGAGCTGCGACATCACACACTGCTGCCAGGGAGAGGAAAGCACTAAACAGCTTTAGTGGCCGTACATGTTGGTGCAGCAAACCCTCAAACATGTACCAACTCTTTAGGATGCGTGAACATCAATCCCACTGACAGGGGAGGAACACTACTGAGTTCCCCTTTTCAATGAGGAACTGACATTGCCATGCAGCCCGGAGTGTGAACCACCCACGAGCTGGTGGGGGAGGGGGATCCATGCATCCCAGGAATAATGAGTACCTTGTCCTGCTGCCAGTGTCCTCACACTTGGGGTGCCTGTGGGGCTCCTGCGGCTTGATGTCTGGAGGCTGTCCAGGTCTCCCTGGTTCTCCCAATGTTTCCTTTCTCTAATCAGGGGTTGAAGGTCCAGTGGTGCTTTCATATCCAGGGACAGAACACTGTCATCTTCAAGAGTAGAAAGGGAAAAAGCAGGAGTGAGAGAACTTCTGAATCAGCAGAGAGGAGAGGGAATCTCTTTCCTAACTTGGTTGTTAGTTCCTGATGCTTAGGATGATGTAGCCACTTATCCTCAAGTTCCTCTCTTCTCCCATCTTGCTAAGGAGCAGGGATCAGATATCCCCCATAGCCAAGATGAAATTGCCCTTGCCTAGGACAGTGGCCCCTCATTTGGGGAGGAATTGAGTCTCAGTGGTTGTTATTCTCATCTATGGGTGGGATCCTGAGATAGAGGTAGGACTAGAGATGCTGCAGACTCCTTCTACCTCCAATCTGAAGGCTCTGACTAGGGAGACCCCAGCTTTAGAGCTCATGGGATTATTGGATACAGATTTCTGATCACAAAATGATTCTTCTAGGTGGAGCCAATGATCAAATTCCATCCTTATGATATGTAAGGTATGAAGTAAAGCTGCCCCTCAGTGTCCATGATACGCTGGATACCCAGATCCTCAGATACTCAAGTCCCTTATAGAAAATGGCATAGTATTTACATAGAACCTACATACATCCTTTCATATACTTGAAATTATCTCTAGATTACTTATAATACCTAACAATGTAAGTGATATGCAAATAGTAGTTGTACTGTATTATCTGGTGAATAATGGAAAGAAAAATGTATGTGTTTGGTATAGATATAGGTATTTTGCTACTATTTTTGATTTGTGGTTGGTTGAATCTGTGGATTTGGAAACCAGAGAAATGGATGGCCAATGGTACCACCCTCCAGAGGGTAGTCAGAAGGTCACAGGATTGATGATAACACTCCAGAAAGTGCATCACACTCCTACCTCTCTTCTCTCTTTTCATAACCCGCAGGGACTGGGCTAGGATGGCTGAAACCCAGGAACCTAATTGACTGAGCTTTGGCTTCATCGTTCAGAGAGAGTGGTGTTTATTTCACATCCAACACAACTGTTACTTTTGGGGTTTAAAAGCTGGCTTCCCATACAGTCTCAAAATATTACAGACTGCTTATTTATTACAAAGGAGAAACAGAATCTTTGTAGAATGGAAATCTAGCAGACAGCACCTTTAACTCAGCAATAAAATTTAACATTGCCTATAATTGAACACATTGACATTGTGTGTCCCTTGATGTGATGCACTGAGAAGGACACCACATCCTATGTGATATTCCTATGAGAAATGTTGGATCTGAATCTCATTATGAGGAAACAGACCAATTGGGTGGTAATTCTGGCAACTGGCCCATCTTCTTCAAGAATGTTGATAAAAATAGAAGAGTTTAAAGAACTCCTTTACATTAAAAAATTCCAAAGAGATGTGACAACTAAGTGCCATGCATGACCCTGAGTTGAATTCTGAATTGGAAAAACAAAAAGCTGTACAAAATATTATTAGTATAATAAGAGAAATCTGAATGTAGATTGTATATCAGAAACTAGAATTACACTAATAATACTTTGTTTGAGTGTGATAATTGTAGTTAGGAAGAAAACATTCTTGCTCTTAGGAGATATGTAGTGATAAGGGATAAAATACACAATGTCTGGAACTTGCTCCCAGATGGTTTGGCAATAAAATAAAATATGTATGTGTGAATGTGCAGATATAAAACACTGGTTTCTGTGCTATTAAAGGTGAAATAATCCAGAACTAAGCAAGTAAATGGGCACGTGCAATCTCTATGTCCATGGGACAGTCCCATTTATTAGCTGTAAATACCCTTGCAGCAAGGCATGGTGGTGCATTCCTGTAATCTCTGCTACTCAAGAGGCTGAGGCAAGCAGATTGCAAGTTCAAGTCTAGCCTGGGCAATTTAGTGAGACATTGTCTCAAAATAAAATAAAAAGGGCTGGGGACGTAGCTCAGTAGTAGCACTACATGTATCTACGTAAGTATATGTATGTAGGTATGTATGTATGTTCGTATGTGTATATATTGCCACATACCCTTGCATGAGGGTATGAGCAGAGTGCCAAGAAAAACTTGCTGCCTTGGATCCCTTTCTTTATGCATCTACTAGTAAGTTAGGTCACATACTGAACTAACTCACATCCATATATCAGAGACTTCTCAACTTCTGCCTGGCAGGCTGGCAGGAGATGGACAAGCTCTAGATACTCAGCCCCTGCTGGGTGGATATAGCAGCTCACAATTAGCAGAGGGCAGTGCAAGATGAACAATATTGAAGACAGAACTTGCCACTGTTGTCATTTATCTTGTGGCTGTTATGGCTTTGATCTGGAATGTCCCCCAAAGGCTCATGTATGTAAAGACTTGTTCCCAGCCGGGTGCGGTGGCACGTGCCTCTAATCCCAGCACTTTGGGAGGCTGAGGCAGGAGGATCACGAGTTCAAAGCCAGCCTCAGCAATGGCGAGGCACTTAGCAACTCAGTGAGACCCTGTCTCTAATAAAAATACAAAAAAGGTCTGGGGATGTGGCCCAGTGGTCGAGTGCCCTGAATTCAATCCCTGGTACCACACACACACACACACACAGACTTCTTCCCTAATGCAGCAATGTCCAGAGGAAATGATTAAATCATAAGGGCTCTGACCCTCATCATTTAATTTGAATGGGTTATTGGGAATTGGGACCTAGTTAGAGGAAGTAGGTTACTGGGAGCTGCCCTGGAAGGGTTGCTCTTGTCCCTGGACCTTTCTTCTCTCTTTCTTTCTGCTTCCTGGCTGCCATGAGCTAACAACTTTTCTCTGCCACACCCTTCCACCATGATATTTTGCCTCACCTCAGGTCCAAAATAATGGTGCTGGAAGACCATGGTCTGAAACCTCTGAAACTATGAGGCCAAAATAAACTTCTCATACTTTAAGTTGTTTATGTCAGGTATTTGGTCATAGCAACAAAAAACTGACTATTGTGGCACTTCTGGCTGCGCACCTGACCTGTTAGGCAGTAAGCTGCTTTCTTACTTATTTGCACACAGAGTGACTCCTGCCCACATTTTAGTATTTTGTAAAGGAAATTTTTAAGTCTTTAGGATGATTAATGCTCACATAAAATACTAAGTAAGCCTCTGCCCCAATAATCAGAGGATGTTCTTAAAACCTACATGGTGTGGGCTGGGGATATAGCTCAGTTGGTAAAGTGCTTGCTTGCCTTGCATGCACAAGGCCCTGGGTTCAATCTGTAGCACCACAAAAACAAAAACAAAAACAAAAACAACAAAAACAAAAAAAACCTACATGTTTCAAGAATGTCCTGAGCCAAGTTCATTGCTGTACTTATTCTGAAAGGCAGTGCAGTATAATGAGTAAGAATATGAATTTTGGCACTAGAAAACCTGAATTCCAATCCCAGCAAGGCCAATTAGAGTTGTGTGATTTTAAACAAGTTACTTATCTCTCAGGGCTTCTGTTTTCTGATTTGTAAAATGAACATATAGGATTGTTATGGAGTACCTGAGATAATACATGTTAAAAACCAAGAACAGTGATTGGTACAGAGGGAGAAGGACATACATCCTTAATGTGCAGTCTTCTCCTGCTTTCACTAGTCAGAGATCACCTGACATTGTGATCCTGTCATCTTGCACATGCCTCTTGGAAAAGAGGCTTGGTTTTCTGAAAATGGGGAACTTTCTAAATATTGTTCATTACCTCCAACCTATCTAACACATTAAAAATACACACTTATGGGGCTGGGATTGTGGCTCAGCGGTAGAGCGCTCGCCTAGCGCGTGGGCAACCCGGGTTCGATCCTCAGCACCATGTACAAATGGAACGCATTGTGTACAACTAAAGCAAATAAATAAAAATATTAAAAAAAAATACACACTTAGCTGCATGCATGTGTATAATTCCAAAGACCATATAATATTTTGAAAGCCTGGCATGAAGATCTTTACTGATGTTATGGACTTTTTAACAAACAAGTACATATCCATAAACAGATTAAAAATGAAATTTCATTACTTAAAAACCAAATTATCTATATGGCATTCAGCAAATTTTTAATGAGTTTGGTGCTATTTCACATCTGCAACTGGAAAATATTATAGAAGGCTGATTTAGTGAGTAAGTAATTTGGGAGCTAGATACTAAGTTAGTTGTACTAAAGCATTTTGGTTAAGGCAGCTGCTGCCTGAACAAAAGCCATCTTCAAGTGCTTGGGGATGAACTGACCTCCCTTCCAGCCTTCTTTTTCTTGGCTGAGGGCCTTTGTATGTCTTGCCTTGCTTCCCTTCAGAGTGGGATTCCTGTGGGATGCTGGAGGGAGGGAGGAGCTACCTGAAGGAGAGGCTGTGTCCCTGTCTGCGTCCACTGGGAGATGCACAGTTATGGCCATTGGCCTTTCTAATGACGCATGCTTCAGAGGAGGCCTCCATAAGGGCCTGACCTCTTCTGTTTCTGGTTCTGACTCAGGGCACGGAGCACCTAGGAGACAAAGAGAAAGCCAAGTTGTAGTAGATGGCCATTGTTTTTGCCAGGTGTTTCTTCTTTTGGGGGACCCATTCCTTCCCTGCTCATGCCACGTGCTTTGGGTGGAGCTGTGTTCATTCCCTGACTCCAGAGTTGGGCATGTGACTATAGCCTAGATTGCAGGAGGACAGTATTGCCTTAGTCACAGTGATTAGTTCTGGGGAGGGGGCGTGTATTTGTGCGCACACCTTGGGTAGAGGTGGTAGGCACATAATCCAAGCCTGGTCAATCAGAGGCAATTTTGGCACTTCAGCAAGAGCTTTAAGAGACATATTTAAAAAAAAAAATAGAGGTAAGCAGGTAGGAGGTTAGCATGGAATGCAGGAGAACTTCTTTGTTGCCACATGGTGGGATCCTGCTTGAAAAGAGAAGGTAACATGCCTGAGAGACTTGGCCAAGATCTGCCCAGATATTTTCTGAGGTCTAGATCCAAGTGGCCCTGGAATTAGCTGGTCCTGATTGTCTCCTTCCTTTCTTCTTCCCTCCCTCCCCTCCCTTTCTCCCTTTCTTCTTTCCCTTCCAATGCAGTTGGCTTGAGGTAGGCTTTTGATTCTACTAACTGAAAGAGTCCTCATTGTTCCTTAAGTTCTTGTAAAGGAAAGAAGAACCCAGTGGATTTACTTTCTTAATAATCTATTCCTATTTTTCACTTGACAGTGTTTTGATAAGCTCACTGTACCTAATAGCTTTCAGAATTTGGTTCATGTTGGCCTGGTGGTCTTCCTAACCTTCTTGCCAGGGTCATCATGGAAAAGCATCAGATTTAGCCCACTCTTGTGGATAACATTTTCTCTGTTCATGTTAAGTATGTCTTTTGTTTGATGCTTTGACATCTGGAGCCTATTGACCCTGGGGAGACTGTCCCTCCCAAGGCTAGCCAATTCCTAGAGAAAGTAAATGACTAGCCTGTGAGGGTGTCTGTCACATGTAAACCAACCAATCCAGAGTCCTTAACACCTAATTATCTCCTTTATTGAGCTCTTATCCTTCTGGGTCATTATCTCCCTGCCTTAATCACTCCAGATCCAGTACCAGACAACCAGGGATAGCCCTTATATCCTAGGGCCCACTGGCTTAGTTAAACTAGCCAGTCCTAAATTTGCTTAGCCTGCTCATCCTCCCTTGCACATTCCTTCTGCAAAAGTCATAATAAAGACACTTCACCCCCACCCCCTCCCCCACCTCCTCTTTTTGCCTCCTGACCAACCCTGGTGCTTCCCTATGTGGCCCTGCTTGTCCTGGTATACAGACTTCTCTTGGGACCATGAATAATGAACTGTCTTCTCAGTGCAATTGTCTTCTGATCTGTTGGACTCATCACACCTGAATAATAATAAGACCTACATTTAGAAGCACTGTGCTGTCACTGTTGTTGGAAGGAGATTTAAAAAAAATCTCCATATAGTGAAATGCACAGATCTTAAGTAAGCAATTCAGTGAGTTTTGACAAGTGTATCAGTCTATACAACCAACCAAGATTTAGGCATTTTCATCACTCCAGAAAGTTCTCTTATGCTCCCTTCCATTGACTGGTCTTTTATCCTTAACAGTTAGGCATTCTTCACCGTGAGAATTCCACATAGCCTTAGAACAAAATGGCCAGGAGTCAAAACTCTCTAAGAAATCACTGGCAGTTTCTGATGAAGTTTCTAGAAAGCTCAAAACCCCTCAATATTGGAGTCACTCTTTTGCCTTAGACTGCCCAGCAAAATCCCAGAAGCTAGAATTTGTTTTAGGCAAGCTTAGTATAGAACGGCTAATGAAGGTCAGAAAGAATTTCTCCACCTGACACAGGGTGACAGATCACCTAGACCTTTTTCAAAAAGCCTTCCTCAGTCCCCTGATGGAGCTGAATTCTCACTTGCCCATAATGTCTTACAACTTTGCTGAGGTGAGGGCTGGGGTTGTGGCTCAGTGGTATAGCACTTGCCTAGCCCATGTGAGAAACTGGGTTCCATCCTCAGCACCACATAAAAATATAAGGTAGCTGGGCGCAGTGGTGCATGCCTGTAATCCCAGCACTTGGGAGGCTGAGGCAGGAGGATCACGAGTTCAAAGCCAGCCTCAGCAATGGCGAGGCACTTAGCAACTCAGGGAGACCCTGTCTCTAATAAAATACAAAAAAAGGGCTGGGGATGTGGCCCAGTAGTCGGTCAAGTGCCACTGAGTTCAATCCCCAGTACCAAAAATAAATAAATAAATAAACAAACAAACAAATAAATAAAAAAAAATAAAAATAAAAGGTATTGTGTCCCATCTACAACTAGAAAAATACTTAAGTGTTTCTCCTTTGCTAGCAAGGCAAAAAGCCTTCTTTTTCCTTTTGTAAAAAAAAGAACTTTGCTGAGAAGCACAAAATCTCTACCCTGACAAAGATTGTAGACATCATCTGTTAATGTAATAACCTAATTCAAAATCATGAAAATGACGTTTTGGACAAACTTTTATCTTTCTTTTATAAAATGAAGGCCCAAAGATCCAAGAATTCTTTTCACCTTGACTGCCAGGAAACTCAGCTAAATTCAGTTGTTACCTGAAGGTATAACTTCATCCCGGATGTCTAATAACATCTATTTTCTGCTCCTTTCAACCAGTGTTTAAAAACAATTTCAACTTGAAATATCTCATTTTATATTGCTTTTTTTTTTTCTCCACACTGCCTGAAAATTCCTGCTCATTTATAACACCTGTGGAGCACTGGACTTGTTTATGGGAATGCCTGTCTTTGTTTCCTTCCATGCTTCAGCAAAAAGCACCAGATAAGTATTTTTAAAATTGAATTAAATGTGACCAGAAGAGAACCAATGCTAGATTTTATATTTACCCCTTTTACTTCTTTTAAAGAAATATCTCTGAAGAGGATGACCCTGGGAAGTTCAGCCTTGATTCAGGAGTAGGTTGAATTGACAGGAGCACCCCAAGCTTCAGTCCTTTGTGGCAGGCCTGAATTCCCTCAGGAATACCCATTAAAAAGGCACCTACCTCTTCTGCAGGCTTTTTCTTTTGGGGGGTGTTTGGTGTGGAAATGAATCTCCATTGGGATGATGAAGAGCTCTGTTGGGGGTTCATTAGCTTTAAATTGGCCCCTCAGGGGGTTGGGGACTCTGGGTGGTTCTTCTGAAATGGGAGGTAATTTCAAAGCCTTTGGCGCCTGAAAATTTAAACACAAAACCAACATGGCAGGTCTCCAAACCCCGCTGCCTGGGCCGGGGATGGGGGTAGGGGGCAAACAATATTGTATCTTGTGTGTGTGTGTGTGTGTGTGTGTGTGTGTGTGTGTGTGGTATGGGGGATTGAACTCAGGGGCACTCAACCACTGGGCCACATCCCCAGCCCTTTTTTGTATTTTATTAGAGATAGGGTCTCACTGAGTTGTCAAGTGCCTCGCCATTGCTGAGGCTGGCTCAGCCTCCCAAGTGCTTGGATTACAGGTGTGCGCCAGGGCCAGGTTCAATATTGTATCTTATTGTCTATTTTGCTGCAGAAGCTGCTGGGGGAAGCAAAGCTAACCCAGCTCCTAACTTCAGTGGGGCTGCTTGGCTTGTATCTTGCGAGGATGACATGTGCTCATTACTCCTGCCTTCAATTATCCTGAGAGTTACCAACATGATAAACTTAAGAGGCTTCGAGAGGACATATAGTCTTTCTTTCTCTTGAAGCTGGGGAAACTGATACAGAAAGAAATGATATAGCTGAGATGTATGGATTAAGAGAAATCTCTGCATATATTGTTAAGGGGCAAAACCAGGTCAGAACGTTGTTTGACTGCAAACTTTCAGGTATGAAGGAGCAGAATATAGGAATATGTATTTGTGTTTGTTTACCCTATGGAACCTCTCTAAGCCTCAATGTCTTTCTCTGTAAAATAAAAGTAATTATTTGCCAGATACAGTGGCACATGCCTGTATTCCCAGAGACTTGGGCCGCTGAGGCAGGAGGATCCCAAGTTTGAGGTCAGCCTCAGCAACTAACAAGACCCTGTCTCAAAATAAAAAAAAATAAATGGGGCTGGGGATGTAGTCCAGTGGTAGAGCACCCTGGGTGCAATCACTGGTATTGTTGGGGGAGATAAAAGTAATTGTACTATCAACCTCATCAGGTTGTTGTGAGGATTAAATCAGTTAGTATATGTAGTTACAATAGTGTTTGGAATTAGGATTATTTCTATGCTATTTCTCTGAGGGTAGGCTCTCTTTTAATTATTAGAGTTTAATACCCTATCTGGCCTCTGGCAGAAAATCTAAGCTTCACACTTACATAAATATAGCTAAAAAACAATCAACAATCATGTGTATCAGAATCATCAACTAATTTGGCCCAGTTTCTTTCTGTTCTCAGACACACACACACACACACACACATCATGGCATATACATATTTTATACACATATATGTATTTCATATATGTAAATATGCACTTACATATATACATATAAAATATATATATTTACATGGATGGAAAAATTTTATACATTTATGAGAGAGAGATAAAATAGGGGTATTATAGCTTCCCTTTTTCAATTATTCAGAAGTTAACTTGCAATTGTTAACATATGAACTTGGCTCTATGAAATGTATATGGTGCTGGACTTCAGAGAGTTATATTTCACAGGAGGAAAAATAAAAAACATTCTCATTTTTTCACTGTGCAAAAAGAAAAAAGTGATCAGAAACACACATAAGCATCCTACATGTGTAGAGTTGATTGAGGAAGGAAATTCTACTCAATTTATGCAGGGTAATGTTTATAATTTTGAGACATTAAGAAAATGATTAACCAAACACACGCACATAAGATCTTTATGCTCCTGGAGACCTTCCCTGTCCAGGTGCCTGTTGCCCACCAACTGCCCTTTTGTGAATACTGACCTTGTGCATTTAGTGTGACAAGGACTGCATTGAGAAATCTGTGTGGAAAGTTAAACTATTTGTGTGAGGTATGGCTGACAAGCCAAGACTTAATTTCTTTATTCTAATTAGAAATTTACACAGAGTTTTAATATAGTGGAAAATATTGCTCTCCTCTGTTAAACGAATACTTGGGTTGAGGGAAGAAACTCCTTTCCTCTGAGCCTGGCCTAGTTCCGGACTGAGCCAGGCGTGAGATCCAGGCTTTTCCTTGGACCTGTGGTGACTCAAGCAGGTCAGACCTGCTGTTTGCTTCTGGTCCAAAGGAACCTGGAAAGATAGAGGTCCTTCTGGTGTGAGTGGAGGGGTTTAGAGCAGCTCAGACACAGGAAAACAGAAAAATCTGGGTGGACTGAAAACGATGTTCCTCATGGGCACCAGCACCGCCTGGATGCTCATGGATCCTTCAGGGCTTCTTTAGGTGACACGAATCTTCACAATTAATTAACATTGTGGTAGCTCCTATATAGACAGAAGATTCTCTCCTCAAAGTGCAGCATCTCTTCTCATCCTTCCATTAGCTCTGAGAAGTTGGCATCATTATCCAGGCACACAAATAAGGTCACTGTGGCTTTGAGATCATGAATGACCTGCTCTCCTTCACATAGCTGCTATGGGGCAGAACATTCTGGAACCCCTAAGCATTCCCATTCATCACTGGTCCCTCCAAAACCACCAAGGACCCATATAGAATTGCAAGGCAGAACCAGGCCAGAGACAGTCAAGGACATCTCTGAACATGGTGTTCTTACTTGATTTTTGAAGGGAGTCGATAAACTTACAAAATTTATTCTATATTTGCAAAGGTAGACAGACCCTCAATTGAGCAAAGTGTTCCCGGATTCAAGTTTTCCTGCATTTCAAGTTGGAAGTGGGTCCATTGTTTACAAGCCAAAGTCTGTCCTTACTTGTTTATAGATAATCCCCAGGCCCTTGCTGGGTATACAGTGGCACAGATGCTTGGGAAGCTGAGGCAGAAGGATTGCAAGTTCCAGTTTAGCCTGGACCACTTAGTAAGCCTCTGTCTCAAAGTAAAAAAATAAAAAGCTCTGGGGATATAGCTCAGTGGTGGAGCACCCTGGGTTAACTCTCCAGTACTGAAAGAAAAAAAAAAAAAAATTCCCAGCTCTTTAACAGAACAAAGGATTCTGGTGCTCCTAGAGAGAGTGTGGAAGAGCATATGCTTTAAGGTATAATTGGGGGCAGCTGGATTCCTTGATCTTGATGATTTTTAGTACTTAGTAAGTTACTACAGCTCTTTCCCAGCTCTACCTGCTGTGCTCTGAGCTAGAGAGACTAGTTCTCTATTGAGACATCCCTTTGAGTCACCTTGTTTCTAAAGTAGGATCACACACGCACACACACACACACACACACACACACACACACACACATGCATGCACACACATGCACACACACACCTTTTTTTTCTTTGCTTCCCCAGGGGTGTTTTGTTCTGAGCCAATGGCAGATGTTATTGGAGGGAGAAGGCACCTTGCAGCAGGAGGTTCCTGTGGCAAGTGGCTGCCTCTGGCCCTGTGCTGTTTCATATTTCCTTGTTTGTCTGTAGAAACAGGATGGAAATGAGAACTTATTAGCTACAGGTATGGAGATGGACAGTTGACTTTCAACTTTTATCACTTTTTTTTTTTTTTTTTTAAAGGGAAGAAAGTCGGGGAGGATCTGGGGACTGAGACAGCCAAGACTTTGGCTGAGTCAGGGTCAGGGAGCCCCAGTCATTATCTGTGTTGGGTTCTGAGTCAGGTGATGGAGAGAATGACAACAATAAAAACTAACATGTGTTGAGCATTAACTATGTAAAGAGAATTATGCATTAACTCACTTAATCTCCACAGTACTCTTGTGGAACATTATTATCCCCCTTCTACAGAGGAGGAAACTGAACCTCAGCAAAATTAGATGATTTGCCCATGATTACATCTAGTAAGTGGGGGATAGTTTGAACCCAGGCATTCTGATTGTAGAATGTGCATGGTTAAGTACCAGGCAAAGAGGTATCCCCTCTCTGGCTGTTATCTTCTAAGGTGAGTGGCACACGGAAGTGACATTCATCATGCCTGTGTTCTCAGGTGAACTCTGCACAATTAGGTTTAACTGGATCAACTGGGCAAGAATCTTAGTTTCTTACCACTGAGATCAGCCTTCCTATTGGGGAAGGCACCTCCATAAAATGCCATGTGGGATTTGTCTCTCAGGAGCCAGGAATGACTGATGTGGGCATGCCCAAAGGCCTTCCTGGAGGTTTGCTGTGTCTTTTCATTGTGGCTTTCCTCTGAAGCATGTATATGAAGGTGATTCTCCACTGATGTGTCCTAGGGAACGACAGATACACAGAACTATAAACAGGCTGTCACAAAGCAACAGCACAGGTCCCTGTAACAGCCGTTGTGGCTAGACTTGTGGTTCTAAGGATAAAATTTGTTTTGCAAGCTGGGAAGACATACAAAGCTTTGTGTAACAATGAAACATTTTATTATTGATGATAGAAAGAATGACATAGTTCATTCGTTTGCCCTTCCTTCCTTCCTTCCTATTTTCCCTCCATCCCTCCTTCCCTCCCTCCTTCCTTCCTTCCTTCCTCTCTCTCTCTCTTTCTTTTTGGTACTGGGGATTAAACCCAGGAGTGCTTAACCACTGAGCCACATCCCCAGCCCAACATAGTGCTTTCTTTAAAAATTGTTTTTTAAATGAAAATAAAAATGAAGTGCTTGCATCATTGCCCTTATCCATCATAAAATATCTCTCCTCTCCTTTCTTTAGCTATGTGGCTCTTTCTCCCGTTTACATTCTCCTTGGCATATGACCTTGTAAATCAAACAAGTTTATTCAAGATGGGAGCAGATAATGTCTATGTTGCTCTGAACAACTGTTATCTCATACCACTCCCCTACACAGGCCTTCGAGTTGACAAAGTGTTTCTACATTTTAAGTCATTTAATCCCCATAGTAACTTTGTGAGAAATATATGATTATAGCTCCACTTTGTAGAAGAATTCATTCAGGTTCAAATTTAACTCAACTTCTTTCCTTTCTTTCTTTTTTTTTTTTTTTTGGTACCAGGGATTGCACCCAAGGGTGCTTAAGCACTGAGCCACATCCCCAGCCCTTTTTATGTTTATTTTATTTTTCTATTTTTAAATTTTGAGACAGAATGATAGAAAGAATGACATAGTACTTTATTTCTTTTTTTTTTCTTTTCTTCTTCTTCTTCTTTTTTTTTTTTTTTTTTTTTTTTGGTACTGGGGACTGAACCCAGGGGTGTCTTGCTAGGTTGCTTATAGCCTTACTAAATTACCAAGGCTGGCTTCAAACTTGTGATCCTTCTGCCTCAGCCTCCCACACTGCTGGGATTACAGGTGTGTGCCACCATACCTCCTTTGAGACAGGGTCTCACTAAATTGCTGAGGCTGGCCTCAAACTTGTGATCCTCCTGCCTCAGCATCCTGAGTAGCTGGGATTACAGGCATGTGCCACCACGCCCAGCTCAAAATTAGTTGAATTTCTTGTACCCTCTTTAAAGCCAAGAGTTCTTTTCCCTAGATAAGACTACAGATGGGGTGTGAAGAGTCAAGGGAGGAGCTGTGGTTCAATAATTTGGAAAATCTGGAGTTAAATAAGGTTAGGTTGGCGACTTCACTATAGGATTTCCTAAAGTGCTCCATATCCAACTGTGTCCTGTGACTTTTCTTGAAAATATGTATGCAGCATTTCCCCAACGTCTTTGGCTATAAAACCCTTTTCTTCAAGGACATCTGACAGTGTTTTTCAAGGAACATCCCAAGTGACACTTTGAGAAACTGGTCAAAGCACTCTTCTCTTTTGGAGAACCCAAGAATTCCCTAAGTCTGCAACAATGCCAGACAGAGTTCATTAAAATGGTACCTCTGGCCGGGCGCGGTGGTGCACGCCTGTAATCCCAGCACTTTGGGAGGCTGAGGCAGGAGGATCGCGAGTTCAAAGCCAGTCTTAGCAGTGGCGAGGCACTTAGCAACTCAGTGAGACCCTGTCTCTAAATAAAAAATACAAAAAAGGGCTGGGGATGTGACCCAGTGGATGAGTGCCCCTGAGTTCAATCCCTGGTACCACACAAAAAAAAAAAAAAAAAAAAAAAAAAAAAAAAAAAAATGGTACCTCTGCTGGGGTTTCCTCTTCCTGCCAGGGCTGCTTCCTGAGAGGTGGCAAGTGAGTCTCCTGACTACTGCGGTTCTTGGCTACAGAGTTCTGGTTCATGTGTCCGCCAGCTCCAGCTTCCTCTTCATTCAGGCCCCACTGACCTGCAAAAGTGGACAGTGGATCAACCTGTAATCCCAGAAGTGGGCATGGTGCTCTTGCCACCTCCAAATTGCCTCCCATCTTGCTTCTTTGAGCAAAAGTAGTCAAAGCCCTTATTCCTCCTGCTCCTCCTCCTTTACTTCTATTTTTTCTGGTAATGCTTCTATAGGAATGGCAGCCAGTTGCTGGAAACAGCATCAGGAGACTAGGGGTAGAGGCTTTGTTGACCACTGTTTTCTCACCTGCAAAGTGAGGATACTAATTTCTTGCCCTTACTTCCTTGCAGAGATGTCCGGAGCTCAAATAAGATAATGAATGTGACTGCCTGGGGATTTGTGGATTTCAGTGGTGGGACTACGGTGGTGTGACCTGCAGCCTTGCTTGGTTGTCATAGAGATGCTCCAGTCTGCAGCAGGCTCTTGGATTTCCTGGGTGTCTCCCAGTTGTTTACTTGGGGAAAACCCCTTAGGTGTGCAGGGAGGTGGGACTGCGGCTCAGCTCTCTGGATTTACCCTGTCTGCAACCCTTGGGAGGGATCTGAGTCAACAGATGACTCCAGCATAGTTAACAAATCTTTCATCGATGGTTTAAAGGGTCCTGCGGCTATTTTCATCACTTACTCAAGGTAGATTTATTGCTGAAACTGTCTGGCAAACCTTCCTTGTTTGGAGCCAAGCTTTAGCAATCCCTTCGTTCCCAGCATGCAGCTCTGTGGAACAAAGCAGGGTTGTCTTTCAATCAGGGGCTCTGGAAGCCTTCAGGGGCCCTGTGTGAGGTGGAGCACTAGACTTCCGGGAGCTCCTCCTCCTTCTCCAAGCCGGCCGCCTCACTGTTCCTCTATGCTCTCCAACCCTCACCTACCCTCATCATCCCCTTCTTTGTGCATTGGGTCAACAGCCAAATGCTCGTGAGTGGAGCTGCTCGCCCCCTCCAGCTCACCTGTCTCTGCCCACTGGCCCCTGAAGCCTACTCTGATTGGTGCTGATGCTGAGAGAGTGTTGGTGGCCATGATGCAGGTGCAGGTTCCAAAGTCTGCCCAGGTTTTAGTGGCCCAGGGAAGCCTGAAGCCTGATGAGTCCTGGGGATTCCTCAATCTATGTGGCCCAAGGCCACATTAGATTTGCCCCCTAGAGGAACTCAACTCCATCTAGAGCGCAGCACTGAAGACCTTTTGGGGTATTCTAGAATGTCCCTTTGGGGTACAGTCAGACTGCAGGTGCATCCTTCCTGGAACCAGATTCTCTTCTGAGGGTGGGGAAAGTAAGACTCTAGTGAAATGGTCCTGCACTCAACTGGGTGACACATCAGTGTCTAAGTTGGGACAGGGGCATTGTGGTAGGGGAGACAGAATCATCAGCTCTTTGGCCACATCCCAGGTGAACTGAATATGTGATTCAATCTATGTGATGGTAACAAGAGTTTTATCTTAGTAAATGTCATTATCCAGCTCGTTTGTTTATGCTTAATAGAAACCAGTTTGTGAGAAAAGTACTGGAAGTTTCAGTTGTTGAAAGAAGCCCACAGAACTCAGTCTCTCTGTATCTCAAATATGGGGTGGCGTCCAGATAGCAATTCAGAGCTTTCAGGGAGCTTTTTAACTCTGTCCTCACCTGTGATTTTCTACAACAACCAGGGAGGAAGGAATGCAGACTCGCACTTTACAGAAGGGCAAACCCAGGAGGCAGGGAACGTAAGCAACTGGGCCAATGTCTTGCCTCATTGTTGGGGGGCCTGGGGCTTGCAGCCAGGACTTTTGCTACTTCTCCAGATAAAGTGTTTGGCGAAGAAAGGGAGGCCAAGGGGAAATAAGGTTAAAAACTGCTGAAAACATTAGTCAGGTTTCAAGTTATAGCCACTGAGTTCCATTTACTTCTTAAAACATTGATTTTTTTTCAGCCCTTGTGATTATGGGCAATTGGGCATTGCCCAACTAGTTAGTAATTATTTTTAAAAAACAAGAGATGGGACGGTTTATAATTAATATTTATTTAGCACTTACTATGTACCAAAAGCTGAATTATCCCATTTAACTCCCACATGTGATCTTGTGAAGTAAATGTGGTATGGTCACCTCCATGTTATTAATGAGGAACCCAACGCCCAAAGAGGTCATCTAGCTTGGAGCCTAGTGCCAACGGCCACATGCATAGTTATTATTTTAAACCGGGTGCGGTGGTGCACGCCTGTAATCCCAGCACTTGGGAGGCCGAGGCAGGAGGATCACGAGTTCAAAACCAGCCTCAGCAATGGCAAGGCACTTAGCAAGTCAGTGAGACCCTGTCTCTAAAATACAAAAAAAAAAAAAAAAAGTGCTGGGGATGTGGTATGTGGCCCAGTGGTCAAGTGCCCTTGAGTTCAATCCTCGGTAAAAAAAAAAAAAAAAAAAAAAAAAAAAAAAAAGATGTGAATTAATTAAAATTAAATAAAATAAGAAGTTTAGTTTCACAGTTGCAGTAGCTACATATCAAGTGCTCATTAGACTTAAGTGGCTGATGGTTACTGTATAGGACAGTATATATAGAACATTCCATCATTTCAGAAACTACTTTTGGATAGTGCTGGTCTAGACTAACCCCTCATTTTATATATGAAGACAGTGGAACATAGAATCCCTAGACCTTATTTTCAGAAAATCCATTTTAAGGTGTTAAAATCCAAATATCTGAGCACCAGTCCCAAAAGCAACATGTACCTTGTTCAAAAGATTTTTCTTGTTGAATCCAAAATGGAGGGAAGACAGGCAGGAGATGGTATTTTGGGGGCACACCTGAAAGATCCTGTTGTGGCCTGAGACTCTTTGGCACATTAAGTTGACTGTCCTGAAGCAGCACAGAATCCTTGATGTGTCCTGAAGGACAAGTCAAGAGTTATTGGTAGAAATATGGTCTCTGATCTAGAGTTCTATAGAAAACAAATTCCCCCACTTGAACTAGTCTTAGCTTTGGAATAATGCCCATAAAGGAAGACAATTAGAAGATGAGAGGGATTAAGAAATCAGAGTGAGCCTATGGAGGTTTCTCTATTCTTCTAGTCTTATGCTATAAGTATGCTTCTTCTACTTCACCATTCCCAAGAACTGTGTCTTCCTCATGTTAGAAATATGGCTGTTTCCTTGGAGTTGGGTGGAAGGCTCATTCTGCCTAGGAGGAGGGATCCAATGGTAGTGGAGATATCCTTCTTGCTCCTGTAGGCTTTCTCATTCTAGTCATTAAGCAAGTTTTTGTCGAAGGCTTACCCTATGTCAGGCAGTAGGGTGGATACAGAGGGACTAGACATGGGCCCTTTTTAAAGACACTCAGTCTATTGGACAGACAGAGCTCCTCTGTGCTCAACTGTGTGCCCCTGAGTGTCAGTAAGGATTGAAAACAAGAAGCTCAGTATGGACTGGAGTTGTCAGAAAAGCCTTTGGAGAAGATGTGAACTTGAAGCGTGGGGAGAATATCTCATAGGGGCAGAACGAAGGGACCAGAGAACATACTAGCATCACAAAGATGGTGGGCTCTGAGATGTGAGGGAGAAAGCGGCTGGGGCCATCGGGCAGGTGGTTTCTCACCAGAGTCTCACCATTGTTTCTCCTGCTTGAGGGCCTACCTTCAAGAGGAGCTTAGGCAAAAAGTATGAAAAGAGCCCCCAGGAACACATGTACACATGTCATGTCTTAGGCCACACACTTTAGCCATTTAACTCCCATAGAGGAGTTGGTGACATATTTTGATGTTAAGATGTACTAATTTTCCTTCCTTCCTTCCTTCCTTTCTCCCTCCTTCCCTACCCTTCCCTTCCCTTTTGGTACCAGAGATTGAACCCAGGGGCACTTTACCACTGAGCCACATCCCCAGCCCTTTTTGATTTTTATTTTAATACAGGGTCTTGCTGAGTAGCTGAGGCTGGCTTTGAACTCATGATCCTCCTACCTCAGCCTCCTGAGCTGCTGGGATTACAGGAGTGTGCCACCATGCCTGGCGGACCCTCCATTCTTAGAGATGTTGGGCCCAGGCAATGAGGCAGTGGCCTACTCTGCCTCAGCCTCATCCAATGATAAACACATCTTTGGCTAAGAGGCTCTTTCTCACAAGTGTTAAATAAATGGAACTGCCTGCAACTAAGGTATTGCCATGAAAGTAAAGCCAATTATTGGACAAGCCCACATCTCTTACTTTGCTTCAAGTCACCACTTACTAGGGAGAGAGCTGTTTTCTCGACTCTCCCAGGGTAAACCTATAAAGGGAAAAAGAAAGCCAGAATTCTTCTGGTCCTGCCTGTTTGTTGGTGCTGAAGTGATGGCAAATAGCAGAGTGGGTACTGGCAAATATTACAGCTTACTTCTCATCCCCAATAGGTTTGCCAAATAAAATACAAGATGTCCAGTTAAATTTGAATTTCAGATAAACAATGAATACTTTTTTTAGTTGAAGTATGTCTTAAATATTTCAAGTTTAGCTGTGTGTGTATGTGTGTGTGCATGCCTTAAACCTGGCAACTCCAATCCCCATTTCCCGTTTTCATTTTTAAGCCTTTGCAGAGTGCATTTAGGGTCTCTGTTTTGCAGAAGGGTGTCCATCTCACCCTTCAGGGAGCTATGCTGGAGAATGGCCATCTTCAAGAGGTCCTGGAGGGCCTGAGATCACCTCAGATGGGGAGCTAGGGAATGTTGACAAAAATGTGGAGCTGAGGGTGCAGGGGGATCTGCCTTCTGGCTCCAGCTCTGCTTTTGAATGATTTGGGACAAATACTTTGCTTCTCTGGTGTAAGCTACCTGGTACCGTAACCCGGGAGGAACACTCTCGGAGGCAGAGTATAGCTTTTACTACTTTTACTTCTACTTTCTTAGAGAGAGCTTAGAGAGGGAAAGAAAGATTTTTAGAGAGAAAGATTAAAGAGAGCTTTTCTTCTTGTCTTCTTAGCTTAGAGTAGAGTCTTAGCTTAGAGTCTTCTTAGAGAGAAAGAAAGATAGAGCTTAGCTTAGAGAAAGATTAGAGCTTCTTTCTTCTCTCTTCTTTCTTCCTTCTTCTTTCTTCTGTCTTCTGTCTTCCTCAGGAGCCTCGGCCTAACTCTGACCAGTCATTACTTCTTCTATCTGGTTTCTCTTCTGTCTTCTATCTGGTTTCTCTTCTGTAACCGCTCTGCCTACGTTCTGGCCGCTCTGATTCTTCTGACCGACCGAGTGACTGCCCGACTGACCAAATTCTCCGTGTTCCTAACTCGGACCGCTTTCACCCGGTTATATACCTTCAGGTTTGCGGGTGCCTACAGGTGCGTCACATACATATCAGGTGGAACTTATGGCTTCCAGCTAGCTACAACAGCCCTTCCTAATTAGGGCTCCTTCACTCTGGGCCCCGTTTGTTCTTACCTTATAAATAGTGGAAGTTTATTTGGAGGATCTCTGAGGCCCCTGAATGGGGAAGTTTGGAAAGAAAGTTCTGGCTTGGGATGTGGAGTGTGAGGCGTGAAGGCAAGACTTCAGTCTGTCCTTCCCTTTGCAAATTCTGAGGGAGGATAAAGGACCATTGCCATTATAGAGCCTTGCAGGCCACTGAGCTCGCGGACTTTGCATTAATACCCAATTGGGCCTGAAATCCTGGTGCTTCAGGTCTTGATGGAAAACACACCCTCCCACCAGAATGAAAAGTGGGGCGGCCTGGGGTTCACCCCTCCCATTCCCCCACTGACCTGCACAGTGGAGCCTGTACATGGTGTCAGGGGGCCACGTCCGCAAGAGGCCTCGGAGGTATCTCTTAGCTGAATACCCAGGCTGGATCTGCCTTTGGGCCTGGCTGTCTGGCTGGCTTCGGAAGTAGAGGTACGGTTGCCAGGCTCTGTCCTGCTCCCCCTGTGGGGACATTAGTCAGAAAAGAGCATAGCTGCTGAGCCCTGAGCCTCCCAGTGATACAGGCTGGTTAGCACAATCCTCATCAGTAATCCAGAGGCTCCCAGAGGTGCCAGAAGGCACCAAAACCAGATGCCTTGGCTAATAGACATAAACCAAGAGCCTATGGAGCAAAGCCCTGAAAGGTCCCAGCAGATTTGCAGTTGGAAGGGGAAGGAGAAATGACAAATCCCAGACCCCATCTTGAGATAGAGCGTTAGAAAAGGATAAAGGCTCAGAAGAAAATGCATTACTTACTTTCGCCTGTGGAAATCATTTTAGTCCCTTCAAAAATGGCTTTGCACAATGGGAAAGCCAGTGTGTAAGTGAACATCAGCACTCGATGTTTGTAATATGAATGAAGGGACAGACAAGCCATGTCCATGTTCATGGGGAGCCTGGCATTTTGAAAATATCTGGCTCTGCTCTCTGCTGCATTTCATTTCAGCTAGGGAGAATTTGGGGGGAAACTTCCTGCCAAAGTCAGTCCTGCTATATAAGATGCTGCAGGGAATAAATGTATACAACATTTTACACTTGGCTAGGGATTTACATTATACAAAGAACCTTCACCTCATTATAATCCTCTAAGGTAGACACGTAAATGATGCAGAAACTTCTCTCAGAAGATGATCAGTTAAGCATAAGAATGGCAACTATGTGGTACTTGTGTGGACATCTCTCTCACTCCCCCCCTCCTCCGGCAGATATCACTAATCAATCACGGCATTCTTGGCTGTTGAACTCCTTATGATATCAGAGTCCATTCTTTTTTAAAACATTTTTTAAAAAATTGAGGCATAAATTATATATTTACATATATATACATATATAAAAATATATGAATATATAAATATATATGCATATACATATATACAAAATACAGAACACTTCATCAGCCCAGAAATTTCCCTCATGCTACTTCACATATCATATATTTTTTACTGCTCCGTGAAAATGATCCACAATGTCCCAATGAGAATTAGCATAAATATAATACTTATTTACCACTCCTTTGTTCAGCAGCTCCCCCAAGGCAATAGCACAGACTGGGAAGATACAGGGTGTCTTAGTTCATTTTCTGCTGTCATAACAGAATACCTGAGATTGGTTAATATATATTATATAAAGAATATATATATGTATATATATATGTGTGTGTGTGTGTGTGTGCATATGTGTGTGTGTGTGTATGTATAGATAGATAGATAGATAGATAGATATAGATAGATATCTTGAGGCTGGGAAGTCCAGAATCTGGTGAGGGCCTTCTTGTTGCATCATTCCTTGGCTGAAGAAAGAAGGGCAAAGGAGGGTGTGTATATTGCACACATGTACACACATGAGAGATGGGTGGAGAGATGGGAAGGGGGCTGAATCCATCTTTTTATCAGGAACCCACTCCCATGATAACTAACCCAATCTCATGATAATGACATTAATCCTGACCATCTCTTAACGGTCCCACCTTGCAACACTGTTGCAGTAGGGATTAAATTTCCAACACAAACTTTGGTGGACACAGTCGAACCCCAGCAAGGGTAAATGGCTCAGCCAGTTACCAGTGGAGTCTGCACCAGAATCCAGGGCTTCAAAACACATCAGAGCAAAGCCTTCTGTTCTTCAGGAACTTATCATCTTGTCAATGGACCAGGACTAAGCACCACGAACCAGCTTGATGTCAAAGGAAGAGGAAATGACAGTTTTACCTCAACATGTGTCCTGGGGAGTAAAACCTGTGAGATTAGAGACACCAGTGTGTTCGTGCTTGTTAGGATTCAGTAAAACCTGACTCAGCAGGTTTATACAACGAAAAAGAAAGTGTATTAATTCAGATAACAAAAAGACCAAAGTTTAGAGAGTACCAGCGTTAGCTAAAGCAGATGTTCAATGATCCAGAGGTTCAATGGCTCCAACATTCTACAGGCACCAAATTCCTTGCTACTTCTGCCTTTTCACTTCAGTTTTATGGGCCTGCTGAGCCTGAACAATGGAAACAGGGAGACATCGAGTGGGTCCAGAAAGTACAAGCAAAAGATTGGAGGAGAAGACAGCTTATGAGAAAGTCTGGGGAAATGCCCCAGATGTTAAGACCAGGGCATCTGGGTTCCAGGCTCATTCTGCCTCACAGGAATTTTATGATCTTGGGCAAGTCCTGAAGTTTTTCTGAACCTAGCTAATAGCATAGTAGAGGGAGTAGAAAGTTCATGGGGTTTGAAATCAAATAGCCCAAGAGAGACAGCCAAGGCAGGAGGATTGAAAGTTTGAGGCCAGCTGCAGCAATTTAGCAAGACCCTCAGCAACTTAGTGAGACCCTGTTTCAAAATTTAAGCAGGTTTAGGGTAATAGCTTAGTGGTAAAGTGCCAATGGGTTCAATCCCAGTATGAAAATAGAAAGAAGGAAGGAAGGAAGGAAGGATGGAAAGAAAGAAAGAAAGGAAGAAAGAAAAAGAAAAGAAAGTGTGTCATATATGTACAAATTTGATGGGAGACTGGAAGACAATAGATGAAGATGCTAATAATGGCAGTTTGAGGGTGCCAGGCAAAAGAGTACAAGTAATTCTTTCTCCTATCTTTTTATAAAATCAAATTTTGAGTAATATGATTAGATTATAAATAGGAAACATGTTAAAAATTAACTAGTTTCATGCTGCCTCCCTCTTCTTATCTATATTTCTTGTCACTTCCCAACATTATCCTAGTCCTAACCACCCATTCAGAATTATTCTAAAAGATAAAAGGAGACAGAAGGGAGCCGGGAAGGGAATCTCTGGAACAGGGACATATACGCGGCAGCAGGAGCTGGCTGTGGGTGGCTTCAGCCTTCCAGGTTGCCTTGACTTTGCCAACCCCACCCCCAACCCCAACCATCATCTTCGGGTTTCTTCTTAGATGACCAATTAGTGAGCACTGAATGGCCTGTTATCCACAGCCCACTGTGTGTGGCTGCTTCTTTTAACAAGGGACTTACTTGCTCAGCCTGGCTGCCTTCCTGTTGTATGCCAGGCCTACTAACTCAGAGGGGGAGAGGGGACCCCCAGCTCCCTGTCCCTGCCCTCACATCAGCTGTCCTGTCTACTCACCCGAGTGCTGGCAGGATGGAAAGGGGAGGTGGGGCCTGTGTTCCTGCCCAGCAGATATGAGTGGCAGGGTGCCAGAGTCCCTAGGAAGGGCAGAAGCTGGCCTGGACAGCCAGCTGCCACCTTACTGCAGAGGGTGGCCCAGGCTTTGTGTGCAGGAGTCCACAGAGGAGCAAAGAGGGAGGCCCAGAAATCCCAGGACTGGCCAGCAAAGTCCTCCACAATTCAGCCCTTACCCACTTCTTCAGGTGTCTTTCTAGCCAGAGCCATGCCTGTTGAATTGCTCTGAACTTCCTGTTCTCCATCTCCTCTCCAGGCTCAGCTCACTTATGCCTAAGCAGGTCTCTCTCCATTTATTTATTTATTTTGGGTCCCTGGGATTGAACTCAGGGGCACTTGACCATTGAGCCACATCCCCAGCCCTCCATTTACTTATTTTTTTAAAAAATATTTATTTATTTGCTTTAGTTGTACACAATGCGTTTATTTTTACGTGGTGCTGAGGATCGAACCCAGGCTGCGCACGTGCTAGGCGAGCGCTCTACTGCTGAGCCACAATCCCAGCCCTCCATTTATTTTTAACCACCAGACTCCACTCAAATTCTACCTCCTCCAAGAAGCCACTCTAGCTTTTCCCAGTCAGAAGTGGTCACATCAGTATAGGTAAAGATTTTGATAAGACTCCAAAAGTGCAGTTAACAAAAGCAAAAACAGATGAAGGAGATTACATCAAACTAAAAGGACTAAAAGTTTTTGCACAGTGAAGGAAACACTCAACACAGCAAAGACACATCCTACAGAATGGGAGAAAAACTTCCATACTATTCATCTGAAAAAGGATTAATATCCAGAATATATAAGGAACTCAAAATAGTCAAAAACAAAAAACACCTATCTAAAAAATGGGCAGATGATGTGAATAGTCATTTCTCAAAAGAAGAAATTCAAATGACTAACAAGTTTATGAAAAAATGCCCAACATCATTAGTTGTCAGGGAAATGCAAATCAAAAATTATCTCACCCTAATTAGAATGGCTATAATAAAAAAGAAGAACTAACAAGTGCTGGTGAAGATGTAGAAAAAAGGAAACTCATATACATTAGTGGTGGAAGTGTAAATTTAGCACAGTCACTGTGGAAAACAGTATGGAGGTTCCCCAAAGAACTAAAAATAGAACAACCACATCATTCAGGAATCCCACTGCTGAGTATATATCCAAAGGAAGGGAAGTCAGTATACAAAAGAGATAGCTGCACTGCCATGTTTATTGTGGCACTATTTACAAAAGCTAAAATATAAAATTGATATAGGTGCCCATCAACTGATGAATGGAGAAAGAAAATGTGATATACATACATACATACATACACACACACATATACACACTCACACATATGTATATATATACACATACACACACATACATACAATGGAATATTATTTGTGTATAAAAAGGAATGCCGGGCGCGGTGGCGCACGCCTGTAATCCCAGCACTTTGGGAGGCTGAGGCAGGAGGATCGCGAGTTCAAAGCCAGCCTCAGCAATGGCGAGGCACTTAGCAACTCAGTCAGACCCTGTCTCTAATAAAAATACAAAAAAGGGCTAGGGATGTGATTCAGTGGTCGAGTGCCCCTGAGTTCAATCCCTGGTACCCACAAAAAAAAAAAAAAAAAAAAAAAAAAAAAAAAAAAAAAGAAAGGAATGATATCCTATCATTTGCAGCAAAATGGATGGAACTGGAGGACATCATGTTACATGAAATGAATCAGACACACAAAGACAAATACCTCATTCTCTCTCTCTCATATATGGATGCTAAAAAAGCAGATCTGCTGCTGGGCGCAGTGGTGCACGCCTGTAATCCCAGCACTTGGGAGCCTGAGGCAGGAGGATCACGAGTTCAAAGCCAGCCTTAGCAATGGCAGGGCACTTAGCAACTCAGTGAGATCCTGTCTCTAATAAAATACAAAAAAGGGCTGGGGATGTGGCCCAGTGGTTGAGTGCCCCTGAGTTCAATACCTGGTACCAAAACCAAACCAAACCAAAACAAAACAAAAAACAGATCTGAATGTAGAATAGTGATCATTAGAGGCAGGTGGAGGTGGAGATCAGGGGAGATACAGAAAGAATGGATAACAGGTACCAAGATAATGCCCCTAAATGGAAGAAATATAGTTAAGGATGTAGCTCCATGGTAGAGCACTTGACTAGTGTGCATGAAGCCTTGGGGTTCCGAAGAAGAAGAAGAAGGAGAAGGAGAAGGAGAAGGAGAAGGAGAAGGAGAAGGAGAAGAAGAAGAGGAAGAAGAAATAAATTCTAGTGAATATAGTTCACAATAATCTATTATCTCTTTTATGAATACCTCGAAGAGAGGACTCAAAAACTCCAAACACAAAGTACAAAGATGAGGAGGTGGAAATGTCAATTACCTGATTTGATCAGCACACATTGTACATATGTATTGAAACATCACACTTTACCTCATAAATATGTACAATCGTTACATATTAATAAAAATTTTATGTGACATTTTTTAAAGGTAAGGTTTTGCTATGTCACCCAGGCTGGCCTTGAACTTATAGGGACAAGCAATCCTCCCATCTCAGCCTCCTGAGTAGCTGGACAACAGGTGCTCTGAGCCCAGCTTGATCAGAAACTTTAAAAAATGTTTAAGGAGAAGGAAATTCTAACTACCCTGTTCTTACCATTACATGCTGTATATATTGAATCATCACACCATACCCCATAGATATGTGTGATTCTAATAATATAAAGGTCAGTCACAATTGCTACCTTCTTCGTACCACAGCGTATTCATAGTTATATCTCAGCTTTTCTCATAGACTGCCTATCAAGTGTCACTGGGACACAAATTGGCCTCCTTCACTAGATCATGCACTTCTATTGAATAGAGGTCACGACCACCCCCTGATACACCCTGGCAGCTAATATGCTCATCCAAGGACTTTGTTAAGCATCTGTTACATGTCGGGTATTTTTCTGGACACTGTCTACTTAGTGACTACTCATTAGTTGTTAGTTCAGTTCAGTGGAAAGAACCAGTAATGTCTGTATCACTGCTGACCACCTGTGCCAGCTCCAGACAGAAGCTCTCTCAATAAGCACAGCTGGTGTCTCCTATCCCTCAGTCAGCTGGCTGGAGTCAGTGTGCTCTGGTACAGCCCAAGCCTTAGATATAGGGTGATAGCCCATTATTTTCACACCTATGCAGGTGTGACTAGGGCCAGCCTTGGGGCTTCCAGGTGAATGCAACTGGAATAGAGGTGGGGACAGGGTGGGAAGGAGAGAGGCCATTGGCAGCTGTGCCTGGAAAGCCTTCTCTAGCCCCTGCCTGCCTTCCATCAACCTGGACAAACAATGCCAGTCCCTTTCTCTGCAGGTGTCATTTCTGAAATTCTGTATGAATAATATTCTCACTCCCATTTATCTTTGGCAACCGTGTGTTCCTGATCATATGGTCTTTGGCAAACATGTGTACCAGGTTATAAAGAAGAGAATCATGGGGCTGGGGCTACAGCTCAGTGGTAGAGTGCTTGCCTAGCATGCATGAGGCACTGGGTTCATTCCCTAGCACCACATTAAAAAAATAAACAAAATATTGTGCCCGTCTACAACTAAAAACATTTTTTTAAGAAACAGGAGAATTTTGAAGTGGTCTGAATTTTCTCATTAATGCAATGTTATAACAAGTCTTGATTCCTGACCAAACCATTTAGCATCAAAGCTTTGACCAGCCACATGTCACAAACATAAAGGTATAACAACAAAAATTGCAAATGGCAAAAAATTAAGCTCCAGTTCCTATAAAAACTTAGTTAGGTTGGTTTAAATTCTATCTCGATGACTTACTAGCTGTGTGACCTTGGGGAATTTATTTGGCCAATCTGTGCCTTGGTTAAGACCTGTCAAGTGGGGGTGATATAAGTAAATATCTTACATGCAAAATAATGAAGTTGGGCCATAAGTTCTTTATTCACATTAAAAATTATTTCAAAATGGAGCAAAGACCTCAACACATAACAGTGGATTTGGCAATGATTTCTTGGATATGACACCAAAAGAACAGGCAAAAAAAGAAAGAAAAAGTAGATAAATTGGATTTGAGGGAAGGGGTGAGGCTGTGGGGATGGGAAGGACAGTAGAATGAGACAGACATTATTACACTATATACATGTATGATTGTACTACTGGGGTGACTCTGCACTGTGTACAGCCAGAGGAATGAGAAATTGTGCTCCATTTGTGTACAATGCGTCAAAATGCATTCTACTGTAAAATAAATTAATTAAAATAGAAAAAAAATTAAAAACTGCTGTGCATCGGGGCTGGGATTGTGGCTCAGCGGTAGAGCGGTTGCCTAGCACATGCGCGGCCCAGGTTTGATTCTTAGCACCACATAAGAATAAAGGCAATGTGTACAACTAAAACAAATAAATAAATATTTACATATTGGAAACATAATATTCACATTCATATGTTGATGGTATTTGGAAATAGGGCCTTTGAGACATAATTGGGATTAGATGAAGTCATGAGGGTGGGATCCCTATAGTAGCATTAGTGGCTTTTTAAGAACAAGAAGAAAGGTTGCTTGCTTTATCACTCCATTTGATGTTTTCTGCCATGTTTTGATGTAACAAGAAGGCCCTTACCAGATGTGGAGCAGATGCTGGTGCCTGCCCTTGGACTTCCCAGCCTCCCTAACCTCCATTTTTTTATACAGAACTGTCATATTCAGTTATAGCAACAGAAAATGGACTAAGACAGACATATTAAAATATCAGTAGATTAGCCGGGCGCAGTGGTGCACGCCTGTAATCCCAGCCTTTGGGAGGCTGAGGCAGGAGGATCACGAGTTCAAAGCCAGCCTCAGCAATGGCGAGGCACTTAGTAACTCAGTGAGACCCTATCTCTAATAAAATACAAAAAAGGGCTGGGGATGTGGCCCAGTGGTAGAGTGCTCCTGAGTTCAATCCCCGGTACCAAAATAAATAAATAATATATATATATATCAGTAGATTTACACAATTCTAGAAATATAAGAATAAGAAATACTTAACATTTTGAAAATTACTTGATATTTTTGATTATTTGAGAGACAGTTTAGAATTCTGTGATGCTTCAAGAGCATCATTATGACTATCATTTAGAAACTACCCCAAATTATAGTTATCTAGGTTTTATAGCTATTTGACTTCTAAATAAGAAGTCGAAGGAATGAAAGCCCTGGAGAAGAATGATTTTAACTTTCAGAGTGTTGAACAAGATTTATTTCTGTTCTAAAAAGCAAATCAAGGGCTGGGACTGCAGCTCAGGAGTGGAGCACTTGCCTAGCACATGTGAGGCACTGGGTTTGATCCTCAGCACCACATAAAAATAAATAAAATAGCCGGGCGTGGTGGCACGCCTGTAATCCCAGTACTTGGGAGGCTGAGGCAGGAGGATCGCGAGTTCAAAGCCAGCCTCAGCAATGGCAAGGCACTTAGCAACTCAGTGAGACCCTGTCTCTAATAAAATACAAAAAAAGAGCTGGTGATGTGGCCCAGTGGTCGAGTGCCCCTGAGTTCAATCCCTGGTACCAAAATAAATAAATAAATAAATAAATAAATAAAATAAAATAAAATAAAATAAAGGTAAGAAGAAGAAGAAGAAGAAGAAGAAGAAGAAGAAGAAGAAGAAGAAGAAGAAGAAGAAGAAGAAGAAGAAAATCACCAGCCAATCCCAAAAAACCAAAGGCTGAATGTTCTCTCTGATAAGTGGATGCTGAGCTATAATGGGGGGGAGGCATGGGGGCAGGGGAACTTTGGGCAAAGGGGAGGAAGGGGAGGGAAGGGGGCATGGGGACAGGAAAGATGGTGGACTGAGATGGACATCATTACCTTAGGTACATATATGACTGCACATATGGTGTGATGCTACATCATATACAACCAGAGAAATGAAAAGTTGTGCTGCAGTTGTGTACAATGAATCAAAATGCATTCTGTTGTCATATATGTCTAATTAAAATAAATAAATGAGTAAAAATAAAATGAATGACTCTAAAAATTGAAAAAAAAAAGATTTGAAGGAAAATTTAAAATACACAAATATATTTAGGAAAAATAAATAAATCAACCACCATGGAACATATTTGTACGTATCTTGAAGTCTGAGAACTCCAGACTCTTGACTTCACATTTATCTTTGCTCTTTAGGAAGCTGGGCTGTAGAGAGTGTTAAAGGGTGAGTGTATGTTGAGGCATAAATTATAGAGATATTACCATGTGTAAGCCATCAGACTCACAGATAGAACTGGGGATGCTGGGTGCTATGGTTAGAGGTGAGGTGTCCCCCAAAAGCTCATGTGTGAGACAATGCAAAAAGGTTTAGAGGAGAAATGATTGGGTTGTGAGAACCTTAATCCAATCAGTGAATTAATCACCTGATGGGATTAATTGAGTGGTAATTGAAGGCAGGTGGGTGTGGCTGGAGATGAGGCTTTGGGGGAATGGCTTTGGGGTATATATTTGTATCTGGCAAGTGGAGTCTCTCTCTGCTTCCTGATCACCATGTGAGCCACTTCCTTCCACCATACTCTTCCACCATGTTGTTCTGCTTCACCTTGAGCCCCAAGGAATGGAGCCTCTTGTCTATGGATCGAGACCTCTAAAGCAGTGAGCCCCCAAGTAAACTTTTCCTCCTCTACAGTTGTTCTGGTCAGGTCCGTTAGTCACAGCAGCAAAAAAGCTGATTAAAACACTAGGATATACTTTAGACAATGAATTGCACTTCCCTGTGAAGACTCCATTCTCCCAGATCTGAGTGGGGCCCTGAGTAGGTTTCTTGATTCTTGGTCCATCCAGTAGAGATTCTTCCCTGAGCAGTGCTACCATACTGGTGGACCCTCTTCTACCCTTGTTTCCCTCCCCCTTTCTCTTTCACTTGGAATGTGGTGTCTTTAACTCTTGACCTATTCTATATGGACAAAGAAATACTACCCCAGGGGGAAGACAGTGTGGTTATCAGTGGGCTCAATTTACAGCACAGTTTGTTGGGTAAGCACTCTATTGCTGAGCTACACCTCCAGCACAGTTTGCTATTCCATTTCCTTCCTT
The DNA here is from genome assembly GCA_025594165.1 of Tamias sibiricus. Taxonomy (NCBI): domain Eukaryota; kingdom Metazoa; phylum Chordata; class Mammalia; order Rodentia; family Sciuridae; genus Tamias; species Tamias sibiricus. Next base: position 92,188,987 of record CM046660.1, read on the forward strand.
CATCTTCCCGCTTGGATCTCTAGGGCAAACTGTCTACCTCCTTCAAAGCCATAGATTTTCTTTTTCTGTTTTTTTTTTTTTTTTTAATTCTATGGCTTTAAGAAATAATGTCTGATAAAAAGAAATATATAAATAAAAATATGATTTATAACCATACTACTCATGGTTGAACCCAGAAGAAAAATTTATGTATATACTTCTGAGAATATATAATTAATCTTTTAAAAATTTGGGTTATATTGAGGTGGCAATGTTTTTTATACTGCCTGGTGTGGAATTCTGGTACAATGATTTTCTTGAGTGAATTACCCAAATTATCTGTGCTTTAGTTTCCTCATCTTTAAAATGGGATCATTGAATACAACCTACCCCCAGGACTGTTAGAAAGCATAAATGAGTTATACTTGGAAAGCACTTAGAAGCAAAAGGAATACAGTAGATATTAAAAAAAATTATTGAACATTGGTGTTTTATTACCTATATATGAATACTATTTTATTTTCATGTTATTGATGACTGATACATGACTTATCATCTGATCCAAAACCCATTAATTGATTATAGTGTGATTTATCTAATCAATGTTTATTGTGTTACATTTATTATTTTAGTGTTTTGTATACTAATACATAACTATAGAATTTTAAAACTATAAAATAATAATAAAATAAAAATTAGAGATATAAATAACACTAAACATTCTGTGCATAAATCTTTAGACATATCATTTATTTCCTAGGGGCAAGTTCTCAAAGCAGAAAACTGAATCAAAGTGTATTAACTCATTTTAAGTTTTTTTTCAAAATGCCTTCCAGAAATATCTGAATTTCTGTTCCTAATGCATGAGACTGCTGTTTCCCTGTAGCCTTTCCAGCTCTGGGTAGGGTTTGGAAAATTTCTTCAGAGTCTGTACTCTTCCTAATCAGGTGGTGCGCTCTTTTTTCCAGAGCTCTACTCTGCTGAAATGTTCATTTTCTTTAATCCCAAATCCCTTTGAGTTGCTTCCTCTCCTCTTTTAATGTCCTATATTTTCTAATCTTAAATTTCCTGCCCTGTTATTATTCCAAACCTTATTTCTTTTCTGATTTCTTCACTTCCCTTCTACCCACTTGGAGTTAGACTCCAGCATTCTGTTTTGTGGGTATGAGCTATAAATCTAAAGGATGGATACCAGACACAGAAACTTACTTTTTTTCATTGAGCCCAAACCTGACCCAAAATGAAGTTGTCCCCAAGTGGACTTATCTTCTTCATAAATTAAGAAGATCCCTGTTGCCCAAAGACTATAGCCATATAGACATGCATCTGAGTGCTGTGGTAGGCATTACTCTGGGCAGTTGGTCTGCATAACAGTCGGTGTTTAACCAGAAACTACTCTTAAGTATTTAAACACAGAAGGAATTTAATTTAGGGGATTGGTTACACACAGGTTTGGGGGGCTTAGAAACCACATATTGAGGCAACTTTGAGATCAGTAATATCAGGAAGCTGGGACCACCCTTCTGCTAGAGGGACAGAAGGAATTGCTGGCAGAGTCACCTGGAGGAGCCCACGGCCATCATGTGTCTGTCTGTCTGGAGCTGGATCACAGAGATGATGTAGATATTTCTAATCACTTGAGATAGAGTAGGGCAGGGAAAATACCCATCTTTACCCTCACCCTCTCTAGTTTTCTCTCTTTGTCAATTCAATCAGGAACTAGTTGACACAGATATTTGTGGGATTGTACATAGCCTGTGGTCAACCCCCTTGTGACATAGAGCCAAGCAGAGAAGGGTGTGCAGAGGGGATCTGAGGGCAAACAGGCAAACACCAGACAGACAGCCTCTGGGGTCCCTTCAAGTTCACAGACAATAGGACAAAGTGCTGACCATGCTGGCCCTAGAGAGGTAGACAGCCCCATCTTTGAATCCTGGCTTAGTGATTTACTAGCTCTCTGGCCTGCGGCAAACCACACAGCTCCTATGAACTTTAGTTTCCTTATCTATAAAAGGGGGACAGAAAACCACATTTCACAAGGTCATTGTGAAGAGTAAATAAAATAACAGCTACAAAGTAGCAGTAAGCATAAGAGAACAATTGGCTTCCTTTCATCCAAAATGTAGGATTTCAAGACAAAGGACAATTGAGCATTTGGTCAAGGTCAGGAAGGAAACAGAAGGAGTGTTCCTTTGAAAGCTCTGCCTAGGGTGGGGGTAGGTGATAAATTGGCCAATAATGATAATGGCAGACAATCTAAGAAACATTGAAAGTATTGTGCATGGCTGATTCATTCCCCAAACATTTATGGAAGTGATTTAGATATAGTCCCTGTGATGGGTGAGATGTTATTCTATCAGGGATGACAGATGGTCAGAGAGAAATTTCAATTCATGATGGTATGGGAATGTTTGCAAAAGTAGGAGCCCAGGGATATCTCTGCCCAGGGTAGAGGGAAAAGCTTCAGAGAGGAGATGATATTTGAGCTGTGTATTAAAGGGTAGGTAGGGGTTAGCTGCTGTAGAAAGGGCATGGGGTGTTGGGGTGAACTAGTCACATAAGGGGCTGAGGGGCCCACAGTGGAGATGTTGGCAAGATAGGTGGGAGATGGAAGAGAAACTAATGTATGAAGGGCCTGGTGTCAGAAGCTAATGATTTTATTAGTCTGTAGAGATTTAAACCACAGAGTAATCCATCATCTCAAATCTAGAATTTCATAAAGTGACACATCTTCCTAGATAATATTATGGCCTCAGTCAAAGGGCCGAAGTCTAAAGTTATATAAGGCGGGGTCTATGTGTGCATCTCACGAGAATGTCTGAATCAGAAAATGAGCATAGGGGGTTCCCTTTAATATTAAATGCAGAATGGAAAAGGCCATTAATTTGTCCTGCAGACGCTGAAGGGCCCAAGGCAAATATTTAAAATGTTCTCTTTCTCATCTCTGCAAAGCCAAGAACATCAGAGGTAGGACAATGATGCTCATGATTCTGAGACAGGATTTCAAGGACTCCTGGTAAAATGTCTGCTGTCCTGAATATGTCTGAATGCCAGAAAGGACTTTGTTACTATAACTGAAAAGAAAATACAAAATTGTAACAGAGCCCTTTATGCTTTCAGAGCTCTTCCTTATGTATTAGCTCATGCAGACTTCATGAAGATTGTGTGTGGCCAAAGTACAAACCTATTTTAGAGATGAGGAAATGGAGATCTGAGGGTTTCATACCTTCCCTAGGGTCCAGGAAGTTCTTCCCAGGGCTGCCACTGGATTTCTGGACACACAGGCTAGTGCCTTCCCCAAACCTGAGGGACTGCTCTGCCTACCTGCTTCCTTCCATATGCCAGGACAGCTTCTTTGAGATCTTGAAGGGTGTGCAGTTCAAGATCCAGCCCCTTCCTATGACCTTTGGGGCAGCAGGAGCCCTTTCTCTTCTCTTTGGGGGTCCATGCTGAGATGGCTAGCCCTTCTGAGTAGAGGATCAGGGCACCCTTTCGTGTGCTGAAAGTCTTAGGAAGAAAGAGGTTCCAGGAATGCTGGTTGGCATCAGCCTCATCCTGAGGTTTGCTGACCAGGACATAGTCTTCTGGGGACTTCCAGTTTAAGTAATCCTGTAATGAAAAGAAACTGCCTTGATGGAACCACTGTAAAAGACCCTCTTGTAGCATATTCCACTTGTTCAGTGTTTGACTTTTCCTTCAATTACTTATTTTCTCTGAGTTGCTTCATGTGGAATTATGGAATGCAATTACTCTTTTGTTTTTTGGTACTGGGGATTGAACACAGGGGTGCTTTACCACTGAGCTACATGCCCGGCCCTTTTTTGACTTTTTGAGACAGGGTCTTGCTAAGTTGCCCAGGCTGGCCTTGAACTTGCAATCCTCCTGCCTCAGGCTCCTGAGTTGATGGAATTACAGGTATGAAACACAATTACTTTTCTTAGCAACTGGTTTTTCTTCCTGTGTCTCAAAATTAGTAGAACCCAGGGCATGATTCTATTTTATTCCATACAATTGTCAGGACAGCCATTCATATTTGGAGGCTGGAGTGGGTACAGTGTAGGTAACAGGCCAGTTAAAATTTCCTGGTATGCAAGTAAGTAGTCAGAATTGTCAAGGGCAGCAGATAACTTTGAAATTACATCTAGATTAGTTGTCAGTTTAAATAGGAGAAAACTATTCCAACCCACTACTGCTTTAGCTGCACACAGGGAGAATTTCTATACATTCCAGATGCTATGTAACTTTACCTAATTTGGCTATTTAGGAGCCTATAAAGTAGTTATATATCTTGTAAGTAAATGCCATTGGCTATAGAGGTCCTTTGAAATTTTATATGTTTTTTAACACAGCAAAGGTCAAATATCATGACAAACTGCCATGACAATGGAAATCTCTGTATGACCCAAAATTTGCAAAGTACTCCCAATGGATTTCTTACTCCTGGCAGGATTCAAGAAATAAAATTCCAGTACAACAAGGAAAATTTGCCACCTCTTTAAAATCCTCTAAAATGAGATTTTTTTTGGCCTATATTAAATATGAATCCTGTGGGTTGAATTCCAGAAAGTTCAAGGAAGCCATTGAAATGGCACAAACACACACAGCATTTCAACCTCAGAGCACGACTTCTAAAAACCAAACAAACAACAGCTTGCCTAGAACCCAGGTGGGAATTCTGGTCATGAACCAAACCACCCAAATTCCAGGCAATCTGGATTCTCCTTCAGTCTCAAGCAAAGAAGGCTGTAAGTCAAGGTGCAAGAGGAAGGAAGAGGGCCCCAGGGGTAATCTTGGGATATAAGGCCAACTACATTAAGATCTGTGAGGGACCCTCACCATCTCAGTAACAACACACACCAAAACATACCTGGTTCATTCTCCAGTGAAAGGATAAAGCATTCCTCCCCCACCCCCAAAATGTGTCCCCTTCCAGCTGTAAGACTCACCTCTGGTTCAAAATAGACTTCCAACTTCTGTTTGTTCTGGACCAACTTCCCGTGTCCCCGGCTCAGAAGGGAGAGCTTGAACATGTTTCCCCTCTGACCACCCTTCTCAAGGGCAGTTCATCTTGGTTTTGAAGGCTGAAAACTGGTCACACCTCAAGATTTCTGAAGCTCAGCAGCAAGCCCAAGAAGACCACAAACACTGGGCCTTTTATTAAATACATTTTTCTCTCTTACAGCAGCTTCTTAGTAACAACCAGCCACACAGTTTAGACAGTGTGCATCTTTGTGGAGAGAAAAACAAACTGCCTGCCCAGACTCCTCAAGCCCTGGATTGTCTACTCTCTGGACAACCTCTCTCTCCCCTCTGCTGGAGCCCTTGTTGTCCCTTGGTTCTGGTTGCTCTGTTACCGGCTGTGTGCATCTACAGATCTGGGCCACAGCACCATCCTTTTCATTGTGGCAGAGGTTGTTTCCCGGTTGCTATGGCAGCACAGGGAAATGAAGTCCCTTAACCCAGCAGAGGCCACGCAGAGACTGCCGAGGGCAGTAGTGTTCATTCTCCAGCTGGGATAGAGGTGGGGGGTTGTCCACTGGTCATTGAAAGGACCAGGCTCAGATGGCAAGTCCTGGTTGTGGGGGTGGGGGAGGGGGGCATATGCTTTCTGTTGTAGGCTCACCTTGCTTTTAGAGTATCTTCTCCTTTCTCCTTGACACATGAGCCTGTGGCTGACAACTAACCAGTAACAGACTCAGGGGAGTGGTCTAGGTCACCTAAAGCCACCTGTGATGTTTTCCTTGGCTGAGCCCCAACATCCCCTGAACTGGACACAAGGCCTCATTATGGCAGTGGCTGTTTCGCATGAGTGAGCAGGAGATACTGGGACTCTCCAGTTTCCTTTCTGTGCCTGGTTCTCAAATGGGCAGCTTCTATCTCCCGAGGAGTTACTTTGGAAATATGGGTGGGGTGTTTTGATAGTTACAATGACTGGGGGCCACTGCTGGCTTAGCAAGAGGGGCCTGGGATTCTGCAGAGTGTGAGACTGTCCTGCAAAATGAATTGTCCCACTGGAATGTCAATAGCATACCCATTGAGAAACATTGCTATTCCCTAGGCTGCTTGATTCTCTTCAATGCTGACGCCACAAGAAGCACAAGATGAGAGGGAAGTGGGTCCAGCAATAAAAAGACCCCTTTGCTGGTGATCTAGGACCCTGCTTTGGCCTGGGCAAGCAAGCTGCCCTGTGATCTGTCGGCAGATTTGTGGAAGTGCCCCCTGCTGGTCTGTATGCAGAAGTGCAGCAGGCTGCAAGCCCACTTACCTTTCAGGTCTCTGGGCCCCATCCCCTCCGCACCCCCCAACCCCAGGCAAGCTGAACTCTAGTGAGGAAGAATCTGAGGTCATGCTGTAAAATGAGATTGCGTTTATCATGGAGAATAATACAGTGAATTTAGTCAAAACCACAATGAGATAACACTTCACACCTACTAGGATGGCTATTACAACAAGAACAACAGAAAACAATCTATGTTGATGAAGATGTAGAGAAAGTAGAACCCTTAGGCACTATTGGTGGGAATGTTAAATGGCACAGCCTGTATAGAAATTGCTATAGCAGTTCCTCTGAACTATTAAGTATAGAATCAATGTGATCAAGCAATCCCACTTCTGAGCATATACCCCAAAAGGAGTGAAAGCAGGATCTATCTGTAAACACATGTTTAGAGCAGCACTATTCACAAGAGTCAAAATGTGGAAGCAGCCATGTGTCCACTGACAGGAGGATGGTCAAACACAATGGTACAGACATGCAATGGAATGTTATTCAGCCTTTAAAAGAAAGAAACTGGACCCATGCTACAAGTTGATAAACCTGAAAGACTTATGCTAAATGGAATAAGCCAATCACAAATGGACAAACATACAGTTCCACTTATGTGAAGTGCCTAGAGTAGTCGAGTTCATGGAGACAGAAGGTATAGGATGGTGGTGGCCAGGGGCTGGGGGAGGGGAAAGCAAAGTCAGTATCTGATGGGTACAGAGTTTCAGTTTGGAAGATGAAAAGTTCTGGAGATGGATTGACAATGTGAATGTACTTAATGCCAATGAACTGTAAACTTTAAAATGGTTAAAATAATAAATTTATGTTATGTTTATTTTAATTTAAAACAATTTTCAAATTTATAGCATCCCTCCCTGCAATTTTAGCACTTCATAATTCAATTGGTTAGCATTATTGTAGAGTGACCTCCTTACAGTAGGCGGGACAAAATCTTACAAAACCTGGGGGCTGGGGTTGTGGCTCAGCGGTAGAGCCCTCGCCTAGCACGTGCGCGGCCTGGGTTCGATCCTCAGCACCACGTAAACATAAATGCATTGCATTGTGTACAACTAAAGCAAATAAATAAATATTTTTTAAAAATCTTACAAAACCTGGGTTATATATAGTTTACAGGGGTCTTAGGCTATAGTTGTTTCTTTCCTTCTCCTTCATTACCTGTTCAAAGTAAAGCAAGGATCCTTCATAAAAATCTCCTGAGAGATTATTATATGAGACATAATTCCTGAACTCAAGGAGCCCCTGGTACCTCAAAGATGTTGAGGCAGCTGGGCATGATGGCACATGCTTGTAATCCCAGTGGATCGGGAGGCTGAGTCAGGAGGATCACTAGTTCAAAGCCAGTCTCAGCAACTTAGCAAGGCCCTAAGTAACTTAGTGAGATCCTGTTTCAAAATAAATAATAGAGCTGGAGGTGTGCTCAGTGGATAAGGACCCCTGGGGTTCAATCCCTGTTGCAAAAAAAAAAAAAAACAAAAAACTTTGAGGCAGCTGCATTTATGGACATGGAGAAAAGTGGGTGCTCTAGGAAAAGAGGTGATGTATACATATAGTGGAAGTGAATGTGGTGGATGGATGGTAGTAGGCATTATGGAAGGCTACAGAAATGAAGAACATTAGAGGTTGGTGGGAGAGGGTGGTAGTTTGCTGGGAAGAGAGGATGGTGAGGAGCAACGATGAAAGAGGGTATTGCAAGATCAATGAGAGGAATTTGGGGAGAGGGTGACTTGTCTGGTATGGCCAAAGCAACAGGTCATATAGACAGATGATTCAAGAGAGACAGCTCAGTGAGCCAAGACCACAAAGGCCACATATATCATGGATTTTGTTCTTCAGGTAGATTTTCCAAAGCAGGAAGGGGATGTGACTCCATCTGGGCTTTTTGAAAGATAACTCTGAGAAGCTTACAAAGGATGATTAGAAGGAGGGATGCTTATCTCATAAACTTCTGGGTGAACTTTCAGGACTTATAACCCAGGCCAGTCTTCCCTTGGATTTGAATGAACTTGTCAAGTAGGTCAGGAATCATCACTTGCCAAATGGCCATTGAGTAAGTGAGACACAGAAGGGCAAATTCCATACCAGCTGCAAGGACATATCAATCCTACCCCTACCATTTTGGAAATGTTATTGAGGGGTGGGGGAGGGAGAGAGAGAGAGAGAGAGAAAAGTAGCGTTGAAACACTGGATGGAGCAATTAGGAGGGAGTCTAATGAGAATCACTATGCTAGCTAAGGATGACTACCCAGGTTTCTCCTGTGGAAGTTCTTTCTCCAAACTCTGCTGACTTTAAAATGCTCACTTGCCCATAAATGGTGAATCAGGGCTCCAGGAGGTGATCTTTCTGAGTCTAGGTTGAGAGAGAATCTCTCCTGGGAAAATGCACAGGTGTCCCTGTGGCCCTTCCAGCAACAGGGCAAGGATGCCAGACCTCTCTGGGATTGTGATCTGTGAGCAGCCAGACCACAGCCCAAATCAGGCCTCTCCTACACCATCGTGTTTACATCCATGCTGTTTAATATGGACAATGAACAGATCCACAGATCAATTAATAGACATTTAAAAGCATTTACTCAGTCCCCATAACAGTTTATGGAAAGTGCATTTAGAAAGCAATCGGGGTTATTGCTATTCTAAAGTGCTTGGGGATCCCAGATGAAAGGGTCTTGTAACTGGAAAGTATTTATAAGTCAAGAAGAAACCCTCCACACCCATGTTATACAACACCAACACCATCCCCCGGCATGCCTGACCTGCCAGCCCATGCAGCATGTCTGTTTAAATTACACTGTAAATTCTATAGGGTGGAGACCTTGTTTTTATGGTTTGTAAAGCATCATGAATAACCATGGCACTCTGTAAATAAATAGAAACCACATGAAACAAAGAAAATAGATGCTCTTCAATGGTCAGGTCCCCAGTGTGTTCAGGAATTTGTTCCTTGTTCCAAAATGCTTGGGGTAAATTGATGCCACTCTGGAGGAGTGGTCTAGGAGATAGTGTCAGGATTTTCACCCCCTTTATGAAGAAGTGTGATTATACTGTCTAGTAATTTCATTCATCTTCAGGGATAGTGTACAAGAAGAACCACTGGTGTTGCCCTTGCTTCCTGAACAGCAAAGATCATGCAGAGAGATTAAATGATTTGTATGATGCCATAGAACAAGCCAGAGGTAAAATGGGACCTTGTCCAAAGTTGGACCTAATTCCAGCCTGCTGTCCATCCCACTTCTGCAATAAAGTAGTGGTAACTACTCATAAGAAGCATAGCTAACCTATAGCTGTCAGTAAATGGCCATGACTACAGCCACCACAGCGCGCTCCGTGAAACTGGAGGCTGGACATTAGACCTCTGCCATGATTCCCTCTAAACACTCGCATCTTCCCAACCTTGCCTCTCTTTGCGTTACCTTGCAAATATAGTTTCAGATTTGCTAGGACGTAACATTTTCAGCTTCCTAACCTTTTGCACCAGAAGCAAAGTGGAATGAAGGTTGCTAGAGCTAGCCACAGTGATCTACCATGAGCGTTGAAGACAAGTTATATGAGAATGTCAAAATGACCTGGGCGCAGTGGCACATGCCTATAATCCCAGTGGCTCGGGAGGCTGAGGCAGGAGGATCACAAGTTCAAAGCCAGCCTCAGCAACGTAGTGAGGCTCTAAGCAACTTAGTGAGACTCTGTCTCTAAATAAGAAAGGGCTGGTGATGTAGCTCAGTGGTTAAGTGCCCCTGGGTTCAATCCCCCATACCAAAAAAAAAAAAAAAAAAAAAAAAAAAAACCCAAAAGGAATGTCAAAATGCGAGAGTTTTGAAATTATGGGTCATGTACACAACAAGCAACATTGCTGTGCAATATGAACTCTCATTCCATTTGCTTGACCTATAGACTGTAAGTATCTGGAAGGTAGGGGCTTGATTGTCATTCTTAGGACTCCCCATTGCACCCCTTGCATAGAGAATTATAATAAAAAAATTAATATAATATTAAAATATTTAAAAAAAATAAAAAAAATATATAAAAATTATAAAAATAAATATTATAAATAAAATAAAAAATATATAAATAATAATAATAAATTATAATAAAACCCCCCCTTATAAAAAAATTAAAAATTAATAAAAAAATAAAAATAATAAATTAAAAAATATATATAATAATATTATATAAAATAAAAAATAAATAAAATAATATAATATAATAAAATACAAATAAAAATATTATAAAAACTAAAAAACTAAAAAAATTATTAGTAGCTCAATGAATATTCGTTGTTTGCTTTTTAACATGCTCAAAGAGATGTGCAATTAGCTTTGAGCCAGTATGAAAGATACATGAAAGAAGAGAATTAGGTCAAAGCCTGTTTTTAGTAGTGTGTAGCTTGCCCAGCCATAGTACAAAGCTTAGGCCCATAAGTTAAAGACTCCAGCCAACCCCAGGCTCAATAAACAAAGGCTGAAAGGGCACCAACAAACACACCATAGAAGATGCAACTTGGTGGAAAAGGCATAGGCTTTCCAAGGATGAGTACTTGGCTTGTCCAGAGCTGGGCTAATTTCTCATGTGGTCCAGGTCAGATGAGAAAAAAGAAAATGCAAAAGGCAATAAAGAACACTCTAGAATCATAGTAAAGGAGAAAGTGTCAGCCTTGGCTCCCTGCTTCCTTCCTCTCCTTAGGTATAAATTACGGCCACATGGCCAGGCTAGTTCAAGAGGAGGGCACTGGAGATCTATTTATTTTAGATCTTTTTGAAGGGTTTGCTTTGGGAGTCTAAAATATTTAGTTATGCCTTTGCTCTGGGCTTCATTTTATTAGTAGGAACACTCACAGTAATCATAAGCTCTTAAATTTATGGTGGGGAGATAGTAAGTTTTTGGAAGAAATAAAAATCACACGTTCTTGGTTCTTTTGGAACATGGGGAGAAATCAATCACCATCTGGACAGCTGCTAGAGTCACTGGGGGCAAAAGTAACAAACCTTCATAGGAACAGACCCAGGGAGGGTGACAAGAGTGAGGATGAGTTTAACTCTAAGGGGAGACTCTCTGAGCAGAGGCCACTCACTGAGACCACACAAAACTTTAGAACCATTGAATGTTAGAATGAGAAGACAGTTTTATCTGTCATTGGTTTAGACACTGGTAAGTTTTTCTTTTGATTTTCACTGACGATTGCTACAGTGATGTTTATTTAATTAACAGATGCAATGATTTCAGTGTAGTTTTTTTCACAGAGTATGGGCTCAATAAATAGAAAATGTTAAGAAATAACTTCATGTCATAATCCAGAATATACACAAACTCTCTCGCCATTATAAGTGCACAATTGTAGATTTTTTTTCTGTGCAAACTGAGGCTCTGAAAGTCATCTCCTCACAGTATGTAGACAGCAGGTCACGGACACGTCTCTCACCTGGCTTCCTGCTCAGTATTTAAACTCTATAATGAGAATAATTTCTAAATTTCCTATCACAGAGTGAAAATTGTGAACTGCATGCTAATCATTTTACAGAGATATTAATTTGGTGTACAAAACATGCATCTTTCTAGGAATATAGCAGCTGCATATCCCAAGGTGTATGCAAATTCTCTTCCCACTCTTTGCTCACATTAGTGACATTTTGATGCTCAGAATGGGTCTCCAATCTGGGCACTAAGACAGGGGTGGCCTAGGAGCTGGGTCTGATCTGAGGAAGAAGTCAGGGTGCTTGGAGAACCTTCCCCTTGAGCCCCATACAGCTAGAGTTCATACTATGAAGCCAGGAGCCCCTGGCCCACAGGGCCCCTCACTGTCTGTGATTCAACCTGGATAGTTTCCTTCGGGAAAGCACTCAGGTCCTCCTGAGCACTCAGTTAGTCTGCAGGTCCCTCTGTGGAGATTGACAAGCAGGCAGGAGGGAACCCCGAAGTGGTTACCTGGATTGGGGATCCACGGAAAGGGAGAGGAAGAATCAGGACGAGATGGAGGAAAGTATTCCCTGATAGGTGGGTCGGAGGCCTCGCCACAGGGGCTTTGTTTGTTCCCACATCTTCTTTGGATTCTACTATCATCCTTTTCTTGAACCACAATCTGGACATAGTCTGGTGCACAAAGGGTTAACAGGCCTTGTAGGATCAGCTGCCAAGTGCACGTAGTGCTCAGTCCACACTCCCGGCTTCTATGGCTTGTATTCTTACGCTGCTGGAGTGGCCTGTTCATGGCATCTGGTTCCCTGGCAACAGCTTTCATTGGCTCATTCAAAGCCCTTTCTTCTTAAGAAAGCTCCTACTGAGACGCCCACCACCACTACTAATCACCATCTTTACTCAGTGTTTAGGATGCAGCTGGTATGGAAAAAACAACAACAACAACAACAACAACCAGCATTTGTGGATGTGAGAATATAAAGCCGTGACCGGGCTTCGCTACACCTGCCTTATGTTGGTTTTCGACAGGACCAGTTGGAAATTACCTGCTTTTCCACTGGGGCAGAGGGAAAGACTGGGCCAGAAAGTTTCCTAGAGCTGGAGTTCTTTGTTCTGCGAGATCCACGAGTCCCTGTGATTCATGACTAGCTGTTTCCCCGGCTGATCTGTGATATAACTGCGGGCTCGCTGCTCTGACAAGGGGTGTGGTGGAATGGAGAGAGTTCAGACAACGAAATCCATATTGTGGAAGGCTTGCCCCCGTCAGCAGCAAGCTGGGGAGGGAAGTCCGCCTCTCTCAGAACCTGAGGAGTCTGGCGGCTCTTCCACCCTCCCCTTAGCTCCAGATTTGCTAAGAATAGCAGTAAAAAGTAGCTCTTCATGCCGTGTTTGGAAAAAAGAAAAGTTGACTAGATTCTCTAATTAGTAAAGATGGGAGAACTCAGAGGAAGAATTCTCAGCTGAATTGAGAATCTCTTTGTGTTTTCTCCTTTTGTCCAGGGAATAAATAAAATGAAAAGCAGCAAAGTATAATTGAGGAAGGAGGCAAGCTATTTTCACTTTTGGTTCACCTCTGTCAATCTGTTTAATTCATTGTCTTTTTTTTTTTTTTACACCAAATTTCATCGGACACATTTGTATTACTGAAATCCAAGCATGTAGTTATTTCGGAAATAAAAGTGTTCATAACTCACAGTCACAATTATAGAAGGGGTTGCAGATTGGCCTGGCCACCAGCTCTAGAGGATGTGCTGCTCTGACCTGGTTCCTAGAGAGAAAAAGTCATCTTGGTCATGGGGTGGAGATGTGGAGAGAGTGACAGTTCAGAGACAGGGTGAACGCTGAGGTGTGGAAGCAAGAAGAGGGGCTTTCCTGCTTCTGCGATAGGTGAATGGCTCTCCTGTCTGATCCACTGGCCTACATGTGGATGAGGAGGGTGAGGGTGAGGGTTTCTGATTAGTGATATGTATGTCACATGTTGTTAAAATATATTATATAGGGCATTTAACAAAAACAATATAGGTGTGAGAGCTACCTGGGGACTGGAAATTTTCTGTCCCTTATTAGATGTGCAGTGGGCAAGTTCTTAACCCTCTGAGTCTCGGTTTCCTCATCTGGAAAATGGGGATAATAGTACCTACCATGACAAGTACTAGGAGAAATGAAGGATCTGGGCTCACCCCTGTAGAAGCTGATGAAGTTGTTCTGGAGTGGGGCCTGGGCACTGGTTATTCACCTCATCCCAGGTGAATGTTCAGCCAATGCTAAGAACCGGGGAGGTAGCTGGCTGTGGTGGTGCACACCTGTAATCCCAACTACTTGAGAGGCTGACAGGCAGGAGGATCACAAATTCAAGGCCAGCCTCAACAATTTAGCAAGACCCTCAGCAACTTAGTGAGACCCTGTCTCAAAATAAAAAACAAATAAACAAAATGGAAAAGGGCTAGGGATGTAGCTCAATGGGAAAGTGCCCTGGCTTCAATTCCCAATACAAAAAAACAACAAACCACATGGAATAAAGACCCAGGTCCTCAGTTAGAGTGTTAAACTTCATGAAATGCCACACAGGCATTTTCATTAGTTAGTAGAACAGATGTCAAGCATTCATAGGGCATATTTTAAGGAAGAAAATCTTTTGATTACATCAGTTAAAAGATGGGTGGCACTTAATGTATAAATATAAATATGTAATCAAAGACAGAACTTTTTGTGGTTAATAACAAGGTGGGGTACCCAAAGCGATGCATGACACTGGGTCAGGAAGTTCTAGAACCTGCAAGAAGATTCTAAGTTGATCCCCAAAGTGGATCACACACTCTTGTGAATTTTCACCAGTTCCTTTTTTTTTTTTTTTAAATATTTATTTATTTGCTTTAGTTGTACACAATGCAGTGCATTTATGTTTATGTGGTGCTGAGGATCGAACCCGGGCCGCACACGTGCGAGGCGAGCACTCTACCGCTGAGCCACAATCCCAGCCCTCACCAGTTCTTTAGGGTGGCGAAAAGGGAGATTGGTGTTAGAACACCTGGCATATTCTGTTGAGTTAAATTCCACACAAGAACATAGGGATGGCAAGCAGATTTCCTGGTATATACCAAATTCAATCACTTGGTAGTGGCTGCTTCGAACACTTGAGAATAATTGTGCAGAGTTCTAGCCTAGTTAAAAAGATCTCCATGGGGGGCTGGGGTTTTGGCTCAGTGGTAGAGTGTTTGCCTAGCATGTGTGAGGCACTGGGTTGATCCTCAGCACCACATAAAAATAAATAAAATAAAGGCATTGTGTCCATTTACAACTAAAAAATAAAAAAAAATTTAAAAAAAGATCTCTATGGATGATGAATTATATTTTTTCATAGTCAAGGAAAGGAGAGGGAACTGTGATACATAAACTGAGCTTTGCCAACTCAATGCTGTAAACTAAACAGAATTCTCATTATAGGGTGTGGATTTAATCATTCTTAGCAATTCCTTTCAGCATCAATCAATGTCAAAAGTTAAAGAAGTATTCCAACTTTTTTTTTTTTTTTTTTTTTTTTTTTTTTGGTGGTACCGGGGATTGAACTCAGGGGCACTCGACCACTGGGCCATATCCCCAGCCCTTTTTTGTATTTTTTTATTAGAGACAGGGTCTCACTGAGTTGCTAAGTGCCTCGCCATTGCTGAGGCTGGCTTTGAACTCGCGATCCTCCTGCCTCAGTCTCCCAAAGTGCTGGGATTACAGGCGTGCGCCACCGCGCCTGGCTCTTTCTTTAGTGTTCTATAGTTTTAATTTTAGAGGTCTTTCACCTCTTTTGTTAGATTGAGTCCCAAGTAATTTTTTTTTTTTGAGGCTATTATGGATGTGGTAGCTTTTCTAATTTCTCTGAACTTACTATTATATTTACCCTAGTTCCTCAAATCCAAGATGCCATATATTTTAAGTACACTACTGATTTAATGGGAAAAAAACCACTACAATAAACATGAGTGATAAAAATAGATTTATCTATATAGTCTTTCTTAGCACCTCATTCAGTGTTTGAGAATAAACCCTTCAATTTCAGTGTATGGATTCTTGGAGACTTTTGTGACCATTAGCAATGGTGTTTAGCATCATGGGAATTCTTTGCTTTCATTCCCTGGGTTAGTGATCTGGCAGTCCTTAGCAAATGTAGGTTGGGCAGTCTAATGATCAGTCATATGTTGGAATACCAGGATTTTATTTGTATTTCCCGTTTGGTTAAACTCAGTTTTATCTTTCCCTTAGAATTTTCCTTTCCAGAAGGTAAAGAGCTTCTTTTGAAAGATATTTGGTACCTAAGGGTAACTTTGCAATGAATGAGTGGATCACACCAAGCTCCCTTAACTTTAAAAATTCTATTTCTTCTGAGATATCCGTCGGTTTTCATTGTAATTATGGTGCCCATTGTGTAGACCGGCAATCTTCTTATGTCTTTTGACATAGGAAGATTGGTTGTTGTTTCACTAGAAGACATAAAAGTATAGTTATACCTTCAGCTATAAACATTTGTTTCAATTATTGCTAAGTTCTTCCATAGGGTACACAATAACACCTCTGACTCAACTTACTCTCCCTCCAGTAGAACAAATGAGTCTGAGGATGAGATGGAGGAGCATGACAACTTCAAGTGGATGTTGAAAAAATACTTCCTGAATGGGACCATGTGAAGGGAAGAGGCAATCCATAGTGGCTACAAAAAAGCACCTCTCAACTCTCCAAATGCAAGGAGCATAAGTGACTGAGGGCCTTAGATGCTGTGCTCTGAAATCACATATGTGCTGAGGTCCTACAGGCTGCTCCTAGTCAAGGACTCAGTATGGCAGAGGCATGCTTGGTCTTGGGAGTCCTCTGATGGATGACTTTGGCTCAGGGGCTCTAGATGGCCTTGTGGAACTTCCTTAGAACTGCACAGCAGTCTCAACACTTCCATCTAGCCTTTCCTTCCCTCTCTCCTTCCTATGAGTAGACCTGTGCCTTATCTGATGATTCTCCTGGCTCCTTCCCTGCTTTCTCTCACAGGTGTTTCCCCAATAAATTTTGTGCACACTTAACCTTGTCTTAGTATTTGCTTATTTCTAGGACACAGTCCTTGTGGTGAACCAGGTAGGTATCCCTGGAACAGTCCCAATCAGGTATTTTATTTGCTTTAAAATTTCCCACTGCCTTCCCAATCACCACTATGTTTAGAAGTTGATACCATAGAACATTCCAGGGTAAAAGACATTTTAAGTAGTGAGAAGTGCATGTAGGAAATTCCCACTGAGAAAAGGAAGAAGGCCAGGGGGAACAATTAGAAAAACATCCTAATTTTTCCTTATTATTTTAATTATTTCTAAAAAGCTTTTAAAAAAACATAAAAAATAAAGGTAGCATTCATGACAGAAATTCAGTGCAAACTAGATTAAAGAAAAAGGGTTAACTCTTATTTTGGTGTTGATATTGAGTTATATCTCAGGAGCAGCAGCAATCAGGGACCTGAGAAGCATTAGGAAGCTACTGCAGCTTCTCATGTCTAAGGCCCATGAGATGGCCACTATCAGAACCTGGACTTAACATCCTACAGCCCAGTGATCTAAAGAAAAGTTAACTTATTTTCAATTCCAGTCCTAATTCCCAAGAGAAAGCTCACGTTGGCCCATCTTGGGTCAGCTGCCCACCCTAATATCAATTAAGTATGGTCAAGGGAATTGGTTGGAGGAAGAGACCATGATATTGGTCCATGTCATACGAACATGGTGGGCTCATGGCCACCATATGCATTTTGTATGGGGGAGAAAGGAGGTGGGTCACTGAGAGGACAACATTACAGTTATACTACATAGAATATGTTTTTCAATGTCACATCTGCTTAGCCATGTACAAACTCCCAGTTCTCACTCCTCTGCAGAAAGCCTGACAGTCCCTCAGGAGGAGACTGGAAAGGGGATGAACTCTGGTCAGGGCACACAGCTCTTGGGTTTTGTCTATGTTGATTTTCAGAGTTTCAGTGAGAAGCTTCAGCTCTATTAAGGCCCACAACCTCAACACTACTAAGTGCCCTCTCCCACCTGCTCCAAGTCATCAGACTTGCTGGGCTATACTTTCAGGTGTCTGTTATTTCTCTGACCAGAAGAAATCTGCATGGCACAGGTGAAAGAACACCAACTTTAGAGTAGGAAACCTGGATTCTTATCTTGCTTATATCTTTAATGTAGCTATGTGCCACTTAGTCTCTCTGCACTGAAATTTCAAATCTTCAACTGTAGATTAGAAAAGTGAAGGTCACTTTCAACTCAAAAATCTTATGATTCGGTCAGACACGGTAGCACACGCCTGTAATCCCAGCACTTGGGAGGCTGAGGCAGGAGGATCGCGAGTTCAAAGCCAGCCTCAGCAATGGCGAGGCACTTAGCAACTCAGTGAGACCCTGTCTCTAATAAAATACAAAAAAAAAAAAAAAAAGGGTTTGGGATGCTGCCCAGTGGTTGAGTGCCCCTGAGTTTAATCCCTGGTACCAAAAAAAAAAAAAAACCAAAAAAAAAAAAAAAAAAAATCCTATGATTCAATGCACTGTCAGTTTGTAAAGAATCTGTAAGGCATTTCTTTGTGATTAGTGCTGCCTTCTCACTTGAAACTTCCCCCAACCTTTCCTTCCTAACAAGCATGTGTTAAGGGTTGGAGGTGTAGTTCAGTGGTAGAATGGTTACCTAGCATGCACCAGGCCTGGGTTCCAACCCCAGCCCTGCAAAACTAAAAGAAAACAACCAAAAAACCAGACATGTATTGAACAACTGGTATGTGCCAGGCACAGTGCTACAATTTGGATGGAAGCTACAAATGAGACCCAGCCCTCTTAGAGAGCTCTGAGTCCACTGGGTAGCAGACGTATGAACTAAAGATGATTAAAGTACTACATGATGATGCTTGGTCACAGACAAGGATATTTCTAGGAGTGAGTTCTTCACTTTACAAATTGTGAGTTTTCTTACTTTCTTTCTTTTCTATAATTATATATTGGCATTTCTGCAGGAAGTAGCATCTTCCAGTTCTCCTTGAAAGAATACATTGGATAAATTAGTATTGTTTGTTATAGTCATTCTGTTAAGAAACAAAACAAAACAAAACAAAACAAACAACAGCAACAACCTAAAACAGTTTTTGGAGCTAGTGCCTCTAACAGATAGTTTTTGAACATGTAGTTTTATGTGCCAGCCCCGGTGCTAGGAGCCTAGATGGGGTGAGAGACAATGAAAAAAGAATAAAAAAATATATAATTACAAGTTGCTGTACATTCCAAAAAGCAATTGAATTGGGAACTTAGAAGGTGAATAATGGAGGTGGGGTAGCTAAGACACACAGAGAGAAGGAGCCTGCAGGGATAATGGCAGGGAGTGAGTGAGAACAGCATTCCCAGGCAGAGGTGAGTGCTTGGTACATCTGACCCCTGACAGATGCCAGCCTGGCAGGGGGACAGGAGATGAGGAGGAGGTGGTGAGAGATGAAGGCTAGGTATGTATTAGCTCATTTTCCTTTATTGTAATGAAATACTGAGGCTGGGTACCTTATAAAGAAAAGAGACTTTTTTTTAGCTTGCAGTTTTAAAGGCAGATGGTCCTAATAGCATGGTGCTGAATCTGGCAAGGACCTTGTGCCGGATCGCATCACAATGGCAGGAGCATGTGTGAGCGGGACAGACCACGTGGCAAGACAGGAAGCTAGAGAGTAACTGTGGAGAAGCCAGGCTAGCCCTTTTATAATAGCCCTCTCTTAAGAACTCACTAGGGTCCCAGGAAAATTACTCCAGGACCTAATGACTCTTGCTAGGCCACCTCTTAAAGGTCCTAGCACCTCCTAACATTACCACACTGGAGACCAGGTTTTCTATGGGACAAGCCACACCCAAACCATAGCAAGGTGATCTCTAGAGAGTCAGCATCAGGGGTTTGTGATGAAAGACCACAGGAGGCTTGAAGCCTCAGAATGACTTGATATAATCTGTGCTTTATAAAGGTGGTGCAGACCATTGATTGTGTCCCATCTTCTCCTGATGGAAGTAGGGCCCTCTCATATACCCACTTGTGTGTGTGGAGGGGGGTGGGGTGGGTGGGGGATGTTTTCTGGAGGGTGTTTGGCAGGAACTAAGAGAGCAAGGGGAGGAGAGAAAAGCTCCTCACCTGTCCTGACTCAGCCTGATTCAGCATGTCCTTTGCCTCAAGTAAGCTTGTGGGCAAGGTGGAGAAATGAGGATTCTTCCTTTGTGGCAGCTCTGGCCAATGGTCCTCCATTTTCTAGAAAGGTAAAAACAAAATAGGAAAAGAAAAGGAAACTGGGATATAAATGCATGATCCCTCTTAAAGAGAGGTATAAGAAATAAAGAACAGGTCAGAGAGCAACACGTCATATGACCTCATGTGCAGGGCAACTGGCTGCCACTGCTGTCCCCACCTGACCAATCCATGCAGAGAGCGTGTGGCCAGGTACTCTGGAACAGCTGAGGACAGACTTGGATTTTAGAGTCAGGGTTAGGCTCAAATATTGGCTAAATTTTGACATATTATCCTGGACTTGTTATTTAACTTCTTTGAACCTCATTTTCCTATTTGTAAAATTGAAATAACACCACCAACCTTGCCAATTCGTCCTGAGGACTAACACAGGTAATATGTGCCACAGATGTGCTGAACAAATAAATGGTAGCTGTCATGATTATATATATAGAGAGGGGATCATCTGTTAGGCCTTCAGGATCAAACCAGGCTTTGAAATCCTCACTTCCTCTTTCAGGACCCCCAGTCTCTACATTTCTTCTCACCTAAAATTCCCTGTAAAGGAAAAAAATGCAATTTATCAGAGCTTAGAATAGTGAGGGACTTCAAAACGTGCCTTTGCTTTCAAGTGAGTTATGGATTATTTTTATTTTGCACCTTATTAAATTCCTATGGAATGTACTCATGTTCAGCAGGCAACTGGCAACACTGCTTTGGGGAGTTTGGGAGCATTAGGAGGAGAAATATCTAGCACCCGCCTCCTCCCTTCATTTGGAACTCTGCTTGGGCAGACTTAGTATCAGAATGTTAATGCCATTCCTCAGTCATCACTGTGGGCTCTGGAGCCACAGCCTCTGGTCCTCTTATTGCTTTGGACACAGGGAAGGCAGGATTTGGGAAAATGCCTTCCAGTATCTTGGTGGGCCAACTCAATGCCAGGCTCCTTCCCCGGCCCTGGCAGAGCTGCAGTGACTGCTGCCTGGGGAAGCTACTTTGAAAGCTGGCGTTTTATTGGTACAAACTCAAGCCCCAATGGCAGGTTGACTTGGGTTGCAATGGAAAGTAGATTCCAAAGCTGCCTCTGGAATGTGAACTTTTCCTGGAAACTTTCCACGCTGCCTCTTAGAGAACAGCAGGCACCAACGTATTCACACCAGGAGTCAATTAAAGAAACCCAAATTATTGCCATTCCAATAAACAGTGATCTCTCTTCCTTTTCAAATAAACTTGTTAGGATGGCCTAAAAGCCAGTTCTAATTATACGATCAGATAGAATAAATCTGATTAGAAGCTTTTTGTCTACTTTAATTAATTTTCTCCTGCAATCGGAGCTATTTTTAGTAAATGTTAAATATGTATTTGAACAACTTCAATGTACATATTTTTCTAAAACCTGCTGGGGTTCTCTTTCATTCATCCTTACTCCCTTTTGAAAAGGCATGCTCCAAAAATATATTATTCAGAGGGTACTGTTTAAGAGAATAGCCCAGGGCTGGGGTTGTGGCTCAGCGGTAGAGTGTTTGCCTAGCACATGCGCGGCCTGGGTTTGATCCTCAGCACCACGTAAAAATAAAGGCATTGTGTACAACTAAAGTAAATAAATAAATTTAAAAAAAACAAAAACAAAAAAAGATATAAAAAAGAAAGAGAATAGCCCAACTTGGTAATTTAGCCTGTGATATAATACAAGTATCTGGGTAGGAACACATAGATTGCATACTATAGGTCAGGGTTGGGGGTCAGTCAAGGTGATTCTGTGTAACTGTTACATGTTGGATCCAATGCACAGAGAAGAAAAGGGGGTAATGTGGCAAGGATATTAGCAGTTAGATCATGACTGTGCCTTTTGAACTTGTCTGAAATAGGACCTTACAGGTGCAACTCTTACCAATTATTCTTCTTTTGCTTCTCCCCTTCCCACATATTGAAGGCAATTTCCTCCACCCCTCTTTACCCCTGTGCACCTCTGCTTACCCACAATATGGAGATCTGCGATCCAAATAGCTTCAATGGTAATCTTACAGGTAATAGAAAGTATGTTTTTCACCTTTACTTAGCACAGTACCTGGTTCATAATGGCTACTTAACATATGCTTTATGGAAGGAAAGAAGGAAGGAAGAAAGGAAAGAAAGAAGGAAGGGAGAGTAGATTCTCATATTCCATATGGTCAGGATTCAATAATCTCTTTGAAAGGTCATCCTTCTGGTTGAAAATTATCACCAATGAAATTTAGTGAAACTGCTTTGACCAAACAGAGCACTGGCTAGTGTCATGTGTCAGAGATCCTCAATGTGCATGAGGAGTGGGTAATTGTGGGTAAATTCTTTTTTCTTTGTAGTGGGATTCTTAAGTGTCTGGGTTAAGATTCTATTTCATCTTCATGTTGATGAGAATTATTATTTTAGATTCCTCTCAGTTCACTATGTCTTTGTCAATTCTGATGATGGGGGAAAAAAAACACTATCATGAGATTTAAAAAAAAAAAAAAAATTCCCATTGAATTTAAGCAATTGCTTTTTTTTTTTTTTTTTTTTTTTTTTTTTTTTTTTTTTTGCCTTGTATGGGGAAGGGCGGGTCAAAATATTAGTTTGAAATCTTTCAGTTTGGCTGCAATGTACTGGTTGCAGAAATTATACTTTTCTTTTTGTAAGTTCTGAAACCAGTGTCCCTAAAACCCATGTCGTGTTTTTATCCTCTAGAACAGCAGAAAGAAAGGGGAAATCCTATGTAGTCAGTTCCAAAAAAGTAAGAAAAAAAATCACAACCACAAAACATGAAATGAGATTTATTTTTCTGTTCATACAGTTGAATAATTTACATTGAAGTTACATGCAGTAAAGGAAGAATTCCCTGAAGACTAGGGTTCAATATGTATGCACAAAGAGATTGGGGACTGACTGTTAGCATAGGGGGCCTTTCATCCACTATAGTCAAATGATCTGTTTGCACTGCCCCGGTGGAGTCCCCAACACCAGCTGGCAGGAGACCTCCCACACTCTGCCTCAGACAAAGAACCCAATTTGGCCAAACAGTGATAAGAAAGAGGACTCACCACTGCCACTGGGTCATTGCTAGAGTTTGATAATGTCTAATAATATCTGATGTTTACATAGGAGCCCTTTCCTGGGGGCAAAGTGCATTACCACCATTATCTCATTAACCTGTCCTCTGACCCCAAAAGCATCCACATTGGACTGGGGCTGCCAGTGAGTAGCAGAGAGAGAGAACAAAAAAATTAAATGGCAGAGCTAGATTTGAAACTCGGGTTTCTATGTTTCTAGGCCAGGTTGCTCTCCTGAGGTCTTTCACTCAGGGGAACATGGAGCCTGTTCTAAGCCTGGTTGGTTCGTCATGGCCTCACTTTTAAAGGAGAAACAATTCTGTTGTTTTCAGTGTGTCCAGAGGCACGGTGAAAAACCCTAAATGTTCTACCTCTGTCTTCTAATTCAGGAGTTCTTAGTTTTGGTTCAGTGGGTTCTGTGGGGTGGGAGATAGAAGAAATTGTCTGCAAACTGTATGTATATGACTATGCTTTCATTTTTTCTCCTAGGGACTGAGTCCATAGTTTCCATCAGATTCTCTAAAGGATCTATGATGCCTTACAAGAACCTCTGGGTTCTTGTTTTCTTCTCTTCAGTTCTGGCAAGGTATTGTAGTCAGTCTACAGGAAACTCATGGCTTCCATGAAGCATTTAGAGTTTCAAATACAGATTCCACTTTAGCCTATTTAGAAGGTCAAGGGGTAAGGAGGAATTGATTTGGACAGGTAATCTATAAATGATATTTCTATGAGTGTTAATACTTCATTTGGCTCCAAATAATTTCCCACATGTGATCTATTCACTTATTCTTTTATTCATTTATCTATCAGTCATTCAATGAATATGTTACTTTCCTAGGGTTGCTGTAACAAAAGACCACAAAAGGGCTGGCTTAAACAATGGACATTTATGGTCTAATAGTTCTGGATGTTGGAAGTATGCAATCAAGGTGTCAGCAGGACCACACTGTTTTGGAAAGTTATAGTGGTGGTGGGGTACTTTCTTTACCTTCTCCTAGATTCTAGTGGTTGCTGGCAATCCTGGGTGTTCTTTGCCTTTCAGACAGACACGTGGCTCCAATCTCTGTTCTGTCAGCATCACATGACATCTTCTTTGTCTTTATTTGCTTCTTTTAAGGATAATATTCATACTGGATTAATGGTCCCCTCTATTTCAATATGACCTCATCTTAACTAATTACACCTGTAATTATCCAAATAAAGTCACATTCTGAGGTTCCAGAAAGGACGTGAATTTTGGAGGAACACTATTCACCCCAGTACGCTGAGCATCTACTATGTTCTAGATATTGTGATGGGCACTTGGAATCAAATATAAGAAAAATCAGTGCTCTCTAAGTACTAATGGTACTGAATGACCTAGCTTGACTTTTTTTTTTTTTTTTTTTTTTTTTCAGTCAGGTAGTGTCTCTTCTCTTTGGTCTTTCTTTAGTTGTCTTAAAGTGATACAGGAGTATTCGAGGTCCAGGTCTTCACTCTGATTTCTTACTGGACTCACGTTCCTGACCATTTCTGGAGGGAGCAAGAAAGCTAGGGTATATCCTATGGTGTAGCTTTCAAAAATCATAATAGCTACAGATTCTCCCTTTCCTCAAAAAATGAATTCATGTGATATATAAGTATATAGGGCCCCTGTAACAGATCAGCCTTACCAGAGTGCTCACTGTATAGCAGGAATGGTGGGAGGTAAGACCGGAAGCCAGGCAGAGGACATGGCGGATCTTGTGGGCCATGCTTAAGGTTTTTATAAACATGGAAAAGACTGTCCAAGTTGCATTTGTCATTGTTCCCTCTGGCACAGGGTTGGGAAAAACTGGAAGAGGAACCAAAATGAGGCAGGGGGGCCACTTAGGGAGTCATTATATTGATCTAAGCAAGGTGCAGGTGGTGGGGTGGAACTAGAATTCAGGTTGATTTGCTGATTGAGGGAGAGTTCACAGTCAAGGATAAATTGCAGTTTCCTGCAGAGTAAAATAGCATCAGCTGCTGGATCTCAAGCCATTCACTTTGTTTAGGCAGTCCATGGTGCCTCTTAAACACCAAAACCTGCAGGGTTGCAGGAGACAGCAGATAACTTGAGGATCAGGGCCATCTTTTCCCTTGAAACTTGCCTCTTCCCCTGACGCTAGTGCCCTAGAAGGAAGTCCAATGCTGACTGCAGTCGCGCGATGCCTGCCACACTTATTCTTCCCACAGTGCTGATCAGAAGGCATCGCAACATCCTGTTTTCTTACCCAGGGTGTCCCTAGGAGGAAAGGGGACATCTCAGGCTTTGGGGTAAAGGAGGCTAGTTTGCTATGGAACATTCTTGTGTCCCTTGGCCATCTAAGCACCATGAACTCAACAACCAAGCCAAAGATATTTCCTCAAACTGGAAAGACAAATGATGATTCTTTTCATACTTGGAGGAGCCATGGATTCATTTTCCCCCCAAGTAATTCCCAAACTCCTTAGGGAATTTGTCATTATCTTTCAACTCTCACACCTTCAAGGGAGAGTTTGGAGCCTGAACACAGGGGGAGCACTGGGGAGCACACACAGTGAGTCATCTGGACCTGGATGCTGACCTTCTGGAGTCACTTTGTGGGGGCAGGGAGCTTACTTGGCTCTTCTTCAGTCCTGCTATGTAAGAACATAACGAGATGAGCTAAATCCAAAATTACTTCAGCCCCACCAGTAGCCATAATCCTGCTGCGACACTCTGTCACATGAGGTCATTAGATATGGGTCATGGAAAAGCAGGGTCTAATTCCTTGCTAACAAGTAAAACATGACATGGAATAAAGGTATTTGAAGCACAAAAGAAGCTAACCACAGTTTTAGTGGTATTTCAAAGAAACAGAGGCAATTCTAAGGATAGCAAAAATTTAGTAGTCAGGGTTGGGTGGGAGAAAGTAGGACTAGGGATGCTGTGCACTGAAGAAATCAAAAGGATCTTTAAGATGAGATGGCATCGGCATGGTAGCACACGCTTGTAATCCCAATGTCTCAGGAGGCTGAGGAAGGAGAATCGCAAGTTCAAAGCCAGCCTCAGCAAAGTGAGGTGCTAAGCAACTCAGTGATACTCTGTCTCCAAATAAAATATGAAAATGGCTATAGATGCGGCTCAGTGGTTAAGTACCTCTACTTTCGATCCCTGGTACCAAAAAAAAAAAAAAAAAAAAAGGCGGGGGTGGGGGATGGGATGAGAGTATTATCTAAGGATTGTTGAGAGAATCAAATGAGTTAAGATGTGTAGAGTGCTTAGCACACACCACGTATGTGCCTGGTGCCTCAAAACCCTCAACAACTATTACCACTTCTAACTCTGGGATATGGAGAATGAGAGTAATAACAATCAGTTGACCAAAGAACAACTGAGTAAAGGTGTGACTCAGGAACAGGGCTGTGTTCAGAATCTTCTGTTTGTTTTCTTTCTCTCCTTCCTGAGTTTTCTCTTTGATCATTCCTTTCCTTTCTCCTCCTCCTCCTTTTCCCCCCTTTTTTCTTTTAAACACATTCCATCTCTGTTTTATTTTTCTTGGTTCAGAGTGACAGGTAAGCAAGATCTCCAGGTTAAAAGAGGTGTCCCTCACAGCCACATCAATGTTCATAGCAGCACAATTCACAATAGCTAGATTGTGGAAACAATCCCGATACCCATCAGTAGATGAATGGATAGGGAAACTTGGTATATATATACACAATGGAACACTACTCAGCACTAAAAAGAGAATAAAATCATGGCATTTGCAGGTAAATGGATGGAGTTGGAGAAAATAATGCTGAGTGAAGTCAGCCAATCTCAGAAAACCAAAGGTTGATTAATTCCTTTGCTAGGATGATACTGAATTATAGTGGCAAGGGAGAGGGGATGAGAGGGATGAAGGAATGTTAAATAGAAAAAAGGGGGGAGGGAGGGAAAGGGGCAAGGGGATAGAAACAATGGCAGAAGGAGTTGGACATCAATATACTAAGTGCATGTATAAAAACTGAAATGGTATGAAAATACTTTGTGTAAAACCAATGACTTGGAAAACTGTGGTCTTTATATGTAATATGAAAGGAATTGCACTCTAAAAGCATGTATAACAAATTAAATAAAAAAAAAAAAAAAAAAAAGAGGTGTCCCTAAGGAAAATAAGACTAACTCCATTCTAACATTTCTTGAAGGCCGAGCCTGAGCTAAATTCTTTCATTTTTAAAAAGCAAATAGTCAGGGCTGGGGTTGTGGCTCAGCGGTGGAGCGCTTGCCTAGCGCATGTACGGCCCGGGTTCGATCCTCAGCACCACGTAAACGCATTGTGTACAACTAAAGCAAATAAATAATTTTTTAAAAATCAAATAGTCAGAACTAACAATGTTAGATACAATAATGTTTATTTGTACACAGGCAATAACTGTCTTAGAGGTTGCAACTGGGTGATAATTTCCACTCACAACACAGAGTTTTTCAAATCTGATGTTTGGACTAGCAGAAATCATGCTTTATAATTTAAAATAATGAAAGGCAATTGAAGTAGCCTTCTGATTGGACAGCAGAGATTGCATTTACATTTTTCTCAGTAGCCACTTCAACTGCTCAGAGTTCAGTAATCCTGAGAGACAAACACAGAGAAGTTATAAATATATAATAGAGGTGGTTTGCACAGAAAGAGGACTTGGTTATCTGAAGTAAACATTTTGTACAACTTATAGACTGAAAAAATCACTTGGTGAATGGAGGAATTGTACGTTGCCTTCCTCTCATCAGAGACAAACTAACTGAATTTCCTTGCTGTTTTGTTTAATTCTTACTGCAAAATGGATTCCTGCCTTCAATGAAATAAGAATCTGCTTTTGTAGAGGGAGCTCCCTTAAGCAGACCTTAGATAAAGAACTCAAAGTTTTTAATTTTTAGGCTCCTTTTTTGTCAGTCACTTGTGCTGAATGAAACTTCTTTGTGACTTGAGAGGATGGTTTGGTTTGAAACATTTGTTCGTATTTTCTGAGGCTCTTCTGACTTTATCAAGCCATTTGGCTTTTGAAGAATGCTGCAGGAACTGGCAAATGCACGTCATGTTGGAAGCCAGGAGAGCTGGTGGCTGATTAATATGGCATTGACTTTCCTAAGGAAAATGAGCTATTTACTAACTTTTGGAAATGGTGAGTGCAAGTAGTGATGAAAATGGCAACAAATTATCCTTACAATGGATTCTTTTCTGCTAAAAGTTAAGTAGTGCCAGACTGGTAAAAGTGTGTAAAGATGTCAAAGGACATTCATTTCAAATCCATGTCAACCTTCATAGAATGAAACCCAGAATGTAACAATAAAAAATGCAGTTATAACTATGGTGTTTCGATGTGGGTGGAGGTCGGGTGGGGAATAAGCAAGACTTCTAATCATGGACAAAATTAAAAAGATTATACTTTAACATTTGATTTTCCTTCCTTCGATCTGCCCACGTTAAGGTCAACCAAGTCCAACTTGAACTACACCCCCAGAACACTTTTATTTTAAATAATAGGTGTGTACCCCACCACCAGCAACAACTTTGTTTCTTTTATGCCGTGACTTTGAATCACAGCGAGAATCTAGAATTTCTAAGCAATCTAGAGCTCACCAAGACCCTGGATAAACTCTAAAATATATACTAACTCCTCATTACATCTAACCAGTATCAGGTTTTAATTAGCAGACTAGACTGGGCATGATGGCGCATGCCTATAATCCCAGTGACTCAGGAGACTAAGGCAAGAGCATTGTGAGTTCAAGACCAACCTCAGCAACTTAGCAAGAACCTCAGAAACTTAATGAGTCTCTGTCTCAAAATAAAAACAACAAAACAAAACAAAACAAAACAAAACAAAACAAAACAAAAACCCTGGGGATGGAACTCAGTAGTAAAGTGCCCCTGGGTTCAAACCCAGTAACAAGAACAACAAAAAACAATGAGCAGATTAGTAGAACAGTTGTACTAGTCGAAGCCTTATGGGTTTTCATTTATGGGCTTGTGCCACAAAGTCCCTTATGACTGGAACATTCTTCTGTTGGAAACCCAGATTTCTTTCTGCCAAACATGTAAGCCTGAAGAAGCAGAAGCATGAATGCAGAAGAGAGAAGTGCCGTGCGCTAGGGGTGCAAGATGCTGTTTTACTTTGACATTCAGCATCAGGAAAAAGGGCAGCATTCTACTTCTTTCTCTGTAAACGCACTGGATTTGTTATTGATGAAAGTCAGGGAATTATTTCATTGTGTTTTTATTATTATTTTATTATTATTATTATTTGGTGGGGCTGGGAGCCCAGGGCCTTGTGCATGCTAGGCAAGTACTCTACCAATTGAGCTATATCCCCAGCCCTGTGTTTTTACTATTTTATTTTATTATGTGTTATCCTTAAATTACTGTTAAGGATAACAGCAACAAAAACTGTGTTGCCTTCAGAATTCATGCTTCCTAGAGGAATTCACGGTGCCCTGAAATTGTTTTCACTCTTTCCCCAAAATGACTTCCTGTTAAAGAGCCCTCCAATGGGAGGCAGACCTAAAACAATGCTTGTTGTCCCTCCTTTAGGCCCAGGTTTCTGTGCCTCAGTTGCCCTGTCTATAATGAAAGGGTATTTAGGGTACAAAGTTTGCACAGTTTCTTGAGCTCATGTCCAACTCTAATGCTCAGTATGATTCCAGAAGTTCATACTGAGAACCTGGAAAGTGAGAATAATGATAATTTCTCTCTCACAATGTTGTATGGATTAAAGGTGTTAATATCAGTACTTAACACAAAGTGATACAGAGTAAGCACTTATTAAATGACAACTATCCATGTTATCATTTCATTCTGATAAAATTGATATGTGTGACAATAATAATGTGAACATTGTTGTGATTTCCACATAGGCCTTCAGGAAGGGGGTTTCCGTTGTGCTAGAGTTTGTTTTCCTCATGTTCCCACTCACTGACTCACCAGTGGGGAGACGGCCTGCCCTGGTCAGCAAGAAGCCTGAACTTTCCCACTGAGCCCCTATCCTACCCTTTGGAGCACATGCTCTCCTTCGGGCTGAACCTGGCAGGCTGGGAGCCTGTGGCCATGGAGGAGGCCTCTGAGGGACTCTTAACCAAGCCCTGAAGGGCTGGCAGGGATGTCCGCCAAGCATCTCCCCAAGTTCATTCTTTCTACTGGGCCCTCAAACCCCAGTGTAGAGGCTCATGCAGGGCAACAATGGGGAGCCCCCAGCCTTCAGATTTAAAATAGCATTTAAGAGCCTCCTGCTTCTCCCTAAGGGGGGGGGGGGGGAAACATAATTCTTGGGAAATAGCACGGAAAATCCCCCTTCCAATTATGTTCTGTGCTGATGTAAATTATTTTCCTGCCTTTTGAATGGTTCTGGATTAAATGGATAGAAAATGGAAAGACAGTAAGACCTCAGTAAACATTTGTGGCCTGGTGATCGGGAGAACAGACTAAATCCAAGTTGCTACTCTCTCAGCTTACCATGTAGGGTAGAGTTTCATGTGTCAAATGGAGGACAACTATCCCTACCTCCTCAGGTTGTGAAGAATAATTGAGACAATTACATATTAATAACAATGATGCTATATTAATGATGATGATGATGATGGTATTTATTGATCGCTTGTTAGGTGCTAAATACTGTGGTTAGAGCTTTGTGTGGGTTATCTCATTCAGTACACCATATTGTACCCAGGGCTTAGCATATAGTCATTGCTCAATAAATGTCAGCAATCATAAAGACAGTGATCGTCATTATGAATAAAGTACAAGAGCCAGTGTGTACTGCCCTTGACAATGTGTTTGTTCCATTGTGCTTCTTTTTGTAACATTGGTCCAACCCCCTGTCACTCTGCAACACCTCTTGGGTCTTCTCCCAGCCATACCACCTCTTCAAATACCATTTCTTTGGAGGAAAGATGACCAGATTCAGTATTTGGGAGATCTGGTGGTTCCTTCATTGCCTGAGATTACTTGTTGTAGGAGCCCTAAATAAGGAGATAGCTAAGATTGCGGTTAGCTGTGAGCCATAAAGATGTTCAAGTATTACCACCTTCCATGATCTCGTGAGACTTGGCCCAGGACATTGCGGATTGGGTCGGTGCCATTTTGTGGTGGTTGGAGAAGTGTGGATTGCGGGTTGGAGTTGTTGTTGGAGCCGGAGAGAGAAGCTAGCAGAATAAAGAGCCTGTTCGTTTCCAGTCTGCCTCTGAATTTATTCCCGTGGCTTTGTTGCTGCAGACGGCTATAGCTGCAGTCAGTGACAACTTGTGACAGTGAATGAGCTGTTTTTTAGCCCTTCAATTCCCCATCTTTGGAATATGATCAAGATAACTTTACCCATTTGTTAGTATTCTGGGCCCTGGAGGAAAAGATGCTTTTTTAACATAGAGCTTGGTGTTTTCCAACCACTCTACCCTACCCGCCTCTGAAGCAAGGAGGGTGGGTTATATACTGGTGGCCACTCTGGCTGAGACTCAGGATAACAAGTCACAGCAGCCACTGTGCTATACACAGGGCCAGCACAGCACGTGACACATGGTGGGTCCTCCAGAAACCATCTGTTGGAGCGGAAGGGAACTCATGATTTTCGCTTAGGGTCTTGTTCTCTACATCTGCTGCAAAAAGCAATTCAGGGACCAGCTGCCACCCATCCCTCCTTCCAGCTCCTCCAGACCTGGAAACTGGAACTAAATGTTATATGCCATTTGTTTGCCTTTAGAAATTAAAAAAAAAATACATAATTGGTGCTAAGTTATGTATCACATGCTTCCATTATTGGCACTTAATTTCCTACTCCCTGTCTGACCATACTTTCCTCAACATACTTTTCTCTTTGATTAAATGGCACCCTAGAATCTACAAGGCCATTCCTAAGTTGGGGCATCTAATTTTCCAAAAGTGGGTGGTAGGCCTAGGTTAAATCATTTGCACAGCTTGTCTTTATTCGTGGTCTACTTGGAACTTTCTCTCTTCTTACCTCCTCCCTTTGTCAATGCCTCCTGAATGCCCTTTAGTGCTTCTGGTATGCTTATCTCTCAAGAACACTTCTTGAACTCGAGACTGAATCTGATGCCAGCAATGAGCAGCATAAAGAGCTTTACAGGTGAGAAGCATTAATGGAAGCTAGCTAACGAAAGAAGTGGACTTGAGCTACTGGAAGCGTCCTTATAAAGTGGAGCTGATGCCCAGCCTAAGCACACTTGAACCCCTCACAATAGCTACAGTTTTATTTTGCTTGTTGGAAGTCTTTTGTTGAAAGAGGCTTCAGGGAAGCCGGGCGCAGTGGCGTGCGCCTGTAATCCCAGCACTTGGGAGGCTGAGGCAGGAGGATCATGAGTTCAAAGCCAGCCTCAGCAATGACGAGGCATTTAGCAACTCAATGAGACCCTGTCTCTAATAAAATACAAAAAAGGGCTGTGGATGTGGCCCAGTGGTCGAGTGCCCCAGGTTAAATACCTGGTACCAAAAAAAAAAAAAAAAAAAAAAAAAAAAGAAAGAAAATAAAAAAGAAAGAGGCTTCAGGGACCTAGAGAAGTGCTTAAGTTCTCGTCTCGGTATAACTGATCAGAATCAAAAACCTTTGTCCTGTCAATTGTATCAAAATTCCCAGTTACAGAAATTCCAAGATCAATGAGGCTTTGGCTAAACCAGGCAGTGACAAAGGTCATGTGCATGCAGAGAAGCCAAGAAGATCCCATGGAATAAAACCCCTTGGGTTTTGAGGAAGATGAACTATCAGGTGGTGGAATTACTGATGGAGAGGAGTGGGGAGTGGCAGAATAGCCAGATTAAGAAACTAGATAGTCTCTAAACTTGTATTTTGGCTTCAGTAAAGATCTTACTTTTTTGCAGGGCGCGGTGGTGCACGCACGACTGTAATCCCAGCATTTGGCAGGCTGAGGCAGGAGGATCGCAAGTTCAAAGCCAGCCTCAGCAATTGTGAGGTACTTAGCAACTCAGTGAGACCCTGTCTCTAAATAAAATACAAAAAAGGGCTGGGGATATGGCCCAGAGGTCGAGTGCCCCTGAGTTAAATCCCTGGTACAAAAAAAAAATAATAATAAAAAAGAAAATCTCACTTTTTGAATTGGCCAGTATTAAAGTTCATTTTTCTCCATAGTACACATTGGCTTAGTTGGCTGAAGGGTGGAACACACCAACCTACAGTGGGGGGTGGATGGGAAATCAGCCAGGGATTTGAAAATAATGGTGAATGATCCACAAATGGATGGGCCAGTTTAGCACTTCATACTGTGCTTGGGTTTGCAATCATAGGAGGCTGAAGGAAGGCCTTGGTCTCAGAGGTCACTTTCACCAGCTGAGGACAGTGAAACTAGAACCAACCTAAGAGCACCACATTATCTGGGTTCTTGGGAATGCAATGCATTCTTGCTGGACACTGCTCTCTATTACTGGATGGGTCATTCCTCCTACTGAACCTGTGCAGCATCTTGTGTGGGAGGCCAGATGGCAGATTAGAGAAAGTAAACTGGGTTCAATGTGAGGACAGGAGATTCATTCCTTCTCCCTGTGTCACTACCTTGAGTCAGCTTCTTCATCTTTCAAATGAGGAATTACTTTCCATTTCAGAGTTGAAATAATTGTGAGGATAAAGTCAAATGATGAATGTGAAAGGAGCTTTTTAAAATGGTAAATACTACCAAATGTCAGGTAATGTTATTCCAAATAGCATTTTTATCTCTGTCCTGACCCTTGCCGGGTTCTGTCTAACATGATGGTTATCTGCTTATTATTTTTTTTTTTTTGGTGATGCTCTCCTTACTCTGAATTAGATCTAGAGTTACTTTGGGTGGACTATGTCTTTCTTGCGTCTGTTGTCCCTCTAGTAACTTCTGTTCTGAGGACCACTTGATCAGTTGCTTGTTGAATGGGAACACTTATAATAATTAAACTACCATTGTCAAACTTGCTTTTTTTTCTACCTCTGTGATATTAAATGAGAAAATTCTGAAAGACTGTACCTTTAAAAACAAACAAAACAAAAACAAAAACACCAAAGGGAATAGGGGCAGGCACTGTGTGTTTATCCAGAGTTAACATTTTAATGGTACTCTTTTAACTAGTTGGTCTTTATATGAAATGTGAGGAATACAGATTTAGATGTAAGAAAAATCACACACTAAGAAGTAAGAGTTTAAGAACCAAATTTTAGGAAACCAGTTTGATGCACTGACAGGGAAATAAGAGCAAATTAGAACACACACCTTTGAATTGTTTATTTAAGTCCACATTGGAGTGTTTTGGGTCCCTTCTAGGATTTCCTGGAGCCTGTAGACTGTTATTCACTGTTCACATATGCATATACAAAAATATACCATCTATAAATAGCCACCTGCCTTTTCAGTGAAATTAAAGATGGGACAGTCAGAAGAGATTTTCCCAGTATAATTACAGGCCTCAAACCTATAGCTGTTACACTACTATGTTCCTACGTAGAGATTTTCTAATATCGCTATTTTATATTGAGTAGGTTAGGTTCAAGACATTTTTTTTAATGGTTAAGATATTACCCTAAGTGCATGTATGAAGTCACAAATGGTGTGAATATACTTTGCATACAACCAGAGATATGTAAAAATGTGCTCTATATGTGTAATATGAAATGTAATGCATTCTGCTGTCATTTATAACAACTTAGAATAAAAAAAATTAAAAAAAAAAGACGCTAACAGGAGAATTCTTCTTCTTGCCAAGATTTCTCACATACCTACTTAAAAAGATTAGGTGTTGTGTGTGATTGTTGTGCAGCCTAGTTTTGTTTTATAAACTGCAGAAAATTTTCACAAGTGTTTCTGCCCCTTATCTGGGGATTAACACTAAACTCCTGCCAATGTTTTTCTTAAACTCTATACATGCCCTTTCACAAACACTCTCCCTCACATATTTTCTGCTAAAATGCACCTCCTTAAGAAAAAACCCTGAGCTGCTAAAAATTCTTAAGTAAGAATTGAGGGCGTAAGAAGGCATCACAATGTGAAAGGAATTAAAGCGAACACTTATCTTTGCTTACCAAAAGGCAGGTAGCAATTTATTCACAGGGCGTCTTTGTTCCCTTACTAAACACCAACACTCTTCAGTCTTAGAGAGCCCTGAAAGACAAGGCAGTGCCCATGAGAGGAAGGGGATGTGTTCTTAAGAGCAGTCACACAGCTCTCCCCCAGAAGGGTCTAAGTGCCTTCAGCAGTTAATTTGCAAGAAAAAAACCCCATTGGGAGCCTTCCACCTACTCTAAAAGCAAACATTCTTAACAGGCGTATTAGCTTGGTGTGAAGAGAGGCATGCTTTAACATAAAGGGTGTCATTTTATGAGCAAAAACTGGATAAACCTTAAGGGACTCCAAGTTGTTATTTTTCTCCTTCCCTGATGCCAAAATCTTCACAGGTTAGGATGACCTCACACCCATTGTGATATTCAAAACCCAGGAGGCTCGTAAAGAGAGGAGGCTGCTTTGCACGAGTGTCTACAGTGTCTACGTGCGGCTTCCTCCTCCTGGAGAGACTGTCACTGGTTTTCATTCCCCGAGTTTGTAAAACACACCAGGCATGTGTGTGAGCCTGTTAATTAAAACAAAAACAGAACTGTTTCTGTTATGCTTTAGAACTACAGAAACTTCCAGCTGAAGCGGGATAGGAGAAACAGCAGCACCCAGTTTGCTGTAGGGTCTCCACAGCCACAGAAGGAATTGACTGTATTTTTAAAAGCCAGGAAATTGGCACCTGGATTAAAGAGAGGTGAGTGAAAAACATTCTAGGAAGGCTTGGAATGGGGGATACACCTTTGTCATCTATCTTCCTTAGGGGCTGTTAAATATCAAAGTGCCTGGAGAGGAGGGCATCTCGGTCTCATCTGATTCCAAAGTTAGCTTCTTCTACATGAGGAAAGAATAGCCTAGTGGCTTCTGAGGCCATCCCAGGGTCAGGCGCCTAGTCTATTCCTGCCCCAGCTGCTGAGTCATTGCCAGCCCAGGGAGCTGCCCAACCTCTGTTTTAGGTCTACCTAGAAGGTAGAGGGAAGCCTGTAGCTAAGAGCTCTGTGGGAGGCCTCTATTCTTATCTGGAAGCATCTACTGACTTTTCCTAACACTTGAACCCAAAACATTTAAATAGTAACAACTTAGATAAGGTGCATTAGAATACAAAAACATCAATTGGTTAAAATAACAACAAACAGTAAAAAAGTCACTGAATTCTTCTCAAGGAAACACCACCAGAAAAGTTAAAAATACCCAAAGTATCATCTAGTCCTCTCTCAAAGATGGACTTCCTCTCTTAAGGGTAATAAAGACACAGACCAGCTAACACTTTCCTAAAGGAGATGCGTATTCTGTACCTTCAGTAGGTCCTTCAAAGCTTCATGTGAAAAAGGTTAGAGGTGTATATATATGGTGAAGTGACAGTGGGAGACAGGAAGCAGGGACAACAGAAAAAAAAATTAAAAAGGACAGTGGAGGCATTCATTATATTCTGTATTTTAAAAGACAGGGAGAAAAGATCTCAGTAATATACACCAGCCTCTTCTATGGGGAAAATACTCATTGGTATCCCTCCCTACCTTCTTTCCATAGCACAAAGCTTTGTTCTTTGGTTTAATATCACAAAAATAGGAAATAAACATTCACTTTGTATTTAAAAAATTTATTTGTGATCTGTACATGTGATAGTGGGGCTTCATTGTAGACCTTTAAAGGCAAAACAAAACAAAACAAAAATTCAAAGTAAAAATGTATAAATACAATATATATTTTCTTACAAAAATGGGAGATTTACAAAATATACATACTGCACTTGTCTCTATTTTACAAATTTCACATGCACTTAAGAGATACAACACAAACGATGCCAAAACCTGTGTAGTGGCAGTTCAAAGATGAGACAGTTTTGAAGGTTTAAGAAACACAAGATCAATTTTAGATTTAATGTAAAAGCAGCTCCACTCAACTGAACATTACATATACAAAATAACTTCCTGACAGTACCCTCTGATTGGCATTTAAAAACTGTTCTGAGAAACAGGAGAGTGTTGCAAGATTGGAGGGTAATGTCAAAGGTGGAGTAAAGTTTGGCTTCCATGATCTTCTGCTCAGCTTTACACCATTATGCAAAAGAACCAGAGTTCTATTACAGAAAAAAAGTACATGATTTAAGATTAATAAATTTAAGTCTTCCAGCACATTTCAAAGAACTCCAGAATCACTTTGAAGTTTACCTTCTTTTAATGACTTTCTTTAAAAATGGGGCCCATAGTTCAAACTTTCCTCTTCATTCACTATCATTTCTGCAGAACTAGACAGGGTCAACATACACATGATGTTTTATAAACAGATTATGGAACCAAGAAAAAAAATAGACAAAATGGTTCTTTTACCCTTTTTAAGATTTAACTTTCGTTTATTATGAGGCTGAAGGCAGTATGTTTTTCCTTTTATCCTGAAGAATCCAAATTGGAAGGATCCAAATTGGAAGGAGAAAATAGAAAACCTAAGTGTAGGTTTATAGGGAGGGGAAAAAAAAGAGGGTGGGGAAGATTTCCTTAAACATTTTAACACAGCCTGTTGGATCATGTGTTCTGAATTAAATGTGTTTAAAACAAACAACAAAACTCCTTGCATTTCCTTTATCCAAGTCAGAACCTCTGGCTGAATGGGACATGGACGCACACAGCCCTTCACTTTTCCTTAAAAAGGAATGTTTATCTCAACCAAATTAACAATCAAAGGGAAAGCTCAGCTTTGCACTGCTCTGCCTATAAAAGTTGCTGTCTTCCCAGTTATGCCTTTCCACAGGGAGACACTTTGGTTTCCTCTTTTGTCTCTTACAACAAAGACAAGGGGGAAAATGCATTCGTGTTTTGAAAAGCAACAAGTCATCACTTCTTTTCAGGGTATTAAACCAAATAAAACACCCTTCTTTTGGCCTCCTGCCTTCCCCAGAAAATGAAAAAGTAGCAGAAATACCTACTACTGGGTTCCTTGGCCTCATCTGGAAATGTTATCGTCATTTCTTTTGCATGCTCGCATTAGGATTCTAGCAGGCAGGCCTCCCAGGATTTCCAAATGCTTATTTTACAAGACTTGAAAGGAATAGGGGAGGAAAAACAGTTGGGAGGGGGTAAGGGAGGAAAGACTGTAATGTCTGACCCTGGAAATTAACCCATCTGGGCTCCAGTTTGGCCCCAGTGAAAAGAGATTATGGTTTGACCACATCTTGACAAGGACACCGCAGGGGTTCTCCCTCTTCCCAACAAAGCCGCTGCTGCCGACAGAGCTGTACCTTCCTCCCGGGCCCCACAGGAGTGAGGACAGGCCACTTGCCTTGCACAGGAGGATCGCTCACAGCCCCAGCTCAGACCCGGAGCCAGGAAAAACGCACAGCAGTCTCTGCTGGTCTCACTCTTCTGCATGAGCCCAAGCGGGTCCGGGTCCATACCTTCCACGGTTAACATCATTCTTTATCTTTCTTATCATCATCATCACCATCTCCATCATCATCATCATCCTGCAAGTCTTTGCCAGAGTCTTTTCATCCAAACCGCCTTTACACTCGGTCTCCTCTCCAAATCACTTCTCGTCCCAAATCTCTTCCCACTTCCAAATAACTTCTAGCTTCCAGGTCACTTTTCAGTGGAGGTGGACAAGTTATGGAAACAAGCCCCCCACTCCACAGTTCTTTCCCTACCGCGCCTCTCCCCCTGCAAGGGGGGGGGGGGGAGTAGGTAGGCAAGGGTGGGGGAAGGGCCAGGGCTCATACCGCAGTCTCCCCTTTGCTGCTGTGGCTGAGTCTGTGGTAGAAGCGGCGCCACGATTGCAGGGTCTTGCCCGACCAGATCCAGAAGCCGGTGGTGATGCCCACGATCATGGTCATCAGGTATTTGATCATGAAGACGGTGAAATCGGGGCTCATGGGCGGGAAGTGGCCAGGTGGGCAGGGCACGGCGTAGCTCTTGCATGTCTGCAGAAGCCAGGTGCGCTCCCAGTGCTCCCGGAAGGCCTGCTCATAGAAGTAGCAGGCCAGCACGATGGTAGCTGGCACCGTGTAAAGCACGCTAAAGACGCCGATGCGCACCATGAGCTTCTCCAGCTTCTCTGTCTTGGTGCCGTCGTGCTTCATGATGGTGCGAATTCTAAAGAGAGACACGAAGCCCGCCAGCAGGAAGGACGTGCCGATGAAGAGGTAGACGAACAGGGGCGCCAGCACAAAGCCCCGAAGCGCGTCCACGCTTGACAGGCCCACATAGCACACCCCGCTGAGCAAGTCCCCATCCACCTGGCCCATTGCCAGGATGGTGATGGTCTTGACCGCGGGCACGGCCCACGCGGCCAGATGGAAATACTGCGAGTTGGCCTCAATGGCCTCGTGGCCCCACTTCATGCCCGCCGCCAGGAACCAAGTGAGCGACAGAATGACCCACCAGATGGAGCTGGCCATGCCGAAGAAGTAGAGCACCATGAAGAGGATGGTGCAGCCCTCCTTCTTAGTGCCCTGCGCCACCGTGCGGTAGCCGTCGTCGGAGAAGCGCTCCACACACACGGCGCGGTCCTCCAGGAGGAAGCCCGCCACGTGCGCGACGGCCACCATGAAGTAGCAGCCCGACAGGAAGATGATGGGCCGCTCAGGGTAGCTGAAGCGCCGCATGTCCACTAGGTAGGTGAGTACGGTGAAGAGCGTCGAGGCGCAGCACAGCACCGACCACACGCCCACCCAGAGGCGAGCAAAGCGCCTCTCCTCCTCCTTAAAGTACATGAGGCCATTAGCGCGGCCCGGCTCGCACGGGGCGCCGCAGTCGCGCTCTCCCAGGAAGCGATAGCCCAGGTAGGGGGGCACCTTGAGCTGACGGGGGCACGAGAAGGGGAAGGCAGAGCGGCCTCTGCCATCTGCGGCCCCCGGGGGCGCCGCGGTGAAGGGCAGGTCCGGCAGGTAGGGCGCGGTAGGATAGGCTGTGGGACCGCCGCCCGGGCCCCCGGAGCCGTCGGACGTATTCTGACCCACGCAGATCTCGCCAGCACCGTGCACGGGGAAGTTCTCGCAGCGCAGCCGCTCTGGCCACTGGAAACCGAACTTGTTCATGAGCGCCTCGCAGCCCTGGCGGGCGCGCTCACACAAGGAGCGACACGGAGGGATAGCCTGATCCAGCACGGTGCACACTGGCGCGTACATGGAGCACAAGAAGAAGCGCAGCTCGGGTGAACATTGTACCTTCACCAGCGGGTAGAACTGGTGCACCTCGAGGCCCGCATCCTCTTGGTTCGTGTGGCCCAGCAGGTTGGGCAGGATGGTCTGGTTGTAGGCGATGTCCGTGCACAGCGGGATGGAGATGGGTTGGCAGAAGCCGTGATCCGGCACTGAGATGCCCTTTTCGCCGTGGTATGGCTGCGCCCCGGTGCCCGCGGGCAGCGCGCCCAGCAGCGCTAGCACCAGGGCGCACAGGCCCAAGGGCAAGCGCGACACTGCTGCGCCAGGCCCCCGCATCGCCGGCCGCGGGTGCAGCGGCGTTCTCAGCCGGAGGAGTGAGACCAGACGACTGGGAGAGGCTGAGATGCGGGGAGGCGCCGCCGCGCCCGGCGCATGAGAGTCCTCCCGGCGCCGGGGCCGGGCCGTGGGCGGCGCGGAGCCGAGGGCGCTGCCACTGGGTGCCTGAGCCGCGGGGGCGAGGCCGCCAGCCGCGGGGGCGCCTCAGCCGCCTCTCCTTGGCACTCCGGAGGCCGCCGGGGCCCCAAACTCGTCCGCCTGGGCCCGGGGCTCCGAGGGGGCCGCCTTGCCCTCCCCGCCGAGACGTAACGGTGCGGCTTTCTTTGCCGCAAGGAGCAACAAGCGTCTCCGGTTACCCTTCAAAGTTTGTCTAAGTCTCTCGACCCCCAGCGCACAGCAATGCGCACGTCCCCCACACCAAGTCCAGCCCCGCCAGGCGAGAGCCCGGCGCCGCCGCCTGCTCGCCCTGGTCGCCGCCTCGGCGGTACTGCTCCGCCTCCTCGCCTCGAGGCTCTGCTGGCCGCCGCCTCCTCCAGCGCCTCCTCCTCCACACCCCGCACCTTCTCCAGCCCCAAAAGCTCGGCCCCAAGTTTCACTCAAGAGACTGGTTCTCGCTGAGTCTGATCGGCGCCTAGGAGCCAAACAGCTTGGGTAGTTCGTTTTGGAAATCCAGTTACACCGTGTCTGAATCTTCAAGGCCCTTGGCGCCCACGGCCTGGATCCGGTCCCTCCAGCTCCGCGCCGCCTTGGCCCCCGAGTCCCAGCGCCCGCCGCCGCCGCCGCCCGCCCGGAGGGAGCGCGGAGTAACGCCTGGGAGCCGCGCTAGTGGCCAGAAGAAGCATCAGGCTCGCGGGGTTCCGGGCCGCCCCGCCTCCTCCCCTCCCCCCATTCACAAACCACTCCGGGGGCGGGTCCCCGAGCCCCCGGGCGGTCCAATGACGGCCTTTGTTTTCTCTATAGTCGCCTCCCGGTTGGGTGGAAGTCGGAAGGGGCGGGCGAGGGAACAGGGGAGGCGGTGTCTGCAGCGCTCTGGGCGGATTCCTGAGGGGAGGGGCAGGGGATCGGGAGGAAAAAGTTGGGAAAAACTTTTACCCTGAATTCGCTCAGGGGAGAAAAACGCACCAGAAAGGGAATTTGCTTGAAAGATTTGCTCCTCTTCCGGGCACACTAAAATACACATTCCTGAGCAGAAGGGCGCTTTCGCTAAAGGCTTTTGAGAGGAGAAGCTGAGAATAATAGCTTAATGCTTTCACCGAGAGAGACGTGACCCAGAGAAGCACTTTAGCCCTGCTTGGTCCGAAAAGACTGGCTTGGGCTGGGGGTTCTTGGTTACCTAAAAGTACGCTTCGGTAGGAGGCGAGAAGGGGGTGCGCCTTGCGGATCGCTTTTCTTCCTCCAAGCCCCAACAGACCACGTGAGCCACAGTCTCCTCTCACCCACTTCCCAATTGTAAAATGGAGGGGCAGCCTCGGAGGAGAAATCTGAGTCGGCGGAGGAGGCGACTTCAGGCGGGAGGAAGTGCAGACCCTCGAGAGGGCCCGGAATGGGGGATGCGGGGACCGGTGACCCAGGCCACCCGCTCGCGCGCACGGCTCAGAGCCTGGAGAGCTGGTGTGGTTTAGTAGGGTTTTAAAAAAGCTAAAACAGCATTGGGGGAATGGTTATAAAAGTAACCTGAGACCAGTGCCCAGGAACACTCTGTACGGTTTAGAGCGTCTGCGGTTGCACTGTTTTCCTTAGTTGTGCGGCGTATGGCCTTTCAGGATCCCATCTTCGTTGCAGAGGCAATCATTTCGATCCTCTATTTAGAATCTGCTTAGAAAAGTTTTAATGCGTATTAGAAACCAGTGCATGTGCTAATTAAAGGGTTTTCAAAACACAAAGAGGGGTTACCCTTGTTCTCGGGTAGCGTTTTCTGATTGGCAAGCGTTCTTTTGTTCTCGATCAAATCTTCTCCCTGCTCCAGGCACTGGGCGCTCTCGCGCGCGTTCTGATTGCTCCTGACTGGTTGGAAGTTGCCAGGGGGCCTCTCCCCTCTTTCTGGGCAGCCAGGAATATCGCGAATTTCCATGCAGTCAAGTAACATTTTAGGAAAGAAAAGAAAAGAATAAAAATTCTTTCTCACGCGCGCGCGTGCACACCCACCTAACCATACCCGCTCCCCCACCCCACACCAATCTTATGCTTTTAAAAAACGTTATCGTTGGCCAAGCCCTTCAGCCTGTCTCAGTTCGGGGTGCTGGTGCTCTGAGAAATTTCTGATCAGGTTGAATGTTGGCACAAGTTGCTGCCTCCAGTTCGCTTCTTTAGCTAGGGGGAGAAAAAACGGATTCCGAGATCTAAGACAAATTAATTGGATTCACTTCCTTTGGAGACTTGGATGTCTTCTGTTTTTCTTTTATTTACTTTCTATCACTGAAGTTTTCTGGGAAACGTTCCTTCCACTTCACAGTTCTTTGTCGTTTCCCACTCCTGTTAATGGCTCTAAAGGGCTGAGTCCTTTGTATCAAGGTAAGGTGTCAGACTGCTCACATCCTCCATCCGGCCTTCAAGAGGTGTCTCTTCTTTTTCCCCTTAAGCATCAGTTTCCCCATCACATCAGATCTCTCTCTGTCTGTCTCTCTCTCGCTGTCTGTCTGTCTCTCTCTCTGTCTCTCTCTCTCTCTCTCTCTCTCTCTCCCTCTTTCTCTCTCTCTCCCCCTCTCTCTTCTCTCCCCATTTTCTTTCCTTTAAGGTAATAAAAAAGATTAAGGAAACATTATTTGCTTTAAAAATGTTTCATTCCTCCCTTGTATTTTTTTCAAGATCTTCCCTTTTTCTTTCTAAATTATTATTCCTATTATCTACCATTGCAGAGTGTTGATATTTCGTTGAAAGATGTTTAAAGGCAATACAGCTGCTTTGCTTTGTCATTTAAAATGTGTGTGGTGGGGGGTTAGATTCCTTTTTTCTCTCCATGAGGTTCAGGATATCCTCCTTTTCTAAATCAAATTTTCATGCTTATTCATCAGGCCACTGATCTAAGTCATCTTTGCTTATTGAGGGAGAAATACCAAGCACTGTCATCAAATAAAATGAAAACCGACAGGATAAAATACTGTTTCTCAAATGCAACTAAAACCAGTTTAGTTGATGAGCTTTTACTCCTCATATTATAGCCTTAGACAGCTCTGATGTTAGGTGATAGAAATAAAATTTAGAAAGAAGAAAAAAAAAGAGCCCTTAATAAAACAGACAAGGGATAAATGAAATATTTTTAAAATAATCTATGCATAAGATGCAGAAAACCCATCCCAGATGGAAAATGTCACAGATGTGAGTCTTCTTTGCTTTGTCTCAGCAGACAAGTGCAAGAAAGTAGAGAAGCAAAGGCAGATTAAAAACAAACAAGCAAACAAAAAACACTGTTTTGTTTTTAAAGATGATTAAAAAAAAAAAAAAAAAAAAAAAAAAAAAAAAAGCCTCAGTCCAGGGAAGGGATGTAATTCAGTGGTAGAGCACTTGCCTAGCATGCTAGAGACCCTGGGTAAATCCCCCACACCATAAAAAGGAAGAAAGAAAGGAAAAGAGAGAGAGACACACACACAAATCTTAAAATTATTACAAAAAATAAGAATTTGCTGTTTGTGAGATGTCTGTTGTAGTTTTCCATGCCTTGCCTGATACAGTATTCTCTGATTTTAAGGAGTTAAGTAATAAAAAGGAATAAATCACATTATAAGGGCCTAAATTATCTGTTTTAGGCTCTATGTCAAATATAGTAACACTGGTTTCCATTCTCTCTTGGATCAATTTAATTTTCTTTCCAAGCAATACCTTCCAGACCTAACTCCCAAAGGCGCTTACTGGTATCTTCTTTGGAACTAAGTTAAGGGTGGAAAATTTTGTAACTGTCTGCTGCAAAACTCCCAATTGTCCCTGCCCTTTAAAATAACAAAGGTCTTTATTTCTTCACATCATAGTCATATGGTCCCACAGAAAAGTGATGCTATTCATTAGCTCCACTTTTTCAAATGCTACTTATTTTGGCTAAGTCCCAGGTTTATCTAGTTGAATTACATTCTGATGTCAGGACAGATTTGAAAATGTCCACATTTGTGGTGCCACAATCCTGTGGTTATAATGAAACTCCAGCTGCAAGAATTACTCATGCAAGACCAGAAAGG
Organism: Tamias sibiricus; assembly: GCA_025594165.1. NCBI lineage: Eukaryota > Metazoa > Chordata > Mammalia > Rodentia > Sciuridae > Tamias > Tamias sibiricus. The sequence goes on from CM046660.1 coordinate 92,233,594, forward strand.
GCAGCTTTGAGCACATGCTTCCCTTGTTGGCCTATCTTACCAGACAGTTTTGACATTATAGTATTGAGGACTTGGAATATCTAGTTGCCAGTCTTCCATCGACTGGTGTTCATTTTTGTTTGGTGTGTTGAATCATTTCAAAAATAAAAACATTCTTATTTCTTTTTTCTGCCTTCTTTTCTTTTCTTTCTTTCCCTGGGGATTGAATCTAGGGATTGAATCTGTCACTGAGATAGATCCCCAGCCCCTGCACCACTTTTTAAAATTTTTATTTTGAGACAGGGTCTCACTAAGTTGCCCAGGCTGGCCTCCAACTTGCAATCCCCCTGCCTCTGCCTCCCCAGTAGCTAGGATTATAGGCATGTACCACCATACCCAGCTAGGCACATGTTCATTTCTAAAACACTTTCAAATATTATGAAAGAGATGTCCAGATTGAAGAAGAGGAAGACCATGCAGACCTCATGTTGATTTAGATGACAGATTCAGTCACTGAATCTGTCTGATCAACATTTCCCTTGTTGAATGAGTTCTATTATTTATCTGTTGTTGTGTAGCAAACACCCCAAATTGTAGCAGCTTAAAACAATAGTTAGTGTCTCACCATTTCCATGTCAGCACTAAGCTTGGCCACTGGCTTGGAGTCTGTCATAAGGTTGCCATCAGGGTGTTGGGTGGCTGCAGTTGCTTCAAGGTCCATTGGAAGTACCACTTCCAAACTCAAGTGGCTGTTGGCAGGCCTCAGGTTCTCACTAGCTATTGGCCAAAGCCATCAGTTCTTTGGCATGTATGCCTCTCATAAGGCCACTAAAAATATGGCACCTTTAGAGCCGGGGGTGGGGGTTCGGGGGATGGCAATCAGAATGGAAACCTCAGTCTTTTTGTAACCTAACTTTGGAAGTGACATCCTATCACTTTTGCCATATTCTGCTCATTAGAAACAAATCACTAGATCTACTCATCTCAATGGGTAGCAGGGGTTACAGAAAGGTGTGAAAATCCATTGGAGGGTGAGGATCATTGGGATCATTTTAGAGGTTGTTACTATGAGGGTTATTCACTCCTTCCTTCCCAGAGTATTATGAACAAGAGGTCACAGAGAGAAACAACCCTTGGGTCTCTTTCTGTTTTTGAGGAGTCCAGAAAAAGGGTCACAAATAAAAATACAGTGTTGACTGGTTATGATTAGAATAGAACCCTAACTCTGGCCAACAATTTTTTTCAAAACAGTTGGACTTGAGGAAGAAAGAATATGGAGGAAGTTGATTAATGAAAGGTCATCAGTAATCCTGGACAAAATCTCCAAGTGCAGAAGGTAGGTCAGTCTAGGATATCAAATCTGTGCTTAGAGGACAGAGGATCTGGATCATAGGCTATAGAAAGAGACTTGGGCCATCTGGGTTATGAGGTGAAAGTACTGTCAGTAATTGCTACCTGTGTCTTCAGGGCCAGTCAGTACAGTGCCCAGGTCCAGGAAGCACTGCAGAGGTGGTTGGCACATACTGGTTTACTTCTGCTTTTCACCATTGACCTCTTGTCCTGCCTCAGGCAAGTCACTTAACCTCTCTAAATCCCCAGCATGTTGTGAGAATTAATGGTATAACATTTACAAAATACTTTGTGATCCAAGGGTAAAAAAATCATCAGGGCAGAATTCTGGTTTGGTGAGGTGGGGGTGTAGCTCAATGGCAGAGTGTTTACCTCACGTGCATAAGGCCCTGGGTTCTATCCCCAGCACTGCAAAATAATTAAATAAAGTACCTTAAAAATAGTTATGGTTTGGTTATATGGATACAACGCAGAAAGGAGAGAAAATAAAAGGCCACATTAGCTGGTACTTTGTGTCTCTGAATCTTTGCTGAGGTTATTTTTTACACTTTTATCCTGGTAAATGTCTAATTCTCTAGGGGGAAAAAAAGCCATGATCTATACATTTTCTAATTTCCATGGTGTTAAACACAGCTACCATGGCCAATTTCAAGCCAACATGTCACTGAACTTGGAGTCTGGAAAACATGTACATAGCCAGCAACACAAGCCCCTGAGAGCTGACCATAGCTCACCTCTGGGCTTATAGAACTTCTCTTCAGATTGTTTTAAGAATCAAATAGTTATATTTTAAATATAATGACTACATTTATACAGTGCCAGGTGGTTTAGTTACACTATCTCTAATTTCATAACAATCTGGGGAAGTTCAAGGTATAGGTTTCTTTTTATAATAGCCAAGCCTGGACTAAAACTTCTACATAATATTTTTCACTTTTTACTCCGCTATTTGATGTCTTCAGGGTAAACATGGTTAATCTTATTCCTTTTGTTATGTCTGATCAAAAGCCATCCCAATTCTAGGCTTGGGAAATCAAGCCTAGGTTAGTGTTGAGTCCCTGAACACTTCTACAGGTCTCAAACCTTTTTGGAAGTGTCCATTAATTTTCTCTAATTTCCCAAGGAACAATTTAATCCCTTTTGCTGAAGATGCACGTGTGGGCATCTAGTTTAGAATATGTGGGGTCCTGCCCACTAAGGCAGGTGGGAAATTTGGTAGCTTATCAGTCTCTCTCCAAAGGGAATTTTGGCAAGCTATCACTTCAGAGAACTAGGAGGAGCTACAAGCTATGACTTCAGAGAACTAGGAGGAGCTACAAGGACCAGACTCATAGTAGTGGTGAAAAGTCTCCAGAGAACCTTCCAAAAGACTGAAGGTAGGGGTTAGAGCTGTGGAGCCCATGCCTGGTGGGTCATGAGAATCATCTGAGGAACAAAATGTACTAGTGAGGGAGAGAAGGAAGAGGAGGAGGGGGGAGGAAGGAGGTAGGAAGAAAGGAAAGAAGAAAGTTCAGAAATCTGAGCACTACCTTAGAAATGTTGAGTCAGGATCTCTGGCGTGGGACTTGGGGATTTAATTTTTAAAAGCTCACTTTGTGATTCTTTTGGGTTAGTCAGGCTTGGAAACTGCTGATCCAGACTTCTGTTCCAAACCAGGGTATTGTGTCATTGATGCCACCGATGCCTCATAGAATGTCTTTAGTCCTTCATGAACACCTCATTCTACTTGATGAACTAGAGAATGGAAATAATGATATCAATAAGGAAGTCCTGAGGTGTGATTGTGTGTGTGTGTGTGTGTGTGTGTGTGTGTGTGTGCATATGCATGTGTGTGCGTGTGAGAGATAGCAAGTGGGAGAGGTGGTTGGATCACTGTCTGGTTGCATGGTGTGATGTTGGGTCTGGGACCTTATTTATGAGGCTCAAGTTCACAGTAGCTATTCTGAAATGTAACAGCTGCTACTCCCACAGTGCACTTGGTACCATTTTCTCAGACTGACATTGCCATCCTTGTACCACATGAACCTTGACCTCAGAGTGAGTCAGGAATAGATGCTGTGGCCCAGTCATGAGGTTGTCTGGCATGAGGCCCCTGTCCAACAGGTGTGCCTGATATTAAGCGAATGGCCACCTAACTAGATCCTTCCATTAGGGGGTCTGAAATCCTTCCATTGGCAGAAACTGAGAAACTTTCAGTGAGAAGGGGAAAGTAGAAACCAAAGAACGAAGGGGATAGGAACATCTGTTTCAAGAAGACTAAAAGACCAGGTTTTAAGGGTTGTTTCTTGGCTCTTCCTTCCTTCAGGATCCTACCATCCCTGGCTGCTTGTCTTTTACCAGCAAGTAGAGAAAACCATGTTAATCACAGTGCCAGGAACTGGAAAAAGCTGAAAACAGGTCTCTTCCTGCTTTCCCCTGAGCAGGGTGGGCCCTCAGCCGCAGAAGGTTGAACACAGGGTCAGCACCAGCCTAGCAGAGGGCATCCACTCTGGGCTGGCTAGTAAGACTCAATTTTGCAGCCACCTTTACCTTTGCTCAGCAGCCTGGATTAAGAGTGCCAGAGTATACTTCCCAGGACTGCAACTGACATTGAGTTGACTGTGATTGCAAACGTGCAAGACAGGAATATCTGTAAAGGACCAGGAGAACTCTTCCTTCTGGGTTGTTTGGAAAAACATAAATGTGCTAAAGCATATACTGTCCTCAGCGTTGTACAGAGATGCTAGTGTCCCCCAATATCTCTTTTCTTCTTTTCCAGTGATAGAACTTCCAGTCTTTGGCTGGACATATGACCAAATTGGATAAAGGTCCCATTTTCCAGCCTCCTTTATGGCAGCCACTGAGTTCTGACCACTGATGTCAACAATATTGTTGTGTGCAACATGAGGGGACCAGATTTCCCTAACTCCCCTCCTTCTTAAGCCAGAATTCCAGAGGTGAGCTTGGGAAAGGAGTAAAAGATAAATGGGCTGGGGTCGCTGACACTGTGACATACCATGCTGACCTGAAAAAACTCCCTCTGGATTTCTCAGATAGAAATATACTTCTGTCTTGTTTTAACCAACATTATTTGAGGTTTTCCTATGCTCACAGTCAAACTTTGTCCTATTTATTGTAATACGCCTGGTGCATAGTAGGCATTATCCAATGTTTTTGAGAGCTCTTTGTATTGTATTCTTTCTTGTATTTTAATGTGTTCTTACTCTACCTATTTATTTGGAAGGTCCTTGAGAGTAGGAATCTTGTCTTATTTTTCTCAGTTGCCTTTCGCAAGGCAGATGTTTGATATGAATTTGTGCAGCTCATCAATTTAGTGAAAATAAAGACCTATGAATGGGGACTGGGGTTGTGGCTCACTGGTAGAGCACTTGCCTAGCATGTGTGAGGCACTGGGTTCAATCCTCAGCACTACATAAAGACCACATAAAAATAAATAAAGTTATTGTGTTCATCTATAACTAAAAAAAAAAAAAAAAAAAAAAAAAAAAAAAGGACCTATGAATGGCAGAGATAAAGGATGGTAAAAGACAAGCTATGGACAAAAGACCTGTGAATAGTCTGGGACCACAAGTGCATATCAATGATGTACTGCTATTGCTCTTAAATTGAACATAAACCATAAACTTGGGACACAAAAATGAAATTAAGTGGCATGAGGAACTGGTATGAAGAATACCTCAAATGAGTTTAAAAGGTGATTATTCTCAAAAAAGAGGTGGGGACGGTGGGAGAGAGATTGAATTTTTAAAACCTGCTTCCTGGGGCCACCTCTGGAAAGTCTGTTATAAGCTCCCCAAGAGAGTCTAATGTGAAGCCAGGATCCAAAATAAATGACTAGAAGACAAGGTGAAAGTGTTTGTTTCTCTTGGGAAAACATATGAAGTCATTTAACTATGTCCTCAAGTGTATGCAAGTCTGTTTTGAAATAGATGGTTGCATTTTTCTCTCTCCATTGGATCCTACTAGGAAAGACTTCAGGGACAGCCAGGAAACTGAGAAGAATCTTCAGGGTCCTGTTCCAGCCACTAACCCCTTGGCCTGGCCAGTGGGTGCACTTTTGCAGAGGTTGTTCTTTGGAGAGCAGGGCTTTGTGATCTGGTTCCTCACCTAAGTCCCTACAATAGGGACAGTCATGCGTGGTCCTGGAATGGAGCCCCTCTCTTCCAGGTCCCTGATAACTGGCTCCCGTCTGGTCTGACTAGTGCCAAGAAGGCTGGGCTCTGCACCCTGAGTGTTCTCCTGAGGGCCACTTGCCCATGGCTTTTCTTCCCTTTCACATTTCCACTTAGTCCCTCCCCCCACTTTCCCCTGCCTTCTCCCTATTATTATAAATGGCACTTTAAACTCTAGAGCCAGGCTCTTCAATTAAGGTGTAGACAAAGTGGTTTGACTCCACTTGATTAAAAACTCTGTGAAAGAGAACACAAACCTCAAAACATTTGCCTTTCAAAGCCTGGAAAGCAGGAGGGAGAAACTGTTAAGTGATCTCGAATTTGCCAGATGTCAGTTTAAAGGGGCCTAGGAATTCCTTAGTCTTTGTTTACCAAATCCTTCCTCCAAACTCCTGTGAACCAGGGGTTGGGCTACCTGGCAGGAAAGGCCTCTGAAAAGCCAAGGCTGGATGGGAAAGGGCGGGGTGGAGGGTGATCGTGGCGGCAGCGGCTGGCCTGGGTGGGAGTCATCTGAATCTTGATTTCCTCTGGTAATTATCTGGGGCTGCCCTTCGAGAAATCGGTTCTCTTTGCAGTTGGGAAATTAACCCTTAATCTCCACAAATGAGGGCAATCAACCCATTTACTAAATAAACACAGATCATTACAGACTGGCTGCCCCTCTTTGTGATTTAATTTGAGGATGGCTTCACCTGAGGAAGGAGCAAGGAGTGGCTGGACTGGAGTGACCTGGTGGGGTCCCCAAGGGACGATGGCAGTGGTGGCTAAGAGCTAAGACTGGAGAGGCTTTTGAGATTTCCTTCTCTTGAGAAAATCTGAGTCCCTCCTGGCTCAGTCTCACCTTCTGGATTTATCTGGGTGGTGGCGGCAGCAGGGGGGTTCTGTTTCATGGTGTTAATTTTGGCTTTGAAAGTGTGTGAGGTGGTTAAAGGAACTGCTATTAGAATGCTGGCGATCAGAAGCCTCTGAGGAGCCTCTGAGAACAGAGGAGCCCTTTATTTCTCAGTTCACTCATTAATATGTTAAGGAATCTCTCCTTGCATTTAATTCCCTGCCTCAGTCACCAGTTACTCTGTTTATATGTAATCACAGAAGTTTATTTAAATCATGGCAGTTGCATTGCAGTGGGGCTCAGGGTGCTGTGCCAGGCGCATGTGTGCGCTCAAGAAATGACTTGAGTGACTGAGTAAGGTACAGCTTCACTTGAAAAGGGAGTCATAAAACCACATGGCCTTTATTTAGAGCTTACCAAGTGTCAAGCACTGAGCCAGAGGCTGGGCACATATGTCCCTGCTATCCTGGATCTTATAGTCTTGATTAACAAATGAATGTGGTTTTCTGCTGTGACCTCGAATTGGTCTCAAAATTATAATGAGACTTGAGCACCGAGCTAGGAGCCAGCCTATCCTGTGACTTAAAAAGGAGGGGGTGAGTTGGAGAATGAGTCAGGGATTTATTTTTCAGGAAGGACCTCAGAGTCTAATTTCTTCCTTTTATTTTATAGGTGAGAAAGCTGAAGGCCCAGATGGTGGAGTGAATTGTCCAAGGATTGACAGAGAGAACTGGAACTGGAACCCACACATTTTAGTTCCCCGGACCCTGTTTTATCCGAGAACCTGACACATGCTGGCCCAACTTTGTGCTCTCTATTTCTTGCTCCTCTCAAACTAGAAATGGCTTGCAGGTGCTCCAGAGTAAAAGATCAGAGTGACTGGCCAAAGCCACCGCAGGGTGGCTTCTTCGCTGGTGAGTGGCTGTTCTGTTTGTTGTCCTGACCCCTCACAGCTGGGCCTCTAACTAGAAGAGGGTGGGGGAAACCACTGTTGGGGTCCAACCTGACCCCAGCGACAGGGGAGGGAGGTGGCTGTTCCAGATGACTGTCTGAGCTGGGCAGTGGGCTGCTGGCCTATTCCTGGGGCCTCCAGCAGACTTGTGAAGAGATGCTGCCAAAATGGAAGAGTCAAAACAGCCCCCAGAGGTGGGAGAGGAAGCATTTAGAGAAGAGGTAAACAAGAGAAGCGACAGACTTCTCACTCTAGCAAAAGGCACTTTGGTTTACTTGTGAAACTTCACTCCTCCTCTTCCCCCAGCCTTAAATTTGTGAAGCTGGTCCAGGCTCCAAGAGATGGCCCATGATTTTAAAGCCCGAGTTCTGAGGACCATATTGTTCGTGCTGTGTTTTGGCACCCAGGGTGCTGATGTCCTGACTTAAATTCCAGCTCAAGGTGGAGACTAAACCAGCTGACTGATTCCAGTGTCTAATATTAGTCGTATTGTTACTATTTTTATTAATAGCTAACATTTATGTAGTACTCACCCCCCCCCCCCCCGCCCTTAAGCCCTTAACCCACCCTCCTTAATTCCTTGTCTTCACAGCAGGCCTCAGAAGTGGCTACCTTTTATTTGACCCATTTTAAAGATGGGGAAATCAAGGTATTTAGAGGTCCAGTGTCACATAAGTAGTAAGAAAGGAATAAAACTTTGAGCTCAGGTCTTTCTTTGAAGAAAGGAAATAGTGGGAAGGAAAGAAGAAAAGGGAAGAAATTTAGCTTGCTCCTAATGGCATGAGCCATGCAGGTGCACAGGTGTTTTCTGACTTGGAGAAAGCTCCCAGAGAGCAAAGAGACAAGGTGTGAGGACACATGTCTGTCTCTAAGAGGACATCACAAAAGCAGGATATTCATAGGATGCTGGGCCAGTATCAGGTTCTTAGGACACCTTTCCTGGTAACCAGCTCACATTTCTCACTCGGCTAGGAGGAGTGGGGGAGTTTTTCCATGACTGTTTTTTAAAGCTCTTGGTTTTGGTATAGCAGGGACTCCTTTCCTCTTTCTTTGGAGATACCATTTGAGAGGCTTGACTGAGAACCCAGGTTTGTGGGTTTGACTTCTTGCTTAGTAGCTCATTAGTTATGTAGCTTTGGATAAGCTATTTAACTTCTCTGGAGCTCAGTTTCCTCATCTGTAAATTGGTAACCATAATGTCACCTGCTTCATAGGATTGTGAGGATTAAATGCAATAGCACAATGAACTCAGCACCTGGCATGCCATTAATGCTCAATAAAAGGTAATTATCATCGGTCATTGTTTAAAGAGGCAATTCAGTCTAGTAAGATGGAAGCTGAAGTTTCTGACTTCTCAGAAGGCTCCCAGTATCCTTTATGCTCAGTTGAGAATGAAAATACTGCAGGAATCATGGGGCCAGAGGAAAGGCAGGCTTCCATCTGAATATTTCCAATGAACTAGGAAGCTGAAGAGATGGCTATATATAAATTGCGACAGACCACAGGAACTGTTGAAAAGAAAGATTTCTTTTCCAAATCTGGATACTCACACCCCATAGAAAAGATATTTTGGGCCTCCCATGTTTATTTCTACACATATCCTTTTTAGGCATAGGTCTTGCAGAACCAGGAACTGTGCTAAGTATGAATGAAAGGAAAAAACAAAAAACCTTCTTTTCCATTCCTAGTACTATGTACAGAGTTGATCATAATAATCAAAGTCTTCAGAGAAGCTGACCCTCTGGTGGAAAAAAGTGAAGTCCCAGTGGTACATTTTTCACCTTGTTCAACTTTGCTTTTTTTTTTTTTTTTGGTACCAGGGATTGAATTCAGGGGCACTAGACCACTGAGCCACATCCCCAGCCCTAATATGTATTTTATTTAGAGACAGGATCTCTCTGAGTTGCTTAGCACCTCACCATTGCTGAAGCTGGCTTTGAACTCGTGATCCTCTTGCCTCAGCCTCCTGAGCTGCTGGGATTACAGCGTGCACCGCCGCACCCAGCTCAACTTTGCTTTTTATTTTTATCCTTCCTATTTCATTTGGAATACAAGCCAATTAGAAATGCCCTAGAGAGCATTCTAGATTCATAGAATCTAGACTGGGGTTGTAGCTCAGTGGTAGCGTGCTTGCCTGGCCTGGGTTCTAGCCACTGCACCATGGTGGGCAGGGTCTAGATTTACAGAGCCTCTGGAATCCTGTCTATATTTGCAAGTAAAAGACTCAGAAGCAGTTATTGACCAGGAAAATCCCTGGTAGGTAGTGTTTACATCCAAACTGTGTTATTATTTCCCAGGAGGCTTTTAATAAATGTATATTGAATAAATAAACTTGTTGTCCATCTTTCTTTACCCTAGGTACTAATTTTTTAAATTTAAAATCATTTCCCCATTACAATTTCTAAAACTTTAAACACTGAAATTTGTTTATGTATGTATATGAAATAACAATTAATTGCCTGAGTTGAGTCCAATCTCTCTCCCCCACTACAAGACTGCAGTGGTCCCTAGACCTATCACCATGGCCTCCTCTTGAATAAAGTTTGCCTTACCATCTATCAAAAACAAAATAAAAACAATTAATTACAATCCAGGGGTATGGCTCAGACAGCATTCACCTAGCATGTGCAAGGCCCCAGTTTCATCTCCAACACTGGAAAAACAACAACAAAAAAGGAAACAGACAAACAAACAAATAATTAGTTATAAAAATGCTGTTTTATGTTGTACCAAGTGAAAAATGGTGGTCTCTCTTTTATGACTTCTAGAAACCTTAAAGACTTTGAATACCTCAAGCCCTAGAAACACCATCTTATTCTTTAAAAACCTCATATTCTTTTTTAAAAAAATATTTTTAGATGTTAATGAATCTTTATATTATTCATTTATTTGTATGTGGTGCTGAGAATTGAACCCAGTGCCTCACACATGCTAGGCAAGCACTCTACCACTGAGTCACAACCCCAGCCCCCTCACATCCTTTTGATAAATGTAAAAGAGAAAACCCCTCACAATTGCTTAAAAAAGTCTAATATGTTTTTATTTCATTTTTTAGATGCAGAAATGGAGACTTAAAGAGGCTGAATAATTTGCCCAACGTCATAGAGGTAGTAACACTTGGGGCTGGGATTTGAACCCAGGCAGTCTGGCTCCAGCATTGGAGGTACTACTTGGTCACACCAGCATATCAGGTGTGTGTGTGTACCTCTGGACAATTAGCCATTCTGGCAGCAAAACCTCACCTCTGCCTGAACTCCAGGGAGAGAGGGCTATCTTTAAAGGTTCCCATTTCATTTTTTAGTTTAATTGTTAGAAAGTCCTTCATTATATTGAACTGAAATCTGCCTCCCCAAGGCTTCCATTGATCTTCACAGTACAAATTTAATCTCTCTTCCATACAACCGCTCTCAGACAGATGTGTGCCACCCCGCCCCCATGCCTCTTCCCGCACATCGTTTGTGGGAACACTGGAAATAGGCCCTCTCATGGTTCCAAGCCCCCAAAGCATCTGAGGCGAAGGGGAGGCTGGATAGAGCTTATGGAGGAGATGGAATGTTAAATCAGGTATTGCAAATAGCTCCTAGGCAATATTTAGAACCGTGGGCAAGAAGAATTTTTGGGCACCAGCTGAGTGATCATATCATCCCTGAATTATATGCCACCCTGTATCATAGATGTTGCCATAAGATGTATTTGGTCCTAAAAGTGGGGAGCACAGTGGAATAGCTGTGACTGTAGCCCTCTGATTTATAGCTGAATCTTTATTCCAACTTAATGGGGTTCCTTAGGAAAGGGAACCATATACAAAAAAATTAGTGAGGATGAGACACAAAAAGACATAAAAATGGGGAGAATGAAGGACCTGAGTGAGTTGCAAAGGGGTTCTGCAGCAGGAAAGATGGCAGCAGATAAGGCAAGGAGATAAATGAATACCTTGGTCTGGACATGAAAGAGCTGGAAGTATTTGTCCTCTCCGTTGATTACATTCTTGAAATCAGAACACTTAAGAAAGTTGCGGGGTGGATATAGTAGTAAAGTAACCAAACCAGCTCCCCTAGAGAGCTCAGTGGAAAGGAATGAGAAGAAACACCTTTTTTTTTTTTTTTTTTTTTTTTTTTTTTTGGTACTGGGGATTTAACTCAGGGACTCTCAACCACTGGGCCACATCCCCAGCCCCCCCCCTTTTTTTTTTTTTTGTATTTTATTAGAGATAGGGTCTCACTGAGTTGGTAAGTGCCTCGCTATTGCTGAGGCTGGCTTTGAACTCGCAATCCTCCTGCCTCAGCCTCCCAAGTGCTGGGATTACAGGCGTGCACCACTGTGCCCAGCAGAAGAAGCACCTTTGACAGCAATTTTTAGCTGTCCTCTGTCCCCCCACCCCCGCCAATTACCAGCTTTCAGCTTGACTATGGCACCTGATGGATTCATGGCCTATTACCTATCCTTTTGTGATCATGTGGCCAAGAATTTCCAAAAGGTCAGCAACGATGACAGCCCTAAAACTTGGTAGGACCCAAATTCTGGCCAGAACTGAAGATCCTTTGGAGAAGTAGCAAAGATAGGCAACAAAATAAAGATGCCTCCGTTGTGCTAAATGCATGTTCAAACACCCATTCAAAGGCACGCGGGCCAGGCCTGTAGCTATAGTGGTAAGCAAGACCAACTCAGTCCCTGCATCAGGCCATTCAGATGCATTGTGCAAAACTCTGTGCTAGCCTCAGCTGGTATGAGGCTCTGAATGTCTCTGCCCCCTTTTAGGTCTTTTAGGAAAGAGATGTGGAGGGTGAACATTTTCTCTGCAGTCGAAATAGGATGCTACAGGCTGAATGCTAGCTCTGCCTGTGTTGGCTCTCTTCTTGGAGATGTAAGGTGTGCAGCTATGGGTGTGAGGGGGCGGGGGCACTTCTCAGAGGAATACCCACAGGACCCTCACCTCACCCCATTGGACAATTCCCCTTTGTCTAAATTTGGATATTGCTCTCTAATGCACAGAGGCTAAGCGTAGCAATGTCAGCATCCCTTGGAATCTGGGGCCAGGCCTTTGAGCAGACAGGCATTCCTCATCTTCAGTCTCTCAGCATCTCAGAGCGATTAACATAACATGACACCAGGCCCATCAAGATAAGGATCCTAATGGCCACAATGGCTTCCCTTTCTTCCCCCAGTCCTTCTTTATTGCTCTGCGCTTTCCGCTCACTTCCAGCAGGGAAGAGTTTAGAAGCATGGGGCTAGGCCAGCCGTTCTGCAGGCTGCTTCCCTCAAGGCTTGTGCGAGGGCTCCAGGGACGGGAGGCATTTCCCTTTAATAAGCTTCTCACACTACATTAAAGATAAAAGGGGAAGGGAAATATTTATATTCTGACAAAGCAGCTCTTCCCTTCAGGCTCTTGTTTTATTTATTAACTTGCTCTGTCCCTCTCTCAGTCTCTCTCTCTCTCTCTCTCTCTCTCTCTCTCTCTCTCTGTTTCAGGGGCTAGGCATTTGCGGTCCTTCCCCCCTTTAGTCATTAATTTTGTGGTTGAGTGACATTGACAGGGGGACTTAGAATTATTGTCACAGAGATGGGATTGTAGGAGGGTGCCATTCCCAAGGGACACAAACAGCTGTTTCTCCATCCTCCCAGGAGCTACTTTCCATTACCACCTTTATTATATAGCACCTGGATGGCGGAATGGATCACACTGGTTAAGTTATGTCATTTTGAATGAAGCTGTGTCAGTGGGCAAATTGTCAGAGGTACGGTAACCTGGGTGGGTGACTGTGTGCTGGGGAACCTCTTCTTCTCTCACAGAGATGATCCCTTAAGGAGGCTTATTTCTTCCAGCTAATCTATGCAGAGCCAATAAAACATGGGTATGCAGTTCTGAATCTTGATTTATCCTTTTGCAATGATTATCGTTAAAGTTTCAGACCACCTATTGTTCTAAAGCTGGGGCAGGTTGTTAAGGAGTTAATCCTCTGCTCCCCACCCACCACTGCCCCCCTTTAAGGGGTCTGCCTCCATTAGTGGAGGCAGGAAGACAGGATAGTTTAGGCTGTGCTCTGTTGGCTTGGGGAGTACCTGGCAGTTGAAGCTTCTGTGTTTTGGTAATTTATTTTTCTTTTTAAAATGACACATGATCATCAAGTAAAAATTCTTTTTCTATTTTATATGACACATGATCATCAATTAAAAATTCAAGAACAAGGAAAGCAACAAATGACCTACCCATCATTTGCTGGAGAAGCAAAGGTGGGTTAAGAGCTCAGATTCTGGAGCCTGAATCTCTGGGCTGGACCCCTTAGCTCTACCATGTATTAACAGCAGGAGGCAGTCCCAGGCCTCAGTTTCCTTACCAATAAAATGGTGTGATGTTAATATCTTCTTAGGAACCTTATGAGGATTAACTTTGTAGATGCATATACAGTACTTAAAATAACTCATAGTAAACCCATAATAAGAATCAGCTATTATTATCATTACCACCATCCAAAAATAACCAATGCATTGTGAATAATACTTGATATGAATAATACTTATATTCCAGATACATACATATACCTGTGTGTGTGTGTGTGTGTGTGTGTGTGTGTGTGTAGGGAGAAAGAGAAAAGACAACAGAAATAATCTTATAATGAATGATCATATTATTTATGCTTTTAAAATTATTAAAAGCATTAGGTCGAGGTTTATCTGAACAGAAGAAAGGAATCACATGAAATTGGCGAACTTGAAATAGTATTAACTCCTGAATGACAAGAAATATTCATTCCTAAAATATCATTCCAAGGTTAAAAAAGAAATAGATGATGAAAACCAATGGAAAGGTTGGGTGCGTGGCTCTATTTGACTGGCTGCCATGTGATGAAATGACAGTGCTCTCAGGCTTCTTCCTGTTGCTTCTATGATTTTTAATTTGTTTGGGTCTATAGCATCTACATTCTGATTTGCATCCGTTTATTTCTCCAGAGGGTAAGTCCTCACTTGATATTTAATTGGATTCAATGTTTACTGCTAGTCCTTTTATCAAGGCTTTCACTTACTAATTCTCTAATTTGGTCAATTTCTTGACTAGCTGTATTTAATAGTCAAGTAGTTTTTTCTTGTCTTTTCTGCCTCATTGGGAAGGGCCATGGATGCTTCCTTCCTCCTGTTCTCTCACAGTTGAGCATGTCTGCCTCTGCCCTCTCTGCTTGGAATGACTGCTTGCCCAGTATAACCTGCTTGAGCCCCTCTGTTTCCTGTCAGGACCTCGGAGGCCCTCCTCCATCACCTTCTGGCACTGAATGCTGTTATTCAAAAGGACGAAGCCAGGCTTATAGTTTCCTTTTGTTGGGTCCTGGGTTTTCATGAATGCTTGAAGAATTCTCTCTCTTTCGCGCTCTCTCTCTCTTTTTTCTTTTTTTGGTACTTGGGATTGAATCCAGGGACACTTCACCACTGAGCCACATCCCCAGCCATTTTTATTTATATTTTTTTGAAACAGGGTCTCACTAAATTGCCCAGGCGGGCCTCCAACTTTCAATCCTGCCTCAGCCTCCAGAGTAACTGGAATTATAGGCACGTACCACCACACCTGTGAAGAATTCTTGGAAGTCCTGTTGATGGTTTTCATATCAAAATTTCCTAATTTAGAGTGAATTTTTTAAAAAAAATATTTATTTCTTTGTTTTAGTTGTACACAATGCTTTTATTTTTACGTGGTGCTGAGGATCAAAACCAGGCCGTGCACGTGGTAGGTGAGTACTCTACTGCTGAGCCACACCCCAGCCCAGAGTGGATGTTTTTAATCTGTAGAGTCAAGTGTTCTTTGAGTCTGGAGGAATTTTTTTATATTATGTTTTCAAATATTTTTCCTGTTTTCTTTTGGGTGTAAAGAGGAAGTTCTTCTCTCAGAAAAATATGCCAATTTATCCTTTATTTTTATTTCTTTCTTTATGTTTGCCTTAATCCATGTCTTTTCCCTCTGTTTAACTTTGATTATTTCAAGTATTTTCCAGATATGTTTCTTTTTTTTTTTTTTTTTTTTTTTTTTTTTTTGGTTTTGGTACCAGGGATTGAACTCATGGGCACTCGACCACTGGGCCACATCCCCAGCCCTTTTTTGTATTTTATTAGAGACAGGGTCTCACTGAGTTGCTAAAGTGCCTCGCCATTGCTGTGAGGCTGGCTTTGAATTCGCAATCCTCCTGCCTCAGCCTCCCAAGTGCTGGGATTATAAGCGTGCACCACCACACCCAGCTAGATATGTTTCATTTTTCAGGCTGGTCTTTTTTGTGCCTTAATTTTTTTCTTATTTATAGGTGATGATGTTTTTGTTTTTCTCCCCCTGTCCACTCCTCATACTGGTTTTTGAACCTATGGGAGTTCTACCACTGAACTACTTCCATAGTCTATTTCAGTTTTTTTTTTTTTTTTTTTTTTTTTTTTTTTTTTTTGGTACTGGGGATTGAATTCAGGGGCACTTGACCACTGGGCCACATCCCCAGCCCTTTTTCATATTTTATTAGAGACAGGGTCTCACTGAATTGCTAAGTGCCTCACCATTGCTGAGGCTGGCTTTGAACTCGCGATCCTCCTGCCTCAGCCTCCCAAGTGCTGGGATTATAGGTGTGCGCCACCGCGCCCGGCTTATTTCAGTTTTTATTTTGAGACTGGGTCTTGCTAAATTGCCCAGGCTGGCCTCAAACTTGTGATCCTCCTGCCTCCTCAGCCTCCTTAGTTGCTGGATTACAGGTGGGCACCACCACACCTGGCAATGTTTTGGTTCTTGATTATTTCTTTAGATGCCTGATTTCTCCTTTTATTGCATTCTTTTGTTGATTTTTTCTAAACTTTGAGTTTACTGTGTGTTTGTCCCTGAGGGTCACCAAAGAAGCAGAGAGATTTTTCTCACCCCTGACACCAATAGTAAAGCGTGGGGAACAAGAACAGACACAGAAAAACTCAAGAAACAATCAAAGCCCTGTGTAAGTTCAAGATGAGTAATGAGACACTGTATCAGGTGCTGTGTGTTGAGAAGGTGGAGTTGGGACAAGCTGGTGGCTGGGGTGTTCAAAGACCTGAGGCAGAGGGCTGAGCAGCATTTCAGTGATGCTCCAGTCTGTGGAGGACTGGCAGGAGAAGGCAGGTGGTGGAAGGTGGACATCACAGTGTGGGCGAGAGCCACGCTAGGCAGGGTTCATGGGGCACAATGTTTGGGTCCTCAGGCTCACACAACCTGGGTTCAAGTCTTCTCTATTACTTGCTAGCTATGTGACTTTGAGCTGGTACTTGATCTCTCATAACCTCACTTTCCTCTCCTCTAACATGGGAATAAGACATTTCCCATTGTTAATGAAGATTAAATGAGATAATACATCTAAAAAGTAAGGCAATTAGTACATTGTAAGAAGTGCTTAATAAGTGGTGGTTATTACTGTGGAAGCCTTGAGTCCCTAACTAAAAATATTTATTTTTTAGTTTTAGGTGGACACCATATCTTTATTTTATTTTTATGTGGTGCTGAGGATCAAACCCAGTGCCTCACGCATGCCAGGCAAACACTTTACCACTGAGCCACAATGCCAGCCCCTCACTTATTCTTTACTGTATGCCTCATATGTAGTAAAATGATCAATACATGTATGGATGACTTTACTGTATCAATTACTGTATTTCATTGCAAGTAGCAGAAACTAACTCAAACTGGCTTAAACTAGCATGGTGGCCTATAGCCTGTAGGTCAAATCCAGACTACCACCTGGATTTGTATAAACCATGAACTAAGAATGGTTTTTATATTTTAAAATGTTGCTATAGAAAACCAAAAGAATATTTTGAGAAACTACAAAATTATGTAAAATTTAAAATTCAGTGTCTGTAAATAAAGTTCTATTGGAACACAGCCAGATCATTCATTTATATATGGTATATGACAGGGGTTGGCAAACTCTTTCTGTGAAGGACCAGGTAATAAATATTTCAGGCGTGGTGGACTATATGTCCACTGTGACAACTACTCAACTCTACAGTTGTAGCAGGAAAGCAGCGGTGGGCAATAACTGTAGGAGAGAATGTCTGAGGGCAAGAAACAGTGAAAAGTGGCCCGACTCATAGACAGGGAACCAGCTCTCCCGGGTCTTTGGCTTGATTTTCACTGATGACTGTTAGGATTTTGTTCAATCGCTTCAATTCTGAGTCTGATGGTCTGGGAAACAAAAGAGTTGGACCAGATTTTGAGTACCTCTTTTGGTATCCCAATTTAATAACGGAAAGTGTATAGAGCAGTTAGAATACTTCAATTGTAGGCAAGAGAAATCAACTCTAGTTCGTTTAAACAAAAAGATATTTATTGTAAAGAAATGTAGGCAGGACACAGAAATAATGGGAAAGCAGGAAATATAGGCTGTAGAGAGGACAGGTGCCAGTGCAGATCCTTGGGTGCAAGCATCAGGCACCAATGGGTCATCTCGTCAGGATTCTGCAGTTTTGGTTGACCTCTGACCATTCTGGAGAACATTCAAGATTGAAATTCCAATGCTATGTTTCTAGCCTAACTTCGACTCATGTAAAAGAATGGGCTGTGATTATATCCAACAGGGAGCCATAGTTTGCCAAAGCCAGATGAGAAGCCATGACTAGGAAAAGGGGAATGGATGCCAAGCAGGCAAAAATGACAGAGGTCACAACAGTGAAGGGCGTGGTTAAATACTAGATGCTATAACATGGGAAGCCAATGTTGGTTCTTGAGTCATTAACTCATTCTCTTAGCAAATAGTTGCTGAACTTGTGCATAGCATATTAGAGGACACCAAAGATATATAGTAACGACCTTTAAGAGTGGTGGGAAAGGGTGCTTGGAATTTACCCAAGAGGACCTGGGAATGGGATTGTATTTGCTTTTAATTTGAGTCATTAAACTATATCTGGGCATATGCAACTGCAGCTCATTATAGGAAAGATATTAAGTAATTCTCTAATTATATGTATTACACTGTGGACAGAGGATCCTGAGAAAAGTGACTTCTCTCACATGTCAAGGGCAGAACTAAAAAGAGGATTTGACTTTCTGACTTGAGAAGCTGTTCTGAACTAGCCGCCTAGCAACTGTGGCCCATTTCAGGAGCTGCCCTGTCAGGAGCCTTGGTACCTGGCTCCCCCTAACCATGAACTTGTCAAGGACAGAGACTCTTGTGTTTCTCCCAGGGCCTTGCATGGCACTGGATGCTCAGAAGACAGATATGCAATGAGAAGTCCCCATTTACAGCTTCCATCGAGGAAGCTGAGACTATCTCTACTTTAGATGAAGACTTGAGCTGAGGAGTGTGGAAAACATCCCCAACTCTTGTCAGCAAAGCCTGGTCTAGGGGCATAGAGAGAACTTATTTCAGAGAAGAATTCAGAGACTTTTTGTAACAAGGGGTTGAGCTGTAAGCTTCCTGGTGTTCACGATGGACAATTTATCTGTCTCAATGTGTACGTTATTACTTCTGGCAAATAATGAAACATTATGATCTCACAAAGCAAACCAGTGAGTGTAATTGTCTCCATTCATCTCTCCCCTTGTCTATGGGAAAAAGCCAGGCTGTGCCTCCACATTTGCTCAGAAGGAAATGTTTATAGAAATTTGTCTTCAATCAAGTACTTGTGCATGTGTGCGCGCTTTGTTTAGGAAAACTCGCCTGCTCGCTTGACTTACCTTTGAAGGCTCCTGCTGGGGCCTTGACTCAGCTGTCTGGGACCCCTCAGAGTATGGGGCTCAGCAGCCCTGACCTGCCAGGGCCACAGCCCGGCAAGACTCGCCCCACAGCTGGATCCTGGAATGGTGGATCTCACAGGCCATGAAATCATTTATTAAATAAAAGTGCTGAGTCTTTTCTTCTTCACCTTTACCTGAAAAGAGGGGTTTCTTATTTCTAACTTCTCTTTTTTCCTGAGGCACTTGGTCTGCCCCACCAGGCCTAGGTTTGTGGGAACATAGGGATTTCCAGCTTGGGTTTCACAACAACTTACAGTGTGTACAATTACCTGAAGGCCAGTGCAGAGCTCCTCAAAATTAAACGGACCTCAGTTCACTTTGGCTTAATAAATTCACATCACTCCACACTGTGAGGAATGGGAGGGAGATGCTGGGAAATCACACTATGGCTTGTCATATCTTAAGATTGGCTCCTTTGGGGATTATTTTGGGTAGATTCATCACTATTTTTCTTAACTCTCTGGCAGGAATATGGTGTTGATATGTTTAAAGAAAGTTTTTCTCCCCCCTTATATCTCACAAGGAACCAGCCTTCTATATCTCACTCCCAAGTTCTTCCATGTCTCATTATCACATCCACGCAACTACTGTTTCACTCTTGTGTTCCCACATCCCTTCACCCTTACCACGTCATGTTCATCCCCCTGCCTTGTTTGTGACAGTCAATCTGAGGTATTAGTGAAAAGGCCTAGCCTAGGCTGACTTCCTCCATGCCAATTCCTATTGCAACCCCAGTGGGCAGTGAAGATCTTACCATTTACATAGAAGGACTTTCTTCTTTCTCGTGGGTTACCCCTCAGCTATACCTCCCTTGAAATCCAAGAGATTCTCCATAGAGCCTACCTCTGATTTCAGCTGGACCTCATTTTTCTCTGCATAGCCACAGAGATTTAGAATTGCACAAATTTAGAGCAGTGGTGAAGGATGTAACCAGAAATGTTCAGACAGAAGGTTGGTGGCAGTGTTGATAGTCACCAGCATCCTCTATGGGACTTGATTGAAAACAAATTTCTTGTCCTCTGAGAGGCCACCCTTTGGCTTACTCTGTAGGTTTCATTTGAGATATTGCAGGATCACTACTTTTGTCCCCTCCCCTCCATACACACACCTAGTACTGGCGATTTAGCCCAAGTACTTTAACACTGAGCTGCATTCCCAGTCCTTTTTATTTTATTTTTTTATTGTGAGATAAGGTCTTGCTAATTTGCCCAGGCTGGCCTCTAATTTGTGATCCCCCCTCCTCAGCCTCCCAAATCACTGAGATTATAGGCATGTACCACCATACCTGTTTTCTTATATTGTGTGAGTGTGAAATATTATCAGAAAAATATATTTATACACTTTTGCCTATCTCCAGAAAATATTAATAAATTAGATTATGAATTTATCTTAAGTTTTATAGAGCTCTTGTTCTGTAGCTGGGACTACAGACACGGACAACTATGCCCAGCAAGTTGCTATTTTTTTAATAGTTCCCATCTTTTATACATATATATTAATTGTAGATGGACACAATACCTTTTGCTTTATTTGTTAATTTTTATGTGATGCCGGGGATTGAACCCAATGCCTTCTGCATGCTAGGCAAGCACTCTACCGTTGAGCCACAACCCTGGCCCCAGTTCCCATCTTTTCTTTTTTCTTTTCACTTTCCCTTCTTTTTCTCTTAAAAAAAAGTTTTTAACATTTTCATGTCAAACTCTTATTTAGAGATGATTCAAATACCAGGCGCATACAAAGAATATGTAAAGTTTCCATTCCATCAAGAAGCTTTGTATAAAGAGCAGAAGTTCAGACAGGACCCACCCAAGACTGCGGGTGCAATCTGCAGCCAGACCCGGAGCTAGTCAGCTCCCAGTGCTTTGGCAGGGAAAAGGGTTTGAGACACTGGCCTGTGGATTCCCCAGAGTAAAGGAAGCCTGACGGAGTTCAAGGGAAAATGAAAGAGCAGTGGAAAGAACACATGTGCAGCTGATGGCAGCACTTTCTCTGAAGCTGAACCCTCTGACACTCCATCGCCTGGTAATTAACATTCTGTGCAATGGGAGCTTTCTGTGAGAGCTCTTTCCTGGAGGAAGGTTGTGGGGGAGGCTTGGAGAAAAGGGGCAATTTTCAGCAGGGATGAACCTACAGAAGAGAGAGCTTCAGAAAGCAGGGCACTGGAGGACTATTCTTTGTGCAGTGTTTTGTTGATCAAATAAAATGCTTTGCCAGAGCCTGATTCCGATTTTTCTTTGTTACATCAGAGGGCAGTCAGCTCCTATGTTGTGAGAAAAAGGGGAAAAACACCCAAAAACTTGCTCCAAAGCTTATAAATTATGACTAGGATCCTTTAATTCTTTTGGTTGCACCTAAGTTGGTGGACACCAAATATCCCTTGAAACTCTTCAGTGTCCAGAGCCCTGCTTGCAGCGGGGGCAGTGAGATGATTAAAACTCACCCAGGGGCTGCAGACAATTAAAATAATGATGTGCAGCTTCACAAACTGGCATGAGTAACTTGGGTGATACCAAAGAGAGAAGGAGGGTTTTTAAACTTCTCCAGCAAATCATCTTTAATGAGGATGCTCTTTGCATTTCCTGCCATTCTTTCTAGTTCTGAAATAAAGCTTCCAAGATCTGTTGATGTAATCCCTACAGCAACACAGTCCCCAGGCAGGATGGCCTTCTGTCTAAAAGTCACGTTCCCATCTTGTCCCCCTTGTTTCTCTTGAACTGAAAAGGTCAGCTTGAAAGAGGGATTGCACGTAACCTTTGCAATTTACATTTGATCCTTTAAGAAAAGAGGGAAAGATTAAGTTTGAATTGTGAGAAAGTTCAATGCTTGCTTCAACAGTTCGCTCCTTGTGATCAGGGGTGGTATATTTTCCGACCTCTTGGGGAGTCTGATTGCTTAACTAAGGCTCATTTTGTGCTTGCATCAAATCTGAGTTGAGGGCTGGGGTGGGAGCACAGCTGTTTGATGGACCACCTGTTTGCAAAACAGTGAAACCTAAAGGAGAGTTTTAAAAGATTTTTGGCAGTCGGTGGAGGATGGGGGAGAAAATATAGCTAGCTCTGTCAAGGTAACATCTTAAGGAGGTAAACTAACTGAATTAGAAAAAGTAGATTAGCTTTTCTTGAAAATATTCATTGTTGAAACAGGGGGAAATGCTTGGCATGATGCATTTCAGATTTAATGAAACGGAGACTGTATGGGGATAGGGAGGCAATTCCCTGAATCTATGTGTTTGTAGTAGCTAACTTTGATGTTATGGCTCATGACTATACAATATATACATACTCTATATGTTACAGATAAAAGCCTTCTACTGGCTAATGTAGCCCAGGGATCAGCAAATAAATGAACAAACATTGTCTTTACAATGTTGTTTTTAAACCATTAACTTGTCCTAAAATACTGCTGCCACTACCTTGACCACCAACAAAATCTCCAACTTACCAATAATTAGTTTTAAAAGCAAATCTTCATCCTATCATTTAAACATATTATTCAACATGCTTATAGTTCCTAATTACTAAAGATTAGCCAAACTGTTAGGCTAGAAAATGACATATCAAGACTGACCCACTTTACAAAAACACGGCTCATTTTCAAGTGTGTATGCACATGTATGTAGAATCTTGTTCTTTTACCTCTAAAACAGCCCTGTAAGTTCAGCACAGAGCCTCTATCCAGCAGATGCACCTAACTGGATTTAATGTATTAAACATCTACCAGGAGTAGGAATCAAGATTATCCTTGAAAAGTCATTTCCATGGCTTACTTTAGTCAGTCTGAGGACATCCTTCACTAAATCCAACATAGCTACATTTTTCTCCAACAATGAATCAGATTTGTTTATATGGTTAAGAAGTAGATAAATCAGCTGACCCTTATTTAGAGACCTGAATATATCCTGAACACTTATCTTTCAGATTTCAAATTCCAGCTTTGCATTCAGCCCCACCTTTCAGATATACAAGGAAAGTGAAACCAAATCAGCTGAGTCAATGGCAGGTTCATGGTCCTCATTTTTTTTGTTGTTGAGATGGGGTCTTGCTGTGTTGCACAGGCTGGTCTCAAACTCCTGGGTTCAAGTGATCCTCCTGCCTCAGCCTCCAAAGTAGCTGGGACCACATGTGTTTGTATAGTGCCAGCTCTTGTCCCTCTTTCTGCTGACTTGAAGGCTGCAGTATATTGAGGAGGTGGGTGGGTGATTAATATGGCTTTTTTTTTTTTTTTTTTTTTTTTTTTTGTGGTTCAGGGGTTTGAACCCAGGGCCTTGTGCATGTGAGGCAAACATTCTACCAACTGAGCTATATTACCAACTCGACATGGCTATTCTTAAAAGTATTTTCTTTTTCATGCAAGATGGAAAGGCCAAATGTTCACAGTTGAATTTGTATCACATGGTACATTATGATGCAGCAGCAAATATTTATTGATTTAATAAATGTTCAAGATGACATTATTTAGTTTGTTTGCTCTATTGACTCTTGTGTAACTATAAGCTATTTTTTCTCTACTAGAAAAAATGGTTTAAATTTTTTCAAGTAATAGCAAAACACGTTGAAGGGACTAAAAGAATAAATTACCAATCATTTTAAAAAGAAAAAAAGGACAAAAACTCTGACTACTTAGATGAAAGTCTGGCCATAAATATTCTAAATTTTTTAGAGGTATAATATATAGCAATGCTGGCAATTTTAATACCATCACTAATCATTTGGAATACTCTGACATCCTTTCACTGCAATATTTGTATATTTAGTGGAAACTTTTTAAAAAGTCGTCACTAGCCAACAAAAGTCATTTCATGGCTATGATGTAATGGTAAGGTAATATTTCAGGGCTGTCAAGATCAAAGACTTGAAATATGACTTCGAAAAAAAGAAAGAAAGAAAGTAAAATTCAGGAGAGACCCCACCGCACAGCCTTTTAAATGACCTTAACCAATAACATTTTGTCTTCCGTTTTCCTTAAGATTTTGGAAACAGAATCATACAAAAGATACATTTTCCAGAGGCATATGAATTAAAAGTAAGGAATAAAAATAAATAACCCTAGATGAAATTTCTCCTTTGGATTTAAACAATGTGAAATAGATGTACTTGATGTGTTGAAAATAAAAATAGGACAAGTGTTGAGCTGGGGGAGTTAGGTGTGTAGCTCAGTGGTAGAGCACTTGCCTAGCATATGCAAGGTCATGAGTTCAATCTCCAGCACAGACAGATATATAGACACACAGAATTAAACAGAAAAAAAAGTTGTAAATTGGGTCCAGTATGAAAATCTGAAAATGGATGTCAGGAAAACCAGTTTATGGTTATTGTGTTGACTAAAGGAAATCTTTGTATATGCATAGAGGGCATGGTCTAGTTTATCCTTCTGGGTGTGTGTGTGTGTGTGTGTGTGTGTGTGTTTCTTTTCTTTCTTTTTTTTTTTTTCGGATACTGGAGATTGAATCCAAGGGTACTTTACCATTGAGCTACCTTGCAGTCTTTTTTTATTTTTATTTTTTTGGTACCGGAGATTGAACTCAGGGGCACTCAACCACTGGGCCACATCCCTACCCTTTCTTTGGGTGTGTGTGTGTATTTTTTTTTTACAAAGTTTTCTTTTTTTTTTTTTTAATATTTATTTATTTGTTTTAGTTGTGTACAATGCCTTTGTTTTTATGTGGTGCTGAGGATCGAACCCTGGCCGCACACATGCTAGGCGAGTGCTCTACCACTGAGCCACAATCCCAGCCCGTGTGTGTATTTTATTTAGAGACCGGGTCTCACTGAGTTGCTAAGTGCCTCGCCATTGCTAAGGCTGGCTTTGAACTCGCAATCCTCTTGCCTCAGCCTCCCAAGTGCTGGGATTACAGGCGTGCGCCAACGTGCCCGGCTAGTCTTTTTATTTTTTTATTTTAAGACAGGGTCTCACTAAGTTACTGAGGGCCTCGCTAAATTGCTGAGGCTGGCCTTGAACTGGCAATCCTCCTGCATCAGCCTCTGAGTCACTAGGATTACAGTGTGCACCACGGTACCCAGCCTTTCTGGGCTTTATAATGGGTTATCTTTAAAAATTAAAATTTATTGCTGGGGTTGGTGGTGTGAGCCCATAGTCTTACCTACTCAGGAGACTGAGGCATGAGGACTGCTTTAATCTAGGGAGTTGAGGCCAGCCTGGGCAACATAAACTCTGTTTCTAAAATTATAAAAACAAACAAAAAATAAACTTCTTTCTGCACAATAAAAGGTAAACTGACATATAAGTTTTTCTGTATTTTTGACCACCATAAGCTCAGCTATGAACTGTTGATCGGATCTGAATGGAATGAGCCTCAAGTGGGTTTAAGATATTATTTATTTTCTTTTGCTTGTGTAAGGTGATGAAAAAGGAGACAACAGGTTGTAATTTTGTCTTGTAGCCACCAACTTCCCAAAGCTAAAACAAACAAACAAACAAACAATGCTTGTTCACATATAAAACATTTTTAGAGGATTATGACATTTTCTATCATTAACTGACAAACTTTTAAAAGAAAAAATAAGGAAAAAGAAGTGTTTGTGGTGCTCGATCCCTATGGTAACTAAGACCAAGACTCCAGCCCAGCACCTTGAACTTTTGACATTGGCAGAGAACACTTTAGTTTTTAGTATTATTTTTTTATTTTAAGAAGACTGAACCCCAGAGGTGGTGGTGGAGAAATCAGCTAAAGAACACATATAAAGAAAAAAAAAAAAAAAAGGTAACAGCCAGGCGTGGTGGTTCATTCCTGTAATCCCAGCAGCTCCACAGGAGGATCACGTGTTCAAGGTCAGCCTCAGTAACTTAGTGAGACTCAAAATAAACTAAAACATTTTAAAAGGGGCATGAGATGCAGCTTAGTGGAAAAGTGCCCCTGGGTTCAATCGCCAGTACCAAAAACAAAAACATAGAAATGAACAAAAAACCCAACTCAGTTGGATTTTCCTTCAGAAAGATAGAATCTTTGCTTTCGCAACTGAAAAATGCCCCCCACCTTGGTGAAAAAATTCAAATTGGTACCATGTGAAATATCCAGACATGATACTTAGATAGGCTTCTTCCTAGCAGATGTTCCCTTCAAAGTCTTGTTCATCTGACTTGTCACTGAAAGGCTCTTCTCCCTCACAAAGCCCAAGGATGTTAATGAGGACAGCCATGGCAATGGTAATACAATCTCACAACAGTGGTAGCACTACTTACGAGACTCTACTGCCATGTCAGGCACCCAAATTGGCACATACTATTAGTTTTTTAATCTTCACGGCACTTCTTAACTGAAGGTTTATCACCAACATTTTATAAATAAGGAAGTCGAGCTGAGATGTCAAACAACTTAATGTTTCACAACAAGTAGTAAAGCCACAATTTGAACAGATATCTGACAGTGCCAACACTTTTGCAGTCTCCTTTCCTAATACTTGGCCAACTATTATGGTTATTTCTTTAGGAAAGCCACATAAATGAGGAGAGGGCATCTGGGAATTTTTCAAGAAGATTGGAGAAATTTATGACTAGCACTGTCTTGGATACTCCTTCCCTGAGTGCTGACGGTCAGCCTGATTCGTTTTTGTTTCCCAGTGTTTAGTGCATAGGAAATCAATAAATGGGAAATGAATGAAGATAATAGATGCTCAATAAATTTGGTGAATTGAATTTTAAAACCACTGCCACACCGGCAGCCAGGGAGCCACAAGGTTTATATAGGAAGGCTTTAAGGAATGACAATGAAAGGGTGCCCAGGGAGACTGTCCTGGAGCACATCAAGGGACCGGTGGCTTTGGTAACAGTGCTCACCGCAAGTGGTAATGATAGTAATTCACTGAAGTCCTTGAAAGACTGAGAACCTGATTGAGTGCAATGATGGGTCAGCCAGTCTCATGGACATCACAGGGAGGCTGTGATGGACAGGCGGGGTTGGCTGGGTGCCTTTCCCCACCATGGTCAGCGCTCTGCTGCCAGCAGCACTGCAGCTGGGCTGCTCAGGGTGTTTTCTGCAATGCGATGACAGTGTGATAGAGGAGTCATGGCCTGCAACCCTCCTGTAGCCCTGCCAAGTGCTGGGAACACACATGTCCACATTGGCTCAGCTGCTTTCCTGAGAACGCACCGGGCTTGGGGGGGAGGTGTCACAAAGCGGGGTTGGGGAGGCATCTTCCCTAATGTAGCATCTTAGCACATCTATCAAAAGCAAAATAAAAGCAAATTTCCCCCATGCACAAACCCATGCTGATGACATAACTTTCTTCAGAACAGGGCTGTAGCAGGGTCCAGCTGGCCATGCTGGCCCCACATCCATGAAGCCAAGAGGGATGCAGAGGATGTGGGAGATAAAGTTTCTCTGTCATGGAAGAGATTTCAAAACTGGCTTCAAAGGCTAGAGAAGGGCGTTATTGTTGAGGTTTGAGTCTCATAGGAAGATATCGTTACAGCTGAACACTTATTAAACCAAACCCTCAGAATCAGAAATTCTAGACTCCCTAGTGGGGAGCACCTGGAGGCCCAGGGTTCACAGATCTGTCTTTGGGCGGCAGCACTTTTGATGTTTCTCATGGGTTAGCCCTGGATTAAGCTAGGGCTTCTCCTATTCTCTGAAGTTTTGTGTCTCTGCAATTGGACCTCCTTAGCCGGTCTCCAAGCATTTGAAATCCAGAGGCCATTTTTTTTCTCACTTGGCGTCTGTCAGAGTGGCAGTAGGTGGGAGTGTCCTGAGCAGGAGTGGACTGCGCCAGCATTAGTTCCCTCGCAGACTCCTATATACTCTACGCAGAACCTAAGATCCTGTTGATCTGAAGCAAAAACTCAACAAAGACCTGCTGAATACATAAAATGATGGACCGGAAGGGTTCTGTTGTTGGCTGATGTGAAAATGGAAATCCTCACAGGCTCTTTCTCTTTTGCTATGTTGGCTTCATTTCTATATGTAAGGCAAGGTGAGGACACCGGTGAGACCCATTCATGAAGGCAGGGTGATAAATGTAATCTTTCCCAGGGAAAAAGACCATCACAGTCAGGAAAAGGTTCTACCTTTTCCTTCTGCCCTGGGCAGCCTGGTTATCATATTTCTAGGGAGAAAAAGAGATATTTCCCAGAACAGCACAGAGAAGAAAATGAAATAAAACCTGGCGTTTGGGTGCTTTTGACTGGATCTTTTGGACTTTTGACCCTTCAAATACTACCCAAATTATTATTATTTTTGTATTTATTCACTGATGAAGTATATCAAAGTGGGACAAACATAAAATAAAATTAAGCTCATAAATTTAACAATCATACTTGCTTGCTTTTAGAAGTCTCTAAGAATTTATGTCCAAGTTTCTATTTTATCTGTAACTATAACTTTGTTTTCACTAGAAGGGGAAGTTCCTCCAGCAGAGGGTAATTTAATTTTGTCAGTAACCAGACACATTCTGTTTAGATTTGGAATCCTTTTAAAATGGGAGCTTTCTATCAATCACTGGCCCTAAGCATGTTTGGATTATGGTCTCTGCTAGAAAGGGGGCCTCTGCCTATTGACATGGTGACCAGAAAGGGACAGATGCCTTATCTGCAGCAGCTTCCTAGAGAGAAATATTATCAATATCCATGGGTTAATTAGCAGGAAATGGCCTGGCCACAGCTCTCCCCTGCCCCCATGGGACCCAAGGCTGCTTTCTCTATTGAATAGCTGTTGTTGGACCCTGCTGAAGGGAGAGGACTCCAGCAACAGTGAAAACATCACTTTCCACTCCATCACTAGAAGCCAAACACAGAAACCATATTCAAAGAGTTCTTTGTCCACAAGATAACGTTGAAGCGGAAACTTGTTTAGCCAGATTCTCTTGTTACAATTTACTGCTTCATCAGGTGGGGGCAGGGACAGACACAAGCCATCCTTTCAATAATAGGATGATTCTCACAGGAAGCTTGGCATCTCCAAATAGGTATATATTTAAATTCCTCCTCTACCTGTGCCACAGCACCCGGGGTGGAAAAACGTACCTCCAACTGCTCGAGGGTACTCATGTGGCAGGAGGGATTCGTGCACAAATAATAACAGGAGCCAGTGACTCTCAATTTGGAGAGGAGAAAGTACCAAGGGCAGCAATATTTAGAATACTTTTCTTTACAGGGATTAAAGGTAGGAAACAGAGACAGAGGGAGAGAAAAAGAGATAGAGGGAGAAACAGAATGGACAGACATATGCACTCCTGGGAGAACAATTGCCTTTGTTCCCAGCAGACTGAGAGAGCTGCTTGGGAAACGCTGGAACTGGGCTCAGGGCAGGTTACAGCCTGTGTGTACGCATGAGGTCTCCCGGTGACCCAGGGCTCAGGTGGGTGGGCCTGGAATGTTGATACTATAGAGCCTGAGAGGGTAGTTTGGTCCATAATCTGCTGCCTGCACCTGGAGTTCCCACTGCCTGGGCTCCTGTATTCCTCCTCCAGGAAATCCCTGCCTCCCCAGGGAGAGCCAGGTTGGCTGTTAGGGA
This sequence comes from Tamias sibiricus, assembly GCA_025594165.1. Taxonomy (NCBI): domain Eukaryota; kingdom Metazoa; phylum Chordata; class Mammalia; order Rodentia; family Sciuridae; genus Tamias; species Tamias sibiricus. The sequence continues at coordinate 92,263,066 of CM046660.1, forward strand.
CAGACTGATATTCTGACTGCTCAGTTTGGGGCTGGGGTGGGGCACTGTGGTGGCTCTGGACCAGGTTGGGAAGTCAGAATATCAGTCTGGGGAGTCAAAACAAAATAAATTCCTGGATCCCTTAAGATCTTTCAAATCCAAATCTCCATGGGAATCAAGATTGAAAATTTGTTTTCCAAAGCTCCTCAGGTATTTCTCATGTCACTGTTAGGGAAGATGGTGACTTGTAAGGTACTTTCGGTCATGAATACTGTCTTTGTCTTGTTTTAAACCTGTGAATACATGTGATCTAGTTGGGAATTCCAAATCCACAAATTGGTCAACCTTCTATGGGGCCTGAGTGATCCCCGGGGCAGGCTCCACTGGTCCATACCCTTCCTAAAATGGTTTTGGAGAAAGCAATCCTCCTGGAATCTTTTGGACTTTTGGTCTCTCAGGACAAGGACTCATAGCATCATTGGACATATTATGTTTTCAAGACCTGATGGCTCAGAAAAGACAGGCATGGCTGATTGCAGGCCCAGGCTAGCCACTGGGAGATGGGAGAGAAAGGGACAAGAAGCCACCAATGTGCTGAAGCCCAGAATGTTTTGTACAGCACAGTTCCTCAGCCTGGTCTCCTTCCCCATATCTTCTCTTCTTTGCATTCTGACTTTTCCCTCTACCCTTCCTTTTTGTTTCTTAGGATTTATTTGTTTTCTTCCCTATGGCCCACTCCTTTTCCTCACTTCATAGACAACTATTCTTACATCTTTAAAGTGAATCTTTTGGCTTGTACATGTTCTTGAAAAAATATATATTTTTGTCTCTGTCATCAATTCGTTCAACAGGTATTTGTGGAATTACCTGTTTTGTGCCAGGTATTTGCAAATGCATTAGTGAATGAAAGTGATATGGACCACTGCTCTCATGGAATATGTATCTTAAAGGGATGAAAAACAATAGTCTATAATATGAAAATAAGAAGATTATCAATATGTTAGAAGGTGGTAAGTGGGAAAGATAATTCAGAAAAGGAGAATTAGGAGTGCTGACCTGAGGTAGGGGAGGCTGGATAAATCACCATGTAAAATGGCGTGTGTTTACTACATTGACTTATTTATTCTCCTAGTGATGGACTTGGATGGCTCCCAATTTCCCATACAAATCAGCATTATTATGGGTTAGAAAACTGTATCTTTACACCCAGGAGTGGAGTTGCTGTGGTCTAAGTCCTACCTGTACTTAATTTTATCGAATGTGCCAAATTGCTCCCTGGAATTGCTACAGCAGCCCACAGTCCCATCAGCATCTACAAGTGTCCTTAGATCCCCATAGCCCTGCTGCATTTGGCAGTACAGGGGTCCTAGGGTCTTCTCTTGATGACCATTCTATTTCTTTTTTACTACTAGCATGGCTTGTGGGCACTGCTGGGCTATTGATTTTCTACAAGTTTCATTCCATTTGGATGTCCTATCCCCAGGTCAGAATCCCTGCCCTTCAGTTGTCAAGAGTATCCTAAAGCTGTCCATCCTTCCTCACTGTAATGGGTTTGCTTCTGCACCATTTTCAGGAAGTCTGACCTGTGTGGGGCCTGTCTCATCAAACCTGACCTCTCCTATCTGGCTTCGGGATCTTTAACCAACTTGGCCTGCACATCCATACCCCGTGGGTTGTTGCACTTGCTTCTTCCTCAGTCAGAACTGCCCTCTTTGCCCCTTTGCTTAAATAATCATTCCCCTGTAGATCTCAGCATAAATTCTCATCCCCAACGCCACTTATGGGTGCTCTGTCCCTGAGCAGTCCTCACTCCTGCAATTTTTCAGCTTCCTTGCTATGGACACCACTGGGGTCCAAATTCCTTGAGGGAGGTACAGTATCTTATCCACTGTCAGGACCTCTGCTGGGTGGGGTACACAGGTGTTCATTCATATTTCTTGAACAAGTGAAGGAAGGAACGAGTGAGTGAAGGTCTTCTACCTCTCCCACATAAAGTCATTGCCAGCACCAGGTTTCTGTGACCCTTTGAAATACATCACTCTTGTCTTAGTCCTTTCAGGTTGCTTTAACCAAATGCTGTAGACTGGTTTAAAAATGGCAGAAACTTAATTTTCCTGATTCTGGAGTCTAAAAACTCCAAGTCCAAAGCAGATTCAGTTTCTGAAGAGGGCCTACTTTTTGGCTTACCTGTTTGCTATGTTCTCACCTGTTGGAAGGGTTTGAGGGTCTCCCTTGGGTCTCTTTTATAAGGTGCTAATCCCTTTTCTGGGGTACTATTTCACGACCTAATCACCTTCCTTCCAAAGTTCCCACCTCCTAACACTATTACGTTGGGGGTAAGGATTTCAATATATGAGTTTGGGGCGGGGGCACAAACATTCAGACCATTGGACTCTACCCATTTATCCACTTTCCATTTTATTCAAAATTTTATCCCCAATCCAGCAACTCCATAATCTTACCCACACCTCCAACCTGATCACCATTTCTCCATTTTTTGGAATCCTTGGAATCCTGTATTCTATGTTTGAAATACACTGGAGTTAGTTTTTCCATTGGATTTAGGGTTTGCAAATGTCACAGGACCATATTATAGGGGAAAGTGTCTTCTGCTTTTTTCTGATCTGGGCCAAATCTTCTTTTCAAGCAGCATCCTAGAAGTTCTCCCTGCAGTTCATCCTCCTGTATACCAGTATACCAGTGCTCCTTGACTTCCAATGGGGTTGCATTCCAATAAATACATTGTAAATTGAGAGCATTAAATGGAAGATGCATTTATTTATTTATTTAATGATTGAAAAAAATTTTATTCTTTTTAGTGTTACATGACAGTAGAACACATTTTGACATATCATGTATACATGGATATAACTTCCCATTTTTGTGGTCATACATGATGTAGAGTTACACTGGCAGTCCATCACTAGGAGAATAAATATACCTATCCTTCCAAATATTTTAGACAAGCCACACGGTACACTATTGAGTGTTGGTTGTTAATCCTCACGATGGCATGGTAACGGGCAGCTGTGGCTTGCAATTAATATAGTTTAAAAAAAAACTATTTTTAACTATTGTATAGTTTAAAAAAATCATAGATGAAACCATCGTAAGCCAGGGACAGTCTATGACAACATTTGTAACAATTATTTGTAACAACCTTTGTTGCTTAAGTTTCTCAAATATCCATTCATTTATTTACACCAATTCTGATTACAGTACCCAGGTTTTCTTTGGAAAAAACCACCCCTCCTTCACTTTCAGTCCCAGTTTGGAGGTGGGCAGGAGAGAGTTTGAGAGTTGGCTACTAATCTGTAGCCAATCAGTTTACTCATTTCCCAGGCCACAGTAATTGGTTGGCACTGGACTCATGGCCCATCAGAACCAATGAGACACAGTAAGGGTTTTGCTGGGAATGGAGAGAGGGAAAGGGAGAGAGACAGGGAGAGGAAGAGGAGAGGAGGAGAGGAAGGGAGGGAAGCTCTTTCCTACTGGACTTAACCTGAAGGGATGTTACGATTAGATGTTTTAGCAGCCACTTTCACACCATGAGAGGAATGCCCATTGAGGAGGAAGCCAATACCACAGAAGCTGACAGAAGAGGCAGAGAGGAAGAAACTGGTCTCAAGCTGCATCTGAAGCCAGCCCCACTCCTGGAATTTTTAGTACATGAGCCAAAGCTATTTTGAGACCATGGTAATTTGTTATTTGGTACTTACCTTTGATGTTTAATATTGAATAATGACCAGAATATTGTGGTAGTAAAAGCACTGGACCAGGAATAAGGGTTTTGGGCAAACTTATCTGTTAGTCATTGTGCCTCTCTGGATGCCAAGCTCCTCATCTGAGAAATGAGGGAGCTCAGGGTTGACATTGCAACAGAATGCAACATCCCCAGGTCCCAGCTGCCTTCTGATCTAACTGTTGTTAAAAATCTTAAGTCTGCTGGGGTTGTGGCTCAGCGGTAGAGCATTCGCCTAGCACGTGCGCGGCCTGGGTTCGATCCTCAGCACCACGTAAACATAAATGCATTGCATTGTGTACAACTAAAGCAAATAAATAAATATATATATAAAAAAATCTTAAGTCTGGACCAGATAATCTCAACAGTCTTTCTTTCTTTTTTAAAAAAAAAAAAAAACAAAACTTTTAGTTGTAGGTGGACATAATAACTTTGTTTTATTTATTTTTTTATGTGGTGCTGAGGATCGAAGCCAGTGCCTCACACATGCTAGACAAGCACTCTACCGCTGAGCAACAACCCCCGCCCTCAACATTCTTGAACATGTCATTTTATGATTCTAGGCAGGAACTATATGATCTCTTTTATTAATCCCTGATAATCTGATCCAAGCACACCTCATACAAGGTGCAAGATGAAGCACATTGTGTTAAAATCAACACATAGAATATTTGTCCTCCCCATAAGTCATTTTTATCCTACTAAGTTTTCTTTAAATTCATCTTGCCTTGATCATGTCTGATTTAGAAAAGAAAAAAGGGAGGTCTAGACCACTGCCTGGAGTGTGACCTCAGGCGTGTAATTTGTCTGTCTTTACTCTGTGGGGTGGAGATGACAAAGAGGATAATTCTTGGTGACATCAGTAATCCAGTTGTGAAGATTTTTTTTTGGCTTGGTTTTGTTTTTGCTTGTTTTGTCTGGATTCTGAAACTTTACAGTTTTCCCCTTCATGTGTTTAAACTTTCAAAGGATTTTTTATTAAAACAAATGTTTCCCCATTTTTCTTTTTGCTACAAAACCCACAGTCTTTGCTTCACAATTCCCATTAATATTTTTCATCATTTATATTCAATTTCAACAATGTATTTCTCTAGACAAATTAGATGTTTCTAGGCCTACTTGTCTCAAGGTAGCATTCACAGTTTAGGCAAATCAGTAGTGGAATTTCTAATGAATGAATTCACACGGCCCTAACCTCCTGGGCCTGGCCTCTGAGAAATGTTGTCAAGGACAGTTTGATTTAAGTGAATAACTAAACTCAGCTTATTGTCATAATATATCTCACAGCCCATGACCAAAGAAATTAGTAAAATTAAGAAAACTGAATATATAAAGAGCCCCCACAGAAATTTCTCTCAGATCAAAGAAGCCTAGTTGATCTGAGAGATTTTTAAAAAACCATTCTGAGTCTGGGGATGTAGCTCAGTGGTAGAGTGCTTGCCTAGCATGTGTGAGGCCCTGGGTTCCATCCTAGGTATGGGGGGGAAAAAGTCATTTGGTTCATTCATTCCTATCTATTGGCAAATCCTCGTAATCTACCTTAAGTGGATATGCAGCGTAATACTACATCTAATCTCACTGCTTCTGCTTTGAATTCTGCCATGGTTCCTGTATTCTGTTCTTGCTCTCCTATAGTTCATTCTTCACAGTGTGGCCATATGTCAAATCCCTGTTCAAAACCCTCTCCTGTCTTCCCACTGCATTTGGTATTAAGCACAAAGGTCCCCCTCTGGCCTGCAAGACACTGGCTGTTTGGGCTGCTGAGCCTCTACATTGGCATCTCCTTGTACTCTTCATTCCCTCCCATTCCTCTTAGTTTCTCCTCAGATAGGCCAAACATATTCCTGCCTCAGGGCCTTTGTCCTTGCCACTTATGCTTCCTGGGATGCTCTTCCTCAGATACTTTGCAGCCTCTTCTCTCACATCCTCAGGGTTCCTCTCAGGTGTTATCAGTTTGCCTCACAACTAAGGACAGACTCTCTAAAATAGCAGCCACAATCTTCCTCTAGTTTACTTTGTTTTATCTTCATAGCACATAGTCTTATGTGACATTGTATATATATTTTTAACCCCTCCCCTGCTGGTGCTGGGGATCAGACAAGACCCAGGGCCTTGTGCCTACTAGGCAAGTGCTCTACCACTGAGCTACAGCTCCAGTCTTTTTTTTTTTTTTTTTTTTTTTTTTTTTTTTTGTGGTACTGGGGATTGAACTCAGGGGCACTCGACCACTGGGTCACATCCCCAGACCTTTTTTGTATTTTATTTAGAGACAGGTGAAGGAGCCCTAATTAGGAAGGGCTGTTGTAGCTAGCTGGAAGCCATAAGTTCCACCTGATATGTATGTGACGCACCTGTAGGCACCCGCAAACCTGAAGGTATATAACCGGGTGAAGGAGGTCCGAGTTAGGAGAACGGAGAATTCAGTCAGCCGGGCAGTCACTCGGTCGGTCAGAAGAATCAGAGCGGCCAGAACATAGGCAGAGCGGTTACAGAAGAGAAACCAGATAGAAGACAGAAGAGAAACCAGATAGAAGAAGTAATGACTGGTCAGAGTTAGGCCGAGGCTCCTGAGGAAGACAGAAGACAGAAGAAAGAAGAAGGAAGAAAGAAGAGAGAAGAAAGAAGCTCTAATCTTTAAGCTAAGCTCTATCTTTCTTTCTCTCTAAGACTCTAAGCTAAGAAGACAAGAAGAAAAGCTCGCTCTAATCTTTCTCTCTAAAAATCTTTCTTTCCCTCTCTAAGCTAAGCTCTAAGAAAGTAGAAGTAAAAGTAGTAAAAGCTTAACTCTGCCTCCGAGAGTTTTCATCCCGGGTTACGGTACCAGGCAGCTTACAGACAGGGTCTCATTGAGTTGCTAAGTGCCTCACCATTGCTGAGGCTGGCTTTGAACTCGCGATCCTCCTGCCTCAGCCTCCCAAAGTGCTGGGATTACAGGCGTGCGCCACCGCGCCTGGCTTCCAGTCTTTAATGTTAGGAAATTTGATCTGTGTTATTCAATATAGTATCCCCCAAAGCTTAGCATAATACCTGGTAAATAGTAGGTGCTCAACAAATATCTGTTGAATTAGTTAATTTAATTTTAAAATAGGCATTTTGAAATAAGAATTTAAAACCTATTGATGTGTTGGGCATTAGCATCTTTTTTTTTTTGAGAATTGATACAAAATATTTATTTTTTCCAAACCACAGAATCTTAGCCCTAGAGTCACCCTATGAATTTCCCAGATTTTTATCCTTCAATATTTTTCTAAACAATGCAGTCCAACCTAAAAGGAAGAAAATTTCCAACCAGCAGGGGTGCAACATAAACTGGGGACCAGTAAGAATGAATCTATGATTAGCATTTTCTTTAATTCTCCCCCAGCAGCCCTGTCAACGTGTTGCCGCCTAAAGCGATGGCCGCTTGGAGCAACGAAGCCGCGGGAAGAAGTTCAGAGGCGAACTGGAAACAAACAGCTTTTTATTCTGATAACTTTTCTCTCTGGCTCTAACAACGACTAACACACACCACACACCACCAAAAAATGGCGCTGACCCGATCAGCAATCTCGGCTCAAGTCACTCGAGATCCCGGGCCAAGTCCCGTGAGACTACGGAAGGCGACAATGCCCAAATCTCCATGGCCCATAGTCAACCGCAATTTAAGCCATCTCCCCAAACAGGGCTCCTACATCAATGTGAGCAGAAATAACACCTGAACTTATTGGCTTTTTAATGTAAGAGAAAATGTTAGATTGTAAAAGAAAAAAACTCTTCTTAAAACACGGGGCGGGGGGGGGGGTGTAAAAATCCTTGGAAGAAGAAAAAAATAAAACAAAACATGTTTTAGAGATCTGTTGTCCCAGGCCTGTGGGCAAGTGGCATTATCTAATAGCTTAAGTGATGGTTAAGTACATCTTGAGACCTGTTAGTCCTCACCCTGGGGACAGGCGGCTCAGCCCTGCTGATTATAGCCCAGCTGTGCCTGGGGCCACAGGTTCCTGCCTGATGGGAGTGGGTCAACTTTGTTCTTGCCACAGCCCCAGATCTGTGGCTCCTACCCTGACCACCTCCCTGGCCGAATGTGACTGTGGCCTCCCAAGGAGACCACTTAAGAAGAGAGGAATGGGTCTGTGCAGTCACCATGGCCTGGAAACTATTCCAAGCCAGTGTCATGCAGAAGTCCACACAGCACTGGTGGAGGAGAAGCACTGTTGCATAGACATGTGGTTGGGGGCGATGGCCTCGAGTTTGGTCTGTGAAGTCCCCTGGGGCCCCAGAGGGCTCCTGGTAAAGGGAAATTACCTGACTTCCTTGTACCAAATCCACGTAAAGGCCTGAGGGCACAAGTTATATTTTTTTATCCCAGCAGCAAACAAAAAATAGTTTAGAAACATCCCTGCAGCCCTCAGTGGGATTTTGTCCTTATTGTCCCAATCTTGCCCCCGTACTTAAAGTGCTTCTTATCTACCACCCCAAAATGCTAAGCAGGCACATTTCCTTTTTACAGGCAGAGAAAAGTGAAGCAGAGACAGGTCATGTGACTCAAGGCTAGCTAAGTCAGCTCCACTAACCAGACTCAAGCTGCCCTTCAAGGCCAACAAAATGCTCTTTCACATTAACATTGCCTTTATGTCCTGGGATCTTCCTGGTAGTAGACTTTCCTACCATGGGTAGATGGAGAAGGGAGGGATTCTCCATTCAAAAAAAGAAGAACCCGAAAAAACATTCTAGGTTCTCTTTTTCCCTTGTCTTCAGAGAGAATATTCTACATCATGTACAAGGAAGAAGGGATTTGGTGAGAATCGCCGACTTGACTGTAGTTGAGTGAATAACGGGTTGCTGGGGTTGTCAGTAAACTCAGCATTCCGTGGTACCTGATAACTGGGTGCGTCTGGGGTTCCCAGAGATCAATATTCCACATGAAGTTCATTTGCCAGCTGTTACAGGGAACAGATTGTTCTATGGCGTTTGCTTAGGGGCTGAGGGCAGTGGGTGGGAAGAAGCAGTTCTCTAAGTTGAATCTGACCAGGTAAAATGGTTATTGAGACTTCCCCTATTCTGAACCTCAAGGACTTCAGCCAAGTACTCATAGATCCCTGGATCAGTATAAACAAATAAGAAACAAATAGGTAACTGTAAACAAATATAAAAGTGTCATATTCAAGCCGGGCGTGGTGGCGCACGCCTGTAATCCCAGCACTTTGGGAGGCTGAGGCAGGAGGATCGCGAGTTCAAAGCCAGCCTCAGCAATGGCGAGGCACTTAGCAACTCAGTGAGACCGTCTCTAAATAAAATACAAAAAAAAGGGCTGGGGATGTGACCCAGTGGTCGAGTGCCCCTGAGTTCAATCCCCGGTACCACAAAAAAAAAAAAAAAAAGTGTTATATTCAGTCCCCCAAGTACTAGGGACTGAATCCAGGGTCTTGTGTGTACTAGGAAAGTTTTTTTATCCTATGGCAGGAAATTCAGGTCTGTGTGACCCTTGGTCATGTTCCACCTGATTGTAAGGGCTAACGTCTCTAAGCTACTCCTATAATCAAGCTGGTCACAAATTGAACTGGACCTTATTTTCACCTTGGGGGAAACTGAGGCAAAGAGTTCCTGAGGCCTTCACCGAAGGTCTTGTCAAGAGTCAGTACCAAGTGGCCAAGTTCCCTTCCTCTCACCACAGTGTGACTCTGCCTCCTGGTATGTTTATGGCAGCACGGAAGGTAATCTCACATGTCAGCATGGGCTTCCGGAATCCGTGTATCTCATATTCTGGGAAAAGCAGGCAGCGGGGGTGAAGGTGAGACAGGAAATCTTTCTGGAGGCACTGAAGCCATTCCGGTTCTGGAGTGTCCCCAGCAACTCCCACAGAGTCAAGCCTTTTAAATTGCCTTTTGGAGAGGTTGGACCAGGAGCAAGGTTGCCACAATCTGCTCTGGCCCAGCTTCCTTTCTGTGGGACCCCGTGAGAGGAACAGAGCAGTGCCCCAGGGAAGATGCGAGGAGAATGAGCTGATTGAGGGATGTGGGCACGGGGCTGGCAGGCTGCCACCACCCAGCCCGTCAGCAGGCTGCAGGGTAGCTGTTCTTGGTTTGCTCAAGCACCGGGAGGCCGGGTGCCAGGGGCAATATTTCCTCTGGGAAAAGCCAGGTCCATCTGGCCTGCTCCATAGCCTGTAGCTTCTTGCTTGAGGATGTTTCTTCCTCCTAGATGAGGACCATTCTGGCTGGGTATCTGCTTGACCGACAGGGGACACTGATCCTGGAAGAGGCAGCCAGTGAGGACCCCACATGGAGTGGGTACACAGCTGGAGTGGCCTGCAGACACCAACTAGGGTCTCTCTCACTGGAGTATGGACGTTGGCTTGTTTTAGTATCAGAATCGTCAAAAATGGTGGTTCAGTATCTCAGGGAACTGAGGCTCAGAGATCTGAAATACCTTGGCCAAGGTCTCACAAGAAAGCTGTACCAGTGCATGGTCAGGTGGCCATTAGCTAGCTACTCAGGCTTGCTGGGCCCCTTGCTCAACTCTACAGGGAAATAAAGAGAAGTACCTAGTCGACAAGGCTAATGTGAGCCTTAAATAAGATAATCTAAGCTCGTGGCTCACCATGGGCCCTCTACCCATGCAGTCTGGCTTCACCACGGAGTTGGCACGATCACGGTCTTAGTATTCTTGTGCCGTTGCCAACAAACACTGCATTTGCATGAAGACTTCAGAAAACAGGGCTATGCAGTTCATATGTTCCACCTGACTGTCCACAAAATGCTTCCAAAATCACTGTCACCTTCCATCCTCCCCATTTCCCCCTTCAGTAGAAAAGGCAAATCTCTTCTCTTCCATTTTACTGATGAAAGAAAAAGTCCAACATGGCCCTCAAAACCCAATTCTTTACTTCCTGGTCCCTTGTCCTTTCTGCCTCCACCTGCTGCCAATTACAGCATTCCTGCTGGGAGAATATTCCAGCTATGTTGGGACTGACTGTGGGAAAGAAGGAATACCCTCCCCCTCCCAAACGAATGGAAAGCACCTCAGCATTCTTCCCCTTTTCTGTTAGAGGGCTGGATCTGACAGACAGAAGCATTTCCCTGCTCCAGGGCCGGGGGTCAGTGACAATTTTAACAGCAAAGACTTACCATCAATTGTGTTATAGTGGCTGAAGGGATTTATGGACATTTTCTGTGACTCTATGGACACAGACCCATGGTTCCAACTGAACAGAGCCCACAGGAAACACAGTGGTCCTTGTTAAACGGGAAGAATGAGTTTAATGTACACAGGGTGAGGCTGAGGGGTGGTGGGGGGAAGTCAAAAGGAAAGGGGGTTCGCCCTGTTAAATATTTACAACTTGAGCGTTGGGCCCTGTATTTCCCAAGGTGGTGGCAGGAGGGTAATTTCCGTAATATATTCCTCCCTCTAAACCCAACTTACATGAGAAACTGCGGCAGGCATAAAACACTGCTCATGAATATTAATCAGTAAACTCCCCCTGCCATTTGGAAGCTGCCGGCTGATGCTAAAACTCTCCCTCTCTGACCCCCAAAGGCAAGTCCCCCACCCCACAAAAAAACCCTGAAGCCAGCATAGGAGGCTGGGAGAACAGTCCTCCAGGCAGTGGGGTCAGAGGGCATGGCCAGGGGAGGGGTCAGCTTTGTTTCCACTCTGTGTTGGTGAAAGCCAAACCTTTATGGAACTTTTTGAGCTGCATTTTGGGCTATTTAGCTTCAAAAACAAAAGATTTATTTTCCTCTTCTCTTTTTGGGTTTTGTCCTCCACTGACAGCAGTGACGCATGCAGGTCTGGAGGCTGCGAAGGCCAGGCCAGGCTTGCCCCCGGCTGGAGGAAGAGAAAAGATAGGATCTTAATTAGAAGAGAACTCAACATGCCGAAAGCCAGCATAAACATTACCAACATCCTCTGCTGCTTCTCTCCTCTTTTCAATAGAGAAAGGAAAAATAAGAGTGGGTTGGTGGGGAGCACCTCTCATAATACATTCTCTTCTACCCCCTACAGTAACCTTTGTTGTCCCTGCCTCAGTTCTGGGAGATGGGGCTCATGTTTCCCTTTAACAGAGGAGGAAACCGAGGCTTGTAAGTAACTTCACCAAGGTCACAAGGATCAGAAGAGGCAGAACCAGCACTCAGACACAAGGTTCTGTCTCTAATCACAAGGACCTTCTCAACAGGTAAAGTAATGGTGTGGTTTAAACTTCTCTGGGTCTCATTTTCCAAATCTGTGAAAGAAGGCTATTCTCTAAGTTCCATTCAGATCTTCCAAACCATCGGTCTCACATTGTCCCTTCACAGAAACAGTCAATCAAAAGGGTGTCAGACCATGACAATGCTGGGAAGAAATCAAGTCGTGTACTTCAGGTCCAAGCACAATGACAAAGACTAGTTTTGTTTCCATACGGTTCTCAAATGCTGATCAGGATGGTTATAAGATCCATCTGGAATACAGCATTATGGGGTGTCTGAAAATATGTGATTTTGGTCAAAAATACAATCCTGTTTTTGACATCATGATATTGTTAGTGCTACAGGAGTGTGGAGAATACTGCTAGGCTTCTGCACGTAGCCTCGGCTTTAGGGAGTGTTCTCATAGCAGACATTCTGGGCAAAAATTTATAATTAGGTCCTTTGCGAGGGTAGGTGACATGAGGTACAGTAATGCTGAGTCTCAACCCATCTTATTTTTTAGTTCTTGAGTAGAAAGCTATACCTTAATTTCCACAATCCAGATAGTGTCCTGGTGAATTCTGGTAGCCACCAGAATATGTGTTTAGGCTTTATCCTGGCTAATGTGGATGTAGCAAAGGGACTGGAGTGGGGCTGGGTGGGGAAACCAGGGGGTCAGGTTCCCTGGCCCACATCGGAAATGTGCAGATGCTCTGGTTTGGTGGCGAAGTAAGGCCTTGGTACTGAGCTCACCATTTGTTCTTCTCCAGTGCCTTTTCTTTGTGGGTAGGAGAGAGCAGAGGGCATTAGGGAACCCACACCATTCAATGGTTATTTCTCTTCCCAGATCTCAATCTGCTTGGGAGCATGACATCAGTGGAGGTGATGCCAGAAGTGAGCTCTGTGGGAAAGTTTCTCTTGCTCCTGGTCTCCACTCACTGCTTCTGCAATAACAACGAGTCTGCAAACAACCACAGAGGTGGGCGGGATGGAGGCAGCAGTTTGGGCTCTGAGATGAGACTCCCTGAGTTTGGACCCTAGCTCTTCCATCCTGGCACCTTGGCAAGTTAGTTTACCTCCAGGTGCCCTTTTCTTTTTCTATAAAGGGGGCATAATGGTATTCCTTCCACATACTGAATGAACTGATTATCCGTTTCCTCTGTGGCATAGGTTGAGTGTCCCTTCTCCCCGATTCCTGGGTGAAGGCCACATACTCTTCCTTGGTACAACATTGGGGAATTGCCAACACTTGGTTTTTCCATTTTTCTTTGGAGTTGTGGGAGTTTAGCCGCTCTGAAAGCTGTGCAGAAAAATGCAAACTCTTGCAGCTCTCTTTCTGTTGCTGAAGCGGGGAGGGGATGTGTGTTCCTCACCCAGCCTGGTCCTCTTTGGGTTCAGAACATGAACCTCTAAGTAAAATGGTGTGCTCTCCATGAGGCTGCTTTTAAACCAGCTGGCTCTATGCGGTCTCCAGGTGGAAGAACTCTCTGATCCTCAGGGAAGCCAAACTCCAGTCAACTCTGTAGGGTACAGCCAAGCCAGGAAGCAGGCTCTGATGTCCCTACCTTGCCTGAAACTGTGGTTTTAAGGGGGCCTGGAAGCCAGACAGAACTGTGAAAAGTTGTAAGGAAGAGTTTGTCCTTTCACCAGATTCTTTTTAAAATATCTTTGTTTTATTTATTTATTTTTTTACATGGTGCTGAGGATCAAACCCAGTGCCTCACACATGCGAGGCAAGCACTTTACCACTGAGCTACAACCCCAGCCCTTGCCAGATTCCTTTTTTTTAAAAAAAATTTTATTTATTTATTTTTAGTTGTACACAATACTTTTATTTTTTATTTATTTTTACGTGGTACTGAGGATCGAACCCGGGCCGCACATGTGCTGGGCGAGTGCTCTACCGCTGAGCCACAACCGCCCCCCCCCAACCAGATTCTTAAAGGAGTCAGGGACCCCGAGATGCAATCCTGTCAGAAAAGAAGATGACCTAGGACAGCCATAGCCAGGAGGGAGAAGCTGGGAAAATGTCCCAGCATGAGATGGTCATTAGTAAGCCAATCAGGCTCTTCTGCTGGGGATGGCCGTGCTGAGGACACTAGCTGAACACCATCACGCCGCTTCTGGACACTAGCTGAACACCATCACGCCGCTTCTGGACACTAGCTGAACACCATCACGCCGCTTCTGGCCGCCGGGCTGTTGGGACAATAAACCAGAGATTCTTCTATTCAAATAAATGATTTAGGTTGAGGATCTGACTCTAATTAATACATTTGCTAATGCTGTTCTCTTTAAGCTCCCAAATTGTTAATCATGACAAAACACACGTTCCTGGGGGTGCTGTGGGTACTCCAACCTTAATGGGAGGACAAAGGGTGCTGATTTCTTTCTGGGGTGAGGGTTTCCCTCATTGAGTGCTTTAGCTTGCATCTCTTCATCACTGCCCCTCTCAACTTTTCCAGTTTTATTTTCAGCCATGACCAATTCTAGGGCAGTGGGTGTGCTCCAGGCCCTCTGTGGGATGGCTCTCAGTCATTATCTAGGAGAATCCCAACATACAGTCCTTGAATATAAGCATTATGTTGATTTCACAGACAAGGAGACTGAGGTTCAGAGAGCTGAGCTCTTTTGCTGGTACCTGGATGAGCCAGGCTTGGCACAGTGTCTGTACTGTCCTGCCCTCTTCCTTCACCCTCCGCTTCTGCCCCCAGCAGACGAGCTGAGTGCTGCCCTGTTGGTCTATGGCAAGAAAACCCAAAAACCAAAAAACAAACAACAACAACAACAACAAAAAAAAAAAAAAAAAAAACGGGAAGAGGGAATAAAGGACAGGACAGCTTTGATGGTGTCTGTGTGTGTGTGTTGTGTAGCACCATGTGTGGTGTGGTGTGGTGTAATGTTGGGGTGTCGAATGGTGTTGTGGATGTGTGTTGAGGTGTTGTAAAGAGTTGGATATGTGTGTGTTGGGGGTATTGTGTAATGTTGTATGTGTTGTGCTGTAGTGTTGTGTGTTTTGGGGTGTTGTGTCATGTTAGGGGGTGTCGGAGTATTGTGTTATGTTGTGGTGTTGTGCAGTGTTGAGAGTGTTGTGAGGATATGTGATGTGCGTTATATATGACAGAAGGGGAGCAAGACTGTTCTCATGCTTGGCTGGTCATTCCTTGGCTGGGGACTTCACTCCTCCTGCCAAAGTCCCAATCCTTGCTGCTCCCTGCCTGCCACAGCCCTCCCAGACAGAAGGAGATGGAGCAGCTGGCCCTCTGTCTCTTTCCTCTCTGACCTTGATGTGGGGCTGGAACAGGCTGCCAGGCTCAGTGCCAGGAAGTAAGATGATGGGCTTGCAGGAAGAGCTTAGGGTAGAAGCATCTTGGCATGGCTGATGGGTTTATAAAGGTTCTGCAATCAGGCAACCCCTGTGCATAAAAATATGCAGAGAAATGAGGAGTTGCTCAAACCTTACTTTGTACATGGAGTGTGTGTATGGAGTATATGTATGTGCTTTGTATATGTATACAAAGTATATGCATATGCTTTGGAGAGACATATGGATATGTCTAGTATATGTATATCATATGCCAGATGTTAATATTAGATGCTACTACAATGATAATACAAAATGGCTTATCCTTATACAATGCTTATGATGTATCAGGCATTGTTTTATTATTTATGTATTTATTTTTGCAGTACTGGTGATTGAATCCAGGGCCTCCAGCATGCTAGGTAAGCGTTCTACCATTGAACTATACCCCCAGCCCTCAGGCACTATTTTAATTGCTCTATATGTAATATTAAATTTAAACCTCAGAATAACTTTCAAGTAGCAACTTTTATTGTCCCCATTTTAAAGATGAGGACCCTGAGGCACAGAGATGTTAAGCAATCTATCCAGGCTAGCACAGGCATGTACTTTGTAAACCCTGTACCTGTGTCCTCAACCACTCCATGGCCCCATCATCATACCAAGTGCAGTGACAGGCAACTCTGACTCCTGTCCCCAGATAATGTAGCTATACCTTCATTTCTTCCAGGTCCTAGATTGCTGAGGCTGGTGAGGCATTGCGCCTAAGTTAATAAAGACTTTGGCTGGGTTTTATTTAGACCAGAATTTCCATGGCTGTTTTGAACAATCCTGGACTCAGCCTGCTGGTTCTGTGGTGTTTGTAGCAAGACACTTTTTTATTGAGACAAGGGAAGATGGTCCAGGTGAGCCCCAGATAGAAGACAAAGGAGGCGGAAGGCAACATCTTTCCCTGCTGGCTTGAGAATAGTCATCTTTCTCCCCAGGAATCAATTCCTTTGCATTCTGAGTGTTTAAAGGAAAGAATTGTGTCATTAAAAATAAAGTTTTTTAAAGGGGGGAAAAAAAAAAAACAACCCACAGCTATCTTTGACTCTACATACATCTCCACACCTCCTTAGATGTGTTTTCAGAAAGCCTCAGTTAAATGAGCTGCACTTAGTGTTAAGGCATAAATGGAATAGGAAGTGAACTGGCTACTTGGTTATTTGACAGTTCGCTGTGGGAGAATAACTTAGGACAATGTGTAAAGGTCTCAGAAATGCAAAACAGGAGGATGTCAAAAGGTAAAGGGGGCTGTGAATGTAGCCCAGTGGTGGCAGCTCTTGACTAGCTGTGGGAGGCCTTGGGTCCAATCCCCAATACCACACACACACACACACACACAGTACAGGGATTCCAAGTTGGGGGTAGCCAGTGGGGAATGAAGGAAAGGTGTCTAATGAAATTGTACCAGACTGTAAAAAGCAGGAAAAAACAAACTAACATTTTTAACTGCTGAGGAATTCACACTGAGCTCAGACAAGACAATGGACTTATTTACAGGTGACCCGTGGTGTGTGTTGGGAGGATGTGGAAGGGGAGCATTTGGCAATAAGAATTTTCCTAGACTGGAAAGTGGATTTCTGGGCAGAACTGGAACCTGGCAGTTTCAGATTCCTTAATGACAGAAGAAATGTCCTGGGGCTTACACCTAAGAGTCTGTTTCTACTGGGTATTCAAGAGGAGCTGTCCCTGGGCTCGGTGGCACCTGCCTGTAATTCCAGCTGCTTGAGAGACTGAGGAAGGATTGCTAGTTCAAAGCCAGCTTCAGCACCTAGCAAACTAGTGAGGCGCTAAGCAACTTACTGAGACCCTGTTTTAAAATTTAAAAAAATAAAAATGTCTGGGGCTGGGGGATGTGGCTCAGTGGTTCAGAGCCCCTGGGTTCAGTCTCAGGTACTAAATAAATAAATAAATAAATAAATAGTCCCTGAGTTGGACATGTAGCACTCACCAGGAGAGGAACTCTCACTGTTTGTCCCAAGAGCAGGTCCATGAGGTACACCTCACCTTTGTGTTGGCTGGTGCTCTTGGGTCTTCCACCACTTCCTTGGGGAGATGGGAGACAGGAGGAGTCTGAAGGAAATTATTAAAAGTCCCAGCGGTCTCAGTCACAACCCCATACACAGTTTGAGACCATTACTGATCATTTTGGAGCAAAAGAACTAAACAGGAGGGACTCAGAAACAGATGTAGGAAAAAATATAAACAAACAGGTCCCCAAAACAAAAACTGGGAAGGCCTGGAGATAGCATAGGTTGGATTGATAATAAAATGTGGGGGATGAGTAGAAGCCTGTCCAGAGCAGTTTGGAAGCTCCCCTTCCTGCCTTCCTCCAACTACCTCCCCGGCCTTCCCCAACCAAGGCCGAGCAAGAGGAGGGTACCGTCAGGGTCTTTCCAGAACAAACAACCTGAGCCCTACCTTGCTTCCCAGGGCACTTGCCACTCTGGGATCAGCTGGAACCATGTGACTCTCACAGACTACAAAGATTTTGGGGCTAGGGTTGTAGCTAAGTAGTAGAGTGCTTGCCCAGCATACATAAAGCTCCAGCCAGGTCCCATTCCCAGCCCTGCAAAAACAAAACAAAAACCCTTCTGGGCTTCCCTGCATGACTCTAGAACCCAACCTGCACTTTCTGAGGCAACCCACTTTCTAAGAATTAGGGAGCTTCAGCATTAGGGACTTGGGTGCAAGCTGGGCTCTTGTGTTGCAGAGAACATTCCATTTGTTAATGCCGTTCAGTCTCTGATCTGCTAGAGGATCTCATCTAGCCTCTCCCAATCCCAGTCTCTCCTCTGGTGACCTCTTAGTTCTGAGGTAAACCTGGCTGTCACTCCGTGGTGGACAGAGATGTTGCTCTTTGTCACAGAACCACAGAACTGTGGAGCTTGGAGGGACCCTGGACATGGGATCTAATTGTTTGAGACTTGAGAGACTGAAATTTTAAAGGAAAACAGCTCTTTCAATGCCTTCATGAGCTTTCTTGACCCCTTCCACACCATCCCCACATCACCTCTCAGACCTCATCTCCCACCACTCTCCACATCCCTCATCTGCGGCAGCCACACTGATCTTCCAGCAGTTCTTGAGTGCACCAAGCGTGCTTTTAACTTCAGGGCCCTTGCACTGGCTCTTCTCTTTGTGTGGAACTCATTTCCAAAATATCTGCATGGCTAATGTCCCCCTCTCTTTGGAGTCTGTTCAAATGGCACATCTTCAGTAAAGTTCACCCTGACCACCTGATCTAAAATTCCAAACTTCCTGCCTTCCCCTCTCTGGTGTTTTGGTTTAGCTATGAGGTGTCGCCCGGAAGCTCATGTGTGACATAAGGCAAGAAAGTGTAGTGGTGAAATGATTAGGTTTTGAGAGCCTTAACTTAAAAGTGCGTTAATCCACCAATATGGATTAGCTGGGTGGTAACTTAGACAGGTAGGGTGTGACAGGAGGAGGTAGGTCACTGGGGATGTGCCTTTGGGGTTTATATTTTGTCCCTGGTGAGCAGAGCTCTCTCTACTTCCTTGTTCCCATGTACCTTGCTGCTCTCTACATCCACACCCTTCCACCCTGACATGCTGCCTCACCTCGGGCTCAGAGCAATGCATTCAGCCGTGGATGGACTGAGACCTCTGAAACTATAAGCCCTAAATACACTTTTCCATCTCAAATTGTTCTTTTTAGGTCTTTTAGTCACAGTGATGAAAAGGCTGACTGAAACATATAGGGATCTTTGTTTTCTTCACTGTTCCAAGAATTGTCCCAAGCATCTAAAACAGTCTTGCCCTGAGTCAGCCTTTCATGTGCATTTATTTCTTTATTTGTTTCTGGGTACTGGGGATTGATTCCCTGGCACTCTATCACTGAGGTACATCCCCAGCTCTTTTTTAAGTTTTTATTCTGAGAAGGTCTTGCTAAATTGCTGAGGCTGGCCTCAAACTTGCAATCCTCCTCTTGGTCTCCCAGGTTTCTGGGATTACAGGCATGTGACACTGTGCCTGGCAACATGTATTTCTTTAATGCACAAATGTCACCAGATAGGCTTCTAGATGGAGGAAAGAGGAACTCATGACTACTGTGTGGGGACTTTGAGGTGAGGTCAAAGTCAAGGTTATTCCAGAGATATGTAAAAATGTGCTCTATAAGTATAATATGAGCACCAGGCGCGGTGGTGCACATCTGTAATCCCAGCACTTGGGAGGCTGAGGCAGGAGGATCGCGAGTTCAAAGCCAGCCTCAGCAGTGGTGAGGCACTTAGCAACTCAGTGAGACCCTGTCTCTAAATAAAATACAAAAAGGACTGGGGAAGTGGCCCAGTGGTAGAGTGCCCCTGAGTTCAATCCCCAGTACCCCCCCCAAAAAAAAAGTATAATATGAAATGCAATGTATTCTGCTGTCATTTATAACAACTTAGAATTAAAAAATTAATAAAAAAGGAAAAAAAAAAAAAAAATAAATAATCACATTAAAAAAAAAAAAAGTCAAGGTTACTTAGCTAATAAATGCAAGGGGCAGGGTTTGAACCCAGCACTGATAGAATACTAACTCCCTGCCACTTCTTAGCTCTGGGTACCTCATACCTCTGGGACCTTAAGCAACCTTGCTAAGATTCCATTTCCTCACTTGTAAAATGAGAATCAGATAACTCCTCCTCAGAGATAATTGTAAGAATTCAAGGTGTTATAGTTCACATCTCAGCTCAAATGCCACCTCTTCAGAAAACTTTTCCTGGCCACCCAATCTAAAGTAGTCCTTTAGGTAGTACCTGGCATTCAGTAGGCACTTAAATATTTAACAAATGAGTCCCTAACCAAAAATTCATCACTAACGCAGGGGAAAGAAAGTCAAAATTCCTTTCTGGGGCTTACATGATTCCATCTAGGCTCACCTCCTTCCTACCACCTCCAGGCTACCCCTCAGCCTGGAAGACCCTGAACCCCAGCCTCCATCTCCACATTGACACCCTTCCTCCCCATGGGCCATTTCTGACCCAGGAGCTATGAAATTTTACCCTTTAAAATGGTAGGGAGAAAAAAAAAGAAAGGAAAAAAAAATGAAAAGAATAACATTTTATGATGCCTGAACATTATATGAATTCAAATTTAAGGATCCATGAATAAAGTTTTATTGGAACCCAGTCATGCCCATGCCCATTTGTTTACGTATGGCAGCTCTGTAACAGAGGCTGTAAGGCCCACAAAGCCCTATATGTTTACTGTTGGTCAGTTTTGCGTTCCTTTAGCAAAATACCCAAGGTAATCAACTTAAAAAGCAGATAGGTTTATTTTTGGCCACAGTTTTGAAGGTTTCAGTCCATGGTCAGTTGGACTGTCACTTTTGGGCCTGTGGCACATTGTAGTGGGAGCCTATGGTAGAGGAAGCTATCGCTTCATGGTAGCGATACCATGAGAAAAGAGGAGAGAGACCTAGGTCCTGCTGCTATTTCCTTCTAGGGCACACCCCCAGATGATTTAAAACTTCCCTCCAGGCCCCACCTCTTAAAGGTTTCCACCACCTTCCCAAAGTACCAAGCTGAAGACTAAGTCTTTTTTTTTAATTTTTAATTTTTATTTTTTTTTAGAAAAGGGGGGTTTATTAAGGGAAGGGGAGAAAGGGGGAAAGGGGAAAGGGAGAAAGGGGAACGGGGAAGGGGAGAGCTGGTGAGAAGATGACGGCGAAAAGAGAGAGAGCCGAAGACTAAGTCTTTAACACACAGGCCTTTGGAACATATTTTAGACCCAAACTATAGAATTTATTCTCTAGCTATTGTACTGTCTATAATTGTCGGGAAGGACCTCTCCAGAGGTCCTTTGTTGATACACCAAGTCTGGGGTAGGGAGTCTTCTCACACGTGCCCCTGGTTTTCTGTGTACTCATCCATCTCCCACAGGGCTGGGGTAGGTCCACCTTGTTCTTGGTTGTATCCCCAATGTCTAGAACCACGAGTGTAACATGATCAGTAAGCATTTGTTGTATGGATGAATTGTTAAGCCTTCCTAGTAGCTGGGATTTCAGACATGCACCAGCACACTGGCCCCTACACTTTCTTGACTGGGTCTCCCAGGAAAGAGGGATCCTGGAATTTGCAGAGGCCCCTTGGCCCTGAAGGCTGGGGGTGGGAGGGTGCACCAGGGTCCCCTTCCAGGTCTGGTGTAAACCTCAGATTGGCTAGCTTTGTGCCTGATCTTTAGCTCCATGTGCATGAGAATGGGTCAGTGGCAGGTGGCCTCAGGGTGGGTATGAATAGCAGTAATTGTCCTTGTGTCAAAAGGATGATCCAGGAAACAGGAATTGGACCGGAGGAGCTGTGGGGGTGGGGAGCAGCACTCAGTGAATTAGGCCTTTTCTATAGATTCCATAAGGCTACATAATGAGCCCTTTTGCTCCACTACCCCCTGACCTGGTGGGGGGGGGCACATGTGAGGGGGTCAGTCCTTCCCCTGCTTAATGTGCTCTGCCTTTGTTTACCTCTTATTTCTCAGGAACGGAGACCAGATTTGGGAGCAAGCTGTTAGGTATTTGCCAGAAGGAGCTCTCCTGCCACTGACACCTTTGGCCAGGAACTGCACCTTTCTGAGCTCACTTTCCCCATTTACAAAATGAGAATGAAAATATTCCCAGCCTCCCAAGGGTATCCCCAGGACTGAGGGAAACCATGCCTGTGGCTGCCTGGTGCATCTCACTAAAGTGTTCAGTGGAGGGCAACCACCAGTATTTTCTGATTTTTGGCCAAGGCCCCGGCACAGGCTATACCTAAAATTGTGACTAAGTGTGTGACGTGAGCCAGCACCTTCCCCCTCCCTCCCACCCCCCTCTCTCTCCTCTCCCAGGGAACTGTGGGTAGTCACACTGGGTCCTCCTTGCCTCCCAGGGACGGGAGAATTAATGAGATAATGTGAGAAGCCGGCTGCTCTGGGGGAAGAAAGGTGTTATGTACATGGAAGGTGTAATTATTATCCTGTAACTACATGAATGTTTATATTGTGCCTACCCTGGCAATTCCAAGGGGCTTTGACAAACGCGTTGTCTCAAGCTGGGTGGGGACAGCAGAAAGCTTGTCTCTGCTTCCGACTCTGACTCCGCCATCCTGGAGCCTTCTGGGGAGGCTGTGTCTGTGCTCCAGGTGTCAGGAGCTCTGTGGTTGCTAGGGGAGCAGGAGTCACCGATGGCTCCACACCCAGACTCTCAGGAAGGCCCCAGCATGGCTGCATAAAGCACTTGGGTTGCAATGAAAATCCAGGCCTGAGCATAGCAATTCTGTGCTGGCAAAGATTTTAGTGCAGGGTTTAGCAAATTATAGTCTTACTTGGTTTGTCCTGCCCTGTCCCTAACATTTCAGTCTCTCTCTCTCCCCTCGACTGTCATCACCACCAACACTAACTTCATCATCCCTTAGGAAGTGACCCAGAGGGCAGGGCCCCATGCTGGGTCTTGGGCTGCTGCGGAACTCAGAATTGAAAATACCACAGCTACTCTCCTTTCTAGTTTCCCTCCAGAATTAGCATGCTGAAGTTGGGGTTGGGCAAAGAAATGGATTAAACCACCCCAGTCCTTGTGGCTTTGAGGAGAAGGGAAGATTTGGGGTGAGAAAAAGGAGACAGCGTGGGAAAATGGGGTCTCAGAATGTTTTGCACCTTAGTCAGAAATGCAGACAGGAATTGGGGTCAGACTGTGGCTCTGAATCCGGGCTCTGCCACTTGCCAGCCTCTGGGCCTTGGCAAGTGACATGTCGGTAGGTTCTCTGTACTGCAGATTCCTCATTTTGTGAAGAGCTGAGGTGATGATTCCAGGAGATGACACTGACACTGTCCAGCACCAGGTCTGGAGTGCAGCGCCCTGGGCATGCTCTGGTTAGTTGAAGCTGACTGGCAGTCCCCACACCTGCAGCCTGTGGAGAGTCAGAATTCCTCCCAGGGAGGCTCCTTGAGGACTTGGCCGCCCCTTCCCAGTCTCTCATAGTATGTGTGTGTGTGTGTGTGTGTGTGTGTGTGTGTGTGTGTGTACAGGAGGGTTGGGGGCCTGTGCATAACCATGGGGGCTCTGCCCAGGAGCAAGCTCTCAGAAGACATGGGTGCTCCTGACCTTGGAGCTGTCTCCCTCTGTTTCAGTCATTTGGAGTTGCTATAACAAAATGCCTTAGGTGGCTGGGGTTGTAGCTCAGTGGTAGAGTACTTGCCTGGCATGCATGAAGCCCTGTCTTCAATTCCCAGCATGGCAAACCAAACCCAACCCCTTAGACTGTGTAATTTATAAACAATAGAAATGTATTACTTACTGTTCTGAAGGCTAGGAAGTTCAAGGTCAAGGCACCAATGGATTAGGTGTTTGGTGAGAACTCTGTTCCATGGTTGGCAATTCATTGCTGCATCCTTGTAGCACAAAGGGTGAGTAAGCTCCCTCCAGCTTCTGATCCCATTCCTGAGGGCACCTTTCTTATGACCTGGTCACCTCCTGAAGCCCCTGCCTCCTAATACCACTACCTGAGGGTTAGGTTTCAACATACAAATTTGGGGAGGGAGGCGAGAACATTCAAATCATCCCACCCTCTAACAGCCAGAAGGAGTAAATAGGAATTCTACATAGGGAAGGTGAGAAAAACCAGCCTCTTAGAAAAGACCCTAAACAAAGTGGACTGTGGGATCCAGACTCCCAAATTGTGGTGACAGTGATGGTGATGGTGATGATGAAGATGACAACAGTAAAGATCATGTGCAACCTTTAACTTTCCAGACTGTTTTTAGTTTCCTTATTTGGAAAATGATGGAGTTGGATTAGATGAACTCTGAGGTCTCTTTTCCAACTTCCTCTTTCTGTAGTTCTGTCTTGGAGCACACGAAAGAAGTTTCTGAAAAGGGACGAGGTGGATCCGTTTGTCCCCTCTCTCTCTGCCACGCCCCCCTCTATGGTGCACCAGAAGCTGTAGATCCTCAAGGAGCCCGTGGCTGGACAGCACTTTGGCCCAGCCTTGCCTAGGAAGGTGTGGTCTTTGGGTGGCTGTTCTGAGGGTGTTTTGACAAGTGGGGAGGAAGAAATTAAAAAATGGGGTCATCTTGGAGCCATGAGGGTGGGAGAGGCTGTGTGTGTGAGACGCTTTTGTTTAAAAACACTCAGTGGGAAACTCTCAGGCCACTGAACGGGAACATTTGGGTGCTGGGAAAATGTGAGTCATCAAGCTTCCATGATTTGATGGAAACATCGCCTCCAGACAACTTGAATTCTTTTTCCTATGGTTCTGTGCTCACAAGACAGCCACTGGCTCTACAGTGGGAAAGAGGATTCTGATGTGTGTACCTCGGCTGCCCTGGCTCTTGGATTAGAGACCTGACATTTTAGTGGGTATAGCTTTCTCAGGGGCCAATCCTCTTGGGATAATTGGACTATCAGAGTCACAAGGGGTGAGAAATGGGACCCTTAACAAGGGTGATGCCCTCCTTGTGGGACCCAAAGGAAACAACACCTTCTTAGCCATGGGTGGCAGATATCTGTTCCCATGGCCAGTGCTGGACCTGGACAAACGCATTACAGGGACAGAGGCCACCTCAGAGCCTGCGGATGCTGGGTTTTTTTTTGGTATTGGGGATTGAACCCAGGAGTGCTTAACCACTGAGCCACATCCCCAGCCATTTTTTATATTTTGTTTAGAAACAGGGTCTTGCTGAGTTGCTTAGGGCCTCGATGAGTTGCTGAGGCTGGCTTTGAACTTGTGATCCTCATGCTTTGCGAGGCCTACCCAGCCACTAGGATTATAGGTGTGTACTACTGCACCTGGCTGTGGATGCTGTTTTCATGCTGGGTGGGCTGAGTTATAAAGAGGAAGAGAGGGAAGATGGCAAAGAAGGATGAGGGAGGAGAAAGGATGAGGGAGGAGACCAGAATATATTTTATAAAGCATCTTGTCCTCCCTGGGAAGCAAGAAAACTCACAGATGTAAATCCAGGGGTCTGATAGAATAATGATCTCCCAAATGTCCAGATCCTAATCCCCAGAAACAGGGGATATGTCATGTTAGATGGCAAGGGGGACTTAATGTTGCTACTAGACTGACTTCAGTATAAAGAAATAATCCCGGGTGATATGGGGAAACCCAGTATAATAACAGGGATTGCAACTGTAAATGAAAAAGGGAGGCAGAGGGCTTATGTCAGAGTGACACACCATGAAAAAGACCAGACTGGCCATTGCTGGCTTTGAATGTGGAGGAAGAGGCCACTAGCCAAGGCATATGGACACCTGGACATTTCCCTCCAGAAAGGAACAAGGCCCAGCAAGACTCCTGTCAGACTTCTGACCTAGGGAACAGTAAGAGAATAAGTGCATGTTGTTTTAAGCCACCAAACTTGGTAATTTGTTGCAGCAACAATAGGAAATTAAGACAAGGGGCCTGGGACAGAGTCTTTAGGTGAGGAACAACCTGACCTTATTGTCCACATTGCTGCTGGTCTGAGGGGGCACATGATGCTAGCTTTTGTCCTGGCTACCTTGAGTTAAAGGCCACTGAGTTCCAGGGCCTCAGGCTAAGACCTGGAACAGGAGAAGGGGAGGAGGGAGGAGTGAGGAGGTGGCTGAATCCACAGAAATGAGGGCCCTGTGGCCAGTCTAGGGGTCTGTTGCTGTTCAGGGACGTGCATGGGCCCAAGGCCTCCTCTCCTGTGTCTGCCCTTCTAGAGTTTTCCCAGGACCCAAGGCAGCCCTGCCAGGATAGATGCCGTCCTATTTTGTTTCAGACCTCATGTGTCTGCTCTGCATTGAGGGTCTGCTTCTCTTAGCACAAATCACACCACTGTTCTCAAGTGGCCACAGGGCTCCATGGTCCTGTTGGCTAGAAGAAGGCAAGGTGTCCTCTTCTTTCTGGGAGCACAGAGGATACTCTACTGCTGAGCAATGGTGTGACAAGGGAAGGGAGTGTCCCAGGGACACTTGGTGGAAGCAGGCTCAGGACAGTAGGGCCGTACCTGCACCAGGTGGTGGTGCTGACTCCCTCCCTCCCTTCCCCAGACTTTTCCATCCCTTACAACCCTCCAGGTCTGGTAAGCTTGCACGGCCAGCTGGAGCAGTGACCCAGATTTGAGCCATTCTCCAAAGAAAGTAAGAGGCAGTTCTATTAGTCCATATAAGCTGCTATAACAAAATGCCACAGACTGGGTGGCTGAAAGAACAAAAAATTGTTTCCTCACAGCTCCAGAGTCTCAAAGTTCAAGATCAAGGTGTTGGCAGGTCTGGAAGGCTGATGGCAGAGTCTTCAGAAGGAAGGCAGGAGCCAGAACTGCTGTCTTGGACAGCAGAGGCCTCTGACCTTGCCTGCATAGAAGTTGCAGGGCATGGCTTCTCCTTATCCTATCTGTGCAATCTTAGGCACGTTGCTTAGCCTCTCTGAGCCTTAATTTCCTCCTGCATACAATGATACCCACCTCAAATAATTTTTATGAGGATTAAATGAGACGAAGTTGTAGCTGATTGGCACAGTGCCTTGTACACAGTCAATGTCTGATAGTCGGGAATGTGAATATTGTTCCTGGAGAGTGTTCTTGGACAAGCAGAAACACCCTGGTCATGGTATAGAGAAAAAGGGACCATTTGAGATTGGCATAGATCCACCCTCTCCCCTACCCCCCTGTGCATTTATCCACACCCCACACACACACACAAACACACAACCAATGGCCAGGATTATTTGAATCCATCACAACAATCGTGTTACTTTGTAGTGAGGAACAATTCTATGGAGTAGCTGGGAGGGTATCTGTAACCCTATTTCACAGATGTCACAACAGTTTCAGCAGAGACTCAACCCAAGGTCAAATGGAGAGTAAGCATCCTTCAGGACAGGCTCTGGTTCTCTAAGTGCAGCAAGCGTTCCACACTCATCGTTCCTGAGCTTGCACGCGTGACACCAGCAGCAGCCCTGCTTCTGCATGAATGGACACACTGAGGTCAAGGGTGGGCTTCAGCTTTAGGGGTGAAGTGTATAAGGGAGCTGCTGGGAGGGGCTTTTGTGGTGGAGAATTGAGGGAGAAAGTCTGAGGTCAGCTCAGTGTGTGGCACTGACAAGGGCACCAGGCTGGCAACTTGGTGTTAGGTGGGGGTTTGGGTGGAGAGTGGCCACCTAGGACTCTAGCTAGGAGTAGAAAAGGGCAGGTAGAGTTTGTGGCCACTGGTGGCTGAGGGGGGCTCCTCAGCCTTGGTGATCAGTTCCTTTCACATTTTCCAAAGCTTTTGTGGGTTTTATTAAGAGCAGAACACACTCAGAAAGACCACATCCAGGGGGATTACTGTCTCCTTTCCGAAGCGGTTTGCTGGGACCTTGCAAAGTCTGATCCTTTGGCATTCAGACCTATCAGGCCTTGGGTGTATACACCAGGTCCTGGCATTTGTCTTTGGAAACCAGAGGAGGGGTGGGCAGATATTTGGAGCCCACATCAGGCAGTGGGGCAATTCTCAAAGTAGTTGGGGACCCTACAAAACAAGCAGGAAAGAGGATAATGGCAGAGTGGGCTGCTTTAATTTCATGTAGGATAACCAGGGGATGTGGGAAAGCCGGTGCCTGCTGGCTTTGTGTGGGCACTGCCTGGGTTTTTTAGCCACAGTCGCTTACAGTTCTGTTAAAACAAATGATTGTGATTAGGAGGGAAAAATGGAGAGGAGCTGGAGTGGGCTCCCACCCACCACCCACGGGAAGCAGTAGAGAAACAGAAACAGATGCTTGGAGCTGGCACTCGCCATGGCGGGCAGGCTGTTGTCATGCTCAACTGGTTTGGCTAGTCAGCCAGAGGGCCCCAGGAAAAGAAAGGGCCTCTCCTCACCCCGGCTCAGCTCGTGGGAGAGCCTTGAGATCTCTGGGCTCCCCTCTGTCCTTGGGGAACCAGCTTTTGGCATGGGGGCCAGGAGCAGGCGCAGTCAGCTGTCGCAGGGGCTGGGCTGCAGCCATTCCTGCTGGCTCAGCAGGAGCACGCAGGCAAATGGTCCGAGACAGCAGTGCTGGCTCCCGCCTTCCTTCTGAAGACTCTGCAGTCAGCCTTCTTGCATTTCCTCTTCTCTACGCCTGGATTCTGGCCTCCATTTGCCATGGGCCCAGCAGAAGAACCAAGCCCATGAAGCTTACTTTTGCTCTCTCCTTCAGGCCAGAAGGGACAAAAGCAAAGCAAGGATTTTTGTACAGTGGAAAACAACTCAACAATGAAAATGTCCCAACTGCCCCTCCTCCATCGGACAACATGAGTCAGTAGTGTCACAGGCAAAATGCTGAGAGAATCCAGACACCAGAGTACACTGTGTGGTTCCATTTACAAGAAGCCCAAAGCAGGCAAAAACAACCTATGGTGACAGGAGTCCAAAGAGTAGTTAGCTTGGTATTTACTGGGAAAGGGCATGATGAGCCTCCTGGGCTGCTGGCAATGTTCTACAGCTTCGTCTGGGTGGTAGAGTCAATAGTAAAGTCAATCAAGCTGTCTGCTTAACTTTCACGTACTTTTTAAAAAAATTTATTTTTTCCCGCTGGTACCAGGGATTGAACCCTGGGCCACTTTACCACTGAGCTATATTCCTAACCCTTTTTGTTTTATTTTGAGACAGGTTCTTGCTAAGATGCTAAGGGCTGGCCTTGAACTAGTAATCCTACTGCCTCAACTTCCTGAATCTCTGGCATTATAAGGGTGCAAGACTGTGCCCTGCTACATTTTTTTTAAACTTTACTGTATATATTCTACCTCCATAAAAAAAGTAAAATGTATAAAAAAGATAAGCCATAACACAGGTTAGTGTTGCCATCTACCACCATCTTAAACCATGGGTTTTGATGTCCTCCTTGTGATTACTCTTCTTGACCTCAGAATGCACAGGAGTATATTAATCCCCACTCATCTACAGGGGACACATTCCAAGTCCCTTTATGGATGCCCAAGACCATGGATAGTACTGAACCTTATATACCATGTTTTTCTATTTGCCATGTAGCACTGCCACATAGTATCAGAGTTAAAATGTCCTTCTATGTTTTCTACTCTGGTGACTCCTTTTTATCACTAGTCTTGCACTTTGGGGCCATTATTAACTAAAACTAGGGTTACTTGAACATAAGTTCTGTATTACCAAAATAGTAGCTGTCTGATCCCTGAGACAGCTACTTAGTGACTAGCAGGAAGGTAATATATACACTATGGATACATTGTCCCAGGTAAGATGGCACAGTGGCACTAAGATTTTTATCATGCCCCACACACAATTTAAAACAAGAGTTTTTTATTTCTGAAAAATTCTACTTAGTATTTTTTTTCATTTTTTATTCTAATTTGTTATACATGCTTGCAGAGTGCAATTCATTTCATATTGCATATGAAGAGCACAATTTTTCAAGTCACTGGTTTTACATAAAGTATTTTCACACCATTTGTGTTTTCATACATGTACTTAGGGTATTGATGTCTAACTTATTCTGCCATTATTCCTATCCCCTTGTCCCCTCCACTCCCCACCTTTGTTCTATTTAAAATTCCTTCATTCCTCTCATCCCCCCTCCCATGCCATTATAAGTCTGTATCATCATAGCAAAGGAATCATTTGACCTTTGTTTTTTATTCTCTCCATGCACAAAACTCAACTCAAAGTGGATCGAGGACCTAGGAATTAAACCAGAGACCTTGCACCTAATAGAAGAAAAAGTAGGCCCAAATCTCCATCATGTTGGATTAGGCCCCAACTTCCTCAATAAGATCCCTATAGTGCAAGAATTAAAGCCAAGAATTAACAAATGGGATGGATTCAAACTAAAAAGCTTCTTCTCAGCAAAAGAAACAATCAGTGAGGTGAATAGAGAACCTACAGAATGGGAGCAAATCTTTACCATAGCACATCAGAGATATAACCTCAAGGATATATAAAACTCTCAAAAACCTTAACACCAAAACAAACAAACAAATAAACAACCCAATCAATAAAAGGGCCAAGGAACTTAACAGACACTTCTCAGAAGAAGATATACAATCTATCAACAAATACATGAAAAAATGTTCAACATCTCTAGCAGTTAGAGAAATGCAAATCAAAACTACTCTAAGATTTCATCTCACTCCAGTCAGAATGGCAGCTATTAAAAACACAAACAATAACTGCTGGCGAGGATGTGGGGATAAAGGCACACTCATTACATTGCTGGTGGGACTGCAAATTGGTGCAGCCAATCTGGAAAGCAGTATGGATATTCCTAGGAAAACTTGGAATGGAACCATCATTTGACCCAGCTATCCCACTCCTTGGTCTATACCCCAAAGATTTAAAAACAGCTTACTACAGGGACACAGCCACATCAATGTTTATAGTAGCACAATTCACAATAGTTAGATTGTGGAGCCAACCCCAATGTCCATCAGTAAATGAATGGATAGAGGAAAATTGGTATATATACACAATGGAACACTACTCAGTACTAAAAGAGAATAAAATCATGGCATTCGCAGGTAAATAGATGGAGTTGGAGAAAATAATTCTACTTAGTATTTTTAGACTCTAGTTAACTTTGGGCAACTAAAACCATGGGAGGGCTGGGGTTTGGGCTCAGTGGTAGAGCGCTCGCCTAGCACGTGCGCAGCCCAGGATCGATCCTCAGCACCACATAAGAAAAAGAGGCATTGTGTACAACTAAAACAAATAGATATATATTTAAAAAATAAAACCATGGGAAATGAAACTGTAGATTGGGGAGGGGGAGGAACTACCATATTTCAAAGATTGTCCTTATTGGCAGTTTGCTTAAATTCACTTTTCTTTCTTCTTCTCCTTCTCCTCCTCCTCCTCTTTGTCGTCATTCTTCTTCCTCCTCCTCCTCCTCTTCCTCTTCTTCTTTTCTTTCAGCGCTGGGGATTGAACCCAGGGCTTTGTGAATGTTAGGCAAGCAATCTACCATTGAACCATGGATAGTACTTAAATTCACTTTTCTTAAGAGTTCTGACCATGTATGGGCTGGGGTGTAGCTCAGCGGTTGAGTACTTGCCTGGCATACCTGAGGCCCTAATCTCCAGCAATACAGGGAAAACAAAACAAAACAAAAAGAAGGAGGAGGAGGAGGAGGAGAAGAAGAAGAAAAAGAAACAAAAGTTCTGACTTTGTAAAGAAACATTCTGGAGGGCTGGGATTGTGGCTCAGCGGTAGAGTGCTCGCCTAGCACGCGCACGGCCCAGGTTCGATCCTCAGCACCATGTAAAAATAAACCTCATTGTGTACAACTAAAGCAAATAAATAAATATTAAAAAAAAAAAGAAACATTCTGGAATGTGTTGGGCTTTACATATTCAAAGAAGTCCTCTTGAACTTCTGGATACATGAGGAAGGCCTACTCCAGGAGTGAATACAAGCATGGGATCCACAAATCCTTTCTTGTAAATGGCTACTTCCTTCTCTAGTCTGGATAGCAAATTGTGGTACGAGGAATGGAGTCAAGTGTCTCTCTTGAGATGGGGAACAGTTGTGGGTTCTTGTTTGTTAGAACAGCTATTTGTTGGGGGATCCTTGGACATCCTCAAAAGCCTGATCCATTGGTAATTTACAGCTTGCATCTCCTCACTGCTGAGCAGGTGCAAGCCATATTGATGCATAGGCTCTACAGTCTGCTTCCCCCCTCCCTGTCCAGCCTTTGGTGGAACAAGAGTGAAATGGACAGGAAGCTATTGGGGTACAGAGGGTCACAGAGAAGTTACAAGAGAGGGCCAAGTAATTTGTTCCTGGGAGTTCATTTCTCTTGTGTAACCGGGAGCCTTGTGTTTAGCAGGGAGAGGGTGGACTCTATCATTAGCTCTGTTTCTCAATAACTGACCCTCTCAGCTTGCTCCAGGGGTACAGGTAAGTTCCTGCCAACAATCTCCGTGGCTGATTCTGTGGGGCAGAAGGAGAGTGTAACAACTTTTCTTCAAAGCTAGAATTCAGCTAACTGCCTCAGAAAAGTGCTGACACACGGCCCGGATGCGATCAGACACATTTCTCCCATTTTCTGCTGCTTTCAGTGAAAGCTACTGGTGTTTGATGAGCGGAAACAAGCCGCCCTGCTGAGATTTCCTGCCAGTGCCAAGCGTTTCTGCCAAGAGTGCTGAGCGTCCGCCATGTTGAAGAGGTAACTTTGTGCAGTCTGGTTCCGTGAGACGCCTTGCTCCAGACTGGTTGGGCCTGCAGCGTTTCCTCATCTTCCTCTGCTGGAGCCCAGGTGTTTCATTCTCCATGCAGTGGCCATGGTCAAGGCTGTTTGTGTACACACATACATAAGCACGTACTTGTATAGAAAAACACATCGTGAGACCCCCAAGGCTTATGTGGCAGGTGGACACTACTACTTCCTATGCTTCCCTAAAATTTTGTTTGGAAATACTTTACCTGTAACATATTTTTTATTTTTATTTGTTTATTTTTGGTACTGGGGATTGAACTCAGGGGCACTTAGCCACTGAGCCACATCCCCAGCCCTTTTATATATTTTATTTAGAGACAGAGTCTCACTGAGTTGCTTAGGGCCTCACTAAATTGCTGAGGCTGGCTTTGAACTCATGATCCTCCTGCCTTAGCCTCCCAACCTGCTGGGATTACAGGCATGCGCCAGCACACCTGGCCTTGTGACATACTTTTTAGGAAAAGAAAAATTCTCCTTTGAGCTGTATCTTTTCTCTACTTTCCTGGGTTCATTTTGTTTTATTCCTGGTCAAAAGGAGATTCAACTCAGTGGTAGAGCGCTTGTCTCGCATGTGTGAGGCCCTGGGTTCGATCCTCAGCACCACATAAATAAAATAAAGGTATTGTGTCCCCCTACAACTAAAAAAATAATACTAATAATTTTTTTTAAAGGAGACTCAACCCTTCAGAACCTTAAACCACTTCTTTAGTTGCATTTCTTCTGTCTATAATTCTGTGCAAGTCTCTGTAGGAGTCTTGAGATGCTATTTGTTATTTTTTAAATTCCATAGATCATTAAGAGGCATCCTGTACTATTAGGAAATGAAAACCTGCAGCTCGGCAGCCCGTGGACAGAGCTGGACACGCCTTCCACTCCCACATTTGGTGGTGTATTAATAAGTGGGATAATTGCTCCCACAATGATCCCAGCAGCAGTAATTTCTCTGGCGCACCCTGAGCAAAGCCTGCAAGAACATAGACAAGATGATGTGCAATTAGGGCCTTTCTGGACTATGGGACCAGGTCTTTGCAATACCTTTTTCTCAGAAAGTCTGCTCTTCCCAGATATAGGCCTGTCTGGATGCAAATTGCACTGACCCTCACTGATTTTTTTTGTCTCTTTTTTTCTTTTGATGCATTTTTCTCCAATAGTCATGAGGGGTTGTATGTTCACAGGGCACTCAGAAGGAGACCCCATACCATTTCTGCTTCATACTATCAACATACTATGATTTTATATTGTCCCTGAATGGCAGAGAAGAACAGGAAAGAACTCTGCTTGCAGGCATGATTTTTTGGTGTAACTTGGCTTACCCTGAAATCCAACTGAAGACAAGAGGACAAAGGCCAGGCCATGCGGCAGCAGCACCATTACCAAACTCCTCAGAAGTTACCATGGATAAAAACTGGAATCCCCCTTGATTTTTCTTTTTAAAACACAACTTTTACTAAATACCTCTTATTGGCCACTGTTAAGACAATGGGCCTGTCCAAGCATCTTGTTTAGAAATCCAGGGGAGAAAGAGATTGTGGGGCCCAAGAGCAGATGAATTGCTCCCAAGAATGGAAAACAAATGAGCCGAGGTATAAATGGACGGAAAAACAAAAGGAAGAGATTCTCTGAACAATGCAGACTATTGAAGGGAAGGGGGCCGTGGACAGAGCCCCGGGTCGTGGGACCAGCTGGGGAGTGGTGGGATAGGGTAGTTTAGCTGTCAGCACACAAGGGAGTCAAAGTGGCCTCTCCCTCGCCTTGTGCCTCCTGAAAACGCGGTGCTCACTTTCTCATCTCATTCTCTTGCTGCAATTTCTGTCTGCCCTGCTGGGGCCATTTTGTGGCTCTCAGAGGAAGGGGGGACACCCAGGTCCACCTCCTGCCCCACTTATTCCTGCTCCCAGCCTGGCTTGTGCCAAATGTGCACAATGGACACTGGCCATCACTTTCTTCCTGAATGTGGGCTGCAGCAAGCCTGTGGCTAATTTCAGTGTCACATGTAGCTTGACCCCATTGTCCCTGCTGATAATGGAGCCAGCAGGTCCTGGCCGTCCCTTCCCTCTGGAAGGTGTAGTTGAGATATTTTTTTTTTCTCTCTCTAGAACACAGAATCACCTTGCCCATCCTCGGGGCACATCCACAGAGGCCACGACGGCAGTCCAGTCTGTGGATGCTGAAGAGCTTTGGTATGCAGGAGGGGCTCCATCTACTATGGGCCACCAAGACTCAGTCCTTTCTGAGAGCCCTTTGACTTGAGAAAGAGCAAGACCCCCATAAACCCATAGTAACTTGAAAATTTAAGTTGGAAAATGCATTGAACACACCCAACCTATTGAGCATTACTGCTTAGTAACACAGCACCCTGTAGTGTTGTTGGTTTCCCCTTGAGGTTGTGAAGGGTTGACTGAGAGCATTGTGAGAGAGGATCTTTTGTTGTTGTTGTTTTTAGACATACATGAAAGTAGATGTATTTTGACATATTATACATCCATGGAGTATAACTTTCCATTCTTGTGGTTGTAGATGATATGGAATTTCTCTGTATTTATATATGAACATAGCAAAGTTATGTCCAACTCTTTCTATTGTCTTCCTTATTCCCATACTCCTCTCTTTCCATCATTTTCCTTTGTCTAATCCATAAACTTCTATTCTTTCCCCACACCCTCTTATTGTGTGTTAGCATCCACATATCAGATAGAACGTTTGAAACCTTTGGTTTTTTGGGATTGAATTATTTCACTTAGCATGATAGTCTCCAGTTCCATCCATTTACCAGCAAATGCCATAATTTAATTCTTCTTTATGGCTGAATAATATTCCATTGTGTATATTTCCCACATTTTCTTTATCCATTCATCTGTTGAAGGTCACCTAGATTGGTTCCATTAGCTATTGTGAGTTGAGCTACAATAAACATTGATGTGGCTGCATCACTGTAGTATGCTGATTTTAAGTCCTTTAAGTATATGCTGTGGAGTGGGATAATTGGGTCAAATGGTAGTTCCATTTCAAGTTTTCTGAGGAATCTCCATACTGCTTTCCATAGTGGTTGCACCAATTTGCAGTCCCACCAGGAATGTATGAAAGAATATTTCCTCCCACATCCTCACCAATATTTATTGTTACTTAATTTTTTTTTTTTTGGTACCGGGGATTGAACTCAGGGGCACTCGACCACTGGGCCACATCCCCAGCCCTTTTTTTTTTGTATTTTATTAGAGACAGGGTCTCACTGAGTTGCTAAGTGCCTCGCCATTGCTGAGGCTGGCTTTGAACTCGTGATCCTCCTGCCTCAGCCTCCCAAGTGCTAGGATTACAGGCGTGCGCCACCACGCCCGGCTATTGTTACTCATTTTCTTGATAATTGCCACTCTGATTGGAGTGAGATGAAGTCTCAGTGTAGTTTTAATTTGCATTTCTCTGATTGTTAGAGATGTGTAACATTGTTTCATATATTTTTTTGACCATTCATATTTTTTCTTCTGTGAAGTGCCTGTTCAGTTCCTTTGCCCATTGATTGGGTTATTTGGATTTTTTTTTGGGGGGGGGGCTTAAGTTTTTTGAGTTCTTTATATATCCTGGATATTAATGCTCTATCTGAGGTGCAGGTGGCAAAGATTTTCTTCCATTCTGTAGGCTTGTGAGAGAGGATCTTACTGCATGAAGCTAGGTGGGAAAAAGGTCCAAATTAAAATTTGAAGTATGGTTTCTACTAAACATGTATGACTATCACATCCTCATAAAGTAAAAATTTTTAAGACCTTCACATCCAAGGTAGAGGACCCACAAAGAAATATCACAGTTAGGACCTGGACCGTGGTATGCAGACCTGGGCTTGAATTTTGACACTACTCCTTCCTAGTGATGTGACCCTGGGTAAGTCACCCCTCTGGGCCTTGCTCACGGTGTGGGCTTTTACTGCATAGGTCTGCAAAGAAGGGTGTGTGATAAAGGAAGAAGCTCATTCTGTCCCTATGGAGAAAATTAGTCCCATTAAGGGAAAAAGAAAGAAGCCCTACATTATTAGATTTTAGCTGTACCTACAGATATGTTAAGAATGAGCTGTAACCCCAGTGACTCTCTAAGTTAAGACAGGAGGATCACAAGTTCAAGGTCAGCCTTGGCAACTTAGTGAGACCCTGTCTCAAAGTAAAAAATGAAAAGGATTTTGGACAATCTGTAATGGAGAAGGCCACTGGGCAAGGTTTGGGTGGGGAGTGGATGATCCCCACCTCCCACCACCAGTGGAGTTCTTGGAAAGTCAGCTCAACCTGTAGTATCTTTGTCTTTGGCCTTGAGACTTTCACTTTTCAAGACTCATGGTAGACTCAGACTCCTTGGAACTGCTCAGACCTGGAGCCAAGATGAGCACTGGGAGATGAAGTCCAGGTGTGCCACTTAGGCCAGAATCACAGAATGCCTGAGATGAAGTAACCATAGACAACTTCTGATTCCAATATCTCATTTCCTATGAATAAACAAGGCCCGAGGGCAGGTAAATGACCAGTCTGTGGTCACACGGGTAGTGTCAGAATCTGGATTAGGGCCAAGGTCTTCCTCCCAGGGCACTACATAGATCTTCGGGTAACATAAGGGCAGTTAGTAAGGACACTGGCATTGCCCTGGGCCCTATTTGTAATTTGGATAGAGACAATTGGCTCACTACCTCTTACATGCATAGCAAGTGACAAATGACTTTTTGTGTGTCTCTTGATAAACTCCCACCCAGAAAGAAACAGACCAAGCCTCAGAGGGTTAGACTGGAATTTACCAAAACTGGAGCAAACTTGTCAGAGGAGAGATTCTATCACCAGCTAATTCTGTGTGTGTGTGTGTGTGTGTGTGTGTGTGTGTGTGTTACTGGGGATTAGACCCAGGGGTGCTCTACCACTAAGCCACATTACCAGCCCTTTTCATTTTTTACTTTGAGACAAGGTCTCACTAAGTTGCCAAGGCTGACCTTGAACATGTGATCCTCTTGTCTTAACCTAGAGAGTCACTGGGGTTACAGGTATGTACCACCACATGAGCAAACCCAGCTCATTCTTATCATATCTGTGGGTACAACTAAAATCTAATAACATAGGGCTTTTTTCTTTTTTTAAAAAATGGTACCAGGGATTGAATTCAGGGGCACTTGACCACAGGACCACACCCCCAGCCCTTTTTTTGTATTTTATTAGAGACAGGGTCTCACTGAGTTGCTAAGTGCCTCGCCATTACTGAGGCTGGCTTTGAACTCTTATCCTCCTTCCTCAGCCTCCCAAGTGCTGGGAT
The DNA here is from genome assembly GCA_025594165.1 of Tamias sibiricus. NCBI lineage: Eukaryota > Metazoa > Chordata > Mammalia > Rodentia > Sciuridae > Tamias > Tamias sibiricus. The sequence continues at coordinate 92,300,697 of CM046660.1, forward strand.
TACAGGTGTGTGCCACCATGCCCAGCAGGCTTCTTTCTTTTTCCCTTAATGGGACTAATTTTCTCCATAGGGACAAAATGAGCTTCTCTTCCTTTATTACACACCCTTCTTTGCAGACCTACGCAGTAAAGGCCCAGAGAGGTGACTTACCCAGGGTCACATCACTAGGAAGGAGTAGTGTCAAAATTCAAGCCCAGGTCTGCAGACCACAGTCCAGGACCTCTCTGTGATGTTTCTTTGTGGGTCATCTACCTTGGATCTGAAGGGATTATCAAGCCAGGTAGGGCTCAGGAGACTTGAGGGAAGGAGTCCTGGAGGTCCCAGATGCCAATGCCAAATGGCCACCTGGGAGTGTTCTGCTTCACAACCCAGCTTCTCTTAACCCTGAGCCACCCCGAAAGAGCGGGTGGAAAGGTGAGGGTAAATGGAGAAAGGCCAGCACATGTCGCGCCTTTGCACATTAAGTGATTGCAAGTGATTGCGAGTGACTGAGTGTGGAGGAGACAGCTGGTCCCGGAGAGCACAGCTTACCTGTTCTCCTTGGGAAGATGATGGGTATAGATGGAATGTCTTAGCAATGGGTCATGAGCTAGAAAACCTGAGAGAAATCCCACCTAAGGCAGGAGCAGCTGCATCCTACAGCACCACCAGTTTTCAGTTAGAGGTTGCCTGGAGCCCCACGTGGAAGGGGAGCACAAGCTCACTGGCACAGCTCAGGGACCAGCTGGCTGCTAAGCAGTTGTGTGTAGGGTACCTTGGGGTTGAGGAGGCTCAGGCAGGAATGTGGGCCTGGAGGCAAATGCAGATTCACAGTTTAGCACACAGAGAGGCTGACTTCCAAAGGCTACAGCGATTAAATTGGCAGAATATTTAGAAGTTTGCATAATGCCTTTCCATCATAAAAATCTTACTATGCAGGTAAGGCAAGTGTGGGAGTGAGCATTTTGCCATGTGAAAACTGGGGTGCAGGCAGGTGAGTGACACCCAGGTCGTGAGGCTTGGATGTGGTGGGACCAGGGAAGAAATACTGGATTTCAAGTCTATTTTACTTAAGATTCTTTTTTTTTTTTTTTTTAAAGTGGGGATTGAGCTCAGGGACACTCAGCCACTGAGCCACATCCCTGGCCCTATTTTGTAGTTTATTTTGAGACAGGGTCTTACCGAAATGTTTAGTGCCTCATTGTTGCAGAGGCTGACTGTGAACTCTTGATCCTCCTGCCTCAGCCTCCTGAATTGCTGAGATTACAGGCATGCACCACTGCACCTGGCTTAAGATTCTAAATGGTTTACCTTTTTTCCCCTGGAATCCTGCTTTCCTGGGGAGTGGATTCTGTCTTTACCTTTTTTTCTGTTGCTATAGTTGAATTCCACAGACTAGGTAATTTATAAAGAATAAAAGTTTAGTAACTCCTGGTTATGGAGGCTGGGAAGTCCAAAACATGGTGCCAGCCTCAGCTTGGTTTCTGCTGAGGGCCTTCTTGCTGCATCATGGTGGAAGGCATCGCATGGTGAGTCGGAACCAGTGTGCCAGAGGGCTCACTTTTATAACAAGCCTCTCCACAACAAACATTACCCCCATTAATCCACGTGTATGTAGAGGAATCCATTCCTGAGGGCAGAGCCCTCCTGACTCGATCACTTCCCAAAGATCCCACTTCTCCCACTGCGGCACTGGGACCAAGTTTCCAACACATGAGACTTGGGGCACACATTCAAACCATAGAAAATACCTAAACAAAACTGAGCCTCTGTCAACAAAGGGGCAGATGATGTTGAATGGGCAGTCAACAGAGGCCAGTCACACATTATTGCCCTTGAGTGCTTCTATTTTTGTAAGACAGATTTCTCAGAGTGGGACCTCTGATCCAAAGGGTGTGCAACTTTTAAGTTTTAATCTGTACTCCCTGATTCTTTTCTTTTGTTTTTGTTGAGATATTTTATATATTAAGTATATAAAATATATATAAGTATGTCCTGGGGATTGAACCTACAGATGCTTAACCACTCAGCCACATCCTCAGCCCTTTTTATATTTATTTTGGGATAGGGTCTTGCTAAGTTGCTGAGGTTGGCTTTGAACCTGTGATCTCCCTACCTCAGCCTCTGGAGCTGCTGGGATTACAGGTGTGTGCCACCATGCCCAGCCTTGAGACATAATATTTGTACACATTTATGGGGTACTGAAAGATAATTCAATATATATATGCAAAGCATAATGATCAAATCAGGGTAAAATAAGGATTTATATCTCCTCAAACATCATCATTGCTGTGTTGGGAAACTTAGTACTTTTCTAGTTATTTTAGAATATATCTTATTGTGCTACAGAACACAAGAATTAAATTAAAAAAATTTTTTTTTTTGGTGGGACTGGAACTGGGGATTGAACCCAGGGGCATTCTACCACTGAGCTATATCCCCAGCCCTTTTTGTTTTGAAACAGGGTCTTGCTAAACTGCCGAGGCTGGCCTTAAACCTGTAATCCTCCTTTCTAGGCATGCTTCCCCATACCTGGCTCCAACTGTATTTTTTAATTCTTTTTAATTATTTATTTTTATGTGGTGCTAAGGATTGAACCCAGTGCCTCACGCATGCTAAGCAGGCGTTCTGCCACTGAGCTACAGCCCCAGCCTGCTCCAACTGTATTTTGATGCCCCTTTTCTAACCTCTTTCCACCCCCCCCATTCCTTCCTACCCTTCCCAGTCCCTAGTGACCACTATTCTTCTATGATCAATATTTTGGTTTCCACAAATGAATGAGAACATGTGGTATTTGTCTTTCTGTCTGGCTTATTTTACTTAACCTGATATCCTTCATCTACCTACTTGGATGCAAATGACAGGATTTCATTCTTTTTTATGGATGAATAATATTCTATTTGTATATGTACCACACTCCTTCCTTCCTTCCTTCCTTCCTTCCTTCCTTCCTTCCTTCCTTCCTTCCTTCCCTCTCTCTCTCTCTCTCTTTCTTTCTTTCTTTCTCTTTCAGTGCAGGGCTTTGTGTATGCAAGGTAAGCACTCTACTAACTGAGCTATACCCTCAGCCCCAGCCACACTTTCTTTATCCATTCATTCATTGGTGGATACCTTGGTTGATGCTGTATCTTGGCTGTTGTGAACAGCCAATAAACACAATAGTGTAGATATCTCTTTGATATAATGATTTCACGTGTCACTTTGGATAAATACCCAATAGTGGGATTGCTGGATGGCATTTTAGTTCTATTTTTAGGTTTTAAGGGACTATCCATACTGTTTTCCACTGTGGTTGTACTGATTTACATTCCTACCAGTAGTGTGCAGGAGTCTCCTTCCTCCACATCCTGACCAGCATTTGTTATTATTGTCTTTTTGGTAATAGCCATGCAAACTGGGGTGAGATAATACCTCACTGTGGTTTTGATTTGTATTTCCCTGGTGACTCGTGACATGGAGCATATTTATACACTTTTTGTTCATGTGTGTATCTTCTTTTAGAAAATGTCTATTCATAGCACCTGTCCATTTTTGAAATTAGATCACTTTGTTTTTGCTCTTGAGTTTTCTGAGTTTCTTATACATTCTGGATATTAATCCCTTGTTGGATAAATAGTTTGTGAATATTTTCTCCCATTCTGCTGGTTGTCTCTTCATTCTTTGCAGAAACTTCTTATTTGGATATTATCCCTTCTGTCTATTTTTACTTTGGTTGCCTGTGCTTCTCGGGGCTTACCCCCCAAAATCTTTTCCTACACTAAGGTCCTGAAGTGTTTCCCTTGTGTTTTCTTCTAGTAATTTCATAGTTTCAGGTTTTACTAGGTTGTTGGTCCATTTTGCGCTGATCTTTGTGTACCATAGAGGTGGGGATCTAGTTTCATTCTTCTGTACTGACTGGCTGATTCTTGCCACAAATGTCGTGGCACCTACTCTCCCCGGCCGTGGGTGGGAAAGCCAGGCTCCCCACATCCTCTCTGGCTTCCTGCTTGTTTTCCATTGTCCTCTGTCACCACCCTTTTGGGAAGCATTTGCTGATTGCCAAGCAGACATACTAAGAGTGGCCGGATGGCTTAGTATTAGTCAAGTGCCTTCAGATACTTGACACCTAAAAGACATCTGCTCTTAAATGACAAATGAAGCCCGTCTAGGATTGACAAATTTTGCCAAAGCTTCAATTGCTGCAATCTTAGGAATGTGAGTCTTGATTCATGATCTACCCTTAGGTATTTCTCTGGCCCGCACCCCCTGCCTTTTATTTTTTTTTTTTTTAATGCATACCCTCCCTATGGGGTGCCCTGTCCTGACGCTATGTATTAATTGGCACTAAGCCACTTACAACATTCCCCATATTTCTTGAGTTCACCCTTAGAACATCTTGGAAGCTTTCCTCCCTCCCACTCTTCCTTCCTTCCTTTGTTCCTTCCTTCCTTCTGGCTTTTGATTAACTTTGACTAACTCGGAGAGATGTGCCAAGAATCAGCCTCACTGGTCACTTGTCACCTGGAGCAGCTGCTGTTGAACAGTTATTGCCTCAGTGTTGGAGGAATCAGCCTGAGGGAGAAGGCTGAAGGCTTGGCATGTATGTACTTTGCCAAGTCGAAGCCTCTTTTGTAAGCGGCAGTGGAGGGGCTTTGCCAGTGTGATGACACAGCTTCTACATGTCATTCCACCATTGTCCCACATAACAAGTGGGAATGGTGACTGCCTGGTAAACCACAAGCTACTCAGGGTCCCAACAATTCTCAGATAGCCTTGGCCTCTTCGGAAAGGCCTGTGTTTGTATGCTTATAATAACAGTGAGTTTCTTGGCCACTGGTTATCTTGTTCCAGGGATCAGATCTTAGATCAAGAAAGCACCACATTCTCTGGGATCACATTAAGAAGCTGGTTAGTTTTAGTGACCTACTGTAATGCATGGTGACCATAGTTAAAAAATAATGTACTACATATTTCAAAATTGCTAAAAGAATAGATTTTTAATATTTTTAGAGACACACACACACACACACACACACAGACACAGATAAGTTGTTTAGGTAATGGACATGTTAATTAGCTTGACTGGCTCTTTCTACAATGTGTACATAGAGCATAACATCATATTGCATCCCATAAATATACACAATTATTTGTCAATTAAAAATAGAGCCAGGCTGGGTGTAATGGTACATGCTTACAATCCCAGCGACCCAGGAGGCTGAGGCAGGAGGATCACAAGTTCAAGGCAAGCCTCAGCAACTTGGCAAGGCTCTAAGCAATTTAGAAAGACCTGTCTCAAAAGTAAAAATAAAATGGGCTGGGGATGTGGTGCAGGTGTTAAGCACCTTTGGGTTCAATCCCTGCTACCAAAAAAGGAAAAAAAAAAAAAAAAAAAAAAAGGAGCTGGGTATGGTGGCATACTTCTATGATACCTCTGTAATTCAAGGACCTTGGGAAGCTGAAACAGGAGGATACAAATTTGAGGCCAGCCTCAGCAATAAGACCCTGTTCCAAAATAAGAAATAAAAAGAGCTGGAGATGGTAGAGTGCCCCTGGGTTCAATTCCCAGTATGTGTGTGTGTGTGTGTGTGTGTGTGTGTGTGTGTGTGTATGTATGTGTGTATGTGTATGTGTGTGTGTGTGTGTGTGTGTGTGCATTTAAGGGGGCTGGAATGTAGCTTAGTGGTAGAACACTTATACAGGCCCTGGGTGCAATCCCCAGTACTGTAAATAAAATAAAATTAGTCCATTAAAAATAGATTTAAAAACATTTCACATACAGGGAACTGAAAAAAAAAAGAATCTAAATAATCTGAATTGGGCTTTTAAGAAATTTCTGTTAACATTTGCAAGACTACTTATTCCTTTCAAAAAAAAAAAAAGATATAGCATGTGCAAATTGGGTTTAATCCCCCAGCACTGGGAAAAAAAAAAAGATGTAAATAGATTGACAATTGGAAATATCTAGGCTTCTCAGGAAATATCTAGACTTCTCAGGAAGCCTAGATTATAGTGTTATCAGCATTTTAAAGTTTGACAATTTAAGTAGAACAACAAAAATCTTTTTTTCTAAACATGCATGTTTTTTATGCCTTTTATCCACATATCCTGTTTTTAGCTATTTTACACATAGAGCTCCCTTCAAGAAATGAATGTCTTAGATTTTAAGCAGAAATAAAATTTTTGTAATTTAAGCACTTTTGATATATCTTTATTGAGTTCTTCCATGTATGAAGCACTGTGTTAGAAGAATCACAAGAAGTTTGAAGTGTAGGAACACTGCCTTTAAAATCTTAGTGAACCAGCACCTGTTCTACACAACTTGGAGGTGAGAGTTGGTGGCCAGTGAAATCTGCTGGAGTCTGGTTTGAACTCTGCCTCTAACCGCGTGATCTTGGGCAAGTTACTTTCCTCTTCTATGCCTTGGGTTTCCTCCTATGTAAAATGGAAGTGATAACCGTGTCTACTTCAGGGGTTATTGTGTGGATTAAAGGAGGTTCTCCACACCAAGTACTTAGATTCTCTGGTTAACAGTAAGTGCACAATGCATATAGTTATCATCTTGGGAGAGAAGGTCATTTTGCAAGTATTTTCTTCCTTCAACTCAGCAGTGGTACTTATATCAGAGCAGGGAGACCCAAGAGAGAAAGAATGGCATGGTAGATTCCAGGATAGGTGTGTGTGTGTGTGTGTGTGTGTGTGTGTGTGTGTGTGTTGTGTGTGTGGTGTGTATTCAATGTAGGCCAAAGAGGGATTTTAGAATGTGAGACTTATAAAGCAAGAAATGAGAGGACCCAATAAGGACCAAGAACTAGCTCAGGAGGCCTGAGGAATCAGAGATGTTGGCAGGTTAGAAGGCTGAGGTTGAAGAGAGGCAGCCCCAGGTCGAGGTCTTGGAGGGGAAGCAGAACCGTGTAATGTGGTCCAGCTGTGGTCACTACATTGTGGACCAAAGGTCACCAGTGTGGAGGAGGGCACAGAAGGGGGCGGTCAGGGGACTGTCAGGTCAGTGACATGGAGATTGAGGTCACAGAGGATGATAGCAAAGGAAACTGCAGGGACCTGGAGAAAGTGGCGTGACCAGATGGTAAGGGTTTGACTGGCATGACCAGCTGGCACGGACTTGACACACTCTTCCCTACCCCTTTGTGCTGAGGACTCTGGAGAAGGAGGCTTCTGCTGGGGAGGCCAGTGAGGGGCAGGACGTGGACTGGCATGTGCAGGTTTGGGTTGTCGAGGGATCACGGTTAAATTGACAATGGCGTGGGTTTCCAGAAGGTACTGTGGAAAGGTGGGGAGTCAAGAGGTAGCCTAAGAAAGAGCAAGAGCAGGATTTTAGGTCCAGCTGGGTAGGGGAGAGGTTAGGGACCCTCATGCAGTTTGGACCAGGAGCTGAGACCTAGAAAAGGAAGCGGAGGTTTAGAAGTATCTCCCCTTGGAGAGTCCGTGGCTCTGCCATAGCAAGCAGAGGAGTGAAAAGAAGAGTGAAACTGCTTGATTATTCTCCAAAGAGGAGCGGCACATTTTGTTCCCTGGTGGTCTGAGCAGCTGGTGGAGCCTCCGCCTCCCAGCTCCACAACTGCCTGGCCATCAGTGCTGGTGGCCATGGCTTTTGGCTCCATGAAGGGCAGGGCTGGCAGGCTGTGGGGTTGTCATCCGGCCCTCCCTAGATGTGAAGCCCAGACCCACCTGCCGTAGGATACTCCATGATTCCTGTTAATGCTGAAGGGAGCTGAGTGGCTAATTCATTCCTGGCACCTCTGGAGACCATGAGCTCATCGTTTCATTAAAGGAAGAATAAACAGGAACGGGGCACTGCTCTGCAGTTGAGCAAACCTCTGGTCCTCCATGGCTCCCACACATCTTTGGAAAGACAAAGGGGCCAGGACAGCGTGCACTTCCCGACTGCCACCCTGCCAGCCTTTCCATGTCCACCGCCAGCTTGGGGCCCGGCTTCTTGCCGCATGCCAGGTCTCCACAGCGGCTTTCCTGCCAGTCTTCCCTGCACATCTGTGGGTTCCACCCGCACCTCCAAACCCATAATGGCATCCAAGGGTCTTTGGCCCAAGATGAAATCCTTCCTGATCTTGGGTTTTCACACTTCTTCATTCCTTAGACCTGGCTGAATGTAACGCTTGCTCTTCAAAGATCCAGCCAAGGAAAAGTGTTCTCGGAAAACTCAGCTTTTTCTCACCTCTGAGTCATCTGCCATCTTGTTCCACCTGTCTGGAGTGCCCCCCTCCTTCTCTCTCTGAAGGGATGCCAGAGAGACTTCATCAATTGCTGGGGTTTCTGTTTCTGGGTTCTTCTCTTGAACTCCTTTGTTACAGTCTCTCTAGAGACTTCCTTTCCTTGCCTCTATTTTTTGAAACTTCTATGGCCTCAACACTGTACATGTAGGGGGATTATGCTCCCACCCAGCTTACCAGGTTACTTTCTTTTTCATTGTCTCTCCCTGCTGTAGTCATGTTTCCTACATATTTTCATTCATTTATTGTCTGTCTTTTCCATTGAAATGTAACCTTCAGGAGGACCAGGCTTTTGTCCATTTGTTTCACTGTTGTACTCCCAGGCTCATAGTGAGTGTTCACTGGATGGACGGACGGATGGATGGGCCCACCCATCTCCTTTCCCAAGGTGGGGACCTTACATCAGCTCTTTTAGTCTTTATCCACAGGGCTTCTTTTGGAGGTTAATAAGGTTAGTAAATTTAACTAACTGGCTACCCACTTTGATTTAGAAAGGAGTCCAAGCCCCAAGAGTGAATGAACCCTCTGAGAAATGAGGAAAACCAGCATTAGTTTTTGGGCAGCAGCTACTCTGAGAAACACCAAATGCTGCTGCGGGTGGCTGCATCCTGGGGCAGGTTTCTTAATCTAGGGAGGAGGTCATTTGGTTCATGAACCTGCATATGTTGGCTTTAATTCTAATAACCTCTGGGGCTCAGATCTTTAATTTACTTAAAACTCAGGGGAAATAAAATAAAGACAGATTGGTTCAGTTCCTTCCAGCCTCTGCTGGTTTCACCTTCAGGCACAGCCAGGTAGTGGATAGGACTGGCTTGGTCTTGAGCCTTTGCAGAACCAGAGGTGGGCAGCCCTAGTTGGGGCCAGGCTGGGAATCACATGCACAGCAGGCTCAGGCAAGGCTTGGGGTTGAAAGGGAGTGGGGTGAGGATGGTTGGGGTGGGAGCCAGATGGGCTCAGTATTTAGTTCAGGAGTCTGATGGAGTAAGCAACTGAGAGAGGACCAGACCAGGGCCTGGCACAACACCTTGGTGTGAATTAGAAAAAGGTGCTACTCTGGGCAGATGATAGGAAAGGATGTCTCCTCACAAGTGTTGGCAAGCCCTAGTGGGGAAAGAAGAAAGGCAGCCAAGTCCTGGGACAAGTCAAGGACGGGTGTGAGGTCACTCAACAGGAGACTGAGATTGGATGATGAAGATTCTGATCCCTTAGGGAATGGGGTCCAGGCAAGGATCCCAGGCACGGAGGCACGAGAGAGCTAAGCTGAGCCACGGTTACTGTGTAACAAACAAAAGAAACCTCATTAGTGGGAACTGATATATCAAGGCCCAAGTGTGTCAGCATCAAGAATAACTCCAGGGTTATAACAGGATCCCTTATCCCTGCCTGCCACAGATGGCCCCAAGCATAAGGTACTGCTGAAACCAAGGCAGGCATTAATGGTCTCAGCAACAGAGTCTCTAGATTTGTCACACACACACACACACACACACACATACAATCTTGAACCAACTACATTGGAAACTCTGGGGGTGGAGCCCAGAAATCTATATTTTAATAAGCCTTCTCTGTGATTCTGTTCCACTCTGCAGTTTGACAACCTTGGGGTTGGAGATGGAAGAATACCCATGTTGGTGCCAGGCATAAAAAGCAGATGTTTATAAGAAAAGTCCACCTGGTAAAAACAAGGCAAAGATTCTAGCTGAAGCTTGGAATTTGTAGCTAGTATTTTTTCTGCCCTCACACTGAGTCAAGGGAGGATTTTCCTTGGCCTTGATTCTGGCCTTGCAGTATGGTTTCTTATAGTCCAAGGGACCCTAGTATTAGAGGACACCAATGAATCATTGGTTATCCCTTGGGGCATAATGATAATATCATGGTTGTAAGAAGATGTCCATTTTTTCAAGGTGCATAGTAAAGTATATAGAATGGAAATGATATTCCCTGGATTTGCTTTAAATAACACATTTCAGTAAAGATAGAAAAAGGAAAAAGGGTTAGAGCAAATGTGGCAAAATTCTGATAATTGTTGAGTCTGGGTAAGGTAGATATGGGGGTTCATTGTATCATTCTCTCTACATTTTTGTGCTTGATCTTTGTTACACACACACACACACACACACACACACACACACACACACGAAACAGCATGAAACAAGCTGAGAAGCAAACAAATGTTAAATGCTCAGCTGAAACCAAGCTTTTACTGCTCAGTCAGCTGCTGTCTTTGGGCAAGCTAAGAAGGGGGCTGTGTCCTGGGGTGTGGTGGGGTAGACTCCTCTGGGCCTCAGCAACCATCCAGCCTCCTAAGCCCAGAGCAGCTCAGCCCTCCCTCCTTCAGCATTCCTATCCAAAGCATCCTCAGCAGCCGGAGTGACTCAAACCTGCACACACCTGTGGGAACCAGACATGGCCCAGATTGGTCTCAGTGTTAGGGGAAAGGGAAGTTCTACATCATTAAATAATATAGGCCCCAGGGAAAGGATCAAATGTCAGCCGGAAAGGAAGGAAAGGGAACTGCTCCCTGCACCGCTGCCTCCTCCCCAGCTCAGCCTCACTTTATTTGGATTTTCATTTGGACCCTTGTGAGAACTGCTTGGTTGTTCAGTTTGAATCCATTTAGTATTTTTTAAATGCAGAGCTTTGCTGCTGTTTAACCACACAAAGTGGCATTAGTCATTTTCCTCATTCTCTTAATTTCTGCTGAGGGATATTTTTGGTGAACAATTCAGATGACTGAGGGGCCTAACGCTCGCCCTTCACATCGCTAATACTGACTGAAAGAGTCCATTATTTTTAGTTTTGATTTATTTTCTTTTGTTTCTTGCCTATGCTGCAAGATTTATTGTTGTTATTATTTTTTAATATATATACTTTTAGTTGTAGTTGGACACAATACCTTTATTTTATTCATTTTTGTGTGGTGTTGAGGATCGAACCTAAGGCCTCGCACATGCTAGGTGAGCAAGTGCTCTACCCCTGAGCCGCAACCCTACCCTGTTGTTGTTATTATTTTTTAAATGTTAAGTGTCACTGTTTTCTTTTATGGGAGAGGGGCATATGATGAGGTTTACTTCATTTCTGAAAGTCTCACTTGGACACATTAATAACCCTTAGAGGCCACCATCTTTATCAATTATCCTGAGACACATTCAGGCTTAAAGTTTATTTTCAGCCGTCATCTCCTGAGTTGTCCAGCACTTTTTTCATGGAGCACAACCTCCATTCTGGTTTGAGGAAGAAAGTTTTTTACTTCCCTACTTAAAAAAAAAAAAAAAAAAAAAAAAACTTTCATTACAAAAGTCAGGGAACTGATACAATACATGTTTGCATCCTCTGTGCATTTTAGAATTCCCGTTGCTAATTGTCCATGATGTTTTGGTTATATAGACCATGGATTCTCCCTTTTGTCTGGAGGAGGAAACAGGAACATGAAATCAGTCAAGAGACCAAGGATACTGGAGTTCCTAGGCAAGAAAGTCAGCCATTCTCTTCCCTTTATATATCCAATCACTTTTTGTTCCATGTCCATGTGCTTCAGGCTGTGTGCTAGACACTGGAGGTGCACAGAGGAGAAGAAGTGGACTCCACCCTCCAATGACTCCAGTCTGTGGGGGACACCAACAACCATGTCACATCTGGGCACTGTGTGGTGGAGCTGTGTGTGGAGTGGGTTGGAAGGGAGGACCCCTCTGCGTCTCTCTGGGAGGCAGCAAAGGTGTCAAACCCTCCTGAGCTTTTACTAGCTAGATAGGCTTGGACATCTTTCTAAATTTCTATTTCTCTAAAAATTGGGAGTAAAAAAATGGCTACAGGATAGGCTTGATGTAATGACAAAATGATATCTTACAGGTAAAGTGTCCCTACATAATTTTTAGATACTTGCTATTCATCATTCAACGTCAGGTGTGATGCTAGAAGACCTAACCAGTTGACAAGCTCCTTCAATTTCATCAGTAGGTCAACTACACCATCGACCTAAAATACATTTGTGACTCCCCCTTGCCTTTCAAATTAAGTACAATATCTCTCATAGGCCTCTTCAATATGATAATTGATAACTACCATTTATTGTTTACTGAGTATCATTTATTGAGTACTGATTCTGCATTTTTCACACACTTATTTTATTCTCTTTTACCTCTTCTCTGTATTAAAATCTTAAATTCCCCACATATACTTAATCTTTCTTTTACAGAAGAGGGCTAGAGGGCAAGTACCTAAGGAAAGTTTGACAATCACCTTGAGGGCCCCCCAGTGTTCAAGGAACAGGCTCAATTATTCTCCTCTACCCATTTGAATGGTGGTTAATACTGGAAAGAATTTGGCCTCAGTGGCCACTTGCCTCCAGGCGGCCCAGATAAGAGATTATAATTGTTATGGAGCCAGCTCAGGCCCCAAGATTGAAACAGAGATAATTCTTTGCTATTTAACACGAAGCTGGAGTCCTTTAGAGACAAATTGGAAAAAAGAGGAGGGGAGACCTTAGGGGAGAAGGGAGACCTGTTTAAATCTCTTTATTTTCAGGAAAACAATGATTTTAAAGATTTACTCTTTAATTTATAAAACAAACACAGCTGGTCTGGATGCCCTTTATCTGATTTCAAAGGCGCTAACCTTCTAGCGCTGGGCTCCAGAGGGGCAACCCAGCCCTGAGACTAATGGGGGTCATGTCCTGGGCTCAGGCCCACTGTAGGAGTTTGGGAGCAAAGACTGGGAAACCCACATGACACAAATGCTGAGTTCTCTAGTTGATGATTCACAAGTGTGTGCCAGAGTTGGCACACTTGTTTGCAAATAGTTGCAGACCCAAAGATACAGTTCTTGATAAAAGGCTATCACATTTCTGTAGTGCGGAGCAGGCAAGCCACCTACCCCACATCTATCCCTTTGTATGCTCATAAATCCAGCCCTATTGGTTTCATTGACTCCCCAGAGATGTAGGGTAATGGCTGGCACTTAGTAGTCCTCACAAAAGACATCTATGTTAAGTGCAGCCTGGAATCCTGCACTGGATGCTGGAACAGCAAAAGGAACTGGTGGAATTTAGGTCAGGAGTTTAGTTAATAGTAATGGCCAATGTTAATTTTATTAGTTTCGACAAATGTACTGAGGTTGTGCAAGATGTTAACATTAGTGAAAATAAGCACAGATAAAGAGGATATTTAGGAATTCTCTGTACTAGTTTTCAATGTTTCTGTAATATTACAAAACAAAGTTTGTCATTAAGAAAATTCTTTTTTTTTTTTTTTTTTTGGTACCAGGGATTGAACTCAGGGGCACTTGACCACTAGGCCACATCCCCAGCCCTTTTTCGTATTTTATTAGAGACAGGGCCTCACCGAGATGCTAAGTGCCTCGCCATTGATGAGGCTGGCTTTGAACTCCAGATCCTCCTGCCTCAGCCTCCCAAGTGCTGGGATTATAGGCGTGCACCACTGCGCACTGCTCATTAAGAAAATTCTGAGGTTAGAAAAAAGTTATGGAGCCGGGTGCAGTGGGGCAGGTCGATAATCCCAGCAACTCTGGAGACTATGGCAGGAGGACTGCAAGTTAGAAGTCAGCCTGGGCAATTTAGTGAGACCTTGTATGAAATAAAAAATAAAAAGGGCTGGGGGATGTAGCTCAGTGGTAATGCACTTCTGGGTTCAATTCCCAGTTCTGGAAAAAAAAAAGGGGGGGGGGGTCTGGGGACAGAGTTCAGTGGTAGAAAACCCCTGGGTTCAACCCCCAGTACTGCAAAAAGAAAAAAAAAAAAAAAAAAAAAAAAAAATTATGGAGGCACTTGAAAAAAAAAAAAAAAAAAAAAACATGACATAAAAGATGGCATGGTCCCTAAAAAACAAAAGAAAAAACCCTCCAAAACAACAACAAAACAATTTATTTATAATAAAGGGATGCAGAGAGAATTTAGTAATGAAGACCTGTGCTTCTCAAATTTGGGGGGTATATAAGTACTCCAAATGGATGGGGGGAAGGTCCAGAAATGTTGCCCAAGGGTCCTTAAAATCTTTTTTATTTATTAAAAAAAAATTTTTTTTTTAGTTGTGGATGGACACAATACCTTTATTTTATTTATTTATTTTTATGTGGTGCTGAGGATAAACCTAGGGCCTTGCATGTGCTAGGCAAGTGCTCTACCACTGAGCTACAACTCCAGCTCCAAAAATCTCCTGTTTTTTAAAACCATAAATATTTTCATTCTTTTCTTTAAGGTTTGTTTTGCATAACATAATGATTCTGCCCCCACAATTTCATGTAAAAATAATGGAATAATTTGGAAAGATTACTCGTGTTTATTTTGTATACCATAAAAATATGTGTCCCCTGAGACAACATCGAACTTACTGTGTTCCTAAAAGACTGTGTTCCTAAAAGACTGCAGCAGTTAGGAAGTCTTCCTTCCCTACCCTTCTGTATTCTGGAAATGGAGAAATGCAAAGGACTATCACTACGGTTTGAACAGGTCCCCTTAAAGTTCATATGTTAGAAACTTAATCCATAAATTTATGATAATGGTATTTGGAGGTGGGGCCTTTGGGAGGTAATTAGGATTAGATGAGGTTGTGAGGGTGGGATCCCCATGAAGGCATTAGCAGCTTTATAAAAAGAGGAAGAGACTTGAACTAGCAAACTGGTTCTTTCTCACCAAGTGATGTGCTCCGCCATGTTATAAAGCAGAAAGAAGGCCCTTGCTAGATGCTGGCCCTTGCTTGCACCATGTTCGTGGTCTTCTTGGCCTCCAGAATTGTGAACTAAATGAAATTCTGTTCTTTATAAATCACTTGTTCTCAACAATTTTGTTATAGCAACAAAAAAGAGCTGAGAATTTAATTCAGTGGGAGAAAAGCAAACAAATTGATTTAAGTTTTGCATGGGAAGGAAATGAAGATCCAAAGAAGTTGTCAGTTATTTATACACTGAATTGGACAAAGACTAGTAAGTTGTAAAAAAGCAGCTCTGTGAAGAGGCTTGAAGAGTAAAGATTATCTTAAGGTCTGTACTGAATTCTCTTGGTCTCCATGGCCCTTTCTTTTCCTTTTCCTTTTTTTTTTTTTTTTTTTTTAATTTTTTTAATGTAGATAGGCATAATACCTTTATTTATTAATTTATTTTTATGTGGTGCTGAGAATTGAACCCAGTGTCTCTGAGCTACAGCCCTAGCCCCTGTATGGCCCTTTCTTGATAAGAATGGGCTTTCCTTCTAGTATAAGGAGGGTATCTTTTACATGGCAATCTTGTCTTTTTTTTTTTTTTTTTTTTTTTGTGGTACTGGGGATTGAACCCAGGGGCATTTAATCACTAAGCCATATCCCCAGCCCTTTTTATTTTTTATTTTGAGACAGTGTCATGCTAAATTGCTTAGGACCTTGTTAAATTGCTGACACTGGTTTTGAACTTGTGATCTTCCTGCCTCAGCCTCCTGAGCCACTGGGATTATAGGTATGCGCTACCACACCCAGCTCTTAAACCCTTTTTGTTTTTCATTTTGGGACAGGGTCTTGATAAATTGCTCAGGATATTACTTTGTCTCTTGCTTTTAAGAAACAGAAGGGAAGTCAGAGTGATCTTGCATCTGTGGGTTTTCAAGTACCTTTAGCTCAAAATAGCCAACATGCCAGAGTGGCATATTTTAAAATCTTTCAATACATTCCTCATTAACGAATTCTTCCCTATTGTAATAGCCTGGATAAAATCATCTTCTTAATTGTGTGGTATATTTTGTCCGTGATACCTGTTTGAAAAATTAGAGATGTGTGTGACAGATCATATCTTAATGTCTGATACAGAGATGTTTGTGATTTTTAGATACAAGTATTAACTGTGACCCCATTGGAATCATGTTCTAGAGCTAGAGATGCTGTTCTGATATTGTCCAGTCTCGCCCTTCATTTTACAGCTGTGGGAACTGAGGTACAGAGGACTCAGGTCACACAGTTGGCTAATGGTAGGATGGGACACCTGCTCAAGCCTTCCCATGCTCAGTGAAGCATCTTTCCCTCTCTACCCAATTTCCCCATGTTACAAGGACCACTGAGTCTGAGTTATAATGTCTGTAGAAACTAGCAAAGTGCTTGGCATGAAATAGGCCTCTGGTGAATGTGTTTTGAGTGAATAAGAGATCTAAATTCTCTCCATCTTCCTGGCAGCTTGAAGAGTGATGTCTCTGAAATTCTTCAAAAGAAACACAATTAGATTATTTTTTTGTTTTTTCATCATGTTGGGGATGGACCCCAGGGCCTTGTGCTTGCTAAACAAGTGCTCTACCACTGAATGACATCCCAGATCTATAACTAGATTCCTAATCTGCGCCCTTTTCCTCATCTCTGGCTCATGGATACGAAAATGGACTGACAGCTCTTGAGAGTGAATTGTTTTGTTTTCATTTCTGGGGTTTTGAGACCAATAGTTTGTCTTGCCTGAGAAAAAGGTGGTCTGAATCCTATAACTATAGAGATTGAACTCAGGGGCACTCAACCACAGAGCCACATCTCCAGCCCTATTTAGTATTTTTTATTTAGAGATAGGGTCACACTAAGTTGCTTAGAACATTGCTTTTGCTGAGGTTGGCTTTGAACTCACGATCCTCCTGTCTTAGCCTCCCAAACTGATGGGATTACAGACATGTGCCACCACACCTGGCTCCCAGTCCTTTTTTGTATTTTCTTTTTTTAGAGACCGGGTCTTGCTAAGTGGTTCAGGGCCTTGCTAAATTGCTGAAACTGGCTCTGAACTCGTGATCCTCATGCCTGAGCCTCTGGATGCCCCATGGAAGTTCTTTACAGACCTGTTGATTCTGTGTTCTTGGTCCTGCTTTATAGACCCGAGCCAGTAATCAATTAGGAGTTCGCCTGTGAGCAAATTGCCCTCCCACCCTCTTGCCTTTCTCTGGTATGGGGCACTTACTCCCCCAAGGTGAGAATTTTCCTTCCCTCTCTCCCTCCTGCTTTCTCTCTCCCTGCCCCCTTCCCCCCCCCCCCCCCCCAGTACTGGGTATTGAACCCAGGGGTGCTGTACCACTGAGCTATATCCCCAGTCCTTATTTATTTATTTAGTTGTAGATGGACACAATACCTTTATTTTATTTATTTTTATGTTGTGCTGACTATTGAACCCAGAGCCTCACATGTGCTAGGCCAGTATTCCACCGCAGAACCACAACCCCCAGCCCCTCCCCCAATCTTTCTATTTTTTATTTTGAGACAGGATCTCACTAAGTTGCCGAGGTTGACCTTGAATTTGCAATTCTCTTGCCTCTACCTCCCAGTCACTGAGATTACAGGGGTGCACCACCACGCCTGGCTCTTTCTGTCTTACCAAAGTCACGTGGGAAGGTAGTGTTCCCTTGGGCTAGCATTCCCTTTGGGCTTCTGTCAGAGATGGACTCAAATTCCCCAGGAGAAATTAAGTAAACGCAAGGACATGGGCTGTAATCCAAAGACAGCCGTTTCTATTTTAACTATGCGCTCCTGCCTCAGGCCAAATTGCCTTCTGTGGCAAGGCCATTTATAGTTGGGACAGGGTTCAGTACACGCTACCCAAAAGTGGCACCTTGGAATTTGAAAAAACATCAGAAAACTCTCTCACTTTCTCCTTGTCCTTCTCTGAATTGGGCCACGAGATCTTCTAAAGGTGCCTTCCCTGTAACCAGAGGAAAACAGCATACTTACCCCTGAATATACAGGACACAGAGAGAATGACAGGCCTTACTAAGCTGGCCCAGCTTGTCACCTTTAGCTCATCAATCACATTTCTCCACAATGGCCCACTCTTCATCCAACAAATTTACCTGTTTCTTTGGGTCATCATTTCATTACAAAGGGTCCTGTGTCATGTAAAACTTATATTAAATAAATTTGCAAAATTTGCATTCCGTCCTTTTTTTGGTTACCAGGGATTGAACTCAGGGACACTTAACCACTGAGCCACATCCTCAGCGCTTTTTTGCATTTTATTTAGAGACAGGGTCTCATTAAGTTGCTTAGTGCCTTGCTTTTGCTGAGGCTGGCTTTGAACTCGTGATCTTCTTGCCTCAGCCTCCTGAGCCTCTGCATGTGCCACCACGCTGGGCTAGTCTGTCTGTCTGTTGTTTTAGGGGCTCCTGCCAAGAACCCTGTGATGGGTAAGGGTGTTGCTTTCCCTCTTCTACACTAGAAAGGACATATTGGGTCAACTGAAAAAAGGCTTGTAGCAATGTTCAATTTGATGAAGTCGATAATATACTATTGTTATAAAAAGGAATATCCTTATTCTTAGTAAATACAAAGTGATGTTTTCATGGGCCCATTAAAAGGTCATAATGTGGGCTGGGGTTGTGGCTCAGAGGAAGAGCGCTCCCTAGCATGAGGCACTAGGTTCAATCCTCAGCACCACATAAAATAAAATGAAGGTATTGTGTCCACCTATAACTAAAAAAATAAATTTAATAAAAGGTCATAATGTATATTCTTTTTTTTTAAAAAAAATATTTATTTATTTACTTTTAGTTGTACACAATGCAATGCATTTATGTTTATGTGGTGCTGAGGATCGAACCCGGGCCAGGCGCACGTGCGAGGCGAGCGCTCTGCCGCTGAGCCACAACCCCAGCCCATAATGTATATTCTTATTCTTAAGTTATTCCAAGGAACATTTAAAATATATATGTATGTATATATCCTTTAAATTGTATACTTACACATACATGTATATATATGAAAGAGAATCAATCATGAAACAAATGGGCAAAATATGAATCTGAGGGGAAAAGTAGATGGTGATATATCCAATTTATGTTCTTTTTTTTTTCTTTTTTGCTATTTTTTATCTTTATTTTTTTCACTTTATGTTCTTGCTGCCTTTTGTATGCTTAAAATTATTTGCAAATAAAAAGTGAACAAAATTATTTTTGCTCCTAGATAACTCTTTGGGCCTTGTTATTACATAATCTTCAGACTGACATCTCTCCTTTTATTTTTCAACAATCCATCCTAAAAGAGGAGTCAGCACCCTCTACCTTATTTCTCTGACACTGACTCATCCACAGCCCAGGAAAACTGTCTTCTGCCCACAAGTCTCTGCAGCAACCATTCTTTCTAAGACCCTGCACCCCAGTGTCCTCCACTTGGCATCCCGTCCTTGGTCCACATCCTTTGTGCCTTGCTACAGCCCCTGACATCATTGACCATCCTCCTTTACTTGGAAGTCTTCTCTAGAACTTGTGGCCCTCTGCCTTTTGACGGTGTCATCTCAATCATTTCGGGACCCACACTGTCCCAATACTTGGTCTTGGATTCTCTTTTTCAGTCTTTGTGTCTTCCCTTTTCAGCTCCCGAGCCAGGAGTCTGAGGATGACAGTGGGAATGACTCCCAGAAATGCATCTTGAACTTCATCATTCTCCATGGTTGCAGAGCTCCATGCCCAGCTGCTTTGGTCTCAGCTTCCCCCTCCCCATCTCCACTCACACTCTTCTACCACCTGGTCCTGTTCCGAGGTCATTTCATAGCTCATTCAGAGTCACCATCCCAGCATCTTCTCTTCACCCGCTTGCCCCATGTCCATTCCTGTTGGTCATTCTCCTCTGCCACATGTCTCCAATTTCCCTCTCTTTACCATGGCCACCTCACCAACCTAGTCAGGTCCTTGCTCTTGCTTTCAGTAATGAACAGCTTTTAACTGTTCTATCCATCTCTGACTCTGCCCTTTTGTCCTACCAAGAACCTATATTTTTTAAACACAGGCCTGATTGTATCACTTCTCTGGGGGCATCTTTCATAGCTTCCCAGTACCAAGAGAATAAAATTGAAATACCTTAAACATTCAGGGTCCTCCATAATTTAAATAAACCCTATCATCCTAAGTTTATCTTCAAAGCACCCCTATAGTCCATGCACACTGGGCTGGTCACTGTACCCTGAGGCTACCTGCACTCTCCTGACCCTGAATCTCTGTCCCCTCTCTGTTTATAACACCCGCCCTTCTTGTCGTTTAAGGCCAAACCCAAATGCTGAACACTGCCTGTATCAAGCAGTCCTTCTAGGGTTCTCCCAAGCGGAGTTAACTTCTTGCTCCTCTGGGTTCCCCTTGTCTGTGGCCATCTCTCTGGGGCTTCTCATGTGCTCCATGGTCAGCACCACGTCTCCCGGCCCACAGTGGACTGTCTGCTACCAACGCAGCCTCCACACAATCCCCTCTGATGCCTTACTCATTGCAGGGGCACTCTTTCAGAGTGTGTGTTTTGTCAGATGACTGCAAACTCAGAATCTCACCTTTGACAGGTAAAGACACTTTCTCTATCCAGTCATGTTTTCGCCCTTGTTGACTCAAACATACCAAGTTTTTGGCAACCTAGGCTGGATCTTTCTGAGAGCCTGGGAATAGGTGACAACATTATAGGTACTGGTTGACAGAGTCCTGGGCGGAACATAGCCTGCTCTGTAGGATGCAGACAAAATCAAGCAGGGAGTGGCTATCTTTTGGGACTCTAAATAGGGCTGGGTAGAACAGAAGTAGGGGAGAATGGAACAGCCCTTTGGGTCTGGGGCATAATCCCAGTAGAAGGCCATGCCAGATGGGTCTTCTGCTATAGATGGGGGAAAGATTTCTTTTCTTACCAATTGCCAAGTTCATGCTACCCCAAAATATGGGACTGAAGCTCCTTTAACAAAAGACAGACAAGAGAGAAGCATACAGATTTATTTACTACGAGCTTTACATGACACAGGAATTTTTGTAATGAAATCAAGACCCAAAGAAACAAAGACCCAAAGAATTTAAGTAGTTCTATGCCTGGATTAGATGAAAGCTGAACAATTGTGGAGATTGGGGAAGAAAAGATATGAACTAATGACAATAAGCCAGCAGCTCAGCAAGTCCTGTGTGTCACTTTTCACCGTGTCCTGTATCTTCATAGATAAAGATGGGCTTTCAGGTGGGCATAGGACTGCTACCTCCCAAGGAGGGTCTTAGGACTGCTTTGGGGGACTGGCAGGGGAAAGTAAGATGGACCTTTCTAGATTTTAGACCTGCTTCTGCTATTTTCTCAATGTGAGGGTGCTGTACTTTGGGGTAGCATGTGCTGTACTTTGTGGTAGCATGTGCTGGACCCTTCACTGGGAAGCAGATGACAATTCAAAAGTTCAAAAGGCTTATTGAAGCCAGGCGTGTGTGTGTGTGTGTGTGTGTGTGTGTGTGTGTGTGTGTGTGTGTGTTGGGGGGTACATGCCTGTAATCCGGGTGGATCAGGATGATGAAGCAGGAGGATCGCAATTTCAAAGCCAGCCTCAGCAACTCAGCAAGGCCCTAAGCAACTTAGCAAGACCCTGTCACAAAAGAAAAACATAAAAAGGGCTGGGGATGTGGCTCAGTGGTCAAGTGCTCTTTGGTTCAATCCTTGATACCAAAGGGGGAAATAAAAAAAGCTTATTGATAGGGGGTGACACCTGTGAAAGATAAAAAGGCAAGGAGGCAGAAATTGGTGGGGAGAACCTTGCAGTACAGTGCAGATCTTACCCAGTCTCAGCCAACCCCACAGGGAGCTCTGGAGCCAAGACTGCCCCATAGAGGAGCTTGGTGCTGCAGAGCAGGCCAGGCCCCAGCACTCTGCTATGCTTAGTATCTGGGGGCTCCCCAGAGGGCGTGGCCTCAGAGCTGAGGCGGGTCCTGAGGGCTCTAATGGCTGGAGACTCACTGTACTCTTTGTAGCCAGCAGCACTAAGATTCTTCTTCTTCTTCTTCTTTTTTTTTTTTTTTAGTCTAATTCCCTTTACTGCTTCTAAGATTCTAAAAACACAGAAAGAGTGTACTTTTATTAACATCGTGGGTTTTCAATATAGTTTTTTTTTATTCGAAGTTGTTGTATATGACAGTAGAGTGCATTACAATTCATAACACACATATAGAACATATTTTTACATATCTCTGGTTGTATACAAAGTATGTTCATACCATTCATGTCTTCATAGAGGCATCATGATTCTTGATGGAAGACCCAAGCAGGGCACGTCATGACTGCCCCCAAAGCAGTTCAGAAGCAGGCAGATTGGCTGGTCCCATGAGATACACAGACATTGCTGTTTCCCTTTCCATCTGGGCCCCCAGCCCCTGTTCTCCAGGCTCACAAGTTTCGGAACATGGTGTTCAGGTACTTCACTAACAAAGTGTGGAGCAGACCGAGGGGTTCCCCTGTCACAAAACTGGTGGCCTAAGAGGAGAGGAAAGAGAAATTCCCAAATCATGAAATTCCCAAATCTGTAAAGTGCAGGTCAGGCTTCTCCTGCCTCTAGCATCCTTTCCTCCTCCCCACCAGAGAGATGACTCTGAGCCTTAGACTCAGGCCTGTTTAGGAACATTTCATTCAACTGACAAGGCTTGTCCCTTTGCATCTAAACCTAAGACTTCCACCTGCCTGCTGCCCTGGGGCGATGGCAGAAGTAGTACCCCACCCTCAGCTTGCCTGTACTGGGAATCACTGAATTCTTGATGCTACATTCTCCTTAGGAAAGAAGAAAGTGGGACCCTGCCCTGCCTCTCACTCTCCCCTCATCTTTCCCTTTCTTTCCCCTAAACTCAGACTGGTGAGAAACTGCTGAGAAACAACATCCACAATTAAGGACGAGGTCACGTTTAGTTCAGCACCATTGGCTGCTTAATTGGCTGCTTCTATGCTGCTCCCCTCATCTGCCAACACAGCCTCTAACAAGCTGCTTGCAGGGCAATTAATCCTCAGGTTCTGAGACCCGCCTGATGCAAGGGTCCACTCCCCTCCTTTATCTGTTGGTTGTGAGGAGTAGATTCTTGTCTAAAAATCCTGTGTAAACTTGTGGGGCTCAGAGAACACACCCTCTGGAGGAGGAGGCTCCAGGATCTAGGAATGAAGCACGAGCCTTCCTAAAGGGTCTAGAAAAAGCAAGCCTGACTGGCCCTTTTGGATCTTCTGGACAAAGGGAGTGGGGATACAGTAAAGCCTAATGGTCAGAGACTGGTCAGAGTCAGGCAGGTCCTGGTTGATTTGAAACCCAGCTCTGGCCTTCGGACACTTACAGTTTCTAATCTATTTTGGGTTTCAGTTTCTTCCCATGTAAAAATGGGATACATTTTACTATTATTCTATTATCACCTACAAATAAGAATGACATGATATTGCATATGTCAAGTGCAGGGCATGAGGTCTGGTGCCTATTATTAGGGCAATAATAAGATTGGAGAATGTGAACTTGCACAGCCCGAGGCAGATGTTTTCAATCCCAACCCGGCAGAGGGACCTATAAATGACAACGGCAGTGGAGAGATGCTTGTCCCTCTGTGGGAATGGGAGACAGCTGTGAAGTCAACCAAGTTTGAAAAGAGTTGAAATTTGGATTTTGATGGCGCCAACTACCTTCATGAGGAAGGTATTGCGGGTGCCCAGTGTAGACTGTGCCCTCTTCCCAGGCGTACTCACTGCCCATTTGAGGCCATTAGAAGGAAGGCTCGGGCTATAGTTTGGAGCTGGATGTCCCCGTAAGGCTCATGTATTAAAAGGCTGGTCCCCAGCTGTTATGGTTTAGATATTAGGTGTCCCCCCAAAGCTCATGTGTGAGACAATGGGAGAAAGCTTAGAGGTGAAGTGATTGGGTTAATTCACCCCAATCAGTGAATTAAACCCCTGATAGGGATTAACTGGATGGTAACTAAGGCAGGTAGGGTGTGGCTGGAGGAGGTGGGTCATTGGGGGTGTGACTTTGGGGTATATATTTTGACCCTGGCGAGTGGAGTCTCTCATTGCTTCCTGGTGTGATGTCTTGAGTTTTTTCCTCTGCCATACACTTCTACCATGATGTTCTGCCTCACATCAGGCCCCAGTGAATAGAGTCAGCTATCTGTGGACTGAAGGCAAAAAAACCCACGTCAGAAACTGCCGTGTAGTAAGAGGGGTTTATTAACCAGCCCCTATGGCTGGTGGGGACCAAAGGCACACGTGGAGGGAAGGAAAACCGGTGGGGAGGAGAGGGGCACTGATGGGGCAGAAGAGGAAAAAAAGGTGTGTTCCTGGTTGGTGGGGGTTTACGGAGCGACTTGGGTGGTCCGAAGGACCTCTGACTCCATAGGCTGCCAGGGGTCGGAAGTGCGACTTGTACGCTCAGGATTGGCTCAGAAAGGGAGAGCCTGCCCCGGGGTGAATTCCCGTGAAAGGCAAGTATTCTCTGGATTAAGGGCGGGAACTCGGCCTGCCAAAGGTGGATTCTTGAGAGAGATGGGCACTTCCAGGAAGGGGCATGGCCAATTTAGAGGCACCTGGGGGTATGGCCTGCTGGCCCGAATTTTATCTAACATGGACCGAGACCTCTGAAAAGGTGAACCCCCAGATGAACTTTTCCTCCTCTAGTTATTCTTTTCAGGTCTTTCGGTTGCAGCAACAAAATATTTGACTGAAACACCAGTTTATAGCTGTAGGGAGATGGTGGACACTTTAAGAGATAGGGCCTACTGAGAGGTCTTAGTTATTGGGGGCATGCCTTTGAAGGGGACAGTGGAACCCCAGCCTTTCAGGGGAAGATGGCCAGTGTCTCATTGTGGGGTTCTTTTGCCCAGAGGAATCCAAGCCACTCTAAATCTTAACAATCAAATAATTAACAAATGATAAAACACAAACACTCAGCAATATATCTACAAAAGTGAAGCCCCTGATAGATCTAGTCCATATGGGTTCTTGAACTAGACAAAAGATAAAATGGCTCTGGTGGTTTATTTAAGGGGGTACATCAAAGGCAGGGGTAAGATTTCAAGGGTGGAGTCTTGCTTTGTGATGTCTTGCAGTCAGCAGGTTGATTGACATCTTGGCAGGTCACACCCATCTCAGGTGCTGTGTGGGATCTTAGGCAGAGCTTGAGGGGGAAGTTCACCTGCATCAGATGGTCAATCCCTGTGGGGAGTGCCCCAGGGAGTTCCCAGTGCCAGACTTATCCCCTCAGGAGGTTAATATGCACAACATAGTCCACCCATAGCCCACAGACACCAGACCCTTCCTCTTCTCTTTTGCTTCTTGACCATAAGGTATGTGGTTTTGTTCCACCACAAGGTACTTCTTCACCACAGACCAAAAAGCAATGGGGCCAACCAATCGTGAACCAAAACTTCTAAAACTGTGCATTCTCAAAACCTTTCTTCTCTGTATAAGTTGGTTATCTTGCATATTTGTGTGGAAAGGTGACTAACACACCATGTATTCAGGACCCACCGTGGCCATTACCAGTATTAGTATTCAAAACTGGGGTGGAGTTTATAAACACATTGACCTCCACATTCATGAGTGCATTTAGTCCTCAGAACAACCTTATGACATTTGTGGAAGTTCATGTTTCCAGATGAGAAAACTGAGGTTCAGGGAGGTTGTTATTTGCCTTGGTCGGCCACAGCGCTGGGCACAGAGATAGATCTGGAGTTCTTCTGTTTCTGAGCCCAGTTCTGCACTGTGTTATGTGATTATGAGAACAGTCCTCACTAACATTGCTGAGGGGATGTGTTGCTTATGACCCTTCCAAACATTGCTGGGAAGGGCTGTCCATGCTTAACTCCCTGTCTATAAACACGCAGGTCACTTGAGTCAAGCTACATTGCTGGTAAAAGGAAATGTCATGTCCCAACCCCCTAATTTCTGCCAAGACTTACAGGCTGAATGTGGGGCTTGTGGCTGGGTTCCAAAAATATTTCCACCAGTTTCATTACTGAACCTCAAGCCTCTGGGTGACTCATAGGATGGCACAAAAGAGCTGGATCTTTCAGAAAACTACGCTCCTGTCCCTGCTGGGAGCTACATTGGGGGTCTCTGAGCCATCAGGCATGGTCAGGAGAGAAAGTCAAATCCCAAAGTGAAATGGCTTCTTTGTTTTTAGATGGTTCAGGGGAAAAAATGCTCTTTGAAAAATAGAAAAGATCTCCTTTTAATTTTCATTTGAAATCTGTTCAGGAGACCAAAAGCCTTCCATGTCTGAGTGAGGATGACTCCAGCTCCACATGGGTGGTGTGTGGAAATAGTGGTCAGTAAAGGTGATCAAGCACTTGTGCTTGAAGGGGGGCATGTCTGATCCCCCACTTTATGTTGTTACCAATTTACCAATGGCTATTGTGTTTATCTGCTTTCCAGTTACTAGGAAATTAAGGGATGGGACCTGAGTTCTCAGCTTGGAACTGAAGTCCAGTTGTCCTACCACTAGATCTCAGATAACTGTGTTGATTGCTTTAAAAAAAAATATATATGCATGTATATATATATATATGTATGTGTATATATATAAAGCTAATGCAAAATAGAATCCCAGGTACTCTGGAGGCTGAAGCAGGAGGATCACAAGTTTGAGGCTAGCCTCAGCAACTTATTGAGACCCTATCTCCAAATAAAAAATAAAAAGGACCAGGGGTGTAGCTCAGTGGTAAAGCACCCCTGGGTTCAATTCCCAGTACCACCATAAATAAATAAATATAATAACAAAAACACTTTAAAAATAATTTTAAAAAGTTAACTGAGATACCAGGGAAATGAGAACAAGAATGGAGCCATATGAAATGTCTGGATGCCTCAGGAACCTTTTCTGGAGTCCTTTGAATTCCTTAAGGAACCTTTTCTGGATTCAGTTCTTTTCTTTTTTTTTTTTTTTTTTTTTTTGTGGTACCAGGGATTGAACTCAGGGGCACTCGTCCACTGGGTCACATCCCCAGCCCTTTTTTGTATTTTTATTTAGAGACAGGGTCTCACTGAGTTGCTAAGTGCCTCGCCATTGCTGAGGCTGGCTTTGAACTCACGATCCTCCTGCCTCAGCCTCCCAAAGTGCTGGGATTACAGGCGTGCGCCACCGCGCCCGGCTAGTTCTTTTCAATCTCTCTAAGGAGGATGGGGCTGGGATAGAAGGGGCAGGAGGATGGAGTCAATAAAGTCATCACACATAATGGAAATTCAAGAGAATCTTAAGCCATTATTTCCTTTCAACTTCCTCCTCAAACATTTTACCCGGGTTAGTTAAGGAGCTAAACTGGCTGATTGGGAGTTTTCTTTCCTTTTTTCTTTCTTTTTATTTTACCCAATCCATTTGGGTAGGCTTGTTAATGAGCAGGGGATAGCTGAAAGACAGGCTGGCGTGGATAGAGAAAGGGGGAGTCATAGTAACCCATAAACTAGATAATTGGCCTGTGATTGATCAAGGACAATATTTTAGCTCTGCCTCTTTAAGGGAAGCCCAGAGATGAACACTGGGAAGAGTGGGCACCTCAAACTCCTGAAGCCTTAATGAAGAAGGACTCTGTTCATGGGAATGTGGAGCAGGATGTCATAAGTACCCAATTAAGGAAGCCCTTGCAAGATCATCCACTCCCAGGAAGCATGGAGAAGGATGGAAAATTTGTTCATTTAAGATCAAAACAACAACAAAACCTTGTCAGTTTTATAGACATTAAATAGACATTTATTGGTCGGCTCCCCAGTATTAATCCTTATCCATTCACCCCTTCCTCTTCTTAGCAAAATCTTCAATTTCCTTTGGGAAATTGTCTTCCCTCACGTTTTCAGTTGTGTGCGTCTAGATGATTCCACACACACTCAATGCTAGGTAGCAAGCATGTGACCCAGTAAACCAGTGCTTACGTTTCCCTTGGCCTTCCCGAAGGACCCCCATTTGGGAATAACACCAAGGGCTGGGAATGTAGCTCATTCGTAAAGCACCCTGGCTTCCATCCCCAGTACAAACAAAACAAAAATCCTTGATGTATAAAATACCTGAATAAAATAGCTTGAGCCAGTTTTCATGGAATTGGCCCTCATTTACAACTAAAACCATTCTATCTTAAATAACTAACAACAGACACCAACAAGTAGGACACAAAGTCAGCATCTTTGCTGGGAGGGAACACAGAGAGAGACATCTACTAAAAACTCAACAGCGCCTGCCACACCCCAGAACAGAGCAGCTGATGTGGATGCAAGTCTTAGGCCCTGTTTTTGCATTTGCAGAGCCCGACATGACAAAAGCAAAGCCTATACTAAGCCCCGGAACAAGGTTCACTGGACTGTTTCATAGGTCAGAACCTATAACTGGCCGAGCATTAACCAACACTCATGCTCAGTGTGCAGGGAGTGGAGTGAAAGAATCGGGTCCCAGAGCAAACATCCACATCTCCAGGAAGAGCAGTGGTGCTATGCTACCCTCTGCATGAAGGGCGTCATCCCCCTTTCCTCTGATCTGACAGTTACCAACAAAGCCAAGCTTTATTCCCACTTGGTAAAATAAAAAAATTCTCACTATGGACCATGCATGACCCTCTGGACCAATGCCCTTGTCTGAGGTGGGCCGTGGGCTTTCAGAGGAAAATGCCAACATAATTTGTCTTACAAAATTCTATTCCTGCCAGGCATGGGGGCGTACACCTGTAAGTCTAGCTACTCTGGAGGCTGAGGCAGGAGGATCTCAAGTTCAAGGTCACTGTAGGCAATTTAGTGATTCCTTATTTTATAATAAGAAAATAAAAGGGGTATGTCTTCCCAGAGGTTCACTGCTGCTCCTTTGTCTCTCAGGAGTGTCTCTGCTATAAAGAGGGGCCATGCTACTGGAACATCTCCCATACTTGGGGGCTGTCAGAGTTTCCTGTAACAAATGACCCCAACTTGATGACTTAACAATAATGCAAACTTATAGAGTTTTGGAGACTAGAAGTGTGAAATCAGTTTCACTGGGCTAATATCAAAGTGTCAGCAAGGCAAGTTCCTTTGGAAGCTATAAAGTAGAACATGTTTCCTTGCCTCTTTTAGTTTCTAGTAGCTGCCCGTCTTCTTTGGTTTGTGGCCCTTTCCTCTAGTTTTGAAGCACATCACTCCCAGCTCTGCTTCAAGCCTCATATCACTACCTCTTCAGGCAGGCACTGTCCTATAAGAGGAAGACACACACACACACACACACACACACACACACACACACACACACACGCACACACACACACAGAGAGAGAGAGAGAGAGAGAGAGAGAGAGAGAGATCTATTTTCCTCTTTTAAGGACACTAAATTATTAGGGTCCACCCAAATAAATCTAGAATGATCTGTCCATCTCAAGATCCTCAACATGATCACATCTGCCAAGTCCCTGTTGCCACATGAGATAACATTCACAGGTTGCAAGGACTAGGACCTGAGTATCTTTGGGGGGGGGGCATTCTGCAGCCCACCACAGCAACCAAGTCTGGTTGGCCCGGGCCACACTCAGGGGCTGCTTCTCTTTGCTTTGGTGGTGTCTGTGCCACCAGGGAAGACAAAGTGCAAGCTTCCTCAAAGGGCTCCATGCTGCCCCATGAGTTGTGTTTTCTTTGCTGGTGAACTCATTCTGCTAACCACTGGCATTTGTCAAAGGCAGCAGGCAAGGAAAATCTTGGCCACATTCATCTTGGCCCCTGAGAATCTGCCTCCAGGCTGCAGGTTCATGAATACTACTGCTGCTGGCCCCAGGGTCCCCCTCAGCCCAACACATAAAAAGACTGTGAGGAAGTCTGGTTATTGGGGCTAGCTCTGCTTCAGGCTGTCAGCCTATTCCTTCCCAGGAGGCAGTGGGGAGCTCTCTCCATGTCCTCAAATAAATTGCCCTCCTCCTTGGGTGGGACTAGCATCCTCAGCCTGTGGTAGATCCAAACTCCAGGAAAGTCTTTCTCATATAGGCCTGAGCTGGGCTTCACAGAGGAAGGGCATTATGTCAATGAAAACAAAGTAAAACCACAGGGTCCTGCCTGGTGGGGCTTTGTTCTGCCAAATCCTTCAGGCTATACAGCCCTGCCCTGGCTCTCCTCCTCTGTGCCAGGACATTCCTGTGTGACTTTGCAAAAGCAGTGCAGTTTGTTTCCAGGAGGTTTGAGAGATGGCTTCAGAGCACCATCCTCGCCAGAGGATGGGGGAGAAGAAAAGGAGAGAAAATTCTCCTCAAACTGTTTAGATGGGAGATAGTTCTTGTTAGGATCAGGATTAAATTGAGATGTTGCTCTGTCTGTTATTTATGAGTGACTATTTGGGCTAACACATAAATTTTTAATAGCAAGAGGATGTATGTGTTAAAACTACCTCTAAATAAAATTGAGCTAGGAAAGTATAACTCCAAATGCTGGGAAATGGCATTTTTAAATGTATTTTTTAGTGGATGAATATAAGTCTGTGTGTATTTATTTACCCAATGTCCTCATGTGAGCAGAAATGAACATACTTTAGTAATTCAGACTAATTAGGTAGGAGGCCTAAGTGAGATGTCTGAACTACTATTTATTAAAAGGAATGCAGTTTTATTATTTTCAAGAGCTTTGAGTAAAGAAGCTAACAAGATGTTACCTAGGAGACATATTTACAGATTTATTTTTCAGGTAAAAAATGCTCCAATTTAGAATTCAGCTCTTGGGAGGGCAACATTGGCAAATTGAAGATGTGTTCTTACAGCAGGCGGGGACATATTGGAATGTTTTGATTCATAGCAAACAGAAATAACTCACTTATTTTGTGTTAATTATCATGGACTTCAGTGCCTGAGGTTCAGGTATCAGCTACACATCTGCACTGCAGAATAGTCATGGTACATCAGAGCAGAAAGAGATGTTTGCAGCCATCTGGTCAACTACCCTCTCTTGACCTGGGAGGAGATTGTGGGCTACCAGCAGCCCACACTAGGATGAAAGAATTGGGATCTGAATTTCTGGCTCCCAGGTCAATTCTCTTTCCTCTTTTACCTGTTGGGCATTCACAGCCACATCAGAGAAGTGGCAAAGGAAATGGATGAGAGAGAAGAACAGAAGAGCCACAGACTTTGAGAAAGCAATAAATCATCCTGCTATGATCTCTAAACTGGAATTGGAGCAGGAGACCACTTATGCTTTCTCTTCCCTGCTGGCTCTGGATCCAACGACAGTGTTAGTAGCAGTTGTCATTTATCCAGTGCTTGCTTGGTGCCAGACATTCTCCTAAGTACCAGACATGGATTAACTCATTTAATCCTCAGAACAGCCCTTTCAAGTAGGTACTGTTGTCAACGCCATTACATCTGTGAGGAAACTGAGGCAAGGAAGAAGTACTCACTCAAGGCCATAAGTGACTGAGCCAGGACTCAGCTGACCTTAGAGTCCCCTCCCCCAGCACCACTCTGCCCTAACCATTTTACTCTATGCCAGAGTCTTCCAACAGGTGGCACAAAATATTGGCTCTTCAGCCATCCTGAAAAGGCCTAGAGTGGCTGAAGTCACTTGGTTGGTTGCAAAAAGTCTCACCTGTTTATCCTGGGGTTTCTGTCATATTGTATTATCATGTTCTTGTGTGCCACACTGTGAGAAAAGTTGGGATGCATGGCTTTGTTCTATAAGGTGGTTGTGACAGACGATTCAATCAGTGTTGAAGGAGCCCTAATCAAGGAGATAGCTAAAGATTGTGGATAGCTGAGAGCCATAAAAGATGTTCAAGTTTCCACCTGATATTGATACATTATTCAAAGAATCTTTGTATGCCCGTGAACACTGTGTGACGCACCTGTAAGCTCGAGCTGTAAGCACTTGTCCTTGTTAAAGCAAAATGTATATAACCGGGTGAGGTTGGTTAGAGGTTGTTGGAAGAAGAAGGTGGATGGTTAGAAGTAGTTGGAGCTGGTTGGAGTGAGGAAGGAGTTTGTTGGAGTTTGTGGTTGGAGTTGGAGAGTTTGCTGAAGCCAGAGAGAGAAGAGAATAAAAGACCCTTTTTCATTTTCATCCTGCCTCCGAATTTTCTCCCACAGTGTCGTTGCTCCAAGCGGCAATTGCTTCAGGCAGCAACACAGTGTCTATGTTACTTGTTACTCACTGGTCAGCTTAGAAAAAACTAGCCACCAGGTTAGCCCCACAGGCTTGTGGTTTAGCTTCCCAGACTCCACTTGCTCCTCTGGGAGCATCTCAGGAACATAAGGGAGACATGGCAAGAGTAGGCCTGGATTCACATAAACCCTTCATCTACCAGAAAGGCTATTAGGGCCCATACCCTCTGAGAACCGGTCAGGTCCTCATTGGTGCGTGATGGACAGTATCTTTTGATCCCAGGAGGGGAGAGCACTGAGGTTCAGAGTCCCAGAACCTGAACTGGGTGTCGGTTCTTTTTTAAACTTCTCTATCTATCATATAGGGGCACCTGAATTCTGTACTGGTATAGCAATGAGATGTTCCTTGAAGGAGAATTACCTGTTCCAGAGATGTCAGGGTTAGAGGAGTCAGCAATTATGAGCTTATGAGATAATGATATGTGTGTTTGGTGTGATGGCAAATTATACCATAGGAAAAAAATTTTCAAGATTCAGTTTGAACTATTTTCCCATATAAACTTAACTGCCTCAGGAAAACTGTGGTTAAAATTATACATTACCAGGAAACTTCAAATTTCCTCTAGAAAGCCAAAATAGAAATACAAGAAGCATTGTTGAAATCATCCTAAATTGGAAGCAATGATTATTCAATTAAAAATAAGTGTAGTTACACTTTTTGTTTATATGGTGTCTTCTCGCAGCTTTTAGCTAGAGGCTCAAAGGGAAATGTAGTAATCCTAGACTTCAACCTTATCTCCTTGATGGGCAGCTAACCTTTTTTCTACAAATCTCTAAAGATGTAACTTCCTCTCTTCTCATTTGAATCCATTTCAGTTTTCATGGACTTCATGATCAGAAAGTGCCTTCTACTGTTTATCCTAAGTCTTCCTTCTATGATTTTTTAATTCTTATTTTTTTAGTTGTAGGTGGAACAATGATTTTATTTTTATTTATTTATTTTTAATGTGGTGCAGAGGATCGAACCCACTGCCTCAACTGCGCTAGGCAAGTGCTTTACCACTGAGCCACAACTTCAGCCCCTTCTTGCTATGATTTTAACCCATATTTTTTTGTCCTGTCCTAGGGAAAATGGAAGCCACAGTTAACCCTTCACATTCTTAGAGAGCAAAACTAAGCCAACCCCTGTGTGTCCCCCTACAAAGATAGCTAGGGCTTATGTCACAAAGCTTCCATTTACAGAGAGAATTACCTCTGAACCATCTTCAAACTCTCATCATGGAAGAGTTCTAGGGTCCATACCAGAATGCATGTGGTGGGAGACAGGGTAGTCTCTGTGGGTTTCACCAGTGGCCACGATTCCGTTTCCCATCTGTAGAGCTATGGATTGGCCATACCTAGCCTTCTGTGAGGAGAAACTTACAGGGACTACAGGAAGAAGAGGTACCACTTGCAAATGATGAGACTGAGACTGGTCCCATACCACTGTATGCTGGCCTGGAATCTTGGGCACCTTAGTGGAGCCTTTGAGCTCCTCAGGGTCCTCCTCTGTATAAGGGAAGGTAGCATCTGTCTCACACAACCTTACAGGGTGATGCTTAGAGCAAATAATGTAAGGCTGGGGCTGTAACTCAGTAGGAGGGCACTTGCCTTGAAAGCAAAAGGCCCTGGGTAGTGTTAAAAAAAAAAATACAGGACACCATTGTTTTGAACTAAGCTCCTACACTAGGACCCAACAAACCAGACCAAAAATCAAAATTGAGTCTCTCGAGCTAAAGTTCCGTGTCACCAAGGGGAAACTAAGCTGTTTACCTTACCTTCTGAGAAATCAGGATTAAAGAGATAACAGTCAAATTTCCCAAATGGGGCCAGTTTCAACTGGCATGATAATGAAATTCCCTTTGCCTTAATCCTTACACAAAAAAGGTAAGCTGAAATAACCTGATGTTAACTAACCAGTTATTTTTCTATTGTTCTGTCTCCCTGCCCTGCCTTACTAGCAAAGTTGCTTTGAAATGACCAATCTAATTCTTGTTTTTAGTTTCTGCTTTCTTTAGTCCTTTTCTGTCTATAAAATAGACTCCTCTGCTCAGCTCATCAGAACACTTATTCTATTTTATGGAATAAAGTGTTGCCCAATTCTAGAATAAAAAATAAAGCCAATTAAGATCTTTAAACTGAATTATTGTAATTTAGTCCTTTGACAGTACCCATTACAGTGAGTCCTTTGGATGCAGGCCTAGTTGACCAAAGATGTCCATCAAAATATGTACATTTCACTGGGTGCGGTGGCACACGCCTGTAATCCTAGTGACTTGGGAGGCTGAGGCCAGAGGATTGTAAGTTTGAGGTCAGCCTCAGCAACTTAGCAAGACCCTGTCTCAAAATAAAAAGGACTGGGGATATAGCTCAGTGGTGAAGCATGCCTGGTTTCAATCCTAGTACAAAAAGAACAAAAACCTTATTTCATCCAGGATGGGAACCAACCCTTTGACAACTGCTTCTACATTATTACAAATAACTTAGTTAATTCCTTAGCAGAGGACTGGGCGTTGGGGGGATAGTAAGTGTTGTTTTGGAGAAATGAGGATGTTGGCTTATATGATGGGCAGAGTGTTGGGCAATGGGAACTTTGGAGTGGGAGAAAGAACATCAACCTTCAGTCCTAGATTTGCCATTCGTGAATGATTTGACTTTGGGCACTTTGCTTACTGCCTCTGCTGCTTAGCTTGCTCTTCTGGAAAAGAAAAAAAAAGACACAAGGATATGCATATACCCCACAGGTGGGTCTGAGGATTAAATAGTAGTGTGTGGGTGTTTGTGTTTTATTAACCAGGAGGGGAAATGAAAATGTTGGTCATTGCCACCACTTTGATCTCTACCATGTTTCCCAGGACCTAGGGCCAGTGGAGAGGGGTGTAAATCACCAGCTAGTTACTTTGCTCAGGACACTGGATGTGTCTGTGCATGGGATGCGTGTGGAGCAGGACAGTCCATGAAGAGGTCAGACACTGTAATAACAGCTTTGATTCTGGATCCACCTGCTGGGAGCCTGGCACTGTGCTAATGACTACCTGTATTAACTTGAAGCCTTATAACAGCCTGATATTAGTGATATTATTAGTATATCTATTTTTTTTTCTTTTCATTTTTGGAAGAGGAAAGGAACTCAGGACAAGTAATGATCCAAGGTCATATAGTAGTGAGAGATGAAATTAAGACTTAAACTGAGGTGAGGAGTCTTTGGGGACTCATTTTTGGTATTTGCTCCCCCTATAAATCTCTTTTCAGTTTCTATACCCCAAAACCTTCATTAGGGAAGCCCTGGTTTAAACAGGAGACAGGCAGATCCTAGCACTGCTCCAACTGCTCAGCTAACACAGGTAGCAGGCAAATGGGGCTCCCTGTTCTTCACTGGGATGGCTGTAGATCCCAAATGTGAAGTGACCATCCCATATTCAATGTCACCCCAAAGTGCCTGTTCCTCATTTGGAACATTAGTAGTTGTAACAGAAGTAGTAATATTTCAACAACAGCAGTGATTAGTTACAGAAGGGGCCAAGTGACAGCTCATCTCCATGTAAAGAGGGCTTTGGGTCCTTCTAGGTACCCTGGCCTGTTCCATCCCATTTCAATCGGGTGCATACTCCCTGCCTGGCATCCAGCTGGCAGCACAGAGCTGTTGTGACACAAACCCCTTCAAACTCAAAAAGCTTTTCATCAGCTTGCAAGGGAGGAAGGGGGGGTGGAAGAAAAGTCCTAAGAATGCAAAAGCAGGGGGGCGGGGATTAACTCTTTCTGCAGGAGGGATCCTTCCAGCCCACTCCTCTCCCAAAGAGAAGGTATGAATGAGCGAGAGGGAGGTGTGGCGATGGGACTGGAAGGAGAAAAGCACCCCAGAGGCTCAGACCCAACAGCTATTTTTAAACTCCCACCTCAATTTGATGTCACATGTCCATTTAACTCTCAGCCACTGGGCAGGTGTGACTTGGGAATTAGGAATGACAGGTGATTTGTTTCAGTCACATAATCCTTCATCCACAGGAAATGGAGGGACTGTTGGTTTCCTCTTGAGGCCTCTGAAACCAGAAGGCCAACTTTGTAGGTGTGCAGTTTCACACGCTGGGCGTCTACCATAAGGGGACCAATGGGACAGACGGGAAGGAAAACATCCCATGATCTGGCTGGGGTCACCTCCTGCTCTGTGGGAGGGTTGGGGACCAGCCAGGGCAGAGGCCAGACCCAGGGGAGGGAGGGTGTTACTGTGTGGCAGGAGCCAAGAACAAATGTGGATGAAGTGGATGAGGTTTAATTTAGCAAGGGTAGTGTCATAACTGTGTCTTTAGCAACCGCACGGTACAAACTCTGGGAACAATGACTGCTCATCCTTATTTAAAGATCCATATAGACCCATGAGTATTAATGCAAATGAACTTTTTTTCTTCAGTGCTAACTTTCTTGGTCTAGAAATCACTGTTTATGTTAAAATCTTTTCTGAAGCTATCCAGTTAGAACACAAGATTAAAAACAATAACAGCATTCTGCCTTTTTTTTTTTTTTTTTTCAGTACTTGGGATTGAACCCAGGGGCATTCTACCCACTGAGCTGTATCTTGGGCCCTTATTATGTATTGTTTTAAGGCAGGGCCTCCCTAAGCTTCTGAGGCTGGCCTCGAACTTGCAATCCTCCTGCCTCAGCCTCCAGAGTTGCTGAGATCATAGGTCTGTGCTACCATACCCAGAGAAACTTGGGCTTTTTGGCTTTAAATTCAGTTTTCTTCTTATGACTCCTTGCAGTAGTCCTCTGTCACTAACAAATTAAATTTATTCTTACAGGGCCCCTTTGCCTTGGACAATCATTACCAAAGTCCTGAACTCAGGTACCTGGGCCTTCTTAGCCCTTGGGCTGAGGAAGCTAAGTCACATGCCTCTCTAAAGCAACTATTTTCAAAAAATATCTTCCAGTGCATTTTAACCACAACTATCCCCACCTTAGTTTGGTTGTGATATTTATTTTTCAGGGTCCCTCTTGGGTCTTTTCCTACTAAGATCCTCTTTAGAGTCCCACCTTCAGGAGGCCTTCCTTCTCTCTTTGACTCTAGTTTCCCTTCATTCTTCTGCCCTGGGTCATTCATAAGAGTCTGTGCTCCATTCCAGACGTGGCTTCCCTAGAATCCAAAACTCCCAGCTTGTCCTGGAAGGGACCACATATCCAGGATGGGTGGATAACCCCACAGAAGTGCCTCCCTGCTACCTCTGGGCCCAGCCCCCACTCTTTTTCCTACCGTGGGTTCCCCATTCTCCTAGAGAAGGTTTGAGATGGACATGTCGTTAACATAACCCAACTCTGACTTGTGGGGGAGAGCTTGGCAATGGTTGTAAACCTCGTCTTTGCCAGGGGGCCTGTTCATCATCTTCCCCTCCTTTTCTCCAATAAAATGACCCATTTAAACCATATTTTTCTGATTAACAAGCTTCCTACTAAATGGCGTCAGCTGTACTTGTTGATTTATGGAACTCAGAGAGTACTGCTCAGCTGTGGTCCCCTGCCTTGGTCCAAGGGCCTGAGTGAGCCATCTGCTCTGGTGACATGGTGGCAGGGCATAAGCTACCCTCCAAGAGGCAGCTCCAGAGGGCACTTTTTTTTTCTTTTCAATAATGAAAATATCCAGATACAAAATTATGGGAAATAATTACCTGCCATTACCTGCCCATCTTGTTTGATCTGTTTCCTCCCTACTTTCTTAATTGCTATTCATCTAAGTTAAATTTTATATCATTCACCTATGAAGATTTCAATGTATTTTCTAAAAGATAAAGACCATCTGGGCTTTTTTTTTTTTTTTTTTTGGTACTGGGGATTGAACTCATAGGCACTTGACCACTGGGCCACATCCCCAGCACTTTTTTGTATTTTATTAGAAGCAGGGTATCACTGAGTTACTAAGTGCCTGGCCATTGCTGAGGCTGGCTTTGAACTCGCGATCCTCCTGCCTCAGCCTCCCAAAGTGCTGGGATTACAGGCGTGCGCCACCGTGCCCGGCTCCATCTGGGCTTTTAACAGAGCTACAATAGCATTATCATATCTAAAAATATTGACAATAATTCTTTAATATTATCTGATATCCACTGTGTTCAAATGTTCTTGATTGTTCCATAAATAGCTTTTAATATTTGATTCATTCAAATCAAGATCCCAATTACATTTGATTGATGTTATAACTCATGTGTTTTTAAAAAATCTGTAATAGTCCCACCCCCCCAACCTCAGAGCATCTTTGAAGGAGCCCTAATTAGGAAGGGCTGTTGTAGCTAGCTGGAAGCCATAAGTTCCACCTGATATGTATGTGACGCACCTGTAGGCACCCGCAAACCTGAAGGTATATAACCGGGTGAAAGCGGTCCGAGTTAGGAGAACGAATTCATCGATTTCGGTCCGTCGGGCAGTCACTCGGTCGGTCAGAAGAATCAGAGCGGCCAGAACATAGGCAGAGCGGTTAAACCAGATAGAAGACAGAAGAGAAACCAGATAGAAGAAGTAATGACTGGTCAGAGTTAGGCCGAGGCTCCTGAGGAAGACGGAAGACAGAAGACAGAAGAAAGAAGAAAGAAGAAAGGAAGAAAGAAGAGAGAAGAAAGAAGCTCTAATCTTTCTCTAAGCTAAGCTCTATCTTTCTTTCTAAGCTAAGAAGAAAAATCTTTCTTTCCCTCTCTAAGAAAAATCTTTCTTTCCCTCTCTAAGCTCTAAGAAAGTAGAAGTAAAAGTAGTAAAAGCTTAACTCTGCCTCCGAGAGTTTTCATCCCGGGTTACGGTACCAGGCAGCTTACACATCTTGAAATAGAGAAGTTCCCAAAACATACGTTCACTATGCCCTCACCAACGAGGAAATCCCCAAAGCACCCTTATCCCTAGGGACTTTTTTTTATATTGTGGTTTTTCTTCTGCCATGGCTTCCTATTACCATGGCCCCCACTCAAAGGTGTCTGCTGACTGTCCCTCAGGATGCCCAAGAAAACTGAATCATCTTATCCCAATACTGGTTGCAACATGAAATCCTAGAGGGCTGAACAGTTATAACCCATTCATCCCAATAATAACTTATGTAATTTGATTTTTTTTTTTTTTTTTTTTGCCAGTGCTTGGGATTGAACCTAGGGCCTTGTGATGCTAGGCAAGCACTCTAGTAATCCCTAGCCAACAACTCACATTTATTAACACATAATTAGCACTTGCCACAACCCAGTAGGATCCTTTATAATCCAGACTTTACAGATAAAGAAATAGAGGGATAGAAGAGTCAGTTCTACTCATCCTGATCTGGACTTTGGAATAGGTTGTCTGAGGGATGTACCCATGTGCCTAACCACTGAGGGACACTGCCTCATTGTGCAAGGGCTTATTTCCTGCCAAGGGCTTCTGGGGCTTCCGGGCTCCTCTCAAGCAGAGCTCAGGGAAGAGGGAGAAACCTAGATCAGTAGGAGGTGCTTGCACCTCCGGGGAAAGGTTAGGGCAAGCAGGCAGTAGATGGGCATGACCAACAGGGACGTGGGAATCTTCTGTGGATTCTCTTTGACCACATGGCTTGTGCCCATCCCTGAGGGAGGCAGTGAACAGGCTCCCCCACCCCCTTTCTTTCACAAGTCCACACAAATCATTATTGCCACACACGCTCAAGCCCACACAAATGCCATATCCACATGCCCTCAGATCTGCACCATACACTCTAGCCAGCTGCTTGGCTCACAGGACTGTCCCCATAGAACTCCCTTCCACAAGCACAGACTAGCTGGTGCTGAATAAACAGACCCTAGAGACTGTGGGGGAGGGGAAGATGTTTTCTCTGGTGGCAGCCACAACTAAAGGCTATCTGACTTCAGGTAGAAAGACTGCCTGTCTGTCCACCCATCCGTCCATCCGTTCGTCCGTCCATCCATCCATCTTTAATAGGTCATCTTAAGTCTTGGAGAAGACAAAGGCTTTAGAGCTCCGGGTCTCCACAGGCCTGGGGAGTCTGGCTGGGGCTGCAGGGTTAGTGAGCAAAGCCAGGATGGGGAGGGTGAAGTGGGCTGAGGAGCCGGCTGGTTAAATAGTGCTAAATCTAATTCCTTCCATTTGAAGGAGAGGAGCTCTCATTTGTGGTTCTAAACGATAGAAAAACACCAACTGCTAGCAAGATAATCCAATTTCCTTTCTCCATTGCACGGGAGGGGACTGCCCTGGCCCTCCTGCTCCAACTTCATGCTGGGTCTCAGTCTGGCTAGAGCTCTTTACCCCTCTAGCAGAATTCATATCAAAGCCTCAGCCCCCCAGGGTTCATTAGGAGGCATTTATTTCTGCATATTCTTGGAGGGCGGGAGGGAGGATAACTTGATTCGCAATGCAAATTGCTTGGCTATAATTTCAACTTGCTCTCCCTCCCTGCTCACAGGGAGATTTTGCAGGTCATTAAAAATATATGATTGCCTCCAAAATAGCAGTGACAGAAGCTCCGCTGGGCAGGGCCAGGTGCTAGTGTTTGAAGGCCACCAAATGATGTGGAATGGATTCCTGGGCAAATGGAGCTAGGCCCTCCCTCCTGTGCCAGCATCTGGAGTCTAGATCATAGGTATGGTGACCTCGTTCTGAGACCACCTGGGTACTTAGACCTCATTTGTCTTCAGCCTGCTTTTGCCTTCTGTTCCTGTGGGGCATGAGGCAAGTGTTCTTGTCTTTCAGCTCTTGGTTTCCTCCTCCATAAAATGATGATAAATAAAGAATTGGATACAGAGTAGCTGATATGTAGTGGGTGGGTGGTCACCCTGCAGGCCAAGCTTCCCCCACTGTGGGATTTGCTGCCCGGCCAGTTACAGATTACACCCTTCTTCATTCCACTGCCCTCCCCAGTCTGGGCTTCCAGGACCCAGTCAAGGAAGGATTGCCTAGACCTTTTGGTCTTTTCTCCCCTGTATTGCTGCAGGACTTCAGAACCCCCAGAACTGCCTAGGCCTTTACTGTTAACCTGATTGAATACTCTCAACATATATGGGAAAGGAGGGTAGGACCTAAGGGATGTGAGCATTGCTCAAAACCAATAGCAAGAAGAGATTTGAGGCCAGATAGGAAGAAAACTTCCTCTGTGAGTCTGAGATACTAATCTGGGATTCTCCTGGGAGATGGGCGGGGGCCAGGGTGTTCTATCCCTGAGCTGCAGGGATGCTGTTATGATGTCCTATTTATATGTAATAAATACATGGGGGAGTACAAGTTGTTGTGTACAACTGCAAGAGGGAAGCTATATATTTTGAAGGTCTAAAAATTGTGTGTGTGTGTGTGTGTGTGTGTGTGTGTGTGTTAGGGATTGAACCCAGGGCCTTACACATGCTAAGTATGTA
This sequence comes from Tamias sibiricus, assembly GCA_025594165.1. Lineage (NCBI taxonomy): Eukaryota > Metazoa > Chordata > Mammalia > Rodentia > Sciuridae > Tamias > Tamias sibiricus. The sequence goes on from CM046660.1 coordinate 92,342,018, forward strand.
CTCTACCACACTGAGGTATGCCCCCATCCCTGTTTCAGATTTTAAAGGTACATGTATATGGAAAACAGTGCTTCAAATTATCAAATATAGAGCTGTAATAGGAGCCAGCAATTTCACTTCTGTGTCTATAACATAAGAAATGAAAGCAAAGGGCCTCATGAACACTTGCATATCAATGTTCATAGCAGTATTATTACTAATAGCCAAAAAAAAATGAAAATAACCCAAACGTCCATCAGAGGATGAATGGATAAATAAGATGTGGTATATCCGAACAATTCAATATTGTTCAGCCATGAAAAGGAATGAAGTACTAGAAAATGCTACAACATAGATGAACACTGAAAATGAACAATATGTGGCCAGGCATGCATGCCTATAATCCCAGCTTCTTCTGAGGTTGAGGCAAGAGGATTGAAAGTTCAAGGCCAGCCCGAGCCTTAAAAAGGGGTGGGTTACAACTTAGTAGTTGGGGTCCCTGGATTCAATACCCAGTAATGAAAAAAAAAAAAAAAAAAAAGAAGAAGGAAAGAGAAACAGGAAACAGAGAAGCAGAGAAAGGTGGGTAAACTCTAAACTCTCAGTGTTCAGTGGTGCTAAGGTGCTTTCCTTCCTACCACCCTGCTCAGGCTTGTTTCTTTGGTGGGTTACAAAGTTCTGCTTAGAGCTGAGAGAAACTGGCCTAAGGGGGAATAAGGTTTGGGGGCAGGTAGAGGAGATAGGGTATCATTGGTGGGAAATTTGCACATCTCCTGTCATCCAAGAGATGGTGCATTCTGAAAAAATAACGATGACGTTCATGAAAGGTTTAAACAAATCTCTGGCTGACAGAGTCAGTCCTCACCTTTGAGGTTGATGTCATGAGCTTGTCAAATTAAACAAATGATGTCTTATGCAACAGGAGATCTGAAGGAACAGTTAGACACGAATTCCAATTTTTAACAAATTTATTCATCACAAACTCCAAACTCTCTTTTATGCACATGCGCGTGCGAGCACACACACACACACACACACACACACATGCCTGCCTGCATTTGCAGTTTAGTTTCGACAGTTTCATGAAGAAACCCAAGTGTCTTCTCTATGGTTGGGGTCAGGAGGCAGGTTCACACAGGAGACCAGGAAGAGAGCTCCTTTCTCCCCAGCTGGATCGCCTCTGCTCCTCTACATACACCTTATGCATCAGATCTTTAACTTTTTGCAGTTCTGGAACCTTCCATGCTTATGTGCACCTTGACCATGGTATGCTTTTCTCCTGCTTCTCTGCCTGGGGGCCACCTATTTGTCTTCCAGAAGAGCTTTCCCTGTCACCCTTTCCCAGGGAAGCTGGTTTCCTCACCTCTAGTGGAATAGCTGGGCAGGGAAAGAAGCACAGGTGACCAGACTGTGAGCTCCTAGGAGCAGGGATCATGGCCCCTCTTTTTAATCATGGTGTCATGTGGGACACAGAGTGGTGTTCAAGTGATGATGGGAAGGAAAAGAGTAAAAGAAGGTAGAGGAGCTGGGCGCGGTGGCTCACGCCTGTAATCCCAGCACTTTGGGAGGCTGAGGCAGGAGGATCGCGAGTTCAAAGCCAGCCTCAGCAGTGGCGAGGCACTTAGCAACTCAGTGAGACCCTGTCTCTAAATAAAATACAAAAAAGGGCTGGGGATGTGGCCCAGTGGACGAGTGCCCCTGAGTTCAATCCCCGGTACCCAAAAAAAAAAAAAAAAAAAAAAAAAGTAGAGGGACAGAAGAGAAATGGAGATCTTTTTTTCTGTTGTATTATTATTATTTTTTAATGTAGTAACATTTAAAAAGAAATAAATGAAAATAGTTTAATAAGCCTTAATTTTATTGTCATTTTTTGTTGGTATGTAGTTTCATTTATTAATAAAGTAGAAAAGGAAAGACTCAGGTATGCTTTACATGCCAATGGAATTCTAGATTTTGAGAATTTAAAAAAATTATTTTTTGGCCAGGAACAGTGGCACAAGTCTGTAATTCCAGCTACTTGGGAGGCTGAGGCAGGAGGATCACAATTTTGAGGCTGGCCTGGGCAATTGTCCCAAAATAAAAAGGAAACTTTACTATTTAGCCAGTTCCATGGTGTACACCTGTAATCCCAGTGACTCCGGAGGCAGAGGCAGGAGGATTACAAATTCAAAGCCAGCTTCAGCAATTGAGCAAGACCCTGTCTCAAAAAAAAAAAAAAAAAAAAAAAAAAAAAAGGGGGGGTGCGGGTGGTGGCTGGGGATATGGCTTAGTGGTTGAGTACCCCGGGTTCAATTTCCAAAAACTTTACTATTTAAACCACTTTTAGTGTATAGTTCAGTGGTATTAAGAACATTCCTATGTGGGCAGCTATTCATATCTCCCCTATAGAAAAGTCATTTTTCTCCTCCAGAATGACTTGGGTTCTTACAATTTATGGGAAAATGGAGTTTGATTGCTCTAACAACTGAATATGGACCCCCCTTTGTCTCTGTTCAAGTGGAGAACACACACGCAATCACTCCCTTTCAGAGCAGAAGGGGCTCAACTTCTCTTTGGTCCAAACCCAGCCTGCTCAAGGCTCCCTGTGTACAGAGCACCAAGTATGTGGACTTCAAAGGGCGTTCCACACGAGTGCTGGAGATATGGGGGTGCAGCAGGTGGGAAGGACTCCTCTTTATTAGTTAGCATTTACCAAGTCTTTGTAATAATTAACCAGTTGCCCTGGTGGAGTGAGTCCCATAGACATTGATGAGAATTATCTGAACATAGCATGATAGAAATGGATCATCTGACCAGGTAACCCTATAATTGTCCCCAAACAGGTGCTTTCATGAGGCACTTCTCAGAACCAGGGGCAGTATGGTATGGAGGAAAAAACACCAAACGGATTCCTGTTCCATCTCTGTCGTTAGCCAGCTGTGTGACCTTGGATGCTTCCTCACCTGTTTCTTCAGTGGTTCTATAGCTGGCTTCAATCAAGAAGTGCAAATAGGTAGCAGATGTGCCATCCCGGATGCTCTCCTGTCACCATGGCAGACATTGCTAATCAATCACAGTCCTTTCCTTGATCCTGGATAGGGCTCCATCATCCCAAGCACCTACAATTGAGCAGATGTCCTGTAAGCTGCTGCTCATTGCCCACGTGGGGCTAGGTGGTCTTTGCTATTCTTTCCAGGGCTAACGCTCAATAATTTTAAGTATTACAGCTGTTCATTTTGTTATGGCAGCTACCACCAACAGACCTCATAAAACTGTGCACTTCCATTCCAAGGATCCCAAAGAATTTCTCTCCTCAAAACACTCCTACAAAACAGGAGAATATGCATACTTTCCAGTGTCCCTGAGGCTGAGACTGCCTGAAAGAAAGGGGGTGGCCTAGATATTCTAAAACAAGTCCCAGGCAGGGCTAAAAGTAAAGGCCACCACTGTAACCACTTCCTAGTTATTCTCTCACAAGTGAGGGTCAAGAGCCAGTCCTAAGGAGAATTCATATAGGAGTTGAGGTGAATGTGGGATTAAAAGGAATTGGTTCCTCACACACTGAGGGTAGGAATGTAAAATGATGCCTCTGCTTGGTAAATGGTTTGGCAGTTATTCAAAATGTTAAATACAGGTACACCTTATGATCCAGTGAATCTACTCCTAGAGATATACCCAAGAGAAAGAAAAGCATACATTGCCCCCAAAGTGTGGACATTATTCATAGCCCCAAAGTAGGAACAACCCAAATGTTCACCAGTTGACAAATGGATTAATAAAAATGGCATACCCATACCATGAAACATTATTTAGCCTTAAAAAAGGAATAGAGAACTAATGCATTCTACTACACGACTGACTCTTGAAAACATGCCAAATGAAAGAAGCCAGACATGAAAGAGTACAAATTGTAATATTTTGTTTATGAGCAATGTCCAGAACAGGCAAATCTATGAAGACAGAAAGTAGATTCATGGTTGCATAAGACTGAAAGGGAAGATTAGAGGGTGATGGTGAAGCACTGTGAGGTTTATTTGTGGGGAGGAGCTGGAAATGTTCTAAAATAGACTGTGAGATAAAGCAGAAGAGACACCACTCTTCCCAAGCTGTCTCGGCTTAACTTCCTAGGTCATCTCCTGACATTTCCCCTGCCACCCCGCCATCATCCCACGCTCTACCCCACTTCTGTGCCTTCACAGATGAGGTCCCCTCTGTCTTCTGAGACTTGTTCCCACTCACCCTACTCCTTGTCAGGCAAAATTCAAATCACTCCTTGGGAAAGAGGAGCCTCTGGGCAGACTTTTCTGGACCCGGGGAAGTGTACTTGTGCCCATAATTCTATGCATGTCTCATGGCCTGCACATGCCCTAAGATTCCCTGTTGTCCTGTCCATCTTCCCAACTCCACTGTGAGCACATCAAGGTCAGGGATGACACCGTGAAGATTCATGAATCCTCAGGGCCAAACAACACGCCTGAGACACAGCAGACCCTTGGAACACAAGTGGAACACTTGAGGGTCCTGAACTTTGGGACGGGAAAACTGCATTATTTTAGTAAGTTATGTAGTTTTCCCCCGCCTTTTGAGACTGAGAAGCAGCAATCAAGTTTATATATAAACAGAAACTTTGAGAGTTGGGTTTCATTCTCGTGGCAGCTTTTGAACAAGAATCCAATTGGTGTGTGGAATGGAGACACATCACCCACCTGAGGAGGCATGTCTCCTCCCTCTGACTCAGGATCACCCTCTTCTCTGTTGAGGAAAATTCCTGAGCATCTCAGTTTGTAGAAGTTAGAGAAAATAATGAAATGTTCAATGTCTCTGGGTCTAGTTCCCACCAGTGGGGACAAAGTGGTTGGAAAAGGGGTGAACCTTGTGAGAAAACCACCATGTGGCCACTGTTCACCTCCAGAGACTGCAGCACATATCTGCAGCTTTGTCCCCAACCCCTGCGGGTCTTCCCAGCTCGTCCTCATCTATGCAAAGTTTTTACTTATAAATGATGTGTGTACTACTGCACTAATTGTATACGATTAGAATCATGCAAAGGCTTTATGTATACCGTGATCTCTTGGAATTTGCTAGGGATTGGTTCCAGGACCCCTGCAGTTTCCTAGAGCTGCAGATGCTCAAGTCCCTTATATAAAATGGCCTAGTATTTGCATATAACCTGTTTATCCTCCTCTATGCTTTAAAGCATCTCTAGATTACTTATAATACCTAATACAATATAAGTGCTATGTAAATCGTTGTTATACTGTATTGTTGAGGGAATAAACATGAGAAAGTCCATACATGCTCAGTAGATATGTATTAAAAAAAAACTTATTTATTTATTTTTTGTGACACTGGGGATTGAATCCAGGGCCTTGCACATGCTAACCAAGAGCTGTACCACTGAACTACATTCCTAACCCTTTTTATTTTGTTTTTGAGACAAGGTCTAAGTTGCTGAAGCTGTCCTTGAACTTGCAATTATCCTAACTTAGCTTCCTAAGTAGTTGGGATTACAGGTGTGTGCCACCATGCCCAGCCAGGGCTGACTGTTAACACACACACACACCCCCTTATATATGCATGTATAAAAAATAAACAACTTTTGCATGATTATAGATTTACATATTTAATAAAAATTTATATTTGTTAATATTTATATAGTATCATGTAAATGTAATAGTATTGATGTATACTCTATTTTTTCCCCAGCAGCTTACTGGTTCTTACTCTGTACTATCACTCCCTTCCCACTCTGCCCCTTACTTTAGGGACTACCCATCGAGCTCAGCACAAGTCCAGAAAGCAGAGCTCATTCTCTCCTGAGTAAGGATGAGAAAAATAAGCCTTATGAGTTAACAGAAGAGCCCAAAGTCCCACAGCTAGTGGATGACAGAGCCAAGTCCCAAATCTTCCTAGATAAAGTGTCACCCTCATTCCACTGGCGTGGGGAGTGGGGCACGTTGAAGAGTCTGTGAGAAATCTGAAGGACAGCTACAATTTGGGCAGGGCCCAAAATGTTGTGTAAATCATTTAGGAATAAACAGAAACTGACTCTCAACCCCTTTTGAAAATATTAAAACATGTAAGAATAAGTGTTTAACAAAGCCATCTCTGCTCCATACAATTCCCGGGCCTGAAACATTATATGCAGCGAGCTCTGAGTTGATAGTGAACCAGCCTCTGTGTATATACAGAATAAGTGATGGCCCCATAAAACATGGATTTCTTTAATCTACTGAGGGAGCACCACTGACAAGACACCACGAGGGCACAGCTGTGTTTACTCCGGGATGACCTGGTGTTATTTATAATAAATGCTTTCGCTTTTGCACTTTGGATATGAAGTATGTTGCCACGGGACCAGACGCTGTTAATGGGCCCACACGGCAATGAACACACCAGCCGGTCCGAGATTTTATAGCATCCATCATGGGACACCAGGATCCTTATTAAAGAGGAGAGCTTTTATGGTGTTTTCCAGAGCACCATATTTTCTGGACTCAGCCCACAGGGAGAATGCTACGGTGAGCGATATTGAACTTCAGGCCTTTAGATGGGATCTGAGGCCATGAATGCGAGGGGAGAAAATCATCAAATGGTATTTATTATGTGCTGTCCTGGGTTGACGCTGTGTTAGGGGCCGTGCAAGGAAAGTTAGAATGTCTTGACACTTTTCCCTTAGGAGTCTCCATCCAGAAAGAGAACACTGAGGCATAAGTAAAAATTATGACCCACTTCACCATGCACACTGTGGAGTAAAAATGTAATTAACTTTGATTTACAGCATGTGGTACAAACCTTAATCTATTCAACCCTCTGGCCACCAGAAGTTCTTTTTCATTTCAACCCTTTTTTAATGTCTTATCAATTGGTCTTGGGCCGCTTTTCCTATTTAGGAAGCTGAGTTCACCCAATATAATCTTATCTTTCTTTGAGGACCAAGAATCTCTCAGTGTCAGATTGATGTTAGTGGATGTTAGTTCTCTTCCTGAGGATGCATTTCATGTGCTCTGTGGTGAGCTGTTGATGAAGTGGACTGCCTTTGATGTCCAAACCCGGCTCTGCCACTTTACTAGCTGGGTGGCCTGAGACAAATGGCTTCACCAGTTGGGCCTTCTGAGCCTTAGTGTTCTCATCTGTAAAATGGAACTAATAGTAGTTACTTTACTAGGACTAGAAATGGTTATTGCAAGATTCTTAACATAAAATCTGCTTCATAAGAAGCACTAAACTAATAACAGTTCTTATCTGTCATATCAAGTCAACATGGAGTATATAATATATTGATCTCAGGTGCAAACTTACAAATATCAGTTGCTTGCAGTGAATGTTCTAGTGTCTGCCTGGCTCAGGGCCAAATCACCTGTCCCCCAGCAGCTGGGACCATCCACTGCTGGTGGCACACAGTGTGTTCCTTACTCGTTCTTGCTCTCAGCTACCAGGAACTGCCCCATCCAAAGTTATACTCCCCCCCAAAATGGATGGTGTAGGTACAAAGGTCCAGCTCTTTTGCCTCAGTTTGGGAGAACTTTGAAGGGCCATTCCAGGTCCAGAGTTGCCTGAAGGATGGGCTAAGTCCTTAGAAGGCAACCACATTACGGACCAGCATCCGTGGGCCCAGTTTTCCTCACCTTTCTGGAGTAGATCTGTGGTGCCCAACTCACTGTGTCAGAGTCTGTTTCAGGAGAGCTCAACCTGAGATCTTGCTTAAAAGTAAATTTTTGATTTAACTTTTTCTTGGGATTTGAATATTTCTCTCAAAAGTGATATGCAGAAAAAGGGCCAATGGGCTGGGGTTGTGGCTCAGCGGCAGAGCGCTCGCCTCGCACGTGCGTGGCCCAGGTTTGATCCTCAGCACCATGTAAACATAAATGAATTGCATTGTGTACAACTAAAATAAATAAATAAATAAATAAATATTTTTAAAAAAAGAAAAAGGGCCAATGAATTATGTTTTCTGGTTGTTTTAGTCTTAGCTAACCCATTTGTTTCCACTCACTGCTATGACAAAAAGAAATCGAGTGGTTTAAAATAACACAGTTATTATCTAATTTTGAAGTTTATAAGTCTAAAACAGGTCTCACTAGTCTGAAATCAATGTCTCAGAAGGGCTTCGTTCTACTTTGGAGGCTATAGGGGAAAATCTGTCTCCTTGTCCTTACCAGCTTCTAGAGGCTTTCCTTGGCTCATGGCCTTCTTCCTTTATCTTCAGAGTCTACAATAGCAGGTCCAGTTCCCCATCACGGTACTCTGCCTTCCTCTTCTGCCTCCTTCTGACACTTTGAAGGACCCTATGATAACACTGGGCACACCAGGATAATCCAGGATACTCTCCCTTTGTTAAGGTCAGATGACTAGCAATCAAATTCTATCTGCAACCTTCATTCCCCCTTGTCACATAATGGAACACAGTCATAGGTTCCTGGGATTAGGACATAGGCATCTTCGGAAGACCATGATCCTGCCCACCACATTAATCAGAGTTCTACTGTTCAATCGATAAGACAAATGGGAACCAGACCAAAGTAAGCGAAGATAAACTTACTTGGACAAGTACATCATCTAGACATTTTATTGTATGGGATATTTCAGGGTTTGTGAACCCCTGGAAAGCTCAGTATGGGGAGGAGGTGCTTTGGGAGGAAGTAAGCATCAGTGTAGGCAAAACCAAAAGTGACAAGTTCATGTTACTGCAGAAGGGAGAAGGGCTGTGCTTTGAGTAAATTAGCAGAGAAGCACTTAAGTGGAGTCTGATGCAATGACTCAGTCCAGTGAGAATGTCTTTGGGCTGGGTTAAGCCTACTGGCTGATTCATCAAGTGTTGGGGGCTGAGAAAGGCCAAGGAATGGTAGTCCCATAAGTCTGACATTAAGTTGATTATCAAATGTCAGGCCACATAAAAGAAAACACATGGAAAAATTGACAGCTTTTTGTTACAAGTTGTCTGGCTCTCTCTGGGCTCAGATGCCATGCTAGGTGTCCAGCAAGTGGGAGACACATAAATTAAGCTTAAGGTAGTTGCATGAAAAAAGATGTACTCAATGCTCAAATTTGTTTCTTCAGAGCCCCAAACTATCTCTGTAACTGCTTAGGGCTGAGCCTTGTAGAACTGAGGTGGGTCTTTGTGTAAGTGTGGGGGTGTCTCTGTTGCAGTGGGATCCCTTTCCTCAATGGAGCCTTTTGCTCATGTTTATAAACCTCTGAATAAAAGTTTAGAAGTCCAGGGAAGACACAATTCAAAAGGACTTGGTGACCTCATCAATTTCCCCTGCATCAGCAAGGTTGAGTGTCCGGAGCATCTGGGGAAGTTACTTGTGAATCTGTGGAAGGAAATTTAAGGTATGTTTTAAATAAACATACCAGAGAGTATGCATCCCACATGAGTCTCCCCTTCAAAGCAATGTCCTTGGAAGACGAATCATTTATCCCAAAGATGCTGTTAAAAATCCCCTGGATCATTTCTTTTCAGACAATGCAGTGAATTCTTTGGAGATTCTTGACGAGGGCAAATATTTATCTTTTAAAGGTGGATTTGATTTTTAACAACAGCCCAAATTCATTCAGATCAAAGTCCATGGAATAAGGTGCATGATCAAGTTAAGTAATGCCGTTTTAGATTAAAAGATGAGATTGATAAAATTGAATTAGATTAGCTTTCTCAGGAAGCTTGCGTATGGGCCTAAAAATGGGAACAATGGCATCTCTGACAGGGTGAGCTGGCAGTTTTCAAAATGATTTCTTCAAAAGACAGTACACATTTGAGTAGCTATATTAAGAATTTATTTCTTTGTAAAAGTCTATTACTTCAGAGAGGCACCAGACCAGAGCACTTAGCACAGGCTCTGAAGTCAGTCCTGGAATCTAAATTCAACTTCCCCCTTTATTAGCTGGGTGACTGCAAGAAAGTCACCTAATCTTTCTGAGATTCATTGTCCTCCGCTGAACAGGAGGATTATAAGACCTCGAAAGATGGCTATGGGAAAGAAATAAGATCATGTATTAAAGCACAAAGTCATGTATATAAAGCACCCGGTCTACTAGATGACACATAGTAGGTGCTCAGTAAATAGTGGCTGTTGCTTTCCTTTGTTGTCACATTGTGGATCCACAAACACATATATGTCTGTTCACAACTAGGTGGGAACAAATAATATTGATTGCATTTGTGAAGGATATGACAATTCTAGTAACTGTCATTTATTGAGCAATCCTGGTGGGTCAGACCCTTTCAAATTTATCATAACCCCCTCAGAGGCAGGTACTATTATTGGACCCATTTTTAGAGATAAGGAAAAGGAGGCCTCATCGGGCTAAGTAACCTGCTCAAAGGGATTCAGGTACAAAGCTATGGCATTGGGACTTGTATCCAGCACTTGACTTGCAAGCTGGCACCTATATCCCCTTCCATGCAGCTCTTCTGGAAGCCCAGTCAGTCCCCCGCAGCAGGAGCAGGGCTTAAAGTATGGACGCTGAAGCCCCATGGGCCAATTTGAGTTTGAATCCCACCCCCCGCCCATGCCTGTCCTGTGGCCCCTGGGGCTGAGGAAGAGGAGCTATGGGAGCAATGTCTAGCATGGAACTGGTCCTCAGGAAACAGGGGCTGTAGTTAAATGTAAACAAAAACCTCAAAGCCAGACATGGTGGCACACACCTGTAATCTCAGCACTTGGGAGGCTGAGGCAGGAGGATCGCGAGTTCAAAGCCAGCCTCAGCAATGGCAAGACACTTAGCAACTCAGTGAGACCCTGTCTTTAAATAAAATACAAAAAAAAAAAAAAAAAAAAGGGCTGGAGATGTGGCTCAGTGGTCAAGTGCCCTGAGTTCAATCCCTGGTACCAACCCCCCCCCCAAAAAACCTCAAGTAACCCAATGTGCATGGCTTTGGTGACCTACCACCTGCTCTTAAGGCACTGCCTGGTCCCCAGGCGATAGCAGTGCCCTGTTGTGAAAGCCTCTGGCGATAACCTAAGTATGAAAAACAGCCTTACTGATAGTGGAGAATTCTCTGAAAGTGGGCAAAGTGTTTCTATCAGATAGTAGCCAAATTCCAGCTGGGGTGGAGGAGGTGACAGACAAAACCACTTAGTGCTCCTCCTCAGCCCACACATTGACGCTCTGATCACGCACTTTTCCTAACACGTTCCTGGAGAGCGGATGGCTATCTGGGCTGGGGCTGGGGGCTGCCTGCTGACCCCCGTGTGGCCTGGGACCTGCCCCGATAGTGCTTTCTCACATTGTCAGATGAAGTCCGAGTGGACAGAGGAAAACCTCCTGGTGTTTATCGCATAGTGTCTGGCTGGAACACTCACCTATTCAAGTTTCTTCTGTACATTCATTTCTCTTCCTTCTGTATCTGGAAGACTCCATGCTAGGCTGTTGTGAAAATGGCTCTCAGACCTCTCGGGAATGACTCAGTTCTCGGGCTCATGTCTGTTGAGGTGATTAATTTTTGAAAAGCAACTTACTTACATGGTTTTATCTGCTACATGCTTTTACCTATTAAATGACCCGAGTCGAACTTCTTCCTGCCTGTGAAAGGACAGCGACATAAATTTAAATGCATACTGAGTAGAAAGTACTTTGTTTCCATCAGAGGAATTATACAATCCAGAATTGAAAATATTCAAAGGTGCCTCCAGGGAAGTTTTCTAAAATTTTTCTCAATCTCCCAATTTCTTATTACGTGCCACCAGGTGCTTCCTAGCGATGGAGCCCTTCCCCAACAGATAGCTGCTAAGGGGACTTGCTTTCCTATTTGGTCAATAACAACTTATAACTTTATTAAATGTTGAAATTAAAATGGTTTTCCTGACTGGTTGCCTTCATCACCTCACCTGTAAGTGAGAACCCTTAAAGGTGACCTTTGACACTCATTCCGGCTGCCACTGTGTGTGAGTTTTGTACGATGGGCACTTCTGTGTCTCTCCAAGCTTCAACAGCAAGCCACAGTTCTAACCTCGATATCATTCATTTCATTCACTGACTTAATAAATGCTTGTTGAATGAGTGACTGAACTCATTAATGAATGCCTACAGTGTTCCCGCCCCAGGGAGCACACAGATAAATAAGACAGTTTCCACCTTGGAGTTCACACTCTGAAGTGGAGACAGATGTATAAACAGAAGTGTTGTTCCGTTTAGCTTTCTTCTCAGTTAGTTTGCCTGTTATTATAATTAAAAACATAATTTATTTAGTGCCTAGTCTGTGTCAGCCAGGCAGCTGGGTGTTACACTTGCTTCACAAAGTAGGTATTATCGACCCTATTTTAAAGATTAGAAAAAGAAGGCCCAGCAAGTGACAGAACCTAAATCCGGTTGGCTCCTGGTCATGCCTGTGTGATTCCTGAGTCCTACACGTATGGTATGAGCTATATGAGCTCTACTGATTCTGGAAAGAAAAGCATCCATAATTTGATCTCAAGGAAAGACAGCAAGTGTTGATAAGTCTTCACTCCATTCACTGAACCAATCAGGACCTCAGATTTACCCTAATTCAAGATAGGTGTGGCCTGACAACTGTATATAGTTTGAGAATATGTATTTCTTCTATTAGATACAGAAGTGCCCATCTTCTCTTCTGATGATTTGTTCAATCAATCAAAGACTATGATGACACCTTTTTCACCACTGAAAAAATGGTAGTATTTTTATACATATAAATTCATGTATAAGTATGTGTACACGCACACATACATACATATACACACACAAACATCTCTTTGTGTGTATATAATTTAAAAATTGTTAAGTATCAAACTTAGATAAAAAATGTTTGAACAGGCTGGGTGTGGTGGTGCATGCCTGTAACTCCAGTGGCTTGGGAGGCTGAGGCAGGACGAGTTCAAAGCTAGCCTCAGCAACATCGAGGTGGTAAGCAACTCAGTGAGACCCTGTCTCTAAATAAAATACAAAATAGGGCTTCGGATGTGGCTCAGTGGTCAAGTGCCCCTGAGTTCAATCTCCAGTACAAAACAAAACAAAACAAAACTTTGAATGGCCTCCACCATTTTTTTTCCCATTCATCTTCACCCACGAATTTTAAAAGGAAATAAAACCTTTATTTCTTTGTTACATGTATAGTTTTGTTTTCCTTTTACTTGTGAGAGGAGCCCAGAATATTCATCTGAATCTCAGTTTCCTCATAACAAAATTAAGGGTTGGTTTTAATGATTGCCAAGGACCCTTCCGGCTCCAGCATTCCAAGAGTTTGGCTGTGATTCTGTGTCAGTTTTGCCACAAGATCTCCAAGAGCTGATAACACTGGAAAAGTTTTTTTTGCCTGGTTTAATTTAACTTTTTTAGAGTACATTTCTATCAAAAAAACAGTAAGGCCCCATTGTCAGAGCTATGTCTTAAAGGTATTTCCAAACTTGTTTCTTATTCTTCACTTGACAAGTGCTGTCACAGGGCTCCATCACTCCTGGGCTAACAGCTACCAATAAACAGAAAATTATTTCCAACCAGCTAACATGCTGTTTACTTTCCAGAAAAATTGCACTTTCCAATCTGACAGTTGATCAAGGGGTATCCCGCTGCTGTCAGCAGGAAGAAATGTTTAAACACAGAGATGGGAGTTTAAACATTTTCTCATTATCACAGAATAAGGGGAAAAAAACACAAATAAATAAATAAGTAAAAATGGCATCCAGACTCTCTAACCCCCCACTGGGAGCGTAATGAAGCTGTGTCATGTGACCAGAAGGAGTGGGCTTTTATCTCTGGCCCCAGTATCTTACTCAAGTGACACCTGTCACATGACCCAACTTGGGTCTTTTATCTGCCTTCCCCAGCCACCCTTTTGGGGAATTGTCTTTTCCAGAACTGCGAGGCCCATTGCAGCCATTGTCGTGGGCTCTGCTAGTGCTGTTAGCTTGGCTTTTTGTGTTTCCTGCCTTGAATCCTCCAGATCTTTTCTCAAACATTGTTTAAACATAATAACAAACCCCCAAAAGAATCAGGGATGAGAAAAAATCGATGCCATTATTATATTTTATAGAAGGAATTGGGATGTGTCTGAAGACAATATCTGTATTTTTAAACACTGATCCTCAATTTTAAATCTGTTTGTTTGACTAAGAGGTCAGTACACTCCTTAGAAAAGTGCCCAAAACCATACCTACCCAGGCTCACCAAGAGAACCACAGTCAAAAACAGAATCAGGGGTCGTCAACTACCTCCCCAGGTCATTCCCAGACCCAATCTAACTCTGGAACCTAACTTGATATCTTATCACTGCCACCTGAACTACTACTACTAGCTAATATAAAAAAAATTTTTTTAGTTGTTGATAGAGATTTTTTTTTAATATTTATTTATTTACTTTAGTTGTACACAATGCAATGCATTTATGTTTACGTGGTGCTGAGGATCGAACCTGGGCTGCGCACGTGCGAGGCGAGCGCTCTGCTGCTGAGCCACAACCCCAGCCCCCCCCAGCCCTTTTTTGTATTTTATTAGAGACAGGGTCTCACTGAGTTACTAAGTGCCTTGCCATTGCTGAGGCTGGCTTTGAACTCGCAATCCTCCTGCCTCAGCCTCCCAAGTGCTGGGATTACAGGCGTGCGCCACCGCGCCCGGCTTGTTGATAGATCTTTATTTTATTTATTTCTATGAGGTGCTGAGAATTGAACCCAGTGCCTCACACATGCCAGGCAAGTGTGCTACTGCTGAGCCATGGCCAGCCCTACTACTAGCTAATTTTTATAGTGCTTGCTATGTTCCAGACACTAAACGAAGCTGGGCGTGGTGGTGCATCTCCATAATCCCAGCTACTCTGAAGGTTGAGGCAGGAGGATCATGAGTTCTAGGCCAGAACCAGCTACCTAGAGAGACCCTGTCTCAAAAACTAGAATATTTAGATGTATTAACTCTTTTAAACCTCATAAGCAAATCTCTGAGACAGGTACTGTTATTATATGTGTCTTACATAGGAGGAAGTGAAAGCACAGAGAAATAATTTGCCCAAAGTCAGGCAATTAGTAAGTGGCAGAGCTGGATCTGAGCAGAGTCATCTATCTTGTTCCCAAGCCTGTACACCCGCTTAGCAGCTTCTTAATATTTTTAATCTGTATATTTTTTCCTTTTCTCTCATCTCAGAGGACACACCTCTCTTACCCTCTCTCAGGCAAACAGAGACTCTTTGTCTCATTTCCTTCAATTTCTGAATCTTTACTGATTTATTTATTTGTTTCATAAATATTTTGTAAACATGACTATGCATTGCACACAATTCCACGTGCTTAGCATACATCAGTGAATAGAACGTGTCAGAATCCTCGCTCCTGCAGGGCTCACATGGAGGGAAATGGAGAACATACAATAAACATAAAACCTGAGGGGAAAAAAGCCAGAGCAAACAGAGCACGGCAAGGGAGAAAGGGAATGCTGGGCTGCCTGAGGACATGGTAAAGGCGTTCGATTCATTCAAGACACTTGTTGAGGACCTACTATGTGCAGGGCACTGATCAAGATGCGTAGTGACTAAAAAAAAAAAAAAAGATTCCTGTCTTTGTGGACCTTGCATTTTAGCAGGGGAGAAATAAACAATAAATGTCATTAAAAGGAAATTATAAGTTATTGAGCATGAAATTGAGTGATAACGTGTCATAGAAGCATAGAGCTAGGTAAGGGGATTGATGTGCAGGAAGGTGGCCCCTTTACTTAAGGTGGCTGTGGCTGGCTTTACTGATAGGGGACAGGAGTAAAGGCTTGCTATAAGCTAGGGAGCTGTTTGTGTGGGCATCTGGGGGAAAAAGGTCTAATCTGGGGAAAAGTCAGACAAAAGCCCCAGAGTGGAGCGAGCCTGGTGTTTTTAAGATTATTCACTGATGCTTCCAGCTTCTTCCTTTTTTTTTTTTTAATTCAGCCCACAAAAATGCATAGCCTTCATATGCTAAAGAAAATATAAAACCTTGGGGCTGGGGTTGTGGCTCAGCTGTAGAGCACTCGCCTAGCACAGGCACAGCCCTGGGTTCAATCCTCAGCACCACATAAAAATAAATAAATAAAAAATAAAGGTATTAAAAAAAAAATAAAACCTTCCGATCCTTCTACTCTCTAGCTAGTATCCCGCATTTTCTATCCTTTCATGAAAGAATTTCTGAAAGATGTTCCTTGCTTCTGCTTTCTTACCACTCACTCTCTTTAATCCATCAGGTTTTTCTATGACCATCATTCCATTGAAGCTGCTCCCCTGTAGGTTACAAATGACCAACTGTCAACACAACCATGACCCTTCTGAGTTTACACCCTCCTGAAGATTTTCTCTGTAGGCTACTCAGTCTCAGAATGCTCATCTTAACTTTTTTTTATTTTTAAAAAAAATTTATTTATTTGCTGTAGTTGTACACAATGCAATGCATTTATGTTTACGTGGTGCTGAGGATCG
This sequence comes from Tamias sibiricus, assembly GCA_025594165.1. Classification (NCBI taxonomy): domain Eukaryota; kingdom Metazoa; phylum Chordata; class Mammalia; order Rodentia; family Sciuridae; genus Tamias; species Tamias sibiricus. Next base: position 92,358,360 of record CM046660.1, read on the forward strand.
AACCCAGGCCGTGCACGTGCGAGGCGAGTGCTCTGCCACTGAGCCACAACCCCAGCCCCTCATCTTAACTTTTGTCACATAGAATGACTCTTGTTTTTCTCCCCTCCTGATAATACCTCCTTTCTCCATCAATTTCTAGCCACTAACGTTACATCTCTGTATTAGTCTATTTTCTGTTACCATGACACAATACCTGAGAAGGGTACCTTATGAAGAAAAGAGGTTTATTTAGCTCATGATTCTGGTCGCTGGAGGATCCAAACAGCCTGGCTCTAGTATTCTGGTAAGAGCATCCTGGCTGCATCACACTGTGGCAGAGAAATGGAAAGGGAACTAGCTTCTTGAAGAGGGGTAAGCATGTGGAATGGTCTACTTCATAATAATCCATTTTTGAGAGAACGGATTCACTTTGTGAGACCAACATTAATTCCTTCTGAGGGGAGTGCTGCAAATGGCCCAATTACCAGGCACTGGGCCCCACCTCTTAAAGATTCCACCACCAAAATTCCTCCACACTGGGGATCAATCTTCAGCATGTGAACCTTTGGGGGACCAACCATATGCAAACTATAGCAATCTCCTTTGCCAATTCTTTTTTCTCCCACTCCCTAAATGTGGGCCTAGTATAGTTCTTGTGCTTCATCTCTTTGCCTATGTCCTCTTGGGAAATCACCCTGGGTAACTTCAAGGACCATCCGTATTAGGTGATACCATCCGTATTAGGTGATACCCAATATGGCCAGGCTCCACTTCCTGCAGTTGGGCCAGTGGTTCTAACTGTCTGGTGAATGAAGTACTTCAAATTCAAGATATCTAAAAATGAGCTCATAACCTTCTTTCCCAGACTAATCACCTGACTGTGAATGGTGATACAAGTCATCTGGGCCCCTAGACTGGAAAGCTTCCAGCCATTCTTTACACCCACTGAGCCTCCCCCCTTGACCCCAGTCAATCAGTTGCTGTAGGAGATTGTGTTGTTCCTCACTGCTTCGGTGGGATGGGGAAGACTGGTATGCTGTCATGACTATTCAGGGAAGGTGGTCCTGCCTTCAGATCAGGAAGAGATCCCGAACCTTCTAAAGTATAATTCTCCTTGCTAGCATTTAAAATGTGAATATGTTACAGCTTCATCATTAAGATGTAAACAGAACTTGTGCTTTCTTTTAAGAATCACACAGGAAGAGACCCCCCTCTGTTCCCACTGCATGTGATGCCTGGAAGCATGGCATCCTCCTTGTGACCATGAGGGGAACCAGCCTGAACACGGAGGCAAGCAGACATTGAAGACACAGAGAAGAAGGATAGAAAGAACCTATGTCCTTGGGTGTCATTCTCCCATTAACTTAATCCTGGAGCCACCTAATTTGGATTTCTTTTTTTAAAGTTTTTTTGTTTTAGTTGTACATGGATACAATATCTTTATTTTATTTATTTATTTTTATGTGGTGCTGAGGATGGAACCCAGTGCCTCACATGTGTGAGGCAAGCGCTCTACCACTGAGCCCCTGCCCCAGCCCCTTGAACTTCTTGTGTGAAGTAATATTTTTAGACCATTAGACTGGGGTTTTCAATTCCTTCTAGCCAAATACATCCTCTCCCTTCTACATTTCCCTTGCATAAGGCTATTCTCCCCCCATCAATTCCCTGTCTGGCAAACTCCCACTTCAAGACAAAGCTTCCCATCATCTCCTCTGTGATAGGACAGATGGATATGTTGTCATGTAATCTTTTTTTTTTTTTTAAATCTTTATTTATTTACTTTAGTTGTACACAATGTAATGCATTTATGTTTACGTGGTGCTGAGGATCGAACCCGGGCTGCGCACGTGCAAGGCAAGCTCCCTGATGCTGAGACACAACCCCAGCCCCTGTCATGTAATCTTATATTCACTTCTGTCTACTGCTCCATCATACCATGAGATTCTTGAGACCACTGTTAATCTTTGTATTTCTAGTGCCTAGATATTTGTTGAGTGAATTAACAAATGGATTAGAAGATTATTTTATGTTTTGGTTCAGTTTTGCACTCCCACAATACATTTTTGTAATATTCAATGGTAGTGCCTATAATGATAGTGAACTTGGATGACTTCATTACTAAGCCAATCAGATCTCATATCCATGCACATTAAACCACCTAGGGATAGAGAAAAAAAGTAAAGAAGTAAAAAATGCAAAGTTCAGAGACTCTGACAGGCTGGTCTACAATTCAACTACTTGGGAATTCATTTATGCTAGGGGTGGCACATGCCTATAATCCCAGCTACTCAGGAGGCTGAGGCAGGAGGATTGCTGGGTAATCTAGTGTGACCCTGTCTCAAGATAAAATGAAAAAGACTGGGAGTGTAGCACAGTGGTAAGGCATCCTGGGGTTCAATCCTCAGTTCAACCAAAACATAAATAAAAATAAAGGTGTCAAGAGAAACAAAAAGATATTAATCTTCTTTATCCATGTGACTTTCAGGAATGTACTTCTGAGCTCTTTGGTTCTAAAAAATGTAACTGCTTAGAATGATTTTTTTCTTCCAGAGGGTAATCTCCATTGGATGCTCCCAGAAATTTCGTTCATTCATTTATTTATTTAAAAAATTTTTTACATTGGTTCACTATAATTACAAATAATAGTGAGATTCATTATACTATATCTGAACTTGCACCTAACATCATTGGATCAATCTCATTCCTCAATCTCTTCCCCTTTCCTCCCCCCTCCCCCCCATACACATGCTCTACTCTCCTGATCTCCCTTCTATTATTATTATTTCAATTAGTGCTTTATAATTAATTATATATGTATATATGTACATAATATATATGTATATGTATGTATATATGCACACACAGATATATGAAGGATCAGAGATTTCATTTTAAAACTTGAAACCTTATAAGACTAACTCCAAGGTAGTATTAGATGCACACACTTAAAATATCAAGACATGTTAGAAGATAGCATTACCAACTCTCATAAACGTCCTAGCAGTCTGTTAGCCCGGCTGACAGAACGTTTGCCGTGATGGGAACATCTGCATCATGCAGCATGGTGGCCGCCAGCCACGTGTTGCTATTGAGCCCTTGAAATGTGATCGGCATGTCTGAAGAGCTGATCTTTTAAAGTTAATTGAATAACTAATTCAAATTTAAGTATAAATAGTCACATATAGCCCTGCATGTTGGGCACTGCAGGTCTGATTTTTTGCGCCCCACTACTGGTCAGGATAGGCTAGATAATACTATAGTAACAAATAACTCTAAAAGATTAGTGGCTCCAAACAGTGTAAAGTTATATCTCTCTTTCCCACTACACATTCACCATATGTCATCTGGGGAACTCTGTTCCATGTTTCCTTATTTTGGGATCCTCTTGAATGCTGCTGGTCCCTGTAACAGAGGAATATTTTTAAAAAAAAGTCTGAAGGGCCTTGCACCAGCAACCAAATGAAAGCTTGGTCCATGAGTGACACAGACCACTTCATGTCACAAGTCACTGACCAGAACCAATCATGTTGCCCTATCTACCCACAAAAGAGCCAATAAGTGCCATCCAATTACGGATGTCAAGAGAGAGAATTTTAGATGATCAGCACTTATGACTAAATAAGTAAGCATCACCAATAAAATTGAACAAAAATAAGTAATACTTTTAAAATTCAAGTGTGTTTCTATCAAAGGAACCAAAGGAAACATGGGAAGGAAAAAATATGCACAAACACCAGAAATTATTACTTTATAAAATCAAGGAATGAAGGAGGATTTGAATGATGTTTCAGAATTTTATATATAATTTTATTAAGCTTTTCAATAGGCAGATCTATCATTTCAAGGAGAAAAAAGGAAGCATAAGCATAATTTACTTTTCATTATAAAAAGGATAATTTTGTCAGTTTAGACTTAAATGAAAAGATACCTTTTTTAGAAAATAAAATAAGTCTCTCTGTTCTTGCAACAGTAGTATCTTCTCAGAATTCCAAGTATAATCTGTCCACAGATGTTCACAAGCCATTATCAGAGAATTTTGAGATTAGATAGGGCCGTAGAGATCAGCTATTCTAACCTCCCATATGAGAATCCCTCCCATAGAGCCCTGTATTTTTGGGGTGGCAGATCTGCCACTGTGTGGGAACACAGTCTATTGGTGGAAGGAGAAACCATTCAGAGACTCCTCCTGTTGCATCAAAAGTAGCATCAGGCTGGGCATGGTGGCACATGCCTTGTAATTCCAGCAACTGGGGAGGCTGAGGCAGGAGGATCACAAGTTCCAGGCCAGCCTCAACAACTTAGGGAGACCCTCAGGAACTTAGTGAGAACCTGTCTTAAAATAAAAAAGGACTGGGGATGTGGCTGAGTGGTAAAATGCCCCGGGGCTCAATCTCCAGTACCAAAACAAAACAAAAAAGCATCCTAGAGCTTTCCATCTGTCCTAGCTGGGCAGCCACCCAGTGAGGGCAGCTGCTTTGCTTTGTGACCACCCTTAACTCTCTGGAAGGAGTCTGCCTGGCCTCTGGCCTTTCTCTTTTCTGCTACTGTTCCTCCCTGTGGCTTGGCCTACATGCCCTCTATTCTCCTTGGAGGATGCAACAGAGTTGGAAATAGGCTAGAGAAAGCACAGACTTTGGGGACAGAGAGTATGGGCATCAAATTCTAGCAACTTATATTTGATTCTTAATGTGATCAAGGGCATTGATGTCTTAGTCTCATTAAGAGGATTAAATAGGATTAGATCTGCTGACTAATTGGTGCATAATAAATATTTATTTCAGTATGATGTTTCTTTTAAAATGTGATGTGTGGAGTTGAACATGATAATTTAAATGTGGTCTGTTCTGTAGAGAGTGAGATACTTCCCTTCTATGGGATATCATCTTAGTCCTTCATTTATGTAGCCTGAAAGTATTAGCATTATCTTTTTGGGGCAGCCAGATTGAACTATTAATTCACATTGTACTTAAAAGTTCCAATTTCCTCTAAGTCACTGCTTTACTTAAGTTGTAGGCATTTTAAGCCCAATGTGCAAGAATTTAAATCAGATAAAATTTGGTAGGAATGAGTATTGCTTCGGCTTATTGCTCATTAGCTTCTAGCCAGGGCTTAATCCTTTGAATCATGATCCAATGCTAAATATCAGCTGCTTCTTCAAGAGTTGTATATTCTATAAATCTGATATGTATGTGGTTCCTGGAAAGATCACACACACTGGAGACAGCCAGACCTGAGGTTTGGATCTGAACTCTGGAATACTCCCAGGGAGGAATGATTAACTTTGTTAAGCCTCAGTTTCCTCTTCTGTAACATGGAACTAATACATGAATAATAATAGTACTTCAGTGAGGTGTATGAATAAGCTGTCCACCTTCTAGTATTTTATTTGAGCAATTAATAAAAAAAAATTTGACCAGAATAAGACTCAACTCTGAACTCTGTACCACACAACCATCAGCCTTTTGAGCACACATATCTGCTCCATGATCCAGCCCACACATCTTTTAGGTACATGTGGGCAGGCTTTTTTAAATGCCTAATTAATATTCATAAAGGCAGTTTTTTTGTTTGTTTGTTTGTTTGTTTTTTGTACCAGGGATTGAACTCAGGGGCATTCAACCACTGGGCCACATCCCCAGCCCTTTTTTGTATTTTATTAGAGACAGGGTCTCAATGAGTTGCTAAGTGCCTCGCCATTGCTGAGGCTGGCTTTGAACTTGCGATCCTCCTGTCTCAGCCTCCCAAGTGCTGGGATTACAGGCATGTGCCACCACGCCCTGCATAAAGGCAGTTTTCATGGGACTATCTGTATGCATCTTTCTTTCTTCCATCTGAAATTTTGGATGGATAGTTATTATTTTTAACATTCTCTGTTAATTGGCCCTTCTTGTTCTTCTGAAGGATACATTGATGTCTCTAGTTTCTAGGCTACCAAATTTGCCAAAATGATGCCTAGACAGAAGTTTGAGTTTCTCTGGCTTCTTTTAGAAGTCACTGCAGCAAATGGTACAGGCCTTAGTCAAGACAGAACTCCTTTAACGTCAGGGCTGTGTGTGTGTGCACACACGTGTGTCTGATAGTGCAACTTGGCTTCAATTACATCTGTGGACTCTCTGCTCCTCTCTATTCAGTATCTCCACCATCAAATGGAAGCTAAGGCTCCTCATCACTGTTGCCATCACCATAGACAATTAAGATTCAGAAGGACACAGCCTGAAATTCAGTTCTAACCAGTGGCTCAATCCAAACTTGAAATCTGGGTGGGGTGGGGTAGCAACGTGTTCTGATAAAGCAGGTGGTGAAGGAGAAGCCCCCCTAGGAAGGCATAACAACCTGTCTTAAGTAAGTCCTTTTGTTGACAACTTTATCAAGGAGACCATCTTCCCTGGAGACTTTTCTCAACTTTAGACTAATCCTTTCCTTGCCACACTAGTCCTTTTGTTGGGGGACATTGTTAGTGAATGCAAGGGTGACAGCCCTCTGTAAGCATCAGCTCTGTCTACAAATTCTTTCAATTGTCAGTTTCCCATCTGTCCTGTTGGGAAATCAACTTTCTGGCCCAGGAATCTCTCTTAATGGATGAAACTGTTCAGAAGTTCTCCTCTCAGATGACCTTAGTTTCTACCCAATGTTTGAGCCAATCACTGTTAAATTCTAGACAATGACAATAACAATCTTTTATGGCTTTTTCTTCAAGTATTGTGTACCATTGCCTCGAACATCATATTTAAATATTCCAGGTGTGCAGTATGGAATTAGATTTGAAGCTTCTTAGTAAGCTGAAGCAAATGAAAACCGAAGCAGCATGAAAACAGCCCTGGAAGGGAATAAAGAATAAATCAGACCAAAATAATGAACAACAGTGTATAGTTTGAGTCAAGAAAACCTGTTAAACAGTATTGCAAAGTTTCTAATGGTAAGTATAAGAGGCAGCATGTTACCCCTGGAAATAAGAACTGAGACTTAAACAATAATCCAAATATATCTGTGGGTACAAACTACAGTTTTAACTCATCCCAATCAACTATTCAAAAACACGCTATGCTTTGAAATAACATGTGAAAAGGGCCCATTGCAGTGCCTGGCACATGGAATGCATCCAGAGAATTTTAGTTCTCTTGTAGATATCAGTAGACATTTTTTTTTTCATGCCTGAAACTGACATTTTGAGGATTTATCATGAGTTTTAATTTTGAGGAATTGCTGCCAGTTACCAAATCCTAACACCTCAATTTACATTTTGACTCTCCTGAAAAGTGAATATTTTAACATAAATTCAATTCAGTGGAAAAGATTTACAGGCCCCCAGTGTCCGTGTGATTACAGCTTTTAGTCTCTTTAGCTCCAGCACTCTCAGATTTTGCAGATCCCAAGCCATTTATTAAACAGTTTAATTGCTCTAGCTTTTCCCTCTTGTGGTTCATCTCCTACTGGTTTTATCTCCTTACATTAGTCTCGAGGCCTAGGGATATCATGAGATTACTCCAATCGAGACTCAATCTGCTTCTTCTGTTCGTTCTTCAATTGCTGGCACAGGCACCAAGCTTGACAAGCTGCATTTAATTGATTTTCTATTGTGACCAATTTATGCCTACAGGTGACAATTCTTTGTGCAAAGTCACTGTAGATCAGAAAGGCAAGGTTATCTCCCCACCTTCTGGCAGCTAAGTAGGACCAAATACATAACAACGACAATCAAAATCATCATAATACTGCTCTGGACCACCACCATCTGAGACCATTTTCGTTAGTATCTTTGATCATTTTCCGAAGGGCACATGCTTCACTTTACAGATTGCAGCTGAAGTTCATCCTGTTCTCACACCTACGTGATTTGACATGGCATAATTAAACAACAACAACGAAAAAAAAACCCTCTGCTCTTGAAAACACTTTTCTCGAGGAATATCATGCTATTGCATTGCCAATTGTAATTCCAGTTGTATATTGTCAAAATACAAACTTATGTATTTCATAAAATACTCTGGGGAATAGCTCTAACTCTAAACTTCCCTGTTCTTTGAAGTCAAGATCATTGTTGAAGAGCCAGAAGGCAGACATCCTTGATGTACATATGCCTTTAAATAGTGACAGTCAAAGATAGAGATCCAAGAGAAAGACAAAGAGAAATCCAAAGAGCTGAATCCTGCCATGTGAGTAAGACCGGGGCGTGTGTGTAGGGAATATGTCGCTAGTTACCATCTAGGCCCCAACAGTTCTATTAGCAAGCATGGCCCAGCTGTGGCCACTAAATGGATGGCCAGATTGTAGTATAATGTGTGTAGTTTGGGACATAGCCAGGGTCACCTAAAGGGCTGGCTGGCCCTGTACATGAATTTCAACTTGATTTCTCTGTCTAGTCCCTACAGAAGGGCCATGTGGGAAGTGCACCTAGGGATGTCTCTACTATGGTGACTTTTGGGGTTGTCCCCCCTGGCTTCCGGTGTGTTGGCAGGATTTCTTTTAGAGTATGGTAGCTTTGGAAAAATCCTCCACAATATCACTTCCTCCTTGAGATTACCTTGGAAGGTCATTTTATCCCATTTTACTAGGGACTGTGCCAAATTTAGCACTAAATGTCTAGCATTGTAGGAAACCCCTCTGTTTGGGGCAAACTAGGACTACTGGTCATCCTTTCTTCTGGTCTCGCTTTGCCAGAGAACCACCTGAGGAAGGAGAAAACAAGGTCAGTCGTAATGTCTCATTCCAGCTGCATGGGCTGAAGGTGTCGCAGTGATCTGGAAGCTGTCTGTGGAGCCCCACCACCACTCCAGGAGTGGGAGAGACAGGTGATACACTGTCCTCTTCTCCAGTGTAGGAGGTATTAATTATAATGGAGGTCTGAAGCGTAGGCCACCTGTTCCTCAGACCCAGAACAGAGATGCTCTGAACTGGTGAACAGTGGTCTCTCTGCCTGGCAGCAACTGCTTTTCACTTCTGTCCATAAGGAGCCTCACTGTTGGGGTCACTCACCTGGAAGAATCTTGGTGACACCACCCCTTCTTTTCACCAGCATTTGTTAAACCAGGCTGAGTGGTGACCCTTCTGGTAGGAGGTCAAAAGGTCACACATTTCTGGTTTTAGCCTCACTCCTGAAACTGTAAACAAAGATTCCTCTGTAAGGAAGAAAAAAGCACCAACATATTATTTCCCGGGATCTTTCACAGTGTATATATTTTTATGTCTGTTGTAACATTCGTCACCTGAAGAGGTGTCAAAACACAAGCCAGACTTATTTACTAGTGATTTATAGTGACTCAAGGATGACTCACTTTACCAAATCTACTAATAGTCAAGTTCTTCCTACTTGACTCAAGTCACGGCGTATTTACCAAATGAACACTAGGGCAAGGTATGGTGCTATGTGTGGCAGATGGTAAAAACAGGGATAGAGTTGGGAGAGACCTACAGACTTAAGCGAGAGCCAAAAGTGAGGTGCAAACAAAGAATTTTGATAATCTGTCCCCTTGGGGAACATCAAGAAAGAGTGTCACCAACCTGGAAAAAGATCAAAATTCAGAATTCTAAGTCCAGTTCTCCATTAATCCCTGCTTCTAAAATGCAAGGATTTTCAAGTCCTTTATGTAAAATGGTACAGTATTTGCATAGAACCTCTGCAGATCCTTCTGTATACTTTAAATCATCTCTAGGTTACTTATAATACCTAATATAATACACATGCTATGTAAATAGTTGTTATATATTGCATTGCTTAAGGAATAATGACAAAAAAACAGTACATGTTCCATCCAGATGTGAGTTATTTTTTCTCCCCTGAATATTTTTTGATCTGTGTGGTTGGTTGAAACCAAAGTTGGTAAACCAACTGATGAGGATCCTTTGGGCACAGAGGTCTATTGTAAGGTTTCTGTTGAACGTGTGTATGACTTCTGTGCCTTCAAAAAGTAAAAAAAAAAAATTATAAATAAAACCACTGTCAATTAGGGACAGTCCGTATTTGATTCATTGAGCACACTGGCAGCTTGCATGTCCACAGATGCCTGTTATTATCAATTGCCTGTTGTTTCTGAGTGCTTACGAAACTACAGCTATGGGCCAAATCCTGAAAAGTTAACATTTAAGAGCCTCATCTACAAATGGGGAAAACTGAAATTCCTGGCAGATTGCTGTAAATTTAAAGAAGTGAACATATGCAAAGCACCTTGAGTAGTTCCTGGCATATAATGTTTCTAATAAGTAGTAGCCATTGTTAGAAACATTAGCACAGACTGACACCAAAGCAAATCTACTACAGAACTTGTTCAGGGCTTCTCCAAGTCTCACAATCAGCACAAACCTGGGTAGCTCAAAACACCTCACAACTCTACAAAGACAGAAGCTTCTACGTTTGGCTTGCCACATGCATAAAATGTCTTAATGATAGTGTTTGCTGGAAGATGCTCTCACCCAAAGGGAAGAAATAAACCTGCAATGCTGGCTCTCCCTCACTTGGCCAGAACTTCTGCTTAGACGCTGTAGGGAGTCTGTGGCTCTGACTTCTTTGGTTTGGAATTATATATTTGCTAGGCTAGAAAGGGGAGACATCAAGTTTTGTCGATATGCATATGACATTTCCACAGGGACATTATAATATGCACTTTTATAGTCTACTTTGTTTTAGCTCATGTCATAGCATAAACAGTTAAATGACTAAAATAAACAGTATGTACACTTTCCAGATGATGTTCAAATCACCTCAAATCCAAACAATGTTGGGGACTTCTATCAGGGAGAAGTCTCCCTGTGCCTTTGGGACAGTGCCATGAAAAGCTGGGATTTCCCCCAGGCTTCTTTGCCTATCAAAAGCAGCTCCTCAAAAACACAGAGGGCTGCTGAGAGAGGGAAGGAGGAAGAGAGGGAGGGAGGGAGAGAGAGAGAGAGAGAGAGAGAGAGAGAGAGAGAGAGAGAGAATGAGAAACAGGGAGACAGAGAGATATAGAGAGACAGAGAGAACAAACAAGAAAATCAAAAGGATTCCGGTTTGACTGTGGACTGCCAGACTCTCCTTCCCAACTCAGAAAAAGGAAAAGGTGGGAAAGAAAAAGAAAGAAGAAGAAAAAAAAAAAAAAAAAAAAAAAAAAACCGTAGAGCAGAGCGGCTCTCCTTCTTCAGCAATCTCACAAAACCTTCCACTCTGGTGACTCCTCATTAGCTTACTGAATCTGACAGCATAATTATCGCAGCTGCTTCACGCTTAGAATAAATAAATACGAAAGTGGGTGTTTAAAATTTTTTTTTGAGATGAGAAATTCAGTCATCTCGACAAGTCAGTAGGACAAGTTTATTTAAAACTTTTAGATTCTTATGTATTTAGATCATTTCGGAAGGAGATAATGAGATAGTTGTCTTTCATTCTAATTGAGTTCCCAAGCTCAGGGCTGTTGGCTGTCACCCCTTTCAAACTTTGCTTTAACTTTCCTTCCTTTAGAAATCTGATCCTGGTGTCTCCATTTACTATTCCTGGGCTGATAACCTGGGGAAGGCACGGTGCACTGGAGTGCAGAGAGTGACTTAATGGGATTGAGGGGCTAAAGAACCTTTCTCAGGAAACAAGATAATCAAATCCCTTTTACTTGTCTGTAATGGCTAAAAGAAAAAGCGTAAATTAAAAAGAAAGGTTGGAAATTATGCCATCCTTTCAAAATGTCTTGCCATTTCCCTCATCATGTGGTCTTTGCACTATGCTTACATATCATCAATCTATCACCTGTAGTTGCTTAGTGCATGCAATTATTCAGAGTGCACACGTAGTCCTGACTAGGCGGTAATTTTAGCTCATGTGTATGTATAGAGGCTTCATATCTTCAAAGCTCAAAGGATCACACAGTACCTTAAATTGAAGCTGCTAACTAACAAGGAGTGCACTTCCGACTCTGACTAGGGGCACAGCACATACGCGTTTCCCATTAAAGTAGATGATCTTTCCTTTTAAAATTAATTAGTGCCTATTTATCTTTCCTCTCCCTCCTGCTTCTCGTTCTCCTAGGACCACACTTACATGAACCCTTGCATTCAGTGAGCTAAAAGTTTTACAAAATAAATATCCTGTTCCATTTGGGGTAAGGGAAACTTGTGTTAACCCACTGTTCAGATGGAGAAATTAAGGTTTATGAAAGCCAATGGTGCATGTTGTGTTAAGTAGGCGGGGGGGAGGGGAAAGAAGAAAACATAGATTTTTAACTGTCAATCCAGAGCCCAGGCTCCCTGTACCATTTTGTTTAAATCCATTCTTTAAAACAATAAAAATAATACAACACCAATTAAAAAAAAAAAACTTTGAAAGGGGAAAAAATAATCTACAAACCCCCTAAACTAGAAGAACATTTTAATTTTTGTTTACTAACTTTCTGTTTTATTTTAAGCATGGTACAATATAACATACAATTTTGTATTCTAGTTTCTTGCAGCTCATGTTCTAGCAGAAAACATTTCCACAGTTCCACACACATCTGTTAATTATGTTAAGTGCTCACATGGAACTGTATGCTGAGTCAACACACAAACACTTTTCCCAATCCTTTCTTTAGTGTTTAATATTTAAATTTGTTTCTCTCATTTTTATTTTATATTTTTAAAAACATTATGATACCACTGCAATGAACATTTTATTAATCTAGGTTTTGTTTTGTTTTTCCTATTCAATTGTTTCTTTGAATAGTTTTCAGGAATAAAAATACAGGGTAGAACAGTTGATGGTGTTTGATTTCTAATGTAATAAATCATGCAGGAACCACAAGTCTGCATGATTTCAAATTTAAAAAAAAAGTAATGGCAATGCTTTGTATATTGGTTGTTTTGGTTACATACATGTCAAAACTGATCAAATTGCATACTTCAAATATGTGCATTTTACTATACTTCAGTTTTACCTCAATAAAGCTATCAAAAAAAATATACAGAGTAGAAGGGTATGAGCATTTATTCGTGTGGCTCCTACCATAATGCTTTGCAAAAGTTGCCCCATTTATAGCAGAGAATCATTTTACCACAACCTCACCAGCACTGGGAATCATTAGGTAAAAGGAAGAATTAACTAACTTAACAGTTATTTGTGTTTATTTAACCCCTAGTAAAGCTGTCTGTTTATTCCATGTATTGGTATTTTCTTTTTGTTTCCTCTTGCGTAAGTTGCTATTTTATGCCTTTGCCCCATTTTCTATTTGATTCCTGATGTTTGTCTTGTAAAACGGAATGAGTTATAGAGTGAAACAAAAACCATAACCAGCATTTAGATATCTTAAAACTCAAGGGTGACTGTGTATGTTATTATAAAAAGAAAAGAATAGAAAATAAGATCAGCTGGCACTGAGGAAGGGGTCAGTGGGCTGTGAGTCGATTAAACCTAAAAGTGAACCTTCAAGTGTTGAATTTTAAACATGTTACCTAGGGACGTTTGGAATCTTTCCCAGGAAGGTTTTAAACTAAACGTAGAACATGAGACAGCAGAAAGGGCAGGGACTGGGAATCCAGCTCTTGATTCTGCTCCTGGTTTTGCTCTGAAGTTCTTAGGAGGTCTTTAGAAGAGCAATTGGGAAGAGAGTGGGCTTGGAGTCTGATGTGAAGTCAGGTTTAGACCCAACCACTCAAAGCCATGAACTAAGTAATTGGCCTCTCTTAGTCCAATTTCTTAATCTGTAATATGAATCTAATAATACCAGGCTTATCAATTAGTTTATACTTTGAATAAGAATCATGTAAAGCACATGGATGCTCAATAAAAGACAGTTATTTCCATTCTGCCCTGGGTGTCAGCAACACATCTCTGTAATGAAGGTATAGAACAAGTAGTCTGTAGGTCCTTTCCTTCTCCAAGGGTCTCTCTTTCCTCAATAGTTCATCCTTACTTGGAGATTCTTTCAGAACATGATGATAACAAATTTAATCAATTTAAGGGCCTGGCAGGGCAGAGAGACTTGGTTTACCCATCTGTCTCTTAGCAACAATCTATGCAATACCATAAACCATATCTCAACCCAAGACCTCCTCTACTGTATTGTAATGCATAGAGAACCACTTTTGAGTGTAGAAGGTGAATAAATGTTTTATGAAAGACACTTCCTCATTTGTTTCTTTTCTTGGTACTGGGGATTGAACTCATGGACACTCAACTACTGAGCATATCCCCATCCCTATTTTGTATTTTATTTAGAGACAGGGTCTCACTGAGTTGCTTAGCACCTCACCTTTGCTAAGGCTAGTTTTGAACTCGCGATCCTCCTGCCTCAGCCTCCTAAGCCACTGGGATTACAGGCGTGTGCCACAGCACACGGCACCCAATTTGTTTCTTAATGTATTATTTTTTAAGTACTGATTAATGGAGGATTTGAGAAGTGGAAAGAGTGGTGTAGGGTATGTTGGAAACTCCTAGAAGCTGTATAGAGTCCAGACAGCTGGCTCAGAATCTGTCTTCCCTCTTCCCCACCACCCTCAACCCCTGAAACCTGGCCTCCAGAATATTCTGGTTAAACTATGAGTAGATCAGACAATAAAAACAATAAACTGAATAAGCCTGAAATCATGTAGAAGCATATAAAGAGGTAAACTAAACTTCACTAGTCAGTGTTAAAGAGTGTTTAAATTGTTGCAAGAGCATATACGATGATAAAAGTAAAAATTACCATGGTATATGAATTAAGATTGTGCTACTATTATTAAAATGAAGACAGCTTTAGAATGATATTATATGGTTTGAAGAGGAACATCACATTCCTTTCCCTGGATGTCCTTTCTCCCCAGCCATCCAGACTTGTCATCTTGCAGGACCTACTCTCAAAGTCATCCCAGATCCCCACAGCTGGCTTTAATCTGGTTAATCTCTGCTTCTCTGTACCCTCAGAGCATTTAAATATGTTATCTGATCTGTAATTGTTTACATGCTTGTCCATTTCCTTAATGACCAGAAGCCGTTTGAGGGCAGGGTCCATGAATAATTAATTTCTATTATTTTCAAAATCATAACTAAGAGACATTTCATATATCTTTGATGAATGAACTGGAACATAATTCTCTCACTATATTAGAAACCGGAGTCTATAGTGGGTCCAGAATCTTAGAGATAAGAAAAATAATTGGAATGGATTCAGAATAAATTAAGAAAGTGGAAGAAACAGCTGGGTGAGGTGACGCATGCCTATAATCCCAGTGGCTGGTGAGGCTGAGGCAGGACGATTGCAAGTTCAAAGCCTCAGCAACTTAGTGAGGTCTTAAGCAACTAAGGGAGACCCTGTCTCAAAATAAAATATAAAAAAGGGCTGGAGATGTGACTCAATGGTTAAGTGCTCCTGGGCTCAATCCTGGGTCCAAAAAAAAGAAGAAGGAAGCCGGGCGCGGTGGCGCACGCCTGTAATCCTAGCACTTTGGGAGGCTGAGGCAGGAGGATCGCGAGTTCAAAGCCAGCCTCAGCAATGGCGAGGCACTTAGCAACTCAGTGAAACCCTGTCTCTAAATAAAATTACAAAAAAGGGCTGGGGATGTGGCCCAGTGGTCGAGTGCCCCTGAGTTCAATCCCTGGTACCACAAAAAAAAAAAAAAAAAAAAAAAAAAAGAAGAAGGAAGAAAGAAAGTGAAATAAACAATCTACATTTGGAAACAACAACAAAAATGGTTGAAGATATTCAGCCTAGAGAAGTGACCTTTGGGGGCTGGGATTGTGGCTCAGCGGTAGAGCGCTCGCCTAGCACGTGCGCAACCCGGGTTCGATCCTCAGCACCACGTACAAATAAACGCATTGTGTACAACTAAAAGCAAATAAATAAATATTTGAAAAAAAAAGAATGTTTTAAAAAAAAGAAGTGACCTTTGGGAAGGGATATTACAGGAATTTTCTAATACATTAAAGAGTAATGTTAAAAGAAGGTCTGAAGTCGTTTAGAGTAAAACAAAATATGGTTCAGATTTTAACGGGGCAATCTGAGCAGGGTTTGGTGAAGAACTTACTTTCAGAATATAGGTATTAGGGTGGTGTGAAGACAGGCAGGGCAAATGCCATGCCTCCTTCCACCCTGTGTGTACAAAAGTACATGGTGACAATACAGCCTGTGGCACATTGTTTTCAGAAACTTTCTTGTGAAACAACTGCAAGCTTTTAAGTTTTAAGATTTTTTTCCTAAGATGCTAAAATCTGTTTTAAAAGAGAAGGGGGATTTAGTGCAGGAAGGAACGGTAGAGACTGAAGCCTAGGATTTGGAGAGAAAATGGGACCAACCCAGAGAGAGAGAGAGAGAGACAGCCTTTGATGTCTTGACAATCAAGGACGGTGGCTTAAGGACCAGACTCTTAAATCACGTGGCATTTACTGCCCCAGATAAAAAAAATACTTTTCTGGATCAGTGTATGTACTTCAAAATGGCTAGGTTCCAAAATCAGTCTTAACTTTCCAAGGGCAACATTTGGAAGGCTTCCTGTAAGACCAGAGTGGAGCCAGTTTCTAGAAGGGGCAGCTTAATGATTTTCTACTCCCCCCGCCCCCAGATCATTAAACAGTGTTCCTTTCCCAGAGCCCAAGTTCATGCTGGGGGCAAAGGGAATTAAGTGAAGAGGCTGAACCTGCAGCTAAGATTAGAGAGTTGCCAAGGGCCTAATTTTAGGTCCTTGCTGCCCCAGCTGACGTGCTGCACTGCTGGCTCAGCCAGGGGGACCACAAGTGTGGCCGAAAGCTGGTGCCTGAGTGGGGAGAGCCGCTCCCTGGCCATCTGCAAAAGCAATTAGTTTGCTGTTGGGTGTGTTTTGAGAGGGACTACCAATAAGTTCTCCTTCAACAAATGTTTCTTCAGGTGTTCAAGAGTCAATGAGGGAAAATGTCAGAGCTTGGCTGAGGTTCCCACATGCTTTCCATTCCCGTATTCACGCTTTTCCACTTAAGAGCCATCTCCAAAAGGGAACGAATCCTGGAATTCCTGGTTTTTCATGGCAAATAACCCCCTGATAAATTTCCTCTGGCTCTCAGCGGACTGCTACACTCTAGAGGAAGTGTTATTCGGGACTTGGTTTGATAAAAATCAAGCTGGCTGGATGGGAGCCGTTCTTTTGGGGGGAAAGGCTAAGCCACGCTTCTGCCGGGATTTAGGCCGTCTGTCCCTTCGCCCTCCACATATTTCCCAGGCACAGGTTTCATGCTTTAATTGTCTTTTTCAGAGGGCAGACAATAATAGCTGGCATCTTCCAGATCAAAGGGGAAACAGAATATACTTTAAAGTGACAACTCTGTTATCCTGCAACCAGAATAATAAATTGATATAAATATAAGCTCCTAAATGATTCCATACTCAAATGCTACCAGAGAGCAAAATTTCTTGCATAATTATGATTGGGAAACTCTCCTCACAAATCACCAACAAGGGCGTACCTCATTTTTGCTAGATTCTCATGCCTGGGGCAGCAGCCCACCTTGGGAATGGAGACTTTATGTCCCTGCAGGTTGGGAACTATGATTACCCACTGGTGCTGTCTGTCTGCAAAGGAGGCTCTTAACAAAGGCTCTTTGCCAGGGGCAATGAAAAAGCAGACTGGCACTGCCAGGCCCAGGGAATGCAGCCCTTCGTGGATAATGCGCCCTTGGCAAGGGCCACTGTAGCGAAGGTGCACAAACTGGCCCCAGGAGCTTCTCTCTCTTCTTCTTTCTTACCAATTTTCCTGGTAGTGTTGCCTTTCCTTTCTACTTGTCCCCAGTCCTAATGTCGATCTGTCTCTCTCTATATTTCTACCTCCTCCCCATAGCATACATGCACACGCACGGGCACACGCACACACACACATATGCACGTGCGCGCACACACACTCTCGCCCCCCTCCCCTGTCTCTTGGCGCTGGCCCTTTCATCTTCTCCCTCAGGGATTCGAGATGTCGCTGCAGGAAGTGCTTGTCCGCCGAGGCAGCAGCAGCAGAGCCCTGTGGCTTTGACAAACCTCATTTAATTGGGAGGAAGCCAGGAGAATTTGAAAGAACTGAAACATCCACGAAACTCCTTTTATCAGGCATAATTTAAACTCTGCATGGAAAAACCCCTATATGTATAAAGAAAAGTCAACTTCCCTCCTGCTGCGAGCACCCCTCATCTCCCCCCAGCACAGGCAGGCTCCTGCAAGATTCCATCTTTTCATTTTTCTAAAAGTGTCAAAGTAGATTTGGGCTCTGCGGCTGGGTGAACAGAGAAGGAATACAGATTGTTCTGTCTCTCTCACCCTTGCGTGCGTACACACACACACACACACACACACACACCTCTCTAGACATATATGCACCAGGGCCCCTCTGTTGGTGGCTTTGCCAGGAAGAATCAAAACTCAAGTTTCCAATAACACATCAGTTGGACAGTGATTGTTTCTTCCTAATTACCCTTCATCATGCAAAAGCTGGTGCCCAGAAAACTTTGAAGATCCCCCAGCAGTTCTCAGAATAATAGACCCTGGAGGAGGGCTCACGGGGGAGGTTTCTTTAAGTGGGGAGAAGGGGGTGTGTACATCCAAGTATGGACACTTGCATGATGAGATAGAGTTAGAAATCCCAAACCCAAAAGAAGAAAGCTAAGAAGGAAAGATCTAGGGTCTGAGGTTGGGATGGGAGAGGAGAAGGTGGGGCTGAGTGGGGCCAAGGTGCCAGGAAGGAAGTGAGAATTGTAGGTCTGCCTGCCACGTCTTTCGTTCCACCCACACGCCAAACCCTGTCCCTCCCCTCCTTTTGAATTCCACTTCAGATTCACCTCCAGTCTAATCCATCTCACTTGAATTATTCTAGTTTCTCCAAGGAACTGCCTTTAGCACACGCAGTCCTGAACATCTGCAGTTGATTACGCACAGATTTTAGCTGTTTAGATATGATTTGTGCTAATATGTGTACGAGGGTGCCCTGTTTCCTCTTCCTCACCCTCTTTTCCTCCCACTCCTTGAGGCCAAGGACAAGTCTCTTGTTTTCTTCAACTTTTTATAGCACTTCATATGTTCTTGACACTTATGTCAACTTAATAAATTCGAATGACTGATTCTTCCTACAAGGGTAAGTAAGACATTAACCCCAGTTGTATGATTATGGTTATTTTTGGAGATCTTAAATGACTCACTTTAATAATAAAAATTCCTCAACAAGTCCCAAACTAAGAGTTTTGAACTACTGCAGGACAATGACACAGATACAGTGGAACTGCATTTGCAAACCCTGGCCACTTGAACCAGGCTGTGTCTACACCTCTTGGGCAGTAACTCCTCACCCCACTGTACTACTCCATCCTCACCCCAGTGAACCCCATTCCCCCTGCCCCCTCCTCCCATCCCAGTCCCCTCTTCACAATCTGAGTCCCTAGACCCTCCTGCTTAGCTTCCTTTCTTCTGCCTCAGAACTCCTAAAAAACTGTTTTCAGTTGAATGGTGGATACTTTCAAAGAAACCCCACCTAAGGACAGTCCCCCTCAAACAGCCCAGACCTTGACCGCAATGCCACATCCTCCACATAGCCCTTCCTGGCCACATTCTGAGAAACACGAGGACAGCTCCAACCACATGACCCCTCAGCAGATTTCGGATTTGGAGGATGACTTCAGGCCCAGGCAGCAAAGGCTGATTTCAGGGTAACTTGCCTCTCCAGCGGGCAGCTGGCCTGGGAGGATGCTTCCCTCCCCCCAGCGCCCCACCTCCACACTTCCTTCTGCAGCATCATATTACCAATCAAGAAAGGCCCAGCTCTGCTCTCTGACATATCCATGTCACCTATCATCTTACTCTCTATGGAAAGAGAGAAGGGGCTTGTTAGAAATTTTGGTTTTGCTTCTCCTGGCAGATGCTAGCTAAAGCAAACAACTCAGAGGGAACTTTCATCTCATCCAATTTCTAAGTGTAAGTGTATGTTTGAAATGTTGGATCCTTGTCACCTCTCCACCAGCGCTTCAGGGTTTTAGAGAATCTCATGCAAAACTCAGGCAAGATTGGGTCCTATCTTGCATTCCTGCAGGCAAATTAATTACTATCTTTATTTCTGGGTGCAAATTTTATGATTCTCCAGGTTGAGACACTGAAGACACTGAAACTTAACACACATGCGCGTGCACAAACACTCCTCACTCACCATCAGGAAGCTGGTACAACTGGGAGGGCAGGGCACTGAAATAATCATGGCCCAGTGCTTCCTGGGCAGAGACGCGGTCTCTAGGAAAGCCCTTCAACATTTGAGAGGCCAAGTCTTCAGCTTCAGGAACCCTGCCCAGCCTGAAAAAGTGGGAGAGAGAAATTGAGTTTCTCCAGAGGCCTTCATTCTGAAAAATAAAGGTTGGGGGAGGGTGGGGGAGTGTGTGTGTGTGAAAAATATAGAAAAGGAAGTGACTAAAAGTATAGAAAAGGCTAGATGTAGAATAATGTTTCAAATAGAGCTTTCCTGGGATTATCACAATTGTTGGAGAAATAACCTCTGTCCTGAAACTCTTATCTGTCCTATTACTAAGATTAAGGGGAAAAACCCTCTAAGTTCTACTTTTCAGCTTGTCTGCCCTCCACCATGTCTCTGGGCACCATGTACATATAAAGGACACTGTTTTGTAATTGTAGAAACAGAAATATGTAATTAAGGATTCTTCTTGGATAGACACAGCAGCCCCAACCAAGCAGAAAAGCCCAATTGACAATGCTTTCTAGGTCTGGACTCCAAAAGCATCAAGCATGGAACCCTGGAGGGAGAGAGGTGATTTTGGAGGGTGAAGTTCAAGTGGAAAATTCAATTATTTATAGTTTTCTGAAGCTCAGACCCAGGTTTTTAGCTGAGAAGTCCTCTTCATTCTTCCTGAGATACAGCAGAACAACAGAGATAATTAAGCACCCAAATCACAGGAAGGGTGAGTTTTCAACTTGACTTTATGTTGAACTGTATATTTGGAGATGAACAAAATCATTTATCAAGCAACTATTATGTTCTTGCGAGTGGTTGACTCTGGGAGGTATGGAGCAAGACTGTCTTCTGGCATCCTGGTCTAGTAGAGGAGCTGGACATTCACCAAATTATCATACAAATGCACAGGGACCACTCTGAAGAAAAGGCTCCTGCTCTAGTCTGAATGCTTGTGTTCTTCCCGAAATTCTTTGGTTGAAACCCAATAACCAAGGTGATGGTACTAGAAGGTGGGGCCCTTGGGAGGTAATTAGATTATGAAGACAGAGACTCATAATGGGACTAGTGCCTTCATAAAGGAGGCTGCCCCTTCTACCATATGAGGACACACCAAACAGGCACCATCTTTGAGCACAAAGCCCTCACCAGACACTAAATCTGCTGGTACCTTGATCTTAGTCTTCCCAGCCTCCTGAACTGTGAGCAATAAATTTCTGTTGATTATACATTATCTAGTCTCAGGTATTTTATTATAGCAGCCCCAACCAAGACAGCCCTGATACCTGACCCAGAATGGGAGGAAGCAGTCAGGGAAGATTTTCTTGAAGAAGTGACATTTGAGCTGAGAGCTGAAGAACTGGGGACAGGCAAGGGGAAGGCATTGCTGCAAAGATTTCTGATGCTCATACAGAGCCTGGAGTGGAAGGGAGAAGAGTGAGTTTAAAGAAGGGAATCAAGGCTTAGTGACTGGCCTGGGAAAAAAGAGAGGGAGAGGGGCCTGATATGAACCTGGGGAGAGTGGTAGGGTGGGGGACATCCTTCCTGTTGCCTATTTACTTACAACGCTTTAAATTTTTTGCTAATCTAGTGCCTATCATTTAAATACATCCATCTCTACAAGCCACAAATAGGTTTACAAGTAGAAAGCCACAAGAGGGAAAACTATGAAGATCCTGGAAGACAATTAACCACAGGACTGATGTTTGACATTCAAAATTAAATTGCATGATCATGAAACAATCAAGCAAAAAACAGAGCAGCTTACTTAACATCAAATTCACATACCAACTTAGAGCAAAATCAAGAAAGCAGATACTTTTTCCCTCTGCATTCCATGGTGCTGGCATGCTGGAGGTCTTGGAGCACATTGGTAATTTGCCTAATTTTTGCACTAGGTTTGCATAAGAAGTTTTCAGGTCCCTGATTTCCATGACATAAAACTGTTTCTGCAAACAGATTACTATTCTCCAACTCAGGAATAACTTCTTCATAGACAAGATGAAAAAGAAATTTGGAAATCCCTAGTCCTTGCAAATTTCCAAGTCAGGACTAAAAGGAAACAGAGGGTAGAGGCCTGAAGGAGGTATACTCTCCATTCAAGTTGCCTAGCCCAGTCTTGGTGATTATGTCAAACACTACCTATGAACCCATCGTTCAACATATGTAAAATCTAGTTGTTCTCAGAAGAATGAGACAGTGGTTTTAATTTCTTAGCAAAACCTGGCTCTAAGTATAAAAATCTCCCACCCCCCTTGCTGCCATTGATCTTTGCAGCATAGGATGAACCTGGTTACCTTGAGCTTAACTGGGTTCTTTGCTTCCCCCCCCCTATAACCATAGAAAGGAAAAGGGCAGGGATAGAGTAGGTACTTTTTTACTGCTTTCAGTTTAGGACATGGTAAAGTAGATGCCCACAGTAAGCAATAACTGGCATTAGGAAGAAACATCAGAGAAGCTGTCCTACAATTTGCTAATCAGTCTAAAGAGTGTGTCTTACTAGGTCCACATTAAAAAGGTTACCATCAAACTCCTAGCTAGACCCTGTGCCCATTTACAGGTCTGTGCACAGTTCCACCACAGCTCTGTAGGAATCATGTAGAAAAGTCATGAAAAGTCAGTTGCTCTTGATTTAACCATAATTACAATTGAATTGTGGGTTCAGTTGACAATCCATAGAGACCTGTACACAGATGAATCCCGACTCTACCAGTTACCTAACTGGATGACCTTGTCCAGGTTAGTTAGCATCTCTGATCCTTAGTTTCTTCCTCTTTGACATGAAAATGACATTTGTAAGGACTGAATGTAATAATATATGCAGCACCCTGCTAGACATGTAGTATATAGCTCACCTAATGCTACTCCTCTTTGAAGGGCCCTTTTTAGCACCAAGAATTGTCTCATATGATAATCTAGGCCAGCACGGTCCAAAAGAACTTTCCATGATGAGCCAGGTGCCATGGTGCACACCTGTAATCCCAGTGACTCAGGAGACTAAGGCAGGAGGATCACAAGTTGGAGGTCAGCCTCAGCAACTTAGTGAGACCCTACCTCAAAATAAAAAGGGGTAGGGATGTAACTCAGTATAACTCCTGGGATCAATCTCTAGTACAGAAAAAAAAGAACTTTCATTGATGATGGCAATATTCTATTTCTGCTCTGCCCAATATGGTAGCTACTGCACACATATGGTTCTTGAGTCCTTGGAATGCTGCTAGTGCAACTGAACAACTGAACTTTAAATTTAATTTGGAATATTTAAGTTTAAATAGCCATGTGCAACTAGTGGCTTCCGTATTAGCACAGCTTCAGACATTACTCCCTGTTTTGAGGATCTGAGCAGAGAGAAGCCAGAAGTCTGAGCAGAGGCAAAGACATTGCCATGGGCAAGGGAATGAATGGGCAGAGGTGGTAGGAGTTCTATAGTCAGAAAAGTCAGAGTGAGGGATTCAAGTCCCACTTGGCCCAGAAGGAAGGGCTGGCATGCAAACAGCAGGAGGCTGCTGCACCACACAGCATTAGGATGCCTTACAGGTGTGGAGGTACCATTTATTTGGAAAACCAATAGTGAAATGAAAGCAAGCCATGGGCAGTGTGAAAATCCAAATATTTCTAGCTAGGGGTTAGGGAACCTGACCATGTTGGCAAGAGAACGTGTGAATGAAATGATAAACAGCAGTTCTCTGGAAGCTTCTCCTGAGATAATGAGGAGTTTCAGGTTATACAGCGTTTTTGAAAATAAGAGTGGGGTGGGTGGACACCTTAAGGAGCCCTGGTCCTCCCAATACAAGATCCTTTGGTAGTCCGTAGCTCTGTTTCCAACCTATTTTACTCTTTGTGCCCTGGTATTCGCTCTACATGGTGACTTTTTGAAGTATACAGAGTAGGAATGGAGCAATCAAACGACATTCGGTTAGATTCAACTATTCCATATTTTCAGTCAAGAACAATGTTCAAATGTTCAGTTAGGATCTTGGCTAGTGAAACTCTTCACTTCTCCCCACCTGTGTGAGTGTGTTTTTCTTTGACATTTGAGCTCGTTTCCCCTGTCTCTGATGTTTTCCTCACTGCCTTTTTTGCCTCCTCACTGAAGCAAAAAGAACAGAGCCTCGGCTAATTACTCTCAGATCAAATAATACTGGTTATTGTAATTGGTCATTGTCCGAAAACACTGAGTTCTTCTTAGCCCCGAGGTTGCCTGGCACAGCTTAGTTAGCTAACTATTCCCGGAATGTCTCTATTATCTGTTTTACTTTGCAAAAGAAACTAGGGATTTGTTGAAAGCTGGTAATAAAAGTCTGCCCTGGTCTGAGCCGAGACTGCGTTGAGAGGGCCTGGGAAAGCATGACCTCCATGAATCAAGTTCCCCCTCCAATGGCCACTCAATGATGTTATTTGGTTTCTCTGTGTCAGAGAATAATAAACCCACTAGGTTTTCTTGCAAGCCAACACTCCCTGTTCTCAGGGCCTGGGGCATGGCTGAGGGGCACAAAACAATTTTAATGACCAAACTCACTGAAAGTAAAACGGTTCATAGAAAAAAACCAACACATTCACAAGGTGCTGGCTCTCTCAGAGCTTCTTCCTGGGACTCAGAGCCCCCAGGTCAGGGCATTGGAGGCTGTTCAGTGGACCAAGGTCCAAGGAAATGTCTCTTCTTCCTACCTAAAAACAGCTTCCCAATGTGATGCTCACCTGTTCCAGACAATCTGAAGGCTGTGGGGCTTAGGCAGCGGGAACCATTCTGGAAAGCACACAGAGAAACATTAAAAACCAAAAACAATCCTCCCATGTGTTGCCAAAAATATTATTAAAATTCTAAATACTCTTCTGGGCTTGGGTGAAAGAGGACTCAAGGATCAAACGAGTATAGTGGCCTGTAATTCCAGTGGTTTGGGAGGCTGAGGCAGGAGGATTGCAAGTTCAAAGCCAGCCTAAGCAATTTAGCAAGGCCCTAAGAAACTTAGTGAGACTCTGTCTCAAAATAAAAAATAAAAAGGGCTGGGGCTGGGGTTGTGGCTCAGTGGTAGAGCATTCGCCTAGCACGTGCGCGGCCCGGGTTCAATCCTCAGCACCACGTAAACATAAATGCATTGCATTGTGTACAACTAAAGCAAATAAATAAATATTTAAAAAAAAAAAAAGGGCTGGGGATGTAGCTCAGTGGTTAAGGCCCAAGGTTCAACCCCCAGTACCAAAAAAAAAAAAAAGAATTAGATAAACTAACTAATGACTTCTTTAAGGCCTCTTCTCACTCTGAATTTTTATTATGGATTGAATTCTACACAACTCACCCAAATTCATATTTTGAAGTCTCAATTTCAAGTACTCACTCAGAATATGACTTTTTTTTTTTCTTTTTTGGTGCCAGGGACGGAACCTAGGGATGCTCTCTATATAGCACTGAACTACACCCCAGCCCTTTTTGTTTTTTATTTTGAGACAAGGGTCTGGCTAAGTTGCCCAAGCTGGCCTTCAACTTGTGATCCTCCTGCCTGTGCCTCCTGAGTCACTGAGATTACTGGCATGTACCACAATGCCCTGCAGAATATGACCCTTTATGGAAATAGGGTTATTGCAGATATAATTAGGTAAGATGTAGTCATCAAGGTGGACCCTAATACGATTTTACTGGCCTCTTCATAAAAAGGGAAAGTTTAGCTGGGGAGGGTGGTGCATACCTGTAAGCCCAGCAATTGGGAGGCTGAAGCAGGAGGATTGCAAGTTAGAAGCCAGGCTGGGCAACTTAGCAAGACCCTGTCTCAAAATAAAATTAATGAAAAGAACTGGGGAGTGTAGCTCAGAGGTAGAGCATCCCTGGGTTAAATTCTTATTACTCCCCTCACCACACACATACATACAACAAATAAAAAAGATCAAAATCATAAAATAAAAGGGACTGGGGATATAGCTCAGTGGTAGAGTGACCTGGGTTCAATACCTGGTACTGCAAAGAACAAACAAGAAACCACACACACACACACACACACACACACACACACACATACACACACACACACACAATTTGGATGCAGAGGTAGACATTTACCAAAGAATATGATGTGAAGAAATACAAAGAGAAGACAGACATCTACAAAACAAAGAGATAGAACTGGCGCAGATTCTCTCTCATAGTCCTCAGAAGGAACCAACCTGAAGACATCTCAATTTCAGGCTCCCACCCTCTAGAACTGTGAAACAATAAATTTCTGTTGCTTAAGCCACTCCATCTATGGTACTTTGTTGTGGCAGCCCTAGCAAACTAATAGAGTCAAAATATTCAGTGAAGTCAACAAACATTTATTTGACATATATGGTGTGCAGAGCATGTATCAAGTGCTAGGAGAATATGAAGGAATCAAAAGAAACTTTGCCATAGACACATGAAAAGCCCTGCAAGGAAAGATAGGGCAAAGTCTCAAAGACTTAAAAGTGGTAGAAAGGAAGGGGAGCTAACTTTATATGCCATTAGTGTTACAAATAATAATAATAAAAATTGTAATTTTAATTGGAACATTCTAGAACATTTATATTTGGATGCAGGGTTCTCCCATAACTTTTGGCATTGACACCAAAATAAAACCACATTGAAAGGGGACATTTTTCATTCAAGAAACAGTAATCCAATGTCACCTCTATGTGAGGGCCACAAAAAGATCCATAGAGGATGCTTGCTGATGCTGATTATCAAATTTGCTGTATTACTCATCCAAATTGAGAAAAGGGTATTTTGACTCTCATTTAAAGTGATATTTCTACCTTACCCTTTTCTAAAGCATGAAATTTTGATTAAAAAAATTTAATAAAAGCATATACGGTTGGCCTTTTATTTTTATTTCTTTTAGTATTTACTTATTTATTTTTTGTGTGCTGGGGATTGAACCCATGGCCTTGTGCATGCAAGGCAAGCACTCTACCAACTGATCTACACCCTCAGCCCAGTTTTTAGTTTTTTTAATAACAGGAATTGAACTCAAGGGTATTTTTAGCACTGAGCTACATCCCCAGTCCTTTTTACTTTTTATTTAGAGATAGTGTCTCACTAATTGTTGAGGGCCTCATTAGGTTACTAAGGCTGGCCTCAAACTTGCAATCATCCTGCTTCAGCCTCCCACATCACTGGGATTACAGGTGTGCAGCACCACACCTAGCTTACTGTTGTTCTTCTGTCTCTGCAGGTTTCTATCTACAGGTTCCCCAGCCAAGGATTCAACCAACCATGAATTGAAAATATTTTAAAAATTGCTGGGGCAATTGTACTGAACATGTACAAACATTTTTTTCCTTGTCATTATTGCCTGAACAATATATCATAACAACTATTCACATTGTACTATGTATTATAAGTAATCTAGAGATCATTAAAAGCATACAGGACAATGTGCATAGGTTATATGAAAATACTAAGATACTTGAGCTCCTGCAGATTTGGGTATCTCATGAGGTTCGGGAACCAATCCCCTGTGGATACCGAAGGATGTCAGTATTCTACTGTACCTTCAGAAGCAAGTTCAATTAAAAGCTGAATTTATAGTGCTAAGAGTTGTAGAGTGAAAGGAGTGATCAAAGAAAGTGGTTTGAATTTTCAAGGTCAGATGCAATCAAATGTGAACCACTCTGCTGGTAGTTTATAGTCCCAGGTGGGCACTAAGTGAAGCCCTAGTATATACAGGTTATTTACCCTCTGTTCAGTACAATTGTGCCTGAGTTCAAAATAACCAGTAAAGATAAGAATATCTGGTATTTGTTTGGTATGTTTATTTCCAAACCACTTTCTGCTGTCTATTTACAGTTCTTCCCTGGCCAAACAACATTAAGATATTTCCTCATTCAGTCATATCCCAATTTCCAATTAGCATAATGAAATCCATTTCAGTCCTCTCCCATTTTCTGTCTTTCCCATTGTAGAGCTCTCTGTTCTGTGTTTTTTAGCCTTTAGTAATTTTATACTATTTCCAGCTTTAGCATTGCTCATGTTGGGAGTTAGCTAAATTCATCTGGGCGCTGACTACTGCTTCAGTTTTGCCAAGACTTGAAGCAAATATTTGAACCCTGGTGACCCTCAGTTTCCTTAACCCATGCTGCAGGTCACAGTCACCTTCAAGGATGCTAAAGCAATTCAATTACACAACAAATGTAAAGTGCCTGCTCTGGAGCATTAAGCAAAATAAACTCTATTTGCCTTTTCTTCCTTTCTTTGAAAAGTGATGAACAGTGAAAACTGTGTGGTGAGGCACATGGACCCCGGACCCAGGTTTTGGTTCCTCGATAAACCACTTACTGGTTGTATGACTTGAAGATGTGACTTAACTTCACTGGGCCTCAGTTTCCCCATCTGCAGAAGGGGGATAATTACAGTTCCTTTTGCACAGGGTTGTGAGAACTGGGTAATAAATTCCTGTAAGACTTTGCTCACTGTTTCTCCTGCTTCTTTCCCTTGTCTGGTGTACCTTGTCTCTCCCCTCAGGTATCTCTGCTTTATTGTTCTCCCAGAGAACCTTCCATAACTGTTTCCTGCTACTGAAATTCTAATTTGCTCCAAGCTCCAATTCTTATAGGGCTGGCTTGATTTCTTTTGAGGGCTCAGTGTGAGCCAGAGGTGTGTTTTTTAGCTGTGTAGTATAGTAACATGAACACAAACCCAGGCTCAGATCTCCTCCCTGATGCTTAGGAGCACTGGGACTTAGGAAGAAACTGCCTAACCTCTCTGGTCAAGTAACTGAGAAAGCTTACAAATCTATAAAATGGGCATAATTTTCCAGTTGCTGGAAGGATTAGAAAAGATTAAGCATTTGGTATACAGAAGGGATTTTTAAAAAGGTGTTAGTCTCATTCCTTCTCTTTTCTTCTTCTTGTTCTTGTTTTGGAGAGGTCGTCTGGTCTAACATGGTGGCTCTCAAGGGGGTTGCATATTAGCCTCACCTGCAGAGATTTTAAAAGAAAGGCAGCCCTGGCTCCACTCCCCCAGAGAGTCTGATTTAACTAGTCTGGGAAGGTCCAGGCTTTGGTTAGTTGTTGTGCTGTTATTATGTCTTTAATGGTCTCCAGATGTCTGTAGCAAGGCTAAGACAGAGGACTGCTGGTCTAGCCAAGAGAGCGGGACCAGCACTCACCAGCAGCTCCACATGCTTCTCTGAGCCTCATTTCCTCATCTGTGACAAGTGAGGTTGTTGTGAGAATTCCATTAATCAATGTATATAAAAACTGCAGTGGAGTCTGACTCATTCTTAATATGTTGTTCCAGGATGTAAAAGAGGAAGTGCAACAAGGGAGAAATCAGCTCTCATAAATTCGACCAGGAAAGGATAACTGTAAGAGTTGCCCCAGGACCCCAGGAGGGACAACATTTTGAATTGGAGGGTCCATGTTCTCTGTAGATGGATAGGGCCGGCTCTTCCCACACCTATTTTGTAGCTACATTAGCTCACAGCAATTGATGTGGCCAGGGTCAGTCCGGGAGCTGCTAGGAAGCCAAGTCAAAGCCCCAGGCCTCTTTGTGGCCTACCTGCCCACTCTTAAGCAGGTAACCAGATGTTGAATAATGTTGAATCACCTTCTCTCTCTCCCATTGATTTTTCCCAGTAGTTAAGCTGCAAGCGATCAATGAGAGAACCGTCCACAAACAGATAGGCATTGTCCACAGCGCCATTTAGCCTTTAAAAATAACAGAACCGGAGTAGCTTGTTTCCCTTCTCTTTCCATAGATGATAGTAAATCATTAGACCAGATTTCCCTCCATATCCTCCCTCTGCCATTTCCTTTAAAAGAGTTCTCGTTTGAGTTCAACTGCAATTTGAGGCAGGAAAAGCAAAGCAGGTTGCACAAGAAAACTAAAAAGATGGGCTATTTAAATTTCCAAAGTAAGTGGAAGAAAATTCATTGAAGGCAGAGATGTTGCCACCATAAAAAAAGTCTATTTCTTATAAATGTTTAATAGAACTCATTTCACAACTGACTCAAGTATGGGAACCTTAGTCAATAGAGATTTGTTGGTTGATTGATAAAATATCACTGGGGCATTTGGAGTCTCAGCTCAAAGTAAAACATTTTCTAGTTACGATAGTCTTGCCACAATCGCTCTAAGGTTATCTTATAGTGCAGTCTACTGAACTACACCTCTGGAATTTCCTGAATACAATGCATTCTTGAGATACCATATATTTAGATAGTTGATAATGTTGTTAGCCTTACTTTGCTATCTCAAGCAGTAATTTTAAAAGTGCACTGCCAAAATCCATAGCTCTTTTTCTCCCACCTGTGCCTCTTGTCCAGCCCAAACACACACACACACACA
This sequence comes from Tamias sibiricus, assembly GCA_025594165.1. Lineage (NCBI taxonomy): Eukaryota > Metazoa > Chordata > Mammalia > Rodentia > Sciuridae > Tamias > Tamias sibiricus. Next base: position 92,388,718 of record CM046660.1, read on the forward strand.
CACACACACACACACACACACACACACACACTATCATTCTCCTCCTCCCAACTGCTCAACTGCTGGCTTTGCTCTTCCTCAAGGAGCTGGCTTGCAAGCTCCCTTATTCTTTGACTCCAGAAGCTTTTTCCAAGCTTTAGATTCCTCTTTGAGCATCATCAGGACTCAGAAAGCCAGTGTTCTCCTGGGCAAGGCTCCTTGGCATTTGAGGCCAGCACTTTGATTCGTGTTTGTAACTTGCCACTTCTCTAACTCTGCATCAGAACTTTCTGTGAGTCTGAGAAGATGTGCCATCCTTTGAAGCCTGTTCCAAGGTCTCTGTAGGTGAAAAAGCAAGGCCTTGCTCCTGGTGGATGGAGGTGGAGGGTGTGGGCATAGTCAGGACTCACCTCCCTCTCAGCAGTACCATGGTTAATGTTATCCACCCCCACAAATGGATTTTGAACTTGAGCATGCTTTTCAGAGTTTATCATCTTTTCAGAGTTGCATATTTGACATTTGCCATTCCCCTGTATTCGCTACAAATATTTAAGGGCCACCATGTGTAGTCATTGTGCTCAGTACTGAGAATACACACACGTAGTACCTGGCCTTCCCCCAGCAAGCTTACAATCATATGGTTTTCCGTGTTATTATTATCATCATCTCCTGGTCTTCTCAGCTCCCAGACTCCTTTCCCTCTACGGGGCCCTTATAGTACTGGGCTGGCAGGGTCTTCTTTTCTTTCTCTACATCATCTCTCACAGGCAACAGGATTCACACCTTAGGCTTTGAGCACATGACTTCCGATTCTGTATTTCTAAACTGGACTCTTATAATCACATATTTGTATTTCTAATTGCTTTTTAAATATCTCCAGTTGGCTCAAAATGTTGAAACTTTATATTCATTACCTTCTGCATAAATCTGTTCCTTCCCCCTTTTATTTCCTGTCCCAGTGAATGGTGCTCTCTCTCTCTCTCTCATCCATAGAGACAGGTTTTTGTTTCTTCACAAGTCAAATCTAATCAGTCACTGCTCAAGTACAGACATCCTATTGTCTTCTAGGATTTAGAGCATTGCTGTATTGCTTCTGACCTTGCCTAATCACCAATTTGATTCTACAGTCTTGCAAGAATTTTTTTTTCTAAAAATTAAATCCTGCCATATCACATGTCACTAAAAAACCATCCAAGTCCTTCTCTGTGTTTACAGGTCAATGTGCAAATCCTTAGCATGATTACCAGGCATTTCCCAGTCTGGTCCTTGACCACTCTTCCACTTCATCTCCAGTGATGCCACCATTCTACTGCCCTGAGCAAGTGATGGCTTGGTACATTACCACATAAGCCTGCCTTCCTATTCTTCTATGTCTGGTCCATTTGTCTGGGATCATCTTCTCCTCCTGCTCACTTGGAGAGAGCCATCTTCTCCTATCACCTTTCTCTACTCATTATAGAGTCTCAGCTCATGTTTCTTTCTCTTACAACATTTCCTGAACTCCCCAAATAAAGATGGCCTTTCCCCAGCGTTCTTAAGGTCCCCAGGGCACGCTGCTATAATGTACTTTCCACCTTGTGTAATTGGTTTATTTCTCCCTCTGGATTATATTCCTTGAAGGCAGGATTCCATGCTGTATTTCTTTTTTATTCCCCCAGTCCCAGCACCTAACACTTAATAAATATTTGCTAAATGAAAGACAGAAGTTGATGCTTGGATAAAAAATAAAAAAGTAATAAATTTAGTTAACCTTACTCTTAAAATGTAAAAGTAACTCACCAGAGCCCACTTGTGTATCCAGCCCCCTGTCTAACAGAGATTGATGATATCACAAGGCATTGGCACTAAAATTAAGGAAGGAGCTCTGATTTGAACCAGTTCCATGACATTTGGCACTTTGAAAACCCTTTTCTTCTGCAACTGTACAGTAGTATAGCCAGGTTTTGTTTTGTTTTAATTTAATGTGTGCATTTATTTATTTTATTGATAAATAGAAATGTACATATGAATATATATACAATTTACATATTTTATATATTGTGTACAACATATAAAATTGCATGTTTCTTTTCTCTTAGAAAGAAATATGTTTTACCTATTTTCACTCCCAATTTTTCCTAATCTTAATTACTTTAAGATCATCTACTCCCCCTCCATAAAAACTAATAATTGCCACTAAATAAATTAAAGATGAGAAAACTAAAAATAAATGTAGAAACTAGAAGAAACTATTAATGAAGATCAAAGTGGGCTGTGTATCTAAATGAATTTCACTGACTGATGTGGGGGACGGGTTAATAAAGATGTTAATAGGAACTCCCCGGGAGCTTTCGGCAGTGCTCCAGTAGCGAAACAGTAATGAGCCCAATCTCGGTTCATAGATTCAGTGATCGCTGGTGGCTTCATTAGCTGTAGCAAGGGAGGGCTGCGAGAGTCCCAGAGTAGGGACGGCACTCACATTACATTCCAGAAACATGTCGCCAAGCTCACAGATTTGAACATCAAGACTAGGCGGAAAGACATAATCATCTGGAAATGGACTTCGAAAAGTGACATAGGTTGGGCTCCTGTGTAGGACATTGTCCTAATCACCAAATCATTACTGTTGCCATTTGACAGTTAAGGTAATATGGAACACAGCTAAGAACACCATCTTGGGGTTCAATGAGTCTGTAGATACTGGGTCAACCCTTACTGTCCAGCTGACCTCAGTAAGAAATATACCTCTCAAAGCTTCAGCACTCATTTGAAAAGCATGGATGATAACGGCGCCCCGATTTGATAGGGTGATTGTGAATCAATGTAAAATAATGCTTCTCATTGTTAGTACTCAATAAATAGTATTTACTATTGCCCAGCAATAAGGTAAATAATAATATATGTTTTTTTCCCTTGGGAAAGGAGACGGAACAGGAATAATTAGAGTCTTAGAGGGTGCCATTGGAATTTGAACCCAGGTTTTATAATTCCTAGTCATTGATTTTGTTTCATAAATATCTATTGACTACCTATTATGTACCATTTAGGGGACATGTATAAAATACTAGAAGTGCTGGAAAGTGGCCAGGTTTGGTCTGTAGAAAACTCTGTCTCCATGCCAGCTTTGATCTTTGGGTAATATGAATGAAGATACCACAAATGCTGCTGTGATTTGGCGGCCCTTACTGGATATTCATTATGTGGGAGGTAGTTAACAAGGATTCTCCTAGGGAAGGGCCCTGTGGACCTACAGTGGGCAGACATCTCACAGAGATGTGAGGAGCAGAATGGACAGACCATTTGACAGGGACAGTCTTAACAGGCACTCAGACTGACTCAGGTAGATGTTTGTAAACTGAACACCCACTCTTAGCATGTGGGAATTCAGGCAAAATTTAGGCCCAAGCAAGCAGAAACAAAAGGCAGTTCTGTTTTCTGGAGGTATACCTGACATTTAGAAGAAGGCCAAGCTTTTGAAGGAGCTAAATATAAAGAAACAGGCAGCATCAGTTCTCACACCTGTCATTGGGTCTGCACCATGGTGAGTCACTGGGCAGCTGAACTTCTACACTGCAAAAAACAAAACAAAACAGAAAAACAGAATGCAAGAGCTGTGGCTATGGCTCAGTGGTACAGCACTTGCCTAGCATGTGCGAAGCCCTGGGTTTAGTCCCCAGCACTGAAAAAAGAAAAAAAAAAAAAAAAAAAACCAAATTTATTGAGCACCTACTAAAGGTTAAACACCATGGTAGATGCAGTTCAATAATTTCATTGATTTCTCAGCACTGCCCTAAAAATCAGATAGGGACACAACATGATTAATGGAAAGAGAACAAGGTTTGGATGCAGATTTGACCCATTTCCAGTCAAGAAATGCCTCTCTGTAAGTCTGGGAGGAAGGCCTCTGTTTCTTCATCTGTAGAATGGTGTTAACCTTTCCAATGCTGACCTTGGCAGGTCATAGTAGGGATTAGCAGTTATGTATGTTAGCAACAAACATATGCATATTGCTATATTGTATATGTACATTATATGTGCATATAATTATGAACATTGCCTGGCATATAGGAGAACTTTTTAAATGACAGGATTTTATAGATTTGTGAACTGAAAACAACTTCCTCAATTTCCCTTGACAGTAACTTGGACTTGCCATTCCATATGAGAATTGATGCCCTGAGTTAATGCCTTGTCTTATCAACATTTTTCTTCAATCCACTGAATAACTCACTCAGCTAATAGCTCATGTGACAAAGCTGATAACAATGCAGATGCAATCTTAGGTTGTATTCATAGCAAACACAGAGATTTGCTCAGAACCCTTTGAGCCTAAAGCATAACAGCTCTTTATAATCCCAATGGAGAAGGATTATTTAGATTTTAATCTTCCTCCATCCCACAGTCGTGTCAGAGGCAGTGAAACTCTCATGCTGAATTTAGTCAAAATTAGACATTCTGGGAGTGAGGCTGTGCTGCTGCAGGATTGCTGTCTTAATGTCAGTATTCATTCCATCCTGGTTATTTCTTGCTTCCACCTGGTGGTCAAAGTTGAAAAAGCAAGCATACCAAAAACCAACTGGGTGTTGCTGCCTATCACTGGCCATGGGCACATCTGATTCTGGTCCCTGTGGGGGTTTTTGTACTGCTTTTCTGCCTTTTGATTTCCACTAAGTTCCTCCAGTGGAAAAACTTCTCGTGTGAGGTGTTCTTTCCTGGGACTGAAAGAACAGGGCTAATCCCGGATGCTTCCCTGTGGCGGAGTTCACATCACACATCAGGCATGATTTTCAGCAGATACTGCTTTAAAAGTTCGAAGGCCTCCGTGGACTCTATTCCCTTCTCTATGGGAACAGGCATCAAAGAGACAGGAGTAAAATGCTTTGCACGCACATCAGGAACTAATTGCCAATTTGGCAAATGCATTGACTAATATCAGGGGCTGTTATTTCTAAATCCTCTCCTGTCCTTGACCCCCAGTATCTAGACGTAAACTTGGAACCATTAGTGGAGAAGGATAAAGTCTTCTGGTGCCTCAAATGGAATTGAGAGGGATTTAAACTCAGCGCTTTTGAGTGTGGTGAAATGAACTCAGCAGTGCATTAATGCTAGGATTTGAGCTCACACAGCGTGAGCGCTTTCAAAAACCGTGTTTAAGGAAGCAAACAGAGCCACGACAGACCCTTTCAGGGGAGCAAAAGGAGTTGGATGAAACAATCAATGACACATTAAAAACCACAACTGGGCTGCAATCATGTGGGCAGAAAAAAAAGTTTCTCTTTATCACAGGATCTTTGCATCTAATGAGATGGTGGCTGGACTGGGCAGCCCCTGGAGGAGGGAAACCTCCATTTACTTGAGCTGAGATGTGTCCAAATATTTAGTTGATCCTCTGAAAAGCCCTACATGATTCTGTAGCAAATGGGTCTCTAAGGTATGATCTTATCAGGTCTCCATGGCCAATGGAAAACCTATTGAATGGGGATTTGGAAAAGAAAAATCAGAAAATATCATGATGAAAAGTACAAATGTTTAAACCTTTTCTCTCAGAATTGGCTATTTTCAATATCTTTCAAATACTTAGTTTAAGACCAACAACATCCCAGTGGATGACTTGTCCTAACTAGTTACAAATGGCTGGCTGCTTTATTCCTATTTGTCCTGACAATAGTGAAACCTCTGCTGTGTGGATTGGCATGTCCTCTGTCTAGTGCTTGAGGCTCAGGGGTGGGGGTGGGGGGCGTGACCTGAGTGCATTTTCTTGGGCATGGAAAGGGAAGCTGAGATGGTTGAAGAAAGTTTGCAGAGGTGTCTAGAGAGGTCCACTGTTCAAATCCATGCTACAGTCTATATGAACAACATGAATATCCAGTTGGCTCTAAGCTTCTGGGATCTTCTGAGCCACAAACCCACCACATTCCAGATAAGGCATCAACTGGGCCTCTAACTTTTTCTAATTCTCTGAGAGTAGAATCCCCTCCAGCATTTGTGTCTTTATTATTGCTTCCCGGGGTCTCTTAGGCAGGATGACCAAAATTTCTCCCTTCCCCCACTGCAGGAGGCCAGCACAGCCCCAGTTCCCCGGCCAGTTTGATTAATGTGTCTTGACTAATTGTGTGAAAGATGGCAGCCCTTTAGCAAGTGTGACCAGTTTATTGTTCAGCCAATCACCGGCACCTCAGTTAGCATGTGAAAAGGGGGTGTGTTGTGGGGGAGGGGGAGTGTTCTGGCGGCTGAGTCAAAGGAGGAGCATTTTGGGGGGTCAAGAGCAACACCCACTTCTTTGAGGGGATGTTACTATGCTCTACTAAACCTGTAAACCTCGTACTCAAAGCAGTTTTTTTTTTCTCCTCCCTCTTTTTTCAAGATCTTTTTTTCCCATGGTGCAAGCAGGCAAGACACCGGCTACTCTGCAGATGGAGTTCACGTTCCAGGGTTTTTAATATTTCACTTTTATATTTCTGTTAGAGAATGATCCTGCTGAGCGTCTGGGAATCTGGGCTCGTCAGAACCCCCTCACTGACACTTGGATATATTGCTCTGAAAGCTATCCCAGGAGAAAAGATTAAACAAAAAAAGGCCTACTTTTCAAAGCCTACTTCTCAATCTGCCCACATCAAAATAAGACAACTGGCCCTTTGAAGTGGAGGACACAGAGTTCTCAGCCAGCTTGCTTAAATGGGGAGTGGGAGAGAAGGAGAGAAAGGAAGGAAGGAAGAAAGGAAGAAGGAAGGAGCCAGACTCTAAAATAATACACCCCTTTCACCTTGCCAGATTTAATCAGGCAAAAGAGTTTGCATTGTAGCTAGAAAGCTTACCACCCTGCTGGTCAGAGATCCAAGAAAACAGGTAACAGCAGAGAAATCTTAAAGCTGAGTCAGCACCAGGTGAGTTATCAAAACTGTACAAACAGAAACTGTGTTGTCCTCCTAGATAGAGCCCAGACAAAGCAGAGAAATGAAGAGTAGATGTGGATGGACGCTGGATGGTTCTCCCAAGTTCAGAGCAACTGAATTCTCTCAAAAGGAACTCAGACAACTCAACAGCACAAAAACAAATAATCCAATTAAAAATGGGCAAATGACCTGCTTAGATATTTCTGAAAAGAAGACATACAAATGGCCAACAAGTACATGAAAAATCATCAACATCACTCACTCATCATCAGAGAGATGCAAATCAAAACTACAATATCACCTAACTCCAGTTAGAATGGCTATTTTCAAAAAGACAAAAAATAACCAGTACTGGGAAGGATGTGGAGAAGATGGGGAGGGGCTCTTACACACCATTGGAGGGAATGCAAATTAGTACAGCTATGATGGAAAACAGTATGGAGGTTCCTCAAAAAAATAGAAATAGAATTACCATAGAATCCTGCAATCCCGATACTGGGTATATATAGGAATTAAAATCGGTATGTCAAAGAGACATTTGCACTTGCATGTTTAACGCAGCATTATTCACAATAGCCAAGATATGGAATCAACCTAAGTGTCCATCTGACAAGTGAATGTGGGGAAATGTGGTATGTGTACATAATGGAATACTATTCAGCCATAAAAGGAATGAGATTCTGTCATTTGCAGCCATATGTATAGAATGGGTGGATTAAGTGAAGTAAGTCAGGCACAGACAGGCAAATAACACGTTTCATGTTTTCTATAGAAGCTAAAAAGTTGATCTCACAGAAGTAGAGAATAGAATAGTGGTTCCCAGAACCTGGGAAATGGTATGGGGGAGATAGGGAGGGAGAGAGGATGGTCAATGGGTACAGGGGTGCAGTTGGATAGGAGAAATAGCTTCTAATGTTTTATAGCACAGTAGGATAACTATGGTTGGCAAAAATAACCTAAATATTTCAAAAAAGCTAGTAAAGAGGATTTTTACTATTCCTCCCACAAAAAAGATTAAATGTTTCAAGTGATAGATATATCAATTATCCTGATTTGATCATTACACGTTGTATGCACGTATTAAAATATCACATTATACCCCATAAATATGTATAATTATTGTGTTCACTAAAGAAAAAAAAAAACTTAAAAGATTGTGCTGACTGGGTTCAAAGTTTCCATGTTCTTACTATGTGGAATGAAAGGGAAAGGAGAAGAAATCGTGTCCAGAATGGTGTTAACATTGCTCCAACTGACATTTTTCCTGACTCCCATCTCCCCTTCAGCTGCCCTTCAATTGCTGGAGTTCACTGTGTGTGGAAGCTGCAGCAGCAGCTTAGGGCCAAGGATGAGGGTGACTCAAAAGGGACTTCCTGATTCACATGAACGGATGTTCTTGAAACACAGATCCTGATGATCTTTTAAAAATATATTCCTTATGACTGAGTTATTAATAGTACTGACCCCATGCCCAAGATATGATGAACTCTTTCAGATTTGAAAAGGCAGGATTAGACATCTTGGCTTTGGCTAAGGTTATAACTCCCTTCCTTCTATAAGCTCAGCCAGGCTCACAGCCACAAGCCTCCCAAGCCCAAGGGAGCAGTGCTCACAAATAGGTACCCTGCTAAGAAGGAGGACCAGTGCAAGAGTGTGGATGAATGAATTCAACATAAGCTTCAGAGATCCAAGAATGCACTGTATTCATCTCCATAGCCTCAGCACCTCTCCTAATGCCTAGAAGATAGTACTCAAAAATTTTTGAAGCTGGGCGTGGTGGCACACTCCTGTAATCCCAGCACTTGGGAGGCTGAGGCAGGAGGATTGCGAGTTCAAAGCCAGCCTCAGCAATGGCGAGGCACTTAGCAACTCAGTGAGACCCTGTCTCTAGTAAAACACACACAAAAAAGGGCTGCGGATGTGGCTCAGAGGTCAAGTGCCCCTGAGTTCAATCCCCAGTACCAAAAAAAAAAAAAATTTTTTTTTTTTTTTTTTTACTTACTTGAATTAAGTTGAACCCTTACTAGAAAAACAATGCAAAGTGTGAACCCTGCTGGTGTTAAGCCTGGAGAGTTTTCTTTGTAAAAAAAAAAAAATCGCACATTACTTTGATATGACAGTAGAATGCAACTCAGTTCTGTTTTATTGTAGCACAGATATCTTATTTAGCATAGAATCTGGCAGGGAGGCATTTTTGGCCAAGTTTCTAGCATTGTTATTCTCATCAAGACATTCAATATTAAGGATCTCTATTTGTTGCTTGGACCAACCGGAAACCCAAATGTTTGAAGTCTGGGGGAACAGCACACATGTTTACCACAGCAGCTTTGTTTGGACATCATGCAGAATGTTTTCTGTGACTCCAAATTTCCGTTCGCATACATGTTAGAAAGCTGAGGAAAGTTAGGGGTCCCATTTTCACCCAGACAGAGAAGAGAGTGGGCAATAAGAAGTAGGGACAGGGTGGGAAAAGATGAGAATACCACTGTAACTCAATGACAGTGGTGGGGCTTAAAAGTGAGACCATATTTTGAGTTTTAGTGTTTTTTTATATATATATATATATATATATTTTTTTTTTTTTTTTTTTTTTTTGGTACCGGGGATTGAACTCAGGGGCACTCGACCACTGGGCCACATCCCCAGCCCTTTTTTGTATTTTATTAGAGACAGGGTCTCACTGAGTTGCTAAGTGCCTCGCCATTGCTGAGGCTGGCTTTGAACTCGCGATCCTCCTGCCTCAGCCTCCCAAGTACTGGGATTACAGGCGTGCGCCACCGCGCCCGGCTAGTGTTTTTATATTTTTATTTTTTGTTTTTGCCCTTGGGCCGTTGGAAGTGAAGGTGGAATCTATAGTAATAGTAATTCCAAATTATGTTTCAGTTTGCTACTTGTGTTTTACAGAGTTGGGGAAACCTATCTAATCTTAACTACTATTTCTCATAAAAGAATCAGGAAATAGGTGAATTGAACTCCATCTTTTAAGTTAATTTCACAATGCAAAACAGACACTCTGTGTGGCCAATGCTCTTCTGACATTGCTAATTCCAAGCATTCAGAAGTTTGGATTGATATTACCTGGATTGTAGTTAGGTAGCTTGGTGACTCCAGGCCAAGTATCCTCTGTAGGGACTCCCAACACCTATATAAGGACAGAAAAAGACAATGAAAGGTCAGCGGGAAGACCAGGAGGATGAAGCAGGTACAGAGACATGAAGGACAGATCAGGGAGGAGTGGGGAAGAATTTGATTATGTAACATTATACCAGCCAATATATATGAGAAACTAGTATTTCCAACATTGGGCAAACTCCAGTATATACCTATGGTCTGTGTGTTTTTGCTAATTGACTTGTTATTCTGAGGCAGATCATACAGCCTTGCTTAAAGTCATCCGCATCTGCAAATATTTATTGCCTGATCACCATGCATAAGGAGGTCATTTTAGCAGTTGGGGTATAAACAAGCCAGAGTGACTGTCCCTTTGCCTTATATCACGTTACCATAAGCATACTGACAGAAGACATTTGACAGCTTAAATTATGCCTCAGCATAGGCATTAAGCTGTTCCTGACATGCTCAGATTAAACAGGATTCAGATTACTGACCTTTAGGCAGTCGAATATTGGCTAATAATGACCCCTAACCTAACTCCAGTCCTTTCTACCAAATTCATTTCATCAGTTGTTTTCTTTGTGTCCAGCAGCCTGGAATATAGCATTTGGTTTTTTACTAGTGAACTGTAATGGTAATGTCACTTGAAAAAGAGCTAGCCTATGCTTGAGATGACCAAATCAAAGGTCTCGATTCTAAATTAAGATGCTGTATGAGAATAAAAGTTGTTTGGGACACAAAGCCAAAATAGATTTTGGATGGTGTTGTCCTGGTAAGTTCCCCTCTAGGTTTCCTCTTCCCATTCTCTTAAGATGATCATAAAAGCCCATAGCCAGTTATATCTGGGAGTCTGAAGGACACTGTTTTTGTGAAATACTAGGAAAGCACTTGTAGCTTCCATTACATTGTTATAGCACAACTCTTCATAGAAGCATATCTCAAGATTCCTCTTCAGAAGCATCTTGCAAAAACAGTCTGGAGGATCCATCTGAATAAAGATGCTGGCACAATTTTTACGGCAGGAAGTTAGTTGCCCAACACTGACAGTATCATCAATGAGTGAAGGAGCCTATAATCAAGGAGATAGCTAAAGATTGCGGTTAGCTGAGAGCCATAAAAGATGTTCTAGTTTCCACCTGATATTAATACATTATTCAAAGAATCTTTGTATGCCCGTGAACACTGCGTGACGCACCTGTAAGCTCGAGCTGTAAGCACGTGTCCTTGTTAAAGCTATATGTATATAACTGGGTGAGGTTCGTTAGTGTGTGTGGGGAAGAAGAAGGTGGTGGTTGGAGTTAGAGCATTTGGAGTGATTGCTGGAGCTGGAGAGAGGAGAAGAATAAAAGACCTTTTTTCATTTTCATCCTGCCTCCGAATTTTCCTGTGGCGTTCGCTGCTCCAAGCGACTTCCGTTTCAGGCAGCGACAGGTGACGGCCCGTATGGGGAATTCGGCGGCAAGGTAAGAAAAAAGAAAATTTAAAAAGATGGGAGCAAATATAACAAAAAGTCGGTTTATAAAAGCCATGAATGAAATTTTTGATATTGAGAACTCAGAGGATAGTGAGAAAAGTGAACAAGAAAGCATATCCTCTGACTCAGTGGAGACCAGCAAGGAGAGTAGAAATGTAAATTCAAAAGTAAGATCTGCAAAAGCCATCAGAAGCTTAATAAAATTAGCTGAGGAGTATGTACTCTCCTTAGAAACTGAAACTCAGGATACTAGTGAAAGTAATAATAGTAACAAGGAGCCAAACCATGAAAGTACAGTCTCCTCTACTGAGCCGGTTAGGAATTATGAAGCTAGTAGTGAAGAGGAATCAAAAAGCGATTCAGAGAGCACAGTCTCCAATAAAAAGAACAAAAAGAAATTAAAAAAGAGAAAAGACCATCAAATAGAGGAACCACTAGCGCCCTCTGCTCCTTCATGGATAGAATCCCTAACAGAAACAATAAAGAGTATTGATCAGAGTGTACGTGCCCTTGAGGTAGAAATTGGCGGCCTTTCAGAGCGCTTATACGCTCTCGAACAACATAGACCGCAGGAGCACCTAGAACTGCCAGTATTTCAAAATGAACAGGGACAAAGATATCATGAGTTCCTAGACTTTAAAACAATAAAGAATTTTAAAGAGGCGGTAATGACCTATGGGCCTCAAGCTCCGTTCACATTAAGTATGATAGAGTCACTTAACACCCTAACCTTAGCCCCCTCAGATTGGAAAAGTCTATGCAGAGCGGTACTAAGTGGGGGACAATACCTAATCTGGAAAACTCAATTCCAGGAACTTTGTTCAGAAATAGCAAAGAGAAATGCTGCAGCAGGTTTCCCTCAACGCAATATAGATATGCTCACAGGGGAGGGTGAGTTCGCTGAACTACAAAATCAGCTACAATACGATCCAGGTGTGTATGCCCAGATACACACTGCAGCTGTGAAAGCCTGGAAGACAATCTCAGGCACAGGGGATCTGCAAGGCAGCCTATCAAAAGTTATACAAGGGCCTAACGAACCTTACGCTGATTTTGTAGATAGGCTCTTAAAAACAACAGCTAGAGTTTTTGGAGAAGTCGAGCAAGCTATGCCCCTAGTTATCCAATTAGCATACGAGAACGCTAATAAATATTGCCAGGATGCAATAAGGCCGTGGAGAAGTAAAAAAGACTTATCAATTTATATCAGACTGTGCAAAGACATTAACGAGGCTGTTATCACAGGCAACGTAATTGCTGCAGTGATGAAAAATTCCTCCCCTCAAAATTCCCAAAGGATTCAACCTAGAACAGGATATTCCAGACAAAATTATTATAATCAACCAAGATATGCTAAGCAATATCCCCCAAGGGTAATAAAATCAAATTCATACCGTGCTCCAGGCCGATGCCCCAGATGCAAAAAAGGTATACATTGGGCCAATCAATGCCATTCTAGATATGATATATATGGAAATGATTTATCAAGGATTTCAAAAAACGGGGCACGGGGCCCAATGCCCCGGGGCCCACAAATGTACGAGGCACTAGAGGAGGAAGGCCCTCAGATTCAAATGATTCCTCGTCACAGTCTCTCCTACCCATTAACTCCCTTATCAGAGGGACAAGAGGAAGTACAGGATTAGATCTCTGTTCTACTGCCCGGATGGTCCTGACACCTGAAATGGGGGTTCAGCTGATTCCTACGGGAATCAGGGGACCTCTCCCTTCAGGAACTGTGGGACTAATCCTTGGGCGTAGTTCCAAAAGTTTATTAGGCTTTAATGTTATACCAGGGGTTATTGATTCAGATTATAATGGAGAGATTAAAATAATGCTAAGTACACACAGGGGCATCATCTCCGTAAATCAAGGAGACAGAATCGCACAGCTGCTCCTCATTCCCAGTCTCCATAATTCTTTTAAAAGCATGCCACAAAATAGAAATAGCAGAGCATTCGGTTCCACTGGTTCAGGACCTATGGCTTTCTGGGTCCAGGACTGTTCACGGAGGCCTATGTGCAAATTAAAAATTCAAGGTATAGAGATGGAGGGGCTGATTGATACAGGAGCTGACTCTTCCATCATAAATCTACAACAATGGCCTAAGCACTGGCCTCTACAGAAAGCCTCAACCAGTTTAAGAGGCTTGGGATACAGTAATACCCCAGCTCAAAGTGCTGTAATCTTAAATTGGCAAGACAATGAAGGCCATACAGGAACATTCAAACCCTATGTTTTAAACAGCTTGCCAGTTACCCTATGGGGAAGAGATATCTTACATCAAATGGGGCTACACCTAGCGACCAAGCCTGCAGGTGTTAAGAATAAAAATCCTACTCATAATAAAAAAGGCAAAGGACATTTTTTCTAGGGGCCACTGAGAAAACAATTTTAAAAATACCATGGCTCTCTAATAAGCCAGTTTGGGTCCCTCAGTGGCCCCTATCCAAAGAAAAATTGCAAGCGGCCCATCAATTAATTAAAGAACAATTAGAAGCAGGACACATAGAGCCTTCCACCTCTCCCTGGAATTCTCCCATATTTGTAATTAAGAAAAAATCAGGTAAATGGAGACTATTACAAGATCTAAGACAAATTAACAAAACAATGCAAATTATGGGCCCTACTCAACCTGGACTTCCTAATCCTGTAGCTATTCCAAAAAACTATTACCTTATAACCCTTGATATAAAGGACTGTTTCTTTTCCATTCCCCTACATCCTCTGGATGCCCCCAGGTTTGCTTTTTCAATTCCTTCTATTAATAATAATGGCCCTGATAAAAGATATCAATGGAAAGTATTGCCGCAGGGAATGGCAAATAGCCCTACAATGTGCCAACTATATGTGGACAGAGCTATACAGCCCATTAAAAACAAATATCAAGACCTTATGTGTCTACACTACATGGATGATGTTTTATTAGCTCACCCTAATCAACAAATCTTATTTAATATATTTAGTGAAATAACAAAAAATCTAAAAAAATATGGATTATATATAGCAGAAGAAAAAGTTCAAAGCAGATCACCTATACTATATTTAGGCTTTAAAATCATGGATACTTTTGTTAAACCCCAAAAAATTCTAATAAGTAAAGAACATTTGACCACCCTCAATGATTTCCAAAAATTACTGGGTGACATTAATTGGCTTCGCCCTACACTAAGCCTCACTACTGGACAATTAAAACCCTTATTTGACATCCTTCGTGGGAACCCTGACCCATCCTCACCTCGAACATTAACTCCTGAGGCCAGGAGAGCTCTAAAATTAGTAGAACAGGCCATTGAAAGATCCCATTGCGATAGATTTGATTTTGCACAACCACTGATATTGATTATTATTCCTTCACAATATACTCCAACAGGAGTATTTTGGCAACAGGGACCTATATTATGGATACATTTGCCTGTCTCTCCTAAAAGTACAATTGAGTCTTATACCTCCATGGTGGCTAAACTTATTCTTCAAGGACTTAAAACCTCTACTAAAACATTTGGAATTCATCCCGCTACTATTATTACTCCTTATTCATCGTCACAGGTTGAATATTTGTGCTTCAATGATAATGATTGGGCTGTAGCTAGATGCTCTACTTCTGCAAATTTTGACAATCATATTCCTAAATCTCCTATACTGTCCTTTTGTATCAATCATCCTATCATATTCCCACAGGTAATAAAAAATCAACCCATTCCTAAAGCATTTAATGTATTTACAGATGGATCCTCTAACGGTACTGCTGCAGTAGTCACTCAAAATGAAAAAATGATTCATATCACTAATCAAAAATCAGCTCAATTAGTGGAACTCGAAGCTATAATAATAGCTCTGGAAAATTTTAAAGAACAGCCTATGAATATTTTTCAGACAGCCATTATATTGTACATGCTGTCCCAAAATTGGAGCTAGCAGGTCCAATAGCACCACATACTCCAGCTTTTAAATTGTTTTCTCAAATCCAAAATCTCCTATGGCAACGAAAAGAACCTTTATTTATAGGTCACATAAGAGCTCACACTAATCTGCCTGGTCCTCTCCATGAAGGTAATCAAAAAGCTGACGCCCTCACTAAAACAATATTTATATTTACTACAGTACAACAAGCTACTTTATTTCATTCCCAGTTCCACGTTAACAGCACTACCTTAAGACAAAAATTTAAAATCACAAAAGAACAAGCTCGTAGAATTGTAAAAGAATGTCCATCTTGTGTAACACTTTTGCCCAATCCACATTATGGGGTTAACCCACGAGGTTTGATGCCCAATCATTTGTGGCAGATGGATGTCACACATGAGCCAAGTTTTGGAAAATTACGATTTATTCATGTCACCATAGATACATGCTCAGGCATGATTTTTGCTTCTTTACATTCCGGAGAAAAAGTTAAAGATACTATATCTCATTGTCTGCAAGCTTTTGCTGCATTGGGCATCCCCAAAATGCTTAAAACAGATAATGGCCCTGCATATACATCCACATCCTTCAAACAATTTTGTACAAAGTTCAATATTATCCACAAAACAGGTATCGCTTATAATCCTCAGGGACAAGGAATAATTGAAAGAGCAAATCGGACACTTAAAAATATGTTACTAAAGCAAAAAGATGGAAACTGGAAAAATCCTAAGGACAGATTGGCAGTTGCCCTGTTTACCCTAAATTTCTTAACTTTAGATTCTAATGGACATTCGGCTGGAGATAGACACTGGAACCCACACCAACAACATAAACCTTTGGTTTACTGGAAGGATGTTCTCTCAGGTACATGGAAGGGTCCAGACCCAGTATTAATTTGGGGGAGAGGATCTGTTTGTGTTTTTCCAAAGCACGAATCCTCTCCAATATGGATACCATCTAGATTGATAAAGCAGGTACAAAGTCAAAAGGATCAAGAAGAAGTTATTGAGGAGTCTAGATTGAATAAACAAGTACAAAATCAAGAGGACCAAAATGAAGGTATGGAGTGATTCCCTTAAAAGAGTTCTCCATTAAATTTACAACTTAAATTTCATTCTTCCCGGCCGGGACAAGAAGATCTCTCTTCAGTGTATACACAATTGTAATTTTTTTTTCTCTTTTATATATGTCTTTATGTCTGTGCATTTGTCTAAATTTCATGTTAATGTGATGTCACAAATATGTTTATATGTGCGTCTGTCTAGTGTGACGTCACAAATAATTAAGCGTTTAAAAAAAAAAAAAAAAAAAAGGTAGATAGATATAGATCCAAATAACAAATAACATTAATTCATTTAAGCTTAGAATATTCTAATTTGATAATCAATAGATAGATAGATAAATAGATATTTATATAAGTTCAGAATATTTTAATTAGATAATCAATTATAATGATAATCAATTTTGATTTATAGTTGTCTCCGGGACTTCTCTTCAGCTGTGAATATGTTTAATGTTGTATAACCTGATATTTTGGTGTTCCGACAGAGGATCATTTATTTGTTATTGACTTCATTTGTTTAGTAGCTGATTAATTTGAATTATTTCAACAGGTATAGGATTGCTGTGTATATAGAGACTCGAGGATTCCAGCTAACAAATTATTTTTCCAAAATGCCTTTAGCTTTTCTTTATCTTTAATGCAGTAAACACCCTCAGTTTCTCTTTGATTATTTCTGAATGTGATATTTTGCCAGCTTATGTTTGTGGGAGCTTAAGCAGCAATGTGTGTGAGCAGAGATCAACTTTTATTTTCTACTCTAATAATTCTTTTTTTAGTTTGACAGCTCACCTTTTGATCTCAGTGCTGGAATAGCACTGCCTTTCCCTTAATAATGGATGCTTGAGTTTTTAGGTAGCGGGCCCTGAAGATTTGCCGGTAGAAATGTCTAGACATAAAAAAGATGGCTGCTGCTACAACTGCAGGGACCGCGGTCGCTGCAAGCATCCCTGCTGCTCAAGCATCAACAACCTCACCAGCAGTGTGGCCTCTGCTCTGCATGCATGGGGCCTCCTGAATCTATGTGTTATAACTTATGGACATTTTGATTTTCCATTATTTTGGGACATTACGGGACAATGCCTTGCGGGTATTTGTCTAAGAGAACTCAGTGCGTTACTTGATGAAACTAAGGGCAGCTGATTCGCTTAAAGAACTTGATACGCTATGGAAACTTGGCTCGTCAGCAGTAGGCTTACCGCCTTAAAGCCGCAGCATCTCCTAAAAATTGGACGGCTGTTAGTCAACACACAGTCGATCCTGAAGGGCTCTATTGGATGGCTGGTTAGCCTATGACGGGTAAGATCCCCAGAAGGGGACAACCTAAGACACGGCACAGTCGCACGGGACAGTCTAATGTGGCCGGCATGTCAACCTAAGCCAGGAGTCAGGACAGCCTAGACTCCCATGACGGGTAAGAATGTCGGTTGCACATGGACGTCCTAGAACATCCCCTCTTTTAAAACTAAAAGGGGGAAATGAAGGAGCCTATAATCAAGGAGATAGCTAAAGATTGCGGTTAGCTGAGAGCCATAAAAGATGTTCTAGTTTCCACCTGATATTAATACATTATTCAAAGAATCTTTGTATGCCCGTGAACACTGCGTGACGCACCTGTAAGCTCGAGCTGTAAGCACGTGTCCTTGTTAAAGCTATATGTATATAACTGGGTGAGGTTCGTTAGTGTGTGTGGGGAAGAAGAAGGTGGTGGTTGGAGTTAGAGCATTTGGAGTGATTGCTGGAGCTGGAGAGAGGAGAAGAATAAAAGACCTTTTTTCATTTTCATCCTGCCTCCGAATTTTCCTGTGGCGTTCGCTGCTCCAAGCGACTTCCGCTTCAGGCAGCGACAAATGAGGAATCCAGAATCTTAAATCTATCAGTTTGCTGACTAGGACTCTGGCTGAGAGGTTTACTTTTCCAGGCTTTTAAGCTTGTCCTTAAACAAAAGATACTGAAGGCTGTTTTCCCTCATATATATTAAAAAAAAAAAAAAAATCATGCCACCCAGCAAAATCTTCCTGCTTTGATCCTTTCTCTAAACAAACTGAAAAGTGGCCGAGGGGATTATAGGCTTTTCCTATCAACCACCCTGAGCCCGAGGGAACACTCAGAATCCTGGAATCCATTTTGAAAAACCAACTGGATTAATTCTTCTTTTGTAGGAAAAGGCCAAAGGACAGGAAACTAATTCTTCTTTCTTAAGCTACAGTCATATGTATTTGCCCGGATGCGAGTGTAAACGAGTGGTTGTGATTCATGTGCACCCATTCATCTTCAGTTGGGTGGCAAAGCACAAGGAAAAGAAAGCAAAGATCAAGAAAAGAAAACAATACAAATGAAATAACAACCATGTCCATATTTTCTCTACGTTGAACATCACCAGACTTGTAGGTTACTTTGTATTATGTTTCATGCCAATGAAATGGATACCAAAGTTTTTGGAAAAGTTAGCTTTAAGCTTAAGATTTTAGAAGTATAAACCAAAATATTCAATATACTTTATTTGGAAATTTGATGCTCAGTTTCTATTTGAAAGTCAGAGAATCTTTTTCACTTGAGAAAGTTACCAAATTTCGTCTTCATTTTCTGGGATACTGCAACTCAAAAAATCGCTGATTTTCTCTCTTCTCATCGGCTCTTGTAAGGCAGAGAGTTCTGGGTTTTAGACACAGTGGCTGGAGGGGCTGTTTATCTGACTTTGCTGGAATGGAAACTAAAGGCATTTTGATTAATGGATTTAAAGTTTGCATAGTTTATTCTGATTTTAGAACTGAATCCATGATTACTTGCAAAGACACTTAAAAAAAGATTTTAAAAACACTTCAGAAAGTGCTGGCAGCTATGACTTTAGATGTAAACACACCACGTGTACATGCACACACACCACAGACCAAAAGATGATGAAATAAATATTCAGCACTTCTTATTTTGTCTTTATTTCTAAGACTGAGATCTAACCGTAGAGAAAAATGTGGTTAGAGGTTGGGAAATTTAGAATGGGCCCATTGATTTCAAAGAAGCAATTCCTACATCAAATATCATAGAACCTCAAATAGCTTTCCTATTTTTGTCTGTGAAGATTACATTTAGTAAAAACACAGATTCAGGAACTATTTGTAATCTGTTTAATTTTCTAGCCTATTTCCCAGGCAACAAAAGTAAAAACAGACAAATGAGATTACATAAAACTAAAAAGCTCCTGCACAGAAAACAGAACAATAATCAAGAGACAACCTACAGAATGGTAGAAAATATTCACAAACCACCATGCATCTGGCAGGGGATGTGTGGAAAAAAGAAGGAAATCCTATCTTTTGCAGCAACATGTTTAAAGCTGTAAGACATGTTAAGTGAAATAAGCCAGGCACAGAAAGACAAACCGCCTCATGATATCTTTGTATGTAGAATCTAAAGAAAGTCAGCTCAGGGAAGTAGAGTAGACTGGTGGTGACCAGGGACTAGGGCTGGGAGTTGGGGAGATGTTGGTTGAAGGACACAACATTCAATTAGATATGAGAATGGTAAAGAAATATATAACATATTAATTATATTTATATAATTATAAATTATATTATTGTGTTATATATTATAATACAACATGGTGATTATAGTTAATGTATTCTTGAATATCATGGAGTAGATTTTTAAGTATTTTCAATACATACATACAAAGTATGTGAGGTAATGCATATTTCAATTGGCTCAATTTAGCCATTCCAATATATATTTTATTTAATTTTTAATTAAAATTTTGTTTGTGGTATGGAGAACTGAACCCAGAAGTCTTCTACCACTGGGCCATACCCCCAACCCTTTTTGTTTTACTTATTTATTTGGTACTGGGGATTGAACTCAGAGGCACTCAACCACTGAACCATATCCCCAGCCCTATTTTGTATTTTATTTAGAGACAGGGTCTCACTGAGTTGCTTAGTGCTCACTTTTGCTAAAGCTGGCTCTGAACTTATGATCCTCCTGCCCCAGCCTCCTGAGCTGTTGGGATTACAAGCGTACACCATAGTACCTGGCTTTGTTTTATTTTGAGATAGTGTCTCACTAAATTGCTGAGATTGGCCTTCAAACATCCCCAGCATGACAGGAAAAAAAAAAAAAAAAAAAAAAAAAAAAAAAAAAAACAAGAAACATACTATGTTGTATATGATAAATAAACATAATTTTAATTTGTCAACAAAAAGAAAGAAATCAATCCAGACCCAAAGCACATACCCACTGTATTTAGGAGGTCTAGTACAGCCATAAGGATAAGCTTATAGACATTGTGATGTCATCAAATGTAATGTTAGTGGCTTCAAACAATATTCCACAAGGTCTTTTTCCTCTTTATGGCCTTTTTGCTGTGACTTTATCTGTGCAATCTTGGATATGCTGAAACTACTTGGGGACATTATTTCCTCACCTGTAAAAATGAAAAACTTTAATCCAAAGTTATATGGTCCCTTTGGAGATGTTCTTTCCTCACGTTCCCTCTAAATACTTCCCTGATGGCCCAAATTTCAGTAATACATCCTAGTTACAATCAGATTTTACATATGGAGACCAAAGTGAAATACAAGCATTATTATCAATAATAATATGATTATTAACTTAGCAATTACCAGAAGCCAGGAACTGCCCTGGGGAAAAAATAATTCTAATCTACTTGAGATCAACCGGGTGAGATACAGTGGTACAAAAGACAGCAAAGCTGCTAACTCATGATTTTCTAGTTTTTCCTCAGAGTATGGAACTGCAGATATAATAACAAAACTGCTTGGACAGAACTATGAGAAAATGAGCTTTCACAACTCTGACCTCCTAGTGTCCATAATCCATAGCTAACCAATACAGAACTATCTTCTGGAAGTACAGGTTGAAAGTCAACAGTGAACAATGCAATTACACAAACTTGAGAAAAAAACTGAGGGAAAAATCTAATGAACAGAGAATATTATGAGTAAACCTCATAGGAGGTACAGTGTTCTCTTTGCACTTTGTTTATAGAAGTCACAGAGTTAGAGAATCGAATACAATTGAAGACTCTGAGGCCAGGGCCAGGGGGGTTGGATGCACACTTGCTCTACCTCATGCCTGAAGGTGGAGTTGTGTTCACAACTCCTGAGTCCTGACTTCAGGCCAGTGTTATTTCAAATATGTCCACTTGTTTTAAATTTGTAGTAGGTTGTCATAAATGTCAAAATAAGGACACTTTCACTTACTGCAGTGTGGTAAAATAATGGTAGATGAGAACATGGCTTCTTGGGCAGGATCTGTTGGATTGATGTGTTGTTTCTGTGGCCTCACTCTTTTTTGCTACTTTATGTCCAGATTCAAGTCCAGCATCTTTCACTTACTGAATTACCTAACACATCCTTCAGACACCCAGTGTCACTTACCAAGGCCAGGCCTGGACACTTGAACTAATAGCTACAGTGTCATCAGGTCCTGGGAAACACCTAGTCTGCTCTTTCTGCTCATGATGTCTAAGTGCTATGCAAAATGCAAAGAAGTGTAAAATGATTGCTTTTTAAATGCATGGTCATTTAAATAGTATGTGATATGTAAAAAGTCAATTTATATACTACTCTTCAAACGTTTATAGCATATGAGGACATATTCTTTTTAAATATGCTACCTTTCAAATCTCTAAATAGTACATCTTATTTCAGTATTACAATTTATTTTAACTATCTATACATATATCCTTTCATATATATACACATTTGTTTGTTCTCTATGTATTTACTTAGACTTTACCCGTCATCCCATCCAGACTGAACAATTCTTGAAAACATAATTATGAATTTTTCTTATTCTCTTTTTTTCCATGACTTGCTGCTTCTCATAAGCCCTTGAAGAGTATTTATATATGGTGAATGTTCAATAGGTATTAAATAGCTGGGAAAATTCTTTGAATGTGTAAAGGGTTCTTGCAGGGTAAAGTATAGGCAGTGCTAATTGTGCTTTCTCTATTGTGGATAAGAAGTAATAACGCTAAATGGAAGAATCAACCAAATAGGTTAAATATCAGATAATACTTGTTAGCAATTGGGTTACTGAAACATCTCTGTAACAATTTATATGAGAAAAGAATAAAGTAAATATTTGTCAAGCGCTTATGGTGTACCGAGTTTGTTATGCATTTGATCTTATAGAATTCTCACAGCAAGATTAGAAGGTCATAAAGTTCAGAGGTATTACATAACGTTCCCACATTCATAGCTAAAAAAGTGGCTAGAATTCAGGAAGACCCAGGTCTTCTGATTCCAAAGCCATTACATTAGATTGTCTCCAGCTTAGATGGTTATAACATCTAACAATATTTTTTTAATTTTATTTTTATAATTTTTAATATGTACAACTCATAGTGCATGTATTTAGCATCTTTTTATATACAACTGTTTGTATACAAAGTATATTCGTACAATTCAGGTCTTCAATCATGCATTTAGGAAAATGATATCCGTCTCATTCAACCACCTTTTCTTTCTTTTTTTTTTCTTTTCTCCCCCTCCCTCCCCCCTTGCTCCCTCCCTTACCCTCCCTTCCCTTTGACCATTCTAGTGTTCCTCTAATCCTCCTATGTACCCCCATCCAACAATACTATGAACTAGCCTCCTTATATCAGAGAAAACATTTGGTACTTGGATTTTTGAGACTGACTAACTTCACTTAGCATTATGTCTTCCAACTTCATCCATTTACCTGCAAATGCCATTAATTTATTTTCTTTTATTGCTGAGTAAAATTCCATTGTGCGTATATACCACATTTTCTTAATCCACTCATTTACTGAGGGACATCTAAGTTGGTTCCACAACCTAGCTATTGTGAATTGCGCAGCTACAAACATTGAGATAGCTGTGTCACTGTAATATGCTGTTTTTAAGTCCTTTGGGAATAGACCCAGGAATGGGATGGCTGGGTCATAGAGTGGTTCCATTCCCAGTTTTCCAAGAAATCTCCATACTGCTTTCCATAACGGTTGCACCATTTTGCAGTCCCACCAGCAATGTATGAGTGTGCCTTTTTCCCCACATCCTCTCCAACATTTATTGTTGCTTGTGTTCTTCATAGCTGCCATTCTGACTGAAGTGAAGTGAAATCTTAGAGTAGTTTTGATTTGCATTTCTCTAATTGCCAGCGATGTTGAACATTTTTTCATGTATTTAACAATATTATTTTAAAGTAGCATTTTATCTGTTTTTCTAGGAAAAAGTTCTAAGTCTTTTTGGTCTGAAAAATGTTCTTTTAGTTTATGAATACTTCCCAATTCATCCCAGGTTTCCTCATAATAGCCGCTATGGTTCCAAAAGAAAATTTAAGTCAGTGATTAATTGCTATATAATGTGCTAATTTCCCAAAGTACATTTTATCTTGGCCAGAAGACAAGGAGCAGGATCCAGAATTGCAAGTGATAAAAGTCCCAGTGTAAAGTAGCTGACATTGTCTACAGCATGAATGAACTTTGAAAATACTATGCTAAGTGAAATAAGCCAGATACAGAAAGACAAATGTTACTGATTCCACTGACATGAGGTACCTAGGATAAACAAATTCATAGAGACAGAAAGCAGATTAGGGGCTGGGATTGTGGCTCAGTGGTAGAGCACTCGCCTAGCACGTGCGTGGCCCAGGTTCAATCCTCAGTACCACATAAAATAATAAACGCATTGTGTACAACTAAAGCAAATAAATAAATATTTAAAAAAAAGAAAGCAGATTAGAGGTTATCTGGGCCTGGGGGATTGTGCAGATGGGGAGTTATGGTTTGATAGTTGCAAAGCCTGTTTGGGATGATGCAATGGTGCTGGAAATGATGTCACCAATGGCACTCAATGGGAATGAACTTACTGCATGAACTGTACAGTTAAAAATGATGAAACTGGTAAAAGCTTTCACTTAATTGCATTTTAATTGACACATAAAAATTGTACAAATTTATAGGGTACTGTGTGATGTTTCAATACATGTGTGTATTGTGTAATGTTAATATCAGGATGAACATATATGTGTTCTTAAACATTTGTCATTTCTAAGCCAGGTGCAGTGATACACGCCTGTAATCCTAATGACGTGGGAGGCTGAGGCAGGAGGCTCTCAATTTTGAGGCCAGCCTTGACAATTTAGTGAGGCCCTCAGCAATTTATTGAGACCCTGTCTCAAAATTAAAAAAAAAAAAAAAAAAAAAAGGACTGGGAATATAGCTCAGTGATAAAGTGCCCATGGGTTAAATCTTCAGTGCCCCCCCAAAATTATTTCTTTGTGATGAAAACATTCAAAATTCTTTATATTCTAGCTTTTTTTGTGCAATAGAACACCAGAACTTACTTATCCTATCCTAATGATAACTTAATTCCCATTGACTAACCTGTCAAATTTTATGTTATATATATTTTGTCACAATAAAAGAAATAACCAAGAGAAATGTACTATAGTATGACTACAGTACTATTATGTAAGGGACATAAAAACCAAGCACATCATAGTACCAAAGAAAGTAGAGATAAATAATGTAAAGGAATGGAAATACACACACAGGCACGTAGACATCTTAGGAATCTGGTTGTAGAGGGGCATGATAAATAGTACATTTCTCTTACACTGATGGGTGGTCAGGAAGTCTCTGTTAGATGAGGGTTCCATGACAATATGGTGTCTTGTCTTCAACTGACAAAGAACCAGGGCCAAATACATGGTGGAAATAGAGTCGGAGGTGAGAAGGCAGAGAAGTGCTTAAGTAGTAATAGCAGAAATTGTCCCAGGAGGTTGAGACAACAATAATGATAGGAATCAGGAGACCTATGTCATTGGTGGGGTGGTTTCATGGGCTGCTATGGAGCAGCAGGGGTTTTCCTAAACACTCATCTCTAAGGTGCTTATCCCTGTAGCAAATACCACAGTTTCTTTAATCTTAATACATGGTTCAGGTGGACTGCTCCATCTCTAAGGCAAATTTAGTTCAAGGTTTGAAATGTGGATATTTCTTTGTCTTTAAGAGGAATTATTTTCTTACCTCCCAGATCTTCTCCAGCTGTTCAAGGATGTTGGAAACTCCAGGAAACAAAGGTTGACCCTGGAACATTTCAATAAAGATGCAGCCTGCACCCCTAGCAAAGGAAAACAACACATTTTCAGGGAAACCACACAGGCAAAACTGAATTACTAGAGTGTCAACTTCTGAGGAATATTTTGGAGACTACTAAATAGGGGCCATATGCTACTAAAAGTCTTGGGGGGAAAAGTCCCTCCGTCAAATGAAAGTAAGAACAACATACAGCTTTTTCTTAAGATGCAACCAAGCCAGCAGCAGTAAGGAACACTTTGTAATCATCAAACATCTTAGGTCATTCAAGCTTATTAGTAATCCATTTTATGAGAAGAGGGGAAAGTGCTGAATCCACAAATCGCATGGCCCTTTCCACTGAATCTAAGATGCTATCATTGTAAAAGACATCATTAGGAGAAGCAGTCCACATCTGTAATCCCAGTAGCTCAGGAGGCTGAGGCAGGAGGATTGCAAGTTCAAAGTCAGCCTCAGTAAATTAGCGAGGCCCTAAGCAACTTAGTGCAACCCTGTCTCAAAAAAACAACAAAAAAAGCGTTGAGATTTGGGTCAGTGGTTAAGTGCCCTTGGGTTCAATCCCTAGTACAAAAAAACCAAAAAGACATCACTATGATATATTCCATTAAGATATTTTTAAAACCCCTGCAAGTTATTCCATAAGTGTGTACAATTATTTCATGTCAGTTAAGTTTTTTTTTAATTTATAACATTTCAACCCCTTAAAATACATACACACCTTGCAAGTTAAATTATGACAGAATGTTTATTTTGTATATTGAAAGGAATGCTATAAATTTAATTAGATTATTTTATCATGCATGATACACATGCAAGAAGAAAAGGAACATTAACAAAATAAATTGGTTCCTAAAATTTATTCACAGTTAGCATTTGATTCAGACTCCTCAAAATCTGTCTGTATTTACTCACTGTATCATCCTCTGTATAAAGAGGTTGATGATGCGCATTTCTTAAAATAAGTTATTAAAGAACTAAGTCATTGGTTCTGGGCTTCTAAAGTGGTTTTGCAATTACATAGTTGGCTTACTTTTGACTCCTGCTTAAAGAATGTTGCTAAACATGTTCGATTCACTCCTTCTCCACAACCATTTGACTCATAGGGGTTAAAAAAAAAAAAAAGTTCCTTATTTGTAAGGTTTCCTCCCAAGTCAGTGATACTCATTCTGCAAGTTTTGATGCTGGCTATTTTGATGTTTATTCTGCAATTGTAACTGCAGTCACTACTGCCGCTGGCTGACTTCTATTGAAGATGCTACTGATGGTGAGATTCATCCCAATCTAACAGAAAATGTGCATCTTCAAATAGATTAAATAGGGAGAAATGTAATTTTCCTTCCTCTGTTATCAAACTGAAAGATAATTTCTGAGGGAAAAGAAGGGGTGAGATTTATTTTGCTAATAATGCATGCACATTTTTGTTTGTTTGTTTGAGGTGCTCAGGACCCAACCCAGGGTCTCTCCAATGTGAGGCAAGCACTCTACCACGGAGCCACATTCCCAACCCCATGTGCACATTTTATATCTTTGTGTGTTAAAAATGGTTCAGATGACTGATTATAGTGATTATCTTCATGGCCCATACTTCTCAATTTTTTTTCTACCCCAAATCCCATTCACCATAATATATAAATTTGTAATTTTTAAATTTAAGTAAAACATTTTATTATGGATTATTGTATTATTAAAGACTTATTATCAAGTTCATATAAATGTCTTTACTGCATATGTATTTACTCCATATGATAAATTTTTACTTTTTCCATCTGATATATGGATAGATATATCCATAGATATATGCTGTTTAATTTACTTTCACTGATTGTGTAGAAGGTGGCAATCAAGTTTAATAACAATTCTTATCTTCTATTTGGTTTAGGGAGTGAATACATGTTAAAAGAAAGATTGAAATTTATCTTATTTCACAATAGGCAAAAGCTGGTTTCATGACCTACTCTTTGAACTTAATCAACTGGCTCATTCTCATAATTTTATGAAAAAAAAAAAAAGCTATCAGACTAAGCTTTGCAAGCAGGTTTTTCTTTTCCTTCTTGAACAACAGGTCTTTATTTAAAAATTTTAAAGTCAATTTGTATATAATAGCTACGTTTTTAAAATTTTTTAGTTGTAGGTGGACACAATACCTCTATTTATTTATCTATTTATTTATTCATTTTTATGTGGTGCTAAGGATCAAACCCAGTGCCTCACATGTGCTAGTCAAGTGCTCTACTGCTGAGCCCCCCAATTTTTCTTTTTATTGATTTTTTGCTGTACATTTTGAATTTTGATCAGATAAATGTAACTTATGGATCTAGTAAAGAGTATCTGGAAGTGGATTTCTGGAATTATTGTTATTTTAAAACTCATTGACTTGTTTTAAAATATTCATGTTCTTTTTGCTTGCTGTCTTTAAAACAACAGAAACAAAATGTATAAATGAAACACTATATGGAGGAGAATGAAAGTAATGGCACCCTATCAAATGGTAAACCCATCCTGGTTGCTAGCAATGGTAACCTAAGGGGCAAGTCAACTGCAGAGCAGGTGGCGAGTACCCCCAAATGGTCTCCATAGCCCAAGCTTTCTCCAAACACACTTGAACAGTTTAACACCATCTCATTTTGAAGTGAAATTTATATATTGCGTAGACATAAAATACACACGTAATTGGTTTTTTACTTGGTTATAAAATAGAAATTAAAATGTACTGGCTTTTGAAGACTAGAACCAACACTCCATCCAGTTCCCAAGTACCTTCAAGAAATTCCATGTCTTACAAACCACTATAAGAGGAGGCATATTAAACAAGGTTAAAAAAGCATGTCATTCCTAGGATTAAACTGGTAGTCGACCTTTTTTTCTTCTCCCTAAAATAGACTTTCATTGCCTGGAAAACGTTTGTTGTCTTTTCAAGGTGTGTGTGTATGTTACTGGGATTTGAACCTAGGGCCTTGGGTCTCGCCCACATCCTGTGTGGATGGTGGGAATGGGGTTTCCCTTGGTGGACTGGGATGGCTGAGAAATAAAGGCTAAAAGAAATAAAACACAGAAAAAAACACAGAATACAGAAAGTAGTTTCAAAAGCTGGGGCAGGACCAGCAAGCTGATCCGATGGATGGAGCTTCTGAACAAAGATGGAGCTTGCGCTTGCTTTATTTATATTGGGAAACAGTAAAGGCCTTCCGTAGAATATTCTCCACCAAAATAAGGTGGTTTGTTCAGTTCCTAATGGGATACGCCCATATCTGGTACTACTATGAGGGACCTTTCTAGCAGAGCAGAGGGGAAGGTCACATGCATTGGACAATCTATTGCTATGGGAGAGCCATGGAAAGTTCCCAATGCCAGGCCTATCCCTTCCTGGCTCCTCTGCGGAGAGAAGGTCCTCAAGTATTTCACGGATGGCTTCGGCATTGGGCATGCTATAGTATGCTTACCTATACTCCCAGCCCCTCCTAGTATCTTTTCATATTGGTAGATGTGCAAAGACAAGAAGTCATTTTATTACACAATTTCTTTTGTTCCTTGCTTTTTTTTTTTTTTTTTTTTTTTGGTACCAGGGA
Organism: Tamias sibiricus; assembly: GCA_025594165.1. Classification (NCBI taxonomy): domain Eukaryota; kingdom Metazoa; phylum Chordata; class Mammalia; order Rodentia; family Sciuridae; genus Tamias; species Tamias sibiricus. Next base: position 92,417,774 of record CM046660.1, read on the forward strand.
TTGAACTCAGGGGCACTCAACCACTGAGCCATATCCCCAGTCCTATTTTGTATTTTATTTAGAGACAGGGTCTCACTAAGTTGCTTAGCGCCTCACTGTTGCTAAGGCTGACTTTGAACTTGCGATCCTCCTGCCTCAGCCTCCTGAGCCATGGGATTATAAGTATGAGTCACCACACCCAGCTTATTACACAATTTCTTAATGTCTTTATCTTCTACACTGCTAAGATAGAGTACAAAATTATATAAAATATATTAAATCTAGACCATTCAGGCCATTATGCAAGTACTACAAAGTAACACAAGATGCTTGTGTTATAGAGATAAAATGATAATATTTGGTTTATTCGTTGAAACTTTTCATTATCATTTTAAGGCAGGTAGAAATTTTAACAAATCTGGAGTCTAAGGATATATATATATGTATGTATATATATGTATATATATGTGTGTGTGTATATATACATACACACATAGATATATGAATATATGTGTATATATGATATAAGGATATATGTGTGTTTTTGTATATATATGTATATGTGTATGTATGTACATATATGTATATATAGAGATATATGTGTATATATGGATATAAGACTACACACACACACACACACACACACACACACATACATATCCTTAGCTGACTTATATTTTATTTTTGGTACTGGGGATTGAACTCAGGGGCACTTGACCACTGGGTCACATCCCCAGCCCTTTTTTGTATTTTATTTAGAGACAGGGTCTCACTGAGTTACTAAGTGCCTCGCCATTGCTGAGGCTGGCTTTGAACTCGTGATCCTCCTGCCTCAGCCTCCCAAAGTGCTGGGATTACAGGCGTGCGCCACCGCGCCCGGCTCTGACTTATTTTTTATTTACTTCTTAAACTTAAGAATATAAGCTGTGAAGCTATCATCCATTTTGCCCACTTCATGTTCATGCTAGGATTAAGCAAACATTTAAAATATTCTGGACACTGAGGTCTAGATAGGAAACTAGCTCTTTTTTCTTTCTCTTTTTTGGTGCTAGGGATCCTTTACCACTGAGCTACATCACTAGGCTTTTTCATTTTTTATTTTGAGACAGGATGTTGCTCAGTTGCTTCAGGCCTCACTAATTTGCTGAGACTGGCTCCAACCTGCAATCCTCCTGCCTCAGCCTCCGGAGTTGCTGGGATTGCAGGGTTACACCACTTTGTCTGGCTTCTACTTTGTTTTAAAATCTTCATTCCGGTGGCTATTCTTACCCTACATATCTTTAGGCATCTCAGTGGATTTCTGGTCTGGAGATACCCTTGGGGTTGTTCATGTAGATGAAGGGGAACTTCACACATAAGCAAGATAAAAGACCAGGTGGCATCAAACAGTGAATCCTTTGGGAGGGAGAGATGCCCTGGGTCACTTTATTGCTCTAACTGTGGTACTTGAGTCAAGTTAGAGAAAATAGCTTCCATGTTTTCTACTCTTTCTGCCAATCTTCCTAACTTTATCTCTATTCTAAGCATGAACAAAATCTTCCATAAGAGAGAAAAAGATTCCTCAAATTCCTCAGGCAATCCCTGGGGGAAAAAACCATCTCAGGAGTTTTAAGCCTTTCAGAGATGCAAGGAGCATATAAAGATATATTGTTTGGAGAAATGAATCAGAATTTCATTTTAGTGTTGAAATTGATTCAGAATAGCATAATACATTGCAGGGATATGACATGTCCATTTGCATTTCCTGGCCTGCATTTTATATTTGCAAGTTTGCAGAGAGAAGCCTGACAGTACAGGAATCAGGCAGGTCAACTTTCCATCATCTTAAAACCAGCAGCTGCTGGAAGTCAGTACTAAATAGAGAACCTGGTGTACCAAAATAAGGCCACCTTTAAAACTCAGTGTACTAGACAGTCATTAACCTCGAAGATGTTCCGCTAAGCAGAATGCCACACATGGAAGGACAAGTATTACATGATTCCATTTATATGAGGTACCTAGAACAGTCAAATTCATAGAGACAGAAAGCAAAAGGAGTGGAAAGGTGAAGGAAGGGGAGGCAAAGGGGGAAGTGCTGGGAATTGAAATGAATAAAACTATTTTACATACGTTTATGAATATGTTAAAACAAACCCCACTGTTATGTATAACTGTGATGCACTAAAAAATAAAAATAAGATAAAATCAGGGAAGAAAGCAGAATAGTGGTTACTAGGGGCTAGGGGAGGGGCTGGTGGGAGGTACTATTTAAGGGGCACCATTTCAATCTGTGATGATCAAACTTCTGGGGATGGATAGCGGTGATGGTTACACAACAGTGTGAGTGTACTAAATGTCATTGATATATATATATATATGTATATATATATATATATATATGTATATATATATATATATATATACACACACACATATATACACACACATAGATATATGTATATATGGATATAAGAATATGTATGTGTGTATATATATATGTACTGAATGCCCGTACACTTGAAAATGGCTAACCATGGTGAATTTTATGCCATATATATTTTACTCTAATACAAAAAATGTAAAATGACAACATTGTAGTCATTCTAAAACAGTGAGTTTTTCTCACTGAAGTCCCTCATGGACTCTTTTAAGGTCTGAAAAGGAGAAGGAGAGAGGATGGATGTGAGGTGATTAGAGAACGTATTAAGATTAGCCAATGTGGGCTGGGCGTGGTGGCACATGCCTGTAATCCCAGCACTTGGGAGGCTGAGGCAGGAGGATCACGAGTTCAAAGCCAGCCTCGGCAATGGCAAGGCACTTAGTAACTCAGTAAGACCCTGTTTCTAATAAAATACAAAAAAGGGCTGGGGATGTGGCCCAGAGGTCGAGTGCCCCTGAGTTCAATCCCTGGTACCAAAAAAAAAAAAAAAAAAAAAAAGATTAGCCAATGTGTCTACTTCTACTTTTCCCACAATTCACCAGGGACCTACCTGTTCATTTGCTCTTAAACCACCCCAACCCACACCCCACCCCACTGCTGCCACTGCCCCAGACCTCATAGGTCTTGCATGGCCTGCTGTCATTGCTTTTTTTTCTTTTTAAAAAAATTTTTTTTAAATAGTTGTAGATGGACAGCATGCCTTTATTCTATTTGATTATTTTTATGTGGTGCTGAGAATCGAACCCAGTGCCTCAGACATGCTAGGCAAGCACTCTGCCACTGAGCCACAGTTCCAGCCCTGTTGTCATTGCTTTCTTTAATAAGAGAAAAGCTCTCATGCTCACTCACTGTCATTTGCCTCCTACAAAGTCATTCAGTTTGGACCCTATAGGCCTGCATGGCCTAGCAGAACAAGATTTTTCCCCCTTTCTTTCCTTTATAGATTGGAGATCTTCTCCCTACTCACTTCCCCTGTTATACGTCTCAGAAGAAAAAGAAAAAAAAAAATTTAAATGAGGGTGGGAAGGGAGAATCATAATGTAAATACCCAATTTCTAGCAACGACTTTGAGGGTAAACAACTATAGCAAACTCCATGGAAGATGCCTGTTAATCTATTTCTGTATTCCTGCTGGGAGTGTAGCTCAGAGACCAATAGCATTCTCAAGGCCCTGGTTCAATCCCTAGTGCCAGAAAAACAAACACTATTTCTACATTTTTTTTAGCTTTATCAGCAAACAATAATAATAGTAGGATGAATAAGAGTAATGACAATAATTTTGACTCATAATTGAATTTTTATTTTGTGCCATCATCATCCATGGTTAAATCCATGAAACACTTGTCAGTGGAATAATGCACATCTTTGTACATGCAAAAACATGGTTTAAGGGAGATTTAAAGAAAACTGGCAGAGGAGCTGAAGAAATTATTCAGAATACAGCATAAAAGGTTCAGGATATAGAGAATATGAAGGAAAGAAAAAGAAATATGGATAATAGGTTAAGGTCCAAAAATTTTTCATTGGCGCTCTAGAAAGAGAGGACAGAGATAATGGAATAGAGGTGATATTTAAAAAACAAAACAAAAAAAACGTGACTGATGAACGGCATGAATTCATAAATGGAAGAAGTACTATCTACATCAAGCAGGATAAGTGAAAAGAAATGCACACTAGACTCCTCATATTGAAACTGCAGAACAACAAAGGCAAAGAAAAATTTCTTTGAAACATCTAGAGAAAATGGGGATCTCAAGGTACACACCCAACACCTGCAAAAGGAAGGTTGTAAAGCTTAAAGCAAACTTCTCAGCAGCCACAATGGAAGAGAAAGCAGGGTATTACCTGTTCAAAGTTCTGAGAGAAAATAACTGTCATCTAGAATTGAACCCCCAGAAAAACTGCCTGCGATGGTGAAGGTTTATCATCAGAAAACAAAAGGGAGAGTTTACCGCCCAACAGGCCTACACTAAAGAAAATTCTAAAAGACTGACCTTAGGAGAAAGGAAATTATTCCAAAAGTAAGATCTGTCTAGAGTGCAGAAAAGAATAATGGACACTCTTAAATTTATTTGTACCTAATGAAAATAACTTCAAAGTAAGTAAAGCAAAAATGAATAGAAGGCTGGGTGCAGTGGCACACAACTGTAATCCCAGCAGCTTGGGAGGCTGAGGCAAGAGGATCACGTGTTCAAAGCCAGCCTCAGCAAAAGCAAGGTGCTAAGAAACTCAGTGAGACCCTGTCTCTAAATAAAATAGGGCTGGGGATATGGCTCAGTGGTCGAGTGCCCCTAAGTTCAATCCCTGGTACAAAAAAAAAAAAAAAAAAAAAAAAAAAGGATATAAGTGTGATAAATTGACAATACAGTGAATGATTTCAACATATCTTCCATTGGTAGGTTAAAGAGACAAATATTACATAAAAATGGATGATATGATTCACAATCTCAAATTTTTGGATATGTTAAAAATCTGTACTTAAAAATTAAGGAATACGTTCTCAAACACACTTGAAATAATTACAAGCACTGATCAGGTACTAATTAGTGCTTCTTACACTATCTTTGGGGAAATATCAAGTATTTCTAAAATTTTTGGTAACTTTTAAACTTGATTTTTTTTTTTTTTTTTTGCCTTGTTGGGGATCAAATGTAGAGAGAGCTTCATGCATACTAGGCAAGTGTTCTACCACCGAGTTACATCCTCTGCTCTGAAACAATCTCAAACATACAGAAAAGATGTAGGAACAAAAAGAACTCCTTTATGTCTTTCAAACACAGTAACCCATTGCCACTGTTTTGCTGCTTCCATTTCATTTTACCTACCTATCTGTCTGTCCTGAAGCATTAGAGAGCAACTTGCAGCAATTATGACTCTTCATTTCTAAATACTTATGTGTTTTTTTCTTTTGCCCTCATAATTAATTAACCAATTATTATTATGTTCCCATATTGTCTATCAGTGCATTATAATTATACATTACAATGTGATTCATTATTACATATTTGTTCATGCATGTGATATAACAATATAATCTGGCTAATGTCATTCCCCAGTATTTTCCTGTGCCCTCCCCTCCTCCTGGTCCCCTATCCCTTTCCCCTACTCATCTCCCTTCAATTTCCATGAGACACCCTCCCCAAATCTTTCTTTTCCTTTGTCCTTTCTAGCTTCCTTAGGTGGGTTATTTTCTAAGAATATAAACATTGTCTTATATAACAACAGTACAGTTGCCACAATCAGGAATTTTAACATTGATCTCAAATCACTAATCCATAATCCATGTTTAAATTTCACCTATAGTCCCACTAATATTCTTTATGATTCCATTTCCCCTAGGATCCAATCTAGCATTGTGCACTGCATTTAATTGACAAGTTTCTGTCGTTTCCTTTAATCTGGAACAGTCCCTCCATCTTTCTTTGCTTTCAAAACCTAGACCCAAGGGCTGGGTATGTAGCTCAGTGGTAGAGCACTTGCCTCGCATGTATGAGGTCCTGGGTTCAATTCCTAGCACCCACCCTCAAAAAAAAAAAAAAAAAAAAGGCTTTGAGCTTCTAAAGAGTGTACCAGGCTGGCTACTTTTGTAGAATGTTCTTAAATTGGATTTATCTCCTGTTTCCTCATGATTAGATTTAGACTATATTTTTGGGGAATATTAGATGATGTGGCATCCCTCTGAGCACATCATGTTCAGAGGCACGTGATGTCAGTTATTTTATCATGTTAAATTTCATTACTTGGGTAAGGTGTTGCCTGCCACATTTTCTACCCTATAAGGTCACTGTTTTCTTTCTTTGTAATTAAGTGATTTGTGAAGAGGTACTTTGAGATTATGCAAATATCTTACTCCCATCAAACTTTCCCCCTCTAGTTTGGCACCAGTGATTCTTGTTTAAACTAATTATTCCCATACTGGTTATAAAATAGTGATTTTCCACCTCCATCATTTCTTCTATAAATTGGCATTATACTTTAGGAAGGTGCCTCCCTTCTTACCCATTTAACTAGCTAGCTGTCTTTAGTGTGGACATATGTATTCTTATTTTATTCAATAGATTATAATCCGTTACACTCATCATTCACTTTAATGTCCAAATTGCCCTAGATTTGGCCAATAGAAACCTCTTCAAACTGATTCCCATGTCCTTTTTTGTTTTTGCAATGATGGGAATCAAACCCAAGACTTCTTGTATACTAGGCAAACAGTTTAAACTTGAGCTATATCCCCAGCCTTCCATGTCTTTTTGACATACCCTCATCCTTTTGGATCACTTTGTAAGATGCTCCTGGCTATATACTCTACCCAACTATTCCTCTAAAGAGACCTAGTTCTTTTGAGTAGATAGTGGTATAAAGCAGTCAAGATTTGGGTAGTAGAGCAATACTTAGGTAAAACTACATTAATAAATAATTAATGCAATTAATAAAACACAATAGTATTCTTTTGACAAATATCCTCAGTGTCACCAAGTACAAATCCTCTCTGAAGGACTCACATTATTTAAGACCTCAAAGAAATCTCACAAATAAAATTCCAAGGCAAATCAACATTACTGTCAAAAACAACTGAACACACATGGGGAAAACACACCATAAATAAGAATCAACAAAAACCATAAAATAGACTTACAAGAACTTCTACTTGTTTTTTCTTCTTATAGTGCTGAACCCAGGGCCCATACTACTCTACCACTGATCTACTTCTCCAGGCCTTTTTATTTTGTTTTGAGTCAGAGTCTTGCTGAGTTGCCCAACTGGCCTGGAACTTGGGATCCTTCTGCTTCAGACTCCCTCAGGCTATAACAGTGTATACTATTATACCTGGCTAAGAACCTTTATTTTAGATGTGTAAGAACTTAGATTAAAAGAAAATTATACCATCAAGAACACAAGCAACAATAAATGTTGGAGAGGATGTGGGGAAAAAGGCACACTCATACATTGCTGGTGGGACTGCAAAATGGTACAACCGTTATGGAAAGCAGTATGGAGATTTCTTGGAAAACTGGGAATGGAACCATCCTATGACCCAGCCATCCCACTCCTGGGTCTATTCCCAAAGGACCTAAAAACAGCATATTACAGTGACACAGCTATCTCAATGTTTGTAGCTGCACAATTCACAATAGCTAGATTGTGGAACCAACCTAGATGTCCCTCAGTAAATGAGTGGATTAAGAAAATGTGGTATATACGCACAATGGAATTTTACTCAGCAATAAAAGAAAACAAATTAATGGCATTTGCAGGTAAATGGATGAAGTTGGAAGACATAATGCTAAGTGAAGTTAGTCAGTCTCAAAAATCCAAGTACCAAATGTTCTCTCTTATATAAGGAGGCTATTTCAAAGTATTGTTGGATGGGGGTACATAGGAGGATTAGAGGAACACTAGAATGGTCAAGGGAAGGGAGGGTAAGGGAGGGAGCAAGAGGGGAGGGAGGGGAAGAAAAAAAAAAAAGGTGGTTGAATGAGACGGATATCATTTTCCTTAATGCATGATTGAAGACCTGAATTGTACGAATATACATTGTATGCAAACAGTTGTATGTAAAAAGATACTAAATATATGCACTATGAGTTGTACATATTAAAAATTATAAAAATAAAATTTAAAAAAAAAAAAAAAAAGAAAATTATAAAACGTTAGCTGGGCGCGGTGGCGCACGCCTGTAATCCCAGCACTTTGGGAGGCTGAGGCAGGAGGATCGAAAGTTCAAAGCCAGCCTCAGCAATGGTGAGGCACTTAGCAACTCAGTGAGACCCTATCTCTAATAAAATACAAAAAAAAAAAAAAAAAAAAAAGGGCTGGGGATGTGGCCCAGTGGTCGAGTGCCCCTGAGTTCAATCCCCAGTACCAAAAACAAAAACAAAAACAAACAAAAAAAAAAAAACTTTACCAAAAGTCACTAAAAAATAACTAAACAGATGGAGAGATATATAATAATGCTCAAAAACTGAAAGGCAATATCATGAGTGTTAATCTCAAAGTAGTCTATAAATTCCACATAATTCCAGTGAAAATCATATTAGGAATTTTTATGAGACTTGAAGTATTGAATCTAAACTTTATATGAAAAATCAGAAGAGAAAAATCATCAAGACTTTTTTTTGTTTTAAATGGGGTTTTTGCTATGTTGACCAGTTGGGCTCCAACCTGTAATCCTCCATCCAGCCTTAGCCACCTGAGTAGCTGGGATTTTAGATATGTGATAATCAAAACTCTCTTGAAGGACGAGATAAAGTAGGTGAGAAGACTTGTCCTACAACCTATCAATTATTATTATAGTGCTATAGAAGCTAAGACAGATAAATTGACCCCAGTGGAATAGAATAGAGAATCCAGAAACAGATGTTATACATTTATGGAAACTTGATATATAAGAGATTTGGCATGGCACATCACTGAAGAAGTAGACAGTTGGTTAGCATATACAAAAGTCAACCATCAAAGATTTTTTTTTTTTTCCTTTTTGATTGAAAGTGAAAAGAAAAAAAAAACATTTTTATAACCTTTGGCCGGACATTGTGTCATGCTCCTGTAATCCTAGTTACTCCAGAGGCTGAGACAGGAAAAAAATGCAAACTCAAGACCAGCCTGGGCAACTTAGTGAGGTCCTGTCTCAAAATAAAATAATTTTTTTTTAATAAAAAGGGCTGGAAATGTGCTCAGTGATAGAGTGCTTGCCTATCCTGTGCAAATCCTGAGTAGTGTGCGTAGTATATGTACACACACACATACATACACATACGACTGTTCAATCTTTTAAAGTGTCTATTAGGCAATATCGTTCTTACCTAAGGGAAGGAAGAAAGGAATGAAGGAAGGAAGGAAAGAAGGAAGGAAGGAAAAAAGGAAGGAAGGAAGGACTTTTCAAATATGAAATAAAAAAGGATAAACACAAAAGAAAAGATTAATAAGGTCATCAATATTAAAATTAAGAACTTTGTCCAAAAGGACAACATCAAGATATGAAAACATAAGCCCTGAACTGGGAAAGGCTACTTGTAAGACACATAACTGGCAAAAGATTAAAATCCAGAATACATGAAGAACTCCTGCTAGTTAACAAAGGAAGGGAGGGAAACAGAGAAACTTAACAGAAAATGAACAAAAGACATGAATAAGTAAATCACAGAAAAGAAACATAATGGCAAATCATCCATGAAAAGATGCCCAACCTCAGTAGTGATTAGGGACAAGCAGATTTAGATTACAACATGAAAACATCCTACACACTTGATGAACAAGAATTAAGAATTAAAAAAAATATATTTTTAGTTGTTGATGGACCTTTATTTTATTTATTTATTTATTTATTTGTATGTGGTGCTGAAAATTGAACCCCAAGAATTAAGAATTCTGATGTTGCAAAATGGTGCAGATATGAATCAGGGCTACAATTCACTGCAGGAATATCAACTATTATAACCACTTTGGAAAACAATGTAGCACTATTTTATAAAATTGAACATTTACATCCCCTGGGTTGTAGTACATTTATCCCTAGATAAGCACCTTAGAAAAACCCTTAAAAACAAACACCAATTCTATTTAAAGTAGCAGAAACAAAACAAAATCAAAGCAAACAAAATGTTCAACAACAGGAAATAAAGTGTAGCTCCATAGATCAATGTGGATGAATCTTACAAACATCGCAGGAGAAAAAGAGGAAGTTACAGAAGACTAAACAATGTAATCCCATTTTTATAAAAGCTCAAAAGCAGATAAAACAAAATAACATTTTTAAGAATGCAAAGTGTGAAGATACTATTATTATTATTATTATTTATTTTTGATACTTAGAATTGAACCCAGAGCTGCTTTACCACTGAGCCACATCCCCAGCCTTTTTTAAAAATATTTTATTTGTAGACAGGGTCTCACTGAATTGCTTAGGGCCTCATTGAATTTCTGAGGCTGGCTTTAAACTCATGAGCCTCCTGCCTCAGCCTCCTCCTGAGCCGCTGGGATTACAAGCATGCATCACCATGCCAGGCAAGATATTATTTTTAAAAGGGGTAAGTGAATAGGATCAAAAAATAAAATAAAATTCAGGAGGACACCATCCAGTGGAGCAGCCAGTTGATGGAAAAGGCACACAAGTCAATATGACAATATTAAGTTTTAGCTGTTACACAGGGTAGTAGGTCATACAGTTCACTTTATTATGCTTCTTAATCTGTATCAGATTTTTCAATCTTTACATCAATTTTTTGACAATTGGGGCTGAATAAATCTTTGTTGCAGGGAGCTGTCTTTTGCACTGTAGGATATTTAGTAGTATCCCTGGTCTTTCTATCCACTAGATGCTGGTGGCAACCCACCCCACCCCCCCCCCCATACACACAGCCTTGACAACAAAATGTCTCCAGGTGTTGGCAAATGTCCCCTGGGGAGCAAAATTGCCCCTGGTTAAGACTCACTGATCTACATATGTGTTCTCTATATATTTGAATGTTTTAAATATTCTATAATAAAAGAGAGCTTAAAATTGAAGGGTAGAAGTTTCACTCTGTGAAACACAACCAGGAAGACATCATTACGAGCTGAGCATGTCTGAGACTGCTGAAGGCCTTTGAAGTGACAGTGCAGAGCAGGGTGAGTTGACAGTTTTGGTGGGGTTTGACTAGCAGGTGATATTTCTAGAAACAGGACCAGGTATCAAAAATCCATGATTCTAGATACACTGGAGAAAAATTTCTGCAACCTTTTTCAATTTGTTGGGAAATCTAAAAGCTTATATCAGCCTTTTAGTGCACTGTTTAATTTTTTTAAAATTTTTATTGATTTTTAAAAACAAAGCCCGTGTTTATAGAAACCCTTTCTCCTAAAGCCTTAGAAGAGTTGGATCTGGCTCAGTGATTAAGTGTCCCCTGGGCACCCTCAAAAAAGAAAGAAACAGAATTGGCATGAATATCAGGCCTCCTGGTTTTAATCTTCATGCCTTTCCCACCAGACTGTGCCCAATGTGTGGGCACATGTGAGTGTGTGGGTGCAGTTGTGTGTGTTTGTATCTGTCTCTTTGGGGGTTTATGTGTGTTTTTCTAAGGACAAGGTGTTAAGGAGAAGAAAAGGCAAAAGATCAAAATGAGGAGCCAGGAGGAGGGGAGTGGTAGAAAGAGCGTTGGTTGCTGAAGTTCCCTTGGGCAAGACCTCTCTGGATCTCAGTTTCTTTAACATAAAAATGCATAGACTGATTGCAAAAATCAAATGAGATGTGCATTTGAAACACTTAAGGTCTCTCTATATAAACGTTACTGACTATCCTTATTAGAATTATTATTTGGCATGTATTACAGATGATCAAGCAATGCTATGGTCAGGTGACTCAACATTTTCTTCACTTCTTGGCACCAGCTCTTACCATATGTCCAGCTCAGAGGAATATTCAGTGGCTCCTAGCAAAGCATCAGGAGGCCGGTACCAGAGGGTCACGACTTCTGAAGAGTATGTCTGGCTGGGAATGGATTTGGCCCGAGCAAGACCTGCCCAAAGGGGAAAATCATGGAACACATTGTGGTGGCCCTTCTGGGAGGCACAGTGATTCACTCTACTGGGAGAGTGTGACTGGCAGAGTAAACGGCACTTAAAAAATAACACGCAAACTTTTGGGGGATTTTAATGGAACCACTCAACTCTCTTGACCCTTGACCCTTGATCAAGAGGATTTCCCAAAGCTTGACTGCTTCATAGCTGGGTATGGAATTCCTGATAGCTAAGTGTGGTCAGGTGACCAAGTACTTGCCCATATGATGTGAATAGAGATGATGTATGAACTTCTGGGTCATGTCCTCATGGAGGAGTAAAGTGTTCTGTTTCCCTTTTCTCCTTCTCTGAGCTGTGATGAGCCTGAAGTGGCAGCCACCTTGAAATATACAACTGAGAAAATGTCATGGGGATGGTGGAGCTAAGGACAGAAAAAACCTGGGCCGGGACACCAGAGGCTACCATACAAGCTCTGACTGTGTGGTCAGGACTCTTAGCTTCTAGCATGCTACATCTCTGTAATTTATGGCCTCTGCAACAGTAACCAAACTAACTGTGTTTAGGACTAATATGTCTACCCTCTATTTTTGCAGCCCAGGAACCCCCGTTTCATAGGTAATTTGGACCACTGATCCAAATTATTTCATTTATTAGGAACTGAGATGCTTTTCTCTCAAGCACTGACAGTATTTTTGTCAGCTGCTTATTTCACATAATCTATATGATTTGTAATTGGGAAAAAAACCTTAAAAGAGAGGTTCACTGTTGTAGAGAAGTGGTAAATGAATTCCTGTTGGATGCTTACATGTCAAGATGAATGCTACTACCTCATAACAAAATCCTGCAGCTACAGCACCACCATTTGACATTTGCCAGAGAAGAGTGGTTCCTCAAATCTCATGGAATCAGTTTGTCAACAAGCATTTATTGAGCACCTACTATGGTACAAGGCACTAAGGATAAAATGATAAACAAAACCAATCCCAGCTGCCCTCATAATGCTTATGCTCTAGTGGAGGAGAAAAAGTTATATGTATGTACATTTGTGTATGTGCATGTGTGTGTATTCGTGTGCACCTGTGTGTGTGTGTTTGTGTGTGTGTGCATGTGTTGGTGTGTGAATATAATTATAAACTGTGATAAATGCTAAAATGGAAAGATAACAGTGATACTCAGAGGAAATCTGTGTCACTTTGATGGGAACACAGTCACACTTCTGTAGATACTTAGGTGAGCAGGAAAAAGTGTCCATTCCTTTAGGAGTCTGTGCTGTAGTCTGGAGTTAACCTCTTTATCCTGGGATAACTTTGATCTATTCTGACAGAATTTGTAATATCCACTCAGATGTAGGGAAACCTACTTAGTAGAATCTACTCTGCCAATGCCACTATATTAAAAAATGGCAGCAAGGGAGTAGGGGGGATGCCTAAGTTTTGGGGCATCTGACTAGATTGGGGCTTGACGGAATCCTAGGAAGCTGTTGATCTCCATTCTTTCTTGCCTCACGTTTCCTGGATGGGCGTTATCTGATATCCTCACTGGGCATCTCCTCCCCAGCCCCCAAGTTTTCAAAGGCCAGGATTAGCCCATACACACAAAAGCATCATTGTTCACAGCCCAGAAAGAGACCTGAGGGGCGACTTACCAAAATCAGCCAGTTTGAGCTCTCCCAGGTGACTGATGAGCAAGTTCTGAGGTTTCAGGTCCCTATGAAGAACGTGTTGGTGGTGGATGTATGCCAGGCCCCGCAAAAGTTGAAACATGAAAAGCTGGAAGGAATGAACACCAAACCTAAGGACATTTGAGCCACTATGCGTTGACTTCTCCTTTAAATCAAAAACAGGCACCTGAAAGAATATAGTGAAAGTGTCTCTTGAGAGAGACAAAAAAAAAGAAAGAAAGAAAGAAAGAAAGAAAGAAAAAGACCACATTTATTCAGAGGGAGGAAAAAAGGACAAAGAAAATCTAGTAACTAGACCACATCCTAAACAAAGGGATTCTGGCTTCTCCTGACATCTCATTTCTTTGACACTGCAGGAATTACCCTTCCTTAAAAATATAAAGCAAAACTTTGAAGTTTCTCTTGGAACACTAGTTATTGATTTAGATGTGAAAGATATAATTTCCCCCCCACGGATGAATTTGGCATATAAGATCAAAGTTGACCTGGAAATGATATTCTAAAGTTTACAATTATGAAAGTTTTCCAGATTCTGATATGAAACCCTCTTCAAAACACAACACAAGGAGACCTGGCTAGGAAATATATCCTTCGATGGAGTTAGGAAAGAAACGAATCATTATCTTTTTAAACTTAATTTTAAAGTCTTAAATTCAAAGCTGAAAATAATAGAAATATATAGTATAGATTAAGAGGGAAGAGAGACCAAGAGAAATGAACCCCCTCCTAAAAAAAAAAAAATCAAAAAAGTAAGGAATAAACAGTAGAGGGAAGAAAGGAGAAAGAGTGGTGGTACTGGAGGAAAAAGCAAAAATACATTCCAGGCCACAATTTAAAAATGTTTCACGTGGGGGCCGGGGGTGCAGCTCAGTGGTAGAGTGCTTGCCTAGCATGCACAAAGCCCTGGGTTTCATCTTCAGCACTGAAAAAAAAATTTTTTTTTCTTGTGGTTGTGAAGCACAGAAACCGAAGACATTACTAATTCCCATCAATGTAGAAGCTTACGAGTAAAAACTTATGTATCTCTTGCTATTTTCCAGTGCCACTGGCAATGAGAATCCAAACACCAACATCAGTGTTTACAAAGATCTCTGCCAACTGGGAACATGTTCTGACAGTTTAGAAAAGAAAAGGCCAGGCCCAGCATTCCTGGGAACACAGGCAAAATGTCAGATACAGAGGTGTGTGGATAAATCCACTTTTCTCATGGCATCTTGGAAACTAGGAACTTCAGAGCTGCTAGGACCAGGGCTAACCTAACAATGACGTGGAGACATTGGAGCCAAGTTAATGAGCAGCATGATCCAACCAGAGCAGGAGACTGGCAAGTTTATGTGCCTGTATATCTCTATCTATCTATCTATCTATCTATCTATCTATCTATCTATCTATCTCTATATATAAATATCTGGGGATATGGCTCTATGGTTGAGAATTTACCTGGCATGTTCAAGGCCCTGGGTTCATTATCAATACTGAAAAAAAAAAGTTAAAAATTTCTTGGGCTGAGAATATAGCTTAGTGCTAAAGCACTCATCTAGCATGTATGAGGCTCCCAGCACCACCACCTTCCAAATTTTTTTTCATATGACTCTTTCTTTAAATGTTCACTGTTCCTGATAAGTCTTCCAAACACTTTGTCTTTCTGGTACCTCAAAACACACACTCACTATTCAATTTACCATTCACCAATAAGCTACCAAAGCACAAAATTCCTATGCTAACATTTAAACCTTCCAATTGGTATAAATAGAAATTTTCATAGATAAGACAATAAAAAGAACAAATTTGAAATTCTAGGCAAAAGATAAGGTATCATAGTATGCCCTTTCACGAGAAGGGATGAAGGAAAGAGAGACATGAAGACAGGTGAGAGACAACAGATAGGAAGATGGTGACCAGAGAGCATTCCAGCCTTTGGAAGACAACTTGTCCTCCGTTTACAGATAAGAAAACCAGGACTCAGGAAACTTTAAAAATATATCTAGATCTGGGCACAGTGGGTGCATGCCTGTTATCCCAGCCACTGGGGAGGCTGAGGCAGGAGGATTGAAAGTTTGAGATCATCCTAGCAAGACCCTGTCTCAAAATTAAAAAATAACAATAACTGGGGATGTAGCTCTGTGGAAGAGTATGCTGAGTTCCCCTCGTACCAGGAAGAAAAAAAAAAAAAAAAATGTCTAGGAAGAATTTAGAAAGAGACAAGAGTCAAGGCTCAAATTCAGAACTGCCTGACTCCACTATACCATCCTGAGAAAAGACAGGAAATTAAAACATGACAAGAAGGAAAGAATCGGCTGGCTGAGTCAGAAACACAGCTTCTTAGTGGGTCAGCTTGAAATGCCTTTCATGTCCCAAGTATAGACAGGTCTCACTAATTAGTCACACCCACCTCCTACCTTCTGGCTGCTCAGCACCTTGCTTCTCTGCCTCTTCAGGTACCTCCAAGCATTGTAAATGGCAAAGCCCTGCGGCATTAAGGCATAGTATTTTGTAGCCACAATTCTTAAAACTGCAGTGTGTGCTGACTAAGCTCATCACCCACTTACTCCTTCATCCCTCACAGTCTGGATTCTTCCTTCAACAATTACTCCATGATGCTATCACCAAATCCTATGGTTTTTTCTCAATCAATGTCAAGCCAGACCCTGGGCGACTCTTTCCAAAGAGACTTCCCATACCCCACGGGTTAGACCTGTTTCCAACACAATAAGGTTTGGGGGCAGCAAAATAATTCCACTGGACTAGTGCCATCTGGGCTAGGAGTCCCTTAAAAACAGGATTGGATCATTTAGCCTACTATGTGCAGGAGAGCCTGCCTCCTGCCACTTATCAGGGATCCCTAGGACTCATTTTAGAAATGTAAAAAAGGATGTCATTTTGGGGGTGGGGTCCCAGGGATTGAACTCAGGGCACTCGACCACTGAGCCACATTCCCAGCCCTATTTTGTATTTTATTTAGAGACAGAGTATCACCAAGTTGCTTAGCACCTCGCTGTTGCTGAGGCTGGCTTTGAACTCATGATCCTCCTGCCTCAGCCCCCTGAGTCACTGGGATTACAGGCCTGCACCACGGTGCCTGGCAGATGTCATATTTTGACAGAGAGAGTGCCCCCAAAGCTTCATGTATTGAAGGCCTAGTCCCTAATGCAGCAATGTTCAGAGGTGAAGCTTTGGGGAAGTGATTGGGTCGCGAGGGCTCTGATCTCATCCATGGATTAATGGATTAATTGGATGGTCTCATAATTGAATGGACTACTGGGAGGTAGTGGAAACTATAGAAGGTGGGGCTTAGTTGGAGGAAGAGTGTCACTGGGGGCATGGCCTGGAAGGGTATATTTTGTTCCAGGTCTCTCTTTCTCTCTCTGTTCCCTGTCTCCATGAGGTGAGCAGCCTCTTCCACCACATTCTCCCCACCATGATGTTCTGCATTACCACAAGCCCCCGCTCCCACCAAAAACAAAAAAAAAAAAAAAAAAAAAAAAAAACAGAGGCAAGTGACCATGGACCAAAGCCCTGAGCCAAAAATCTTTCCTCCTCTGAATTTATTTTCCCAGGTGTTTAGTCACAGTGACACAAAGCTGACTAACACAAAGGCAAACCTCACTAGGATTCCCACCCTGTTTTTCTTGGTCACTTTTCAATATGTAAGTCTCTAACTATTGCCTTGTCTCCCATAAGCTTATCTCTATATTGCTCTGCTTTTCCTGTCATTGAACCCAGTATCTTTTGCTCTTTTCTCTCCTGAACCTTTTCATTCTTTACTCTTTACTCCTCGATCCTGGTTTCAAACATTCCAAAAACTAAGCTCTAATGAATTTTTTTTTTGCCTCCTTTCCTTCAATGAGATGTGAATTCGCTGCTTCCCTATAGTATTCTCCAGTAGCTGCTAGTTTTTCTTTACTTTTCATTTTCTAAAATTTATTTTTAAATTTTTCTTTTTTTTTAGATGCTATTTTTTCTACAACTTCCTCATAACTTTGATCACTAAAGGTAGGATAAGCTACCTCTCCTTTCCCAATATCAATTCAAACCATTACTTTTTCGGGGTATGGTGGCATTCACCTGTGATCTCAGCTACTTGGGAGGCTGAGGCAGGAGGATTGCAAATTCCAGGTCAGTCTAGTCAAGTTAGCAAGCCCCAGTCTGAAAATAAAATTTTAAAAAGGAGCCAGGTGGGGTGGCGCATGCCTGTAATCCCAGCACTTGGGAGGCTGAGGCAGGAGGATCGCGAATTCAAAGCCAGCCTCAGCAATGGGCGAGGCACTTGGCAACTCAGTGAGACCCTGTCTCTAATAAATTACAAAAAAAGGGCTGGGGATGTGGCCCAGTGGTCCAGTGCCCCTGAGTTCAATCCCTGGTACAAAAAAAAAAAAAAAAAAAAATTAAAAAAAGAACTGCAAATATAACTCAGTAGTAGAAATAGAACCCCCAGTACCTCAAAAACAAACAAACAAACAACAGAAACATTACTTCTCTACTCTTAATTTTAGGTAGCTCTTAGATTTTCATGCCTTTAGCTAGTCTTCCTCTACCCTGTCTTCACTTTCATCTACTCAACTCCTGTTCCCTCTCTAACATTCACTGAAGACGTGGCCATCTGGATCACAGCTGTTGCCTCATGACATCAATGCCCAGGAGAGTGAGTCTTGCCAACCTCCCCAGAACCCCCTATCTGCTTCTCGGGTCTACTGTGGCCACTGACTCCATGGTCACGTGCTAGATCCTGCCATTACATCAAACTGTCCTTTGAAATGTGAAATTCATCCCCCTATAAAAAGGATTTGAAGGCAAGGCCTATAAAGAGGTTTTCTACAAAAGCCCATGATCACCAATGCCTTTTGCCATGAAATCCAATAGATTCCTCTCATTTCTTCTCTATGCAGCGTTTGGCATTGTTGACCTTGTTTTCCTTTGTAACACTCTCTTCTTGGTCCCCGGATCTCCTCATTTTTCTCCTGCCTTTCTGGCTGTTCTTTTAATAGGTTCCACTTCTACTAATGTCTAATATATTAATGTACCTTAGGGCTCTGTCCTTGACCTTCCTCTCTTATGGGTCTATATACTCTCCCTTCACCACCTTACCCATTGACATGACTTCGGGGAACACTCATATTCTGATCATTTGAAATCTTTATCTCCAACTCTGATCTCTTTTTTCCTGACCTTTAGACTCACACGACCTGATGTTCACCTGGACATCCCATCATCTCCTCACTCAGCAGGTCCAAACATCATTCACTGTAGCTTCAATATCCATTTTCTTCCTATTCCCCTATCTTAGCAAATGGCACCACCATCCCTTAATACTCAAATCCAGAACAGTTCTTGCCAATGCTTCCTTTTCCTGTCAACGCTGGCTAGGTAGCTGATCACATATCGAGCCATTTCCCTCCTCCATCATCTCACATTGCACCACTATTGTTCTGATTAGCCTCACTGTCGAGGCTGAACCCTGGTAGACACCAGCACTTAGGGAATGAATAGAGGAAGAAAAGTCTACATACTATGTAAGTGGGAATTGGGGGCGGGGCAGGTAGGACAAATCAAGGAGGATGTTGGGTCAGGATAATACAACATTTTTTTTTTAAAAAGAGTATTTCCCTCGTTTCAATCATCACACTGTTATCATCATGAGCTTTACAAAAAGAATATCTGAGTTTATTCCCTTCTTGTTTAAAACCATTTAATGGGTCTTCATATGGAACAGAATGACACAGACAGGCCCTGTATGCTCTGGCTCCTACTTATTATTTCCTGAGTCTCATCTTTAACCATCCCTAAGTCTGCTTATTTTAAACTCCAGCCTTACTGAATTAGCTTCAGTCTCAAGGTGGTACCATGCCTTTTCTGCATTCTGACATTTTCACTGCTGCCTCCATCCTGGGGAAATCATCCTTACTCCCCACTCTTTGATTGGATAACTTTTTCCTTTTTGCCTCCATATACCCCCAATAAGTTCCTCTGCTTATTAGTGTATCCCTCACAGATCTACAAAGCCCTTGCAGCCAAGAGGATGATTCTTTTATTATAATCTATTTTACTTTACCATCTAGGAAGTTCAAGCCATCAGCAGTTCCAGTGCAATTCAGGTGCAACTGGGAATTCAGTAATCTCAGTGGAGGTGTTAGGGTAGTGAACCTTGTAGGTAAAATACACGCATACTTTTGGTAGCACATGTGAAGGGATCTCTCTAAAACTGGCCTCATTAATTTCATTTCTGGCAGACTGACCTGGGCCACTTTAGTGCACGTTCTCTTTCTCCAATATATTCATGACCATTAGACGATATCAGTGTGACATAGATAGCATCAGGGTCTTCACAGCCATCATAGGTTTTCTCCTCTCTATTCATTACGTTCTTATAAAATTCTACTGTGGTTCCACAGGAACATTAGTAGTTTCTCTCAGCCTTGCGACCACTGAAGTCATGTCCCCTCATACAGCCACAGCCCCTACTCCAGGGCCACCCAAAAGGATGATTTTTAACTCTATTTCTCATGTTGGTGATATTCTCTGCCATGCCTCTCTTGAAATAAGCTCTTCCTTTGACTTCCATGACAAAGTATTTCTGTGGGTGCTGTACATTCCTGAAAGCTGCTTCCTTTTGTCACTTGCTGTCCTGTCCCCTTCTCATCCCTTAAAAGCAAAAGTTCCATCCTCAATCCTCTTCTCTTAGTGCACTTTTGGTTATCTACTCTCCTCTTTTTTTTGGGTTGGGTACTGGGGATTGAACTCAGGGTCACTCGAAACTGAGCCACATCCCCAGCCCTATTTTGTATTTTATTTAGAGACAGGGTTTCACTGATTTGCTTAGTGCCTCACTGTTGCTGAGGCTGGCTTTGAACTCACGATCCTCCTGTCTCAGCCTCCTGACCCTCTGAGATTACATGTGCACCACCGCGCCTGGCCTGCTCTCCTGTCTAAAATCCATGAGTCAACTACCATCAGACCTATATCGCCAGCTCAGATCTCCCTTCTGAGCACCAAGATCCTCCTCAGTTGCCTGTTGCTCATTCCCTTTGGATATCCCATCTCAACTGGACATGTCTCCACAGGACTCTTCTCCCTCCTCAAACCAACTTCTATTTCTGTCAATAAAGCTATAATTCTCCTTGTCAATCAAGTTCAAAATCAGTCATGATTTTTTTCCCATCCTTTTCTTCCTTGTGCCCAGTTAGCCCTCAAGCCCAGACTGAGCTCTTATTTATTATTGTTTTTCACATTTCTTTCCATTCTTACAATCACTACCATAATTTAGGCCTTTATGACTTTTAACCTATATCCATGCCACTCAATGTTTGGTCCTTCACCAGCTGCATCTGTATTACTTTGGATCATCTCAGAAATGCAGAAACTCAGGCTTAACCCTAGACATACTGAATCAGATCCCCTGGTCACTTGTCTGCCAATAGAGTTTGAGAAATGCTAGACTAGACCACATCCTAGATCACTCCTAACTGGAATCTCTGACTCTAGCCTCTGTTTCCCTTTAATCCATCCCACAGATCACAGTCCTAAACATTTCCTTCAGATTGTGTCATTCCTTCTGAATGCAAACCCCTGTAATGACTATATTAAGGAATAAAGTCCATATTTCTCAGAAAATAAGGCTCTCAGCCACCTAACTGATTCCCCCAGACTTGTGTACCCTGTTTCACTAATATTCTCTGTATTTCAGGCCAAAAGAACCAAAAATTCAGTATGACACTTATAGAAAAGAATCTTAACCAGGTGTCACTTTTAGTAACAGTAAGTCTAGTTGCATGAACTCAGTGGTCCTCTTAAATTCTATATACCTTGTGTGCAAAATAAGGAAGTCAGACCAGCCCTGTGTCTTTAAAGCTTTGTTGACTGCAATCCATGGTAAGAAATACATACACATCCAGTATTTATCTCCATACATAAATATAAGTACAGTCACAAACAGAACAAAAGTTGTACAAAATAATACTTGTTTTAGATGTAATGCATTCTAATGTTTTCTATTCTCTTCTCATTCATTCATTCATTTTATTTTGTTTTAAAATGCTGGTTACTAACCACCAAATTGATTTTAATGGCCTACGAATTGGTAAGAACCTGTAGACTGAAAAACATTGCAGTGTTTCTAGCCCTATCAGGGCAGGACTCGGGGCCTTCTTCCTTGAGCACATCCTTGGCTTCGCACTCTGTGCCTTTTCTGAGAGCACTCCTTCCCCCAGGACCATCTTCTGCTATTCCAGCCTCTTCAAATGCAGTGTATCTTTTAAAACCTGAAACTTTTCCAAAAGTCTTCTTTGCAAGTCTATAGTAGTCTCATTTCTTACTTGGCATAATTCACAAATGTCCCACCATAACACCAGTGTATATATATCTTATCTGCTGTTCTTATGTGTAAGACCCTGAACATCAGGAATCATGCCCTCTGTGTCTTTTTTATCCTTGTCATCATTTTGGACAGTGTCTGGTATGTAAGTCACTCAAATCTGAACATCTGTCCTTCTCCGTTATTCTTCTTCCATCCGTTCTTCTATTTAATCAACACTCTAGTTCCTTGGCCTTTCCATCCTCTCCTGAGCAACTGCTTAGCTTCACTTCCTACCCTCAGGTTAGACACTGTCTAGAAACCATTGACCGTCACTTTAACGAATCTCCTCAACTCTCTCGCTCAACTGACTTTTCTTTACACACGTCTGGCAAAACTCTAACTCTGGATCAATCCAAATGTTTACTTTCTCCAAATGTCCTCCATTCAAATTGCTAAACACTGCCATAAAAAATAAATCCCATCTTCATGTAGATGAGTTAATGGTCTTCCTTTTTAGCAGAGTCCTCAACAGACTAGACATTCCTTCTTGGTTTCCCTGGTTAGTTCTCTATCTCATCATTTGTAGTTATTTTAATATTTTTTTTCACTCTACAGGTCTTGTCCTCAAATCTTCCCTTCCAAACCCAAGACTGGGTTAGGTCCACTCATTATGTATTCCCATAATATTCTTAGTTAACATGTAAATAATTCTTAGCACTGCACTTCAAACTGCCTAGTTGAGTCCATGTATCTTATTTCACTTTAAGCTCATTGAAAATAAGAAACACAACTTGTTTTGAAACTATAGAACTTAATATAGCACTGAGTACTCAATATTTCTTGAATGAATGAATAAATGAATACATAAATAAATATTAGTTCATATACAAATCTCATATAGTTATTCTAAGAGTCGATCAATTAATTAAAGCCAATAAAACTTTAGGGAGTAGAAAGTATGAAATATAAATGACTTCTAAAATTTATAATGTATAATTATGCTAGTTAAGTGTTTACTATTATTTCTATTCTAGTGTGACTGAGAAAATGGAATTTAGTCCCATACATATAATAGGATCCACTAGAACAAGCCATGCAAATTTTATCATGGGCCACAGTAGTCTCCCATGAAAAAGGCATTTATTTTTGAAGACCTAGCTTCATTTCTTTTCTTTTAACATAATCCTTTTTAATTAGTTTGTACTTCATACTTCTGAGGACACATTGGCATGATGTCATTGACTGACAGGATTAGGCTATCCAGAAAATAGCTAGATATTGCTCCAGATCTCAGGGAACAACTATTTATTTATTTATTTATTTATTTGCTATTTCTCTAAAATATCAGTGAGGACCATTTTCTTATTTGGTGTCATAGGACTTGGCTATGTGATGTAAATCTGTTTCAAAATTCTTTTGTTGTAGCCGGGCTATGGTGGTGCACACCTGTAATCCCAGTGGGTCAGGAGGCTGAGACAGGAGGATTGCGAGTTCAAAGCCAGCCTCAGAAAAGGAGAGGCGCTAAGCAACTCAGTGAGACCCTGTCTCAAAATAAAATACAAAATAGGGCTGGTGATGTGGCTCAGTGGTCAAGTGCCCCTGAGTTCAATCCCCAGTACAACAACAACAACAACAACAAAAAGTCTCCTGCTGTAGACAGGAGAGCCTGACCTTTGCAGTACTCACCCTGACGTTATGAGGATGAAGCCCTCCTGGATGCTGAGACATATACTGGGCCAGGTCTGTGTGCTGAATGGAGCAGCAGAGGAAGAGAAGACAAGAGTGAAGTCAGTGGTGTTTGGGTGTTGTCCTAGAGCAGACCACAGATCTGACCATGAAGGACAAATGACGAAGTTAAGGATTTTTGAGACCAAGGTGTAAAAGGAATATAACCAGGTTTTCTGAGACTACACTGTTAAGGTCAAACACAATGTGTCCTTCTAACAGGCTGTTTGTAGAAGGAAGCCTGTTTCTTGGCACAAATGGAGATGCTCATTATAAATTACTGTCATTGAACACAACATAGGAATTTTTCACCCTCCAAGGGTCCTTGGATGCAAGTCAAGTACGTGTGCCTTGTGATTTCTTTCTGCTCATTTGAATGTTTTTTCCTTTCAAAAGTACAAAATGAGTTGTTCTTTAATAAGCTTATATATAATTTTTAAATATCTTGTGACACATCGTTGTTGTCAATGAAATAATGTTGGGTTCTGCTCAAATAGTGATTAAAAATAGATTTTTTAAAGTGAAAAATTTTTATGTAGGAGGCAAATTCAAAAATCCTAGTTTATTATTGGCAGTGACAGGAAAAGAAACAGCAAAAATAGTGGACAAGGAAGCCAAGTGTGGTGGCACATCCCTGTAATCACAGAAACTTGGGAGGTTGACACAGGAGGATTGCAAGTTTGAGGCCAGCCTCAGAAACTTAGAGAACTCTGTCTCAAAATAAAAATAAAAAGGGCTGGGGGTGTGGCTCAGTGGTACAGCAACCCTGGATTCAATCCCTAGTATCAAAAAATAAAAAGAGTGGACAAAGAAGCTGGACTACAGGTGGATACAGGAACAATAAGGCTTCACAGATCACAATATAATGGAAATTTCCATGCTCCCTTACACATTGTAATGAAAGTTTTACCATGCCATAAAATATTAACAGATTCATTATATAAGCACCAGGCCTCTCCTTCATGTGTTTTAAAATGCTGGAGAACTCACCATGTATTCAAAAACGAATGTCAGGGTCTCTTTGGTGTGAACTATGTCATGCAGAAGCACAACATTGGCATGTTTCAAGCCCTTCAGGAGAGAAGCTAGAAAGATTAAACAAAATATTAAATCAATCACTGATAACAAAAGTGCTGTTTTAAAAGTTATCAAGCCGTATTTATTTTTTAAACATTCAAATCAAGCATTCTGTTTTCTTACAGCTAGAAATAAATCTCTCTGGAAAGATTACTTAAAATGACAAAGTCCATTATTTTTTAAATGGTGAATCACTGCATATATACAACCTATCATTCTTACAGACTAGAGTGGTTGCAAAAATCTGTTTCTGTTTACCTCATCAATTTCATCAAAGCACTCAGAGCACTTTGTGAATGCTCTCCTCTGGGAATCTCATCATCCCTGCTCCACAGCAATAGGAGCAGGGGCCTGGAGAGATAAAGGCCATTGGGAGAGCAGGAAGTAGAGTGTCCGTCTTATAGAGCAGGACTTTGCAACGTAGGACTGTCTCCAAAATGCAAGGTCCCACTAGTGGTCAACAGGGTCAGTGGAGGTGATTATAACTGGGAAGCATAAGAGCATAGGGCAAAGATTTATTGAGATATATTTGAGAGTGAAGAGGCTTTCTTAGGGAATGTCGCATACCTCTGTAGAAAGGAGAAAATGCAAACTTGAAAAGGGAAAGCCAAACTTGGGAAGTCAGGGGAAGAGAGGGGAAGGGCGGATGACTGTTTCTTGCCTCTTCAATAATAGGTTACAGATGGCTAAAGGCAGCCCTTTAAAAAGGGAGAAATAATCACAAAGGCCAGAAGTGGCTGGGAACAGAGCTGAAAGGCTATTGTTGAGGGCTCTAGAGATAGGAAGACCCTGTCTTCAGGAGGACAAAAACCAGAAAAGCCACCATACAGAGATGATAAGTCTCAGCTCAGGGCATTCCTGAATGAAGAAATAGTGTCTTTAAGACTTGAAAGAGGGCTGGGATGCAGCTTAGTGGTAGAGCACTTGCTTAGCATATGTGAGACCCTGGGTTCAACCCCCATCTTTGAGGAGGGAGGGAAGAAGGAAAGAAAGGAAATGTTGAGTATAAAAGTTCTGTAGGGTACACCTGCATTTCAAAAATTTCTTGCACAAACTCCCTCCCAGTATAGAGTTCCCTAAGATTAAAAACAAGCAAACAAACTCAAGTACTCAAATTGGGGAACAAAGCTTTTCCTTCTGGAGTCTTATCTTGTTATAATGAATCCTCACTACAGCCCTCCTGACAGCCATTCTCCCTTCTAATGGAGATACCTCTGTTTTTCTCCAGGAACCAACCCTCTTCTGACTTAGTCCATGCCCTTATGATGTGGCTGACTTCACTTCCACCCAGTGTGGGCAAATGACCCAACCAGAGATCCAGAGATCAGCCACAGTGATGGATGATTGGTTCAGAGACAGGCATAAAACCCAGGCCTGGGAGAGCCCTACTTTGGTGGTGCCTTTAGGAAAGAGGAGATTATTTTCTACCATGAGAAATGAATTTGTGGGATTTAGCCAGGAGTTGCTGGTACCAAATTACCAACACTTGGTGACAGCAGGCCTAGGAATAAAGCTAAGGCAGAGAAAAACAATGTTGAGTGATGGAGATACGTGCATTCCTACCGTCCTGTTTGTACCCTGCAAACCTGTAATTATCAGATCTGTGGGCTAGTGCATTTCCTTCTTTATTAAGTTGGCTGGAACTGGGACCTTCTTACCACCAAAGGAGTTCAAAATCCTATTATGCTTTAATTTATACTTTTTGCTCCCAAAGTCCTTTTGGAATAAATTTAGTATTTTGCTTTTACAAATGCACTGTTTTTATATAATCAACAGTTTCACAGGCATCTGTTTCATTTCTCTAGTTCCAGACCAAAGACTACATGGGAACAGAGAGATGACTTTCTCTTTCTTTTGGATGCTGAGCCACACCACCTATTACAACACTCAGCCAAGAATAAGCACTTAATTTATCAAGTATATTTATTGAGTGTCTTAAAGGAGAACTGTCTGTGAAGCCAGAAGCCCTACATGAATCCTGGCCCTGTCACTTTCTATCTGAGTATCTCTGGAGAATATCTCAACCCAAGTCTCCATGCAACCATTCCTTGTGAAAAGTCCTATCAGCTTTCCTGACTTTGCTCCACAGGGTTGATGCGAGGAATCAGATCCCATTTGTAGAACGCTTGGTACATGGAAAGCATTACTCAAGGTAAATTCAAATTAATGTCCTCAAGTCCACTTCTCTATGCCCTTTTCACACTGAACCTATTACACTCCACACCCAGTCTTAAAGTCTTGCTTGTGGTATGTTTCTGCTAGAGTTTTCAACACTTTCTGTATTTATAACCATGACTTTTGACCATCCACTGAGAATGCTTGTATTTTATGTGTATTTTTGCTTATAAATTGTTTCATAATTTTCCCCTCTCTTATACACCCCCCCACATACACACACACACACACACACACACACACACACACACACACTACAAAGCATGTATCAAAATTAGATGTTAGGGGCTGGGAGTGTGGCTCAGTGGTCCAGTGCTGTTGCCTGGCATGCAAAAGCCCTGGACTTGATCCCTAGCACCAAAAAAAAAAAAAAAAGGACTTAAAAGAGGATTTAAAAGGACATGGTAAAGCTGACATTGCTAAGAACATTAATATTTTAATACAATTTTAGTCTTAATTATATTGCTAAAACCCCTTATGCTTATTTTAAAAATCATGTCCGTATGACCGTATGTTTTATTAATCATGAGGACTCCAAACTATCATTTGCTAAAAAGCTCAAGGAATGATATCTACTCAGATGAGGTTTACTACTAACAACAATGAATATAAATCTTTATTTCATGTAATTTTCTTGATCATTTTACTTTATGAGGAATGTCCATTTTGCCATTTCTCTGTTTTCATTTATATTTTTCTGATTAGTTTTATCTCCAGGTCACAGTTTCTTTGCAGAAATATTTTTAAGCCATTCATTCATTTTATGAAGTTCCTCCATTCTGGCAAATGACCACTTCTCTCCACTCTTTTTTTTTCCCACACACCCTCACCCAACCCATCAGCAAATCTGTTGGCAAGACCTTCAAGACATTCCAGAAGCTCTCAGTGGCCAGGTCCTCTGCCCTCTTCCTGAGCCAAGTCACCATCCTATCCTGGTAGAACTACTATAAATGCCTCCTAACTGGTCTCCCTGCTCCTGCCTTCCTTCCTACCATCTTTGCTACAGAACAGCCAACCACTGGGATCCTTCCCTGGAGAAGGATCCACACCCTGCAGTGACCTCTCATCTCACTCAACAAAATCCAAAGTTCCGGCTCTGGCCCGCCCAGCTCCTGCTCATCCAACCATGCCCATCCTCCTGGGCATTTCCTCACACTCCCACCCTGTCTTGCTGGGCTCTAGCCACACTGGCCCCCTACCTGTTCCTGGGACACTTGCAAACACAATTCTTCTCTGAAGTCTCAGGTTTGCGATCCTTTCACTTGCCACTCTCTTTCCTCAGCTCTTTGTACACTTCCTTCAGGATTTTGGTTGGATGATACACATAAGGTCTGGGCTTCTTGGGCCACTGTAGATGAAAAAGCAGCTCTCACCCCATCCCATCCCAGTGGGCCTCTATCCCTGGATTCTGCTTCATTCTTTTCCATAGCACTTATCACCACCAGACATAAAATACATACATGCATATATTTATACACATGCACACATATGTTTACTGTCTTGACCCTTGAGAATATAATATTCATCAACAGTAGGCACTTTTATCTTTTTTGCTTATTGCTGTACATAGAACAGCAATACATAGAATCTGTACATAGAATATCTTATTGTGGTACATAGAACAATGTCTGGTATATTATATGTTATCAATAAATTTCACTGTTGAATTTATGGTCCCCCTAATATCACTCATATACCTATCGTTGGCTGATAGAGAGTATTTCTGATTGAGATGCTTTCATTCCTTGTTTCTTTAGTCATCTCCTGCAATTAGATCCTGAATGTTCTGCTTTATGGCCATGTCTACTACTGCTACTGCTTTTTTAATGCCTGGGATGACTGAAATAGCTATGTGGAAACTGAATTTTACTGAGTAATTAATAGGGTGTTTGCATGAAAGAGCACATGATGTTTAAAGCCTTTATCTTGTGGTGGCATTGGTATGTGGTTGGGTGCATCCACTAGAGGACTAAAAATGCCCTTAGCTTCAGATATGAGTGTTTCAAACTCAAGAAAGAATGGTCTTTCTTCAAATTTCAAGGACATCTTATAATCTTTGCAGCAGGATGTGGTGCCTGTTCTGCAGACTAAACATTTTGAGGATGCAAAAGACAACTGAGATAGGGAGACGGATCCTAAAATCAGCATTCTGATTCTGGTAAAATTCGTTTTCAAGTATTTTTTATTTATTTACCTATCTATCTATTTATTTAACTGGGGGTTGAACCCAGAGGTGCTCTACTACTGAGTTACATTCCCCAGCTCTTTATTTTTATTTTTTTAATTTTGAGACTGTTTTCACTTAGTTGCTGAAACTGGCCTCTAATTTGTTATCCTTCTGCCTCAACCTCTCCAGTAGCTAGGATTACAGGCTTATGCCACTGTGCCTGGCATTATTTTTGCTTTTCTTTGAAGAAAAGACACAGAAATAAATGGGGTGCAGGGTGCTTAAAGCTCCAGACAAGTCACAATGTGTGTTTCTTTCTTTCTTCCTTTCTTTCTTCTTCTCTTCTCCTTCTCCTTCTTCTTCTTCTTCTTCCTCTTTTTTTTTTTTTTTTTTTTTTGTTGTTGTTAATGTGGAGCTGGGAATCAAACCCAGGGCCTCCCACACACTAAGCACATGCCGTCCCACTGAGCTATATGGTGCTTCTAAAGTAAGTTTAGGGATGGGGATGTAACTCAGTGGTAGAGAACTTGCCTGCCATGCACAAGGCCCTAGTTCAACCCCCAGCACTGCAAAGAAAAACAAATGAAGTAATTTTATAATGATGATGATGATCATAGCTAACACTCATTGAGTATTTAAGCCATTTCAGGCATTGTTGTAAAAATTTTATATGTATCTACTTGGTTTGATCATGAAAACATCCAGAAAGTCAGAAGAAATATGAAAAAAGAAACATAATCCCAAAGATCAGGAAAAATCATCCATGGTTGATTTTGATTCAATTCATAAGATATCTAAAAATCAAGATATAGTGATATGATAATGTGAGCTACTTCAAAATTCAGACAATTATCATTTTCATCTCACAATGATAAAATAATATTTAATATCTTGGCTTTGTCCATTTCATTGGGTTTTGTGGCTTAGCGAAGTTTTAGGAAAGGTAATGCTTTTCAAGTGCAATGGGTTACAATGTCTCGATGTTACTCTTCATTGTCCTAAAGTTGTGAAGAAAATGTGGAAGATGATGACAAGGAAGAGCAAGGCTGCCTCTCCAAGTCCTGGGCCATATGTAGTGAGTGTCTGCAGGCCAGAGTCCTCTCCAGACTGTGGGCTCCTTGGGTATGGATTGAGCCCATACCTATTTCCTGTCTCCAGCACTAGCATAGGCCTGGAACATGGTGCTCATTAAGTACTGAGAATTAATGAAGACCAGGCCACTTGTAAGGAATTTGTAGGAATCAATAAGGCAACTCACTTCAACTCCCACTAGACATTGAATAGAAAAGAATTGATGTGCTGGGGGTTTAATTCAGCGGTAGAGCTCTCACCTAGCAGGCATGAGGCTCTG
The DNA here is from genome assembly GCA_025594165.1 of Tamias sibiricus. Classification (NCBI taxonomy): domain Eukaryota; kingdom Metazoa; phylum Chordata; class Mammalia; order Rodentia; family Sciuridae; genus Tamias; species Tamias sibiricus. Next base: position 92,448,130 of record CM046660.1, read on the forward strand.
CATTTGATCCCCAGCACTGAAAAGAAAAAAAAAATAGTGGGGGGTAGGGTTGCAGTTATAGTCCCATTTTTTCTGACATGGGAGCCTCAAATCAGGTCAATGAGTCAAGTTACACATTTCAAGAAAAGATATCATCTAGATAAACATTAAGACAAATGTCAGATATGAAGTTATGCTCTGGCCGGGTGCAGTAGCACACGTCTGTAATCCCAGCAACTTGAAAGGCTGAGGCAGGAGGATTACAAGTTTGAGGCCAGCCTCAGCAATTAAGTGATGCCCTAAGCAATTTAAGAAAACCCTATCTCAAAATAAAAAAATAATAATAATTGTAAGCTGCCTGTCGTGGCCAGCCACAACGCCGCGGGAGGAAAACTCTCGGAGGCAGAGTAAAGATACTACTACTTTTACTTCTACTTTCTTAGAGGGAGCTTAGAGAGAGAAAGAAAGATTTTTCTTTCTTCTTAGAGCTTAGAGAGAAAGATAGAGCTTTTCTTCTTAGAGCTTAGAGAGAAAGAGAGAGAGTTTGAAAGAGAGAGATTTCTTCTTTAGAGAGAGAGAGAGCTTAGCTTTTAGAGCTTCTTCTTTCTTCTTTCTTCTTTCTTCCTCGGCAGCCTCGGCCTGTCTCTGACCAGCATTTACTTCTTCTATCTGGTTTCTCTTCTGTAACCGCTCTGCCTATGTTCTGGCCGCTCTGATTCTTTTCTTCTTCTCCGACCCGAACTCTTCTTCCGACCAAGCGACTGCATGACTGACTGAGTGAATTCATTCTTCTCCTGACTCCAACCGCTTTCACCCGGTTATGTACCTTTAGCTTTGCGGGTACCTCACGTGCATTTACAGGTGCGTCACATACATACTTATTATCAGGTGGAACTTATGGCTTCCAGCTGACCACAATAGCCATCTCCCTAATTGGGGCTCCTTCAAATAATAATAACAAAAAGGGCTGGGGATGTGATTCAATGGTTGAGTGCCCCTGGGTTCAATCCCTGATACAGAAGAAGAAGAAGGAGGAGGAGGAGAAGGAGGAGGAGGAGGAGGAGGAGGAGGAGGAGGAGGAGGAGGAGGAGGAGGAGAAGAAGAAGGAGAAGGAAAAGGAGAAGGAGAAATCATCTGATTTTTCTGGAATTATAATCCTCATTATATACCTTTGTGTTGTTTTATAAAGATCTAACCATTGCACATGTGAATTTGCTGTGTGTGAAGTGATTTGATTGCATTCCACTGCAGACTTTTTGTCAATGGCAGACTTCTTGTCAATGTTTTTATTTTAAGACAGGGTCTTGATGAATTGCCCAGGCTGGCCTTGAACTTTCGATCCTCCTGCCTCAGCTTCCCAGGTAGCTGGGGTTACATGCAATGCACTACCATGCCAGGAACAATTCAGAGATTCAAATCAGACTCCTCCTTTGTCTCATTCTATGACCTCAGCAAGGCTCCTTAAACTATTTTTTGGCTTACTTTTCTCATGTATGGATTGGGAATAATTACTCTGTAATGTTTTCTACAAGCAAATGGTCTTAAAAGATCCTTAGCTGAAACTTTCCAATTTAAAGACTGCAATTACTGGTGTTGTAGAATCAATGATAGAATCAGAATTGCTAAATATACAATATTATTTTCTTTAAAAAGTTTCTTCCGCATTTTCCTTAATGAAGATCATAAAAACAGATTTCTATTTTTAGTTTTAATCTTGCTAAAAAAGAAATGCTTAGACCAAACATTTCTAATTTTATATAATAAAGTAGAAAAGATTTTAAATAGAACAGATATGTATTCTAATACCTAATAACTGTGCTTACTAGCTCTGTGACCTTGGACAAGTCATCTAACCTCTCTGGGACACGGATTCTTTCATCTTTACAACAAAAATAACACTTTTTACTCTCTAGAGTTCATAGAAGGGGTTTAAAAACTTAACTATGGAGGGGCTATGTTATATGTCTGGTTCTTAGAAAAGGTTAGTTATATGACTGCTTCCTAAGAAAATACTGGCAATAATCGAAGGTCCTAGGTTTAAGCCAAAAGTTGACCATTTGTAGAAAGATATTTAAAATAAGGCACATTACTAAGATATTGATAAAGAGTTTAATAAAATGAAGAATCCTCATCCTGATATAAAAACATAAGCATATTTTCTTCTAGTTAAGAAAATTAACATGTGAAATATAATTCTGAGCCAATTGTGAAGGATTTTATAAGTTTTTGCAAAAGCTTCTGATCTTTTTAATTAGCAAAAGAATGTAAGAAACATGTACAGTGTGCTATGTACCTAGCAGTCGGCAGAGTGCTTGGCCATAGTAGATGCTCAATAAATATCTGTAGAATGAATGCATAGGAAGTTGTGGATTTGGGGATCAGAGAGATTTAGTTTGTGTCTTGCAGTGCAATCCTAATACCTATCTCTAAATATTGTTAAGAGGATTGAAAGAGGTGTGAAAAGGACCTGGCACTTGAATGAAGACGTTTTCCTCAGTGTTGTTTATACTTTTGCTAATTTCACAATATTATATGTTAAAATCAAATGAAAACTAACAGTATTGCACTTGACCAGACTAATAAACTGCCACATGTATTCTCTGTATAACACGCAGAGAGACTGTTCATGTAGCAAAATCCTCCCCAATACATGTCTGGCCGCTATGCCATCAGAGCAACCAAACTGCTCAGAAGTAATTCCTGCTTCAAGGCTTTGTAAAGCAGGCTGCGGTACTCACTTGATTTTTCTGCACATGGCTTTTGGTTGCCTTTTTAGCTAGTGACCCTGGATTTTAACTAATGAACTCCAGCTGTTCTTATTTTGCCTTCCAGCCCTACTCAGTTAACCTCCTGTCTCTCTGGGCGCACATCCTTAGAGTTCTTTCGGGAGAAATGGGACAGTGCCAAGGTTCTTAAATGAGGCCTCACATCTTGAGGGGAGAGGGCCTCTCTGACAAGAACTCCAAGTTTTTACACTGGTGGAAAAAAGAAACATTCATTGTTGGAAACTGGAAGCCTAACAACCTCCAATGTGTCAAAAATCCTTTTGTGGTTTTTATTATTATACATTGCAAACCTTTCAGTAAGGGAAGTTCATAAAACCAACCAAGAATGTCCGCAGTTCAATACTAAATGTAATTGTAAGCACCTGTGACTGAGAGGCAGCTCGTTGGTAAATGTGCAATGAAAGAAACATCTAGCATACAGAATAATATACATCCAGCTTTCCTGAACCATGCTGAGAACCATCTGTTAGCAAATCCAGCAAAAAGATTTCACTGTTATCCTCAAATGTCAACCTGAAAAACCCGGCTGTGGGCAAAAGCTAAGCAAAACTGGCCTTATGCAATAGAGCCCACAAAGGCCACACCTGGAGAATGAAGGAGACGTAGGCCTGGATCCTGTCCTTAAGGAAGGTGACCTGGTGATTTCTATTCTGCTCAGAAATACTCTTTAGCCTATCCACACATTTCTTCCAAACACGATCATCTTTCACAGGGACCACTAATAAATACATCAGTAAATGCAGCTTCCATGGTATTATACGCTTAAAACCATGCATTCCCCAGAATGCACCTGATCCCACCAGGATAGGTCCCTGGCTAAGCTGACAGCCATTTGGCCCTTCCACTTAAATTTAAAATGATGTATTCCCCAGAGGCTCTGAAAGACTTTGAAAATGGCATCAAATTCAGTTATAAACTCATTTGCTGGATTGCTTTTTCCATGCCTGTTTGCATCACCCATCCTTCCAAGCGCAGCCTCTACTGAATCCATTAGCCATAATGAGACCACTGGTTCTTGTCTTGATTTACAATATCTTTTACACACTTGTTTCGTGAATTATCTGCCCTAGTAAGATGGAAAAGCACATAGAAAAGAGACTGGAGCTTTCTCCTGTCATCCTTCACAACACTCACAATATTCTTTGCACATAGTATGTGCTCAGTAAAGAAGAGAAGATAAAAGGGGGAGAAAGGAAAGCCAGGGAAGTGCATTTCTTCTGGTTTTTGCTGAAAGGGACAGTAATCTCAACTTCATTTCAAATGGTTCATGTAAAAAGTTGATACATTGTACTTTTAATGATTTATTCACTATATCAGCTTTTCTTTTCTTTCTCTTTTCTTTTTCTTTTTGTAGTACTGAGGGTCAAACTCAGGGCCTCACCCAGTCTAGCCAAGTGCTTTACCGCTGAGCCATTTCCTCAACCCTTCTTATATTTTATTTTGAGACAGGGTCTTGGTAAGTTGCCGGAGGTTGACCTCAAACTTGTGATTCTCCTACTTCAGCCTGGCTTTTCAATTTTTTTTTGGTGTAAATTATTAGTTATCTCGATGCTCAACAAGATGTTACCAAAGAAAGAAGCAAGAATAGAATAATGAGAGCCAACATTTACTGAAGTCTGAAAACAGACTCTGTGATAAGTGCCTTGTATACATATTCTTGTTTAATCCTCATAGCAGCTTGTGAAATGTGTACTATTATTATCCTCTCTCTACAATAAACTAAGTCTTGGGCAATCTACCCAACACCACACCACTGGTAATGGTAGACCTACAATGCAAACCCAAGTCCATCCTTCCTTACTGGCTATTCCAATCAGAGTACAAAGGAAATACAGACACAACACTTAAAGTACATGCCTTCCCCAAATAGTTTTTCTACTATGATGAAAGAAACATGCTATGTTTAGGCAAATTTCTCACTAATAATTTGTATGATTTTTTTTTTCATATTTCATATGAATTTTTTGGTGTTGTATAGATGCAGTTTTCATAACCAGCATGAGGCCAAACACATGGAAAGTAAAACACTGTTTGAGTTCAAAGTTTTGGTCAAGTGATATAACAGTTTTGAATCTTAACATCCTCAAGAATAAATAATAAAATAGTAGCATAAGTACTCTTGGAAAACTGGCATTAAGAATAAAATTGTAATGGTAATATTTCTTTCATAAATATCAAAAATCAAATGCTGAACAGATAAATTCAAAGCATTCTTTTACCAGATCAAGGAATCAAAACAGATCTCTTGGGTTCACTTTTCCTGTTCTTACCTTCCCGGATTGCTGTGAATGGGACTCCTTCCTCTGCATTCATGCTGATGACTTTTAAAGCCACTAGTTGTCCATTTATCCTAGAAAAGGGGATGGGAAGTATGGCACTCACTTATTGACATGGTTCAAAACAGCAATAGAAAAAGATGGCTTAATAAAAGGAGTTTTCTGACAAGATATATTTCAGCATATGGATCTACAATTATCTCCAAACAAAAAGCAACATATATGTAAAATATTTATATAATTTAACAACACTATATCTACCAAAGTGATGTATGTCCATTATAGAAAAAAATTGGAAAAAATAGAAGCAAAGAGAAATCAATCCTCTCTTTATAGGGGTGCTGTGGATTGAACCCAGGGCCTTGTACATGCGAGGCAAGCACTCCACCAACTGAGCTATATCCCCAGCCCCCTTTTTATTTTTTGAGACAGGGTCTTACTAAGTTTCTTAGGACCTTGTTAAGTTGCTGAGGCTGACCTTGAACTTGTGATCCTGCTGCCTTAGTTCCCCAAATCTCTGGAATTATAAGCGTGGGCCACCATGCCCTTCCCTCATAATATTTTGATGTGCGTTGTTTCTTTTATTTCCCTTTTGTGCATTTAAGTTATTCTTAGTTTTCATCTGACTTCTTGTAGTGGCCTCCTAACCATCTCTCTGCTTAAGTACTTGTACTCCCTCTATCTATACTGAACAGAGTAGCTGGGGGCACATTTTAAAAATCAAAGTCAAAACAAGTCACTTCTCCATTCAAAAACCAGCCAGATTTTTAAAAAAATATTTATTTGTTTGCTTTAGTTGTACACAATTCGTTTATTTGTATGCGGTGCTGAGGATCGAACCCGGGCCGCGCACGTGCTAGGTGAGCGCTGTACCGCTGAGCCACAACCCCAGTCCGACCAGCCAGATTTTTACAATGGCCTCCTGACCAGGCAAGTGCTGCCTGATCTACTAGGCTTCACCTCTCTCTCTCTTCGCCCCCCCTTTATCCTCCTACTCTCCCCTTATTTGTTATTTTGTTTGTGATGGAAGCCAAGTGCCCAGAACAGAGATTAAAAACAACAACAACAACAACAACAAAGAACAGAGATTTTAATGCAGATATAAATATGTTGGGTTGTTTTGGTTTGTGAGGTGCTGGGGATTGATCCCTAGGGTGCTCTACCACTGAGCCCCAGCCCCAGCCATATCTATTTTTTATTTTGAGATAGGGTCTTGCTAAGTTTCCCAGGCTGGCCTTGAACTTGTGATCCTCCTACCTCAGCCTCAAGAGTAGTTGGGATTATAGGCCTGTACACCATGACCAACTATAAATGTTGTTTTTACAGAGTGGGATTCATATCATATTGTTAGTAATCTGTTTTTTCTCCATTTAACATTTTCTCTTATCATTCATTATAGTGTTGTATGATGCTTAATAATGGCCTAATATTTCATCAGGTAAACATACTAAATGTGTTTAGCCAATTCCAAACGTGTGTAAATTGTTTTTAGCTTTTGGCTATTATAAAAATATGATAATGATCATATTTACAGATTAATCTTCTCACATAGCCTTGATTATTATTTCCTTAGGTAGATGTGGAATTGCTAAGTTAAAGAGTATTGAGTATTGCTAAGTTAAAGAGTATTCATTGACTTGAATTCACCTTCCCCAATTGTCCCACTGAGTGATCACACAATGATGGCATTGAGAGTGGCCATTCCATCACTTCCTTGCTAACCCTGAGCAGGGTTTTCTTGCTACTTTTGTATTTTTAGATTTTATTCTTTTTTAAGAACAGTGTCAGGTTTACAGAAAACTTAGGAAGTCAGTGAACCAACATTGATAAGTTATTAACTAAAGCCCAGAGTTGATTAAGATTTTTTTAGTTTGTACCTCATGGTCCTTTTTACTGTCCAGGATCCCAGTCACTTGTCATGTGTCCTTCAGCCACTCTTGGCTATGGTAGTTCCCCAGATTTTCCTTGTTTTTGATGACCTTGGCAGTTTTGAGGAGTACTGGTTAAATATTTTGTAGGATGCCCCTCTCTTGGGATCTTTCTGTTTTTCTTATGAGTTTGGGGAGGAGCCATCTTCACATCATATTCAGGATATGTCTTGTGAACATGACTTATGTCCTTTGATGTGGACCTTAACCACCTGGCTGAGGTAGCTTTGTCAGGTTTCTCTACTGGGAAGTTACTCTTTCCCTTTTCCAATCTGTGCTTCAGGATGAATGTCATTACACACAAGGAATTGGGAGCTATGATCTACCTCCTTAAGAATTGTTTGGAATTCTACATGGGAGATTTATTTCTCCTTTCTAGTTATTAACTTATTGAACCATTTATTTATTTATATCAGTATGGGCTCATAGGTATTTTATTATTTGGGTTATAATTTGATATTACTTTACTTTGTTTTTCAAATTTTTGCAGGTTTGTCCTTTGAAAGCTTTTTCAATTAGCTCTCATGTCACTTTGGCACATCCACACCAAAGTGGGTTTTGTGGTTTTTTTTTGTTTGTTTGTTTTGCTTTTATCTTCACATTTTGGCCTTTACAATAAGTGAAAGACATTGTCACATTTGAATTTCTTTACTTATATAACTGAGTTTTCATAGTCTTTTCTATTTCTTTTGTGCTTTTCCTAAATTGCCCACATTTTTGTTGAAATATTTGTATATGCTTCTCACCAGTTGTTTTCATTTGCCTTATAATGTCTTTGAAGATTTACTTATTTATTTGTTTGTTTTTTAATTTTTGTGGTGCTAAGGATCGAACCCAAGATCTCATGTATGCTAGGCAAGTGCACTACCACTGACCTACATCCCTAGCCTGCTTTATGCTTTTTTAGTCTTCTTAATTGTTCTTAGAAGGTCACAGTATACACTGACATTTTAAAAATACTGAAAGAATCTATAACAAAGAATCAAATTTGTTTTTTTTTCCTAGGGTTGCCCATATTGTTATGACCATAACTGTTTCAATGAATCATCTATTAAGGTGTCTCAGAACTGGGGCTCCCTAGAACATACTTGCATATATGGGGCATCATGGACACTTCCTATCTTCCCTCATGAGTTCTGATTTGAGTGTTAGACACAGACTTTGCAGCCTGAGAGTTACACAGAATCCACCTATCTTTTCTTCTAGTTCTTGTATGTTTCTTTTTTGTTTAGCTCCTTAATCCATCATGATTATATGTTTTAGTGATACTTGGATTTATACCTGCTCTGAACTTTTCAAAACCATGTTTCTTTGAACTGTCTTTTCTTTATATTTGTGCTTTTTTGTTTGTTTGTTTGTTGTACTGCTGGGGATTGAACCCAGGGCCTTGTGCATGTGAGGGAAGCACTCCACCAACTGAGCTATATCCCCAGCCCTGTGCTGCATAATTTTAATTATTGTAGTTTAGAATATACACCTCTGGATCTCTGTATTTGTGGGTTCTGTATCCGTTAGACAACTGCAGATTGAAAATATTTGGGAAAAAATTGTGTCTGTACTGAACATGTACTGACTTTTCCCCCTTGATATTATTCCCTAAATGATACAATGTAACAACTACTTACATAACATTTACATTGTATTAGGTATTAATTTATATTCAAATACTGCCCCCTTTATATAAGACACTTGAGGATTCATGGGTTTTGGTATCTGATGGGATCTAATTCTCCAAGAATTGACTATATCTAGAATACATCAAAACTTGAAATTAGAGAATCACTGACATCTTTGAACAATTACAATTTTTTCTTTACTTATAGATGGACACAATACCTTTATTTATTTATTTATTTATTTTTATGCAGTGCTAAGGATCGAACCCAGTGCCTCTCATGTGCTAGGCAAGTGCTCTATCACTGAGCTACACTCCCAGCCCCATAATTAGAATTTATAATTCACATACCCTGTACTTAAACAGGCCCTGGACTGGTCATTGTACAAGATCTATGCAATCTCCTGGTGCACACATACTACCTCCTGCCTGCCCTCATCTCTATTGACCGTCTCCTCCAATGCCAGGCTGATTCTGCCTCAGGGATTGTTGTACTTGCAGTCTCCCCTGCCTTTCATTGTGCTTATATATAGCTCACTCCTTGCCTACATCAGGTTCCTTGTGCAAGTGTTTTCTTTTCAGCCAGGCCTCCTCTTGGAGCCCTATTTAAAATGGTAACCTAACAACCAACTCTGGCTGTCTCTCTCCCTGTTCCATTCTTTTCTTTTCTATGAATTATTGGGAATTGAACCCACCTTCCCAGCCCTTTTTATTTTCAGACAGTGTCTCACTACATTGCCCAGACTGGCCTCCAACTTGCACTCCTTCTGCCTCAGCCTCCTGAGAAGCTGGGATTGCAGGTGTGTACCACCATGCAGGCCATTTTCATTCTCCACAGCACTTTTTGCCCTTCAACAAATTCAGTATTTTACCAATTTGTTCATTGCTTATCTCACTCACATCACACTCTAAAAGAGCAGAGATATTTGTTTCTTTTGTTTCTCAATGTATTCTTATTTTTTTTTTTTTTTTTTTTTTTAGTTGTCAATGAACCTTTGTTTTATTTATTTATATGTGGTGCTAAGATTTGAACCCAGTGTCTCACACATGCTAGGCAAGCACTCTACCACTGAGCCACATCCCCATCCCCCAATGTATTCTTACTAGATTAAGTAGTGTGTGGCACATAATAAATATTACAATTAGAAAAATTAATAAACTTTAGTAGAATGAATGACTGTCTGACTCTTTAAGACTTTTATGTCCCTTAGTAAATCTTTACATAAATCCTGCTCCATTTTTTAATGTTAATCATCACATTTTGTTGCTATTACGGGAGTAACTTTTCCTATCATATTTTCTAAATAGTCATTTCTAATACATTTGACAACTTTAATAAGTATATATTGATTTTGTAACTGATTGTCTTATTGTTCTGTTACTATTTTTAATAGTTTCTTAGATGATTCTCTTTTTTTTTTTTTAAGGGAGATAATGCTATCATCCACAAAAATTGTTTTTGACATTTTTTATCAATGATAGATAATGGTCATTATTGCCTTATTGCAATCTTAACAGGAAAGTCTTCATAATTAACAGAAAAGAATGTGTGCTATTAATTTGAAATATCCTTCATGGTAATGAGAAATTATCTTTCTATTTCTATTTTGTTCGGAGTTTTAAAAACTAGAAATTGATGTTGAATTTATCAAATGCATTTCTGGCATCTGTCTTTTTAAACATATTTTTATATTATAAATGTAATGCCTTTGTGGTGGGAATAAAGTGAGAAGTTTAAGAGTGATCTTTGTTTCCCTGCTCCAGTTTCAACCACTAGAAATAACTAATCTCTTGTGTATTTCCCCAGACTCTTTTATGTACATACAAATCTATATATGTATAATACATCTGAGTTTTTTTTTTTTTCTAAAAGGGATCAAAGAGTATGTATTGTTCAGTAACTTGCTTTTTTTCTTTTAAAATACTGGACATCTTTTCATATTAGTACATCTACTTCATACTGCAGATGGCTGCATACAATTTCACACTATGGTGATTATTTACCCAGACCTGCCTTGGTGACTATTTGTGACCAGGTTTTTATTTATTCTATTATAAATCCTTAAGTGAGCTGCACACCTCTACTTATATTCCTGTGCACTTGAACATGTACTTCCAATGCACTTTTCATCCTATTCCTGGTGAGTTTCTTGAAGGAGTTTTTTTTTTTTTTTTTTATATCAATTCCTATGACAATCTGCAGATGTGAATTAAATCTTGCTTCTATACAATATATTTAAAACTGTATTTTCCTTACAATCTTATTTTAACAAGTAAAACATCATAAAAATCACAAACTGTTAAGATAAATTACAAGTATCTAATTTTGTAGTGCTTATATTAAATTCCTAAAATTAACATTTAACCACTATTAAGCCATTGTTTTACCCCATCCAAGCAACATAAATGAAAGAAATAAGGCCTTCCAACTTTCCCACCCTAAAAGGCAATGGAATTCAATTTTCCAAAATGGGAAATCTTAGATAAACAGTATTTTTATTCTCCAGTCATTTGTATATTTTGCAAGTATAGAAAACTCTGGATTTATCATTTTTGCAGATTCCATACTTTGCATAAACCAACTTCAGATTTTTATAAGAAGGCAAGGTGGAAGAATGAAGCAGCAAATTCAAAAAATTACAATTGCAAAACTTTGTCATTGTGACTTCCATGTGAAAGACTCTTTAGAAATACCTTCCCAATTGTGTTCCCCACCAGGCAGTAATTGTTCTTTCTGGTTAATAGTAAAGAAAGTCTACTTTCTTTTAATGGAATAAAAGAGAAGAAAGGCTGATAAACATTTTAGTGAGCTGGTTTTAATTGGAGTAGGGCAGGTTTATTTTTCTTTTAAGGCTATTTAAGTCATCATGTCTCTCTCCCTGTAGGCCCCTGGTGTCTTATACAGGTTCCAAATGCTGTGAACTTCTGTAATGTGTCATCTGGCTTTATAAAGTAAAAGGGGGGGGGGGGGAAGGTGTGGAGCCCTCATCTTTTAAAGTCTCCTGCAACTGTGAGTAACTCACCTGCTAATCCCCTTGTAAACTGTAGCATAAGAACCTTCACCCAACTTCTCCAAATTCAAGTAAGATGAGGCGGCCCCAAAAGGGAGGTTCTTCCTCTGCTTGAAGGGAAGGGGAGGGGTAAGAGGTGGAAAATACAGAAAGAACAATTTTTTAAATTTTATTTTAAGAACTCCCCTGCGCCCCACCCCCCCCCCCCCCCCCCCCCCCGAAACAGCATTGCCAAAGCTACCTGGGGAGGCCCGCTCAGTAATTGCCCTGGAAGTTAAGGGACAAGCACACATTAAATTCTTCTAGATCAACATCACCGGCTCACTCACCCACTGAAAACCCTGCCTCAGATCGTCTTCCTGAAAAGAATCACTATTACTCCGTGGCCTTTTACTCTCAAACTTCCGGGAACCAGTCCCCTGCACTCCCCTGGGGTGAAATGAAGTCATGGAGCTTGATGCTTCATTTAGGTCTGTTAGCTAGAGAAAAAAGAAAGCGCATGAATAAAATCTATGCAAAGTCAAGATTCTGCTGCTGCCAAAAACCATTTTTTTTTTCCTTCATTTGCCCAATTCTCACTCTTCATATGTTTTCTAAGATTCTTCCTACACCCCAAAAGGCACCTTTCTGAAAGTCAGATCCAAAAAACCCGACTATTAATGGTATCATCTGCGGAAGTGCTGCAATCTTTCTTCACTTGAAAACATTTATCTTTACTGCTTAGGTTAACCTGAATCTCCTTGATACATGCTTTCCATTTTTTTCTCTAACTCAGCCTCCCCTGCCACACACAGCATGCCTATGTAGTTTATCACTTCAGAGGAATAGTCTTCTAGCACGGCAAGGCTAATATACATAAGCTAAATTACTGAAATTTTGAATCCACCGCAAACCAATACTGCAGCCGGTCAGCTCTGCAATGTAGTACCTTAGAGATTTCAAGAGAAGAACCACTCTTTCCACTTCAAGTCAAGGGGAGTTTTGTGCAGCGCAAAGTCAAGGATTATTTTTCCCTTTTGGTTTACAAGCACATCCCCACAATTGATAACTACAGCCATAAATTCTCTGTGACTTTAATAGAATTTTCTTTTTATGGGTTTCGACCTACCGCAGAAGGAATCAGATCCCTGCTACAGAAAGGGAGCGTCTGTCTGAACTCCTTGGTTTATCAATTGAGAAAGATGCTCCTCCTGGGATACCAATACCTGGAATGCAGCTTCCATGGTCACAGGCTGACTCCTCCGACAGCTGTGTGCCTCGCCTCCCTCTGAACGGTGATAGCAGCTGCACCCAGGCTGTAGACTCTTAGCACACAGCTCTTGACCCATAGTCTTCCAGGTTCAAGGAGAAAACCCGCACTTGAACCTTCCCCCCTCTGCCTCTCCTGTCCTCCTTCACTCCCTTTTTGCCAGAGGTCAGCAGTGTGGAGCTTTCATATGACTCACATGAGGCTCTGCCTGGAGCAGCCTCATGACTTCAGCAGTTTCTCCTTCTCAGTGCAAGGAGCTTGACATCAGAAAGGCGGCTGCTTGCATTCATATGTGCACAACGAAAACAAGGCAGCTAGTATGGGAGAGAATAAAATCGGGGCACAGTTAAAGTTCTTATTCCAGCCACGAGTTAGTGCTGTTGGTATATATACTTTTTATGAATTAACATTTCTTCTCCATGTGATATTTATAAGATATCATGGATAATGATATTGATGTTTATTAGGCTTTCCTGGTACTAAAGCAGATGCACTGAGGAAGTTTTTTCTCCCTGCCTTTCATCTGAAAGCATTTTGGTTTTCTGACTTTTAGAACAAATTTGCAATTGAGCCAATGTTTAGTGGTCAAAGAAACATAGAATGAGAACAGGAGGAAAGCTGAGGATATCTACTTCATCTCTTTGCCTCCAAGCAACAGTGTGTCTAATAGTCCTAGGTGGGTAGTCGCTCATTCATTTATTCCAACAATGTATGATGAGCACCAGTGTTGTTCTTACCGTGCAGGAAAGGATGTAAGACAGTGGTGAAGAGACAGGAATTTGCATGAAACATCTTCTTCCTTCTTTCTTTCCTTCCTTCTCCCATTCATTCTTCCCACATAAACATAATACTTATTATATGTAAGTACTATGTTAATATTTACATGACCAGCAATCTGGCTCAACCTGGTTTGTATCCTTCAGTTTTTGAACAAAACTTTTTTCATAATATTTATTTATTTATTTATTTATTGTATGAGAGATTGAATCCAGGGACACTTCAGTGCTGAGTTATGTCCCTCATCCTTTTTATTTTTTATTTTTGAGGCAGTGTCTTACTGAGTTGCTGAGCGTCTCTCTTAGTTGCCCAGAATCGCCTCAAACTTGCAATTCTCCTGTCTCAGACTCCTGAGTTGCTGTGATTACAGGTGTGTGCCACTGTGCCCAGATGAACAGAATATTTTCTGTGATAGACACTTAAGACTCTTTCTACTATAATATGTCACTCAAAGAGCGAGACAGAAAGGAGGACACAAACACACACACAGACATGCACAGGTGCACACATGCGTGTAGGAGTCATGTCTATTGCCACAATAATATTTATGGATATTTGATATCTGAACCTTACAATAGTTTCATTAAACTTTCCGATAATCTATTTATGAACATGTATTTAAGCTTTATTTCAAAGAAGAACCAATTCAAAGATTCATATTTCATAAAAAGGAGACTAATTTCACTAATATAGAAAAATATTTTTAAAATAGGCTTAAAAAACTATTAAACTGGGGCTGGGATTGTAGCTCAGCGGTACAGCGCTCGCCTAGCACATGGGCGGCCCGGGTTCGATCCTCAGCACCACATAAAAACAAACGCATTGTGTACAACTAAAGCAAATAAATAAATATTTTTTTTAAAAAACTATTAAACTTTTAACCAACAATCCATTAACAAAGAATGAGAGGCAGTTTTTGAGAATATTTAACTCCACTAGAGTTTATCAAAATGTTGATTATAATACATTTTATTAAAAATGCCAATTTCTTCCTAAAAGGAGATTATTTATTTCATCAAATAAAAGTTATAATCTAGACCAGGTTTAGGATAATCTTTTTTACCTTTCTTTAATTATCCTTTTAGAATTTTTAAATGATCATTATTATTATTAGCCTAGGGAATTATGCATAAAGTAACAAGTATACTAGAATAGAATCATCTGATTAATTTTATTTGTTTGTTTGTCTGTTTGTTTATTGAGACTGCAGATTAAACCCAGGAGGTACTTTGTCTCTGAGCTACATCCCAGCCCTTTTATTTTTATTTTTATTTTTTCTGAGACATAGTCTCATTAAGTTGCTGAGGCTGACCTTAAACTTGCATCCCTGTTGCAAACTTTGAGTCTCTGGGATTATAGGCATACACGACTGCCCCTGGCTAGCCTCATATTTTAAAGATTAAAATTTCTGTTTAGATACTAGAATGGGCTACTGAAGGGAAATTGTGAAATATTCTTCAGAATTTTCAAAAATTAAATAATTTATGATCTTGCTTAAAGTTAAGGAAAAGTATCAGACAAATTCTTAAGGTGTTTTCTAGCTCTGTGTTTAAAATAATAATTTTTGTTGCCAAAGATGTCTGAACAAGGACAGAAGACTTAGATGATAATCTCCTTTTGAATTCTGCTTCAGACCCAGTTTGTGCACTACTCTAGGTCAACTTGGCTGGACCTGCTTTTTTGCAGTCTGACTAGCTTCCCAATGGGAGAAGACATTCTTGCCTTGGGGAAGAAGGTCCATTATTGCTATTACCTCCCCCTGTTGTAGAACAAGAGCCCCCACACATGAGGCTGCCTGGCAGGGAGAGACCCTTGTGCCTGCCCACCATCCTAAATGGACTAACAGAGGCTCTGGCTTCAGCAAAGTCCCGCAAAGGCCGGCTGACACAATTCGCAAGTGTGCAGAAAGACTCTTCCACCATTATGAAACCAGCAAGAGTTGGGCAGCTAAGACCAACTCAAAGACAAGCTCCATTTATTTGATCTCTCCTTTCCCCTCACCTTTCTTGGGATTGCTTACATCATCTACTCCTCCTACTTTTTTTTTTTTTTTTCAGGCTTTGTTTTCAGGGAATTATGTTAAGACAAATGCCAGCCATTTTAAAATTAGCAGTAAAATCATATTATTGACCAATTCGGGTTAGCTTCTCCAATCATCACATTTTTTTGAGTCATTTTTCCTCTTGCAAGTGGTGTGAATTTGAACTACTATATTTAACTGGGAATATTGGGAATATGTGTTTTTTTTTTCCTTTTTTTTTTTTGTGTGTGTGTGGGTGTGTGTGTTCTATCTTTATTAAGTTTAGCCAAAATAGTAGGAATTATGATCTAATTATAACTTTCTGGAATGTGTAGATTATTACAAGTATTCAACAGATAATAACATGAGAAATATGTAAAATATGTGTTAATAACATTAAAAATAATTCATATACATCCACACAGTGGAGTAATATGCAACTGTAAAAAAGGAATGAGATCTTTATATAATGACATAGAGTGATCACCAAAATACATTAAGTGAAAAAGCAAAATTCAGAACAATATTTATAATGTGTTGTTATACTTTGTGGCAAAGAAATTAGGGAAAATAAAATGTAGTTAATTATCTTACCAATAGTAGCAATATTACCATTATTTTTATTTTGTTGTCTATTGGAGGGGAGAAATAATTTATTTTCTTGTCTATTGCTTAACTTCATGGTTGAGATCTCTATAATAAATAGATTAACAAGAGAAAATCAGACAGATTTATTTAATATGTTTATGTGACATGGGATACTTCACACATGAAGACTCAAAGAAACAGGGAAGTCTGTATATTTTTATACTAAGTTTGATAAAGTGGATAGTTGGGAAGAAATATGACTGGAAGATAAAAGGGTCTGATTTGATGGTTAGTAAACTGGGTAGAACTCAGCAAAACCTGTTTTTTTCAGATTCTTCTTGGTATCTCTGTGTCTTTAAGAATAGGGATGTTCCCTTCCTCTGGGTAAAGAGTGGTATTCCTAAAATTAAGTATTATAATCCAGTTTAGAGGAAGGTCTGCTAGGTTTTATGACCTGCTTCAGGGGAGAAGAGGAAGAAGAAAGTAAGAGCAACCTTCCTGCTTCTGCTGTTTTCTCCATTGCCAAGGTGCCATATTGTGGGGTAATACAGACTGAACCCCATCACTTACATGTGTATCTAAGGCTAAAACAAATAAGTAAATATGCTAATGTCATTAGAAATCTAACTCTTCAGTGTAAGAGAAAATAGACATAAATATCAAATCAAAGAAAAATTATGTGAACTTAAATTGGACTTGGAAACATACCCTTATGTTTCTTATTCCTTTAACACAAAAAGAAAAGCCCTGGGGGCTGAGGATGTCACTTAGTGATGCTTGTACAGGCCTTGGGTTCAATTCCAAGCACCAAAGGGGGAAGCCAAAAGCTCTGTCAATCAAAAAGATCTAGGAACAACAACACAATAGAAATGAGTAAACTTAAGCCCTAGTGGTCTCTAAATAACCATTTTTTTTTTCCCTCTCTCTCTCTCTTTAAAAAGAACTAAACATGCATGGAGAAATCATGGATTCTAGGTCTGGAGTACAAACTCCACAGGATAAGATGGGAATCTTTCTAGCTAGAAAGGAAGGAAATTATCAAGAAAGAGTCCCAGGCTTATATAAGCCAACAGGAGCCTTGTTAAAAGGACACAGCAACCTAACCTGAAAGGGACGCTCCATTGTCTTAAGGTGGAACAAATTAAGTGTCAAACAGAACAACAAGGAATGCATAAAATCTAGAACTGTAGACTAATTTAAAAAAATGTTGTCACTTGGAGGTTTCTAGGGTACAAACATTACTCAGAATATCAATTATTTTTTTAAAAGAAAAAACCGAGTATTTAAAAAATATTTTTACAACTTGCTTTTCCAGGGTTATCAAATTGCTAATGAGGGGAAAGTCCTCATAGAATTCCAGCTAATAAATGTAGTAGAAAGAATAAAAAGATAAAATCACTATCATGCAATCCTTAATGCAATGATAGATCTAATCAGTCATTAATGAATGCTGAAATCCTTAGATAAAAGATTGATGAGGAACTTTGTAATGAAACCAGCTGAGCCCACTGATCAATCATGTGTTTAAGGTTTTTCTGAATAAAAATATAGATAAAGAACAATATTTTAAAACACATTCTCACAAAATCCATACCTTTTGATTATTTATTTATATTCCTGTCTACTTCCAGAAAGGGTAGGTAAGCTGGGCGTGGTGGTGCACGGCTGTAATCCCAGCAACTCTGGAGACTGAGGCAAGAGGATCACAAGTTCAAGTCCAGTCTCAACAATTTAGGGAGACCTTGTCTCAAAATAAAAAATACAAAAGGCTGGGGATATAGATCAGTGGTAAAGTGCCCCTGGGTTCAATCCCTGGTATCAAATAAACAACAACAACAAAAAGGCAGGTAGGTTTTTATAAAAATACAGTAATCATCGTCGTCGTCGTCGTCGTCGTCGTCGTCGTCGTCGTCATCATCATCATCATCATCATCATCACAGCTACCTGTCCATGCTTGATCTGGGGCAAGCTGCATGCTACATGGAGATCGATCATCACTGTGCCATGACAATCAGGTAGGTACCATTACTATCCCCATTTAATCATTGGGGGAAATAAATCTTAATGAGTTTAAGTAGCCCTTTTATAAGGTAACTAAACTAGCAAGTACCAAAAAATATTTGTGAAACTCCCCCAAAGACTATATACCAAATTCCACAAATCTCATTTAATGGGAGACACTGATAAATTATATTTGCACAAAGAGCATAAAATCTCTTAGTTTGGTTGCACTCCTCAATTATGAGGGCTAAATTAAGATAAGTCATTATATTCAAATATATAATACTTATTCAAAATATAATACTTACCAACACTAAGTAAGTGACTCTAGTTCATTAATCAGGGGCATATGACATAATCTTTGGTTAAAAAAAACATATCTTTTGCAAAAATAAAAGCTATAAAATATAATTTCTTAAATCACACTTCTTCCTTCTTCCTGGAGTACTTTAACTTGTAACTGTCACATGCTGACAGAGCTGTCTGATGACAATAAGCAGAACTGCAAACACATGGCATGTAGACTTTCTTTGTATCTTTATATGCATATATGGTTATTCTCCACCGCACATTATTATTGCATGTTAGTGTGTTATTTGTTTACTAGCACTTAATTTTCACTTTGAAGTTGACATTCTGAATGTGCTGTCTTCTATTTCCACTGATTTTAAGACAGTAATGTTCAAAATTGGTGACTTAGTTATTGGAAAAGAATGTGGAGCAAGATGGCCATATTTCCAGATTTTAAGAATTCTTACTGACTTAAGAAGGTAATTTCTGAAGCCCTGGGAATTTCTGTGCAGAAATGCCAAATGTCCCAGTTACCACGCTTAGTTTTCTAGTGTTAAATTCCATGTGTAGCTCAGGGATAGAGGGCTTCCCTATGCAAAGTCCTTGATGCAATCCCTAACACCAAAAAGAAAAGAAAAGAAATCCATGTTCTTTGCCCTCCTAGTAGGCTCCTACCTCTTATTCAGGCTTTCCCACATCCTGGCCTTCACTTCTGAAAGCGCAGCTTACCTGTTGTGGATCAAAACTCTTAATGATAAATGGAATGCTCAAGGATGCCGAGTAATTCCATATGTGTAGGTCCACAGTCTGAAACAAATGGAAAGGAATAATAGGTTTAAAACAAAACATTTCACATGCAGGTAGGGAAATCTAATTGCAAGGTGTTTCTGTGACAGACAGGCTTAACTTGTGAAACAATGTAATTATATTAAATACTAGACCTAAAAAAGAACCCGTTGTCTAAAATTGTAGGACTCCTTGGGATATCTGGAGACGTAGGGAAAGGGGAAGACTTCCTATTTCTACTCTAAGTGAAAAAGAAAACAATGTTTCTATATGCCAGATATTTTCTTGGTTGTTCTTTGCATGTGTATGATTGTTTTATTATTTTAATTTCACTTCCTCCTTTATTTATTTTTATTTTATAGTTCTGGGTATCAAACCCAGAACTTTGTACATGCTAGGCAAGTATTCTACCCCTGAACTACATCCCCAGCACCGTTTTAATTTCTTGAGCCTGAACGGACAAAGGAGAAATTCCAGAAACGAATTAATAATTTGGTCCCTATTGAAACAAGGGAAAACAACGTTATATTTAATTTTCCACTTTCAATTTAACAGCTCGAGTTTTTTTAAAAGAATGAGTTAATGCTCTTTTTTATAAACAACATATTTGTAAATACAGCATAGTCAGGTCCCACAGTGAGCCAACTTGAAAGATACGTAGTCCAACTCGTCTGGCTACGGGTACAGGGGAAAAATTGACATGAATAAGGAAAATACCTGGTTTTCTTGTATTTTCTCATAACAATTCTGTGATCACAGAGATTCTGCACTAACCTGATGACTGAAAGCCTGAATCTTCCCTTTGGAGACTGTTGGGATGGCTAAGATGTCAGGGTAAGAGTCCCGGCTAATTCGATGCAGGCTGTGACAAGTGCAAAGCAAGTCCTTTCTTTCTGGTTGCTGTGGATTTTGCCCACAGGTTGACCTCTATCTGGTGTTGGCCAGATCCTAGTAACTTAAATTTTTCCTGTATCAACCTGTGTGAGTAGCTGTCAACTTATTGGAACAAAGACTGACTAGAAATTTTGGGACAGTTTCAGTTATCACTTAAATTTACTCTTACACAAGTACCTGGTTCTATAAAAGGAATTCCAATAAAATATTTCAAAGCAAAATACATACAAAAACATTCAGGAGTGCTGTGGGCCATGCCTGTAATTCTGGCGACTCAAGGCTGAGACAAGAGGATCACAATTTCAAGGCCAGCCTAAGCAACTTCGTGAGATCCTGTCTCAAAACAAAAAGGGCTAGGCATGTAGCTCAGTGGTAAAGCCTCCATAGGCTCAATCCTAGTACCTAAAAGAAAGAAAAAAAAAAAAAAAAGTGGTCAAAAGTATTAAATAATTTTTGCCCTAAAGTCAAACAAGCAAGAAGTGGTAGAACCAGGATATAAATCAAGAGAGGCCAGCTACTAAGTCCATACTTGCAACCTGCTTGATCATTTTCCTTTCTGATACAATTTAAGAATGTCCACTCATACCCAAAGAGTGTTCATGCCTGTGCTTTGTTCTTTCTTAATTAGACATTGCCACTAAATACATCTACCATTTTTTTTATAATCTGTTCTAAACAATATCTTCACATACATCTCATCTCATTTAATTTGGCAATGTACTTATTCCCCTAATTTTAAATGAGGAAATGGGATCATTCATGGTTTTTTAAGAGTGTAAATGTCAGAATTAGAATTTAAACCCACTGGTCTTGATTCTAGTCTCTTGCCTCCACACAATGAGCACTTGGGTACTGTGAGCAAGCACCCTTTCTTCAACTCTGTGAGTTGGTTGACTTAGCACACACATGTGGAAGGGAATTTTGCTCCTTGTACTCAGAATGGTACCCAACCCATGTGAAAAAACTTCCTCTCTGATAGAAAATGCATTTCTGAAATAGTGGTCTTCAACTCCATGGGGTCTCTTTCTGCCAATCCCTTTCAGTCAATGTCCAATTAAAACAATTAGTCCTCTGCAGATGTGCTCAGCCTGTGACTAAAGAATAATGATACCTGGGCTGGGGATGCAGGTCAGTGGTAGAGCGCTTGCCTAGTCTTGATGGGTTTGATCCCCAACACCACAAGGAAAAAAAAAAAAAAAAAAAAAAAAAAGAATAACGATATCTTTGTGCAACTTGTCACTGTTAATTTCTCTGAATGCATTAAAATGCCCCAATTACCTTCTCTAACATTGTCCTGAAGTTTCTTCTCTGTCAGGGTAAAATGGTCTAGCTGGAAACTCATCCTTTTGTCGCAGTGAAGTTCAATGCACTCTGCAGTCTAAAAGCAGTAGTTTTAGGAATGTTTGAAAAACATTGCCTGCAAGTTATTATTACTTTAAAATAGGCACTTATTGTGTGTACATAAATACAAATAAATGCACGTTACATATCCTGACTTGTAAATTTCTGATATTCACAAATTGTGTGCCAGATTTCTGAGCCTCCCTCTCCTCATCTCCATTCCCAGGGTTCCTGAGGCCCCCTGGCCATGTCCAAATGAAGACAGTCTTGTACCAACAGCACCACTCAGTGGTCAGGATGAAGAACTGGCTAAATAACTCTTCCTACTCAACTTTTCCCTCAGACAATGTGCTTCAAAAACCCAGCCTCTCCACCCACCCTGACTTTCCTTGGACTTAGCTACTCATAGTCAAGTTGATTCCACCTCAGGCAATCTTTTTTCACATTTGCATACATCCTTTTTAAGGATTCTTTTTTCTTCTTCCCACCAAGCTGCTTCAAATCTTTTCTTATTCCTCCAAATGCCTTTATCAACATATGTAATCCTGGCAGCTATTAGAACAAGGCCAGCCATACTTGGCCCCCATGCTTGGACATGTGGAAGGGTTAACCATGATTTTTTTTTTTTTTTTTTTTTCAGTACTGGGGATTGAACCCGGGGTGGTCTACCACTGAGCCACACTCCTGGCCCTTTTTATTTTTTATTTTGAAACAGAGTCTCATTAAGTTGCTTCAGTCCTCACTAAGTTGCTGAGGCTGTCCTGCCTGAGCCTCCTGAACTGCTGGGATTACAGGCGTGCGTGCGCCACCATACCTGACATTAACCATGATTTTTAAAGTTGAGCATTTAAAACCTTGTGCAAACTGTTTAGGCCCTTGGACTTCGGAAATACTGTACTCCTTCCAGTTCCTAGCCCCCAGTACCCGATGAGCTTCTTTAATAACCAGGGAGGGAGGCACAGGCCCACAGTAAGACAAGATAACACTGGGTGGTGGGTGGGCAGAAAGAGAGAAGGGAAAGAAAGCAAGAAAACAAGAAAGGGAGAAAGAGAAAAAGAAAGGAAGGGAGGGAAGTAAGGAGGGAAGAAGAAAGGAAGGAAGAGAGTGAGGGAGGGAGAAATCTTTTCTAGGGGGAGGCATTTGCAGCTTCCCTTCTTACTGCTTCCCACCAGTGTTGGGGTTGAGATGAGGAATGGGGGGGCACCAAAACCTGCTTAGTAATAAAAATAATAAATAAATAATTGTGTAATGCAGTATTTCTAAAAATCAAAAATGTGAAAATTAAACTAAAAATGCATAAGCATCCATGATAAACAAAATTCAGTATCTGAAGATACTAGGGATACTCAGTTGGTAGAGTGCTTGCCTCACATGCACAAGGCCCTGGGTTCTATCCCAGCACCACAAAAATAAATAAATTAATAAATAAATAAATACAGTATCTGGGGGCTGGGGTTGTGGCTCAGTGGTAGAGCACTTGCCTGACATGTGTGAGGCACTGGGTTCGATTCTCAGCACCACATAAAGATAAATAAATAAAGGTCCATTGACAAACAAAATTTTTTAAAAATATAATATCTGAATTTTAAATAAAGACCAGTGGCCTGTTTCAAAACCAATGTGATTATGCAAAGGAACAATCTTTTCCAATCCTATGCCAGTGGTTTGCAGGCTGATGGGCCACCTGGTGCTCCCCACTGTCCCCCACCACCCTGACATCATCACAATCCCCCACCATGAGAATTGACAGTAGTGTGAGAACATATAGACATTGTGGGGCCATATATAGATATTTTTCTAAATTATAGGGCTTCTGTTGACTTTTTCTACTTGATTCAAAATATGGGAGGTTAGCCGGACGCGGTGGCACACGCCTGTAATCCCAGCACTTTGGGAGGCTGAGGCAGGAGGATCGCGAGTTCAAAGTCAGCCTCAGCAATGGCGAGGCACATAGCAACTCAGTGAGACCCTGTCTCTAAAGAAAATACAAAAAAAAAAAAAAAAGGTCTGGGGATGTGACCCAGTGGACGAGTGCCCCTGAGTTCAATCCCTGGTACCACAAAAAAAAAAAAAAAAAAAAAAAAAAAGGGAGGTTGCCAAGAGTGGTGGCATCTACCTGTTAATCCCAGGGATGCGAGAAACTTGAGACAGGAGGATCATAAGTTTGAGGCCTCAAAATAAAGAAGATTGGGGGTGTAGCTCAGTGGTAGAACACCCCTCGGATCAATCTCCAGTAGCCTCTCCCCACAAAATGAGGAAGGATACGTGTTCTATAAGGGCACATTTTTCCTTCTGCTTCAGGCTCCAATGCAGCTGGACAGGGCTCTGCTCTCTGCTTGTCCGCTCCTGCTTCTCTTCCCTCCTCAACTCCACCACCTCCCGGAAAGTCTTCACTGTCCCTTAAAATCTGCTTTTCTTCAAAGGACCAGCATTCATGAAAAATGACTCACTCAATACCAAATAATTTTTCTTCTTGTTTCTTTAACTACAAAATATTGTAAAAGTATTGTTTTCAGATAGGAGTTACATCATAAATAATATAGTAATCATAAATAACATTTACAAGTTAACAGAAATTAAATCTTTATTTACCTCTCAGTATCTATGATTTTCTTTTTGGTATTGGGGATTAAACCTAGAACCTTGAATATTCTAGGCAAGCCCTTTTTCACTTGCAAAATCTTTTTTTTTTTTTTTTTTTTTTTTGTAGATTGGGAACCTAATGCTTTTTAAAAAATATTTCAGAAAACTGTACACGTTATACATTGTAACACATTTAAAAAAAGAAGTTCTTTGGCCCCAAACTAGTAAAACAAACCAAAAAAAAAAAAAAGCAATGTGTAATGCTAAGTTTGAGATCAAAATGAGAAGATATATCAATAGACTAGGTTTTGTCAACAAAACTGAGGCAAGAATGAGAAAACTGTAGCAGTGTTATGCACATACTATATAAAATAATTCAGATATAAAAGAAGTTTTATTTAAACATGGATATTTAAGTATTATTTAAATATGCTTCCTGTAGTCTATGTGTGGCACACTCCTGTAATCCCAGCTATTCAGGAGGCAGAGGCAGGAGGATCATGAGTTCAAGACCAATCTGGGCAATTTAGCAAGATCCCATCTCAGAATAAAAAGGGTTAGGGATGTGACACAGTGGTAGCACAGCCTGGGTTTAATTCCCAGTACTACACTAAAAGAAAAAAAAAAAAAAGGCTTCTCATATCTAATTACTTACCTGTCAAAATATAGGATTTATGAGTATGTGTCTCAACTATCCTCATATAGCATATGCTTCCATTCTAAAAATAACAAGTTAGCATCTGCTTACCTACATCTGGTGATTATTCATTCAATCCACTAATTATTTTTTGGTATGAGATGAGTGGAAGCGTTTCTATTTAAATCATCCCCCAAATTACCACATGTCATCCGCAGGTCTTTGCTCCTCATTTTGGCCAATATCTTGCATGAAGTTCTTCGATACAGTGAATTACTCCCAGATGTCAGCTAGAGATGGGTGCCTCTGTCCAAAATCTCAGCCAAATCTCATGTGCAATCCATTAGTCAGTCCTCCAGAGAACTACTCAAATGTGTCTTATTCTGTGCTCATACTGCTCTCTCCCCAGTTCAAGGCAATGCCATTTCTCATCTGGCCTAATGCAAGAACCTACTTTGTCTCTCTGCTTCCATTCTAACCCTCCTGTATCTATTCACCCCTTAAACAAGAAACTAATTGTATTAGAACTTAACCCTTAACTAAGCATCTTTTTAAGATTCTGTGTAAATAAATGGGACTTACACTTAAAGCATGAGCCAGAATCAACTTTTTAAAATTTGGATCAGGTCTGATCATTCTCCTACTTATAACTTTCTCAGGTCTGGGGATGTAGTACAGTGGTCAAGTCCTTGCCTATTATGCACAAGGTCCTGGGTTGAGGGCAGGGGAAGAGAACTTTCTTATGCATTTAGAACAAAATACAAACTCATACAATGGCTTACCAACATTTCCATGATCATTACAAGTTCATTTTCTACTGTTCTTCCCTTTAACTCACTCTCTGCTAATTTGGCCATCTTTCTGTTTCTCAACCACAGGTTACTTGTTCCCAGAGAACCCAGCAGGAGCCTGGGTCAGGTCCTCCTCATCTTCTCTGTCTCTAGAAGAATGTCCCAGAGCTTAGGCCTCAGGTTGTTTTTCTTTTTATCAACAACTTCTCAAGTTATATCTCCAGTCTTGATCTTTCTCCTCAACAAGATCATCTCCTCAACTGCCTATTTGATATGTCCATTCAGATGTATAATAACTATACAAAATAGATAACACATCCAATTCTGAAGGCTTAATAGTTCCTCACCACCTCCCCAAGCATACTATTTTCCCAGTCTTTCCCTTCTCAGTATTAAATAAAAATTATAAGAAGCCTTGTTTGGAATAGGCTTCTGTACCAGAACCTCAATGACCAGGCTGGAAATCAAAATGGAGTTACTGACCCAATAGTTCCACATCACCAATCTGAAAGTAAACTGTTTATCTAAACTTTGGAGAAATCAGGATTAGAGAGATAAAAGATGAGTTTCCCTAATAATTCAGTTTTAATTGACATAATAATAAGGTTAAGCTTTACACAAAAGAAATGCCCCCAAATAACCTGATATTAACTAATCAATTATTTTTCTATTTTGTCTCTGCCTCACAAGGAAGTAACTTGAAATGAGCAGCCTACTTTTTTTGCTTGTTACTGCTTTTTTTCAGCCTTTCTCTTTCTATAATACCACGCTGGTACTATTCAGTACCCTGGAACAGTTATTCTACTTATGAAATGCAATGTTGCCTAACTCTAGAATCAAAAATAAAGCCAATTAAGATCTTTAAACCATCCTGCTTGACATTTTGGCTAAGATCAAGTGTAGTATCTGTTCTTATCAATTTACAACTTACTATCTGATATTTCCTCTATGTAAGGACAATATAGTTAACGGATTTTTGAAGCAGAGAAAGGGAATAAGAGTTTGCTTCATCCACTCCATGCATCCACCTGGTATTGTAGTACTCCTAAGAACAGGGCAACAAAAAGAAGAAGAGGAAGAAGAAAATGAAGAAGAGGAGGAGGAAGAGGAGAAGGGAAAAAAGAAGGAGGAGGAGGTGATTTCAAAATGAGTTGTTGCAATTTCATCATTTAACATAATAAATGACAGCTCATTTTTACCAAAAACGCAGGCCTTAAGTTCTTTCTTTCTCTCAAAGCTTATAATTAATCCATGAACAAATAGTGTAGTTCTACCTTCAAATTATATCCAGAATCTAACTCCTTTCAATAGGTAACAAACAGAGATGAGCGGTGGGAATATAAGATTCAGGGTATAATTCTGTAAATTGGGCCTAGTGAGCTGACTGACTCCAACATGCTTTCTTTTAAAAAGCAATTTATCTGCAGCCCTGCCTAGTATAATTCAATAGGATATATTACAGTCTTTAGCAAACAACCTCGTACCTGCAGGAGAAATGCAGATTCCAAAACTTCTCTCTACTGATAAGAAGAGCACAAGTTACCCTAAAGGAGGTGGGGGACTTTTGTGACCTTTATACCCACCAGATTCCATAATTCAGGGAGAGATGATCATAAGAGCCAGTCAATGTGGGCCAAAGTGACCCAGAGTTGCCTTGGATTTTTAGCATGCCATCATAATAAAAAGATCTCTCTTCTATGGGGTAAGGCCCTGTGAAGTGGGGACTTGGCTGTCTGATGCAATCCTGCTATCAGTCAGAAGTCAAGAGGTGGACCTAGGTGGGACTCTCTGGAAATCCGCTCCCCCCCACCCCCGCCGCAATAAATCTGGAAGGTAAGAGGGGTGCATCATCCTTGTCCTCTCTGAAAGGACCCACTCTCTCCCTTGAGAGTGTCCTTTTTGTCCCTTTTCCTGTCACTCATGCCTGTTACTTTGAGTGCTATGTCTGAAATCTTTCTGGCATAATTACAAGAACCAGTAGCTGAGGACCTTCATGACTACCTTGACTCTACTGCAGGCCCTTGCTCTGTAAAACATTTTTTTTTTTTTCTTTCTGGAACTGGGGATTGAACCCAGGGGCCTTACTCACTGAAACACATCCCCGGCCCTTTTCTATATTTTATTTAGAGACAGGGTCTTGCTAAATTGCTTAGGGCCTCAATAAATTGCTGAGGCCCTAAATGGCTTTGATCTTGTGATCCTCCTGCCTCAGCCCCTGGGGATTACAGGTGTGCACCACCAACAACTCTGTAACACTTTGACCTTCTCCTCCATTTCCTCTCAGGGTTAAGCCATCATGACTGTTTGCCTCAACTATTCTAATAGTCTCTCACTGATGTCCCTGCTTCTGCTTTTTCACTCTTATACTCTGTTCTTCACTCTCCATCCAGCAGAAGAGCTGTCCCTTTGAAAAAGGCAGCCAGCCAGGTAAGGTGGTTCATATCTGTAATACTAGCAGCTTGAGAGGCTGAGGCAGGAGGATCATGAGTTCAAAGCCAGCCTCAGCAAAAGTGAGGTGCTAAGCAACTCAGTGAGCCTCTGTCTCTAAATAAAATACAAATAAGGGCCGGGGATGTGGCTCAGTGGTCAAGTGCCCCTGAGTTCAATCCCCAGTACTGTTGCTCCACTCCCACAATAAAGGAAGCCAGAATATAAACACCATTTGCTCAAAGCCCTCTAAGAGTAACGCACATCAGATAAACCTACAGACCCAAAAGATTGCCTCACTACCACATTATTGTCAACCTGATCTTGTCTCCCACCTTTCTGATCTTTTTTCATTTATCTTTAGCCTCATTCAGACCCTTTGAATCTTTATCATGAATCTCTAACGGTACTGCCCTCTTGCCTTTGCAATCACTTGCTCCTTTTGCCTGGAGTGCCAGGTGTCTACAGGTTCATCATGTTCTCACTTTCTTACATGTCTCTTTTCAGATTTCTCCTTCTCCTTCTTCTCCTTCTCCTTCTTCATACTGGGGATTGAGCCCAGGGGCACTTGACCACTGAGCTACATCTCCAGCCCTTTTTGTATTTTATTTAGAGACAGGGTTTCACTAAGTTGCTGAGGCTGGCTTGGAACTCTTCATCCTCCTGCCTCAGCCTCTCCAGCTGCTGGGATTATAGGCGTGCACCACTGCTCAGATGTCTTCTTAAAAGAAAGATTTTTACTTTATATAAAGCAGCACCCTTTCCCTTCTATCCCCATACCTTTTGTTTGTTTGTTTGTTTATCTTTTTTTTCCCAGGGTTGACGACCGAACTCAGGGCTTTGCATGTGCTAGGCAAGCGCTCTGCCACTGAGCTGAATCCCCAACCCCTA
Source organism: Tamias sibiricus (assembly GCA_025594165.1). Lineage (NCBI taxonomy): Eukaryota > Metazoa > Chordata > Mammalia > Rodentia > Sciuridae > Tamias > Tamias sibiricus. The sequence goes on from CM046660.1 coordinate 92,477,002, forward strand.
CCTTTTTAATAACAACAATATCACACATAGCATATAACATAAAGCATTTGCTATATTCCAGGTATAATTGTAAGCACTTCACAGATAGTAAATCATCTAATCCTCACATCACCCTGTATAGACAATGTTACTATTCCTGTTTTATGGATGAGTAAACTAAGGCATACAGAGATTAAATAACTTGCTCCAAAGTTACAAAGCCAAGTGCTGGAGTTGAAATTTGAATGTATGCTCTCTGGCTCCAGCATGTTCTTTTTATTTACTGCCCTATTTTTTAAATAGCTCTAGTCACTACCTATTTTATATTTATTATCTCACAGTTTTATCACTTGTTTCAGCACAACCAATCATCCCAAACTTAGTGGCTTAAAGCAATAACTTATCATTTCTCAGGAATTTGAGTCAGGAATTCAGGCAAGGCTTGACTAGGCTGTTTTTCTGACCTACTTTGCATTGGCCCATGTTACTCAGCTGCATTCAGTTGGTGACTGAGTAGGCCTGGAAGGTCTCAGAAAGCTACACTCAGATGTCTGGCATCTCAGTGCTCCTGAATGTGGCCTCTTTCTTCACATTGTTTCTTATTGACTTGAGCTAGGGCTGAAGCTTTAGAACATGGCATCTAGCTTATCAGAGAGGGATGTGAAAGTTGCTAATTTGCTTAAACTCTTGATCCAGAAGTCCTAGAACTTAATTTCCGGCACAATGTACCAGTTTTTTAAAAAATTGCCAGACATAGTGGCACATGCCTGTAATCCCAGTGACTTAGGGGGCGGAGGCAGGAAGATCACAAGTTTGTCCAGTCCAGTCTCAGCAATTTAGTGATGCCCTGAGCAACTTGGTGAGACCCTGTCTCAAAATAAAAAATAAAAAGGGATGGGATGTGGCTCAGTGGTTAAGCCCCCCTGGTTTAAATCCCTGGTACCCCCAAATAAGTAAGTAAATTAATTAAATAAAACCACAAGGCTGATCCATATTTGGGGGAGAAGAAAAAGACTCCATCTCTTGAGGTTCAGAGTGGCATTTGTAAACATGGTGGGAGGAACTGATATATGTAATCTCAGGAGACTGTCTTCTACATCACCAGTGTGAAGTTCCATGAGAACAGGGACTCTTGCTATTTCATTCATAATCATGCCTCTCCAGTGCTTAGAAAAGTGCCTGGCACATAATAAGTGTGCAATAAATATTTATTTCATCCATGAATTTAAGGAGCATGTGAAAGAAAGAGTCCGCAAAGGTAATAGAAAGGTCCAAAGATGTAAGAGGAAAACCAGGAAGAGCTATGTCCCAGATATCAAAGAGAAAGAGTGACAGGAAGATCCAACAGAGAACTATACCTTCTCTTCTCTCTTTTTAAATGGACACATAAAAATTGTACATATTTATGGGGTAACATATGATGTTTCAGTACACATACACATTGTTTAATGCTAATATCAGGGTAAGCACATTTATCTCCTTAAACATCATTTCTTTGTGATACAAACATTCAAAATTCTTTTTTCTACCTTCTTTGAAATATGCAGTACCTTATCTTTATCTGCAGTCACCCTACTGTGTAACACAACACCAGAATTGATTTCTCTTATCTAACTATTAACTAACTTAGTTATCCTTGGACCAACCTTTCCACATCCTTCCCTCATCCCTACACTCCCCAGGCTCTGGTTACCACTATTGGACTCTCTACTTCTATGGGATCAACTTTTTTAGATTCCACTGAATGAGGTCATTCAGTATTTCTCTTTCTGTGACTGGCTTATTTCACTTAATGTCCTTCAGTTCTACTCATGTTTTCCCAAATGACAAGATTTCACTCTTTTTTAAAGACTGAATAGTATCCCATTGTATGTACACCACATTTTCTTTGTCCACCCATCAGTTGATGGACACTTAGGTTGATTCTATTTCTTGGCTACTGTAAATAGTATTGCAATAAACATGGGCATGCATACATATCTTTGATATATTGATTTCCTATGAACTTATACCCAGTATTGGAATTGCTGGTAGTCCTAGTTCTAGTTTTTGAGGATTCTCCATACTGTTTTCTGTAATGGTTGTACTAATTTATATTCCTACCAACAGCTTATGAGATTTTCCCTCTCTCCAAATCCTTGCTGACATTTATTTATTTTTTGTCTTTTTGATAATGTCTATTCTAAATGGGATGAGAGAATATCTTAATGTAGTTCTTGCATTTCCCTGATGATTAGTGATGTTGAATATTCTTTTCATATACCTGTTGGCCATTTGTATGTCATTTTTTTTTTTTTTTGAGAATGTCTATTTAGGCATATAACCCATTTTAAAATTTGAATTGTTTGGGTTTTTTGTTTTTTGCCATTGAAGTGTTTGAATTTCCTATATATTCTGAATATCAACTCCTTGTTAAATGTATATGTTTGCAAATATTTTATTCCATTCTGTAGGTTGTGCATCCTTCTGTAGATTGTTTTCTTTGTTGTGCAGAAGATTTTTAGTTTGCTATGATCCAGCTGTCTATTTTTGCTTTTGTTGCATGTGCTTTTGTAATCATAACCAAGAACCTTTGCCCATTCCAATATCCTGAAGTGTTTCTCCTGTTTTCTTTTAGATATTTTTCTTTTGGGTCTTACATTTAAGTCTTTAATCCCTTTTGAGTTGATCTGGTGGGAGAGAGAGAGAGAGAGAGAGAGAGAGAGGGAGAGGGAGGGAGGGAGAGAGGTAGGTATTGTTCAACTAGTTTGCATGTGGCTATCCAATTTTCCAAGCATCGTTTATTGAAGAAACTATACTTTCCCCAATGGGTGTTTGTAGCACTTTTGTGAAAAATCAGTTGGTTATGGATGCTGGGTTTATTTCTAGGGTCTGTATTCTGTTCGTTTGGTCTATATATCTTTTTTAATGCTAGTACCACACTGTTTTGATTACCATAGCTTTGCAGCATATTTTGAAGTCACCAGTATAATGCCTTGCTTTGTTCTTTTTATACCTTTTTTCTTTGTGGTGCTGGGGATCAAACCCAGGGCCTCACTCATGCTAGACAAGTGCTCTATTACTGAGCTACATCTTCAACATCCATGCCCTCTTCTCATGTTGAAGTTTTATAAGTAAAAAAAGCATATGATTTAATCAAACCATACAAAATGGCATAGAGTGAAAGTTAAGTTTTCCTCACTCTCTTGTTCCCAATTCTCTTCCCCCAGTGTCAGATACTCTTTTTTTTTTGGGGGGGGGGTACCAGGGATTGAACTCAGGGGCACTCGACCACTGAGCCACACCCCCAGCCCTTTTTTGTATTTTATTTAGAGACAGGGTCTCACTGAGTTGCTAAGTGCCTCGCAATGGCTGAGGCTGGCTTTGAACTCATGATCCTCCTGCCTCAGCCTCCCAAGTGCTGGGATTACAGGCTTGCACCACCATGCCCAGCAGTGGCAACTCTTAAATGTGCTCTTTTAGAGCTTTTGAGGATGAGGATATATGTCATAGTATTACTGAAAGCTCAGTCCTTGTCCCTGATGCCAATCCAATAACGAAGACGCGATTTTAAGAAAAAGGAAAAAGAAGTTTTTCAAGCAAAGGAGAAGCACAGGGGACTCTTGTCCCAAAGGCTGTAATTCTCCTCATCAGGGGAATAGGGGAAGTGGGGGGGGGGGGGGGGTGGTGGTTAAAGAGGTTATTTAAAAGCTACATCCCAAGACTAGGGAAGAGATTAGGAAGGAGAGGATTAGGGAGGAGTAGGTTGGTAAGAAGAAAAAAAATGTCAGTTTTAGAGAAGCAAGTACTATATTCAAAGCATAAAGTGGACCACTGTTACAATAGCTATTTACCAACCTACCTAACCTCTTTCCTGAAAAGCCACGTAACGTAACACAATTGGTAGAATACTACACACATGACCCACCCAGCATCTAACTTTTTTTTCCTTTTAACAACCTAACTTCTAGATCATTTTGTATATATAATCCTCATTCTTTTAAATGGTTGCGCAGAATTGAAACCAGAGTTTGAGATGAAACTTGATTCCCTGCTTCTGTTGGTGGATGGGTTCTTTGCAGGCCTTGACAATTTCCCTCAGGTTTGAAGAATGAAATCCACAGACGGTAATGGAAGGCAAGAGTACGATTTTTTTAAGTGAGAAGAGATAGAACTCCTATGATATGGGATGGGATCTGATAGCAGGAAAACCTTCTGATGTGCTACCTAGATGGGTTTTAGGTATGAACATTGAGGAAAATTTATGTTAAACAGGCATTGAAAAAGTACCAAAGCCATTGGTCAAAATACATGTTAAACAGGTATTGAAAAAATATTAAGGCTATTGGCTGTGTCCTTTAGCCTTTTAAGTTTGAATCCTTCCTGTCACCTCCATCTGGGTTCACCCCCACCTTCCATTTTCCCTGGGCTCTGGGACAAAGCAGTTAACTGGAATGTTGCCACCCATTAGCTTCATGGTCTTTACATTTGAAAAAGGCCTGGTGGGGCCTATTACTCTGACTGCCTGACCATCTATTCTTATTTAGAATGGTTCCACTGTTTGACCATATCATTAGATTTCATAATTAGGAGGTGGCTTCTGCTTCCAGTAGACTTTAAAAATCCTGGATTACAGACTGGGTAAGACTGACAAGAAGTACAAAATTAGGTTGCAAAGGAAATAAGGTAGAAGAAAAATTTAAAATGAGACAGAATTGGGTGCGGTGGCTTACGCATGTAATCCCAAATACTGGGATGGCTGAGTTAGAGGACTGCAACTTCAAGACCAGCCTCAGCAACTTAGTGAAACCCTGTCTCAAAATAAAAAACAAAAGGGCTGGGGATATAGTTTAGTGGTAAAGTGCTCCTAGGTTCAATCCCCAGTATGGGGCTGGGGGTGCGGGGGAAGAGGAAGTGAAGGAGAGGGAAGCAACCTTACATATTGAAAGATTAAGAGAGGTGGACTTTGAAAATACACAAAAAAGTAGGGCTAAACAATGGAGCAAAGTCTCTAAAGGAATTGGAAGAGATGTCTCTGGAGAAGGGTCCAAGGAGTTCCCAGAGGAGAGGGGGAACTCAACTCAGAACCTGGTGGGTTCTTGGCATCGGTGAAGGAAAAGAATTTCAGCATAAGCCAGATAAAGGCATAGACAGAGATTTATTTAGGAACGTAGATACACATTTAAGGGAGAATGCAAGCTGTCCTGACTTGGGCTGGGGGGGGGTGGGATGTCCAGGGGCAGGACTGGAGGTGCACAATTTTGCATATTTCCCTCATTTTACACGGGCATGGGCCAAGATTCACAACCATGTTTTGTGCATCTCAATGGCTTGTGCGTATTTCCTTCAAGTTTCAGTATTTCTCTTTTTATCCTTAATGCCTATCTCAGAAGGGTTCAGAGTTCAAGTGGAGGGATTAACCTTGAAAGGTCAGAACATTTCTCTTTAGGCGAAAGGGAGATGTTGAGAAAGGCTGGTAGACTTTGGAATAGTGGCCAGCGGAGTTGAGTAAATTCACCTCTGGTGGTGTCATTTTCCTCAGAAATGTAGGAGATGAAGTATTTTATTTTAATTTTTCCAAAGCGGGTGGGGGCTAAGTAAGAGGTTAGGAGTACGAGGTTGGGACTAGCCAGGAGGGAAAAGCTGATAATGTGAGAAGCAATGTGTAAATGTGACTGTTTTAGGCTCAGTCAATAATAACTGGTCGCATGAAAGTCCTGACCGAAGTTGGACACCTTTGGTTTATAGTGGCATCAATTCGCAGGGTCGTGTGATTTCCTACACTGGTGCAGGAGTGGATGGAGTTCCTTGAGGTTGCGGAAGAGATTTGCAGGTGGGTGGAGCACTGAGGAGGCCAGCGGTTGAAGGTTTGGTGAAATACCTTTCAAACCTGGGAGCTTCAGACTCTGAATACACATTTATCCGTTGACTGTTTAAATAGATGTTTGCAGGTACAGCGCAACGCCTAGCAGAAGAGAGTTAGCGTCCCTGGTGCCTGGCACCAAGACTGGTAGTGAAGAACTTCGGGGTGCTGGTGGGGTGGAGCTGTGGCTGCGACAAGCAGAGGGTTGTGAAACTGCGGACAAGCACACTAATTTTATTCAGACCGTACACTGGGGAGCCCTGCAGGAATCACAGGGGAGGCCAATACATTTCTTCTTACTTCACTCACCCTTCGGGGTTGCAACTAAGTAGTAAAAACAGGGTGGACACCCGAGCAAACCGGCGCCGCGTGGCGATGACGTCATTCGAGGGGGCAGGAAGCGATCACTTAGGATACAGTTCACAAAGGCAGTTTAAAGATACTTCAGGCTTTTTACTTTATACTTCCACCTCCTGCAGTTTGAAGTAGTATCAAAATGATACTCTTCCCCGTTGCCCGTCACCGTGGAAACGCTGGGTAGCTAGGCCGGGACAATTCGAAGTTGCGTCATTGCTGAAGCGCGCCCGGGAACTGGTGGATCCGCCCTGGCCGAGGGAGGGGCAGTGCGCCAGAGAGCGTTGACTTCAGTGCTTAACGCATCTTCAGTAATTTTGGTCCCTACCAGGCGCCGTCGCCAGTCTCCCACTCTCACCCCACCTACTCCGGGTGCAATCCCCTCCCGCCCTCCACCGGCTCACCTCCCGCGGCCCCGCCCCTGTACGGAGGCCCCGCCCCCGTGAATCAGCTGATCTCACGGACCCGCGGGGTTGCTGGGCTGGCGCCGGATGCAGATCGCCGTGCCGCCGGTGGAGTGTCAGGTGAGCCAGCGCGGGTTCCAGGGTGGCCCTTGGCTTCCGAGGACTGATCCATCAATCGGGACCTCCTGGGTGCGGATGGCTGGGGTTCGGGAGCGAGGCGGAGAGTCAGGCCGAGGCCCGGGAGCGCAGTGCGGGGGCCTGCGGAGACGGCGCCCGTGTCTTCCCACTAAGTGTCCTACCTAAGGCGCCTGCCTGTCGAGGAGCTCCGGCCCCTGCCCGCGGCCCCAGTTGGCCCTCTCGCCCGGATCTCACCCTCCCCAGTCTGGCCTCCCCTGCAGTGGTCTCAGTTGCGTGAAATTCCTTCATGCCCTCTCTTCCCGCCTTCACCCACGCTGCTTTCCAGCCATTCATTCTTGAGGATTTATTGACTGCCCACACTAGATGCTGAGGAGATAAACCCGGCTCCCTGGCCATGAACCGTGGTGTGTGTCCCAGGCCGGTTTGCCCTAAGGTGCAAATCGTGGTGAAGAGCAGACCGAGGACTTTGGTGTTTTGAAAAGGTGATTGCGGAAAAAAGAAAATGACTTTGATATTAGTAATTAGGAGTTGACTTAGTCAAGTCTTTTTGGTGAGTCAAGTGATCCATTAGAAGAGAGGTTAAGTTGAGAAGTATCATAAGTTGAAGTGGTGTATTCCAGTACAACATTTCCTTTTTGGTTTAGAAAGGTGAAGGAAATAACTGTTGTATCCAAATGAAGATCCTTACTCCGTTGCCCTTATTTGTTGTGACTGTAAATGTTCTTTAAAGTGCTGTAAGAAATAACATTGTGTGATGTATGTTTATCTGAGCAGGTACCATATTCGGCAAACCAATTAGTCACACGTTTTTTTCTATTGTATACATGTGTGACTTGGAGTGACCACTTCATCTTTTGGTTAGTACTTAACAGATTTTTTTTTTTTTTTCTTTGCTGGAGATTGAACCCAAGTACTCACGCATGCTAAGCGAGCGTTCTACCACTGAGCTACGACCCCATCCCTTTTTAAAATTCTATTTTGAGACAGGCTCTTGCCAAATTGCCTAAACTGGCCTCAAACTTGCAATCCTCCTGCCCCAGCCTCTTGAATAGCTGAAACTACCGGCCTGTGCCACCGTTCCTGGCTACTCACAGAGTTTAAAGCAGTGATAATTTTATTTTGTTGTACATTGTACTGTTTTAACCTTAATAATATAGCATAGTGGCTTTGAATCTGGGCCTGCTGGATTACATCAGCTTACATCTTTCTTTGAGAAAGTTACTGAAACCTCTTTACTTTGATTTCCTTATCACTAAATTGAGGATAAAATTGCTTTCCTAACATTAGTGACCTTTACATGTAATTGTTCATCAATTTATTACAGTGCCTGCCTCATGGTAAGTATTCAGTATATATATTAACGCTTCTTATAATTATTAATTTTTTCATTCATCATGATCCAAACTACACGGATTTTTCCCTTAAGTGGTGAAAAAGATAATATTTTAGTAGAACAACTATTATTCACGTTTTTAAATCGAGAATTTTCCAGATAATTTTTGTGATACTTGTATTTAGAGAATATGATTTCAGGTTGTTCTCTAGTAACTTTGTTATTAAATAAGGGCATTTTAATGTGTAAAAGACTTTAATGTGTAAAGTCTATACCGACTTTAAATTTATTACTTCCTAAACAGTGACTAGTATTGGCATATTGAAGGCTCATAGTTATATTAAGAAAAAATTTAAAGCTACTTTGTGATGTTAAGATTTGAAAAGGTAATGGTCCAGGAAATAAAGTACCAAAATGGTAATTTTTTGGGAAAAAATTGAGTACCATTCTCAGGCCACTCATTTCTTAAATTGGTATACAAAGTATGAACTACATCCTTTTTTACCCGATTTGTTTTTCACAGTTTAGGTTATCATTTAAAACCCCTACTTTGAGCAATTTGACTTTACTGAGTCCTGATTTTATTTTTGTGTGATTAGGTAGAAAGAATACTATCAGTCTACCTTTCATAAAAAACATGGGTTTAAAGCAGTAACTGTTGAGTTCCTTCTAACAGTATTTCTAAAGAATGTCACAGGATTGTAACAATCTTCTTTGATTATTAATATGAGACTAGGTAAGGTGTGAGTGAAAAACTATAAAGGAGGATGGAATGGTGATTTTTTAGACTGTTTAAGAAGGCTTGCTTTGATGTAGTAGGAAGTTGAATTCCTTTTTCAGTCACTTTGAGGAATGATAGGAGGATTTTAGTGACTTCCAAATCATTTAGCTTTTTTTTTTTTATAACTTTACAATATTAAATCTACCACATAGTCCAGCTGTATTAGAGATATGAATTTTCTTGATAGAATTTTCTTTTTTTTTAAATATTTATTTATTTGCTTTAGTTGTACACAATGTGTTTATTTTTATGTGGTGCTGAGGATGGAACCCGGGCCGCACACATGCTAGGCGAGTGCTCTACCGCTGAGCCACAATCCCAGCCCCTTCTATTTTTTTTAACAGATTTTTTTTTTCTTTTAACCCTTCTTTATTGGTAACCAAATAATCCAGTTACCAGTAATAAGAAAGTAGTACATTTTGCAAGGTGTGGGTCCTTAAGAAAATGCTTGGTAATCAGAAATAAAATAGTAATATACTATGATTTGATTCTTTTTTAGTATTGTACTCATCTTCCTATCTGTATTTCTTGTTTCTCTAGATATGTGGTGGTGGTGTCTTTAGCTTGTGTCTTGGTGTTTGCCTATATGTAGATGAACTAATTGATCTAAGCAGGGTGAGCAAAAATATTTAAATCAGTCAAGTATTGAATACTTTTTTTGCATATGGTGTAGTGTTTTTGTTTTGGTACTGGGGATTGAAGCTAGGGAAGCTTTACCACTGAGCTACATGCCCAGTCCTTTTTTATTTTTCATTTTCAGACACAGGGCTTGCTTAGTTGCTGAGGCTGGCCTCGAAATGACAATCCTCCTGCCTCAACTTCCCTAGTTTCTGGGATTACAGGTGTGTATCACCATGCCTACCTATCATATTTCTTTTAAATTTGAAGAAATTGTAGTTTTATCAGTTCTTAGTAGAAAAAGGTTGGGACTGTTTGATAGAGGTTCATTTTGCTGCCAAAGAAGTATGCCCAGAGAGATTAGTTTTGGTCTCATTAATTCCACAAAGTGACCAACTTATGTTTCCCTTAATTATCATATATTATTTAAATATTTTTCTTCTGAGTCATCACAGGGTTCTTCACTTAACATGACCTTCTTATTTGGAAGGTGGCATTCTGGGTGGGCTGTAATTCATTTTAGGGTTCTTTTCTCTGACAGCCTAAATTTTTGTTGAACCAATTTTTTAAAAAATATTTATTTATTTGCTTTTAGTTGTACACAATGCCTTTATTTTTATGTGGTGCTGAGGATCGAACCCTGCTGCGCACGTGCTAGGCGAGCGCTCCTCCGCTAAGCTACAATGCCAGCCCCTGAACCAATTTCTTAACCAAACTTGGGGCAGTTTCCCAAACAAACATGTAACAAAGATTTAAAGTAGCAATATAGTGTAAATAATAACAATAATCCAACTGTACATTGTAGGAAAATGGATAAAGTGGTTTATGCATGCAATTAAATATTTATCCCCTAGTAAAAATGAACTAGATCTGTACTTAACAATTTAGATACACCTCAAGTACATAATGTTGACTGAAAAAATCAAGTTGCCAAAGGATACATAAAGTAAGAAGTATTTCAAAGCAATGCAGTCACATACATTGTTTGTTGATAAATATATATCATGTATATATTATGTATGTATCTAAAGTACATAAAAGTATAAGCATCTGTGTGGGAATGAGATCTATTTTTACTGAGTAGAGCTCCTTCAGCTCTCAATATAATTTTTCTTCTGCTTTTAAAGAAAGCTGAAGCAAATTTGGAAATATGTTCATGAATCTGTTAAAACCGGGTGATGAATATGTGGATTTGTTATTTATTTTTATAGCTTTGTATATGGTTAAGATGATTTGTGAAACTCACACTTTAAAATTTCTTTTATAATCAGGGTTCTTTCCAACATGCTTTCTTTATTTTACTTTGTAACCTTAAAGTAGTAGATTAAAAATAACTTCTCTCCCTGCCACAAGGAAGGAATATGCCAGTGCATTTCCACTGTGTGAAACTGTTCTAAAGACAGGAGACAGAACAATTCTTTGGTCAAGTTTTACTTTGCAGTTGGACTTTGTGTCTTGGGAAACACTTTTTTAAAATTTTTAAAAAATTTTTTTTAGGAAATGAGGAGTGGTCCCTTTTAAAGAGCTTCAGGGGAATTAAACTGCTAGAGATTCTGGGAAATACAAGCATATACTGGTCATGAATTCTCAAAGTATAGAGGAGTAAGTTGAATCATAATACCATAAAAGGAATTTGGATATAGACTAACTCAGATATGAAATTACCACAGATTTCATGTGGTCGTTAACAGTTTTGTGAAGTTTGGATTTGTTACATTAGTTATTCTCATGGGTGTGGTAATTCTAGCAATTGAATTTCAAATTCCCAGGTACTGCAATAATTTATACTTCTTATTATATGGCAGTATTACAGATTGTTTCATGGGAATTTTAGTAATCCTGAAAAATTCATTTTAAAAATATGCAGTAGTTACAAAAGGAGCTAAATGGGCATTACTGGGTATTTATTGTGCTGCATTTACATACTCTTCCCTTTTAGAGGATTCCCACAATCAGAAGAGTGCAGGTTTATTACGTTTCAGTATAAAATTAGCAAGCCATCAAAAAATATACTGTGAGGCTGGGTATGGTGTAGCACATCTGTAATCCCAAGTGGCTCAGGAGGCTGAGGCAGGAGAATCGCAAGTGCAAAGCAAGCCTCAGCAAAAGAGAGGTGCTAAGTAACTCAGTGAGACCCTGTCTCTAAATAAAATACAAAAAAGGGCTGGGGATGTGGTTCAGTGGTTGAGTACCCCTGAATCCGACCCCCGATATCCCCCCACCAAAAATAAATAAATAAATATCACTGTGAAACCTTCATATCCCTGATCACACCAAAAGCTGTCTCCCTGTACTAAGGAGAAAGGGAGAAAGGTATTATTCTTTCTTGGGTTGTGTAACATTTGCAGAGTGACATGAGATAGGAAATACCATTAGCAAATTGTGTATAAGAATTTCTGTTATAGGCTGGGGTTTTGGCTCAGTGGTAGAGCACTTGCCTAGCATGTGTGAAGCACTGGGTTCGATTCTCAGCACCACATATAAATAAATAAAAATAAGAAAGGTCCATTGACAACTACAAAATATTAAAAAAAAAAAGAATTTCTATTATGAAGAGACATTTTACTTCTGTGTCTGATGTTGACTTTTATTATAGGCTCTAGAAATTTATAGCATTTGGAAGACTGCAGATTAGAATTCAAGAGTAAGGGCAGTGTCTTATACTCAAGTATTTACTTAAATGTAGCCAGCTTGTATGAAGTGGTTACTATGGGTACAAGAGTGTACTGTACCAATGAATAAGTTTTAGTTTCTTACCTTCAGGGGTTTTGTTGTTGTTGACAGTACTAGAGATCATACCCCAGGACTTTCATGTGCTCTACCTCTGTCACTGAGCTACTTCCCCAGCCCTTTTAATATTGTTATTTTGAGACAGGGTCTTGCTGAGTTTCCCAGGCTGGCCTGAAACTTCCAATCTTCCTGTGTTAGCCTCCCTAGTAGTTGGGATTATAGGCGTGCACCACTGTGCCCTGGCTTGACCTTAGTAGTTTTTCATGAATGAAAGACTTAGTAAGAACATTATCCTCTTGGTAACAAAGTTGTAAATAAGTAGCTTTCTAGACCAGCCTACTGAATATTCAATGCATTAATTTACTGAGTTCCTAATCTGGGTGGAAATTTAAAGGCTAGTCAGCTTCTGAAGTAGTGTCAGTCAGTGTTCCCTGTGTATCAGTTCTGTTGAGAAGGCTGAGATTTTAAGTGGCTTTGACCTTCCATGGTGGTTGATTGGTCAAGGCTTCAGTGCTAGGTGAGTTTCCTTAACCTTCTGTAGTGTTTGGTGAGGTTTCAGTGGCACGCTGTCCAGAAACTAGCAATTATTCTTGTATAGGTTATTTGTAAGTCAAATATTTGAATCCAAGTTTGCCTTAATCCAGGTGTAAACATATTGACTGAAACAAATATTTATTAAGCATTTATCCTGTGTAAATTCCAGATACTCTTTTTTAAAAAAATATTTCTATTATGATCCATCCTTTTTTTCTTTAATATTTATTTATTTGCTTTAGTTGTACACAATGCCTTTATTTTTACGTGGTGCTGAGGATCGAACCTGGGTTGCGCACGTGCAAGGCGAGCCCTCTGCTGCTGAGTCACAACCCCAGTCCACCAGATACTCTTAAATAATATTACTGCATTCATAGTACAAACTTCAGCTTACTACATTATAATAAAATATGACCAACTCAAACTTTAAAAAGAAAATGCTAATGGGTACATGAAGTTTTGTTTTTGTGTGTGTGGTGCTGGAGGTTGAAACCAGGGCCTTACACATTGCTAGACAAGCACTGAGCCATGGCCCCAGATCTTTTCCGTTTGTTTTGAGACAGGGTCTTGCTAGGTTGCCCTGGCTGGCTTCAAACTTGTGATCTTCTTGCTTGAGCCTCATGAGTAGCTGGTGTTATTATTGTTGTTGTTGTTATTATTTTGTGTTCATGTAACTTATTTTACTTAGTAATGGCCCCAAAGTGTAAGAATGGTGGTACAAAGGAGGCACCAGGATATAAAACATGGAAGGACATTTAACTCTGATACTGTGTGATAATGCATATAAGAAAAAACATAATAGGGCTTGGTACTGTCACAGGCATCTGCTAAGGGACTTAGAACATATATCCTGTGCATAAGGGTGGGGGGACTATTGTGTAGTATGGAAATTCTTTGAGGCAGAAATTCATTTATTTATACATGTATGTTGTCTGTCTACAGATATTAAGTACCTGTCCTACATTAGAAATGTGCCAAGCAGCTGGGATATGCACCCTGCTTCCATAGAAATTTTAGACTAGCAAAGTACCTGGAATATAATAATAATAATAATAAAAAATACATACAATTTATTGAAATTTAAGCATTTGAAATTTTTACTATGACTCAAAAATTTATCTATCACTAAGTTGTTAAGGAAAGAGAACTTTATCCTTGTAAAGTTTACTAGAGATAAATACTGGAGGTTCCTATATAATTTTTTCTTTTTGCACTTGAGATAATAGTCTATGAATATATTCCTCTAACACATTTTAAACATTTTATCTTTATCCTAACCTATTCCCTCCAAGTTTAAGGCAGCTAACAAAAATATATAAATATAAGGTAAAATAAAGAAACAGAAAAAATGAAGCTGGGAGTGAGATTAGAATATATATACAACACACATATTGTGAAGTCCTAGTCACTTACAAGCAACATCATACGGGACTCAACCTACTCCAGAATCTGTAATCCTGCCCATGTCTGTACTGATCTTTTTTTTTTTCTTCTTTTAAAAAATATAGACCCTCTTGTGAAAGATTAATCCTTCTACACTTGTTCTGGATACCATTCTCTTGTTTCTTGTTTTTTTTGGTTGCTTTGCAAAATTTTTAATTTATGTTTTCCTTCTCACTTTGGGACTTTGATTCTGTCCTCTGTCCTCATCTCCCTTATATCTAGGATGATAATCAGTGTTGTGCAAACATGTTCAACTACCTCATCTCCCCCACATTAAACAAAAGGAAACAAAACCCTTGATCCTCACATTCCCCTTCACCTGCTGCTCCATTTCTTTGCTTTCCATTTCAACATTTTTCAAAAGAATCATCTCTAGTTCTTTATATTCATGACTTCATTTCCCTGTGACCAAGCTCAGCAATGATATCTGTGCTGGCGGATGCAATGGACACTTTTTAAGATCTCGTCGTGTGACACCCCTGCTGCCTTAACCTAACTGGCTTCCTCCTCTGCTTTACTTTCATGTGCCCACAACATGGTCATGTTTCTCCTTCCTTTCAGACCACTTTTTACCTCAGTCATCTTTGTTGGGTCCTTATTCTGGTCAAGCTCTATGTGTAGGAGTTCTGTACAGCTTGATCCTGTTCCTTTCCTTTTTCTTTTTACATACTCAATGACATTGCCTGTTGCACTGATTTCAGATATTATTCATATGTCTTCCCATATGTCTTCTGAACTCTATGTTCTTATATTAAGCTGCTGATTTGACATGTACTTTCTTTGCTTTTTTTTTTTTTGTGTGTGGTTTGAACCTAGGGCCTTGTGCATGTAAGGCAAGCACTCTTATCAGCTGAGCTATATCCTCAGCCCTTGACATGTACTTTCTCATGGGCAACTTGAACTTAACAACAGCAACAAAATTCTTACCAGAGTCTTGTCTTTCACTTGAGGATCTTGTCTCTCTCACTCTTTCCCATTTCAGTAAATAGAACTACTAAGCTTGGGGCAGTGATACATACCTGTAATCCTAGCTACTCAGTAGGCTGAGGCAGGAAGATTGCAAGTTCCAGGCCAGGCTAGGTAATTTAGTGAGACCCTGTCTCAAAATAAAATTTTAAAAGGGCTAGGAGATGTAGCTAAGTGGTAGAGTGCTTACCTAGCTTGTGTGAGAGGCCATAGGTTCAACTCCCAGTACTCAAAGAAGAACCATTAACATATAGCTGTTCAAGCTAGAACCTGGAGCCTATACCTGATACCTGTTCCTTTATGTCATTTATTCGTCTCCTTCATCTCCACCAAGTTGGCAGACTTGTATAAAATTAAAGAGCCCAGATCTCCTCCTTCCAATGAGAACATGAGCCAAAGGAGTATCTATAGGCAGGATATTCCTTGCAAAATTAATTTGGATGCTATAAGTGAGTATGTTAAGTATAAAATTGACTTAAATGTTTTAAAAGAAATGTAAGTCATAGGGCTGGGATTGTGGCTCAGTGGTAGAGCACTTGCCTAGCACGTGTGAGGCCCTGGGTTCCATCCTCAGCACCACATAGAAATAAATAAAATAAAGGTATTGTGTCTACCTACAACTAAAAAAAATTTAGAAACAAAGAAATGTAAATCATTGCCACTAAATCATCAAAGCATTGATAGAATGTCTTGCTGTAAGCAATGCCACTTCCTCCTGTATTCTTCAAGGTGAAGTTAATGTTAAAAGTACACAAAAGAATTGGGTCCCTGTGCTGGTAGTCCCAGCCTACTGTGGAGGCTGAGGCAGAGAGATCACTCAAGGCCAGCGTGGGCAACATAGTGAGAATCCCACCTACTATCCCACTCCCCGCAAAAATACATAAACTGAATGAAATAGAAAAATAGTTAAAAGTTGGGAGACGTGTACCAAAAATGGTAGTTGTTTTAGAATATAAGGTTCAAGTCTCTTGTTCAAAACCTTTAGGGCAAAATGTGTTTTGGAATTTAGATTTTTTTCCCTCTTCAGAATAAGGTGTATAAACCATGTTATATAATACTTTGTGTAGGATCTATAATATTATTACATTATTATCATGTTAATATTTATGCAGCAAAATAGAGGAATATAAAGGTTAGACTACCTCACATTAGTTCAGGTCAGATTTTGCCGTCAGAGGGTTCAGGTCAGATTAGATTTTTTCACCAAAAGAATTGTGAAAAAATATAGTTTCTAAGCTTTTTGGATTGTGGGTTTCTGGCTAAGGTATTGTGGAATTGTAGGTAGTTTGTAGTTCTTCTTTATTCCAATAATTAGGACATCTAGACTAGATTATGTTTTAGAGCATTCCCAGATTATGGTATTTAATGATATCCTCAGCATATACAAGCTCCTTTCTCTGTTAAATGTAGCAGGAGGATGTGTATCCAGTGGAGTGCAAAAATGGAGTTAGATCATTAAGAACTGTTTGCTCTTATTTTTAAAGAGCTGTCTGAGAGTTTAATTATTTTACATTTCACTGTGGAAGAGATAATAATTTAAAGTATGGGGTGATATACTTTAAAGTGGATCAAGATTTGTTCCTTGGCTCATAGAACTTAATAGCTACAAGGAATGCTAGAGTCTAGTTTGCTCATTTTTTGGAGATGCCATTGATCTGTGGAAAGGTGAAAAGGCAAGAGAAGCCCGTATTTTCTAACTCCAAGTAAGTGATGTTTATATACATCACACAGCTTCTCTATGAGAGCTGGTTAATCTAAAACAGGTCTCTGGGAGAAAGTTATTATTAACAGAAGAAAAATAGTAGTACAGAGATCTTTCCCCCCAAAGAATGTAGGGCAAGGACCTTAAAGTTCAGAGGAAGCCCCATGATTAGACAATTTTATAAAACTTTAGAATATACAGCAATGAAAGCAATTAAGGAAGCTTAAGTTCTATTGAAAATCTTATAGATATCTTGGAGAGGCAATCCTAAAAGTACTAGAAAAATAAAAATTTTAGGTTTATTTCCCTTTTTTGTATGAATGTATGAATACATAGTTGAGAAAGAATGTCTTGATAAATATCACCCTCATTTACAATGTGAGTAAATGTGAGTAAAACTTTATAACAAGCTTTTCATATTTAACTGTGATATTCCAATATTATTTCTTTTTTTCTGTTGTTCCCCCCTCCCCCCCCCCCCCCCCCAGTATTGGGGATTGAACCCAGGGACACTCTATCACTGAGCTACATCCCTGGTCCTTTTTTATTTTGAGACAGGGTCTCCCTAAGTTGTCCAGGCTGGCCTTGAACTTGCCACCCTCCTGCCTTAACCTATCAAATGGAATAACAAGAGTGCACCATGGTGCTGGCACATCTGTACCCAGCTTCCCTCTTCCACTTTGAATAACTCTTGTGATTACCTTGGGTCCACCTGGATAACCAGAATAATCTCACTTTCTTCAAGTCAGCTGATTAGTACCATGTCACCTAGCAGTCTCAGGACCTGGACATCTTTGGGGACCATTATTCTGTCTACCATGTACAATAAGTAAAACAACAACAACAATAACAACAACTTTGCAAAGCAGTTTATGGAGTTTTAATTCAATTTGGGCTTAAGAAAAAAGGGGGTGGTGATAAATAAAGTATAATCGGTTTTTTAAGAAAACTCTGTGTGTGGTGGCACACACCTATAATCCCAGCAGTTTGGGAGGCTCATATTGGAGGATCACAAGTTCAAGGCTAGTCTAAGCAACTCAGTGAGACTTTGTCTCAAAATAAAAAATAAAATGGGCTGGGGATGTAGCTCAGCATTAAATTGCCTCTGGGTTAAAATCCCCGGTATGAATCTCCCAAAGTAACAAAAACAAAAAGAAAAGAAAACTATTAAAAACTCTGACACTAAGGATAAAAATTGATGACTTCATTCACTTTACTAAAAGATTCTCAATATTCTTGTATTCTTGAGGCATTTTTCCATGCAGTGAATCTATTGTGAGAAGTATGGTGTGCTTATGTACTTCTGCATCCTCCCAGAGGAGTTCTCTGGCTTCCGCAGGGTACTGCTGGAATTTAGTCAAGGGTATAGCAACTGCTTGATCTGCAACAGATAAGCACAGGTTAGATCTGGCTTCAAAATTTCAGTGTACACCATGAAATGTACATTTTATTAAAGCTAGTCACTATTATGCACAAAGTGCAGTAGCACTTAATGCTTGTTTTTTTAAAAAATTAATAACATTTATTAAATTTATTCAGATTTACTTTTTGTTTACACAGTACCCTTCATCCAACTTTGAAATGATTCAAAATCTTTCTAAAATAAGCAGTTGGTAGAAAGTAATTTCCTTAAATATACAGATGGAAAACAGTAAGAGTTCACAGGCAACCTGTAGTAAACAGATGGACCTTAGATTACCTCTGCCAGTATGGGCTGTTTCCAATGCGCAGTGAACCATATCCTTTTGCAGAAAAATCACAGATTTGTGCCCAGTATTTTTGTGGTCCACATGTAAAAAGGCTTCATTGCTGTTATTTTCATGAGCTTTGGTAACCTTAAAAATGTAAATATCTGAATTGAAATGCCTTCAGCATTTTTCTGCTTATTTATTTTTCTGTCTTAATATTTATTCAACATTGAGTTTCTAAACAGGTGGGTCGTGATATTTGTACAGTAATTTTGATGTGGTTCTTTCCCATTGAATGGTGGATTTTAAAACAACTATTTTAAAATTCAAACAACTTCTAGCCCTTTAGATAATGAAGTATGTTATTAGTCTTGAATTGAGGTTGATTTGGGGAAAATACTACTAGTTCCAATAAATGAAAAACTTCCTTTTTTAATGATGTAATTTTCTGTTCATTACTGAAATACATAAAATTATTTGAGTCGAATACATTACTGAGGAGATTTTAGCAAATCTTTCTCAGTTAGTTGATATTTAAGTCTTTATATTTTCCAGAAACATTTAAAAAGTAACCTTAAAGTGTATTTAATTTTTGAACTTAACATTGATTTTTTTTTTAATTAAACCGCCTTCTTCATAATATAAACAAAAAATCAGTTGCCTGGAACAGTATAGCTTAATTTTAGTAGTCTTTTCTTCCTTGACATTATGTTTGGTGGGCCAACAGGCATTTTTATAAGCTTGGTGGGCTGGCTCAGTCTACATATTTGACTTTGGCAGGCAGGATATAAAATAGTTTACATAGTTTTGCTGTGTATTTATTGCCCAGTGAATGTACACTTGTTACTGGGCAGCCCTCCCCGCTCCCTTTTCAAGTCTGAGGGATAAAATAGCAATGTATTCTTATTCTCTTTGTGTTTACCCTGTTTTTTTCCCGTTTAGGTCTTAATATACTGTTTCCAAAGAGGGAATGATTTGGTGATGGAGTGCTCCCACTGACCGATGGACTCAAAGAAGAGAAGGTAAAATCATTTCTTTTTTCTCCTCTCTATTGTTCTAGGAAAACAACAGATAATTCTATGCCAGTAGCTTTTCTTCAATTTAAAATTTTTTTGTTGTTGATAGTTGTTAAGTGGGAATAGTTTGTGACATTTGTAGTTGATTGGTATAGAGAGAATAATATTAAAATCTGACTAGTAATAAGCTTTGTTGCTAGTTTCTTATCCTTATAAAGGCACTAAATAGCTTCATTTAATAATTTTAAAGTTCTTGTAGCCATTTTTTCCTCACAAATAATTTCAAGTTTTCAGAGGTATCTTTACTAACTGTAATTAAATTTTATCCTTAGAAAACTAGTCATGGAAGATATTTTAAAAGAAGATTTAATTTGTGGCTTCTCTTCCACAGAACCATGGTTTTACACAATAATAATTTAAGGAAGTATTGCTTAGCAAAAGTAGAGAAATTCCTAGGCATTCAAAAAAATTGTTCCACATATCAATTAAATTTGCCCCACTAAAATTTTAGCACCTATGTTCTAGTATAAAGAAAAAGGGGGAAAAATTATCATTGTGGCATGTAGGAAAACTTTGTAAGGGAAACAGAATAGCTTAATGTACACTTTTCTTAGAAGGGTGGCAGTTAGATTATAGTCATTATTTTGCAGCTGTGAGTTTTGTATTGTTTGAACTAAAGATTAGATAGAATTCTTAGGCTGGAACATGAATAAAGCGTGAAGGATTTTACTGGCATCTGTTATAAATTTTTCTTAAATCTAAATAATGGAAAATAGTATAGAGAGTCTCAAAAAACTACAAAAATAACTACAATATGACCCAGAAATTCCACTACTGGGTATATATCCAAAGGAAAGAAAACAACCATGTTGAAGAGACGTTTGTAACCCTATGATTATTGCAGCTCTGTTCATAGTAGCCAAGATATGGAATCATCCTACATGCCTGTTGACAGATGAATGGATAAAGAAAATGTGGTGTATATACACAACAGAATATATTCAGCCATGACTGGGTACTGAGGGCATGTCTGTAATCATAGCTACTGGGGAGGCTGAGGCAGGAAGATCAAAAGTTTGAGACCGGCCTGGGCAACTTAGCAAGTCCCTGTCTCAAAATAAAACATTAAAAAGGGCTGGGCATGTAGCTCAGTGGTAAAATGGCCAATGTTCAATCCCTAGTACTGAAAAAAAAAAAAAAAAAAAAGCAAAGTGGAAAAAAATATTCAGCCATGAAAAATTGAAATTTGTCATTTTCAGCAATATGGATAGAACTGAAGAACATTATATTAAGTGAAATAAATCAGGCACAGAAAGGTGAATACCACAGGTTTTCACTTAACATGCTGAAGCTGAAAAGTTGATTTCATAGAAGTAGAGAGTAGAATAATGATTGCCAGAGGTTGGAAAGGGTTGGGGAGTTAGGGGGAAGATGGAGAGAGGATGGTTAATAGGTACGGTATAACACAGTAGGGAAAATATGAATGACAACAATTAATTACATACTTCAAAATATCTATAACAACAATTAATTATATACTTCAAAATATCTAGTAGAGAGAATTTTGAATGTTTCCAACATAAAGAAATGATAAATGTTTGATGTGATAAATATGCCATTTACCCCAATCTGATTATCTGATCATTTACACATTGTAGACATGTATTGAAATAATCACACTGCACCCCATAAAGATGTACAATTATGTGTCAATTACAAATAATTTTTTTTTTTTTTTTTGTTATCAGGGATTGAAAAACAGGGGCATTTAACCACTGAACCACATCCCCAGCCCTTTTTATTTTTTATTTTGAGACAGGGTCTCACTAAGTTGCTTAGGGCCTTGCTAAATTGTTGAGGCTGACTTTGAACTTGCGATCCTCTTGCCTCAGTCTCCTGAGCACTGAGATTGCAGGCATGAGCCAACATGCCTGATTCAAATTATTTTAAAAATTTAAACAGAAATTATAGATTTAAACTCAGCTTAAAGTAAAATGTGAATTTCTATTCCTCAGATCTTTCTCATCAAAACTCTTCATCAATTATAAACTAATTTTAAAATAAGACTTCATCTTGGGGGTATGTTTTTTAAAAAAATTTTTTGGTTGTAGATGGTCATAATACCTTTATTTTGTTTATTTAGGTTTTTTAATGTGGTGCTAGGGAACAAACCCAGTGGGTATGTTTTAACTTTACTATTTTTAAACAAGGTGTTAATGTATTAAGAAGTTAGAATCTCGAAATTTTATGCTCCCAAATCGTAAAATGTCCAAAAATGTCCAGTTTTTTTCTTTCCTGCTTAGATAAATAATTTGTGGGTTTAAATTATCTTGCAGCCTTTTTTTGTAAATAGTTGGTTGTCTCCTGTTTTCAAAATGAAAGCATAACGTAGGTGCTAATTAAACTATATGACCCAATCATCCATAAATGCTGATAAAAGACACAATTTCATGAAAAGAATTAAGACCAAAAGATACAGTTTTGAATGGTAAGAACAATCTTTTTTTTTTTTTTTCTCTTCCCAAAATACTTATAGTTCAACAGAGGCAGAAGGATCCAAGGAAAGAGGCCTGGTCCATGTCTGGCAGGCAGGATCCTTTTCCATCACACCAGAGAGATTGCCAGGCTGGGGAGGAAAGACTGTTCTTCAAGCAGCCCTTGGAGTGAAACATGGAGTTCTTTTGACTGAAGGTATTGAAAAGAATGGCTTAACAAATACTAACTAAATTGCTAATAAATGCCTGAGTATGTGAGGTCAGGTAAGAGAGTTATTGAATGTTAGGGGTTCTCAGTGAACTTTGCTGCTTATAATAGTTAATGTTTATCAAACATTTGTGTGCCAGAATTAACACTAAACATTTTCCACATTTTATCTTTGAATCTTTACCTTATGAGGTACCTACTATTGTTACATGCAGATAAAATGAAGGTCATAATAAATAAACTGAAGATCAGGTGCAGGAGCCCTGTTTGGGGAGATGGCTATGATTGCTGTTGACTTCAGGCCATGGAGTTTTGGACATTGCCGCCTTCCGTAGTCTCACGAGACTTGGTCCGGGATCTCGAGAGACCTGGGCCGAGCGCGGAGCGGGTTGGGGCCATTTTGGTTGTTGGTTGTTTGCTGGTGTGTGGTACGTGTTAGAGTTGTTAGAGCCAGAGAGAGAAACTGACAGACTAAAGATCCTGTTTGTTTCCAGTCTGCCTCTAAACTTATTCCCGCGGCTTTGCTGCTCCAAGCGGCCATCGCTTCAGGCGGCAACAGTCAGGGAGGTTAAATAATTTCCCTGAGCATATATAGTTAAATAAAGTGTCAGAATCAGGATGGGAACTCAGTCTGATTTCAAAGCCTACTTTTTTTTGGTTGTTTTAATACTGGGGATTGAACCCAGGGGCATTTAACCACTGGGCCACATCCCCAGCCCTTTTTATTTTTTGAGTCAGGGTCTTGCCAAGTTGCTTAGGGCCTCACTAAGTTGCTGAGGCTGGCTTTGAACTTGCGATCCTCCTGCCTCAGCCTCTGGAGCCACTGGGATTACAGGTGTGTGCCACTGTTTCTGGCCCCTCAAAGCCTACTTTTTAAGTCACTGGGCTGGACTGTTTCAGTACAGTTTTTCTCAGGCATAAGAAGCAGCTCACAAGAGCACATAAAAACCTATGCATCTAAAATAGAAATTGCTAATAGGGAATTGCCTTTAGTCCCCTGTCCCCTATGAGGATTGAACTCAAGGGTTCTCTACCACTAAGCTACATTGTCCAGCCCTTTTTATTTTTCATTTTGAGACAGGATCTCGCTAAGTTGCTAAAACTGGCCTTGAATTTGTGATCCTCCTGCCTCAGTCACCCGAACTGCTGGGATTATAGGTGTGCACTATGAGAGTTGCCTTAAATCTTGATGGCAGTTTATCAGCTCAACCATGGCAAATTTGATTTGGGCCAGGATTGCCACTGATTTCACTAATTCATACATTTCTGCTGTATAAGCATTTATTAAATATTAAATACTGCTTTGGTATTTTCCTTCTAGGAACTAAGGGAAGATAAACTCTAGGAAATAAAGCTTAAATCTGATTTTAGAGATTTTATGGGGTAAACATAAATTTTTTCTAATCCATTTTTTAAAATATATATTATATTATTCAAGACTGGGAGAAAAGTCTTATTTTAAAAAATGTGAACTATATTCAATAGCTGCCTAAGGGCCTCAAAATATATAGTTCTCAAGTTCTTATAAAACACCACGTACAAATAAAACACATTGAATAAAACACATTGTGTACAACTAAAAGCAAATAAATAAAAATATTTAAAAAAAAAAAAAGTTGAATACTGTGTGGGGCATGGTGGCGCACGCCTGTAATCCTAGCACTTGGGAGGCTGAGGCAGGAGGATCACAAGTTCAAAGCCAGCCTCACCAATGGCAAGGCACTTAGCAACTCAGTGAGACCCTTTCTCTAATAAAATACAAAAAAAGGGCTGGGGATGTGGCCCAGTGGTCGAGTGCCCCTGAGTTCAAGTCCCCGGTACCAAAAAAAAAAAAAAAGAATACTGGGGTCTGGGGTTGTGGCTCACTAGTAGAGTGCTTGCCTAGCACATGTGAAGCCTTAAATACATAAAATAAAGGTCCAATGACAACTTAAAAAAAAAAAGGTAGAATACTGTTGTTTTGAATGAAAACTTGGAATATGTTCATTAAGATATTTGGAAATCGTTAGTAAAGCTGGGACAATTGAGGGAAATCTTGAAATATATATAAATGTCCTATTATTGTTCATGTTTAAGCAATATCCTTGTATAAGTGGCAAAGTTTCCTACCCCTCCAGAAAAAAACAAAGTAAAAAAACCTCATCTCACACAATGTGAGGGTATTTTAGCACAAAGATCTCTTTTCAGAAAGGTGAGAAAATGAATTGTTCTGATTGAATGCTAAAATGATTCAAGATTCTTTGTCTCTATTAAATTTGACTGTTAGCTCATAGTTCATTGATGCACTGTTACTATGTATTCCAGGGTAAAAATAAAATGGTGGGGGAGTTACATATCCATTTATTTGCAATATTGCTCTTGCTAGTGGAATAATTGAAAGAGTTAGTGCACTGTTGTTTTATTCCTTGGGAGAAAAGTTTAAAAAGTCTTAATCAGTGAGCTTACTTTCCCATTATTTTTTTTTTTAGTTGTAGTTGGACACAATACCTTTATTTTCTTGATTTATTTTTATGTGGTGTTGAGGATCGAACCCAGCACCTTGCATGCGCTAGATGAACACTCTACCGCTGAGCCACAACCCCAGCCCTCCCATTCTTCTTTTTTTTTTAATGACTTTTTTTTTTAGTTGTAGATGGACACAATGACTTTATTTTTTATATTTTGTGGTACTAGGGATTGAACCCAGGGCCTTGTACATGCGAGGCAAGCACTCTACCAACTGAGCTATATCCCCAGCCTCCCACAATGACTTTATTATTTATTTATTTATTTATTTATTTATTTTATTTATTTATATGTGGTGCTGAGGATTCAACCAGTGCCTCACATATGTTAGACAGGCACTGTACCACTGAGTCATAGCCCCAAGCCCCCAATTTCTCTATCCAAATTTAAATTTCTTAATAAAAAAGTTCCTATATTCCCTCTACCCACTGTTGTGTTCTTCCCTATATAGCTATTGTGATGAGTTTGCATGTGTAGCTATGTAGGCCACATACAATAGAACAGAGATAAAGTTTGCATTTTTTTCAGTTATCAACTTAGTTGCTGCCTTGTAGGAAAAATAGTACTTATTTCTTCATTAATCAAAAAATATGGATAAGTTTCTGTTCATATAGAAAAGAAGGAATAGTAAATCTGATTCAATATTTTTTAAAACTATGGTCAAGTCTTTGTTCCATTTGAATTTTTAGCCAGCCTGGGTCATACGTACATGCTCCCAAACTCCTACAATATAGCAATAATATTAAGACTTGTAGCTACCTGGATATAGATAAATTATTATCATCTTGTATTTTAGTTCTAAAGTTAGCCAGTCATTTGTTAGTTTCATTTGTTTTTCTGCTATGTTTATTTTGTTGTGATGATTTGCTTTTTAAATAAATCTTAGCTTAGAAAGGCTATCTAGTAGCCGGGCGCAGTGGCGCACGCCTGTAATCCCAGCACTTTGGGAGGTTGAGACAGGAGGATCGCGAGTTCAAAGCCAGCCTCAGCAATGGCGAGGCGCTTAGCAACTCAGTGAGACCCTGTCTCTAATAAAATACAAAAAAGGTCTGGGGATGTGGCCCAGTGGTCGAGTGCCCCCTGAGTTCAATCCCCAGTACCACAAAAAAAAAAAAAAAAAAAAAAAAAAAGGCTATCTAGTATCTGGTATACAGTATATATGGAACATCTGAAAATTACATATAATGTGACTTGAATGTCTTGCTAAGACATTTCTGTATAACCTAGAGGCATAAAGTCAATTTCCTAGTTTTGGCCCAAATGAACCTTTATTTTTTTATGCCATTGTATAATTTTCTGTTGCTCTGACTTCTAGACATTGCCAAATGTGTCTATTTTATTTTCTTCTGCTTATTTTATCCTATGGTTATTTTTTTCTGAGTACTTAGGATCTGCTTCTCTAATAGACTGTGACACTAGCTAGAGTTCAGTAGTAGATTCATGCTAGGAGTTTTAGGATGGGGCTGAAGGAAAGAGTAAAAATACCCTTCGACTGAAAGTAACCTGCTGCATGCAGTTTGTAAATTCTCACTAGAGTACAGAATGTTTATTTGTTAAAAGTTATGTTATTTGTTAAAAGATGAATAAATGTGAAATACTATATGCTTGAATCAAATCGCTCCAACTACCCTTTGGAAAGAATTTTTTAAAATTCTGTTTTTTTAAATCTGGAAGGGGGCACAGTACTAGAAGTTTGCTGATAAAATTTTTAGTTAATTCACTAACCTTCTCTTTTTCTTTTTTTTAAACCTTTAGATGGTGAGGTCTACAGCTTTGGGACTCTTCCTTGGAGAAGCGAACCAGCAGAAATTTGTCCAAATAGTCCCATTCTAGAAAATGCCCTGGTTGGGCAACATGTTGTTACTGTGGCAACAGGGAGCTTCCACAGCGGAGCAGTGACAGAAAGTGGCGTAGTGTACATGTGGGGAGAGAATTCTGCTGGTCAGTGTGCAGTAGCTAACCAGCAGTACGTGCCAGAACCGAATCCTGTCAGCATTTCTGATTCTGAGACCAGTCCTTTGTTGGCAGTCAGGATTTTGCAGTTGGCATGTGGCGAGGAGCACACTCTGGCATTGTCGATAAGCAGAGAGATTTGGGCATGGGGTACTGGTTGTCAATTGGGTCTCATCACCACTACCTTCCCAGTGACAAAGCCACAAAAGGTGGAACATCTTGCTGGGCGAGTGGTGCTACAAGTCGCCTGTGGTGCTTTCCACAGCCTGGCACTTGTGCAGTGCCTCCCTTCCCAGGACCTGAAGCCAGTCCCCGAAAGATGCAACCAGTGCAGCCAGCTCCTCATTACCATGACTGACAAAGAAGACCATGTGATTATCTCAGACAGTCACTGTTGCCCTTTAGGTGTGACACTATCAGAGTCCCAGGGAGAAAACCATGCCAGCTCTGCCATCAGCCCCTCCGCTGAGACACTTGACAGTCAGGGAGAAGTGTTTGAGAACACGGTTGTGGAAGCTGGACTGCCTCTTACTACCGAATTGAACATTGAAGGTGCCCCCACCACAAGTGGCGATCCTACTTCCTCCCAACAAAACATTGAGGGAACAACTGAAATCTCTTCTGCCAGAAACATACCGCCATACCCTGACACCCAGGCAGTAAATGAATACTTGCAGAAACTGTCAGATCATTCAGTAAAGGGGGATTCAAAGAACGGTGAAAAGTCAATGCCATCTCAGGTACTTGCTAAATTTCATAACATAAGGGTATTACTGGAGTTGAACTGTGTGCACTTTGCTTTAGAAACTTTGAAATGCTAAGATTTTGCGGTGTGTTTTAGTTTGTAAGTTTGAATATATTTCTGTTTTATTAGGCGAGCCTAGAGAAAAGAACCTGTATTAATTAAAAATCACTATGTTCACATTCTGGCTCTTTATCATGTTGAAAGATGTCTTGCTGGGCCTATTTTGGAAGTAGCACCCTTTTTCCCCTTATTAGTGACCCCCCCAACCATGGCTAAGGTACTGAATTTTGGTGGACCCCCTGAATAGTTTAATATAATTACATATGCACAGATTACTCTTGAGTTCTGTGGAAACTCCTTTACTTCTTTAACAGGGAAGGTTGCTGGATGGCAGGTTCTTCAGTTGTAGGCAGAAAGACACTTAAAGGCATTCTGTTGTGTTTGAGTTTTTTTCAGGTAGAGCTGTGGTCCTTACCGAACTTTATTGGATGGGGGGTAATGTTTTCTTTATCTTGTTAAAACCATTCTCATTTTGAATACTTGTAGCAAAATGGACAAAAGCTTTTATTTTTACCTTGCAATTAAGTTTGAGTCTCCCTGCTTAAAACGAATTCGTCTGAAAGGATAATTTCTGTCTTTTTACCTAGGTGTGTAGCCTTTTGATTTTGCTTTTACCAAAACCCTAAGATTAAGAAAATAAAATTTAAAAAAACCATCTAATCATAAAACAACAGGCATGTGGTATTTTTTCAGGCTTTAAAAACCATATAGCCTCTTGAGTCTTTACTTCTATTGTTATTCTGTCAGAACGGGAACATGGAGGTATTTTTAGAAGTGATCGTTATTTTAGAGTCCGTTCATCAAACCATGTTGATATTTGATTTCTAAAAAATTAATAATAGATGGGTTTTTTCAACTTTTATTTGGCATTTTATTTTTTAAATTCTTTTTATTTAGGACAATAGAATATATTTTGATAGATTTATACAAACATGGAATATATCTTATTCTAATTAAGATCCTAGTCTTGTGGATATACAGGTGAGATTCACTGTGGTATATTCATACATGTACATAGGAAAGTTATGTCAGATTCATTTCACTGTCTTTCCTATTTCTATCTCCATTCCCTTTCCCTCATTCCCCTTTGTCTAATCCACTAAACTTCTGTTCTCCCCACCCCTTGTTATGGGTCATTAACCACATATTAAAGAGAACATTTAACTTTTGGTTTTATGGGGATTGGCTTATTTCACTTAGCATGATAGTCTCCAGATCCATTCATTTACCTGTGAATATCATAAAGTCATTATTCTTTATGGCTGAGTAATAGTCTAATGTGTAAATATGCAACAATTTCTTTATCCATTCATTTGTCCATGGATATCTAATAATAGCTGTTTTCTAATAGTAGCTGTAATCCCAGCTACTCAAGAAGTGGAGATAGGAGGATTGCAAGTTTGAGGCCATCCTGGGCAATTTAGCAAGGAGACCTTGTGTCAAAACAAAATAAAAAGGGCCAGTGATGTAGCTTAGTGGTAGAATGCTTGCTTAGCATGTGTGAGGCTGTGGGTTCAATTCCCAGTATTGCCAAAAACAAAACAAAAGCCAAAAGAACATTCTTGGACTGTACATGCTTATTAAAAAGTGTGATTTTTAAAAAAGGTCACTCCTCTAATTTATTAAAGTTTAGTTTGTTATATATAGCTTACTTGGTTATTAAATTGCCATCATTGAAATTGCATTTTACTTTAGACTTATTTTGTTAAATATTTGAAGTTTTTGTTACTTGTGCTAGTTTTGGCAATGTGTGTTCCTATTAAGTTTAATTCATTCTTCATAAACAGCATTTCAGTCATATGTCCAACTTAGAAATTGTGGTTTGTGATGAGGTTTTTCTATTCTGGCCAGATATAACTGAAAATGTCTCCCATTTTTTTTTTTTTTTTTTTTTTTTTTTGGTACTGGGGATTGAACTTAGGGGCACTCGACCACTGGGCCACATCCCCAGCCCTTTTTTGTATTTTATTAGAGACAGGGTCTCACTGAGTTGCTAAGTGCCTCGCCATTGCTGAGGCTGGCTTTGAACTTGTGATCCTCCTGCCTCAGCCTCCCAAGTGCTGGGATTACAGGCGTGTGCCACCACACCTGGTGAAAGTGTCTCCCATTTATGTGAAGTAAACCAAAATTTATTGGTTGACCATTTTTGTTTTTGTATTATTTATTCACTTGCTGTATTCTCTAAAATAATTAAATAGAAAGACTGAACTAGAACAATAATTTAAGGTTTATAAAGGTACAGGTTTTTTGTTTGTTTGCTTTTATGTATGTTTTCTTTGGCATTGCTGAGGATTGAACCCAGGGCTTCATGCACACTAGGCAATTGCTGTATCCCAGGGTCATAGCCCCAGTCCAAAGATAGCATTTTGTGACTTTTCCACTACCTAATGGTAAGAACCCCTTAAAATAGCCACTCCTAAGTATATCACTACTTCCATAATGAACCTTCATAAAGGGTGGAATATTGAGGTTGGTTCTTCTGAGCAAATTATGAGACTATACATCTATATATATATATATATGTAATATATGTATGTGTGTGTGTGTGTTTGGTATCAGAGACTAAACCCAGTGGTGCTTAACCACCAAGCCACATCTCCAGCTCTTTTTATATTTTATTAGAGATAGGGTCTTGTTGGGTTGCTTAGGGCTTCATTAAGTTGCTGAGGCTGGGTTTGAACTTGCGATCCTCCTGCCTTAGCCTCCCAAGTCACTGGGATTACAGGCACGCATCACTGCACCTGTCTTAAGTTATGAGAATTCTATCACCAAAGAAGTAACAGTCCTTTTATTTATCTTTTGTTTTATGTGGTATATTTTTTATTTCATTGACTCATTACAGACTACTCACTTTGTGCAGAAATAGCTCTTCTGAGTTTAACATTTAATTCAATAAAACATATTGAGTACCTGCTACATATCAGAAACTATACCAGGAACCAGGAATTATTTAAGAAAATCAGAAGCCAAAGTGAAATAATATATATATTTTTGGTGTTTTGGTTTGTCTTGGTGCTAGGTTGAACCTTGGGCACTTGGGCTGAGCATGCATTCTGCTGCTTGAGCTACACCCCCAGCCCTGGGTTGGTTTTTAATTCAGGACAAAGTAAGGAATGTGTGATTATCTTTTGGGATCTTTGGGTAGAATAAGAAGCAATTTTTTTTCATTATAATTATGCTTATATGCCAAAAGCTTTTTTGTGTTAACTAGGTATATTTAATGACTCTTCTTTTTAGTGAACAATGGTATTTATTAGCTTAGAGTAAGTTTCTGCTCATTTTTTACTAAGATAGTAGAAAACTTTGGTTTGACTTTCTAATATACCTGTGAATCACATTAAGGACATTGGTTCCAGGGTTTAATTATTAACATATCATTTTTACTCTCTATGGTAACAAGAGCAAAGGTAATCATTCAATTTGTCTAGCTCTTGGGTCATGGAAAATAACTCATTGATAAAGTAGCAGAAAGCCTTAACATAATTTGGAGGATGTTAGGTCAGAGATCTCACTTATTTTTCTGCTTCTATATCCCATATCTAAATTTCCATTTATAAAATGTTCTTAAAATCTAATTTTTTCTGCTATTTCTGAGTAGCAATCTGTAGTAAATCAGTAGTAAAGCTTGGATTTTTTTCAACCTTATACCCAGGCTGTCTCAGTGTACCTTATGTTAAAGCCAATGTTTTCTGTATCTTTCCTTCCCCTCTCCCTTTTTCCTTTACTTAATTTTATGAAAACAGTTAGAGCTTATTTTTAAATGCCATGGAAAAACACAATAGCCAGACAGAAGGAAGTACTTCAGATAAGAAACTGAATTTTGAGTCTATCTAATATGTTAACTGTGATCAAGAGGGGATACTTTTGAGTTGGAGATGAAGACTTTTTTCTAAAAATTTTATATGCAAATAGTGATGGTTAAATTTTTTTATTGATTGTTTTATAAGCAATTATACTTTTATGTTTTTTTTTTTTTTTTTTTTTTTAATGTGTGTGTATTTTAGCCTCTTGTAGAAGAAGCAGTTCCTAATCTTCACAGCCCACCAACCACCTCAGCCCTCAACAGCCTGGTGGTCTCTTGTGCATCTGCTGTTGGTGTAAGAGTGGCTGCTACCTATGAGGCTGGGGCCTTGTCTCTTAAGAAAGTTATGAACTTTTATAGTACAGCCCCTTGTGAAACTGGAGCTCAGGCAGGCAGTAGTTCCATAGGCCCAGAAGGTCTGAAAGACAGCAGAGAAGAACAGGTTAAACAGGAGTCAATGCAAGGAAAGAAAAGTTCAAGTCTTGTGGATATCAGGGAAGAAGAATCAGAGGGAGGCAGTCGAAGACTCTCTCTCCCTGGATTGTTGTCACAAGGTAAGGAAATAACCAGCTTTGGTGAACTGACTTCTGGTGAACCCTAGATGCTATCAATACTATATGCTATATTATAATAAATTAGGTTTCCTGATTATGGAGCTGACATACTCAAAACTTGATAGTTTTACTAAAATGGTGGCTTAAAAAAAAAAGACACATATATTCTTTGCTTTAGAAATAACTATAGAACATAACTTTTTCTTGATGTCCACTTCTGCTTATGAACCTTGTTATGAATCTTACTATTTCTGGAATGTAGCAGTAGCCTTATGTCCTTATTGGGACTTCTTCTTCAAATCGATGAGTTTATAGATAAGAGCATTGGATAAGTGAATTTTTAAGCTTCAATAATAGAAAACTTCATTTCTGTAACTACTAGTAATGTTACAGCTTATTTAGAATATTACACAGTTGAGGTTCTT
Organism: Tamias sibiricus; assembly: GCA_025594165.1. NCBI lineage: Eukaryota > Metazoa > Chordata > Mammalia > Rodentia > Sciuridae > Tamias > Tamias sibiricus. Next base: position 92,509,277 of record CM046660.1, read on the forward strand.
TTGCATTTCCGAATCAGTTTTGTAATCTTAGCCGTGAAGACTTTTGCTTCCCTGAAGTGGTCTGCAGACCAGTAGCATTAGCATTATCTGGGAACTTGGTAAAAAGGAAGAATCTCAGACTTCTTCCCAAGCTTACTGAATCAAAATATGCATTATAACAAGGTACCCAGGTGATTAGTGTGACATTAGCATTTGAGAAGTATGAGGTCAGACCAGGAGTTGCCAAAATTTTTCTGTAAAGAGCCAAAGAGAAATATGATTTGTAGGCTATACAGTCTGTGATAACTGTTCAACTATGCTGTTGCTACACAAATGCTACTGTAGATGGTCTATAAATGAATGACCACACCTGTATTTCAATAAAACTTTATTTATAAAGACAGACAGTGGGTCCTATTTGACCTACCATCTATAATTTACCAACCCCTGATTTATACCATTTTGTGCAAAGCTCCAAAATTAGGAATCTTAGCCTTTACTAAAATTTACCTTTTCTGCTCTGCCTCTGTTCCCTAACTTGATCTATTTCCTGCAGTTTCTTGTGCTACTGTGTACTTCTCTTATCCTATTCCTGATAATTAGGAATCTTAGCCTTTACTAAAATTTACCTTTTCTGCTCTGCCTCTGTTCCCTAACTTGATCTATTTCCTGCAGTTTCTTGTGCTACTGTGTACTTCTCTTATCCTATCTCCTGATTCTTATTGCCACTAGATTTTTATCTACATAAATAATACTCTTTAGTCTTGACTTATTTGAATTTACTTATGTATGATACATAAGAAAGCCCTTGGGTTCTAATAAGTCTGAAGGAGAATTTTTTGCTAAAAATTTCTCATTCTTAAATGTCCTTTAGCTTTTTAAGTATACATAATTTTGAGATCTCTTTGACCCACAGATGTGGAATATTCATTTTGTCATTGTCACTAACAAACTTACATGCTAAGGTCAAATTTTACTTAGTAATCAAAAGTATACCTAGGAAAATTTTATGAACTTTTCCCTCTCTCTCTTTTGAAAATTATCTGTAGAGCTGGGTGCGGTGGCACATGCCTGTGATCTCAGCAACTGGGGAAGCTGAGGCAGGAAGATCACAAGTTCAAGACCAACCTCAGCAATTTATGAGTCCTTAAGCAGCTTAGCAAGATACTGTCTCAAAATAAAAAATATAAAGGGCTGGAGATGTGGCTCATTGGTTAAGCATCCCTGGGTTTAATACTGGGTTTAATACCCAGTGCCAAAGGAAGATAAAGAGAGGAATGGGAAGAAAGAGAAAGGATAGTGTGAAGGCTCATCCTGATATTGCTGACTTTGAAGATGGACAAAGATGGTGCCTTGGGGTTCAATCCCCAGTACCAAAAAACAACAACAACAAAAACACAAATTCTGCAATATATCTTTGAAGAAGCTTCAAGTGGTTTATTTGGGTCTCTATACTTACAAATTGTACATTAACCAGAAAAGAACATAGGAAATGATCACTTTTTGGTGGCCCACAAGTTAATGACTAAGTTAATGAGTGAATAGGTATGCACTTAGTGACATTTTGATGATTTTCTCCAAAATTTATCTTGCAACCACCTTGGTGTATATGATTTATATAGTGTGGTATATGTTTGTTATAATTTTGAATGCTACAAAGAGGGCAGCATTCTTTCAAAATATCATTTCTCTATAAAATAATTTGAAATATACAGACAAAATGCAAAAGCTTTTTGATACTAACATTTATAAGCTTTTTCCTACCATAGACGTTTTGAAATTTTGTATCTAAAATAAGTCCTTTATTACAAATATTCATTATATATTTAAACATAGACCTTGGCATGGAAAGGCTTAACTTTAACTTTGCTTTGTAGCCTTAGTGTAGTATTTTTTCAGCCTATTCTTTAGAATAGAAGCTTTGTAGAATGTCACTAGATGTGTTAACAGAAGAGGATTCTGTGGCTAAGTGGCAGTGGGACTGGGCTAATTGCTAGACTTTCAGCACTTTTTGCATGCTAATGTGTATCTCTTCGGGGGACACAGTGAGAGGATAGAAATTACCAAACTTATTTGACTATTAAATCCCCCTTTTTTTCAGAGAGCCTATAAAAATATGCTTAAAAATACCACGCTAATGTATTTATTTGAAAAATCCTCAGTTTATTAAACTGTATCTCCCCTGGCTCTCTGTTCCTTTATCCAATCTCTGGTTTGTTTTTAGTTTCCCCCAGGCTCTTAAGAAAAGCTGCGCGGGTGAAAACCAGAACAGTGGTTCTGACTCCCACATACAGTGGAGAAGCAGATGCCCTTCTGCCTTCTCTGAGAACAGAGGTGTGGACCTGGGGGAAAGGAAAGGAAGGGCAGTTGGGGCATGGTGATGTTCTACCTAGGTAAGTGCAACCAGCATTTACTGATAAAAATTGGCTTAAATAAATAACTTCCTGCCTATGAAGGCCTCTACAGGTCCATTTCCTCTTAGAGGAAATCTGGTCCCTCTAGATCCAGGTTATTATGCACCATTAATTCTGCTTTAAAAAAAAAAAAAAGAAAAGAAAAAAATCTGTCACTTTAGCCTTGAATTTGCTTCTAATAATAAAGACTTAAGTATTCATGGTGTACTTTTCCATGTCTTCTTTGATGTATGTTGATCTTGGAATAAAAAAAGCAATGTTAGAGATAAGATGATATTTCATTGCAACATTTGAATAGTTAAAATTTTTAACTTATGAAGAAAGGCCAAGGTTATTTTATCTAAAAGATGTCTCTCTGCCACTGTCAAAATAACTGTAACTGAAACATTAAACTATGTGTACATCAGGGAAAAATTATCATTTTTTAAATAAGAATTCTTATATTAAAAATTAGATATTTGTGAAGCTTGAATATGTGTAAATGGAATGATTATCTAAAACAGTGGGTTAATATAAATGTCTGTCTTAGCAGAGTGAAGGATACTATGAAATTTAAAAAAAATTAACTCACATACTTCTATGGTTATATTCTATTGTGTCCTTAGTATACCCTCTGCTATAATGAATCATTTGTAGTTCTGTGGTTCTTAACAGATTCTGACTATATGGGTTCATTAGTGTTCAATTGACAAAAAATGAATTAAAACCTTCCAAAATTATTTATAATATTTAGGAGTAGTGTGAACATATATGTGTTATTTTTATTTTAATGTTTGTTTTTACTGAAAAGCACTTATCTATAATTTGAGCAAGGCCATAATTCTTACTGAGAATACATTGATTTTGTAATGTGTGTGTGTTTATCTTTAAGGCTTCAGCCATTGTGTGTAAAGTGTCTGGATGGTAAAGAAGTGATCCACCTAGAGGCAGGTGGTTACCATTCTCTTGCACTTACTGCAAAATCCCAGGTAAAAGACAGACTTTTAAATGCTGATCTTATTTCCATTCCATTTAAAGCAAACATGGTTTATTGAGTACCTGCTGTGTCAGGCAAAATGTCACATCTCCTTTGAACTTTTGAATGTGTTACATGATGTTATTTCCATTTTACACAGGAAGAAAGTAAGCTAAGAGAAATTTTGTAACTTTAGATATTCTTAAGTTACAAATGCCAGATAGTAGAGCTTGCATTTAGCACTGGTTTGTCTGACCAAGAAGCTTTATTTATTTAATGTTAGTTTGTTCTGTGATGAAGAAAACCCATAGTCATACACTAAGAAAAGGCATTTTTCTTTTGAAACCATGGGATCTGAAAGTGATTTCTGACATTACTTAAAACCATTCCTGGGGCTGGGGTTGTGGCTCAGCAGTAGAGCGCTCGCCTAGCATGTGCGAGGCCCTGGGTTCGATCCTTAGCACCACATAAAAATAAATAAAATAGAGGTATTGTGTCCAACTACAACTTAAAAAAAAATAAAACAAAACAAAGCAAAACAAACAAAAAACCCACATTGTATATATAAACCTTCCTAATAAAATAAGTTGTTTTAAGTTATTCTTAAATATATTCAGATACTGGCTTCTTCACCAATTCTCTTATCTTTGTAAGAAGCCATTGAAGGACTCTAGCCACCCCCACCCTCCTTTTTTGAAATGAGTAGGATTTATTCAAGTTAGAAGAAAAGGGAGAACTTTCACAGGGCAAGAGAGGACCTCGATAGCAGGTTGCCCTAAACTCTTTTAGATAGTTGATTTTTATTTTAGATTTCACAATTTCTGGAAGGATACATGTTCTCAATACACAATAGTAATTGTCTTTAAGTGGCCAATTCATCAATGTTTTCCTTTTTTTTTTTTTTTGAACTGTCACAGTCTTGTACAATGACCATGAATTATTTTCATAATCACAATAAACAAAAACCATTTTCATTTAACATAATCGTTGTGATCCAGTTTTCCGTTGTCTCTGGTAGAGCACAGATACTTTTGTTTTACCTACAGTGACTCTGAACTTAATATACGAAAGGCTTTCTGGTCATTCCATAGTTTCCCTTCTGCAGAGCATTTACCTTTATTTTTTCATCACTTTCTTTGCAAGTGACTTCTGGTGTTTCTTTAAAATATCTGTCATTTTAAAGAGTAAAAAAAAATATGAGTAATTATTCATGGTTATTGATATATATTAATGATTTGAAAGGTTCAGAATTGACATGAAAGATCAGATTCACAACTCTTATCACCATTCTTTTGCTTTTCTGGTAGGTTTACTCGTGGGGGTAGCAATACCTTTGGTCAACTTGGGCATTCCGATTTTCCAACAACAGTTCCTCGTCTTGCAAAGGTACTTTTCTGAGCTTGATAACAATTTACTTTAGACTTCTAAATTATAGTACTTTCATGTTTGTTATTTCTTATTTTTTAAAAATTAGGGGAATTGTATATTTGTAGCCTAAAATTGTTTTGATGTCCTTAAAACATTTTTTTCTAGTAACATGAAGCCACTTCTTTTCAATCTAAATATGCTTTTTAAAATGTGTTTTATTTGGGCATGGTGGAACATCCCTATAATCCCAGCTACTTGGGAGGCTGAGGCAGAAGGATCCCAAATTTGAGAACAGCCTGGGCAACTCTGAAACTCTTAACTCAAAAAACAAAAAGAGCTGGGGATGTAGTTCAATGATAGAACACTTTCCAAGCATGCATGAGACCCTGGATTCAATCACCAGTACTCCCTGCCAAATGCGTTAGTTTTAATTTCTTAACCTTAACTGTTCATTGAGTATTTATAGTACTTTTGTCTTTTTTAAGGCAAAAAAACAAAACAAAACCCCACAAAGTGAAAGTCCTTTTTATTTTGTATTTTTCTTGATGATGTTAATCGGAACCAGGGGTGCTTTACCACTAAGCTATATCCCCTGTCCTTTTTATTTTTTAATTTGAAACAGAGTCTTGCTAAATTGCTGAGGGTCTCACTAAATAGTTGAAGCTGGCCTCGAACTTGAAATTTTCCTGTCTCATCCTCCCCAAATCACTGGGATTAATAGGCATGTGCCACCATGCCTGGCTAAAAGTACTTTCTTTTAAAACAAATGTTAGGACTGTGATATTTTCTGAGCTTTATTCTTAAAATGTCTACTTTTTTACTTCTCTCTTAAATTATACTTTTGCATATAACATTTTCTGGTTTTTTGTGTGTGTGTGTGTGTTGGGGGGGGGGTAACATACACAGCAGTAAAATCATTTTGTAAGCCCTATCAGTTTCTGTAATAAAACTAAAAAGTATAGGTCACTTTTTCAGTTTTGTGAATGGTTTTTAGTTTATATAATGCTGTTAAGAGGGTGGTAGCTTCTAGTTCCTTTTATATAAATTTGGAATAGTGTTTTTCAACCGTTTTTTCGTACTTTAACACTCTGAGGAAATATCAAATTCTCATTAATGATATTAGTTTATTTTAGAAGGGTTTTGGTTTTTGGTTGGGGGTGAGGTAGGATTCATGGTGATTTTAACAGAATGGGATATGGAACTCATTTCCTTGTGCATTTTGACTCTGGTACCATCCCAAGGCATCCTGTTTCTATTGAAAGTAATAGAAAATAAAAAAGGATAGTTAACTCAAAAGGAACATGATTCAAATTTAAGCTATAGTTAATAAATATTTCAATAATTCATATATGCAGGGGATTGGGGTTGTGGCTCAGTGGTAGAGCGCTCGCCTAGCACGTTGTGCAGCCCGGGTTCAATCCTCAGCACCACATAGAAATAAACGCATTGTGTACAACTAAAAGCAAATAAATATTTAAAAAAATTCATATGCAATGCGCACCATGTATCCATCACTATCTAAGACTTTTCCATGTTGCCTTTCCTTTCAGTGAATTTAATTTTACAGGGAAGTAAAGATAACAAAACATTAGAGAACAGATATTCTAGTTTAATCTGAAATATTTTCAGTATATGACATTATAGTAGTAAACCATTCAGTTTCTGTTATCACAAAAATATAGCAAATCATTTTTTCTTGTTTGTTTATTTAAATAAAATAGAAAGTATACGTATTCACACTAAGGAATGTTTTAAAGTATAGCTTTGGAGAACCTGGAAATCAAACATCTGTTTAACATTTTAGAGTGAGAAAAGAGAAATAGAATTTGTTATTAGGTCTGAGTTTCATAATTTTTTAACTGTATGTGTAAAAGTTATAGCATCACCTTTTTATTTTTTAATTTGGGGAAGGGTAAGTATGATTTTTGAAGTGATTCTAATCAATCTAAGAAAATTAAAAGTAAAGACAGTACAATTTGAATTAGTTTTGGTTAGAGACTGAGATATGATGAGTTTTTTTCTTCCTATACAAATCTCAATTCATTCTTTGCTGACCCACTCAGAATTCAGGTATCTGAATGGCCTGAATTTGAGAAGAGGAAGAGGATAGCTACGAAGTTGTGGAGACACACATGTGAGACCCCCATCACCTCTTGCACAGTCACCTCGTGCTTGGAGCCTATCTAGACAGGAAGGCTCTAACGGATTCAAATTTTTGTTAGTTTTGCTTTTGGTTTTGTTCTTTTTTTTCTGTTTATCACCTCAGGAGTCAGACTGAAGCTGTGTAGACACAAAAGATCAACAGATTAGGGTTTTTTTTTTTTTTTTTTTTTTTTTTTTTGCTTATCAGGGTAGAAGTCAAAGCTAAAGCTGCGTCTGGAGGTCTAAGGAAGTAGTTTTGTACACTTTCTTCAAATTAATTTATGACAAATTCAATATGTAAAACAGATCATGATGGAACTGCTTTAGTTGAAGGTTTGGGGAATTCCCTGGCACCAGTCTTTCCATGGTAGTTCCTGAATCATTAACCCTCAGGTTTGAAAATCATTGGTTTAATTAGTGGTTCTCAGGCACATATCAGAATTGCCCAGAGGGGTGGTTAAAGCAGAATTTTGGATCCCACCCTCAGTATCTCTGGGACCAGAGAATTTGCATTTCTAACCTGTTTCCAGGTGATTGTTGCTACTGCTGCTGCTACAACAAAGACTACTCTTTGAAAATCACATAGACGGGCTTCTAGGGGTCCTGCCTATTTCGACATTCCCGGGAGTTGGCATAGTGAATTCACATCAGAAAGGTAGTGAGTTACAAGTGGGAAACTGAATTTTAGCACCCAAGGGTTTAGTTGGAAAGAAGAGACTATAGCCTTAAAGGTTTTTTTTTTTTTTCTTCTCCTTTTTACCTTGATATTTCTGCACACAATTAAATGTGGATGGACAAAGGGACAAAGGTGTATTTTAGCTGTTACTTTTAGAGTAGGGCTCCAGACATTTCTGGGCCTCTTAGTTGCAACACAGATTATTTCTTGGGACTTCCGAAAATAACTCAAAAAATTAGAACTATGGTTTTTCCTTTTTAGATACCAGTTTTTAGATTTCTATAAAAATAATCCAGTTCTAAATTAAAAGGCTGAACATGGGATTTCTTTCTTCTTCTTTATGTGTTCTGCATGTGGTTGCGCACTTTGCTTGAGTGAGTTTTGCCCTCTGAGATATGACTGACTTTGTGCCATGCCTACTTAAGTAACCTAACGTTTTGGTTCTGTGCATCTGAGTTTTCTCTGAATATCTTCATCTCAGACAGTATGTTTTAAACATTTTAGGTAAACCGTGAAAATGGAGTCTGGAGTGTAGCTGCAGGCCAGGATTATTCCCTGTTTTTAGTGGATACAGAAGACTTCCAGCCTGGGTTGTATTACAGTGGCCGGCAGGACCCTGCAGAAGGTGACAGCCTTCCAGAGAATCCCAGTGGTACTAAGACTCCAGTACTTCTCTCCTGTAGTAAGGTGAACAGTAATTGGATCTTAGGCCCACATTCTGTAACACGAGAAGTCTTTGATTTTGTTTTTATTTGCATGTATGCCTATTATTATAAAATAGCAGTGCTTGTTACTAATACACTGTGTAATTTACTTGTTTTGTCTATTGTCTATCCTTACTATGATGTGAGATTCATGAGGGAAGGGATTTAGGCTTTTATTCACTGCTGTATCCTCATAGTACATTCTTTTTTTTTTTTTTTTATTTAATTTTTCCATATTCTTTTATTGGTACATTATAGTTTTACATAAAGATGGGATTTCTTGTTATATATTTGTACACGTACACAATATAACAATAGAATTTGGCCAGCATTGCTTCCCAGCACTTCTTCCCTCCCCATCTTCTTCCCACCCCCTGGTCCCTTTCCTCTACTGATCTTTTGATTTTCACGAGATTCCCCCAACCCCCACCTTTCTTTTCCTTTTTCCTCTTTAGCTTCCACATAAGAGAGAAAACATAGGACCCTTGACCTTCTGAGTTTGGCTTATTTCACTTAACATAATGGTCTCAAGTTCCATCCATTTTCCTGCAAATGACATAATTTCATTTTTCTTTATTGCTGAATAAAACTCCATTGTGTATATATACCACATTTTCTTTATTCATTCATCCATTGAAAGATAGCCAGGCTGGTTCCATATTTGGGCTATTGTAAATTGTGTTGATATAAACATGGGTGTGCATGTATCACTGTAGTAAGATGACTTTAATTCTTTAGAATAAATATCAAGCTGGGTCTTATGGTGATTCCTTGCCTAGTCTTTTTTTTGTGTGTGTGGTACCAGGGATTGAACTCAGGGGCACTCAACCACTGGGTCACATCCCCAGCCCTTTTTTGTATTTTATTTAGAGACAGGGTCTCACTGAGTTGCTAAGTGCCTCGCCATTGGTGAGGCTGGCTTTGAACTCGCGATTCTCCTGCCTCAGCCTCCCAAAGTGCTGGGATTATAGGCGTGCGCCACCACGCCTGGCTTGCCTAGTCTTTTGAGGAAACTCCAAACTGATTTCCATAATGATTGTACTAATTTACAGCCCCACCAATAGTGTGAAAGTGTTCCTTTTTCTCCATATCTTTCCCAGCATTTATTGTTATTTGTATATTTTTGATGACTGTCATTCTGACTGGTGTGGGATAAATCTCTAGTTTTTATTTGCATTTCCCTGTGATATTGAACATTTTTTCATATATTTGTTAGCTATTTATATTTCTTTTTTTCAGAAGTATTTGTTTAATTCATTTGCCCATTTATTAATAGAGTTATTTGTTTTTTTTTTTGTATTAAGTTTTTTGACTTCTTTATATATTCTAAATATTAATCCTCTGTCAGAAGAGGAAAGATTTTCTCCCATTCTGTAGGTTCTCTCTTCACATTTCTAACAGTTTCCTTTGCTGTGCAGAAGCTTTTTAATTTGATGCTGTCACATTTATTAACTCTTGGCACTTATTTCCTGAGCTTTAGGGGTCCTACTGAGAAAGCTGTTGCCTGTGCTTAATTGCTAGTATTGACCCTACAGTTTCTTCTAGGAGTTGCATATTGTCTGGTATAATTCCTAGATCTTCAATCCATTTTTTAAAAAATATTTATTTATTTATTACTTTAGTTGTATGTAATGCAATGTATTTATGTTTACGTGGTGCTGAGGATCGAACCTGGCCGCGCACATGCGAGGCGAGCACTCTGCCACTGAGCCACCACCCCAGCCCTTCAATCCATTTTGAGTTAACTTTTATGCCGGGTGAGAAATAAGGGTCTAGTTTCATTCTTCTAAATATAGATAACCAGTTTTTCCAGCACCATTTGTTAAAAAGGCTATCTTTTCTCCAATGTATATTTTTGGCACCTTTGTTCAGGATCATATGACTGTAGATGTGTGGGTTTGTCTCTGTCTTCTATTCTGTCCATTGATTTATGTGTCTGTTTTTATGCAATACCATGCAGTTTTGTTACAATAGCTCTGTAGTATGAAGGTATTGTGATGCCTCCAGCATTGCATTTTTGGCTTAGAATTGCTTTGGCTAGGGGCTGAGGTTGTGGCTCAATGGTAAGTGCTCACCTAGCACATGTGAGGCACTGGATTCCATCCTCAGCACCACATATAAATAAATAAAATAAAGGTATTGTATCCACCTCAAACTTAAAAAAAAAAAAAAAAAAAAGGAATTGCTTTGGCTATTCTAGGTCTTTCATTCTTCCAAATAAATTTTAGAAATGTTTTTTCTAGTTCTGTGGAGAATGTCATTGATGGGGATTGCATTGTATCTATATATTGCTTTTAGTAATGTGGCCATTTTAACTATAAATTCTGCCTATCCATGAACATGGGAGGTCTTTCTGTCTTCTGAGGTCTTCTTCAATTTTTTTCTTCAGTGTTCTGTAGTTTTTATTGTAGAGGTTTTTCACCTTCTTGGTTAGATTTATTTCTAGGGTATTCTTTAGTTTGTGTTTTTGTTCTGTTTTATTTTGTTTTTTGAGGCTACTGTGAATGGAATTATTTTCTGATTTCTTTGTCAGCAGATTCATTGTTGGTCTATGGAAAAACTTGATTTTTGTATGTTGATTTTGTAACCTGCTACTTTGCAAAATTTGTTCATTAGCTCTAGCAGTCTTTTGGTGGAGTTTTTGAATCTTCTGTGTATAGTTCACGTCATCTGCAAACAGTGATAGTTTGACTTCTTCCTTTGCTTTTTTTTACCTATTTTATTTCCTTCTCTTGCCTAATTGCTCTGGCTAGAATTTCTAGCACTGTATTAAGTTGGAGTGTTGAGAGTGTACATGTTTGTTTTGTTCCAGATTTTAAGGGGAATGCGTTCCATTTTTTTCCCCATTTACTGTGAGGTTGGCTTTGGATTTTTCATATATAGCCTTTATAATGTTGAGGTAGGTCCCTTCTATCACTAGTTTCTTTGGTGTTTTTATCATGTATGTGTTCTGAATTTTTTTTCTAAGGCCTTCTCTGCATCTATTTAGATGACTAAATGATTTTTGCCTTTAATTTTATTTATATGATGAATTACATTTATTAACTTGTGTATATTAATTCATCCTTTTTTTTTTTTTTTTTTTTTAAGCACCAGAGATTGAATTCAGGGGCACTCAACCATTGAACCACATCCCCAGCCCTATTTTGTATTTTATTTAGGGTCTCACTGAGTTGCTTAGCACCTCTCCATTGCTGAGGCTGAGTTTGAACTAGTCATCCTCCTGTTTCAGTCTCCCAAGCTGCTGGAATTAACAGACATGTGCCACCATACCCGGCAAACCATCCTTGCATCTCTGGAATAATATCAACTTGGTTGTGATGTACAATCTTCTTAATATGTTATTGAATATGATTTGCCAATATTTTATTAAGTATTTTTGCATCCTAGTTCAGGGATATTGGTCTATTTTTCTTTCCTTAATGTGTCCTCATCTGGTTCTCATAGTACATACTTTATAAGTATTTGTTGAATTAATACCCTCGTGTAGCCGGGCGCGGTGGCGCATGCCTGTAATCCCAGCACTTTGGGAGGCTGAGGCAGGAGGATCGCGAGTTCAAAGCCAGCCTCAGCAATGGGCGAGGCACTTAGCAACTCAGTGAGACCCTGTGTCTAAATAAAAATACAAAAAAGGGCTGGGGATGTGACCCAGTGGTCGAGTGCCCCTGAGTTCAATCCCTGGTACCACAAAAAAAAAAAAAAAAAAAAAAAAAAAATACCCTCGTGTCAGTATATTGACAAGCACATTTCACAATGAAGCCCTGACTGTGTTTCAGGGAGCCCTCAGTTATATTAGAACAGAAATAGAGTAGATGAATTTCTCTTTGTGAGAAGTAAAAGCAGCAGGGTCCTAAGAAGGGCTGGTGGCAGACCATGACAGACTTATAGACCATTAGCAGTGCTGTTTCTCATTGCTTCCCCTGATCTCTTACCTTTTCATTTTATTTCCTACAGCTTATAAAAATAATCCAGTTCCAAATTAAAAAGCTGCATGTGTGATTTCATGTTACCCCTACATCTTTTCTGCATTTGATCGGGCCTATTGCTTAGTGTTGCTTTTCTGCTTTTGGTGATTCTTTTTATAAATGTAAATCATTCACTTGTTTCTGTTTTTGTGCTCCCCACTCAAATAACTGCCACACCCATCTTCAAAGTAACATGCCACAGGAAAATTACCCTTAGTGCTACTACATTCTGTATTTCTTATTCTTTTATTATGGGCTGTTTTTTAGTTTTTGTGCTCCCCACTCAAATAACTCACATCTTCAAAGTAACATGCCACAGGAAAATTACCCTTAGTGCTACTACATTCTGTATTTCTTATTCTTTTATTATGGGCTGCTTTTTAGTCTTTTTCTTTTTCTGGCTAATAAGATATTAATGTGTTAGGACAAGATCTTTACTGCTAAAGGCAGCATTGTCCAAGATTTGACTCTTGATTTATGTTTAGTTTGTTTTTTTTCAGGCATGTTGATTGGCTGTAGTTGTTGACCATATTCTCCTTGAAAGGTTCCACAGTTTAGATAAAGGGTGAAATAGGATGATGAACAGGATGAGGCTCCAGTATGTATCTTTGGTTACCATGGGATGTTAACCTTGCCTTGTGTATACATTTTGTTTTCCTGGTTTAATAAGGATATGTGAGTAAAGACATTGCATGTTTACATTCAGTGGTATCATGGGTAAATGACAAAAAATTCCTATTAAAGAAACCCCTTTTCCCTAAAAACAACAACAAAAAGTTTCTATTTTAATGACATGTATTAATTAAACATTTACATAGTATATATAGTGTGACCTTCAATACACGTATACAGTGTGTATCTGTCACCTCAAACATTTATCTTTTCTTTCTGTTGAGAACATTTAAAATCCTTTCTTAGTTATTTTAAGATATTCAGTTTTTGCCAACCATAGTTATCCTACCATGCTATAGAACATTAGAAGTTGCTCCATCACTTCTGCCCCTACATCCTTCCCAGGTTCTGGTAACCATGTTTCTGTTTTCTAATTCAACGAGATTGACTTTTTTAGTTTCCATATGTAAGACTGAACATGTTTTATGGGTACCTGTATTTCTGTACCTGATTTATACTTAATAAAATGTCCTTTAGTTCCATCCATGCTGGTACAAATGGTAGCATCTCATTCTTTTTTATGGCTGAATAGTATTTCATTTTGTGTATATACCACTTTTTCTTTATGCATTCATCCATCTGTGAACACCTAGGTTAATTCTGTATCTTGACTATTGTGAATAATGCTATAATAAAGATGCTAGTGCAGCTGTCTCTTTGACATATTGATTTTAATTCCTTTGAATGTATACCCAGGTGTGGGATTGCTGGAACTTATGATCACTCTATTTCTAATTTTTTGAGGAACCTCCATACTGATTTCTCTAATGGCTGAAGTAATTTACATTGCTACCAACTATGTACGAAAGTTTCCTTTCACATCCTTGCCAGCATTTATCTTTTTTTTTTTTTTAATATTTATTTATTTAGTTGTACACAATGCCTTTATTTATTTTTATGTGGTGCTGAGGATCGAACCCGGGCTGCGCTCGTGCTAGGCGAGCACTTTACCGCTGAGCCACAACCCCACCCCCAACCAGCATTTATCTTTTTATTGATAATTCTTCTCACTGGGGTGAGATATCTCATTATGATTTAATTTGCATTTCCCTGATGAACTAGTGATGTTGAACATTTTTTCATATATATGTTAAATATTTGTTTCTCTTCTTTTGAGAAAAGTCTATTTAGGTCATTTGCTCAGTGGATTTTGGGGAGATTTTTGCTATTTTTTTTAAGCTCCTTACATATTCTAGATATTATTAATCCTCTATTGGATGGATGGTTTCTGTTTTCTCCCATTCTATAGGTTCAGTATTTTCTCTTCATTCTGCTGTTTCTTTTTCATTGTAGAAGCTTTTTAGTTTGATATAATCCCATTTGTTAGTTTTTTTCTTTTGTACTTTTTGGATGATAGTAAAAAACTATTTGCCCAGAGCAACATCCTGAAGCATGTCCCCTGTTTTCTTAAATACCCTTGTGTTATGCTTTCAAGAAGGCAAGATAATTCCTAGACCCTTAATACTTTCACATATAGCATAAGGTTCTTTTTCGTTCTCATTAATCTTATGCCATGCAAAAGAGATTACTGAGACTTGTAGCTATCATTTGGACCTATATATCTAGGGTGTCTATGGTTCTAAGCACTTGTAATATGAAATAAAAGGTATCTTAGAGATAAATTAAAGTAGGTATGTATAACAATACGTAGGTCCAGATATATATAACAAACCAGCTCTAAAATAAATAAATGAAAAGGTCCTGATCTATAGTGTTTGCAGATTTCCACTATGGTTTATTCACGTGCTTAAAAAATTCCTGAATATTTAATCGTTTGCATTTTCCAGTTGATATAAGCCAGCTTTAGCCCACCAAATTGCTGCTCATAACTTATATTTTATCTGTAATTTTAAAATTTTCCTTTTTTCAGCTTGGATATATAAGCAGAATAACAGCAGGAAAAGACAGATACCTAGCCTTGGTGGACAAAAACATTATGGGGTATATTGCCAGTCTCCATGAATTGGCTACTACAGAAAGACGGTTCTATTCAAAACTAAGTGATATCAAATCTCAGATACTCAGGCCTCTTCTCAGTTTAGGTAAGTTGAAACCTCTCCCCACCTGTACCTCCAAATCATCAGGGCTCTTGTTTTATCTGTTCTTCCTGTATTATAAATAAAGCTTTTTGTTTTGTTGATTATTTGTTTTTTTCATTTTTAAAAAGATGAGGTCTTGCTATGTTACCCAACCTGGCATTGAATTCCAGAGTTCAGGTGATCCTTTCTGCCTTAGCCTCCCAAGTAGTGGGTACTACTGGTGCATACTACCTTAGCTGGCTTTAAGAAAGCCTTTGAATTATGGTTTACTCCTTTCTTTCCATCCCCTCTGCCCCCTTTTTTGGACACAGTCAGACAATTCAAACTGTTTTTCGTTTGTCACTAGCCCAGTTGTCCCCACCCTATCCTGCTGCTCCCAGATCTCCTTCTACTTATATATAAATTGAAATTGGAACTTTTGGAATATTGATATCAGAGAAGCAGGAATGGCTTTGGGGAAGTGACCCTATAGTTGGACTTCTAAGCAACACTTCTAGCTCCACTAGTGTTAAGATATCTTCCATTATACTCTGAATTTTTCATTTTCTTTGCTATAGTTCTTAAAATTATATCAAGTAGATTCATTTGGATTTACAAGTTATATCTATATAATTGTTAAGAGCCAGGCCCAGTGACACACTCCTGTAATCCCAGCAGCTTGGGAGGCTGAGAAAGGAGGATCACATGTTTAAGGCTAGCCTCAGCAACTAAGCAAGGCCCTAAGCAACTTAGTGAGACCCTGTCTCAAAATAAAAAAAACAAAAAGGACTAGGGACATAGCTTAGTGGTCAAGCGCCCCTGAGTTAAATCTCCAGTATCCCACCCCCCCAAAATTGTTAAGGGTCTTATCCCACATTAGCACAAGTTGATTAAATCATTATTTTTATACTCTTTACTTGGCTACAAAGAGGGATTAGAAGTGAGGCTGTGATGTGGAGAAACTGGTTACTGTAGTACTCAATAGGATGCTGCTTTCCAGAAATAACTGGGACTTGAGTCTCTAGGAGGTTAAGAAGGAATGTGGGGTGGATAGATCAGGGGGATGTTTGAAGATAACCATCCTTCTTTTTCAAATTTTTTTTCTATGTTTGGCCCTGTGCTCAGAAAATAGAGAGGAAGTATCTTTTTCTTTTACTCCCTGCCCCCCTTTGAGGACCCAGAATTTAGGCTAATCTCTAGCATATCAGTTTTCCTACATTAAGATGACATCAACTTATGTGGGTTAGCCTGTTATTTCTAATAGAAAAAACATCTAGTTTTCAAACACCTATCTCATTCTTTGTGACTACAATCCCTTTGGGGATGATCTGCATTTTTCTTTCTTTCTGTTTTTAATATGCTTTGCATTTTTAAGTGTTCACAGTCCCTATAATACTGTAAATTCTCTCCCTTGGGTGGGCCTAACACTATAGGATGTAGACAAGGGAAAGGGAGCAACCCTTCCTTCTTGGATTGCACTGGAAGAAAAGTGAAGCCTACCTTTCTCCTGCCCCAGTTCCCAATTTCTGTGTTGATCTTATCTGATCTATTCATCTGCTTCATTTCTTGGAAAGAAGTCCTAGAAATGAGGAGTTTTAGACTGGGAAAAGGCAAATAATCTACTGATGCCTTTTGTAAAATTCAGAGTGATCTAGGCAGTGTTGTTTTTGGTTTGCCCCCTCTCCACTAGAGAGTTAAACTTGTCTAAGGAGCAAGTAGAGCAGAAATTAGTTCCATGATTACCCTAAATACATGTATGAAGACACAATTGTTGTAAAAATACTTTATATAAAACCAGCAACTTGAAAAATTGTGCTTTTTATATGTAATATGAAATGAAATGTACTCTGCAAACATGTATAACAAATTAGAATAATAAAAATTACAAAAAAGAAATTAGTACAAACAGTTAAAAAGGTTAATCAAGATATAACTATTAGAAGTCAGTTTAATTCCTGGATGTCACTAATTATGTGACTTAAATAATTCATTATGTGACTTAAATAATTCACTTCCCTTCTATAGCTTCATATTACATGTTTTCAAAACCTGAGACATGTTGGGGAAGCTCAGAGGTTCTGATTTGGCTAATCTTCAAAACTCAGCTAGAAAGAAGTTTTGTGTTTTTTTTTTTTTTTTAAACTACCTACATGGAATCTTAATACCAGATCTACTGGGTCAGAACTTAAAAGTTCCTGTGAATTTGTTTTTAATAAGTTCCTCAAATGACTGGACTCCATGATTTCTGAAATTGCTTTCTGTAACATTTTCTGTAATTATTTGGATTCTATAGATGAGAATACATCTCAGAATGTTAAGTATTCTTAGAAAAGTGAAACTCATAATCTTGATCATATGATCATAAGAAAGCAGTTAGTCTTTGTGTTATCATCATTATTATTCTGTTGCAGAAAATCTGGGCACTGTGCCTACAGTCCAGCTGTTACAGGAGGTGGCAGGCCGTATCAGCAAGCTGTGTTACTTAATTGGTCAGCATGGAGCCTCCCTGAGCAGCTTCCTTCAGGGGATAAAGGAAGCCAGGAGTTTGGTCATTCTGAAACATGCAAGTCTCTTCTTGGATAGTTATACAGAGCAAGTATCCAGTCCCGTGTCATGTTCAATCTCTGCAGGGTTATTCTACCAAGGAGAACAGCTCCTTAATCAGAAGAGACTAGATTAGGGAGAGTGATATAAGGTAATAGAAATTGAAAAGCAGTATTTTAATCTTAAACCAACTGTAGTTCTGCATTGCTAAAATTCAGTTTTCTTTAACGGGAAAAATATTTCTGGATCCTCTTATTTCCTTCTATATTCTGGCAGTGATTGATAGTATACTTAATTTACATGAAATGTGCTATAGTAAATCTGATTATTTTGTTTAAGGAAATTGTAGTAAAATTTGAGGAAATAAGAAATTAAAACAAATTATTTTAACACCAACTGTAAGTATGGAGCTGTTCTGATGTCTGCTTTAATTTATATAAATGGAGGGTTTAAAAGGCCTACTACATTTAACATAAAAATATTTTCTCAATAAAACATAGAATAGTTATGGAAGGTTCTTTCTATGTTTTTTAAGTAAAATGTCCTGGGTGTATTTGAAAATTTAACTTAGAAATTTTCTCATTTTGTCTTGATTTGTATTTTGATATTATGATTTAGTACATACTTTAAGTATTATTTTAATGTATACTAGTTTATGCTGCTATGCTGAAATATGTATTGGTTTTATTCTTTATTCATTCATACCTCATCCATGAATTTATTTTTATTCCTATAATGGTACAAATATAACTATATTTATGATTTTGTTTTGTTTTGTTTTTCTGTTACAGGGGTTGAATCCAGGGGTGCTTAACCATTGAGCTACTTCCCCAGCCCTTTTTATTTTTCATTTTGAGACCGAGTATCACTAAGTTACTTAGAGCCTCACTAAATTGCTGAGGCTGGCTTTGAACTTGTGATCTTCCTGCCTCAGCCTTCTGAGCCCCAGGGATTACAGGAGTGCACCACCACAACCAGCATATTTACAAATTGTTTTAAAAATATTTTTTAATTGTCAGTTGACCTTTATTTTATCTATTTATATGTGGAGCTTAAAATCGAACCCAGTGCCTCACACATGCTAGGCAAATGCTGTACCACTGAGCCACAACCCCAGCCCCATGAATTTTTAAAATTATTTTATTTGTGTTAAAATTCATATCACCTAAAATTTACCACTAAAACCATTTTTTAAAAAAGTCTGCAACATCTTGAGTTATTTTTATTAAGAATTTCCCTCTTGTTTTCTACCACAGAATCGTTTTTCTAGTTTTAGAACTGCATACAACACATACTTTTTCTTTTTTTTTAATACTGGGGATTGAACGCAGGGGCTGATCCACTGAGCTACATCCCCAGCCATTTTATTTTTCATTTTGAGACAGGGTCTCACTAAATCTCTGAGGTTCTTGCTAAGTTGCTGAGGCTGGCCTTGAACTTGTGATTCTCCTGCCTCCACCTCCTGAGTCACTGGGATTACAGTCATATACCGCTGAGAGTGGCTACTATGCATAGTTTTGAAGTTCATCCATTTTGTTAAGTGTATCAATAATTCATTTCTTTTTAAAGCTGATTGGTATTCTATAAATGACTATACCAAAATTTGTCGTTTACCTGTTTGATAGACCTTCATTGCTTTTTTTTCCTGTGGTTTGGGTATGTTATGAATAAAGTTGTTAGGAATATTTTTGTGTGTGTGCGTGCGCATGTGCGCTCGCACGTGTATGCGCGCGCGCACGCGCACACACACACACACACACACACACACACACAAAGTCCCTTCATGATATCTGTGATGGCACATGCCTGTAATCTCAGGGAAGAGAGGGAAGCTGAGGCAGGAGAATATAAATGGGATTTGAGAAGTATCTCAGTGGAAGAGCACCCCTGGGTTTAATCCCCAATACAAATAATAAAATACAGAATTTCCCTTCTCATTTGGTGCAGTGGTGTACACCTGAAATTCTGGCAATGGGTGATACAAAGGCAGGACAATCCCAAGTTCAAGGCCAGCCTTGGCCACTTAATGAGTCCCTGTTTAAAAAAAAAAAAAGAACTGGGGATATAGCTCAATGGTAGACTCTTGGTTAATTCTCAGTATGACCCCAAAAAAAAGGGAGAGAGTATTCCTTCTCTCTCAAAGTGAGAATTAATGTACCTGGCTCAGAGCAGTTTGTCTACATCTCTAGCAGTATCAACATGTAATCAACATTTTCTAATATTTCACACTCAAGCTTTTTAAACATGTTGTCTTACTTTCACTATTATTTATTTTCTAAAATCTTAGTTGGGAAACCTGAAGTGAAGATTAAATTTTCATTAAAAATTAAACAACTTTAATCATATTTTTTCCAATTACCATTTACTCTCTGCCAAATTAATTCAGCATCTTCATAGCTTTAGGTGCTTTTTTAAAATTTCGTGTTTTATTAACATCTTTTGCTAAACTGGCATTTACCACTCCCCACCCTCTCTTAATTATCCCAAGATCTGCTCTTTTCTTCTTTCCTTTAGAGTTCCTGAGTGATGACATCACTAAAATTCTGAAACTCATTGGTGAGATTTCAAGAAGCATCTGTTCCAGATACTTGCTTGAAAACTCTGAAGAACTATTTACATTTTACCACTAATATACATGTGTTTTCTGTTTTGCTCAAGGTATTGCACATCAATTACAAATTTCCTGGTTATGGGAGGATTCCAACTTCTTGCTAAACCTGCCATGTAAGCACATATGTTCCTCCAGTTATCCTAATACCCAAAGATCATGTTTTATAGTGCTGTGTATTTGTGAGTGCCCAGGGAAAGTCTTGACTTGATCCTTTTATGAAATGAATTTAAAATTTAGACTTTTGGCTTTGAAAATAACAGGTAATGGGGTCATTGGTCTCTGATTAGTCCCCCAAATTGTGGAATATATGATTCATTTCCTAGAACATAATACCTAAATATGTATATTCTGAACAAAGGTACTGTCTAATAAAATTTTCTATTATCTTATGTATTAGCTAATACCAGAATTATTAACTGACTTTTTTTCTTCTACTTCAGTGATTTCCTAAATAAAAACCAAGAACTGTTACAAGATTTATCAGAAGTGAATGATGAAAGCACTCAGTTGATGGAAATACTGAATACATTGTTTTTCTTGCCAATCAGACGGCTTCATAATTATGCAAAAGTTTTGCTAAAGCTTGCTACTTGTTTTGAAGTGGTAAGTTCCCATATGTACTCCCTTTGGAAACCTATGAAGTTAAGGATTAGTTTGTTTGGCTTAAGCTACCATAAGATCTAAAACTTCATTAGTATTTACATGTGTGTAATTAAATTTCTTTTTCTTTGGGAACTTAAGGTAAATCTAGTTTTCTTTGCTGTGGATTCAGCTTCCTTTCAGAACCATATCCAAATGGATTGTATTCACTTTATGAAACTGTGTCTAAACTTGAGATCCTGTTGTGAGTGCTACCCATTCAGTAGTTGTCAATGTCTGTGGGATACATACTGAATATGAGTTACATGGAACTCTTTAAACCCTGGCTTCTGTATAATGGTACACACTTGTGAGGTAATGGAGTTACCACCTAGCCTGGATTCATGGTAGACTTATGTCAGGTGTTTGGGTTACTGAAGCAAGTGCTGTGAGAAATCACCATTATAGGATTTTCTCAAATGTTAGCTAGTCCACTTTCTGTGTAAAATTAACCAATTGGAACCCTAGGAAGTTAGCACCACTCTAGGGTTTGGGTGTAAGAGCTGATGCTGAGATGTTTACCTTTTTTTTTTTGTTTTTTGTTTTTTTTTTTTGGTACCGGGGATTAAACTCAGGGGCACTCGACCACTGGGCCACATCCCCAGCCCTTTTTTGTATTTTATTAGAGACAGGGTCTCACTGAGTTGCTAAGTGCCTTGCCATTGCTGAGGCTGGCTTTGAACTCGCGATCCTCCTGCCTCAGCCTCCCAAGTGCTGGGATTACAGGTGTGCGCCACCGCGCCCGGCTACCTTTTTGTTTTTTAAGATTACTTTTTTTAAAAAAAAAAAAAATACCTTTATTTTATTTATGTGGTGCTGAGGATCGAACCCAGGGCCTCACTACCAACTGAGCCATAATCCCAGTCCTGAGATATTCACTTTTGAAATTATACTGAAATGTGTGATTTCGTTTTGTTTCTACTCTGAAGAACTCTAGAGGAACCATAATGATTCCAGAGTTCCTTAAAACCTTTTAAATTTTGGAATATATCTTCTGATCTGGACAGATCTAGTCCCCAGAGTAACCCAGGAACTGATCTGGGATTTCTGTATTTGATCCTTGTGTGATCTCCTGTCTTTGCTTTAGTCTGATTTCATTTTAGCCCAGACTGATCTAGTTATAGCTGTGCAGGTTTGAGCAACCAGATAACCCAACAAGATGGAGATTTCATCTCAATATGGCCTCAATTGATCAAAAATTTTTTCTACTAGATCAGCTTAGACTTGTTCAGGGAGACTGTTGTTATACTATTTCTAGTTTGAAGGGCCTAATTCTGTGGAATAATCAAGACTGTTTAGTTTGTCAGTCAAGGCCTTGCATAATCTAACCCTCTTTTGTTCCAAGTCTTATCTTCTCCCATGTCTGATACATTAGTCATGTGCTTTATATTTCCTTCCTGAAGTAACCTTAATACCATCCTCATTATGGAAACATTAAAGGCCTGACTCCAAAGTTGTTGTTGTTGTTATTGTTATTATTATTATTATTATTTTGAAAATCAAGCCCTTTCAGCCTATACTGCTTCTTCCTCCCATTCCCAGCTCTCCCTCTGTGCTTTGCCAGCACTCTATTTCTCCATTATGTTTTATCAGTGCTCCTTGTCACAGTGTATTAAAATCATCTGTGGAAGTTTTCTCAAAACACACACCTGTGTTCTATCATTGTAAAGTATAAGTAAGTATGTTAGTATAAGTTAGTACAACCTAGATCATCATTTAGCGTATTTTTAAACTTCCCCATAAAATTAATAATATTTAATGTTTGTTTAATGCATTTCATGTTCTAGTTTTTTAATCTCCACATCAGACCTGTGAAATAGGTATAACTACTACCCCCCTTTTACAGATGAGAGAATTGAGGCACATCAGAGAATTGCCAGAGCTAGAATTCATATCAGGCACTCTGACTTCAGAGTCTGTTCTTTTAGCCACTTTCATTACTATATTGTCTCCTGATATATAAATTTGCGTTATCCTGTATTATATGTTTTTCAATCTTTTCTGCCTACTTATAAGCTCCTAGAAGACAAATCTCTTAGATACTCATCAAATGTTCATTAAATGTTTGTTAAGTGCATTGTAAAGTCACTGGGATTACAGGCACGCTACACCCAGCAAATCTGAATGTGCGCTACTCTTACCTTCTGTTCATTCACCACATGGCACAGCAGTTGTATCCTGTCTTGGCAGTTGGTTCTGTTTTCATGACAATACTAAGACATTTGTCCTTTTTTCCATGTTGTGATTTGCATTAACAGTGGAAAAGTGAAGATGGGTAAAACTGCTGGTTCCTTAGCAGGAATCAGGCAATGGTAACAAACTGTACTAGCCTTGTACCTGCAGTTTAAAACCAAAACAAAAATTCCAGTTTCCTTTAAGAATGAGGAAGCAGTTAAAATTATTAACTTTATTTAACCTCAACCATTGAGTAGATGTCTTTTTAATTCTCTGTGTAATAAAAAGGAAAGTACTCATAGAGCAGCAGTTTTGCTGTCACCCCAAGCTTTTCTCAAGAAAAAGCACAATGGCGATCGAGAACTGCTATTTTTTTTTTTAACTTGAGTGGACAATTTAAATGAACAGATAATAAACTATGATAATTCAAATTTGGGTATTGTCAGATATTTTCCTAAGTATGAGTAAATGAACCTATTGTTTCAGGGAAAACAACTGATGATATTTGTTGCCAATGTAAAATCTGAACCTTTTTCTTTTTTGGTATGGGGGATTGAATTTGGGACACTTTACTACTAAGCTACATCCCTAGCCCTTTTTACTTTGAGACAAGGACTTACTAAGTTGATAAGGCTGGCCTCAAACTTTTGGTTCTCCTGCTTCAGCCTTCCAAATCGCTGGGATTACAGGCATATGCCACAGCACCCAGCAAATCTGGACTTTTATAAGTAAAAATAAGCAAAAATTAGAATGTCAGACATGAACCTGACAGTTTCCCAATGCTTAGAACTTTTTCTGATAGGATAGATGGTAATATTAATGATTTTTGTTATTGTATATAAAAATGTATCCACATTTGGAAGATCTATGTTACTTAGTGTTTTCCAATTGCACCAACTACAGTGTTATAGGATCATGTATGATGGAAGTGACTTAAAGTGCAAGATACCCAGTGGATTTTAGTATAACAGTTACAGAGGTTTTAGATTCCACTTTTGTAGCTATCCTTTAAGAAACTATCTTAAGTTTTAATATGTATCAAAGGAAAATATCTATAATTATTTTAAATAGATATTAAAATACTTTTCCCTTTTTCAATTATCTGGCCTTTGTAAGGCCAGATTTTCTTCAGATATTTCAGCCAAACCAAAACACAAGTAGATATAAAATCTGGCTATTGTCTTTTAAGTGATAATGAAGAGATTTGAAAAAATGAAAGTCAATGCCACTTTTCTCACTAAAAATCCTTTTTGTTTGGGGAAATATGGTTGTCATTTAAAATATTAATTTTATTTGAAATGAATGAATATCTTTAAAAAATTCTTATTTTCTAAAATAACAGTTATCAATAAGTATGCTACAGAGACTCTGAAAATAAAACACTTGAGACCTCCTGCCTTATCCTGTGTCCTCTGCCGTTCTTCTCACTGATAACTGCCAGTGTGTGTTCTTCCCCCACCCCTTACATTATTCCTCCCATCTCATATGGATATACTTACATAGTAAGTTTTTTTGGAAATGAATCTTTTTCCCAGTTCCCTTTTTGTACCACTTCTGTACTTGGGCTGAGTTTTCTCCCTCGATTAAAGACTATACATCTAATTCACACTAAAGCTACAGATTCTGGGCAATTGTTTTATATTCTTTTCTTTTTTTTTTTCTCTTCCCTTAATTATTGGCCTCTAGACATCTCCAGAATATCAGAAACTGCAGGATTCCAGTTCTTGTTATGAGTCTCTCGCTCTCCATCTTGGCAGGAAAAGGAAGGAAGCAGAGTACACACTGGGCTTCTGGAAGACTTTTCCAGGAAAAATGACGGTATGACAGTAATCCATGCCAACTGTCATTTGTTACCCCAGCAAATAGCAGGCATTTCCATAACAATTGCCATCATTTTCTTGGTTTCTCACTTGTTTATAACAATAGTGTTTTAATGATCCTATCATAGCAATGGGGGCTTTAAATACCAATCCCTCCTTTCATTTCTAGGAATCCTCTGAAGGCTTACCTTCTTTAGTTTGTTCCTGTCTTCTTTTTAATATCCTTTGGGCTCTAATTTTATGAAGTATTTGGATCCCATGTAAATTTAAGTAAAACACCATGCTGAGCTATAACCAGCACATTCCCCTAAATGTGATTTTTGTTGGCTTCATCTTTTTCTTTCCATGTTAAAATAATTTTGATTGTTCAACATAATATTTGTTTTTAATTCTAGGATTCCTTGAGGAAGCCAGAGCGTCGACTGCTATGTGAAAGTAGTAACCGAGCCCTCTCTCTGCAGCATGCTGGGAGGTTTTCTGTGAATTGGTTCATTCTCTTTAATGATGCTCTGGTCCATGCCCAGGTACGCCAGATTCCTAACCTTAAAATAGGCCCTTTCTTAATGACTACAGTCACGCGTTACTTAATGACATTCTAAGAAACGTGTTGGTAGGTAATCTTGTTGTGCAAATATCATAGAGTGTGCTTCACAAAGCTGGATGATAAAGCCCACTACACACCTGTTGTTCTCAGGCTATAAACTTGTAAAGCAGGTACCATACTGAGTACCATAGGCAGTTGTAACACAGTGGAAAATATTTGTGTATTTAAATGTATCTAAACAGGGTTGTTTACATCAGTGTCACCACAAACACATGAATAAGGTATTGTGAGTGATAGGAATTTTTCACCTTTATTGTAATCATGTGTGTGGTACACCATACGCCAGAATGTCGGTAGGTGGTATATGACTATCAATTTGTGTTAAAAACTATTGTGATTTCTCTGCAACTGTTGAATAAAAGAGAATGTTTAGCTATAGCTTGCATTTGTAGTATGGGCTAGGTTTCAGAGAGCTTTTGTTTATTTGTTTGTTTAGTGTTAGGGACCAAACCTAGGACCTTATGTGCCATGAGGATGGGCTCTATCACTGAACAATACCCCTTGTTTAGCTTGAGAATGAGTGTCAGCTTTATGAAGAGGTCCCTGTAGTGGAGATGGCAAGGCCCATTGGGTTTAGCTATGTTATGGAGACTGTGTGGCAGAGATGGTAGCACCCACCTGGATTTAACCATTGCCAGGGCATTATGCTGCAGAGATAGGTCCATATGGGTAAAGGGCATGCAGAGGATGTGGGCAGAGACCCTAGGTGTATTTGGACTTTGACAGACATACCTCTATATTCTCTTATTTCAGTTCTCCACACACCATGTATTTCCTTTGGCCACACTGTGGGTGGAGCCACTTTCTGAAGAAGCTGGTAATGTGTAAGTGCACTTCCTCTTCCCAGCGTACCTTCCCAGTTCTCTCTTTCTTATCCAGGTCATTTCCTTACATTTTTTTTAAAAGATGCCCAGGAGGGCTTAGAAGGCTGAGTAATCGGACTTCCTAATACATTTGATGGTAAAGTGGCCTGTTGATGATAAAATGGCCCATTGTGAAAATCATGATAAGAGAGTAGAAGGGCATCTCCATTGCTCTCATTCCCATTGTTAACACAGAGCAAAGTATCTTTGTATCCTTTCTCCTACTGGGGGATTCAAAGCCAGGGCATTAGCATTTGCATTTAATTGACTTCTGCCCTTTTTGAAATAAACAGACTGCTTTTCATATTTGAGGCTTAATTTTGTAATGACAATTTGTCATACCTACTGGTATTTATCCTTGTGAACATTTTAGGAATGGCCTAAAGATAACTACACCTGAAGAGCAATTCACTCTCATTTCATCAACACCCCAGGAAAAGGTTAGTCCATTATGTTATTTTCTTTCAGTATTTGACCTGGCTATTTCTGCCTCTTTTGGTAGTAAAGAGGAAATAAAAATTGTTCTTGCTTGACTCATAATCTACAGTTATATCATATGATTCTTCATTAAACCAAAAACATGGGGTTTTTGTTTTTTGTTTTCAATGTAACATAATCTTAAACTTCTAGCAATAAGTTCCAAGAGCCAATTAGTATTACTCGACTTATAAGAAAAGTATTACGAGACAGAAAAATTACAACAAAGAAAATTGTGATTAAAATAGTTTCTTAATGACTTGTTGCCTTAAGCTTATTGACATTTACTTTCTGATCCTAGACTAAGTGGCTACGAGCCATAAGCCAAGCTGTGGATCACGCTTTGAGGGGCACGTCTGATCTTCCACCTTACGGAAGTGGTAGCAGTGTTCAGAGGCAGGAACCACCCATTTCACGCAGTGCCAAATATACATTCTACAAGGATCCTCGCCTAAAGGATGCCACTTATAATGGGCGCTGGCTATCAGGGAAACCTCATGGCAGGTGAAAATGCTAAAGATTTGTCCCTGGGATAAGGACAAATTAAAGTCACGTTATGGAAAAAGTACTGATTACCTGAAACACTAGTTAATTATTCTTTGCTTACGCCTTGCAGGGGGATCTTGAAGTGGCCTGATGGAAAGATGTATTCTGGCTTATTCAGGAATGGCTTGGAAGATGGGTAAGAAAATTGTTTAAAGCATGAGAGTAAATTTGAATTTGATCACAAGTTTTATTATGTTCAGAGTTGCTTTTCAAATATGCAGTAGATTTTTGTTTTGTTTTTTAGACATGCTTACAGTTTATTAGTACTTACATTGCAGATGTCTGACTATAAAGGGAGCTGGGAATATGGGGGGCAGCCTGTGATTTACTTTGATAGCCATGTGGTCTCAGTTACATAGCCTTTTATCTATTAAAATGGGACTGAGCTTTCCATCCATCTCCCAGTTGTGACGACTGAGAACCTTGGGGAGTGTCAGTGGTGAGGCTGTCGAGACAGTGGTACCCCCTTTACACAAAGAACAAGAGTAATTTTCCTTTTAGTTTTAAATCATCTTTAATTTTTGTAGTTATGTTAAAAGGGCAATCTTGAGGAGTTCTTCCCTGCCCTCTGCCATTGTGAGATTTTTCGTTCTCTAGCCCCACTGCATTTTGCACCCTCCTTTGTCATATGGCCATTTATCTTGTATTGTAATTTGTAGTTATCTGTGTACATGTCTCTCCTAGTAGACTGACCTCAAGCATCTGGGACTGGTGCTGATAAGCAAACTCCTATTCAAACTCCAACAGTTCCAGTACCTAGATTTGTGAACTTAGCCAAATTATTTAATTGCTATATGCCTTGATTTCCTTGATTTATAAAATGGACATTAGATGCTTGTTGGCATTTGGTTGCTGGGAGACAAGGTAGTAATGCATGTGAAATATGAGACACAAGGTATATTCAATATAAAGGGTATGTTAAAAAAAAGGAAATTTTGCAAGTGATGTATTATCCTAATTATAAACTAATGACATTATCTTTTTCATAAGCTTGTCATAAATTTTTTATGAGCTTGTCATATTTTCTAACACTGTAAATATATTTACACAATAAAATTATGGTGGTGACATTTTGTGTCATGCTAAAGAAGTAATTTATATATGTGTAGTAGGTGATTGTGTATATGTGATAATACAAATTTTGTGATGCCTTTTAATTTGTTTTTAATAGATTTCTAAAATGAAAAGAACCTTTGAGTAATCTGCTTTACCCCCTTTATTATGTAGATGAGAGATGTTGGATTCTCAGACTTACCCAAGGAGTTACAGCTGATTAGTTACAGAGATAGGCCTGGAGCACAGGGCTCCACTTTTCATTGGCCTTGGAATAAAACATCCATTCCTTCAGTACACTGTATAAGTACAGTGTAGGCTTGATGTCCCACTCCTCTAAGGCTTGCCAGTCAACTTAAGTAATAGATACAGATTAACCAACCTTTCTTCCTGTAGGGAAATATTTTCTCTGTCCACATTGAAATGCTTACTGACATATACATACAAAAGGTGAATAGATCACAAATGTATCTTCTGGTGTTTTTAAATGTTCCTTGGCAGGTATGGAGAATACAGAATTCCAAACAAGGCTCTGAACAAAGAAGATCATTATGTGGGCTACTGGAAAGAAGGAAAAATGTGTGGTCAAGGAGTCTATAGGTAATAATATTAGAAAGGTTGTTAGACTAGTGTTGCTTTTTCAAAGAACCATGTAAACCTAAAGTTTGTGTAGCCAGAATTTCTAAGGAGTAAATTTTATTTAATGACTTTTTTAATGACTGAAAGTAAAATCTTTTTTTAAACAGCAAATCCTCATATATCATAAGATGAAATTCTAAGTTATTAACTTTGATTCTTATCTAAATTGTATGTGTCATATAAACCATAACTTTTCCTACATCTTATCTATAAATTTTTAATTTTATTACTCAATTCTAATATTCTTTCCTCTTCATTGACAACTCATTATTTAATTTTCTCATAAGGAACTAACATAATTTTTATCCATGTTATTAATGCAAGATAACCACCTATGATGTTTTTAACTTCTTATGCTCAATCATTGAAAAATGAGGTTTTTGATTAAAAAATGACAAATAAATATTTACAGTTACCACTGAGACTGAGTATAGTTTTGGAGTTTTTAGACTAAGGTAAGCATCAGAATTCAATGTGTGTGTGATCTTTATCCATTCTTTCCAACCATAGTTATGCCTCTGGTGAAGTGTTTGAAGGCTGCTTTCAAGATAACATGCGTCATGGTCATGGTCTCCTTCGAAGTGGAAAACTGACTTCTTCTTCTCCCAGTATGTTCATTGGCCAGTGGGTAATGGATAAGAAAGCAGGATACGGTGTTTTTGATGATATCACTAGGTACAGTATTCTACTTCTAATCTCTAGTGCATGAGAGGATAAGGCTCTTATACTTCTCCAAAAATAGTGATAGTTATATGAAGCCTGAGCATCTTCATTCAATAACATTAACAAAATGTTCATAAGGAAGCATAGTTGTCAGGCATCATCTTTTCCATTTTCTTTCTTTCTTTTTTTTTTTTTTTTTGGTACCGGGGATTAAACCCAGGGGCACTCAACCACATCCCCCGCCCATTTTTATATTTTATTTAGCAGCAGGGTCTCACTGAGTTGCTTAAGGCCTCATTAAGTTGCTGAGGCTGGTTTTGATTACAGGCGTGCACCACCACACTTGGCTTCTTTTCCATTGTCTTGTGGGCCAGACAATAGAATACTTCTTTATGAAATCAGAATAATTAAAAATTTATGTTTGTACCATTTTCCCTAAAGCTTTACACAAAAGTTTCACTGTCTAAAGGAAGCTTTCATACTTTTATTACAGAAAGAAAAACTTTTTTTTTTTTTTTAATTTAGTACTAGGATTGAACCCAGAGGTGCTTAAACACTGAGCCACACCCCACCCCTTTTTATTTTTAGTTTGAGACAGGGCCTCACTGAATTGCTGAGGCTAACTTTGAACTTGAAGTCCTCTTGCCTCAGTCTCCTGAGTTGCTGGGATTACAGGTGTGTGCCACCATGCCAGACTAGGGAAAAACTTCTAATGCAGTCAATAGAAAATAGGAACAAAAGGGAGGAGGGAAATAATGGACAACCCTTAGGGGTTAAAGATAGAATAGTTTGGAGCTGGGCAAGGTGATGCACACCTGCAATTCCAGAAGCTCAGGAGGTTGAGGCAAGAGGAAGGTCACAAATTTAAGGCCAACCTTAGCACTTTAGGGAGACCCGTAGCAACTTTGCAATACCCTGTCTCAAAATAAAAAATAATAAAAGGACTGAAGATAAAACATCCCTGGGTTCAACCCTCAGTACCTCCTTTACCCCAAAGAAAGGATAGAATGATATCTAAGCAACTTTGTTCTTAGGGCTTCCTATTAGGTCAGAGACTTGTTATTGTGCCTGCAAACCAGGAATCAAGCCTAATAAAATTCAGTTAACTAAATTTTGGGGAGGAATGTAATCCTTTTGCCTCCATATTTGATTTGGCCTAATTTACTTTGGACTTAGTATATACTAACCTCACCCATGTTATTAATTGTCACAGCTTCCATAATGTGGGATTTTAAAAATTGTTATTATTATTAAGCTGTGTGATTAAAGGCATCCAGGAAATCTATAAAGTATATACAGATCTGTGTCAGGTAGTCCACAATATTAAATTTCTGAGAGAACATTACGTGGAGTAAGATGTCTTTTGCTATCACATTGTCCCATGTTTGAGGGGACAGTTAACCACTTTCACTAGAAAAATGGAACTGATACCAACCTAGAGGTGATGTTTGGGATCTCTCTTGTAATAATTTTTAAAATCTGATTTATCCTTGTTATTGGTGATTTTTTTCTTTGCTTATTTCTGTGCAGGGGAGAAAAGTACATGGGAATGTGGCAAGATGATGTGTGTCAAGGGAATGGAGTGGTTGTTACCCAGTTTGGATTATACTATGAAGGCAACTTCCACCTTAATAAAATGATGGTGAGTGGAGTACACGTAGCTACCACTGACTTTTAAATCACCTTTTTATTAGTAGTCTAATTTCTTGGTGCTATTCTTCTGTCTTTTAAGAATATGTTAAGCTTTAGGGATGGCTGCATGTACTCTCAGTATTCACCTTTTGTGTGTTGTGATTTTGTTTTGTTTCTTCACATAGGGAAATGGGGTTTTACTTTCTGAAGATGATACTATCTACGAAGGAGAATTTTCTGATGACTGGACTCTTAGTGGAAAGGTTGGAACTTTTTTCTTTGTCTTCCTAATACATTCTTTTGCCAGTTTTTCTTGACTTTAAAGAAGTTAATTTATGTACCATAAGATTCACTGGTTTTGAGTGTACATAACAGCTATTTGAAGAGAACAGTTATATAGCCATAACCACATCCTAGTTTCAGAACATGTCTATCACCTGAAAAGATCCCTCCTGCCATTCACAGTCATTCCTATTTCTACTTCCAGGCCCAAGCAATGGAAGTGGACTTTTTTATGCTGTAGATTTGCTTTTTCTGGACCTTTCTTATAAATGAAATCACACATGTGGTTTCTTCTTTGTGGCTTTTGACGCTTACCATAGTATTTTTGACAGTTACCATAGTATTTCCATGTTGTGGCATGTGTAGTACTTTATTCCTTTTTATTGCTGAATGGTATTCCAAAATCACATATTATCCTTTTGCTAGTCGATGGACACTGGGCTATTTCTAACTCTAGACTGTTGCAAATAATGCAGTATAAGTGTTTGAATACAACTTCTTGTGTGTACGTATTTTCAATTGCTGGGTTACATGATAAATGATGTTTAACATATTAAGAAACTGCAAAAATGTTTTCCAAACTGGCTACATTATTTTACATTCCCACCAGCCAATGTGTATTTGAGACCCTGGGTTCAATCCCAGTACTATAAAAATAAATAAACAAAAGATTTATGGTTTTTAACTTCTTCCATTTAGGCCTGTGGTTTACTTTGTGATTACTTTTGTGGGTGATTTGAGTCTAAATTGCTCTTTTTGCTTGTGGACAGCCAATTGCCCAACAACTTTTCCCATTGAATCTTCTTGATACCTTTGTTAGAATTAATTGATCATAAAATTGTTTATTTCTGAACTCTCAATTATATAACACTGATTAACTTATCTCTCCTTGTGTTAATATCACATTATTTTGATTACTATAGCTTTCCAGTAAGTTGCAAAATTAGGAAGTGTAAATCATTCAGTCTTGTTCTTTTCCAAGGTTGCTCTGGTTATTCTGGATCTTTTGTCTTTCCATATAAAGGGTTGGCTTGTCAAACTGTTCAATAAATCCTGTTGAGATTTTGATATAGTGATCTGCTGAATCAGTTTTTGCTGATCAGTTTTGGGGAGAATTGACATATTATTAATTTTGAAATCTTCCAATCCATAAATGTGGAATATCTCACAGTTTACTTAGGTTTTTAATTTCTCTCAGCAGTGTGTAGTTTTCAGTGTACATATCTTGTGTTTCTGTGGTTAAATTTCTTCCTAGGTATAATGCTATTGTAAAGAGAGCTGTTTTCTTTATTTTACTTTTGGATTGTTCATTGCTATTATATAAAAATATAGTTGATTATGTATTTTGTTCTCATATCCTGAAATCTTGCTCAATTCATTTATTATTACTTCTAGTGCTTGTCTTTGTAGACTTATTAGGATTTCTTGCATACAGAATCATGTAATCTACAAATAAAGACAGTTTTGGTTCTTCTTTTACACTGGCTTGAATCCCCAGTAAAATGTTGAATGGATATGGTAAGAGTGAACATCTTTACATTGTTCCCTATTTTAGGCAAAAAGCATTTTTGTCAAAGAAGGTTTTCTGCATCTATTGAGATGAACATGTAGTTTTTGTCCATTATTCTGCCAGTATTATATTGATTGCTTTTCTGGGGTGCATTATACTTGGTTGTGGGTATATAATCCTGAAGCAGCCCCAATCAGGGAGATGGCTATTGAGGCTAGCTGGAAGCCATAAGTTCCACCTGATAATAATCATATGCATGTGACACACCTGTAAATGCACGTGACGCACCCGCAAAGCTAAAGGTATATAACCGGGTGAAAGCAGTCAGAAGCAGAATTCATTCAGTCAGTCGTTCAGTCGCTCAGTCGGTCAGAAGAAGAGTTCGGGTCAGAGAAGAAGAAAAGAGTCAGAGCGGCTAGACCCGTAGTCAGAAGAAGAAAACCAAAGAGATATATAGAGAGAAGAAATTGTTGCTGGTCAGAGTCAGGCCGAGGCTGCCGAAGAAGAAAGAAGAAAGAAGAAGCTCTCTCTCTTTCTCTTTCTCTCTCTCTCTAAGCTCTCTCTAAGAAAGTAAAAGTAAAAGAAAGTAAAGAAGTAAAGAGTCAGTAGTCAGAAGAAGTAAAGAGTCAGAGAGGTTGCTGAGAGAGCCAGTGTTAGAGTTTTGAGAGATTGCAAAAGCTGAAGAATAAAAAAAACCTTCTTTCATCTTCATTCTGGCTCCGAGTTTTTCTCCCACGGCGGCGTTGTTGCTCCAAGTCAGGAAGCAACATAATCCTTTTTATACTGCTGGATTTTTTTTTAATTCTTATTATGTTACCTAAGCTTATCTCAAACTCTTGGGCTTAAGCAGTTGTCTTGCCTTAGCCCCCTGAGTATTGGGACTATAAGACACAAGCCATTTCACCTAGCGTGTTGCTAGATGTAGTGGTATTGTGTTGAGGATTTTTGCATCTATATTTCTGAAAGATAATAGTTTGTAGTTTTCTTTTCTCATGATATCTTTGTCTTGCTCCTCCACACACTCCATTCCCTGCCCCTCCAGAACTATACTGGTGATTGAACCCAGGGCCTCATGATGCATCTAGGCAAGCATTATATCACTGAGTTAGAGTTCCAGTCTCTTTGATACAAGCTGAGTTGTTTCTCTCCTCTTCTGTTTCCTGAGTTTGTGACACCCTGGTATTATTTCTTCTTTTGAGTGTTTGGAAGAGTTCACCAGAAAAGTCACCTGGACCTGAGCATTACTTTATGAGAAGATTTTTATCTCTGATTTTTTCTTATTTTAGATCTATTCAGATATTCTGTTTCTTCTTGATTGAGTTTTGGTCATCTGTGTCTTCCTAGGTATTTTTCTTCTTCATCTAAGTTATCTAATTTGTTGTCATAAAGTTATTTTCTTAGTATTCCCTGTTTTAGTTCATTTGTGGTGCTTCGAGAAAATACCACAGACTGAGAAGCTTATTTCCTGACAAATCTGGAGGCTGGGAAGTTCAAGATCAAGGCACCAGCTATTGGTGTCTGGTGAGGGCTTTCCTGCTGCACCCTCCATGGTAGAAGGTGCTGCAGACACGTGGTGGAAGGCAGAAGGGCAAAAGGTTGTAAGTTAGTTCCCTCCAGCCTTTAAATAAGGCATTAATCCATTTGTGAGATCAGAACCCTTAAAACCTCTTCACTTCCCCAAAAGGCCTCTCTACCTCTTAATTACACTCTAATGAGAATTAAGTTTCAACATGAATTTTGGAGGGGACACACACTAAAAGCATAGCACCTTCTAACTTTTTACATTTCTGTAAAAATGCTAACAATATCTCTTTGTCATTCTTTATTTTGTAAATTTATGTCTTCTCTTTTCCTGATCAGTCTAATTAAATATTTGTTAATGTTGGACCTTTTCAAAGAAGCAATTTTTGGTTTCATTGATCCCCCCCCCCATTTTTTTGTCTTCTATTTCGTTGATTTCTGCTCTAGTCTTTATTCCTTCCAGCTTCTTGCTTTGGGTTTTGTTTGTTCCCCTTGTTCTAGTTTTGTAAGGTAGAATTTCATATTACTGATTTGAGATTTTTCTTATTTTCCTAGACAGGTGTTAACAGCTGTAAGTTTCCTCCTAAGCACTGCTTTAGCCTCATTCCATAAATTTTAATAGGGTTTACATATTCACACATCTAAAAATGTTTTCCAACTTTTCCTGTGGATTTTTTTCTTTTACCCATGGATTATTTTCATACATTTTTTGAACTTGCACATATGCACATCTTTTTGTTGTTGTTGTTTATCAAAGAGTTGGAGACTGGTGAAATCAAATTATAAAGAAAATTGTTAACAATTTAGTGTTTTTTGCTCTTAATTTTAAAAAAAAATTTAGTTGTAGATGGACACAGTACCTTTATTTTGTTTATTTCTCTTTATGTGGTTCTGAGGATGGAACTCAGTTCCTCATGCGTGCAAGGCAAGCGCTCTACCACTGAGTTACAACACCAGCCCGTGCTCTTAATTTTTAAAATTGAAAATAATTCTACTAAGTCCACATTTTTTCTTTCTAACTTTACTTAGGGGACATTGACCATGCCAAATGGAGATTATATTGAAGGATACTTTAGTGGAGAATGGGGATCTGGGATAAAAATCACTGGAACCTACTTTAAACCTAGTCTGTATGAGAGTGACAAAGACAGACCCAAAGTTTTGTGAGTAACTGATGTTAATTCTGGATTAATTATTGAATGTTTTGAGTTGTTTTGCTTTCATCAAAGCTGGTTAATATTTTTAAAGAAAAATCAAGTTTTTAAAGTCTTCATTGTAAAACAGTGAAACACCTGAATTGTGAACTGACACTATATAGATAGCTAAATCTATAGTCTTGACTTAAATTATAAGTCTTAGTAATAGATGTTTAAAATAAAAGTTACTAGGGATAAGAGTAATCCAACTGTTAATGTTGCAGGTGTCCAATTGGCTGAAAGAACATTCTTAAATAGAATCCCTACAGACAACTTGAATTTCAAAAGTAAAGATCAGGCAGACAGATAAATAGATCTGTGCCCACCCCATGTAGACTAGTACGATTGGCATATGAGTTAAAAAGTCAAAACCTAAATCTACTTGTTCTTCCAGGGTTTTGCCTTATGCCTCTCTTTTATTAGCTTTGCTTTTATTTTTTGGTAGTATCTCAGATTCTTTGTTCCAATGGGAGCTTGATGTGTTTTCTGTACCGTGCTTATTTTTAGGGTAGTTTTGAAACCCTGTGTGTGATATATTTCACAGTTCTCATCATCAACTGTGTTAAGTACAGAAAGTCCTTGTTTTAACATGAATCAATTTTACAAAATAAATTCTGTGGAAATGTAGGAGGCAGATGAGTTTAAGCTTAAAAATCCATAAACTTTAATATTTAATAAACATTAATAAGGTAAAAAGCATCCCTTCTAAATTTTCATTCAGTGTTTTTAAAATAGAACTAAGCAGTTTTGGTCACAGTATTCTCAATTGTATATTCAAAAGTTTTTTGTTTTTTTTTTAATATTTTATTTATTTTTTTTATTTATAATATTAGTATATATTACAATTCATAATGCACATATATTCAAAAGTTTTTATTTTTCAGAATAATTTTGTACAAAAGAAGTGATAATGGGTTACTATGGATTTATTAGCAGGAAGCTAGGAAACCTGGCAGTGGCTGCTGATGAGAAGTGGAGAGCAGTATTTGATGAATGTTGGCATCAGCTGGGCTGTGAGAGCCCAGGCCAAGGGGACGTTTGGAAAGCCTGGGACAATATTGCTGTGGCCTTGACCACCAATCGGCGCCAGCACAGAGACAGGTGAGCGCTTGCCTGCCCAACACAGGACATAGCATGTTAGGAAGATGTAACTTAGAACTAGTCAAGGCTCTGTACATTCAATTACAAAATACAATTTCACATTTAAAAGTTAATCATAATTCTGGGTAAGATGGATTAAAGTGTACCTCCCTTATCTTGCATTAATAAAATAAACAAAATAAAACCTGGACAGAATACGTGGACAGTTATTTGCGTATTCTGAAAAGTAAATATCAACAAGTGAAGTGAAGAAGTCCTAAATTCAAAGTGCCACCAAACCAGTGGCGAGTTTACTGGGTTTTTGTCCCAGTGTTTCTCAGCCTGAACTCAGTGCAACCTGCAACTAAAAGTAAGCCCTGTGGTACAGACAGACAAGAGTTCTAGAAAATGTCCTCTGCTTCTGACTCAAGGAGCAAGACAAGGACTCCTAACACTCAGAACAGAGCCTGTACACCTGGTTTTCTTCCCCTTCCTTTTCCCCAATCTTTCATGCTGTAGTCTACAGGTGCTTCTGTACCAGAGGTAGCAATGGCAGTGGCTAGAGCAGCCATGAACAGGAAGCTGGCAGGAAGCATAACTCCAAAGGAATGGAATCTTTTTCCTTTGTTGATGGATTGTCAGGTCCAAAAGGCAAGGTTAAACCCCATTTTGGGCAGGTGGGGGACTCACTCCATTCTCCCACCATTCAGTCCTAGATATGGCAGATTCACGGAAGTGGGCATTTTCTGGCTGGAGGACTTAAACAGGAAGTTCTAAGAACCTGAAAATGCCAGAGAGGTACAGGAAAGAGAAGAGCTCTGGAAAAGACCCCATAAAGTCATTTATGAACTCCTGGGCTCACCTCAGACCTGCATATAAATTAATATAAATTAATTAATTTATCAAAGACTTTGAGAACTGAGATAATAGGTCAGTTCCAGTCTGACCATTTAGTGCTATATTCACAGTTCAGACCCAAATAGGATTACAGCCCACAAAAGACTAAAATAAAAATGTTGGTTGTTTTAGAGATTCCCATGATTATCTCCACATTCAGTAATTCACAATTCAAAATACAATTGCACTCACAAGTAAGATTAAGGCAACACAGTAAGGGTACATAGCCCCATCATAAGGGAGGAAGGTAGGTAGAGTCTAGAAGATTCCACATGTAAACTTCTCTCCTTTCTGTGAGGGATCACACCAAAGCACACACTCTTACCAGCAATAAAATGCAGTTATATATGTACAATGTTTCTGCCCAGGGAAGCACATTGGTACCCAATGTAGCTGGTCACATTGGTACCCTATGCCTGGCAACTACCAAACTTCCACAGTCACAGACGGAAAGCAGATGTTCACCATAAATCACATTGTTAATACGTCTGTGGACAGCATATGCCCTTATCAGTACAGGGAACTTTTAACAAGCTGAGTTCCCAGGCTCCAGCCAAGGGCCAGCCTTAAAACAAGTCATTCTAAAGATAACAGTGCAGGCAAAAAGATAACTATTTTATTCATGTCAATGTTCTCCATAGGATATAAACAAGATCCAGAGTAACCATGAAAACTCAACTCATTAGGGGAGACAGTCAGCAGACACCAACAATGAAATGATGTAGATGTTAGAGTTACCTGACAAGAACTTTATTTACTTACTTATTTTTTAATATTTTTATTGGTGCCTGACAAGAACTTTGAAGCAGCTATTATAAAAATTCTGAAGTAAACAATCATAGAATCCTTGAAACAAATACTAGAACTGAAAAAAATCAGCAAAGAAATTTTTAAAAACATAATTAAGAACCAAATAGAGGTTGTAGAGTTGAAAAATACAGAAACCATATGAACTCAGAAGCAGAATAGAAATGGCAGCATAAGAACCAGTGAACTTGAAAACAGGTCAGTAAGAATTAGCCAGGGAGAACAACAGGGAGGAAAAATGGTGGGGAAAAAAAGAATAAAGCCTTGAGATCTATGGGTCTAAATTTGTGTCCTGAGAATTATAAAAGAAGGGGTGAAAGAATGTGGGGTTGACTATTTTTTAAAGAAATAATAGAAAAACTTCCCAAGTTTGGTGAAAGATATGAATCTATAGATTCAAGAAGCTAAGCAAACTCCCTTCTGGAAAAATCTAGAAATCTTTATATGCAGAGGTGTCATATTCAGATTCAAAGAATAACATTTTGAAATCAACTAGAGAAAAATGATTCATCACACATAGGGAAACGGCAGCTTAAACGACTGCCTGTTGATTGTCATCAGAAAACTTGTAGGCCAAAAAGAACTTTTGTGCTAAAACTTTTTTGTGCTAAAAGGAAAGTTACAGATTAACTTTTAAGTCTTTCTCCCTTTTCTTGTTTTTCTCCTGCTTTTTTTCCAACTGCCCTTTTTATTTCCTTATTTTTAAAATTTAGCCAATAACTCCCATAAGGATTGTTTAGCATTTGGACCTAAAGAATTTACTAGTCCCTATAGCAAAACCCTTACTAAACTACCTTGTATAATTCTAAGTAGTTATTTGAGCTAATTCTTTTTTTTTTTTTTTTAATATTTATTTATTTGCTTTAGTTGTACACAATGTGTTTACGTGGTGCTGAGGATTGAACCCGGGCCTCGCACGTGCTAGGCGAGCGCTCTACCACTGAGC
Source organism: Tamias sibiricus (assembly GCA_025594165.1). Classification (NCBI taxonomy): domain Eukaryota; kingdom Metazoa; phylum Chordata; class Mammalia; order Rodentia; family Sciuridae; genus Tamias; species Tamias sibiricus. The sequence continues at coordinate 92,548,675 of CM046660.1, forward strand.
TACAACCCCAGCCTGAGCTAATTCTTTATTGTTAGATTTATGCCAACTTTCATTTACATGTATCAGTTGCTTTCTAATACTCAGGAATTGAAAAAAGAAAATTCATCAAGCGTCCACTTATTCAGAATATAAGTGTTTGTTCTGAATAATCAAACATTGTGGTTTCCTAAAAGTTACTTAATTCTCTGAATAAATTATCAATTTTCAAATAACTGAGATACTAAGCTCAATATAATTACATAGAAATTAAATTCCAGAGGTTGAAAAAAAATTCAGGAAGTTTAAATATCTCACAATAAAGTCTAACAAGTAGTAATTGTTATTCTAGCCTAGAGAGGTTAATCTAGCTGCTGTCTAATTCAGGACCCCAAAGGCATACACCTTGAGCCCCAAAGGGTATTTAATTCCATTTTTGATTGGATTTAAAATAAACTCTATTATCTTTTTTCTTGCCGTTTTTCTATGGTTTATTTTTAAGAAATGAAATGTATGAAAGTCTTTTTTGTAAAATATTTGGGATAAAGAGGTATTGATTATAATGTTTAATTTATGTAGTTCATGATTGTTACCTTCTACTCTGTCAGTAGAAGAAATTGGAACTTCCAGAACTGACTAAAACCATGGACTGGCCCTTGTATGTGATGCAAATGGTCAATCTTCATTGTACCGCCTGTCAGTGTAGACTTTAGCTGATAGTCCTCTAGCTAACAACCTTGCTTAACTGCCAGTGGGTATTCCTGAGAATTGAGAATGAACAGACTTGTACATAAAGCCATGTTGCTACCACAAAGATCTTATTTATTTTAAGTAATATAATAATGATGATGTGCTGTTTCCAGTTTCTAACTGGTTGTATTGTAATAATAGAGTGTCTTTGCCAAAAATTTCTCTTGGTTCCTAGCATGTGATTTGTCTTAGCCTTTCCATCCAAAACATCCCTTTACCCATTAGCTGCTTCCCTTGCTACCTGTTGGAATGCCCTCATTAGCTCCTTGATTCTTTTTTTTTTAATTTAATTTTATTTGTTATACATGCTTTTAGAGTGCAATTCCTTTCATATTACATATAAAGAGCACAGTTTTCCAAGTCATTGGTTTTACACAAAGTATTTTCATACCATTTGAGTTTTTATACATGTACTTAGTATATTGATGTCCAACTCCTTCTGCCATTGTTTCTATCCCCTTGTCCCTTTCCCTCCTCTTCCCCCCCCATTTTTCTATTTAACATTTCTTCATTACTCTCATTCCCCCTCCCTTGCCACTATAATTCAGTATCATCATAGTAAAGCAATCAATCGACCTTTGGTTTTCTGCGATTAGCTGACGTCACTTAGCATTATTTTCTCCAACTCCATCCATTTACCTGCAAATGCCACGATTTTATTCTCTTTTAGTGCTGAGTAGTGTTCCATTGTGTATATATACCAAAGTTTCCCTATCCATTCATCTATTGATGGGCATCGGGAATGTTTCCACAATCTAGCTATTGTGAATTTTGCTGCTCCTTGATTCTTGAGTTCATTTTCATTTTCATTTTTTCCTTTGCCCTTTGATTTATTTTCCTTTTCCCTCTACTCCTCCCCCATTTTATTACATTTTCCTCTTATCAGTAACGAGGTCTATGACCAGTTTTCTTTTCAAACTAATGTCATAGATTTCTCAACACCATGTTTTAGATTGGAGCAAAATCATTAATTTATTGTAGTTGGTATGAAGTAATCTTAAATGCTGTTTGAATGAGTGCTATATTGACAGGGTACCTAATGGCAGGTCATTTACAATTTTTGGACTTATCTGGGCCCAATACTTTGCTTGATGCTCTACTTCATCCTTAGTTGGTAACTATGCTTCATATGCACATTTACAGTTATTTGCTTTCTTGATGTGAAATACATAATGGCTTTCCTTTCCCTTTTTACAGTCCAGAAATACTAAGTCGTTCACAAACTCAGACACTAGAAAGTTTGGAATTCATTCCACAGCATGTTGGTGCCTTTTCTGTGGAGAAATATGATGACATCAAGAAGTACTTAATAAAGGTAAAGTGGAGTTCGAATTACATTGGTTTTGTGAATTAATAATGAAACTACAGTAACATATTATGCAAATGTTAACCTAATCCTGGTTTTACTTTCTGAGTATTTCTTTTGCAAATTCTCTTGAGTATTAAGATCACATTTCGACATGAAGATTATCCCATTATTAGGATAAGACTTTTTAAGTTTTATAAGGTATTTGAGAGGGTTCTTGAGAACTTAAGAATTTAAAGTGGCTTTTTGTTAGTAACATTAGGAAACTAGAGATCATATATAAAGCACGTTGTCCTCACCCTCTGAAATACTCTTTACTTCTTTCTCAACTCTGTAAGATCAGCTAGAGTTCAAAGTATGATATGATTGGTGGGGGGTGCAGGAAGGAAACACATATTATGAGAAATCAAAGGAACTGAAGCATAACCATCAGTTAATATTTGGTTTTCTTCAACAAAATGTTTCATATAATATTTTTCTCAAGTTTAAAATATACTAGACTCTTTCAGTGGTGGTGTTCCAGATCAGAACTTCTAAAGCTATTTTTCCAAGATGTTAAAAGCATTCTTTGATTAAGAAGATTAGTAACTCTACTCACCATTTTCCTACTCTCTAGTTCTATGATTTCAACTCATTTAGATTCCACATATGAGTGAGAACATGTGGTATTTGTCTTTATTGGGGTAGGAGTACTACAGATTTAACCAGGGGGTCCTTAATCACTGAGTCATATCCCCAGCCCTCTTTTATTTTCTATTTTGAGACAGGACCTCCATAAGTTTCTGAGGCTGGCTTTGAACTTGCAACCTTCCTGCCTCAGCCTCTTAATTGCTGGGGTCGTAGGAATGTGCTACTGTCCCCAGCTGGCTTATTTCTCTAAATATTGTGATCTTCAGGTCCATTCTTATTGCTACAAATGACAGAATTTTGCTCTTTTTTATAACGTAGTTTTTTTCATTGTGGATGGGTAAGGGATGGTGTTCTGTTATACAGAGGGTGAGCATGCTTAACTGGATTGCATCATAATTGCAAATAGCTGGAGAGAGGATTTTGAGTGTTCTCATCACAAAGAAATGATAAATATTGGAGATAATGGATAACCTCGGTATCCTCAGTTTATCAATATGTGATGTGTAAATGTATCCCCCAAAAGCATAGTGTTCCCTATACAGGTGTGTGGTTAGTATCTATCAGTTAAAAAAGGAGAAAGAGAAAAGATTAGGAACTCCAGCTCTATATAATTTGGGTAGACTTAATGCTTTCAGAAAAGTAAAAGTATTTGAATTTTTCTGGTCTAAAAAAATGACTCCTGACATTTTGAAAATTGTTTACTATTTATAAAATTGCTTATTATTTATGGTTTGTGAAGTTGCTTGTTATTGATTGATCTTGTTATTAATGCATGTTGACTGACTTCCTTGATTCTCTTCCTGCTTAGGCCTGTGACACTCCTCTGCACCCCCTGGGCAGGCTTGTGGAAACACTGGTGGCAGTATATAGAATGACATATGTAGGTGTGGGAGCCAACCGCCGATTATTGCAGGAGGCTATAAAGGAGATTAAGTCCTATCTTAAGCGAATCTTCCAGCTGGTGAGGTAAAAGATCTGTTCATTGAAGTCTGAAAGCTATAGAGTAATAATTTATATTAATGCCTGGGTATCTTCACCCTAAATCTAGACACTACAACTTTGTGAAGAATCATAAATGTTACCATTTCTCATGGAAATTGTTCATCAAGAAAATTATTTTATGCCATAGGTCCTTAAATAGATTAAATAATGAGCTGGGCAGAGTGACAGATTCCAACTACTTGAGAGGCTGAGGTAGAAAGATCACAAGTTTAAGGCTAGCCTGGGCAACTTAGCCAGACCCTGTTTCAAAATAAAATGAAAAGTGTTGAGGATATAGCTCAGTGGTAGAGTACTTGCCTAACAAATGTGAAGCCCTGGGCTCAATTCCCAGTACCTCAAAAAAAAGTTTTTTTAAAAAAAAATTTTTTGTTTATTCTATAAACAACAAAAAAATGCGAACCTTAGCCATTATTTCCTTTTATGTTTTCTTGCTCATTAAGTGTTTCAGAAGGCTAAAGTAAATATTTGTCTGTTTTCAATTCCAATTGGTATGAAATGTAGTTGTCTTTTTATTTGGATTTAATTTCTAAGCAAAATCATGCCTCTACAACCTAACCACAAAATAGATGAGCTTCAACATAAATTTTTGTACCTGAGTATTTATGTCCTGTCCCTTGACAACAACATCATATATATTAATTTGTTTAACAAATAATCTATTGAGTATTTCTGTGTGTTACCTACAATTCTGTGCTTTGGGAGAATTTATCAGTGAACAAGGCAAAAAACAAACAACCAAAAAATCAAAACAAAACAAAAATAAACTGCTCTATGCAAATAAAAAAACATGGGATGTCAGGGTGATTAGCACTTTAGAGAAAAATAAGGAAGGGAATGAGGATGGCTAGAGGTAAGATGCTGCTATTTTATAGAAGGTCAGAGAAGCCTAACTAATCAGGTAATATTTGAGCGAGACTTTGAACAAGGTAAGGAAGTGTTTAAAGTTTTGAGGGAACAAGAAAGATAAATGAGCTGGAATGGGTACAGTGGTATGTGCCTTATAATCCCATCAACCGAGGAGGACAAGGCAGGAGAACCACAAGTTTGAAGCCAGACTTGTCAATTTAGCAAGACTTTGTCTCAAAACAAAAACATAGAAAGAGCTGGGGATGTAACTCAGTGGTAGACCACCCCTGGGGTCAATCCCCAGTAAACGCATCCCCGACACATGCGCAAACAAATCGTTGAGCTGCAAGTGTTTCAGATGACATTAGATAGATGTGAATAATGAAGATAAATTTTATGACATTTATTAGTTTCCCATCTATAAAATTTGAGCAGAGGAAGGAGCAAGGTATAAGTCTACACAAATTGAGATTATAAGGTATCTTTGAAAGGTGGAGATTAAAGTCTGTAAAAATAAAGAGGACAATAAACTTATTTATGGTAGAGGCCACAGGCATACGAGAAGTTAAGAGATAAATCTAGAGGAAAAGTCAAGCCTAAGAAAAAAAACAACATCAATGATTTAGTCCTTTGATCACTTGAAAATTTAGCTTTCAGAATCTTCACTTTCAAAATCTACAGAGTTTTCTATTACTTAAAACCATTTTTTTTCCTTAATTTTGAACAGATATATCGACTAGTATTTGCATGTATTCTTAGAATAATGGTTTCTGGTCAGAGTTAGTACATATTAACCTCAGATAAGCTTTGCCAATAAGAAATACATATCTAGTATAGATCATAAATTTTCATTTCTTAGTAATTAGGCAGGATAAAAGCACAGCAAGTAAAGGTTTTAGAAATATTATTCACTAACTGCACTGTTTTGGTTCTAGAGATTTGATTTGGAGGTGCTTTGTCACTGAGCTACATTTGCAGCCATTTTCCTTTTTTATTTTGAGACAGGGCCTCACTAAGTTGCTGAGATCCTCCCTAAGTTTCTGAGGCTGGTTTTGAACTTGTGATCCTCCTGCCTTGGCCTCCTAAACTGCTGGGATTACAGGTGTGCACTGTTGTGTCAGGCACTAGCTGCACTTTGTTTTATTCTGTAGGAAGCATCAATTAAGAACCTCAAAGAACTAAAATATGTACTTGATGATAAAGTTTGATTTTATAGGCCTTGAAATGAATTAAGTAATGGAAATATATTTTTACTCTTTTCAGCCACTCAAGAGTACAATTGTATTTATTATTCTTTCTTAGGTTCTTATTTCCTGAACTTCCAGAAGAGGGCAGCACAATTCCTCTCTCTGCTCCTCTGCCATCAGAAAGGAAGTCATTTTGCACAGGAAAGTCAGATTCCAGATCTGAATCACCAGAGCCAGGGTAAATGCAGTTGGGTGAGATGATAAAGAAAGTGGGTGAGGGCTAGATGATCTTATCCAAAGAGTCCTAGGAATAGTTGCTTTCTCTAGATCAGTTTTCTCATTTCTACAATGATGTGATTGGGTTAGGAGATCTCTAGTTTCCTCTAAGGTCTTTAGTTCTATTAGCCATACCCCAGGAAAGAGCAGCCACAAATAATAACTACCAAGAATAATCCCAAAGAAAGCAGCCTCAAAGTATAAATATAATGGATTTTTCAGTTAGATTTTGAGTTCTTGAATAGAATTCTTACCTGGACCAAGATGGAGCTCTGGGGCCATAGATTAGTTCCTTCCATTAATTCTATATAAAAAGGAGAGTAGCATTATAATATCCTTAAAATTTCCCATTCATAATTTTGACTTTTAGAAACTGTAACTCTTTGATTCTATATTTGGTTTTAATATGGATGCCCCTGTCCTCCTATTCTAATATTGTATAGTTATGTTGTAACAAGTTCTGGATTACTGCTTCCTGTGCTGCTTCCCCGACTCTACCCACCTCTGTTCATGCTTTATGCTTTGGACAATGATCGTGAGGAAGACATTTACTGGGAATGTGTCCTGCGACTAAACAAGCAGCCAGATATTGCTCTCCTGGGCTTTCTTGGAGTGCAGAGGTAAGTACAACAGAGATGAGTATGAAACTGCTTATTATCAATGTGTTTTTTATTCTTATGTAGTTGTATATATAGGTTAAATATCAGTTATCTTGCCTATTTTGTAGTTCTTTAAAACAGAATACCTTTTTGGTACCAGGGATTGAACCCAAGGGTGCTTCACCACTGAGTCACTCCCCAGCCCTTTTATTTTTTTAAAGATATTTTATTTAGAGACAGGGTCTCACTGAATTACTTAGATACTCGCTAAGTTACTGAGGCTGGCTTTGATCCTCCTGTCTCCCCAGCTGCTGGGATTACAGGTGTGCACCGTATGCCTAGCTCAAAATACATTTTATATTCACATTCCTCAGGAAAAAAAGTAATTGTATTCAGTCTTTGGCATTCTTCCTTCTTTTCCCATCTGCAATTTGTAATTTAATATTCTGGATGTACTTTTTGTCTTAAGGAACTTTTTGTTGGTCCAGGGGAATGCTAAATGATTATGACTTCTTTCTCCTGCAGTGATAAAGCTGACCTTTTACCCGCTCCATGATCATGTATTTGTGCTATCAAAAAAAGTGAATGAACTTTAATTGGACAGTTTTCAACATCCCCCCCCCCCACAGTACAATAACTTATTAATAAGTAAAAATAAAATGAAACTGAATGAAGGAAAGATATTTTGGCTAGTATCTATTAGTGCACAGGGTTCTTGAAGTAATAGAATAACAAATCCCATAGAAATATGATAGAAACTTTTTTTTTATGCCAAGGATTGAACACTTAGCCACTGAGCACTTAACCACTGAGCTACATCCCCAACTTATTTTTTATTTTAGATAGTCTCACTAAATTGCTGAGGCTGGCCTTGAACTTTTAATCCTCCTGCCTTAGCCTCCCATCTGCTGGTATAAGAGGCGAACTGCTGGAGCCGGGCGCGGTGGCTCACGCCTGTAATCCCAGCACTTTGGGAGGCTGAGGCAGGAGGATCGTGAGTTCAAAGCCAGCCTCAGCAACGGCGAGGCACTTAACAACTCAGTGAGACCCTGTCTCTAAATAAAATACAAAAAAGGTCTGGGGATGTGACCCAGTGGTCGAGTGCCCCTGAGTTCAATCCCCGGTACCACAAAAAAAAAAAAAAAAAAAAAGAGGCGAACTGCTGGGATAAAAGTCATGTGCCACCACACCCAGCTGATAGAAACTCTTAAATCACTTCTGGAATGTTTATTAAAGTTTAGCCTATCTGCAGAAATTATATTTAATGAGCCCCAGGAAACTAATATAGCTTTCAACTGTTTTATGGGGATTTTTCAATCATAGTAACTATATATTAACAATTTATGGATTTCATTCTAGGAAATTTTGGCCAGTGACCTTGTCAATCCTTGGAGAGAGTAAAAAGGTATAGTAGAATTTAGTTTCCTCTGTAAATATGCTTTTCTTTGCCATGAAGGATTCAAAATAGCACCAAAAAAAAATTCCATTTTACTTTGATAGAACAGTATATCAGTTACCCATTGTTGTACCAAAAATGTTGTATCTAGCATAATGCCAATTAAAACTCCAAGCCATGTCATATTAATGCCAATAAAAAGCCTTTATTAAGCTGATCAGCGGCCACCATCCTCACACATCACACAGTGTGACAAGATGGCGCGCAGGCAGTGATTTTTCAAGGGTTTATAAAGAGCAAAATCACAGAGGGCGGAATATTCAATTGCAGGGTTTTAGCCAATGCAAGCAAGCCACAGTACAGAAGCTGAATCTAGGCAGTTAGCAAGACAAAGCAATGGGTACAATAATATTTCCCACGGGACTTTCCAGGTTGATATAGCAACGATCAAGTAGAAGAGAATGGGGTCATGATGACCCTCGTTGAGTACACGTTAGAGAATGGTTACTAACGTCTAGACAATCAATCTATGACAAGGTATGTTTCCCAGGAAAAATGGAAACCAAAGAGAGCAATTTTACATTGTATAGGAATTGCTGTTTTTATGCTGTCAAGCGTATTATGCTACGTAATGCTACGTAACGATTAATGGGTACACAGGCAGGACTTTCCATGTTCTATTATTTCTGAGAAACAGAACTATTTCTCGGAACTCCTAAGATGGCTGCTGAAGAACAAGATGGAGTCCCTTTAGTTCTCTTATCACACCATCAGTGAGCTGCACTCTGCCATCAGCAGCACTTATTTTTGTGGAAAAAGACAGCTTTCCTCTCTGACCCTTGTTAATTCTCTTTTTGTAGGTTTTGCCAACCACAAAAGATGCTTGCTTTGCCTCAGCAGTAGAGTGTCTGCAGCAGATCAGGTAATAAATCTGTGATTTATGGGGAAATCACACAAAGTAGTGGTTAGTTTATTAAGATATTAATAAGATCTGATCTTTGATCTTTGCTAAGGATATATATATATGTATATATAAATGGGTGGAATATATCTTTGATTTTTTTTTATTTTTTATTTTCCCCACAACAGCACAACATTTACCCCATCAGACAAACTTAAGGTCATCCAGCAGACTTTTGAGGAGATCTCTCAGAGTGTCCTGGCATCGCTGCAGGAAGACTTTTTGTGGTCCATGGATGACTTGTTCCCTGTTTTCTTATATGTGGTGCTACGGGCCAGGTATCTGATCTTTTCTGACTTTATTACTATTAAGTCATTATTTAATGAGTCTCCTTTTTACTTTTGTTGAACCGATGCCAAGAATATGCTCTCTTATCGGGGGAAAAACAATCCACTCTCTTAATCCATTCTACCATGGCATTACCTTTTTTATTCTCCTTTTGTTATTGGGTGCTGGGGGTTGAACCCAGGGCCTCATACTTGCTAAGCAAATGTTCTACCACTGAGGTACATCCCCAGCCTTGGTATTACCTTTTTATTAAACTGTTCTTTCTCTTCCCATCCGAGATTCAAAAGGAGGATGGACTTGTAAGCAGAAATAACTTAGCATCTTTTTCTTTTGGGGGCAGGATTAGGAATTTAGGCTCTGAAGTTCATCTCATTGAGGATCTGATGGACCCCTATCTTCAACATGGGGAACAGGGCATAATGTTCACCACCTTGAAGGTGAGTATAGGTATTAGTTAATAATTTTTTTTATCTTAAAATTGTCCTTCATTTACCGTATTATAAACCTGTCATTAACTGTTTTCTTCTTCATAGAAAATTTTTGCTGCAAACTTTAAATACCTTTAGAAAAGCACGTTATTGATATTTAAAAGCATGATAATATTTTGAAGAAAAGTAGGATAAGTCAGTTATTCTTCAAAATACTAAAGCAAATTATTCATTATCCAATGTTCTTTGTAAATTGAACATTTCAACTGATCATAAATGCTTACATTTATATAAATAACTCTAGAAAAGAAGCATAGAGGATTCTTAGTGTCCTAAAAAGTATCCAGCAGTAGAGCTATGTAATGAAACTAAGGAAAGACACAGAAGGCAGTATGAAAATAATGAATTTGAATTCCATCTTTTTCTTTCCCTTGTATTTACTATAACCAATAGGTTACACGAGGTTCTCTAATCTGGATACCCTCTAGAGATTTATTAGAAGTAATTTTCACTTCCCACCTTGATTTTTTTCTTGGAATTTAGTAGAGTTACTCTAAAGTTTATCAGAAGAGCAACAGGTAGAAAATGGCCAGAATACTTTCAAAAGAAGAGGGAGGAAAAATAGATTCACTCTGTCAGTTAATGAAATATCATGAAATTATAATAATTCGTATGAAATAGAATGTTACCATAATACCTAAACAGAAGGTAACCCCCCATATAGACAGCATTATAATAAAAATTTCTCATGAAAATAGAAGCGTCAAAAATGGAAAAGGCAAATAAAAAATGGAAAAGAGAGAAATTATTTAATAAATAATAAAGCATTGAATAGCTTATTAGCAGTTTTGGGGAAGGCTAGAATAGCAAGTTACAGATACTTTAGGGATAGAGATAAATATAGAGAAAGGAAGAGAGAAGGAAAAACAGATAAATATTGAAATGAGAAAAAACTATAACGTCAGATTTCTGACAACTTTAAAACTTGTAGTTAAAACCATTAACATTTCTATTAAACAAGTGAAAAAGGGAGGAAACTAGGGAGAATACTGGCTACAAATTGCTTGCATTATTACTATTTGTTACATGAAGAGTGCCTCTAAACAGATAACAAAAGAAGAAACTAAATGAGTGAATTTACATGTGGAAAAATGCTCAAAATTACTGAAAATCTAAGTACTGCAGATTTAAACAAGATATCATTTTGTGCTTGCTAAATTAGCAGATATCTTTAAATTATACCCAGTGCTCGTGGGTTTATAGTGAAATCATTTCCCACATTGACAATGGGTAAATAGCAGTCATCCTTTGCTGTTATAAAATTACAATTGCTATCAATTGTTATTAACAGATATGGTTGACTCTGACTAATCTTACTCCTGGGAATTTATCCTAAGGAGTTAAAAAAAGAAAAATGGTATATATTATCTGAATGTGGTATTCTTTGTAGTATGAATTATTCCCAGACCTAGGCACTTTCAGAAACATTAAGGGTACTTCTTTAAAAATGGATTCCTAGAAATTCTGGCTCACTGAATCTGCAGGGATGTTTAATCTCTGTTTATTGAATGTCCCAGGTGATTCTGGTGACATTTGTTCTAGCATACCTTTAAAAGATCAGTACATTCTGCTCAATCACTAGTGGTTTATTATGGTATTTCTACTTGATGAAGAATATCATACAGCTTGCAAGAATTTTTTTTGTTTGCTTTTTTTAGAATTAAAGGAAAAATTGCAGAATTTTATCTGTATTAATTACAACTAGACAAGAAATAGCCATTGTATGGGGGACTTGACAAGAACCAGGAAAAGTGTAAGCAACTGAGTTTGTTGGGTCACTAGTTTTTAATAAGGGATTTTTTTTCTTTAGTTACATGTGCATTGCTTTGTTTATGTAATTTCTTTAAAAGTAAATTTGAAATTGTTTTGAACTTTTTTCCAGGCATGTTACTACCAGATTCAGCGTGAGAAGCTTAACTAGGCTGCATAATAGCTTGAAAACTGGATTATCTTCTACCAAGGGTCATAGCACCATCTGGAGTCTTTGTAGTGGTGAAAAAGAATGGTGTTGAAATTGAAAAGGACTTTGTGTTATTTTGGTTGTTATTTCAGAGCCTTACTAGAAATTAGAGCCCTGAGCTCAGGGGAAAAAAAGAAAAAAAGACTGTGTAGTTTAAAGGGAGGATGGAAAAGAAGGTAGAAATCAGATCAGACCAGTCCTTGGCCTGCGTTAAGTTCCAGAAATTTCATGCATCTATTTGGAAAAAGAGGATATCCCTTCCTGCAGTGAGAAGGGTATGTCAGCCACATGGATTTGTAAGGCAAATTCCCAGCATAGCTTCTTACATTAAAGAAGTTAATGATGAATATTTTTGAGTTTCTGGTTTGCCTGAATCCATCTGCAGTTACCCCAGATCTCTTTGCAAGGAGCAGATTGTACTTAAAACTGTAGTAGCCACACCATGCCTTCCTAGATCCCTTCCAATCATGTGTGTATTATGCTTCTTTGCTGGGGAAGGGGAAAGAGGAATTTTTGAACTGCAGTTTTAACTTTTTCTAAGCTTTTCCACCAGGATATTCATGATGGGAGAGATTCTGTGTATTGACTACCACATCCTGACCCACGATATAGAATGAATCTAAATAGGAGCCTTCTGCCTCCTGAGTGAAAGGAACATAGGAATTTTGGTTTTGGTTTCCTCAATATGCTGCAGAAAGTTGAGTACACTGGAATTCAAGCACCACTCTGAGCTGCTGTGGAACCCTTATTTGTCCATGTGCAAATGCTGTACTCTGAGGCCTGTGACTGGCAGCCTGAAGAGCTTCTGCATACAAGCTGTTGTTTTAGAGCAGGACTGAAATTTTGGGAAATAAGAAGCAAAGAACTGCATCGATCCCCAACCTAGTGTTGTGGTTCTTCCCTATACCTCACACTGAACCCAAGATGGAAAGAAAAAGAAAACAAGCTCTGACTTTTTCCATCTCTAAAGTATTGTGGCACCTCATCAGTTTAGTATTTTGCTTTTTAAAAAATGTCTTACTCTAAGTTTTTGGTTTACACTGTACCAGTAACACTAGTAGCTGTTTTTGATAACATAGGTGCTCTTCCTTATCTCATCTCCTACCCACTGCAGTGAACATATGGAGTGTCCTGATTTATGTGAATGAAGTGACTCAGCCAATGTTATTTACTTTTGAAAAAGGATCATGGTTTCTGCTCTACTTTATAATCAAGACAAGTGTTTGTTAAAATACTGTTTTGGAATGTTGGCTGTAATGTAACAGCGATTTTCATAATAAAAGACATTCATCTTTATGAGGTGGTTTTATGATTACAGAAGAAAGGACACAGGGCAGCCTAAAAAAAAAAAAAAAAAGAAACCCAGGCTTAAAATTTAAAAGAAACCCAGTACTTCTTTCACCCACATTGTAATTTATGCCTCTTTGGCCTCAAAGGAACTTCTAGGACTTTAGAGATCTCTCTTTAAACATAAACCAATAATTACAGCACCTTTGCTAGCAAAGAACAAGTTAACTTTCTGATCCTAAAGATCTGAGGACTAATTTTAAATCTAGTATTTCTTGGGGGGGGGAGGCATATTTGATAGTTGCTGGTTATTTTGTTTTCTCTCCTAAATAGATTCTTGGAAAGGGTAAGGAATAAAAGTTCTGGTTAGAAACATTAGGCATCAGGCAATGATCTCCTAGTTGTACTGTTTTCTCAAGGAGCCTTTCCATCTTGCCACGCCTTCTACCGGAATGTACATGCTTGTTGTTGGAAAGGGACCAGTTCTTAAAGATTTGTCTATATTAAACACTTTGCATTTCCACTGGGGAATATTTTGTCTTTCTGAACAACCACACAATTGCCACATTTGCTGGAAAAGACAAATTATTGAATATCTAGCTCATTAAGAGACAGGGATAATATGTAGAAATGGACAAAGGATGGTAGGCCATCTCTGTTAAAAAAAAACCACGTTACAATTCATCCTTTCACTTGGGAGTCTTGAATGAAACTATCCAAATACTTTATTTTCAGATAGCATATAAAGAGACCTGAATTTTCAGTTCTCTTGAGGGAAACCCTAAATCTCCAAGCCAGTGTCTATAAATAGAAATACCTAGTGCTCATGCAACAGTTCATGTCAATCTTTCACTTGCACGAATGCTCATAGCACCCCTTGGCTGCAGGTATCTGTGATTTGCTCACTTTTCAACAAGGAGTGTCTGTGATTTGCTCACTTCCAGAGCTGGCATTCCATCCTAAAAACCCTCCTATGAGTCCCAATGCATTTTCTGACTATAGCTGCCAGAAAGGGTATTTCATAGCTGGATTAGGCATTGATAGTTCTCAAAAGTAAAAAATAAAGTTAGTTGAAAATGAAAACTACATAAAAATTAAGTGCTTTTGATAAGACATTCTGTGCTCAAAACACAAATGTTTAAGTTCCCAGCTTGTATTTCCCTCTGCAGTGGAGAGATGAAGAAAACCATGTGTTTAATTGGAATAACAGGGCTGGAAAAAACTCTTAATAATTGCCATTTGCTGTTTACCCTTTCTCTTGTTCTTTGTGTGATATCTACGTCAAAGTGCTCTTTCCACTGACTATACCTGTAATATAAATTTTCAAATACAGAAATACATTTGACCTCTGTCTGTGGGTCACATCATGGAGTCAGCCATGGGTGGAAAATATTCAGGAAAAAACATTGCATCTGTACTGAACATGTACAGACTTTGTTTTTCCTTGTTGTTATTTCCTAAACAATACAGTATAACAACCTCATAGCATTTGTGTTGTGTTGGATACTATAAGTAACCTAGAAATGATTTACAGTAGTGCACAGGTTATATGCAAATACTATGCTGTCTTATAAAAGGAACTTAAGCATCTGCAGACTTGCATATCAACAGGCAGCCCCAGAACAAATGCCCCCATGGATATTGCTGGGCTCCCTACTGTAGTTTTGATCTGAGAATCAAGCATGGGCTAGTTGTTAAATTCAGAACAGGGACTTGACGGACAGACTGGAAGAAGCTGTTTTTGATGTTGCTCTATTACTGTTTTCCCACCAGAACATTAGAAAATAAGGCTAATGGGTTAGTTTACTCCAGGTACCTACAGCGGTTTTGTTTTTGCTTTTGTTTTTCATTAAATAAAAAATACTGTCTTCTGTTGTAGATTGTTATCCTTAAATAACTAACAAAAATAGTGTGTGCGTATATAATATATATGTTGGTGTTAACTTGTGGCAATGTACGAAAATACTAGGTAAAGGTTGAAAGTTATATAAATTAGATATTTTAGTCTAAGGAATATTTTAAGATTTGTGGCAGGGGAAGCTTATGAGTTCATGGTTAGGCTGGGTTAGGTCTGTGTGTGGATTAAATCAAAGAGGATGTGGAGAGGTTTTATTTAGAGCAGTGAGGTGACTTTGGCAGCTAATAGCCCACTAGTATTTTCCACTCAAGGTTTTTTCTGCATAGGAGCAACATTGCATGTTCAGTCTTGCAGGTAAGATACTGCAAATAATCCTCAGTTACCAGAGATAACCTCCTATAAATGTCTAGCATGTCTGTCCATTTTTAATAGCTAAAATATCATTCTAGATAATCTAACTCAAATAGTTGAATTTCAGAGCAACTCAAATTTGGAGAATTTTATGACTTTGGAAGAAGAGGTTCTGCTTTGAGAAGCCATTTCTTTAAATATGGAATAATGGGTTGTCATGGAGTTTGAGTAAAGTCCTAAATAGCATTTGACTCTGGAAGCCAGTCGTTATCATAGGGACCATTTCTTATTAAGTATTCGAGTGGTTTTTCAGTGTTTGTCAGCTAAAAAGCATTATTTTGAAAAACAGGATAAAAGGAGTAGGGATTGGATCATTGAAAAGTAGTCAGTGCATTTTAGAAAGCTAATAGAAATATGTTTAAAGTAATATTTAAGACAAATGCCTTAAAAGTCAGTGAGAATATTGCAGCTTCTAAGTCCATGACAAGAACTGGTTATTCATGTGTTACTTAATCACCCAGAATTGCATGTGGCTGAGTCTACTATCTCTTTTTTAATGTCAGTTTCCTTATCTGGAAAATAAAAGCATTGTATTTTATTTTCTCTAAGATGCCCATTGGCCCAGTTTTGAAGTCTCATAGGAAAAAGGTTAATAAGTTCAGTGTAACCAGGCCTGGGAGGAGAAAGAAGGCACTGGCCTTGCAGAGTTTAGCTGCTGCCTTGCAGCTCAGAATGAGGTCCCAGCTGCTTTCTGTCTCTGGGAGAGGGAGCAGCCATTTACTTCCATATCTTGGCCCGGGGTTTAACTAACCCATTGCCAAAGCAGCTCAAAACACAGTGCTCTCTGTGGACCAAGCAATATTGCAGGTGAGACTATAGCATGAACAATATAAGAAAGTTCTCTATTCCACATACTCTCCATAGATGCATGAGAGGGAGATGGACAATAAGCAAGTTCATGAATAAGAGGATCGGGCAGAATAATAAAGACCACAAGGACAATAAGTTGCAACCATTTTCTTAGCTACCTGTGGAGAAAAGAGTCCATTTTCTGGACTTTCTATGAATTTTGCCTAAGATTGGGTTGCCATAACAAATTTCATAGATGGTGTGAGTTAAACAACAGAAACATTGTTCACAAGTTGGGAGGCTTAAAGTCTGGATCAGGGTGCCAGCATGGTTGAATTTTAGCAAGGAGTTCCTGGCTTGCAGATGGCTACCTTCTCACTGTGAAATCGCATGGCAGAGTACAGGCTCTCTCCAGAGAGCCCCACCCTTAGGACCTCGTCTAACCCTAATTATCTCCCAAAGCTTCCATCACTAAATTGCTGGACACTGTAGGTTAGGGCTTCGATGTGTGAATTAGAGGGGTACAAAATTCAGTCTATAGCAAATTTTTCACAGTAACCTAAAGATGACCAGGCAAGCAATTTTCAGAATTCTAAGTTGTAGAGATGCCTCTATGGCTGAGAGGCTTTCGTCAAAATGAGCATATTAAAATGCATCAGTTAGTT
The DNA here is from genome assembly GCA_025594165.1 of Tamias sibiricus. Lineage (NCBI taxonomy): Eukaryota > Metazoa > Chordata > Mammalia > Rodentia > Sciuridae > Tamias > Tamias sibiricus. The sequence goes on from CM046660.1 coordinate 92,565,350, forward strand.
ATCCAGGTAGTCCTTTAGTTGGCTGTAGATTTTTTAGAAGCTAATTTAAATAATTAAAATCCTCTATAGAAACCTCCACCTATCTATGAAGCAGTCAACCTATAAATCTTCCTCAGAATACATTCATATCAGAAATCAGTCTCCAGTGCCTTTGTCTGCTGAATGAGCAGGCCTCATTCAATGTGTTATCATCTAGGCATTAAATATGGAAGAAATGTAGTCCATCTTATGATGTGCAAACTACATTGGCTTATTTTAATCTATACTGTTTCACCAAGGACGATGATTTGTGGGACATGCTGAGCTAACAGGTTTTAAGAGGTTGCCTGGTGTCAGCCCCATCTGTCTGCTCTGACTTCAGCCTATTTGGCAGGCCCTCCCTTTCCCTTTCCAATTCTCTCCCCTGGAAGCGCTCCCCTCTAGGGAGGAAGGTAAGCCGTATATGCAACTGTTCTGCTAAATGAGTCAATGAAGCTCAAGAAGCAGAACACGGGAAAAGGCCCAGTTTAACCAGGCTGGGCTGGATCTAGAGTGGGGTGGGCAAAGGAAAAATACAACAATGTCAGGTTTTGGTGAAAACTAGTAAAATACTTCAGTGTGACTGGAAAAGAATGTGTATGGAAAAGCAGCTGAAAATTCCCTGTGAATTTCTGAGCCGTTCTCACTCCTGTAGAATTTAGAGACAAAGTAATACTGATCTTTTTATCTTCTAGACAGGTTTCCTGGCTCACCTCCCATAATTGATTTAGTGTCTAAATCATTAATTGATTTAGTGTTTAGTTTAGATTCAGTTCGTGGCCCAATCAGATTTAATACCCTAGTCTTAAACAACTAATTTTAAATGCTTTTTTTTTTTTTTTTAAATCCTAATTTATTCTTTTTTTTTTAAAAAAATCCTATTATTGAAGGGCAAAAATCACACCAGAGACAACTGTGCTGCCAAGAGATTTATTCACCAGCCTTTATGGCTGGTCAGAGGTAAAGAAGTATGGGAAGAGAGGAGTCAGGAAGAGGGGAGTGTGCAAGCTCTGGTGGGAGAGAGGAGTCAGGGAGAGGGGACTGTGCGAGCTCTGGATGGAGGAGGGTGCCTAGTCATGAAAGCTGTGGTCTCTGAAGCTGTTGGCTGGGGTAGCTGCTGTCGGGCTGGAGAAGGTGGGTCTGGAGCTGTCGGCTAGGGCAGCTGCTCTCAGGCTAGAGATGGTGAGTGTGGATCTGTTGCAGCGGCTGCTTCCTCTCATCAGGGAGGAGTTGTTGTGTCTGAGCTCCAGGCAGGCAGGAGCTTTAAATAGGGATTTCTGGTGGGGGGGTGTACCAGAGCGACCTTTAACGCTATTGGCTCTTTTCCCAGGGAATAAGGCGACCTTTAAGCCAATTGGCTCCTGCCCGGGAAACAGAGTGACCTTTAAGCTGATTGGCTTCTGCCTTGGGAACAGAGCAACCTTTAAGCTGATTGGCTCCTGCCTGGGGAAAATGAAACCAGGTTGCTCCTTATGGAAATTTCCATGGGGGAGGTGGCCCATCGGCCCAAGCCTATCTATCAATTATAAGAAATGTTATCATTGCCCATCCCATATATATCACCTTGGTGCATTCCATTCTGGTGTACTTTGGGCCAACTGCTGGCACCTATCCTTGCTGTCTGAAAGTCTACCTGGAGCAGGCCAGAAAGGCCAGAAGGAAACCTCTCAGGAACATCACTCAACCAAGGACCGGCAACATTGGTGTTGCCTCCATTCCCCTGTCCCTTCTTACCCCATGGGATTACCATCCAGCTGCCCACTCACAGTGGTTACTTGCTTAATAACACACTTTTTAATGACTTTCTTTTTTCTTTCCCTGCCTTTACACCCTACTCCTCTATGGGTATTTCCTGGAGTCCTTGCTCATTGATCTGGGGGAACTCAAACCAACATACCTACTCATGAGTTTTGAAAAAAAAAATTCACATAATACCCTAATAATAATTAAAAGGACAAGTTAAGAATAGTTGATCAAACCGGGAATGGTGGAACAGGCCTGTAATCCCAGTGACTTGGGAAGCTGTGGCAGGAATATCACAAGTTAAAAGCCGGTCTCAGCAAATTAGTAAGCCCTAAGTAACTTACTGAGATCCTATCTCAAAATAAAAAGGGTTGGGAATATAGCTCAGTGGTTCAATGTCCCTGGGTTCAATCCCCAGTACCCTTTCACCAAAAAAAAAAAAAAAAAAAAAAAAAAAAAAAAAAAAGAAGAAGAAGAAGAAGAAGAAGAAAAAGAATTGGTTATAAGACATTGTATATTTCAATATATATAAATATGTGACATCTCTATATCAAAAGTTAAAAGGAACTTACAAATGTTTGAACATACAAAGGATTTGGCATCTTTGAATACAGGCACAGATGCAACCTGACAGTGATAGGCTTTAGTGATTTCCTGGGTACCACAAGCAGCATTACCATTAGTGACATGATTTTCTGAATTGGTAGACAACTTGGTAAAGTTTAAAGCAAAACCAAGTAAATTCATTCCTCCATTAGGGTGGTATCACTCCACCAAATCAGTGTGCAAAAATATTTTGTATTTATATGTAATAAAAAGTTGGATTCTAGGTTCAGATAATTATAGTTTTTTTTGTTTTTTCCAGTGGGACATTTGAAAATTCCATGGTGTCTAAGATGATTCCCTGTTATGTAGGGCAACTTCTAAGAAATTTTTTTGAAGAGCAGTGTGCATGTTCCCTCTGCCCTTGTTTTCTTAATCCTTTCCAGTCCTGCTGGCTGAAATGTAGACATGATGGCCAGAGCTTCAGCCACCATGTTGGAGCCCGTAGATGAGAACCATATCACACCTAGGTTGGGGATCGGGAGCTGGAAGTAGTCTGTTCCCTAAGGACTTTGTGGAGCTAGGCTGCCCTGCCAATCCTGGATTGTGTCTGCCTCTGAACTTTCACATGAGCAAGATACAAACTACTCTAAGACACTTATTTTGTGCTTCTCTTCCTTAAAACTAAGCCCACCTAAAGCAATAAATAAAATAAACATTAAAATAAGCATTTCAAGTAAGTTGTTTGTTAAAAGATTAGTATTGAATCTGATAGGCCTATCTAGAATTTAGATAGATCGTGTGGTTGAGCCAGGAAGGCTATCAGAAAAAAATTATTATTATGTTGTCTGTAAATTCTAAGAGTCTGCCTCAGCAGCATAACACATGGGTTCAGTTAAATCTTCTAACTGCAATTGTGATCAGTTATTATCATTATTATTTTTATGAAGAACTGTAAGGTGCAAAATAAGAAGCAGGACACATACATGCATCAGGCTGGGGGAGACCCTTTTGAGCTTTGAAAGATGGGGAAAATTAATAAGGCCAATCAGTGAAAGATGAATATAGCATTGTAACTTCTTTTTTTTTTTTTTTTTTTTTTTTTAAGGGGGGTAGATTGTGGGAGTACTTTTTGAAATAGTAGTTGTCTCTTTCGTACTGTTGGTGATGGTTAATTTGCCACAGGACAGACTACATTTTATTTATTTATTTATTAGTAATATTTTTATTTGTTCTTTTTAGATATCCATGACACTAGAGTATATTCTGACATACATATGTGGAGTATAACTTATTCTAATTAGGATCTCATTCCTGTGGTTGTAAATGATGTGGACTCATACTGGTTGTGTATTCATATATGAACATGGGAAAGTTATGTCCAATTCATTCCACAGTCTTTAAGACTGCATTTTATTTGATGTGTACTGATGTGTACCCCAGTGTGTGGCACAATGCCTAGCTTGCTCAATAAATGCTGTTGAAAATATGTTCCTACGGCTAAAAGTAGGTGGCCAGTGTGATTGTGTGAGGTGTTTATGATCTGCTTCCTAGGTCCGAACCCCCTTTGGAAGCTCTGGCAGGGAGGATGATACAGTCAGACAAAGGAGGAGATCTGCCAGACAGGGACAGGAAACTCTCTACTGCAACCCAGCCACGGAATGGTACGTGTCACCAGTGTTCCCTTGCAACCAGAAAGGCTGGTATCACTCTAGATATGCAAGCTAGGCCTGGGTAGAAATTCTAACAGATTTACTGTCACCCCCACCAGGAACTTGCTGTACGCTTTCGATCACCCTACTACAACTGCTAGTGACAAGATTGGGAGCAATTTTCAAGGCACAAAGGAAAGAAACTGACATGGTAGATTCAGACCTCCCTACCTCCCACCAACCCACAATGCTTTATGTACAACTGAGAACTGCACAACTTGTTCACATCCAAAATCACTAAAAAAAATAGAATTTTTATAAATATGTTTGTGGGGAAAAAATCAAGCATTCACTAAAATCTACTTAATTCTTTTACTCAGTAGACTACTGAGATTTGTATTAAAACCCTATTGGGAGTTAAGTGTTTTTCAGTAACACTTTTGATAAGAATTTTCAGAAAGGGTAAAAACATTTAAATGACTCCATATTTGGATGTGAGAAAGAGGATCCAGGAAATAGCTAGATAATTTTGGATAAACCATAGGCTAGTAAGATGGAGGAGGGGGAAGCAGTCACATTACTCTGATGGTATCTTACTTCTGAATACGATGGTCTGTTTCATCTAATGTTAGCCACAACCCTGTAAGAAATCCAGCATATTCTCATTTGGCCACAAGGAAACTGGTTTCCAGATGGTCATGGGGCTTTCTGAAGTTGACCAGCTGCCTTTCTCATATACATATAGTGGCCTTTCTGGCCTTCCCCACCCCATCAGTCTCTGCCCTCTCCCTTTTCTAGGCCTCTCCCAAATCCTGAGGCATGTGCTGCAGGAGCTGAGTCTGTTCTACAGCCGAGATGTGAACGGAGTGTGCCTCCTCTATGATCTCCTGCACTCCCCGTGGCTGCAGGCCCTGCTAAAGGTGAGCACTCTGTGGCTTGCAGCTCTTTGATAACTGGCTGGTAAAAACTAGTCCGTTTGTCCATTCAGGCTCTATAACAAAATGCCGCAGACCGGATAGCTTATAAACAGCAAACTTATTTATCACAGATCTGGAAACTGGGAGGTCTAAGATCAAGGCGTTGGCAGATTTCGTGTCCCATGAAGGCCCACTTTTTGATTCATAGAAGACCATCTTTTTACTGTGACCTCATATGGTGGAAGGGGTGAGGGGTCTCTTCAGCCTCTTTTATGAGGATGCCAATCCCATTCTTGAGGGTGCAGGCCTCATGACCTCATCCTCTCCCAAGGGCACCACCTCCTAATACCATCACCCTGGGGTGAGGATTGCAACTATGAATTCGGGGTGGGGGGGGTCACTCTTAGACCATAGCAACTACTTACCCAGTGGTATTACTTGTCACCTGGCAGGAAATTTCAACATGGAAAAAGCTCTTAGAAGGCCGTCCTCAGAGAAGAACCACATACACCTCTTAGCTTTGAAAGGAACTGACATAGGTGGAAAAGGATATGGCAGCTTCCTTATTTTCTGCTCCTGTGTTAGTCAGCTTTGTGCCACTGTGACAGGATACCTGAGAGAAATCAACTTAAAGGAGGAATTATTTATTTTGGCTCATTTCAGAAGTTTCAGTCCACAGTCACTTGGCTCCATTGCTTCTGGGCCTATGGGGAGGCAGAACATCGTGGATGAATCCACTGTTGGGGTTGGAGCCCTCATGATTCAGTCTCCTCCCAAAGGCCCCGATGTTGACACTACTACCCTGGGGACCAAGCCTTTAGCACATCAGCTGAAGAACAAGTCATAACAGATCCAAGTCATAACAGCCTATAATTCTTTTTCGTGCAGAAGGCCCTGGATCACAAAGTTGCCACATGGCTATCAGCAGCACCTAATCAGCTATTCTATAATCATTTGTCCTTGAGGCCAATCCTGGACCATACACACACACACACACACACACACACACACACACATAAAAACACACACACATATATATATGCCTTTAAAAGAAATTATCCCTCTTTGTTAAGATCAGGAAATAAGATATCCATGTTCTATTTGGGTATCTTAACATATTCTCACCCCTAGGTTTCTTCTTTTTTTGGGGGTGGGTGGGTGGGTACCAGAGATTGAACCCAGGGGCACTCAACCACTGAACAACAACCCCAGCCTTTTTTTTTTTTTTTTTTTTTTTAGGTTTCTCTTTTAATTTGGTTAAAATTTCATGCATTATGCAATTATCAATACTACTACTATAGTTTTGTTTTTCTGAACAAATCTTAATATTAAGAAAAATCTTTTTGAGGTCATTTCTGTGTGGGTGTTTCTCTTAAGTGTGGGTTGTGGTCTATCTTAGAATGAATGCTAATATTATATTGTTTAAAACTGAAGTGACAACATCTTTCACATGAACAAAGACGTTCTCCTCACCTCACTTGTTCCAAAGCACTTGTTGTCTATCACCCCCCTGCTACCCCCCCCCAGCCCCAATCAGCTAAGAGGGGAGTTTTGGTTTCCTCATGGGTGTTGTCCTTGCTCCCCACTGGCAGGTTGTTTGTGCCTTGTGCTCTTGCATTGATGCATCAACCTTGATCATTTCCAGGTACACTGAATGCTGGTCTCTAGGGAGAGCTCAGGCAGCAGTATCATCACAGACTTGGGTAGAAAAGGCTGGGCTAAGATGGCCGCTTGGGCCTTGCTTCTCCATCGAGAAAAACTCAGTTCCTGAAATAAAATTAAGGACTGCACTGTGGAGCTAGGCTTTAGTATAATCAGCCTGATCTCACATCCTGGTTCAGAAAAAAGTTCCTAAGGATCAGTAGAGATGAGATTGGAATTTTTATAAATGAACTTGTACTGGAAAATTAAGGTAGGGATGTGAAAAAGACAGCCCTAAAGATCAGAGCAGAGGACATATAAACATAGTGTTCCTGGGTCTCTTTTTCAGGACCTGGGTTGGCCCAGAGCCATACCATTTCCCTGCACAGAGATCTTCAGGGGTCTGTGGTCCCACAGAGCCCCTCCCTTGAGACACCACTGTGTGCATCATCTACCAATCCCTATTGGTCTCAGCACTGGAAAATTTACTCAGTGTAAGAAGGGTTGAAGTTTGGCTTTTTGTTTTTCCCCAATAAAATTTCTTGGAAGTTCAATGACTCACGGCAGCCAATAATTAAGACACTGAACCCAAGACTTGAGTTCATTTCTCTTTTGCAACTAGAGACACACCTTATTAAAGACCAACTCACATCCTGCTATTCAGCTGCTTGGACAGTTTCCTTGTTTATTTCTTCCCTTTGAGAGTCTTAAATCCAAAATTTTAATAGTCATGTATGTTATTAACATCAATTCTCCACCCTCACCCATCTGTAGGTTTATGACTGCCTCCAAGAATTTAAAGAAAAGAAACTAGTTCCCGCCACACCCCATGCACAGAAGTTATCCTATGAGGTAAGGGGATTTCACTCCAGAGCTCTGACTTTTCCTCTAGTGCTTTTAAATTTGTTTTTAGATGGTGATGGACCTTTATTTTATTCATTTATTTATATGCAATGCCGAGAATCGAATCCAGCACCTCACACATGCTAGGCAGGCACTCTACCACTGAGCTACAACCCCAGCACTTCCTCTAGTGCTTTTTTAAGTGAATCAAACATCTACTGGAAAGGTTTGAGAGGGATGATCATGCATCTTAATAAGTGTTTTTTGTTTTTTTGTTTTTTGGTAACAGAGATTGAATCCAGGGGCACTTAACCACTGAACCACATCCCCTGCTCTTTTTAATATTTCATTAGAGACAGGGTTTCGCTGAGTTGCTCAGGGCCTCACTAAGTTGCTGAGGCTGGCTTTGAACTGTGATCCTTCTGCCTCAGCCTCCCAAATCGCTGGGATTATGGGCGTGTGCCACTGTGCCTTTAATAAGTGTTTTTAATTGAACTTTTTTATTTATTCTTTTTAGTTATACATGACAATAGAATCCATTTTGATAAAATTATACATTCATAAATTCTATATTATTCTAATTAGGACCCCATTCTTGTGGATGTACACAATGGTGGGATTCATTTAGGTTTTTTCATATATGAACATAGGAAAATTATGTCAGATTCATTTCATTGTCTTTCCTTTTCCTATCCCCCCTCCTTTTAAACTGATTTTAATGAAGGAAATTGGCTGGGTATTTCCCCAAATTAAATACCCCTACATTTTTAGCATGTGTCCATCATTTCTCTTTCCCCCTAACCTTTAAACTCAATTTACCTTATATAAACCAAATAATGTTGCATTATTCTCCAGTTTCTCTCTCTCTTGGACCCTTTCTCTGAACTACAGTCTCAACTACCCAACTGTCTCCTCCTCTTATGACGGAAGCTGTTTTGTGTACACTTCAACCTTAACATGTCCTTAATTGAGCTCCTTCTCACCCCCCCCCCTCCTCTTACAGCCTTCTCTATCTCAGTTAATGACATCTCTGTTCTTCAGCGCTCAGGCCAAAATTTGTGGGGTCATCTTTGACATGTTCTTTCAAACTCACACCCAATCTGCTGGCAGATTCTGTCAGCTCTACTTTTAAAAACATCCGGAATCTTATCACCCCTGTGCCACCTAATATAAGCTATGATAACAATATAGCTTCCGACCTCTTCCCCTGGTCCTACCCTTGTCCCCTGTAGTCTGTTCCTCACACAACAGCCAAAGATTTCCTCCTTAATCACCTCTCTGCTCAAATCCTAATGACTTCCCATCTCCAATGCTGAAATTCTTATCTAGCTGAATATAACTGAGCTGCCATGCGCTCATTAACTCTCTGCATTTACTATTCTCCACCTGCTCACTCTGCCCCAGCCATATTGGCCCCTTGTGGTGGTTTGAATTTATCAGACACTTGCTTTTCCCTGTGACAGTCATGCTTTGGTCCATCTATCATGATTTGCTCACTCATCTCCACTCAAACACCACTTTTCAGTGACACTTTTCCTAGTAATCTTCCTAAATCTGCATGCCCTCCTCCTAGCACTTCCTAGCCAATTTCCCTGGTTTACTTTTCTTCTTAACTCTTCTCATCACCAAACAAAATTATTTATTTTACATATATATGTATATGTATTTGTGTGTGTGTGTGTGTGTGTGTGTGTGTGTGTGTGTGTGTGTGTATGGGGGAAGGAAAAAAATTCTCCTCACTAGCATATAAACTCCATGAGAATGGGAATTTTTATCTACCTATTTACTTCTTTTTTTTTTTTTTTTGGTGGTGGTACTGGGGATTGAACTCAGGGCCTTGGCCTTGTGCATGCATGCAAGGCAAGCACTCTACCAACTGAGCTATACCCCCAGCCCTGTTTACTGCTGCTTTTATATCACCTAAAGCGGTACCCATTACACAGTAGGTGTTCAAAAATATTTGTGGAATGGATAAATATATGAAATCCCTGTTATTATTACTTATTGTCCAAATTATATTAAAATAAATAGAACAAAGAAAAAACAATTATACCTTCAATTCCAATAATCAACAACTCAAATTGTCCTCAGTTGTAAACAAGAAAATACACTCATGATATTTCATTCAGTTGTAGTCCTACTGAATGGGAATAAAGTTTTGTAAGCTGCTTGTTTTCATTTGACTGTGTGTATGATGCCTGACTGTCAAAGATTCATGGGGCTGACTACAGTCTTGAAAGAGCTTGTGTCCTCTAAAAGCAGTTCTACATTTAAACTTCGGCAAAGATATCAGAATTAATTTTGTTTATCACTTTTATATTACAACAAACATGAAAATTACTAATCAAATAATTTACCCCACAATATAAATTATTATTCCCATTTTCTGTTTGAAGAGTAGAGCTTCCAGAGTTCTTCTGTTCACCCTAAATGTAGCTTCATCTGCACTAGAAGCCTCAACATTGGCAAACAGTGACTTTAGAGCCATTAGAGGGAAAGTGCCTTGGTCCACATGCTATTAGAAAATCCATTCATTCTTCCTCTGGTGCTGTAATGTGCCAGGCCTGGGATTGGGGTTTAGATCCACCCCCAGTATTGGATTCTACTTACTGTAGTGCAGTTTAATGACTAAGGAAGGACTGCTATGCCCTGATTTTAAAGATGAAAAAAAAAAAAAAAAAGGCTCTAATAACAGCTTTTCTTAGGTCAATTTCATGTTAGTATAACTGTTATCTAGACTTTGGGATAGACTAGGTGGTGAAAAGTTTTTAAGAATTTATAACTTGTGCTTTTCCATGAACCAGGTAATGGAGCTGTTACGTGACATCCCTAGTTCCCCTGAGGTCCAGGAGCTGAGACAGCTCCTCCAGGCTCCACACTATAAGGCAAGTGCTTGCTCAAATAGATAAGGTATGACAGCCAGCACACAGACAAAGCTGGGATGAAGGAGTAAATGGAGTAGAAAATGTGCTCTCTGAATAGATGTTCTGTTACTGTACATGAGTGACCAACAGATGTTCTGTTACTGTACATGGTGACTCCACACACCATCTCGTGTTGTGTGGAGTACTTGAAGATGTGGGATTCAGTATTGTCAATCATGGAGCCAGGCCTGTTGTATTTATGACGAGGCATCCAGAATTTTCCATAGGGTCTTGTTTCCCCTACAAAGCAATCATTCCTAGAAAATTCTTGGGGAGAATCAGGAGAGCTTCTTTAACCTCCACACTTTCTTTCCAACTTGGGAATAATTTAAATTTTAGATATAGAGTGTGAAGGTATTTGGAATATGCAGTGTAATGATGATTAACCCCCATGAGTTGCTATATGAAGAATATTTGATTGTATAACAAAAATCTTCTCTTAGGACTTACAGATTTTGTTCACTTTATCAATGCATTGGAACTTTAAGAGAAGGACTGAATTTGAGGTCATGGAATTCAGGGTTCACAAGATAACCACTGGTTATCACCTACCTTCGAAAGCATAGCCTACATGGACAACTTTCCTTTGAGTTCTAACTAAAGCATGTCCAGTGTCAGGCAGGCTGAAGAATGACAACAGCCTCCCCACCTGGTCAAATGAAAGTTTGAGTGGCCACTAGAAGGAACTCTCTGATCACACCAGGAATTAGTTTTCCTATTCTGTTCCAATGGGCTCTTGGGTGTTACTGATAAACTAGCTAGATGTTTTGATTACTGTCCTCATTCTTCCTTCATTAGACAAAATATTATGGAGATTGTTTTGTATGCCAAACTCCATAGGAGCACTTTGGATTACAGGGGCTTCCAGGAAATCAGAATGTTGTGGAATAATGCATTTTAGCAAAAATGGAGGAATATTTAACATTGCTTGAACTTTCTGTACCTGTTTCCTTATCTCTAAACAGAAGGCAGTAAGTGACCCTGCCTCACAGGTGACCATGAAGCCTGACTTTGCTTAGAACTGTGCCTGGCACGTGTGTGTTGGTGTGCATTGCTATATGTCTCGTGTTGTGTGGAGGTACCATCTTCTAGATGCATGTGTCCCATAAGTAACATTTGTTCACTTTTTCTTCCCTGTTCCCAGGCCTTGCTCAGTGCCCATGACACAGTAGCTCAGAAAGATTTCGAGCCCCTTCTTCCCCCACTGCCTGACAATATCCCTGAGAGCGAGGAGGCCATGAGGATTGTTTGCTTGGTGAAAAACCAGCAGCCCCTGGTAAGGAAAGTCATGTCATCTTTTCCCTAAGGATTATTCCTGAGTTAATTTGGGCAGTACGACCCCACCCTGGGTCTTACACAGGGTAATAGTGATGATACCGTGAGCTGTCTGGTTTTGCCTGTGATTTTAAACACATGGCATGTTATAAAGTTTTTGCTATGGAACAATTTCTGCTTAGCGTTTTTTCCTTTTGGAAAAGCAAGACAAGTCTTACAAGATGAGACTTATTTTGTGAGAAATCAGACATATATTTTATATTTTACTTTTTTGGTTTTCTGACGTGTGTTTATTTCACTCAGTTCCAATGCACTCGCCTAAATTTTATCCTTATTAATGGGAAGCCACGGAAGGCATTAATTTGATGTTCTAGGAGTAGTCCTTACAACTGGGTTGCTATCATGGGAACTTTCTTTATCTTTGGAAGGATCTAAATATTCTTTTATGTCTGTAAGATTGTATGGTGACCTCACAAGGCCAAAGTTGAATGGTCTGTCCTTTGCTGATGGCCTGGTATCACAGGCGGGCTACAGGACACTGTGTGGCCCCTCTCTCTCTGGTTGGTATACATATCCTTGTCTGAAAGGCCAGAGCTACATTGATTGAAGGAAGCCACCAGGAAAGTGACCATGTGAGATAAAAGAGGGATCCATTTTATTTTCTCTCCAGGGGGCTACCATCAAGCGCCATGAGATGACAGGAGACATCCTGGTGGCCAGGGTCATCCATGGTGGGCTGGTGGAGAGGAGTGGTAAGCAAGAGCAGCAGGGTCCCAGTGTGACCAGAAACACAGAAAAGCCTTGATTGTGTGGTGTCTTTTCCAAGGAACCCTCTCTCCTGACAGGTCAGGGCTTTTGTAAGTTCCACAGCTTGGTTAGAGCAGCAAAGAAAGGAAGAACAGATATTCCAGGGAAAACTCACGTCCTTCCTTCACAAGTCCCTCCCATTCTAGGCACCATATAAAAGCTCTCTCACTTTACAGTCTCATGGTAGCCTAACATTACCATGCCATTTACCAACAGAGGGTAACAGAGATGAAGTCACTAGCTGGATCAAGGTCATACAGTTTGAGTTAGGATTCGAGTGACTAATTCCATAGTCCCAGCTTTTTGACCCTTTGGCTTTTCAAAAGACGTAGTAGCTCTTTTCCATCTTGAAATGCCTTCTGTTTGCTCTTTCTACCAGTTAAGCACATTTTCCTTCTTTCACTGATGTGCTTCTGATGTATCTCTTCATCATTTGAACCATGGTCCCCTAGAACCCACATGTGGTTCATACCCCAGCATCCTTCTGCAAATACTGAAGAGTTCCCCATTGCTAGGTCCTTTGGGGCCCCTTTCTCATCTTCAGGCTTGTTTTTCCTGATGCACCACATTTGCCATCGACACCTTTCTTGACATCTTGTTACCCTTGGTGTCTTTCTGTGAGGTCATCCTGCTTTTTGTCTCATTTCCCTGACAGCTCCCCTGTTTTACCTCATATTTCTCAAGGCTTAATTCTCTTTTTTTCCTTTTTTATAGTGGGGATTGAACACAGGGGTGCTTAACCACTGAGCTGCAAACCGAGCCCCCCCCTTTTTTAATATTAATTTTTTAGCTTTAGGTGGACATGGTATCTTGATTTTATTTTTATGTGGTGCTGAGGATCGATTCCAGGGCCTCGTGCACGATAGGCAAGCACTGTACCGCTGAGCCACAACCCCAGCCCAATCCCAGCCCTTCTTGTTTTTCATTTTGAGTCTTGTTTCCCCTACAAAGCAATCACTAAGTTGCTTTAGGGCCTCACTAAGTTGCTGAGACTGGCCTCGAACCTTCAGTCCTCCTGCCTCAGCCTCCTAAACTGCTGGGATTATAGGCATGTGCCACCATGCCTGGCTCCTTTTTTCTTTAATTGACACATAATAACTATATCAAAGAGGCACAGTACGATAACTCAATTCACATACACATGTGTATTGATCAGAATGGGGTAATTAGCATTTCCATCTCCTTAAAGGTTTATCATTTCTTTATGTTTGAACTTCTCTCTTCTAGTATTTTATAAAATGTATAATAAATCATTGTGAAATATAGTCACCCTACTGTGCTGTAGAACATTGGAGCTAATTCCTCCTATGTAGCTCTCTTGGGGTACCTGTTGTCTAACCTCCCTCTGCTCCTGCTCTCCCTTGTCCTTCTTAACCTCTAGGGTTAAGGTCTAATCTTGACTCCCCCAAATTCTCCACATTTTCTCTTCTGAAAATACCCTCACACACATACCTCTTTTATCATTTATTCATGACCCTGACATCTTTAATTTAGTGCTACTTCTTACCAATGTTCTGCTTCCATTTTATATCAGATTAGCAAAAGGAAAAATATCACCATTAGCATTGGAAAAGAGGTAGAAAACGGCATGCTCACAGATCTCTGTGGTGGTATAGGTTGGAATGAACAGTTTGCTTTTTATTTAGAATGTTTAGAGGATGCTTGGGCTAGTGAGTTTGCTCATAGCTTTAGAGATGGCAACCTCATTTTTTCCCTATTTTTTTGTACATTTTCTTTGTGTTCCTGTTTGCCTAGGGTTGTTATATGCTGGAGACAAACTGGTAGAAGTGAATGGAATCTCAGTTGAGGGACTGGAGCCTGAGCAAGTGATCCATATTCTGGTAACTGTCTTCTCTTTGTCCTTTTGTTCATGACTTAGTGAAAAGCTGAGGGACTTGGCCCTTCCAGCCTGTGGTCTGTGCATTGTAATGTGGGGACTTGGGTTCCTCTCAGCAGCCTCCTGCCTCTAGGCCCGAAGATCTTATCTGTTGCCATGTAGTTCATTGACCTTCCTCCTTTACCCCCCAGAAATTCTGGCCCTGGCTGGGAAATGTCCCCAAGCTGTACCTTAGGGAACGATCAGGTCCCCAGCTCAGGTCTCTGGTCACCTGGGTTTCTTCATTGGAAACTAAGCCTGGGTGGGCAAACTGAGGCTTTGGAGGAGAGTTTGAGCCTGAGCAAATCACTGCTTTCTCCTCTTTTATTTTTTTCCCCAATGCTGGTGACTGAAACCAGTGCCTCACACATGCTAGGCAAGTGCTCTACCACTGTGCCACAACCTCATCCCTCCCCTAACACATTTATGCAGCTGAAATCTGCTTAACCTCTTTCTCCAGGGCAGCTTTGAGGGGAGAAAGAAGTTACCATGTGACAGAAGATAAGGAGGAGGACATACTTGTTTGGCCCCACCCCTCTTCCTTGGTGATTGAAGTTGGGGATTCATAGTCTGATTCTATGAGTCTTTGGTCTCTTTTGTATCCCTTTCCACCTCTTAGCCCATTCTCTGAATCACAGTCCAGCATTAACTAGCCAAAGCAGCATGGCCTCATCAATCTCCCCAATGCACACCCCAACTGTGGCCTGAGATTTGTCACTATGTATTATATAGACCAGTGATTCTCAAACTGGGTGCCTGGGGGAACCCTAGGCTTTCACAGTGATGGCTTAAGGACTGAGAGGAGGGAATATGAAAAGGACACAGCTACAACATTCTTGGTGGCACATAAGGTGCTGCAAAGGGAGTTTGAAGTGCTATAAATCACATACATGAGGACGGAAAGTCAGACAGGGCCGTGAGAAGGAAACCTTGCAGAGTTGGGTGTTTCAGTCAGCACTGAGATGGAGGGGCCCTGGGGGAGGGTGTGGATTTTAGCAGCCAGTGACTCCAGAGCCCTGTAGCAGGGCAGACACAGAGCTAAACTGATTCCTAATTTCTTTCCATTCCTGGGTGGTAACAGCTGCTAAGCCCTGTGAAAGTTACTGTTGGGGATGTCACCATTAGTCCTGGACACGTTCAGCTGTGACTGCATCTGCCAAATCCCAGCAACCCTGCCGACTCCATGACTTGTCACTCTCCCCCATGTCATTTTCTAGGCCATGTCTCGCAGCACTATCATGTTCAAGGTGGTTCCAGTTTCTGACCCTCCTGTGAATAGTCAGAAGATGGTAAGAGCTTACTGAACCTTTAGTCTTACACGCAGTGAGTTCCAAAATAATGACACTGATCCAACATGATGTATCACGTTCCTATCCTCTATGCTGTTTTGACATGTGTTTGATACTGTGCTGGATATTTTTCAATATGATGAACTAAGAGGCAAATGAGTAAAGGAGCACAATAAAGGGAGATGGGGCGCCACAAAGTCATGAAGTGACATTGAAAATTTGAACATAAACATTTAAGAGCTATTACCCTGGATACTCCCCCCCCCCCCCCCCCATGGTACTTAGTTCAGGAAGCAAATTCTCTTTTTTGGTGAGAGTGGAGATGAAAGATTTGACCAGTTCATGGAAGAAGGGGAGCAATGATTTTAAATCTTGCCAGCCCAAGGACAAAGGCTCCTCTGATGGCACCATTATGCATTTGCCATCAGGTTTATGTTCGTGCCATGACCGATTACTGGCCACAGGAGGACCCCTCCATTCCCTGCATGGACGCTGGATTGCCTTTCCAGAAGGGAGACATCCTCCAGATTGTGGACCAGAATGACGCCCTCTGGTGGCAGGCCCGAAAAATTTCAGACCTTTCTACCTGTGCTGGGCTAATCCCCTCTAACCACCTTCTGAAGAGGTAAGGTCATCCTCCTATACCCAGGACTGGGCCATCAGGAAAGGTCTGGGACAGAAATTTTCTGTTAGTAAAGTTAATGTGAAATAAAAAGAGACAAGCAGATGGATAAACACACACACTTGGCTTATAAATCCAAATGCCAATTTATTGATGTGCTCTAAGCATCTTAAATACTAAGGGGACCAGAATAATCATATCAGATGGAAAAGGGAGAAAAACATTTGAAAAACTAAATTAAACTTAAAGAGTTCTATGGTCTAGCTGAGTGTGGTGGTGCACGCCTGTAATCCCAGGGGCTCATGAGGCTGAGGCAGGATGATCGTGGGTTCAAAGCCAACCTCAGCAACAGCGAGGCACTAAGCAACTCAGTGAGACCCTGTCTCTAAATAAAAATAAAAAATAGGGCTGGGGATGTGGCTCAGTAGTTGAGTGATCCTGAGTTCAATCCCCAGTACAAAAAAAAAAAAAAAAAAAAAAAGTGCTATGGTCTAAATATTTTGCCCTCATCTCCCATTCATATATTGAAATCTTCAAGGCAATAATATGAAGAAGTAGGACTTTTAGGAGGTGGTTGGGTCATGAGGGTCAATCCCTTATGAATGGGATTACTGTCTTTATAAAAAAACAAAGGAAGAGGCTTGTTTACCCCCTTCTATCAAGTGCCCTCACAGCTTGAAGATGCCCTCACCAGATACCACATCTGCTGGTGCCTTGAAAACCAGACCTCTCAGACTCCAGAACTGTGAGACAATAAATTTCTACTGTTTGTAAACTATCTAGTTTATGGTATTTTATTAAAGAAAACTTAGCTAAGGTAAAAAATATTAATCTTTCAAGGCTGAGCTGAGTCTCAACCCATCACTGTGAGATTTGATGAAATCACCTAGGGAGGGAGTGAAAATAGAAAGATGAGGTCCAAGGCTCAGCCAGTGTTAAAGATCAAGAAGAAGAAAAGGAATGAGCAAAGGAGATTGAGAAGGAGTAACCACTGAGGCAGGGTGAAAGCCCAGACTATACTGTGTCCTGATCAACTATATTGATTGCTGCTGAGAGATCTGAGAATCTACCATTAGCTTTAACAATGTGGAGGTCATGGATGATTTTGATACAGCAATTTTAGTGGAGAGATGGGCCCAAAATCCATGTTAGAAATGTATTTACAGAAACAGATGACAATAAGCATGGAAAACGATTTGGGACATTTTGGTATGAAGCAGAGTAGAGCAATGGAGAAATATCTAGAAAGGATGGTGGAATGATATGAGAGACTTTTTAGATGGGATGAATAACATTAGTGGGAATAATCTAGTGAGAGGGACATTTTTTAAGTCTCAGGAGAAAGGATTGCTGTTGCTGAGGTCCTTGAACAGGCAGAAGGAGATACACTCTAGTGTACAAGAAGTGGGGTTATCCTGATACAGGATCAGAGACAGTTCATCCATAGGGCTAGTAACAGGAGAGAAGGGCATGGTTGGGAGTGGTGGGAGTGTGTGAAATGAGAAGCAATGTCATAAGCTGAGAATAGGGCAGATAAGGAAGTGTTGAGAAGGAAAAAGAGAATGCTTGAAAAATTTCAATGAGAGCTGGAGAGAAAATGAACTAGGTCAATATAGTATGATTGGCTTAAGGGTACATTTAAGGTTAAAGGTCATAAACCTGAAGTGCTTCTGGTCAGCTTCTTGGATGCAAGTCCAGATTAGACAGAGGGTTAGATTTAACTGCAAATCAAAAAAGAACCTAAAAGAATGATGGATCACAGCATTTAAACTGTTAAGGAGGAAGATGAGGAAATTAAGTGGATGAGGATCCATAAGAAGGAAATAAGATTAATAGATTTTAGGGCCCTATAAGGTCAACAGATAATTGGAGTTTCAAAGATGGAAGGTATTGGTAGGTAAAGGGACGCCAGAAATTGAAATTATGGACAGATTAGCTATTCGTACCAAATAGGTCTAGTTTATGACAGTGGAAGGCAGAGGCTGAGGGAGGATGAGGGAAGGTCGTTGGCAAAATGACCAAGATCAAGAAAACCTGAGAAGCCAGGGTGTCAGAAGGGGCATTTATATGCTTAATAAAACCATCAAGAATTACGGCTGAGTAGTATGAAGAGCATGGGAGCAGCCAGGAGCAATGGGGGATGATGTTCAAAGTGGGGGCTCGTAAGGAAAAGGGAGATTGATCTGGAAATGGCAGTGAGGACAAGGACACGCTGCACTCCAGGTGCAGTGGAAGGGGCCATACACAGTGGTGTGCTGGAGCCCCCAACAGGAGCCCACTGTGACATCTCTGCTCACATCCATGTTCGGTGCAGTCATTAGTCACGGTGAGGAAGCAGACACCACCCGACTCAGCAAGTCTCTGCTTTCTTCTTTTGCATAGGAAGCAACGGGAATTCTGGTGGTCTCAGCCATATCAGCCTCACACCTGTTTCAAATCAACCACATGTGAGTGCAACCCCCTCAGAGGCAACAGGTGCATAGGGAGGCCTGCTCCCTCTGTCCAGGGTGGGCTTCCTGCCCAACAGAGGACCTCTAACTGTCCCCACTGCCCCAAATAATCTCCTTGGTTGATGGTCACATGTGCTTCAGATGGCTAAATAGGGGGCCAAATTATTCCTAATGAATGCAGTTTGATTGCTAGACAATATTATTCAAATGGAAGTAGGGGACTGGTTAGTGAAGGGATTCATGGTGGCAAATGCTTGGGGCCATGACAGTGGGAGGCCATTCTTGTGAGAGGACAGAGGACAGCTGCTCTGTCCACAGAGTGAAGCCCTTCATAAATGACCCTCAGGTAGCCCCTTTGGAAGGATTAAGGCAGTGAGGGGCACAAGGGAGATTCAGAGGGCACCAGAGCAGACAACAGTACCAATAGCACAGACTTACCCATGGCAAACCCTCACCCATTGTATTATTTCTCACTTCTCCATGCTGAAAATTAGGTTTTCCTAGATTTCGGTATTGAAAATATATGATGACAACCATGAATACATTCTTGAAAGAAGAAAGCACTCTGATAAAATTCCTTCTCACTGACAATATTTTCGTATATCTTCCAGTTATAAACATACTTCATGTGATTTCTGCAATAGCTTTTTACCTCTTTTTAACTCAACATCCTATCAGAAACATTTTTCATGACAGTCTTCAGAGTGATACTTTAGTTGTTTTGTCCATGTTTTTTTAAAAGTTCTTTTTTTTTGTTTTTGTTTTGTTTGGGCAGTGCTAGGGATCAAATTTAGGGCCCCACACATGCCAGGCAAGTGCTGTGCCAGTAAGCTACATCTTCAGTCCCTGAAAAACCCTTTTTTCCCCCTTAACCCAATCTAGATTTTAAAAATTCTTTATTCACTTTCCTATTTCATTAATCAAAGGCAAACAGAGATGTTAATTAGTTTTTCTAAACAGTATCTGATAACTTGTACAACCACCAGTTGCCATGTCATTTGCTCCTGTAGCCTAAGTGTGATTTATAGTAGAATTTTAGTTATACTGAAAGTAATTTACATCACCCTTTTAGTATCTTCACACATTCCTGAGTACAGAAACCAGGTCTGGAGCCTCTGACTCAAAGGGACATGTTTCACAGCGTATGTTTCTGATAGAGCATGATCATTTTTGAAAATACGAGATCAGTTCTTTTTAACTGTTGTAGATGATACTACAATAAATATTATTTTATATCTTTAAGCTCTGCTTAAATCTTCCCATGGGGGAAAAAATCTTAGGGACAAGCTACTAATTGAAGAGGTATAATCAATTTACTCAAGGGTTTTAAAAAATTCCTAGCCTACGGTAATTTGCAGATTATTGTTATACTGAAAAGTGTTCGTTGCCATCTGCATTTCTTTCCCTCCCTTCATACTCCCTCCTTTCCTCTCTTTTTCTGTCCCAGCTCCTTTACTTTTTTCCTTCCTTTCTTCCTTCCATTTGAGTTCCTAAAATATGCTGAACTAAGAGCATTAATTCAGAAATGAGTCGACTGTGATTCAGCTTATTGGGATGAAAGGTGATGGCGGTTGCCAGAAGCAGGGATCTTCTCCTTTCTAACCAGGCTCACAAATATATTGGTTCTATAGAGTAATCATTTTTCATTTGTCATTGAATTTCCACTGAAATTATTAAAGATCAATTACAATAATATTGGCACTTTGCTTTTCTTAATGTAAATTTATCTGAGAAATGAAAGCATAAAACATTGTGTTCCTTTTTTTTTTTTTTTTCCTGCTTCAATCATTTGTCTATACTAGTGATTTCTATGGAAGAAGGTAAGAAATAACATTCGGGGCAGGGGATCTTACATCCAAAGTCTCCTAGAAATTTCCTCTAGTTTTAAAAATACACTTCACTTCAGTTCATCTATTTTTAAAATTTCCTATGTACCTAGTAGTGTGCTAGCATACAAAGCATAACTATCCTAACACTGAGAGGAATCAAGGAAAGGGAAGTAACATTTATACACAACTTGAGTCTAACACAGAACATGGTAAGAACTCAATGAGTTATGAAACGGATCAGATGTCTTGTTTCAACTGCTTTTAATATATTTTATTAAAATTACACTGCAGGGAATAGGTGAATATCATTACTAGCTACTCTTCTGACAGAGGATTAATATCTAGAATATATAAAGAGCTCAAAAAACAGC